>OX457132.1:16998509-19398509 GCA_949752895.1 Dendrolimus pini | reverse complement strand
CTGATGACGCGTAGGTTCGCTAGTGGGCGCATGGATACGGGAGAATGCACGCGCACCAATCAGCGTTGCTCACGCGCAGACGCGTGAAATCTGAAGACTGCGCGCGTCTTTTTAAAATCTCAGAATTAATGTGTGCGTTACGCTGTGGAGTAAAGGTTGAATTTGTTATGTTCAGTTTTGGATAGACGCTTCAATGCGTTTCGACTCTGCGCTAGTATAAATTGACCCTAAAAAGGATTCCTGAAAGGACTACCAACCTAACCGGAACGCTGCTTTCTCTACCTAGAGGAAATCGCCTAGGGGAGTGTGGTATATCGGACAGCCTGGGAGTGGAGTCTAGCGTAGAAGAATATTTTTGTTCTTTTATATTCGTATAAAATTCGTATATATTCGTTTCTCTTAATAATATTTTTTAAATGTTACAGTAAATTTATTATAAATTATTATTCCTTTTTTATATTTTGGTTCACATTTAAAGCGTGACACCGTTCAGTAGTTTTCACTTGTTGCTGTAACAGACAGACAGACAGACAAAAATTCTAAAAATTGCATTTTATGATCTTCTGGTCTGAATTAGCTCCCTTGATTGTTTTTACAATTTTAAACGCAATGTACAAACTAGAACCATTTACAGAGTTATAGCATAGTTGTAACACACCCAAATTTAATATTTTTACATGTAGTACAAACTGATATCTATATATATACTAATAAGTGTTTATTTTTTCATTTTTAATAAGTTTAAATGTATTTAATAATACATCATTTCGGGTTATTAGTGATCAGCCTTTACCCATATAATCTTTGAAGTAAACCATAAATGAAATTCAGAGAAAGTCAATGCCTCGAACACTACAGATGACTGTAGTTCATGTATCTATACAAATAACTAATCTACTCTGCTACAAATACACACACCCTTTCACTTATACAAAACTTATGAATGTACTTAATTATTATTAGTAATTTTTTTTTTGTTTTTTACTTTATTTTACCTTCCACCCATTTTAATAATATATAAATTTATTAGAGCTAGGCATGTTGCTGAAGATTTTCTTGCACTGAAAATCGTAAAAATTTCAAATAAATTACCGAGGTTAAAACTGTTAAAATTTAATTTTAGTGCTTAGTTATTTACCACGTTTATATGCATAATATTATACAGGTTCATTGTTTTTTTTTTCATATAAATACGGTATTTATCTAACCTGAATTGAACTCGGGACCTCTACATTACTGAGCAAACTAACCATTAAAACTACACAATAGAGACCATAAATAGGCACATGAAGTAAAGAAGAGCGTGAATAAATTATCTATAAATTACGGTTTATATCAAAGTATTGACGTTTACAGTATAAGTCTTTTCGCTAACGAGTATATACCTGACTCTTCATAATGGCTCATGAATTTCATGAATCCCTATGTATGGAGGTTTGGAAATTTCAATAGGACAACAGATGAAAGGATTTGACGTGGCTTTTATGGATTTGCGGGTATTGTTTAGATGATAATATACGTATAGATAGGAGTTTGACCGATTTCAATGACAACCACAGAATGTGGAATATGAAATATTTGAATTTTAGCCACTCCAGACATGGATTTGTTCCACAGGTATATTGATTTATCGAGATAGACTTGCTGTACGTGCATTTCATTAAAGTTATTAGTTGAAGAGTTCTTAAAGATGTTATCAACGTGCTAAAAATTATACCTATTGTGGCAAATGATGGTGGAACCATCTAGTTGGTTTTAGAACTTTTAGATAAAACTAGAACATTCTAAAAAGAAAAGACAAGGACGGATATATATAGAAAGGGATAGACGAGTTTAGTGGTGAATTTAGTGAGAAGTTTAGTGTTCAGTAAGCGAAGGAGGAGTGTAGCGTAGCTCGAGAGACGAACCAGAAGCGAGCTACACGCGGCAATATTGGAGGTGAGCACTGCGGAACCAGGAGGCGGTCTAAGCAATATCGGCGACGGTATTTCAAGCGAGACACCTTGTCGTCAGGACTGTGCATCGTTAGTCGTGCGTATAGGGGCGACTCTGCACAGAGGTATTGCGTGCGGCTGAGTAAGTCAATAAAAGCGTTTAGTTAAAAACTGGTGTTTTCTTCCAATCCATAAGAGCGTACCCCCGCTCGCACGTAACACTACCAATAGATAAATATAGCGATTAAAGAAGGTAATGTATCAGTACTTTAAGAATTAATAAAAAATTAACTGACTTGACACTAAAAACCAAGAAATAAATATTTAATCGACTTCTTCCTACAACATCTTGAAGTCGGTGCTAAGTAAAACATAAAAGAACAACAACAAATTTACAAAATATAGTAATGTCTTGTCTGTTTGTCGCTTTGTTCGCGATTCACTTAAAAACTACAGGACCAATTTCGATGCAGTTTTTGCTGGTCGACAGCTAATTCTGAGACTTAAAATCTGCGCTACTTTTTATCCCGGTAATTCAGCGGAAATCCCGCGAGAATATTTCTGTGCATGATTTAAAAAGGCCACATAAAAAACTATCACTGATCGATAGCAAATTGTATATTATAAAATGTATTTTTTATCCGGGGAATCCCTCGGGAATTTTTCTGGGAGCGGTTTGTAGTTGTTCGGGTGCATAAAAATTAGCTTATTCCGACACACTTTTCATACTTTTTTAAGTGTTACGGTAATTTTTGTCCCGGGAATTCCACGGGAATTTCGAGTCAAGCGTGGAAAAAGTCCCGGGTATATCCCATTATGAAATAAAATCCTTATTACGGCGTAGCGATTTCAATTGCCTATATTTATAAACTTTATTACTTTTTTCACAATCTATTCAAATCGCTCGCAATGCCACCTGCCTCAAATAAAGAACATAAATAACATATTAGAATATCTTATGCATTCGAATACGAGAAGAAATAAGTCGTCTCCAGTCTTTATAAAGAATCATTTTAGAAAGATTTATTCTAATGCTTGAATATTCATGAATACTTGATATGGCTATTTAGAAACTGTGCTAAGCAACAATCAAGAAATTACAATACTATTATCAATTAATTTATTTGCTCAGACATGGTACAAATATAGGTCAACAGTTCTCTTTATTTATCTATAATTTTGTTAAGATTAAAATAAGTACATTTAAATAACAAAGACATTGAAACTAAAATACACTATGTAAGAGATCACTGCCAACGGGGAGCGTGCCCAGAAGGCTGGCTGCATTGCCGCGCTGTATGGCGATGCTTATTTGTTGTGCGAAATATGAGCCAGCCTGGAGTTTTTGGCGGGAACTGAAAGGGGACGTTGCGCTGTGCAGTTTTATTTTCTAAAAATGTGTAAAATTACTCTAAAATGAACAATAGCTGTAGGATATTGATAGTTTTTGAGTAGTGATTATGTGTTTTGTGAGAAATGTGAACTGTATAGTCAAATGTGGCCTTTTGAGTTGTCACAAGAACTCCGTTGAATGGCACTAGCTGATTACCTACTATATAGTATACCTTATATACTAATAATAAATGAGTGTCTATAATATAATGTAGCGGGTGTTGAATTTGTAAAACGAATTTAAGAAATGACAAAAAAGCAGGAAGGTTAATTTGGACGAGTAGATTTTAGAAAATCTGTTTGTCTGTTATAGCCAGTTCCTATATAGAATATTGCACGAATTAATTTTTCCCTCACTTTTTTACAACAGACAAGCAAAAGTAAGAACTCACGCCACCGATATATGGTGGAAATACCAACCAAACGGACAAAGCGCTATGCTTCCACTTTTTTATAATACGTATCGTTGTTTTTCCTGAAACATACAACTAAGGTAAGACACCTTAGTCACACAAGTCTTGTTTAAGGTAAGGTTTTCTATCTTAGACTGAATTTTCACCAACCATCAGGTGCACTGTCGGTCAAATACGAACCCATACGTAAATTTAAAAAAAAATAAGATTCTATACTTACCGTGTCTGTGCATTTAAGCTATTTAAAAGAAAAACAACCAGCAAAGACTATATAAACGATGAAGAACATGATGCATTTTTTTTCTTGTCTGTTTATTCGGTATTCACGTAAGAACTACTAGGCCGATTTCGATGCGGTTTTCACTGATCGACAGCTAATTCATAGACTTAAGCTCTTTTTACCCCGGGAATCCCGCGGGAATTTTACGGAAATGGCTTTAACTTGTTCGGATGCATACATATTATCTTATTCCGACAAATTCAAATTCAAAATAAGTTCCACTGAAGAACACTTTTTTAAGGTCATACATTATAAGTTAAAATTTAATTTTACTTCCTAATTTATGTACACCGCTTCGCAACTCGATATTGCTGTTAATGTTCGACTAAAACGATACCTTAAAATCTCTTTTTAAAGCTGCGATACTTTGTCTCCCAAAAACGAAACAAAACTTATACACATACTCAACCACCACCAACGCGCACTACCACCGCATTGCATTACACGCACAGCCTAAAACTTAATAACCCAGATACAGAAAGGAAAAAGCAACACACATGGCACTAGATAGGATAATATATAAGTATAGACATAAGGCCCACACTGCACATGCACTTCCTCACAACAGCAGCATGTAACAGATACACTCTACACTAGTATAAGTTTAGTATTAAAATTAGGATAAATTAATATAATAAGTCACTCGTAAGATACATACATAAACTTCATCAAAAATTAATTAATGTCACACACAAGAACTAAAATAATAAGCGTGTTAAATTTTAAAAATTAAAACTAGAAATTAAGCTATAAAAAAGGGTACGGAACTCGAGTCCGTAGAGTAGACTTTGTCTCCCGAAAATCCCGCGGGAGTTTCAAGTTAAGCGCGGACGAAGTCGCAGGAATATCCTAGTAATATATAAATTCTGACTAGTTCTACCACAAATAAACAGAGTTCTCTGTGAAAATGTCAAACAATGAATTGAATAAGAACCCTACGTCCACGTCTTTGGTCTCTCGGTTAAAAAGTCTCGCGTGACTGCGTTCCTTCAATAGCAACAATGGGAGGGATGAATTAGGGACGTTGGGGCCACTCCGACAATTGAGGCGAAAAGTAAAAATATATTATTCAAGTGTGGAACCTGCGAAATGTTTCTGATGAAATTTCCGCACAGGTCACGCTGGCAGGCATTGTTTAATAAGATGCTTGAAGAAAATACTAGAGGATATTTGAAGCGTGCTGTCATGACTATGGAACATATCAAGCCTTTACCGCTATTTTATCGTAAGCTACATTTGGAGTTAAGTATATTTTTCGATGCAAAAGTTATTTTAACTGTTAATTTATTTTAATACTTTCATTTTTTGCTAGATTAGATTCAACTGAATCAAAAACTGATATATGATAGATAAGAAACTTAACTCATAGTAGGCTTTTATTGTGAGAAGGTTCCAATGACACATACTTGATTTTTAATACAAAATGTGATAATATTTTCTTATCATAAGATAAATAGACAAAAAGCTAAGCGTCAACTTGCTTAGCTATATACAATGTGAGTTTGTCTGCCAAAAAAAATAATAATAATTAGTAATCATGCCTATCATAATTTATGTATCTATATATGTATATATATATATATATATATATATATATATATATATATGTCGCAGAACGGCCTCGTTCTCACGACATCTTTAGTTATTTCAGGTTTAGTGGGCGTCATCAGGATGAAATGCGAGCATAAAACACAATAGCCACGGTTTATACACTTTTAATTTAGATTTGATCAACATTATGACATAGTTTAGACCGAGCAGCGGGTTCAGGGCACCCGCTCATACTTCTAACTTAAAACACTTTCTTTAAAATACTCTAAGGTCCAACTCGAACTGCTGCCATCAACTCAATGTGCCACAAAAACTCCTCAGTCTACCGAAGTAGATACTACTCAAAGTATAGAGGGCGTCCGACCCCGCTCCGCCATAAGCTCTGCTCTGATTGGTCGTTTATTAAATTACAATATTCATAACTTTTATTAGGTTAGAACGATCTTGAAGTTATAGAAACATTAACAAATCTAATTAAATTACATTAAGAATTTTAGAAGTGATTATAATGTAAACAAATGATATTGTGCGTTATACATCCTGTCAACAATACATCGTCATGTCGTCATAGTCATAGCTTCCCTCCGACATATATATATATATATATATATATATATATATATATATATATATATATATATATATAGACATTTCTGGAAGGAAAAGACAAGGACGGATATATTTAGAAAGAGATAGACGATAAGCGAAAGAAAGAGATAGATGTTAGAAAGAGATAGACGACGAAAGAAAGAAAGAGATAGATAGATGTTAGAAAGGTATAGATTTATAAACGAAAGTTCTCGAATAGAAGGTTCGGGAAAGAAAAGACAGAGATAGATAGATTTTAGAAAGGGATAGATGTATAAACGAAAGTTCCCGAACAGAAGGTTCGGGAAGGAAGAGACGGAGATAGATAAATGGGTTCTAGAAAATTCTTCCGGGTATATAAACAGCGTAAGGCGTCGTTGGTCGTGCGTATAGGGGCAACCCTGCAGAGAGGTACTACGTGCGGCTGCGTAAGCCAATAAAAGCTTTTCAATTAAAAACTGGTGTTTTCTTCCAATCCATAGGTGCGTACCCCCGCTCGCACGTAACAATATATATATATATATATATATATATATATATATATATATATATATATATATATATATATATATATATATGTTCCGTATTAGCATAATCAATTTTTCCGCGTATTTTATAAATTCCAAATTTTTGGTATATTTCATACAAATGCATCGCCACCCCGTGTGAGCTATCGACGCCGATGCTGCCCTCACGCGGACAATCAGTGCTACTTGCTACACCGCACGCGCCGCATCGACCTTCCTGTCTTTTCGTTGTTTTTACTTAGTTTTCAAATATATACACTTAGCCAATCAAGAAATCGTGCCAGTGAATGTGAGGAGTTACAATCCATAATCGAAGGGTTCCCGCAGCACAGCAAGCAAGGTAAGTGGTTGTGCATTTGGTCTTTTCAAAATTCCGCGTTCTAAACCGTACATTTTTTGGTCCATTCGAACCGGGTAACGATTAATTGATTGTGCTAGTTTTCCTACTTCTCTTCCAATTTCTATCCTGTATTTATATACTTACTAACTAATATAAAATCAAATTTCATCGTAATTAGAATTATTTCAAAGTACCTACGTTACGACATTCTTTTCGTGCGACTGCAAGTTGTTACGCAGTGAATGCATTAGGGAAGGCGCACACAGATACAAAAAAATAATTAATTATAAACTGCATTTTAACTTTTAAATACAGTTTATAGTTTTATTTTATACCTTTTATATACCATACTTTTGCTTTGTACTTTTATACCTTTTCATCAGTTAACGTTTTCTAATTTATTCTTTGATTTAATCTTTGATTTTTTGATCTAACCAATTAATTTTAAAATGTCTCTTTCGGAGAAAGAACTTGCTGAAAAGGAACAGTTACTTTTCGAAAGAGAAGTTTTGATGGCCAATTTAAAAAAGATGTTAGATTATTCAACGAAAAATGAAACTCAATTCAAATGCAGATTGAGAGAGCTAGGCAGTTACAAAAAAGATTTTATTAAAACTCAAACCAAGTTAGAGAAAATTTTGGTAAAGGAAAAAACTTTCGATAAACATGAACAATACACTATTCGAGAACAATTTGACGATATGTTTTATGAGGTTCAAGCCGCGTCCGATTTAATGAAATCACAAACTCGTCACAGCGTTTCGAATGTACACTCGCCTTTATCTCGGATTCCACAATCTCGCGTATTGCCGCTACCTCCCTTACAGCTGCCTACTTTCGATGGACAACCAACTGAATGGAATAGTTTTTATGATTTATTTAAATCTTTGATAACTAATAATGAACATTTGAGTGAAGTTGAAAAGTTCAGATATTTGTTGCTTTCCGTAAAGGGTGAACCCTATAATCTTATCAAATCTTTGCCTGTAACAAACGAAAATTACAATAATGCCGTTCAAATATTGATAAATCGATATGAAAACAAACGTATTGTCGCATCTAAACATTTGGATCGTATAATTGACCTTGAAAACCTTAATGACAAAACCATCCATAATGATTTAAGAAATTTGATTAATATTTACTTTGAAAATATTACAGCTCTTAAATCCCTGGGTTTCCCTATTCATTCTTGGGATTTTGTCCTTTTGAACATATTATTACGAAAATTACCTGACTCCGTAAGAAGTCGTTTCGAAACATCACTTCCCTCACCTAGTGAGATACCTTCCGTTGGGGAATTACTCGATTTTCTCGAAAAGGAATTGATGGCATTCGAAGTAATGTCCAGCGCCGGCAGGGCGATGCCGCACCAGGTGAAACAGGCGACAGTACCTCAGCCGCAAGTGCGCGAGCGGCGCCGTATCCCTCTTTCGCGTTCACTCACCGACGCGCGCCCCGAAGTTGCGCCGCGCTTTGCTTCCTCCACTCCTCGGTCATATAATGTACACGCCGCGACTGCTATTGACTTTGAGAGCAATGACCCTTCCTGTACTAGTCCTTCCCATTTAAAAAATATAAATAAATGTTTTTATTGCAAGTCAACTTTCCATCCACTATACAGATGTGAGCATTTTAATCAATTACCTTTATTAGATCGTAAAAAAATCGTTGCATGTAATAAAATATGCATTAATTGCCTATCAGTTGGACATGATGTTAAAAACTGTAATTCTAAATTTTCTTGTCGAACCTGTTCACAACGTCACCATACAACTTTGCATGAATCTAATTCAAATGATCTATTTGAACATAATGATATGAAAGTTACCTCTGATTCCACATCTCATACGGATCAATGTATAAAATCTACTCTTCCAGAAAATTCCAGTTGTAACAATGTTTCTATTTCCTCTTTTCCACCACTACTTCCAATTGATGTAAAAAACCCTTCAAGTAAACAAAAGTGTACAGTTTTACTTACCACAGCATTAATAAATCTACGACCTATTTGTGACGAACCCTATATTCCCCAGCTTACTCGTGCTCTTATTGACCAGGGTAGTCAAACTACTATTATATCCGAATCATGTGTTCAACGTCTGAGACTGCCACGTTTTCGTATCAATCCTACCATGTCTGTTTCAGGCATTGGTAACTCCACAGAATCCCCTCGTGGAGTCACGTTCTGTGAAGTAACTCCTTATAATAAATCTGAACCTAAACTTTATATTGAAGCTTTAATCCTTCCGACCATTACAAATTATTTACCATCCATTCCTAACTCTTTTGAAAATATTTCTCACATAAAAAACATACCTCTTGCTGATCCAGATCTTCGCTCTAGACGTCCTATTGAACTTCTGTTGGGTTCGGATTACAGTGACAAAATACTACTTCACGACAACATTATTGGTCCACAAGGCACTCCTGTTGCTATTAACAGCATATTTGGCTATTTATTAAATGGGAAAATCTCCCATTCAGTTTCACGAAACGTATCTGTTAATCTTAGCACTTGCAATTTAGATATTCAACTTCAAAAGTTTTGGGAAGTTGAAACTATTTCTGATGAAAAACCTCCTTCAAAGGAGGATGAACTTTGCGAGGCCATTTTTTCTAGATCATGTACTCGTGATCTTTCCGGAAAATATATAGTAGCCCTTCCCTTTAAAGAAAACGTTTCACCTCTGGGAGAATCCCGAGGTATTGCCTTCACACGCTTACTTCAGTTAGAGAAGCGGCTAGAAAATAATCCGAATTTACGTAGAGAATACTCTAAATGCTTACAAGAATATTTAGATTATGGACATATGGAACCTGTGCCCAAGGAAAAAATTAATGATTGTCGTTCTTATTATATTCCACATCATTCTGTGATTAAGTCATCTAGTCTGACCACTAAAGTCCGTGTAGTCTTCAACGCGTCTTCAAAATCATCAAATGGTATATCGTTGAACGATAATTTATTAACAGGTCCAAAATTACACAAGGATATTTGTGACATACTTTTAAAATTTCGACTTCATAAAATAGTTTTTACAGCAGACATCAAAATGATGTACCGTTTTATTAAAGTTCGTCGTGAAGATCGTGATTTTCAACGAATCCTTTGGCGATTTTCTACTGACGATCCAGTACAAGATTTTCGTCTGTGCACCGTAACTTTCGGCGTAGCTTCTGCACCATATCTTGCGCTTCGAACGTTGCGTCAACTTGCTTTAGATGAAGCTTCAACTTATCCACAAGCTTCCACTATCTTATTACACGATGTATTCGTTGATGACGTCATTTCCGGTGCAGATACTCTTGAACAGGCTATTTCCCTCCAGAAGGAGCTTCAAGCTCTATGTCTTTCAGGCACATTCCAGTTGCGTAAGTGGTCAAGTAATAGTGCCGAATTCCTTAACGCCATTAGTGACACTACTCAAGTAGAAGACGACACTATGGTACTTTCCTCCCTTAACGATGATACCTCCATCAAGGTCTTGGGGCTACAATGGAACCCTAAATATGATACATTTCACTACAGTGTAGCATCACCCTCCCCAATTTGTTCCAAAAGGAGTATTCTATCCGAGGTCGCCAGAATGTTTGATCCATTGGGGTTTCTTAGCCCTGTTACAATTTTCGCTAAATATCTAATCCAACTTCTTTGGATTGCTGGAATTGATTGGGATGAAAGTCCACCTCAATCTATTTGCGATCAATGGTTACAGTTTGTAACAGAATTGCCATTACTTAAAAATCTAAAACTTCCGCGATATGTTTTGTTCGGTAAGACGAATGTCCAATTACATGGATTTGCAGATGCTTCAGAAAAGGCATATGCGGCATCTGTTTATCTTCGTGTTATAGATGAATGTAATAAAATCTCAGTCAATTTGGTTTTTGCGAAGACTAAAGTTGCACCGCTTAAAAGGCTATCCCTACCAAGATTAGAGCTTTTGGCAGCCGTTCTTCTTACAAAACTACTGACCAAAGTTTATAATGTTTATAAAACATTCATTCCACTTCAAAATATATTTGCATGGAGTGACTCTTCTATAACGCTTGCATGGATTCGTTCTCCGTCTTTTGAATGGAAAACTTTTGTTTCGAATCGAGTCACTCTAATTACTAGTTCTTTCCCAGCATCGCACTGGAGACATATTCGTTCCGAACAGAATCCCGCTGATTGCGCATCTCGAGGCGTTCTCCCATCGAAACTGGATCAAAACTTATGGTTTCACGGTCCCAGTTGGCTTTGCAACCCAGAACCTATGTGGCCTGTATCAAAAATTGATTTTACAACAGATGAAGAACGGCGTAAAATTGTCACTCTAACACAAGCACTTGACTTGTCATCAGTTTCGTTCATTGAACGTTTTTCTTCATTTACAAAGGTCCTTCGAATATTTTCTTATATATTTAGATTTTACTATATATGTAAAAGGATTACATTTTATTCTTCTAAATTAATTACAATACCTGAATTAAAGTTTTCCCATGACCGTTTAATTTTAATTGTCCAGAGAACTCAATTCTCGTATATTTTCTCTCAACTCGAATCACACAAAAACTGTACTAAAACCATTCAAAGGCTTAAACCATTCGTAGATAACATTGGATTACTCCGTGTCGGAGGAAGAATTCAAAGAGCCAATATTTCTTACGATGCCAAACATCAAATTTTGTTGCCTACTAAACATCATTTAACTGATCTAATTATTGATCATAATCACAAGATCCATTTACATATTGGGCCTCAAACACTCCAATATATTCTTTCCCAAACATATTGGATCTTATCAGCTCGCAAAGCTGTACGTTCCCGTACATATCGATGTGTGCAGTGTTTTCGTGCACGTCCTTCTGCTCCGAAGCCCTCTATGGCTCCCCTACCTGCTTCGAGAGTAAGTGAACTTTGTCCTTTTCTTCACGTAGGAATTGATATGGCCGGCCCATTTGATACTAAGAGAGATAATTATAGAAATTCATCGATGTTCAAATCATACGTATGTGTATTCATATGTATGTCAACGAAAGCTATACATCTAGAATTAGTCAAAGATCTGTCTACTGAAGCTTTTCTTAATTGCTTACGCAGATTCGTTTCTCGTCGTGGCTTGTGCTCGGACATATATTCAGATTGCGGGCGTAATTTCGTTGGCTGTAATCGTTATTTAAAAGAGTTGTATTCATTTTTAGAATCAGATGCAGTTAAATTTCCTATACAAAATTTTCTCTTAACTCATCGTATTCAATGGCATTTCAATCCTCCATATGCGAGTCATTTCGGTGGCCTTTGGGAGGCTGTGGTTAAATCGATGAAGACCCACCTTCATCGCGTCATTGGTAACCGTTTCTTGACCTATGAAGAGTTTCATACAATACTTTGTCAAATAGAATCTATTCTTAATTCTCGTCCTCTGAGTATACTCAGTAATGATCCAAGTGATCCCCTCCCGTTGACGCCTGCTCACTTTCTAGTTGGTTCTCCCCTTACTTCTATTCCCGAATATAATTTTTCAGAAGAACAACCAAATCGTTTGAAACGTTGGCAAATTATACAACAAGCCATTCAACACTTCTGGCAGCGGTGGAGCGTTGAATATCTTTCTAGTTTGCAAAGTCGACAAAAATGGTTTCGGAACGAAAATTTACCTCATCATGCTCCAATTGTAGAAGGTTCTGTTGTAGTTGTAAAGAACGACAACCTTCCCCCCTTGCAGTGGCAGCTTGCAATCGTTCATAAGCTACACCCGGGTTCAGACAATGTTACTCGCGTCGTTACCTTGCGTGTAGGTAGAACTCTCTTTACAAGACCCGTAATTAAAATCTGTCCGTTACCAATCGATTAAACTTGTATCTGATTTAATAATATACATACACCTATTTGTAAATAATGCTTTATTTTATACTTATTAACATTTTATTCAACATTCCTTTCCATTCATTTTCCTTTCAAATTTAATTTCCTAAAGTTTTCCTTTACTTTCTATCTAATCTTTTAACTTTCATGTATTTACTTCATTGTTTTTCCTTTAAAACCATGGATGGTTTTAACGCCGGCAGTATGTTCCGTATTAGCATAATCAATTTTTCCGCGTATTTTATAAATTCCAAATTTTTGGTATATTTCATACAAATGCATCGCCACCCCGTGTGAGCTATCGACGCCGATGCTGCCCTCACGCGGACAATCAGTGCTACTTGCTACACCGCACGCGCCGCATCGACCTTCCTGTCTTTTCGTTGTTTTTACTTAGTTTTCAAATATATACACTTAGCCAATCAAGAAATCGTGCCAGTGAATGTGAGGAGTTACAATCCATAATCGAAGGGTTCCCGCAGCACAGCAAGCAAGGTAAGTGGTTGTGCATTTGGTCTTTTCAAAATTCCGCGTTCTAAACCGTACAATATATATATATGTCGGAGGGAAGCTATGAATTGGATTGATTGTTGTTTGGATGTATAACGCACAATATTATTACATTTTAACTACTTTTAAAATTCTTAATTCAATTTTATTTGATTAGATAAATGTTTCTATAACTTAAAGATCGTTCTAACCTAATAAAAGTTATGAATATTGTAATTTAATAAACGACCAATCAGAGCAGAGCATATGGCTCGGAGCGGGGTCAGACGCCCTCTATACTTTAGTAGTATATATTTCGGTAGACGGAGGAGTTTTTGTGGCACATTTGGTTGATGGCAATAGGTCGAGTTGGACCATTGAGAATTTTAAAGAAAGTATTGAAGTTGGAAGTATGAGCGGTGCCCTGAACCCGCTGCTCGGTCTAAACTATGTCAAAATGTGTTTTAAATCTAAATTAAAAGTGTATAAACCGTGGCCATTGTGTTTTATGCTCGCATTTTATCCTGATGACGCCCACTAAACCTGCAACCAATAAAGAACATATCACGAGAACGAGGATTTCTCCGACATATACATATATTTAAAGTCGTGTTAGTTACACTATTTATAACTCAAGAACGGCCGTAACGATTTGGCTGAAAATTGGTGGGGAACTTAGAACCAGGAGACGGTCATAGGTTACTTTTTATCCCATTGGAACCGGTAGGTGGCGCTGAGATCGGGTTCTAGAATCCTCCTAATCACCTGGTGCGATTTTGGTGATTTTGTTTTTGTGTGTTTGAGCGGGTTCCCGGATGGTTTAGACTCATAATTAGAACCGATAGGTGGCGCTGAGATCAGGTTCTAGAATCCTCCTAATCACCTGGAGCGATTTTGGTGATTTTGTTATTGTGTGTTTAAGTGGGTTCCCGGATGGTTTAAATCTACAATTCAAACCGGTAGGTTTCGCTGGGATCGGGTCCTAGATTTTTATTTTTTCAGAGCAGGACAACGTCTGACGCCGATAGTTACATATAAAATAAAAAGAACAAAAGTAATCGTTACCTACAAGTTTAATGAAACCCACTCTACCCCCTCATTAACCCTGTACTGTATTAATAAAATAACCAAGCTCGATAATACAGCTAAAGAAAGATATTCAAAAACACTTAAACATCATACTCATGGGAATAAAGAAGTCGTCTTTATTGAAAAACAATGGAAAAGAAAAATGCGCTTCATTTACTCGAAAAAAGAATATAAGAAACAAACCGCCAAAAAAGATAACAGAGGAATTTAAAGCGAATTAACAAAATACTTGGAGCATTTGATTTGTTTTTAAACTGCTAACAAATTGATCGCGTCGCTTGTATCTTTAGGGATGTGTAAAGGAAAATCTAAGTCGATATTACACGATTTATTGTGTTTATTTATTTATTAGTGTACATAAACATAAAATTGAATAGTTCAATGTCATTGAATACCGTCGTGTTCCATTTCTGACCCGTGTCATGTTTTTTTTATCGCCTATTCCTCCGTCATATGCCAAGATAGAAGCTTTTCTTTTCGTATCACGTTCTAATCTATTTTATCAAAACTAGAGAAAATAAAATCGGAGATTATGTTTATTATATTGTTTTTTTATTTTATTTTTGTCTTTTTTACTATCTAATACATTTGTATCGATATCTACTACCCGTCTAATGTTAGCATTACGATCTCTCTTACATATTCATTGTTGATGACCGAATTAACTTTTTCTTTTTGTCTGTTTTCTGATAGTTTTTAGTTATATGATGTATATATATAACACTAAATTCAAATTCAAAAGTTTTTTTTTTTCATAATAAGTTCCACTGGAGAACACTTTCTGAAGGTCATACATATAGATTAAATTTTAATTTTAATTCCTAGTCTATGTACACCGCTTCGCTACGTGTTATTGCTGTTAAGGAGAAGAAGCGGCAAGAAGCTCCCCACCAACACGTCTAGCTAAAATTGTTTTTCTTTATATTTCTTATTCTATTTATATCTCAAGTTCTTTTTTTTATAAGTTTTATACAGAAGTATGTTACAGAATGACTTTTGAAAAATAATGGAGTTGTAGCAAACAGTGCACATTATATTATAAAAGGATAGAAAAATATTTTATAAAGACATGACGTACATTTTTTTTGCTGCAATATATCTCCATATTTATGTTCCTTTCCAAGTATGGCAAGATAATAACGTTATACTCGTACAAAATACAGTATAAGAGGTAAGATGTAAATTAGTCATTAGTCTTATTTCCTACATTAGATTGTAATTATAAAATTGTATCTTTAAGATATTTGAGATTTATGAGAAGAAAACTTGTGTATGTCAACTCCGACGCTCGACTGAAGTTTACTCCTTAAATATTAAAAACACGTGCACGGCGACAGCGGTCAAATAAGGGCCTTTACAACAAAGCACACAAACAGGCTGATAACTTTTAAGCCAGTAGAAAATACTCATGTGAAGACAAATCACTCACAAAAATATTAATTAAATATTCAAATCATATAAGTAATATCAAAGCGTTTGACAGAAATATAGTATTGTTGTGAGTTCTTTGTTAAAACACTTTTTTGTTTAAAACCAATATTATATTTATTTTAATATTATACAGCAAGTATGTACTTATTATTTTAAACATTAATCTTATTCTTACTATGTTAATGTCTCCGTGTTCAATCTAAGAGGGGTGAGGAGGTCGGCGGTAGGTCACCTATGTCACTGCTGTCAACCCCTAATGACAGTGACGTTTTATTCCACAGATTACATGTTACTACGAATATAGTAGTAGTTTCGCTAAAAATCATCTTGGTAAGAAACCTAGTTAGTATGGGAAAAGTGAACATTAACATAGAGATTAACACTTAACTAGAGATTAACACTTAATACTAGCTGCCCATCTTGATTTTGCACGGGTTAGTTTAAGGCAATTTTTTTTAACCTTGGTTATTGAAGTTTTAGTAGGATCCCTAATTTTTTCTAGTAATAAATATAGCTTATGTTACTCAAGGATAATATAACATTCTAATAGTGAATTGAATATTTGAAATCAGTCCAGTAACTTTTGAGTTTATTTTTTACATCCATACAAAAATACAAAAAAATCCTCTCTATAATATTACTAGCTGCGCTCGCGGTTTCACTCGCGTGGTGATGGAAAATCGTTATTGTTATATTTTGGATAATTTACACTTATAAATATCTTACTTACTTACTTACTTACTTATAAATACTTAAATATATCAAATCAAAACATTTTTATTGAGAACTAAGTATTACATAAATGGTACATAGGTCTTATTAAATATATCAGAACTTATTACTTAGTTGGCCTTTCATAGCATCGCAATATAAACTCACTTAACCTATCTCTGTGTACCTAATATTCAAGTCTTTTATTTTATTTAACACAACACAATATCTTCATAATTATCTCTCATTTAAATATTCTTGGACGCTATAATAGGATTTTTTTGTCAACCACTCGAATAATTTTTGTTTGAACACATTAATATTACTTTCTTGCATTATATTGCATGGTAACATATTATATATTCTTGTTGCCATCCCAAATACGCTTTTATCATATAATGCAGTGGTATGCGGAGGCATACAAATTTTATTAAAATGTCGGGCACTTCCATAATTTTCAAATAATGTTGGGTTGTTTTTGATTAACATGATAATTTCAAAAATATACAAACAAGGAAATGTCAATATCTTAAAATCTATAAATAATGGTTTACATGTATCCGCTTGTTTTAAATGAAATATGGATGTAAGGAATTTATTTTGTGCTTTAAATATTCTCTCTCTGTCTGGAATTTCCCCAAAATATAATTCCATATCTTAGCGTGAAAGAGTAACAAACATACATCTACAGATTCATACATCTATACATCCATACATATATTCTTACAAACTTTCACGTTTATAATATTTATAGGATAGGATATAGGATTAGTAATAGAGTAGACTACAACAAAAAGGCCCGACCGTTTTTTTTTGTTCATTCTAATACCGGGTGGTTCTTAAGAAGTAAACTCCAAAAATTACTCTTGAAAACTTGTGTATAACAAACCTTAAATATAAACAAAGGAATTTCTATCTGGAATATTAGATTGCTTTCTGCAACGGTCTCCACCTGTCTGGGCTTATTTAATTAAGGGATGTTTTCGTTCGCTGCGCCTCCCAGGGCGGGCCTCTGTTCAAATATTGCATTTGTATATAATATCACCATGTCTAATCTCGCTTTTGTTTATCCCTGTACGCCGTTTTATACTAAATAAGAAATTGATTTTGTCTTTGTAAGGAATGCTTTGGCGTTCATTCAGATATAAGATAAATCGATCCGATTTATCAATCAACAGATACAGGATAAAATACAACACGGAAAAATTCAAAATGTCAGTCAAAGTGTCTCAAAAACCTTTTTGCTAGGTGGCACCCGCCCGACTGGATGGCTACCACCCCTGGTCTAGAATATGCCGCCATAACAACCTTGAGTTATGTTCCGACATTAGTGACCAGCTTCCAGTTTCTCCTTCAAGGCCAGCATCTCTGGTATTCCTAATGTCCATAGGCAGGTAACCACTTTCCATCATAGTTGGGCCGTCAGCCTGTCTGCTGTGCTTCACCAATAAAAAATAAAAAACATGTAATTTTAAATCCAGTCAGGTTATAATTTGTTGGACTGATAGCTGGTACTTGTGTCTGATGATTGTAAAAGCGTACCTTAATCGAATATGAGAGATAAAGAAGATATTCAGAAGAAATTTTCCAAGTCAATGGATATATTTAGATACTAGATGCCCGGGGACTTTATCCATGCTTGACTTGTAATTTCATAGGGATTCCCAGGAGAAAAAGTACCGCAGCTAACGTTTTAGTAAAAACTGTGTCGGTACAAGCTAATTTTTATGCACCCGAAAAACATCAAGCGGTTTCCAGAAAAATTCACGAGATTTCCGGGATAAAAAAATCACTCTTTTTATCAAGTTATCAACTAGTGATATAATCGTTTTTTAATTGAACAAATGACACGAGAGGCTTATGATAACCAAAATAGGAAACATATGCTCTAATTACAATTTGATTTATGAACTTCAAAACTTCAACATATTTCTAACTCTATCTTTATGAGAATAATGTTTAAATTATTATATATTCTCTTTTTAGTTTCGCTTTTATTTCGTTGCATCCAGTTTCAAATCACAGCGATCCTAAAGAAGTTTCACTTAAGTCTAAGAATTTGCTGCCGATCAGTGAAAACCGTATCGAAATAGATTTAGTAGTTTTTACGTAAATTCCGATCATACAGACAAATTGATAAAGTGTTGTTTTTCTCCACTTGAGGTTTTTTAAAAGCTTCAATTTACAGAAACGGCATATATAGATTTTTATAACATTATAGATATTTATCTAACATTGAGTTATGACCTACTTGATTTATTGTACACCAAAATAAATTATTACAAAAAATCCATATTCACAATTACAACAGGCGGCTTCATCACCAAAGCAACCTCTTCTGGGAAACCTCAGTTAAAAGGTATTCTTTGCTAAATATATGTAGGGAGGTGGAGTGTTCCTTAGAAATTGGCTAGCTTGAATTAAAACAAATCTTCTTTGAATAAATACTTTTACCTTCTTTGAATTTTATACATCTTACAACAACTTAATTATAGACACACACACCCAGCTACCCTCTACGCTCTTAATCGATGACTGTGTGTGCACCGTTCGTTCCCAAATTAAATCTTCACTCATAGTTCACTCTACACTAGCGTTCCGGTACACATCCAACCCATTTTAACATTCCTACATACATATGTATTGTTCCAATTTGGGCCACCTGCATATCTGTAAACAAAGCACATTTACTACCCGCTAGCGTTTGAGCTAATATCATTGAAACTCTTTTATAACTATCTTCTTTTGTTTACTTTGTGTTTAAAAATTGTGATTGGAAAAACAGCCTATTGTGTAATCACCATAATAACCATGTGTAATCTTTATAGTAGTCTTTAGCCAGATGTGATTCTTTGAAAATTGAGTCCACGCAGTCGAGCAGACATATTGTATTTGTACAGTATAAAGCAATGCCCCAACGGAGGGGTGAGGCAGTTAAGCGATAAGCACAAGCGAAGCAAGACGTGTGTACTACATTCGGTAATCGATTTAGTGACGGACTTTGCGCGTGTTGTTATATTTGTACTTGTGTTATACGTGTTTGTTTAGTTCTAATAAATTCTGTAATAATTCCAACGACATTTTAATTCTAGTCCTGCAACTCGTGACAGTATGAATATTAGTTTAAACTTAAACAAAATTTGTTCATAATGTTGTTGTTGTTGACCTTTAAGATATGGGTTAGGGGTACATTCGGTGAAATGCTTTTTTATTGTTCTATAGCGAAATTACTAAACCAGAACACATTGATCACCTCTATCTATTTCTACTTATATTATTTGTGTTGTTTTGTCCTCCATGATTCCACCTACTGATTCCAGGCGGAATAACAGCGTTGGTCTCCGGCTAGCTTACGCTGAGTCTGGGTCACCAATTTTAGGACTATTAGGACTATTATTTAGGATATTCTTTCCTTTATTTTATTTTTCTCAGTATTGTTTATTTGTCCTAAATAAAACAATTCTTACTTTCAATGAGGATATCTGTTATGTTTCTGCTACATCTGCGCAGTAATGCTTCAACGTAATCAAATAAAGACGTAAATTAGATATAGTAAAAGTTTTATTTAACACGTTATCTGAGACGCACATTGCTAATGAAGTCAAACATTTACCGATAAACTCGGCGGTGGTGAACTTCATTAATGTTAAGCTACAGACCAGACATGATGGCTCCTACGTATACTATCGTAAGCCACAAAATGGCAATTTTCATGTTTTAAGTGATTCATATTAAATGAATTATCTGCCATCGAATCCAAAAACAAGAATTTAAATATCATTAAAAACAAAAAGTTTTTTCCCGTATATAATCGTATCTAATGCAAGTAAGCGCCGTATACTGGCGCATTGGCCTATACGATCTTTTACGCGGGAGGGACGCGAACGCGTAGGCAGTCGTTGCCTGTAGTAAATATCATTTACGGTTTTATACGTGGAGACAGTATGTGCGTTCATACTTATCGACAAACTATAATTATACTGTCTATAAATTGATAAATACTGGTGTTGTAAAAAGTGAGTAATCTATCTTCAATTAATTGCTTAAAACTATTTTCGAAAGATTTCAAAATATCCGATATTGCTCCTAAATCGACCACATTTAAAGATGTTTCATATCAGATTTAATTCATGGAAAGAAGAGTATTCCGATTTCCATGTCAGTTTACAGGAATCTGATAGAGACCAAAGTAAGTTATGAACGTGCATCATTCATTTACACATATTTTGTATATTTTTTTAGTTCTTGACACTATTTGGTGAAAACAATATTAAGTAACATATACGATTATGTACGCGACTATTTGCTAGAAAAAAAAAATCGTATGTAATACATAGAATTTTTTACGCCGGATTTTAAAGTAATATTATTATCGTATGAACTAGTTACTATTATTATCGTGGTTCATATCGATAATGTATGTGTAACTTATTATTATATACTTCGGTAATTTATGAATTAATAAGTATTGTATACACGATTACCTTATTTTACTTTGGTAAAAATTACAAAAGTAGCTAATCTTATGTTTAGCTTTCATTACTTCAGATTCACTATTGCCTGAGGCAGTTAATTTGTCAGAAATTGAAGAACTTTTTTTAAATGATCCAAAACGATTCAAACAAAAGGCCATCAATTTTACTATCCAATGATGATGATGATCATCAACATTGTAAATTTAAGTTTATTGCATCTCATTTTTCTAGAAGCACGCTGAAGTATTACATTGCTATAGTAAATACAACATATATTTTAATTTAAATGAATTTATCTAAATACTATTTTTTAGGCGAAGATTTACTACTACTTACTCAAAGCATGAATATTTTCTTGAAATGTACCTTATGATTTAGCTAATTGCTTGAAAACCCCAAAGATATTTCACTCATATTCTGCTATTCAGCAGTTCCATTAACCATTTAGATGCTGTCTGCATAAATGATTTTGTCCTTATATTATAGATACTACTTGCTTCTATTTCTGACTATTTTACACCCCAAGCAGAATCGGCAAACTTTTTTTTAATAATTTCTGGAAATTAGGCGATCATCATAAACAATGGAACATATAAAGTCCAATCCAGTAAGCCAAAATCTCAAGAGACGAGTTTATACTGGTACTAAATCTTGTTAAAAATATAAGTACGATGAATATAAGTTACCTCTTGCAAGTAGTGAAAATGCAAAAGAAAATTAATTGATCGTATGCAAGAAGCAATTTTTATCAACGTTGTTGATTAGCGAACAGTTTGTGAACAGCCATTTAGAAAATTCACTCTTTATCAGGCACTGTGACCACTGACGTTCAAGGTAAACAAAAGAGGTAAGATAATTGTATGTGACCATATTAAATGCTTACAACCATAAAAGGTCATTATATTGGAAAATAAACGACCTGATTAATATAAGCTATTTATTATGTACAGTGATTGGTTTGATCCTGAAATGTATTTGAGGTAAAGCTGAAACGGAGCGTCAATACAAAAATTCTTGCCTATCATAACTTTAAGATAAGCTTTTTCAAGCCAAAGAAAGACCAGTGTGAGACATGTCACGAATACATGAACACTAAATCCTAAATACCACCACCAAAAATAGCCTTTTCATACATGTGGCTCGAAGCAGAAAGCAAAAGAGGTTCCAACTAAGTGGCTTATCTGAAAAATGTTGTATTCAGACGACTGAAAGCACATACTACCGAATTTAGGTTTTAGTCAGGTCAAAACAGGAACTGAATTCTTTTTGCAATGCTTTTGCAAATTTGCTACCTATTTGATATTGCCAAATACAATTTTGCCATCAAACATTCAAAGAAAGGCAAGAACCAGTAAGAAGGCGATGGTCTTTACGCCTTAATTGAAAGATGTGTCAAAAATAATATATAATCCCATATACTCCACTTGAGTGTCTCACCTTAGTGGATGGGCTAAACAAGACGGTAAACCTTATAATATTGTAAAGTTGGGCCAAACCAAGTTTATGGATTGAAATTCATAAGCTACATTCGACTTTGCCTCAAAAAATTTGACCTATAATTTAAACGTTGATGTCGTTCAATGGACAAAGACAAAATAAATCAAAGTTCTTTCTTATGATGCGAATTAACTACATATTACTATAGTTTCTCAAGGTTTCGCGACTGTTATACATAATAAAACTACTAAAGTCTGGTAATTTATTTGATTTTTATTATTCGGACGTTTCAGCCACTTTTCAGTAGCCGCCATCACGTAAGACAAAGACGTCAATTGTCAATGAACATTGTTAGTTTTCTTTAGCCTACCGCCAACTGTTCATGATCATTATTTAGTTTTAATATTGTTTATGGTTATTATCTACTATATGGGAGCTTAATCTAATTTACCACTGCTTCGCAATATGTCGTGGGTTAAAGGAAAAAATGACACAAGCCTTTTAGGGCATTTGTCTGTCTGGGTGGCTACCACCCCTGGTCTAGAGCATGCCACCATAACAACCTTGAGTTGTGCTCCAGCATTAGTGGCTAGGTTCCAATCCTATCTACAAGTCCGGCAGCACATTGGTGGCAGCACCTTTTGTGTTGTAAATGTTCACATGCTATGGTAACTGCTTTTCATCAATCAGGTGGACTGTCTGCCTGTCTACTATAATCCAGCAATAAAAAAAAATTAATAACAAGGAATGACTTTTTATTTGGTTTTATACGGACTTACAATAATTATATTTATAAGCGGAACAACTAAAAGTGTAGTATGTTTTACATACGTGCAAAAATAAGTAACTTTTTCCAAGTATAATGGCGTATATAGCTCATACGATATTTTTGATTCACTAAAACACGAAGTAAATAATTGTATGTTTTAGTTACGATTGTTGAAGTGTGCGTACTTACGCCGTACAAAATCGTAACAGCAATATCTCCAAAATGTCTATTAATTCACAGTTTAATTTTAAATCATTGGATAATATCTAACTTTTATAGATATGGTGAAAAAACCAGAATTGTGTCCCTAAAATTAGCTGAATAGCACACAAAACTATCTTTAAATCGCTCTCCTGTAAAATCGTGTTTTTGGACTTACGATAGTATACTTAGGAGCCGTCGATATTTGGACACAGAAACTTAAATAACATTAACGAAGGTGGAGTACAAGCATTATTGTTACGCATTTATTTGCTTTTATAGCTACATCTATCATTTGACACAATTTACTTAATATAAGTCCAAATACAACAGACGAAATTCAAGGACATTATTCGATGTTTTCAATAAAGCATCCGACAGGGTAGTAACACAAATTGACTTCGAGATCCCGAGGCTGGAATCAGGATGTCGGTCTCCAAGGAGATTTGTATCTGTGCCAATGAATTCTAGAGATCTGAAGACACTTTCAGCTACATTTAGTTTGGCCGCACGCCAACTCAAGACGCTGATTGCGTGTATTGACTCTGTATTGCAGCTGTATTTCTTGCTTTATTAAATTCCTGCTTTGTCAGAGTTCAGGTAAAGTTACAAAGGAATTTTGAAAAGAAAAATATGTTTACTGTCTATTGATGTTGTGATATTTTTGCATATTAGATTAACGCTTTTTGTGTCTTTCATCAGTGTTGGATTTGCTATCCCTTTGTTCCAAGATCGGCAACAATTAAATAGATTATCATAACATTTATTCTAGGCTAGCAATGATTCGACAATGCTAACAGCCACTATCTTCCGCGCAATTTTCGTAAAAAGGGATAAAATAATTTGCTTCACGTATTAATATATAGATGTTCGGTACTCAATTAAACATATGCTCAATGTTTCTATACGTATAGCATTATTCTCTACAAATAACAAACTTGTGTATCATACCTTAATAACTAAACTTTTACGACTTAGAAATACAAAACATACTTACAAAAATGTATTTAGGTACTCAAGCCTTATTGTATGTAAAACATAAAACACTGTTTTCATAAGAATAAGTTCAGTGTTGTATTATATTATATTTCATAGATATGAGTACTATAAAAATATATTACGGAAAGCGAGACAATATTGAAATGAATTCTCTAGAGAAATACGAAATTAAATCTATAAATCCTCTTTCATATTGAGCTGAAAAAATAAATATGGGAAAACATTTTGCCTATTTTGAATATAGTAATAAATAAAAAAAACACTTTTCTTATCTAGGTATATTATGTTGGCCGTAAAACGTAGGTTCGTGTTACGCAAAAAGTGCTCTAAATGTAAATTATATCAAAGAGAATCTATAAATGTTGGTATTATAAGAAGTTCCAGCGGAAATGTATGTTATTCCTGAGACATAAATACGGTATTGTGCAGTCCATGAACTATAACAGTTTCCATCATTTGACTAAAGAACCATAAAAAGCATTTAATTGAAAATACCCCATATCTCATAAACTACTTAATAAATCATGTACAAGAAAGTATTTGTTAATCTCGATGACCTTATTTTTTTAGCATTGTAATAATGTTTACAAGTTTCGAAGCGTATATCTTCCCAATGTTAGGGGAGGACACAATTTTTATTATATTATTTTTATTGCATGAGATCAGCGGACGGCTGACCTGATGGAAAGCGGTTACCATTGCGTATGGACATTTGTAACACATGTTGGTGCCAGCAATGTGCTGCCCTTCTCTAAAGGGAGACTGGATCTTGACCACTAAAGCCGGAATAAAAGTTAAACTTATTATGGCATATTCTAGACCAGGTAAACCATCTTTTGTACTATTACCTGTATTTCTACAAATAAAGATTCATTCATTCATTCATTCATTTAGCAAAAGCTCAAATACCCTACCATCTAGTTGTAAGTCGTTTTGTCGCCTCTTATGACAGGCCGCCTGCACGGATAAAAGTTAATATTCACACGCATCGACTTAAATAAAAAAATAATTGAAGAACATCGTCATGCTTTTTTAAAGATAACAAGAATAAAAAAGAAACTAACGATACCGTTTTTTTAGCGAGGGGAAATCCGATTGAGAACCATTAAACGCAACTAGCACAGAAGCTTGAGGAGATAGTTTGCGATCCGTGTGTGGGATTAGCCAGATCGGGGTGGTACTAGGTGGCATTACTGGCCGGGTTCCAGGCTCTCCTGGGAGAGCGGCAGCGCATTTGTGGCGCCTTTGGTGATGCAAATGTCCATAGGTGATGGTAACCGATTTCCATCAGGTGCGCCGTCTGCCTGTCTGTTGAACTCATGCAATAAAAAAACTAAATAAAACTATCATAGTTCCCTTTTTACCGAAATGGCGACAGAACCCTAAAAAGATAATAAACGTCCTGGATTCTGTTCACCAAGACTGCAAGTTAAGCCTTGGCTCAAAAAAGGCAGTTTGAAAACTAGGACGACTACGAGCAGCAATGCAATCGTTTTAGTGGCCTATTCAATGTTTGTTGGCTAGGTGTTATTTTGGCTTGCAGCAAACTTGTTGTTTATAGGTGACAACATTATATAAACTAAGTATCGTTTGTGTCGGTCCCGCTGACTAAGCTGTTACTAAGAATGGCGGAGGATTATAAGATCTATGTAGGCTATCTTAGTCGAGCAACTGGTCATCGCAGACGTCTGGGCAAGGATATACCTAAAAGTACACTGTACAAGTAATCTGAAAAAATTCTATTTTAAAAAACTACATTCATTTTCATATTTTTTTCATGTGGTTAGACAGAGACCATATGCCAGAATGAAGGAATATGGAAGGAAAAGATATATTGTGCCACCCTTAAATATAAATCAAATAGTATCTAATATTATAATAACTCATTCACCATCCTGGCTGTGCATCTCTGGAATAAGTTATCTATTGCTACATGACAAGCCAAATCCTTACTGTGCTTTAAAAATCAAGTTCATGAGCTTTTTTTCATAATAATTGGCAAACAAACACACACATTGTATATCCCCAAGCTAAGCAAGTTATGCTTATGGGTAATCTACAACGGACCACTTTGGGGCCGATTCCAGACACCCAGACCGTAGTAAATAACATAAAGTTTGTTTCAGAAATTTACCATGCCAGGAGCCTCTGTGTTCAACGAGTTCGGCGGACTAAGACTTAGCCCGCTCAAACACAGAAGCAAAGACATTACTTTTCTATTATGTATAATTTTTAATGCTATTATATAAGTGCTAGTATTGTCATATGTATATATTTGAGTGTGTGTGTATATGTACGAGTATGTGTATATATCTTTATATGCTTTTTGTACTTATAGTTACTATGTCTATTTATCATTCATCATTATTTGTTAAATACACCACCGTCAGTGTTAGCAATCTATCAATGTCTGCCTGTGCGTGGAAGAGATCGCTTGTTAGCGATAAGGCCACCCGTTGTATTATTCTTTTTTTCTACTTCTGTTTTTTTGGGCTTTGGTGTACAATAAGGAATTGGAAAGAGGTGAAATAAAGAAGTCATTAGAACGAGGCGTATGTGATATTAAAACCAGTTTAAAACAAAATCAGAGCAGACGACTGTGCAATGTTTAAATTTTTAACAACAAACTGCAGTGACACCTCATTGTAGAGGATGCTGGAAACTTTGTCCGTTGCAGTCTGACGCACACGCTTGGTACAATTTTCGTCTC
The DNA here is from genome assembly GCA_949752895.1 of Dendrolimus pini. Taxonomy (NCBI): domain Eukaryota; kingdom Metazoa; phylum Arthropoda; class Insecta; order Lepidoptera; family Lasiocampidae; genus Dendrolimus; species Dendrolimus pini. The sequence goes on along the minus strand of OX457132.1, from coordinate 19,371,319 downwards.
GCCCGTACGAAGTTTCCAGGCTGCATAAATCATTGCCTAGATTTAGGGTTCACTCAAAGGGATGAGTTTATTATATTATGTTAATATAGTCTAAGCTAGGATAGCTTTGGTTCAAAAATAAGCCAAGATATAGGACAACTAACATAGTGTTACGTGCGTGCGGGGGTACACATTTAGGATTGGAAGAAAACACCAGTTTTTATTTAAAAGCTTTTATTGACTTACATAGCCGCACGTAAACCTCTTCGAAGGGTTGCCTCTATATGCACGACTAACGATGCTCTGTCCCGACGACAAGGACAATGTCGCTCAAAATACCATCGCCGATATTGCGTAGACCACCTCCTGCTACTACAGTGCTCACCTTCGATATTACCGTGTGTAGCTCGCTTCTGGTTCTTCTCTCGAACTACGCTACACACCTCCTTCACTTAACTGTCCACTAAACTTGTCACTGAATTCACCACTTAACTCGTCACTGTCTTCTATTAAACTCTCTTCCAACTCTTCCGTGTCGCACTTGTTGCTTCGCCGTCTCGAACTGAACTCAACTCTAAACTGCCCGGTAGGCGCGCCTTACGCTGCTTATATACCCGGAAGAATTTTCTAGAACACATAATTTCGTTATTCTTTTATTTACTATCTGTCCCTTTCTAAACATCTATCTATCTCTGTCTTTTCCTCCCCGGACCTTGTGTTCGGGAACTTTCGTTTATACATCTATCCCTTTCTAACATCTATCTATCTCTATTTTTCCTTCCAGAATTTTCTAGCTTTTTCTAAAAGTTCTTAAACTAACTAGATGCTTCCACCATCATTCGCCACACTATCATCATCCGAGCATTAAATTCCGGTTGCGCGTGAATCCCAAAGAAACATAGACAACAAATCTAAAAATAAACAAAAGACTAGACTTACACAATTTTATAATACATAGAGTTATAGAGTTTGATGTAATTGTGTTTTATAATTTACGAACGACGAACTTAAGCATGGATAAAGCGAAGCGCGGTAGTCATTGTTTCTATGTCAAGAAGAAAGATGTTGAATTTAAAGAAAAATTACATCGTTTACGCATTGTATTAATACTCTATGGTTATTTGGAGTTGCCCTACTGATATTTTTTAAAACTGTCGTGCTTTTTCAGTCTGTACTTTCATTAACCAAACTCAATTAATATCTAAAAACTAAAATAGACCGCTAAGATGTTTCTAGACTTGTTGAAAAGATATTCATTTTTACCTTTAACGTGATAATAAAAGTTTACCTCTTTGGCCAATTCTTACACATTACACTAAAGTCTGTTTACGTGCACCAGACTATAAAAAGAGATTACAGGGCGTGTATTCCGGAGCAGTCGAGCGTAAGTTGATAATATTAGGAAATGTTTTTGTGTAAATATAATAAAATATACTTAAATAACTAGCTGACCCGACAAACGATAGCTTCTGCACGCGGCCTCGTCCGCGTGGTGCGGTTTTTTAACTATCCCATGGGAACTCTTTAATTTTTCGGGATCAAAAGTATCCTATTTTGACCAGGGATATACGCTACCACCGTACAAAATTTCATTTAAATCGATCCAGTCGTTTCGGAGATTAGCCGGTACAAACAGACAGATAAACAGAAAATCTAAAAATTTGAAAAAATCGAAATTAGTTCTATTTCACTTCTTACATCCCCCTGACTCGGCTTTTAGCAAAAAAAATTATTGTACAGAAATTTGATCTCTACAATTTTATTATATGTATAGATATTGGATTATGATTGATGACTGCTATAAAATTATGACTTTACTAAAGAAAACAACTTAAGATTTCCCCACGACTACGCTTGTGACGGTACGCATCATCATGTATTTATTATTTTCTCACCTATTTATTTTTATTTATTTATAAAGGAATGGCTGTTCTCCATATAATGTATTCCCTCCTTTATTTCGCATAATATATGTATTTAATACTAATCTCTTTGTATGATAGAATTTTTCTTGGTTTGAAAATTTGACAGAGAAAAGAAAAATGACTTCAATATTCGTGTTTGACAGAAGAAGACAATGAAAAGATTATTCTCGGAAAAATTTGTGTTTTATATATTTTCAGATGGAGAAAGTCTAATTGAGATTTAAATGGATAAACTAATCGCTATTAATAATAAAACAATCAAAGTTCAATATGTATACGTCGGATGTGGTTGTTATAAATTTCGCCAAAGAGCCAAGCTAAGTCTTCAAGCTTTATTTAATAGTTATATTAACCATGTAGACTTACCTGATATCTTGCTTGTTATGTTTTCAGACGTTCTTCTGACGTGATCACGTATTCTTGTCTTTTGTAATGTATTAGTAGCTTAAAAACAATTGTTCGTATGCATACGATTTGAATTAATCTTAAAAGCCTGATTAGTAATGTGTAGTTACAAATAACTTCTATTCTTAGTAGTACATATTATAAGTAACATTGATTTTGTTACACTTAGCTGGTAGTCTTTAGACGTATTAGGGTTCCTTAGGTCCGTTTCTTCAAAACTATAATATTATAGGAACGTTTCTATAATTTGTCTAGGCATAAATGCTATAGAAATACATAAGCCTTTAATATGAAATCTTACATAATCTTATGTAAAGATAGGTAGGCTCGTTTACTATCTACTGTCCTATATATTTTGAACTTAATTAATTACTGTCCTTAATTTATATATTGCATGGAGAACGAGCTATATAAGGATGAATTAATTTAAAGTATGTCTTAATTGACTTGTGCGTTATTAACAGATAAGAATTGTTTGTACATTGTTTTAGTTTCATAGTTAACTAAATGATTAAGGGTTATTTATAAAGCCTCAGTATGCTAATACATTACTTAGGAGTTATGATACATAGTCTCTTGCGGATAAAAATGTATTAATCTAATTTCATTTAAGGATCCTTAAATATAATATTGTCTTAGGAAACTTAATTAAATAATATTACTTCTTCATAGCCGGGAACTATTGGGAGATTTTGATGATTCTTTCAAGTAATATGATTATTAGTTACTTTGCTATGGGAGATTCATTATATGTCAATGGAGACTTATAGGAGTTCTTGTCTTGCTGTTGAACACACGTTGTTGGACCTGATTATGGACTCTTACTTGTTGTGTTTGCTGATTAGAGCTGGTGCGTTGATTGTTATTGTCCGGTTATTTCTGTTTCAGTGAGCTTGGAGTCAGCCTGCGTAATGAGTTTTCATTGGTTCTGATATCGAAGGGATTATTATTGACCTATGGCTGTGAAGTCGGAGTCTTGATTTATAATTTATTAATTAGTCTATTTTATATGTGTATATATTTATATATGGTTTTATAACACTATATTATTACATTACACTATACAACAATCATGCATTCTATATGGGAAGGCTAATTGACTTTAGAAAATTTAAAGTTTATTTAGTTTTATTGGATTTTAATGTTTTAAATACTTTCCTGTTGAAAGAGTTTACTTTGGCATTTGGCTTTGTTTGGTGCAAAGGAGTTGCTGATTACAATCTAAATTTCATTAAAGGTTTCCTTTGATTAACTATACTTTCTTAAACAAGCAGCTCTGCTGTTACTAAATGTGTATAAAATAGGCATTTAAGTATTATTATAAAATGATGAGTTGGGGTGAAAACACATATTGATTGTTACCATGTTAGTGTTGATTAGGATCCGGGTTTATGGTCTTTGTAACTCTGGGTAAGAAGATTCACGACCTGCTTACTTACCGGTACAGATTACCTTTGGATAGTTTCGACAATTATCCAGGAATTACCGCGCGTACAGCTTTTAAGCAAATTTAGTTTGTTTTTATAATATGTGTATTCACGAGACTAAAAATGGTTTCACATTAATATGTGAAACCATTCTTAGAAAATCTTAATAGATTAACTGAATTGGTAACTGAAGGTTTGGAACCAGTTAAGTCGCGGATCAGCCTGGAGGCGAAGTGGGCGCCTCGGGGACTAGCTGCTGGTCTTCCAGGGGGATCATTCGTATCAAAACTTATTTTCTTTCACGATATGTGACTTCATGAGAGTCTTAGATGTAGTTAGGCCAGGTAGACTTGACTGAATTGGAAAGGATGATTAAAAGTATCTACATTTGAGCAGTGTTACTAATGAAGACATCTTTGATGTAGCATATCACCATTTTATTTTAAATTCAACTTTAAACTTTACTTTTACGGTGCTATGCTCTCATCTCTTGGGTGTTAGGGTCATTAGATGGATGTAGGGTTTCGCCAATTCACTTTAACTTAAATTTTATTTTAACTTTCACGGCGAACCTGAAACCTGTCTTTGACAAGGTAATGCATAATATGAGTGAAGTGGTCTCTCGCCTAACTTTAACTTAAAATTTACTTACAATTCATAGAGAGACATTCTGAAACTCTTACTCTAACAATTTAAGAATGGGAATTTTATGAGATGTAGAGAGTATCACTATTTAAACTTCAATTAATCTTTATCTTTAATTTACTGTGATATTCTTATTACTACATCAGGGGAGGTCTCTGAGGTGACGTTCCTCATAATGACAATCTTATTTGATATTTTGGAAGGGTAACTTTGAGATGAAATATTCACTCAAGTTTTTTGGCTTTTCCAACTCATTTTACACACAAGGCACTCCAAATGTGTTTTTTTTAAATGAATAGATCGTACTGCTGGGAGTTTCTTGTCGGCTCTTCTGGCCAGCAATAGTACGTTGTGAACCGACGCTAGTTTTAGATAATGTTTATAATCGATTCAATAAATTCTAATTAGAAAATTGGAGGTTCTTCTTTTTATCTCGATATGAGCTCTTTTACTGATAGCTAATGCGGTGGCATAATATCAGAGAGGTGGTTAGGAGGGGTGCCTTACACAAAATTATATAATTTGTTATGAATCTACATTAAAATATCTTTTGGTTAAATAAAGGCACGGGCGTACTCAGGTGATGAGCTTATATCATGAGTAATACATTTATCATAATTCATAAAATACATAGCATTTTACACTTACAACATATTTCTACAAAATTTTGTTATTATATATATATATATATATATATATATATATATATTATACATCAACCTTTGCGAGTCTTCCTGTCCTTTGATCAACATTCTTATATAACCTACCTTGTGAACATAGGGTTAACGGTATTACGACGAGGGTTCTTATTACTAGATGATCACGATTTATGGCCAATATTACAAGATTTATTCTATGAATAAGTTTTATTAATTTCCACTTTATAAATTCTTTATTTCTCACTCTATGCTTCGGCTTGAGTATGTCATTCCATAGTCACTAGACTCAAAAGGGGGGTTCGTTACACGCTGCAAGTCAAACTGTAGTAAGTAGCTCTATTTTACTTACAGTACAGCCTCTATTGCACGAGTTCAGCTGACAGGCATCTTATGAAAAACGTTTACAGCCGCCTATGGACATTTGCAACTCCAAAGGTGCTACAAATGCGCTTCTGCACTTTAACGGGAGACTGAAACCTAGCCAAGTATTCATGACGGTACACAACTCTAGACCAGGGGTGTGAGCCACCCAGACCGGGAAATCTCCTATCAACTGACTGTGGGTTTTTTGTCGTCTCTTACAGACCGATCGACAAGCCGCCCGGCAGCAGAAATTTGTATTCCTTCTCCGTTTCTGCAGAAAGGAAATATAAAATATAAATAAACATGATATTTTTATTTATTGCAGGAGTTCAGCAGACAGGTAGACGGCCCACTTGATGGAAAGCGGTTAACATCGCCTATGGACATTTGCAACACCAAAGGTGCTACAAATGCGCTGCTGCTCTCTTAATGGAGACTGGAACCTGGTCACTAATGCCGGAACACAACTCAAGGTTGTTATGGCGACATACTTTAGACCAGGGGTGGTAGCCATCCAGTCGGGCAAATGCCCTATCACCCGGCTGTGGGTTGTTTTGTCGCCTCTTACGACAGGCCGCCCGGCCGCAGGAAATTGTATTCTTTCTCCGTTCCTGCACAGAGATAAATATGAAGAAAAATATAACCTTTCTTAAAGTTATCTAACTGATGAGGACACCCGCTCAAAAAACCGTAGCGTGGTTTAAGAATTAGCGGATATACAGACAGACAGACAGACAGGATGCTGAAAGCGACTTTTATTTTTAGTATGCAAAGATGCTTTATTTAATCTATGCTCACTTCCATAGCAGTAAGCAGAAAAGTTACGAAGGAAGTGGGCAGGTCTAACACAATAATGCAACTTATTGTTCCTACTCTGTTATTAGACTACTACCACTAGGTTAAAATATGGGAGTTTTTGGCGAGAATTGAAAAGGGACGTTGTGCTGTGCAGCTTCATTTTCTAAACATGTATAAAATTACTCGTAAAATTAGGATATTGATAGTTTTTGAGTTGTTATTATATGTTTTTGTGAGAAATGTAAACTGTATAGTATAGTATAGTAACTGTATTATATAATCAAATGTGGATTTTCGAGTTTTCACAAAAACTCCTTTAAACGGCTAAAGTTACGCTTAGCCTACAATTCTACAATTATTATCTTGACATTGACATGTTTGTGGATAGTCTAGCATCTGTAAATGCGAATTTAATCAAAGCCTATTTTAATAATAATTAGTTTCACGGGCACAACATTTTCATATAATTGTTATTTTTTCTTTCCTAAAATTATTGTATTGTTACGTGCGAGCGGGGTTACGCACTTATGGATTGGAAGAAAACACCAGTTTTCAATTTAAAAGCTTTTATTGACTTACACAGCCGCAACGTAGTACCTCTCTGTAGGGTTGCCCCTATACGCACGACCAACGATGCACAGTCCCGACGATAAGTTGTCACACCCTCAATACCGTCGCCGATATTGCGCGGACCACCTCCAATATTATCGCGGGTAGCTCGCTTCTGATTCCTCCTTCGAACTACGCTAACACCTCCTTCGCGTATCTGTCCACCAAACTTGTCACTAAATTCACCACTTAATCCGTCTCTGTACTCTATTAACCTTCTCTGATAACCCTTTAGTATCGCACTTGTCGTTTCACCGTCTTGAACTGAACTCAACTTTAAACTGCCCGGTAGGCGCGCCTTGCGCTGTTTATATACCCGGAAGAATTTTCTAGAACCCATCTATCTATCTCTGTCTCTTCCTTCCCGAACCTTCTGTTCGGGAACTTTCGTTTATACATCTATCCCTTTCTAACATCTATCTATCTCTTTCCTTCTTTCGTCGTCTATCTCTGTCTAACATCTATCTATCTCTTTCTTTCATTTATCGTCTATCCTTTTCTAAATATATCCGTCCTTGTCTTTTTGTTCTAGATTTCTATAGATTTTTCCAAAAGTTTTAAAACTAACTAGATGGTTCCACCATCGTTCGCCACAGTATTTTATACTTTACTTTCATTTCCCTGTCATCTGTGGAAGTGTGTGAATAGCTGTTCTTTAGCTGTTTCTGTAACCGCGCTACCTATAAGAAGACTTATACATCAGAATTAGCTGTATGGAATAAAAATGTCCATGCATGTCTTTGTGGCGAATTGTACAAATATTATAGGTTACTATATTTTAAGTTGGAGGTGATAAGAAAGTAATAGACACAAAGTATATAAGAAAGATTTTTATAAGAAAACAATAGACAAATCAATACGCAAATGTAATAGACATAAGAAAAGAAGATAATACCCTCTTTCGTCAAATAAGAAAGAGGTGAAGAGAGTAAAAAAATCGAGATGAGAGGTCAGAAGTGCTATAATAACAGGAATTCTTCCATATTTGAGCTCCCGACTTTTCTACCTATATAGTTAAGATTATCTTAATTCTTATGTTTTGTAGAAAGGAAATAAATAAATACATAGTAAATGGTATTTGAACATTTGATACTTGCGCTGCCCACTGCCCTGATTGCTCCCGTGCAAGTGAGCATAAAGATTATTATTTTTTATTTTACTTAGAAGTGAAAAACGAGGAAATGGTGGAAAAAAGAACTTTAAAAGAAAACTTTTACTCTCGAGCTACAAGTTAATAGTTACAGACAGTTTCTGAAGGTAAAATTAGCGTAAAAAGTTTTCACAGTTGCTCAACTTTCTCAGGCATTTACATTATAGAAACCGGACTAAGATAAAAGTTGAGTAACATCAGTAGCATCAACAAATACATATTTTGTTCATAAACAGTAATATAGTACTTACATAGGTGTGAGTGAAACAAGAAACGTCTTAATTTTCTATTAATTACAACGAGTCACAAGTTAAAATTGGCAAGAAGTTCTAAATCATTATTTGATTCTATGATACTAAATTAAAAAATAGATACCTACTGCCCATAATCTTTGCTTGTCAATGTGACGATAAGCTTATAAATATAGTTAACGAGTGTATATAACGCGTGATGAAATAAGTCACTCATCGTATCAGTTATAAGAAACGGAAATGACTTTAAGATTTCACGTGCGTAAAATAGCGTTGTGTCGTGGTAGCACAAGCTTTAGTCGAAACAACAATATCTGAAACAGAGATAAATTTAAGTGTAATTGTTATTATTCTTTAAAGCGTTAGGCATTTGTTAGATTGAAGTTATTTATAACTTGGTGAAAAATAACGTACGTAAATAATATTTCATTTTACAGTTCACCACTAGTAAAATATAATGGATCGCGATATTACTCGTGACATAACAAAGAACTTGAGAGGTGTCAAGGGACACCCGGATGGAACGAAGTTCGTTTCGATTAATTAGTGAAGGAATTGTAATTTTTTTTTTAAGTTATAATATAATAATAATAATAAGGTCGACTGGAGTACCATACCTAGTGTGATGTTTGACGGGGCAATCATTCCTTTTAGTGATAAGGTAAAAAACCTTGGCGTTATATTTGACAGTGAGCTGTCTTGGCGACCTCATATCACCGAATTAAGTCGGCGGCTTTATCTCTCATCCAAATCCCTTAGAAGGTTGAGGAATTTCTTACCCACTACCACCAAAATTAAGCTAGCAGAGTCCTTATTACTTCCTATCCTTGATTATGCTGACGCCAGCTATCTAAATTTAACCCAAGAACAACTTAATAAACTTGAGCGCCTCCAAAATTTTTGCATAAGGTTCATATTTGGACTACGCAAATATGACTATGTCTCTGAATTCCGAAAAAAACTCAAGTGGTTGCCAATTCGATTTCGCCGGAATACTCACATCCTTGCTCTTCTCTATAGTATTTTATTTGTCCCTAGTACTCCTGATTACCTTAAACAAAGTTTTGAATTTTTTTCGTGCTCTCATAATTTACGCCCTTCTACTAAACTTAAGTTGAACACTCCTGCGCATAACACAAGTTTTTATAACAATTATTTTACTGTTAAGGCTATACAGCTCTGGAACGTGCTTCCTGTTACAATCAGACAAGCAAAATCACTAGCGATATTTAAAACTATGATTAAAAAATACTACCTGTCGTTGGAATATGATATTTAAATTCACTTATAAACATTTATATATTTTGTAGATATGTATTTGTATGGTATGTATATTAAGTATATATCTATGTAATATATAAAATTTCTCCATATACTTATGTATATATATAATTTATGTATTTATTATTAAAATGTAAGTAGTTTGTACTATATGTTACGTATACCACCATCGCCATTATCATCTTAATTCATTCCTGGGGTTGTCTGGAAGAGATCGCTTTTTAGCGATAAGACCGCCCTTTGTACATAACTAGATATAATTTAGTCTTAAGTTCATGTTTGTATTGGTGTACAATAAAGAGTTATCTATCTATCTATCTATCTATAATATTTTTTTATATTAACAAATATAATATAACATAAACTTAATCAGTAGGCTTAATTTTAGTAATAATGAGAGAGAGAAAGACAGACAGAGAAACACGCGCATGGCTTACAACTAAAGCAAAAAATGTCGTTACAACTTTCGGTTTTAATTTTTTCCGTCTAGCCCTCTTTCGCAACGCGCGATAAGGAACTTGGTTCCAATAAAATAACTTGATCGTTATATCGAAGTAACCGTAATTCCATCAGTAGACGCAACTCTTTCCAAAATGTTTTCAACACTATAGTAAAAGCAATCCAGATATATACGATCTAAATGCTTCAATTGATTTCATGAAATTTTTTAGCATTTATGTTCTTTTCGCCACCTTTCGCGCTAGTATTACCTACATAATAGTCTCGCTAAAAAATTACGTGGCATTCACACTTTATAATACAACATTTTCAGTACTAAGCCTTTTAGTCTTTGTAAACACCGAAAACCAAGATCGTTGCCGAATAAGTGAGCCATTGTGCAAGTTCGACCGCCAATAAATTCTCTGAGTCCTCGATTCTCATCGATTTTCTTACTAGGAACCGCAAATTGTGGACGTCGCCTCCATTGTATTGCAGGATTGCAGATTGCAATGACTTTTGTTACTTGTTTCGCTTTCGCAAGAATTGGTTTTCCTTTTTGGTGTAACTTAATAGAAAGGCATTGTTCAATTTATTTATGGCTTCTTTTCAAGTAATATTTTATGCGGTAACTATAAATTTTATGTACAACACATATTCCACATTCATGGTTTTGATTACGATACAGTTATATTTTCTTTAGTTTTATGAATATCATCTTTAATGTTCACTGCTAAGGGTCCCTCAGTCTTCGCCACATATCCTGGTCTCCAGCCTTCCTCATTGTGATAGGTTAGGGCAGCAGAGTAAAAACAATATTATGTACAGTGAAAATGTTAAATTAATATAAAGTACATACTAGAGCCATATTAGAGAGGGAACAAGAGTTGCCACACGCATAATAGTGTTGTCAGTTGAATACATTGCTTTCCAACACTCATCAAATCACGTAAGTCTGGAGTGAATACGATCTTGGACTACAACGAAATCACATTTCACATTTGTGTAAGTATCAATATTGTTATAAAGGTCATTGGGCAAAATCCGAGCCACTTAACAAAAGTTTTCCTACAAAAATCAAATTAAATTGTTAAGTATTAACCAAATATTAATTTTAAGTAAGTAGTTTTTTTTTTTTACCACGGGAATGAAAATTAAAAGATGAATAATACATCGGTATACAGTGAGCATTTTTATATGTAAAATGTTTAGATAAAACAATTTTTCAATGAAGCATTCTGTTAAATAAACAAAACAAAGGTTTGCAAACAAAAAATACTACACATATATATTGGTGAATCCAACAAGTCAGGGAAGAGAAAGTATTGAAGGTTACTACTGCTGCTGTATCCACGGCTGCCGCACTATTGGATGTTGCGCGCATATAGCCAGCATAGTATATTTTTTGTCTTGGGCCAAATACCAAGAGCAAATAGACGCGCCTGCGGGGTTTTTAGACGATACAATTATTCCTGTAGACATTGATCATATCGAATTAAACAACTAACAAGAAACCAATAAAAATGTCCGAAACCTTATTATAATGAACCTTAATATTTTATTTTCCATATTTTGGTCTGAATCCCATTATCTGCATTAATGCGACATATATATACGTAAACTAGAGATGTTTATCTGAACTTCGTACTCTATTTTTTTTCTGTAGTCCGTGGGTATAGATTTCATGCATGCCCATTAACCTTCACTCACAAATTAAAATATTATCTCATTAACTCTTATAATGTTTAGTAGAATTTAACAAACTGGCATGAGTGGCGCCGACTTGGGGAGGCCTACTTACAGCAGTGGAATGTGGTTGGCTGACAACAAACAGAATATTTCTTATTAGAGCTTGCGGAAAGTTTACTTTAGATATTTAATATAGATCAGCATGCCTCAAATTTTTGGGGTTTCTTGTCCAAATGGTAAAAACAGTATCATTTGTTGCTATTCCAGAGAGCGCTTTTACTAATCTGATTCCTATAATTCTTACAACAACAATACTCTTTATTGTGCACCAACTTAAAACAGTAACACATTGACATATCTTAAAATTGGTAGTATAATAGGCGGCTTTATTGCTTAAAGCAATCTCGTCCAGGCAACCTTTGGATAGACAAGGATCTTAATCACAATAAATTGTTGGCGTGCAGCTTAAGACTATACTAATGATAATATATATAATATAATGTACAATAAGATACTTATATATATTCTTATTCTTCCTGATGAAAGGAATGATTTCAAAATCACATTTCGAGTTCATAATTCTAAAACAGTACATGCAACATTCGGTATCATTACCACCGGCTATATATCCACAAGTTTACAGTAACAAGGAGTCCATATAAGCTTTTGTATACCGCGTATTACAGTTAGGAACTCGCAAGAACCAGCCTCAATTTACTTAGTAAACACCCGGTACCAACTGCAGGGTTCACAAAAGCGGACATTAGTTCCCAACTATTGAGAGTAGACAATTTATACTCGTGCAACTTCGTCAGTAGTTCAGTGTCGTTAAGATTGCGCTCAATACTTCGAGAGTTGTGGGAGCTATTTGAAACTCGCTCGGTTAATTTAAAGAGCAGAAAAACATATTACATACTTGATACTATGGATGGAGTATTTACTTACATTGACAAGAAACATGTATACACAAGAGAGTCGATAATGCCATACGTTTACAGAAAGAGCCTAGTTATAGACATAGACAACACTTTATTGTTCACCAAAACAAAAATTACAAAAAAAGCACAACAAGACAATAGTTACTTGGTAAAACAAAAGGCGGCCTTATCGCTAAAAGCGATCTCTTCCAGGCAACCTGACTTAAAAGAAATTCTTAAATTATCTATAATTATTATTATAATGCAATCAATAAAAAAAGTTATGTAAGTAATAAATAATAAATCGGGATAGAATGGGTAAGCCCGAGTTCTGACATCACATCGTAAAATATAAAATGAATACCAATAGTCTCAAAACAAAGGATGCCGAAGCATGAAGTGAAGATGAAAAAGAGGGAAAAAGTACTTCGGGCTTCGAAACAAACACTCCGGACTCAATCGAGACTTAAGCGTTGATATTGGTAATTACATGAAGTATTAATAATTTCCTAATAATATGCACAGTTGTACATTATTACACAAAGACACGGTAATAATTGATGGAAGGAAAAGAACAATACAACACAACAAGATCAAGGAGAACAATCTTCAATAATGTGAAATCATATCAAGCAGGCAAGTGTGTGATAGTGCACGAACTATGCAGAGTTTCATATAAAAAGCGCGCAGTTTTTTTCGTTATTTCCCAGGGAAGATTAAACTTAAACGATTTAATCAAAAATACACCACATCTACAAACATTGTTTTCATTATTCGGTTAATCCTAAAAAATATTTAATTGAAAATATCCAATATCTAACTCTATAAATTAGGATACAAATATTACAATTTGGAAAGCAAATATCTCGCCACCCAGTAACAATATAATTTTTAAAGATTATCTAACGGTAGGCCTACGTGTGCTATGTTTTCTTGATTTTATTACAATGTAGGATAGCGGCATAATATAGAAAAATAATACACCATTCCACCAAAATTAATCCTTAGGCTTATTTAATACAAATTGCTGTAACATCCAACAAGAGATTTTATAATGATTTTTTATTAAGTAAAACTATTTATTTTTATAATAAACTAGCTGTCCCGGCAGACGTCGTCCTGCCCGGAAAAGCTTCAATATGCCGACAGCAGCGCCACCTTCCAGGTCCAATTGTGAACCAACTCAGAAACCTTCTTTGGCTCATACACAACAACTTTGCTAAAGATCATCACATGATCAAATTTACGAGTCTATAAAGGACATACAGACAAACATTCATTTTTATATATAAGAAAGAAGATACAATTAAAACAATAAAAATAAAATAAGTTATAAATAGTATCTATAAATATTTTATATGTAACAAAACAACTACGAAACCCTTAAAATAAGTATTTCAGATACCTATATTAAGTTATAGACAGTCTTGTATAAATTGCCTTAAGATGGGACTGCTCTCTTAGAATATAGAGGAAATTGGGAATCATGGTTTATGAGTTTCGGATAGATTCCTATTTAATAGGGTAGTGCAGTGAGCATGAAATTTAGTTGAAACTTGCATTTCGATATCCATTTCTATGAGATTCTGATGCTCCAATTTTGTTTTGGAATTTGTTTTATTTTAATATAAATGGAATATGTACGTACATACATCATTTGAATACAAAAATACCAAAACATATTGTTACCTACCAACAAAGTATGCATGCACACCTGCATGTCGTAAAACGTCGTTTATTGCCTTTCCTGCTTTCGGAGTTCTTTTGTTTACTTCGTGTTTAAGCTTTAAAAACATCTATTGTTATCGTACTTATTTTATGGCTGTAATTAGAGTCGAACTAATCCTTTGTTTTATTACATTGCGTCGAAGCTTGCCAGATGGCGGATTAACTCATAACACGGCCCCTTTTTTCGTTATTATAATGTTTAGTATAATACAATAACCGAACGGAGGGGTGGGGCAGTCAAGCGACGACTACGATACGAGTAAGACGTGTGTAGTACTTTCGATTAGCGATATAGTGACGGACTTTTCGCGTGCAATTAAATCGTGAAGTTTATACAATGTGAACTGGTTGCATCCAGTTCTATTTGTACCTATTTTATACGTGTTTGTGTAGTTCTAATAAACTCTATAGTAATTTCAACGGCATTTATTTAAATTCGAATCCTGTAGCTCGTAACAATATATTAACGTCACTTCTGGTCGTCAGAGAGACGCTTCACCGATGAGGAAGTCAGATGTAACATTTCGGCTTGCTTTATTATCCCTTTCGACTCTTATTGTTAGATAAATAGATAGATCTCATTGTTAATTTTATTTATTTGCTGCACAATAGTTCAACAAATAAATAAAAAATACATGAACAACTGTAAGTAAGTGAATATAGTTGTAGGATTAGGATATTGCTGGTCTTTATGTAATTTTTTTTTATTGCATAAGTTCAACAGATAGGCAGACGGCCCACCTAATGGTAAGCGGTTATTATCGTCTATGGACATTTACAACACCAAAGGCGTTACAAATGTGCTGCTTCTCTCTTAAGGGAGCCTGGAACCTGGCCACTAATGCCGGAACACAACTCAAGGTTGTTATCGAGGCATACTCTAAGGTTTGGTGGCCATCTAGACTGGCAGATACCCTACCTGACTGTGAGTTGTTTTGTCGTCTCTTACGACAGGCTGCCCAGCCGCAGGAAATTGTATTCGTTCTCCGTTCATACACGCAAAGGAAAATTGTGAATTTTCGTAGAAATCCCTTAACTGATTAGCGAAATGTGGTTGTTCAAACTGTCAGACCCACAATTGGACCTACTTATGCAAAACAGAACCAATCCCCAAACATGCCAAAATTGGGATAAGGATGCAGAAGGCTTTCAAAATTAACCTTCTATTGACTCAATAAGAAACAACGATCTGACAACATTTTTACAGAATAAAACATTTTTATCACAAAGTAGCTAACCCATAAAACACCAAGAGTATAATAAACTAACAAGATCCATGACCCATGATAATCCAAAAACCTAAAAGGTTTACTTGAATATATAGGACAAAATATAATGAATATACAATATTTAACTTTTTTTTCTCCAAAATATAGACATTTTTTGTATGCAAAATTTTAATAAAAACGGCTGTTTATCAAAACTGTCAGTATTTGGGTTGGTTCCATTTTGCATAAGTTGGTCCAATTTCGCTTAAAGAATATCCCAAAACTTGAATATTCGTAAGTATTTGACACTGGCCAAATATAATAATGCAGAACTGTAGCACCAAGTCTACACTCAGCGCGCCGTCGATACCGTCTACGCACACATACGCCACATACGCGTTCCGCACCCCGCCTCACGTGCGCCTGCACACCCACTAAGACGACCCCGCCTATATAAGCCCGGCGCTCGGCCGTGCAGAGCCAGCCGGGCTGAACGCCTCCGCTCCCACGGAGGCGGGAAGCCCCCAAAGCCCGGTATCGCTGAAACAGCCATCTGCGGCTATTCAGCTGAGTCAGCTCCAAAAAAAAAAAAAAAAATGCAGAGCCAGTCTGCTGTTCGCAGGCCTCTCACCCGCAACGGGAAGTGGTCTCGCACAGCTAGGCGTTCTACGCAGCGTTGACATAGGACTCGAACGGGTGCATCGAGCAATTCGAACTCCCGCTTCGTCGATTGTGTCAACTCTAAGTCTTTACCACTACAAACTGGCGCCCAACGTGGGGCCCGAAGAAGAATGAGCAAGAGACTGCATTTCAGCAACTGAAAACACGTCTCACTATGGCTCCCATACTTCGACAAACGGATAAAACAAAGCCTTATACGATCAAGACCGACGCCAGCAATTACGCGCTTGGAGCTGTTTTGATGCAGGGGGAGGGCGAGGACGAACTCCCTGTGGGGTGTGTACCACACCTCTGCCTTGTCCCCATACCGAGGCAATCCGGATGCGCCGCCTGCTCCAGTCCGTCCACTAAAGAAACGAGGAAGACCACCGAAGGCCAAGACTGCTCCTACTACAACGCAGTCTACCCGTGGACGTGGGCGCCCCCGAAGAACTGCCTGCCAGTAGAACCAACCTGTTTGCTCGTCGGGACGCCGTCGCAACCAGAGGGGGAGGCTGTAGCACCAAGTCTACACTCAGCGCGCCGTCGATACCGTCTACGCACACATACGCCACATACGCGTTCCGCACCCCGCCTCACGTGCGCCTGCACACCCACTAAGACGACCCCGCCTATATAAGCCCGGCGCTCGGCCGTGCAGAGCCTGTCTGCTGTTCGCAGGCCTCTCACCCGCAACGGGAAGTGGTCTCGCACAGCCAGGCGCTCTACTTAGCGTTAGCATAGGACGCGAACGGGTGCATCGAGCAATTCGGACACCCGCTTCGTCAACTGTGTTAACTCTAAGTCCTTAGTCGTCATACGTGAATTGTGCTACGTTGTTTGTGAACTCAAATAAATTCTTCTGCCAACTTGTGCTGGTTTTCTTCAAAACACACTACAGAACCATATTTTAATAAAGAGGAGAAATTCCTGATTGTTTGTATTTATAACAATCGGACTTGTCCAAATTGTACGGTACAACGGATAGGAACAAAAACAGAAGGTAATTCAAACACGAAATCAAGCGAAGATCGGCGTTCGATTGTGCGGTCACCGAGCGCATAACAATCGTATCACGTCTCTGCTGAGCTTTGAATAAACAATAGCCACAACCCAAGTTCGGTTTACGATAAGCTAGTACTGTTGGTTCTCTATCACAGAGATCTATCACTTCAATATCATTTACGTGACTTTTCTCAACTCATTGATGTAAGTCGAAAGTTCTGAAAGACATAACTCTAGCAGCATATTCAGCGTTAAAAGTAGTGAAAGGACTTTGCAAAAAAAACTAGATATTATGACAAGTCCGATTCCAATTTTGCGAGTTTTTTTTACCGTAATTTACTCGTATAACTATCGTAATTAAAATTTAGTTTGTTTATTTTTCATAAGCCATTGCCGCTGCATTTGTTTTGAATAATCAAAACAAACTAAAGGTGCTTATATATATAACCACCTTTAGTTTCTATGTCAATCAAAAATAAAACTTTTTTTTACAGAGCACTCCCGATACTGTTACACCTTGTTCAATTCTTAACTTTAAAACAGTGATGTTCAATGTTGTGATCAAAATAACACTTATACAAATAATTAAACACAATTTTTATTAAACAAATATTTTAAGACTTAACTATTCAATTTGATACACGTTTGACATTACTAAGCTTGAACATAAAATTGCTGTCATGCTGAAGTTTGCGTTTCATAATTTAATGATTGAAAACAAAGTGATAACTATCTAATATTACTATTCTTAGCACTGATATATTAAGTATTTACTAACAAAATACAGTCGAGTTCCACAAGTATCGCCAGCGATACTCAATTTATGTTTAACCCGTGATGTGCAATGAACTATAACGCGTTCAGTGTATTTGTAGTAGATGCATTCGGTTCCCTTCTCCGTCAACTATTTGTATCGGTTCGGTTTCGAGTAATAGATCGTTTAGGTTGTAGGAAGGAGACGGGGATTCATTAGTGTTTCCGGCTACGTGATATTTTTACTCATTGTTAGTATTCAAAATTGATAATGTATCGAGCACGCTCATAAAGTTTAAGCAATACTAAGTTTAATGACATTTATCATTCTAAATAAAATTACCTTGTCTTGTTATAGAAAATTATAACGGTCTTATTCTCGATGAAAGGATCACAACTGGCCGTCGATTGGCTGCTATAACTGGCTGCTCAGTCATTTTGGCCACCACAGCCTGGAGGCTGCGCAGCCAGGCTGCGGTGGCAGAAATATCTGAGCAAAATTCGTGGCTGCTTCTTGCGCGGGCTTCCATACACCAATATATGTTCGACTGCCGTAACCTGGCTTCCTAGTGTGCGGAGGGCCTTACTCCTTTCCAGTGTCTTCAAACAGTTATGTGCATTAGGTTAGGATATTTTATATATGTGGTGGCGTCATTGATAGTCAAAAAAACTAGGGACAAAAAGTGATTTTTCTGTTTCATAAATCATGAAAAACTCTATTACTCGTATTACTCGAAATCCAAAATTTGAAGTTGAATGAAATGAAATGAAAATTTTGATTTTTTTTAAATAATAATAATTTTCACCTGTAAGAAGTAACTCATACTAGAAATGCTCATGAAATAAAGCAAGAATCAAAACTTGTCCAAGAAGTATCGGTCAGAAAATCTGCGAACTTATGAAATGAAATTTTAAAAAGTTAAAACTCGATCGTGATGTCAATATGTGTAGAGTCGGACCGTCGAATAAGTATCGATGTTTTTATTTTAAATGTGCTATCAATATTTAACAATCCATACTCATAATTGAAATGAGGCAGAGCCATACTGGAGTCATAGGATAGTTCGATCTCCAATGCAATGACTAGACGAATGTTGCTCCATAGTAGTAACATTGCAGCATACCACCGCATTGCATTACACGCACACTTCACAAACAAACCAAGACACACAAAGAGCCTAAAAATTAATAACCCAGGCACAGAAAGGAAAAAATAACACACATGGCCCTAGTTAGGATAATACAGGGTGGCGCAATAGAACGTGCATATTGCATCATCTTTTTTCGCGGGGTAGAAAGTGTGCGGGCGGGGGGAGCCTGCATCGTTGGGTAGGCGGGCTCATGGAGTTTTAGTCACTATGAGTCACTTCGACGGGAAGCGTCGCGCATTTTGCGTGCGCGCATTTTACGAGAACTCTCGTTCATACATCGTTACTAGGCGTTTATATTGTTCTGAATATGGACTACGGCAAATTAGTGAAGCTCCGAGTGCTAATTTAATTAAAATATGGGTACAGCGTTTTGAAGAGACTGGTTCAACGTTTAAACCACAAGCAAAAGGTCGTCCAGAGCATCTAGGACCGACGACAATATTGAGAGAGTTATGCAGTCTGTACGAGGAGATCCACAAATGTCTACTTGCAAGAGATCGTCTGTCTTACACTTATCGCGAAGAAGTTTGCAACGAATTTTAAACTTGGATCTTAAACTGCATCCTTACAAGCTGCAGTTAACACAAGAATTGAAAGAGTCTGACTTCGGAGCAAGGCTCGCATTTGCTAATGAAATGCTTAATCGATTTTCCAATTTTGACAATATCCTTTTCTCAGATGAGGCCCACTTCCATATCAATGGGTTCGTAAACCGTCAAAATTGTCGTTACTGGAACAGTGAGAATCCCAAACTCAAGCACCAGAAACCACTGCATAATTCTAAAGTGACAGTATGGGCAGCAATCTCTGGTAGAGGAATAATTGGACCGTTTTTCTTTGAAAATGCGCGGGGGCAAAACGTCACTGTTAATACCGAACGCTATGTTGCGATGTTGGAAGGTTTTTTGGTTCCAGAGCTTGAAAATTCAAGAATAGTGAATTCTAGGACTTGGTTTCAACAAGACGGAGCTGTCACACATCAAATGACTCTATGGCGGTTGTGAAACAGATGTTCCCTGGCAGACTGATTTCGAAAAGAGGTGATATCCCATGGCCCCCACGTAGTCCAGACGTGACGCCTCCTGACTTTTTTTTGTGGGGATACCTCAAGAACAAAGTCTACAGCAATAATCCGAAAAACATCGATCAGCTCAAGGAGAATATCCGTGGTGAAATGGCAGCAATTACACCAGCATTACTGAAGAAAGTTTTCAATAACTTCCGTTTGCGATTAGAGGAGTGTCGTCGTAGAGAGGGTCATCATTTAGACGATGTTATTTTTAAAAAATAATCTTCAGTTATTTCTTAATAATACCTCAGTTTTATTTTAACTATACCTTTTGTATTTATCAATATTTTAAATATGCACGTTCTATTGCGCCATCCTGTATATACAGGTACAGATATAAGGCACACACTGCATATGCGCTTCCTCACAACACCAGCATGTAACAGATACACTCTACATTAGTAAAGTTAAGTATTAAAATTATAATAAATTAATATAATAAGTTATTCGTAAGGTACACCACAACACAAATATCATTGAATAGATGTCGCACCCATAAACAAAAATAACAAGAAGCGTGTATAAATTCTAAAAACTTTCTTCTAAATTAAGTTGTAAAAAGGGTACGGAACTCGACACTTGTTAAAAAAAACATTTCAGCTGGCCGACCTCATTCGGGGATACCCACTAAAACCCCCGTTATTCCTTCCGTCTTATTCTAGGACCGCTTGCTAGTTAGCGTAGCCAGGTCCAAGGGCCCTGACAGGCGATGGCCCATCGGCCTCGTCCACTACCGGAGGGAACCAAACGAAACTTCCTTCTCAGAGCAATTATAGTCTAGGTATCAACTATTACGATTTTAAATTTAAAAACTAAAATATTTAGACAATTTTACAGTTGTATCGATGATGTGTTCCGACATCCCTAGCATGAAGTAAAAGTTGGAACTACCATAAATTCTTTGTTCAAACTCGTGACGCAGACTTCGTAGTAGTTTCCTATAATACCCCACGAGACGCTGCGCCCAAGAAAATGTTCAAAAATTCATGACTGCGACCCTAACTGAAAGATATTATTTATAGCGATTTATTATTGCACATAAAAGATTTTTCAAAGTTTTGCGATAGTTTATACTTACTCAAATCCTTTTAAAAATATATAACTTTAATACCTATTTATGCATTGTGCGTTGAACATTTCTTTAAAAAACGGATGACACACATGACGACTGTAAGGGTTTAGTTTTTGGCGAAATGGGTAGAAAATGCTAAAAATTTATATGAAATAATTTAAAACTATAAATCTTGTAAAGTGTATTTAAGTATCCATAATTTTTAATACCAATTTCAATAAGTTTATTATCTTTTAGCTTTCTATAACACATTCATCTCCTTCACATACAGCCTCTGTTCGATTATATTAGCCTGTATTTGAGCAAAACATGGAACTGAGACAGAGCTCGACGCTGCGAAGATAATAATTACGATAATCAAATAATTACGCTGCGAAATATCAGACGCTTTTGACAAACCCCAAATGGGAGGAAGATAAATAAATACATAGTAATAAAAAACTACAGATAAAACGTATGTTTATATTATGTGAAACACAACTGAACAATCATAGATTAATCAAAAATTAAACAGCCAGTGTCGAAGGAGTCCGTTAGGTTGTTTTCTGATTTGACGATGTCGCAGCGGTGCGGTATCGGCATGCTCGGTACCGAATGCTAACAAGAGCCCCATTTATCTGAGTGTTTTTCGATTCGGTCGAATATGGCACTCCCGTACCAATGTCAAGCGAATTAAGAAACGGCCATGAATCATCGATAATCTTTCGGTACCACATATAACAAGCATGCCGATATCGCACCGATAGTGCACTGACAAATTAGAAAGCGATTTTAGTGACACTTCCTTATCTTCTGCGCAACCAAGTGTATTGTGAAAAATACGCGTAGCGGAATTTCTTCCCCTTAAGAAAATAGCGCGTAGTCTTCGCCTTAACAATAACACTACAACGTTGCATATGAAAAGTAACACGAAAGAGCACGATGAAATATAGAGCCAGCCGAATGTTAAAACGAGATAGAGATACTCGATAAGAAACTAGAATAAACTCGTAAGTAATAAGGACAGGAGTATTTGTTGGACAAGCATTGACATATAATAGGATGACGTAATAAGGTTCATTAAGAGTGTCGACCGGATATATAAGCGCGACAATCTGCGCACGAAGACAGACTCGCACGGGCTAGCAAAGCGAAAGCAACGAGAAGAGATCAAAGGGGTCAAATGGAACTTCAGACTGCGCGGTAACGACACGGTGGAGCATCAAGACGTGAGGCTTCAAGACCATTCACTGAGAGACACTGGAACGTAAATTGAACGGATCAGAACGTGAGTCAATCCAGCATGTGCATAATTTAAGGAGGTATTTTTTTAAATTATTTTTTAATTAAATAAATGCCGTTTTGCTTTAAATTGGTGATTCCTTCCAATCTCGGTACCCACAGCACGTAACAGTATCAACTTTATGAACAAAGTTTTTACTTTTTTTACTCACCAAAACTATCTAAAACTTTTAAGGATTTAATTTAATGAAAGAAACCATTTTTTATATCGATTTATTTGAATAAATAACTCGCACACTACAGTATTCCTTCAAGATTTGTTTTGAACATAGAACATAACTCTACAAGCTGCTTATTGCTTTTATTCTGGCATTTGGCGTTGCGCATGTCTGTCCGTCTGTTTATATGAATCCTTGCTCCTTCCATCCCAGACCAGGATTTGGCTACTGACACCAGTCTGCTCCAAGGCATCGGCCATTCTCCACGTAGAAACTGAAACAAGTAAACGACATTTTGCTTAGTATTCGGGCCCATCCACAAATTACGTCAGACGAATGTCACGATTTTTGTTCCCTCCCACGGGAGAGGAGGCTGTGTCCGAATGTGACCAACTGTGACAAAACGACCTTGTCACAGTTGATCACATTCGGTCACAATCCTCCCTGCCTAGTGTAATTTCACATCAAGAAATCATTTAATTAAAACAGCAGTTCCGTAAATAGTTTTATTTCCATTTAAATTATTTTTATAATTTGAACACTATGCTCATACAAATTGAGTTGGATTTGGAAGTATTTTCGTTAAATACTTCAAGTGTTTTAAAGCTTTAATATATTAGATTTTGAAATATGACTACACGAAATTTAGGACCCCTTCCCTTTGTCACACTTCGTCGACCTCCTCCCCCCCTTAACGTGGAGGTGATTTATGGATGGCGTATAATTGTAAGCAAACAACTGAAATAAAATTCTGCACGCTGAAAGTGACTATTTTGATTCTTTACACTTTATACGTAAATTCATGTTGTTCAGTTTAATTAGGTATAGATTTCGACACAATTTTTGCTTAATTATAGTCAACGTCCTACAACTAATATTCATTTTAGAACAGTTTTTTAATTATTTTTTAATAAAATAGAATTGGATAATTTAGCATAAAAACAGACCTGGTCGAACGGCCGTCTGCCAATGTGGAACATGATGTACAGAAGCGGAGCTTTATTCAATGGCACGTCCGTGTCACAAAACTCATGGACCCCCAACTCCTTGTAAATCCACTCCGCATGGTGATGCAGGTGTTCGTACATAACCTAAAAATATATTTCAATTATAGATTTAAAAATTCATTCTTGAGAGTATATAACGCAACAAATAAAATAATCTTAAAGTTATTTACCGAATAATTACTCAAAAGAAGTTACAGGAATGAGCTGGTTTTCTACGAGGCTAAGTAATATGATCAAAACTAATTAAATTCATCTTTATTACAGTAACAATATCCATTTTAACTAAGTAAAACACGAAATTTAGTAAGCGTTTGTTATTACTGATTACTTATTAGAGCTGTTTATTCAACAATGTCAAGTGTCAAAGTTTCCACTAACCATCGAGTACCCACGTTAATTGCTGTTTGAACTGAACTACAAGATACTTTGAAAATCGATTAGGCAGCGCTACTTTATACGATTATAAAAGACATAAAGAGTGAAGTTTAATTTATGATACAAATAAGCTACTTGAAATATTACTTGTAGATTGTTCAACGGAACTAATGTAAAATCTTAAAACACTATCAATATGCTATATACCCGTAGGCTGTCTCTTCCTGGTGACGTCATCAGTATTTGACTCGTCAATGACGCGGCGTCACTCGCTCGCTCGGCGTTTGAATCCGGCACATCACCCTAAAGCATGAAAGAAGAACATTTTTTTATATATAAGTAGGAAAAAGAAAGTAAATATATATATACATAGAAGTGAAGACAAAAGTAGACAAGAAATAAAAATAGTATTAAATCCCTGACAATCTCTATTCAGAAAAAGAAATTACATACATATTATCACGCCTTTTCCCATGGGGGTAGGCATAGACAATAGATCTCCACGGTCTCCTGCGACGATCCTGACAAACAACTTTCGCTTGATCTACTTTCATTAACCTCTTCATACATGCACGTTAATTTGATATGCTTTTTACCTGACCACGTTTTAATACTTCTGTTATTTGATTAAATTCAAATTCAAATTCAAAAGTTTTTATTCAAAATAAGTTCCACTGTAGAACACTTTTTGAAGGTCATATATAGGTATAGGTTAAGATTTAATTTTACTTCCTAGTCTATGTACACCGCTTCGCAACGTGTTATTGCTGTTAAGGAGAAGAAGCGGCAAGAAACTCCCCAGCAACACGTCTAGCCAAAAATTGTTTTTCTTTATATTTGTTGTTCTATTTTTTATATTTAAGTACTTTTTTTTTAGATTTTATACAGAATTATGTTACAGAATAACTTTTGAAGAATTAATGGAGTTGTAGCAAACAGTGCATATTCAATAAGACAAAAGCGCAATAAAAGGATAGAAAATAATTATAGTTATAAATATAAAGACTTAACGTAATATTTTTTTTTGCAACATATCTCCATATATTCCTTACAAGTACGGCAAGATAAAAACGTTATACTCGTACAAAACACAGTATAAGAGGTTGGAGCGAGCTGTTATGTAAATGAAGTTTTGTCATTTAAATATTCTTCAATAGTGTAGTATCCCTTTTTAAGCAAGATACTTTTTATTTTGATTTTGAATTTAGTGAAGGGCAGATCTAACATTTCACTCGGAATCTTATTGAAGAAGCGTATACCAACCCCCAAGAAAGAAGACAATACTTTTTGTAATCTAAAAGATGGCAATATCAGTTTATTACAATGCCTGGTGTTAAAATCGTGAACATCCTTATACCGCTTGTAGGCACTCAAATTATTACGAATATAAATTATATTATTGAAAATATATTGGCAGGCGACCGTCATAATACCGATTTCCTTAAAGCGTTCCCTAAGAGACACCCGAGGGCCGAGGTTGTAAATTGACCTTACGGCTCTTTTTTGTAAAACAAATATACTCTCCAAGTCAGCAGCGTTGCCCCAAAGTAAAATACCATAGGACATGACACTATGAAAATAACTAAAATAAACTAGTCTAGCAGTCTCTTCGTCAGTGAACTGCCTAACTCTTCTGACCGCATATGCAGCAGAACTAAGCTTTCCTGAGAGACTAGATATATGAGCGCCCCATTGGAGTTTCTGATCTAGGTTAATTAATAATTATGGTGTGTACGTCGTGGTCTACCGTTACCAACTCTACCATTCACAATACTGTCATACATAAGCTTTGCAGCTATTATATCGCTCAATCCTGTAGAATAGAGAAGTTTATAAACAGCAAATGGGATATATATTCATAGGTATAACCTAATAAAAATTTACAACAATCTTCAACTTTGTGGAACATTAAGGGAGTTCCCATAATAGTCGGTATGTATTCAGTTCGATGCCGGCGAGATCGATATCACTGACGCCTTTATTTCGTAGGAGTAAAGCTTATTTTGGTTTATATATGTTGTGCCTGCTAGTATGGGAAATCCCTTTTTCAAACTCCCTTACCTCTTCAAACATTTCGGCAAATTCAGGAAAATCCTCCAATCCGAATTGATTTGATAATTTTATAGGCCTCTTGGATTGTTCGATTAATTGTTTGATTTGTGTTGTATGTTTGTCGTCTTCGTCTATAGAGCACAGAGCCTCGGCAACGGCGAGGGCTATTGAGGAACCCATACTGTGGGTTCCGTCGAAACTTAATGAAGTTGACGTAGCTGGTTTAATAAAGGACCAGTTAATAACGTGACCTAAATCTTACATAACTAGATACCGCCACAGGTATTTTTTCCTCGTTTTTGGACGTTTTATTATCACACACATTTTTCTTAATCAAATTATTTAAAACTAAAACGAAATTTTTTTAATACTTTCAATTTTTTATTCATTTTATTTTTCATACCTATATTTTAAATAATAAAACGTCAAAAAGCGAATAATAAGACTTTGGTTGTAAGTTTTCATAATGTTCTTCTATATTAAAAAGCAAGAATGAGTCAAGGTGCCATTTGCTCAACAATGGAAATGTTAAAATTAGGTGTTTATTCAATCCCAGTATTTTTATTATAACAAAAATAGTAGTTACAGTATACGCAAAACTTAAATGCGTTCCAAGTGAAGTTAGTTCCGTGTTTTTGTGGGGGTCCAGTCACATGTTAACAATACACCTTAACATTGTGTTGTGTGAAATGACGTATACGGATGTCGCGAACGCGACCTTAACTTTAATTTAAAACATAAAACGTCAACGTCAGACATGAAAAACGTTACTTCAATTTTTTGAAAAACCTTTTGGAATACCAACTTCAACCGACTGCTTTTGTAATCCTACGATAAATAAATTAGTTGTTCTCATGTAATTAGCGCCTATGATTTCCCACTACGAACTCTGGAAGCTCAAACACGAACTTTAAGGACGCATTAAATTTTGCTCGTATTGTAAATATTTAAATTGAGAATATTAAGCTCCAAGAGTAGTTAATCTTAGTATAAACGATATATGGATGTATATTGATCATTTAACACGTGGATCAATAAGTCCCGGGACTGACACATAGATGGCGTTGCCAACAAAAGTGCCGCATGATTTTTCATGAGTACCAACCTTCAAAAGATATCTGTCAAAATTTCATGACGTTCTGTGTTTGGTCCACGAGTTAGAGTGACTTAAGTGACGCTAGTCTTGATATATCCAAAACAATAGATTCGAAACAATTTCGTGTGTTGATTTATCATTGCTTTTTGGTGAAAAAAACATCATGCAAGCACAACAATGGCTTGAAAAGTGTGACAGGGACTCTGCTCCATCAAATCAACCATTTGTCGGTGGTATGCTGAGTTTAAACGTGGTCGTACAGACACTGAAGATGCTGAACGCTCCGGCCGGCCAAATGAAGTGGTTCAACCGGAAACCATCAAAAAACTCCGCCAAGTCGTTTTTGAAAACCGTAAATTAAAATTGCGTGAGATAGCTGACATCTTAAAGATATCATACGGCAGTGTGTACACTATTTTGCAAGAATATTTGTCTATGAGGAAGCTGTTGTCAAAGTGGGTGCCGCGTTTGCTCACGGCGGATCAAGAACGACAACCTGACGTTGATTCCGAGCGCTGTTTGGAGCTAAGAATTAGGCTTCGAATTGCTTCCGCACCCACCATATTCACCGGATCTGGCCCCCAGCGACTACTACCTGATTGCAGACCTCAAAAAATGCTCTAAGGAAAGAGATTCTACTCCAATGAAGAAGTCATCGCCGAAACGAATGCTTATACTTAGGTTAAAGATGAATCGATCTACAAGAAAGGTATTGAAATGTTAGAGAAGCGCTGGACTAATTGTGTTGCTCTTGAAGGAGACTATGTTGATGAATAAAGTGTAATTTTGAGAAAAAAATGTGTTTTTCTTGGTTAGTCCCGGGACTTATTGATCCACGTAATAATTCGTCAAGTTACTTCCAAATCCTTGGTTTACTGACTGTGAATTCTATATAACTTAACTTACTCGTGCTTAATGGTTAACGCTTTCAAGTCCCATTCAAATGATGTGGTTTCGGATCCGCGTTGGTAACAATGCACCATCTAGGCTTTTCTAAACTAATTTGCATTTTGTCTACAATTACTATGATGACTATGAGGGAAAAAATCTATAGTAAAATCTGCAATTTTAGATAATCAACGTGCGAAATACATCAATCCACCTGGAATAGGCGTGACGGATGTAATATCAGATCTCCCTAATAGTGGAGTGGTCCGGGATCAGTAATAGGATGTTTATGGAATATTATTATTTAAGGTATCAAGAGTTTTTAATATCAAGAATGACCGATTATACGAACGTATTATTGGCATTAAAATCGTCAAGTTATTTCCAAATTAAATAACGGGTTGTAAACTACATACTGTATTAATTAACTTACTTGTCTGTCCTATGTTCAGAATCCGAACATGTTTCGGCCTGGCTTTACTAGATTTCATTGTATGTGGTTCACCATTTACCGATGAAGCTGCTAAAATATTGACCAAGTGTTATTAGAGTAGCTTAAAGGAAAGACAGTCGGTTAGTAAATACATTAAAATCTTTTCGCCTATTGACTAGAGAGTTTATAATATATATGTTTTTGTGTAAAAAAAATCACAATGTATTATGTGTTTTTTTATGTATAGCGTTGTATTTTTTTAAGTCAATAAATCTTTCTCTTTCTTTCTTTCTTAGATGGTGCCACAAGTTGATTGACTTGGGTTTAAAAATGTATTGTTATATAGTTTATGTTATAAGAATGTGATTGTAAACTTTGATTGACATCTATAAAATTATAAAATTGTAAAGGTAAAAACCACTGAGCCGATTTCGATGCAGTTTTAGCTGATCGATAGCAAATTCCCGAACTTAAAATCTGCGGTACTTTGTATCCCAGAAATGTCGGAAATTTATTCCGGATAATTTTTGGGAGCGGTTTAAATTGACTAAATTGATTTTTTTTCTGATTCCAGTGCAATATTATCACTGATCGATAGCAAATTCTCTGTCATAAAATCTGTAATACTTTATTGTTATTATATTTACGGGAATCTTCAAAATTTATGTATTTTAAATATTGGCAAAATAAATGTAACCTGTCCAATGTGGACGAAGTCGCGGGGAAATGCTAGTTTATTATAAAAACAAGAATGGACTGGTGGCGTGGTGACTGCCGTGTGTTACGAGTTACGTTTTATACTATATTAGTTTATATAACAATACCAGTGGTGCCGATGTGCTACCGGCCTTAAAGGAGAAATTGGAACCTGGTCACTAATGCCGGAACACAACTCAAGGTTGTTATGGTGATATACTTTAGACCAGTGGTGGTAGCCATCCAGCCGGGCAAATGCCTTACCACCTGGCTGTAGGTTGTTTTGTCACCTCTCACGACAGGCCGCCCGGCCGCAGGAAATTGTATTCTATCTCCGTTCCTGCACGGAATTAAATTTAAATGGTTCCTCCTCCATGATATTACTAAATTTAAGAAAGATAAAATATTAATGTACCAGATTTTTCCTTGACAGCTTCGTTCTTTGCCCATTTCTGTATTTCTTCATACGCAACGGTAACCAACATTTGTAATAAAACTGATCCACCTACAGGACTGATGTTAGCTGGCAAAGTATTCTCAATGATCAAACAGACGTTTGTGAACGAACGAGGTATGCAGTCCAAGGACCTTGATATGCAAGTCAGACAGAGGGACATCGTCTGGATAAAAGGAAATATAGTAATCAAAAATGTGCCTCTAAACCGGTGGAGCGAAGACCTGCATAATGGCCATAAGTGGCGCTGGCTTGGGGAGGCCTACATCCAACTGTGGACATTGGTTGCCTGAAGAAGAACTAGTAATCAAAAATCATATTTCAAGCGGTTACTATCTCTAACGCTCGATTACAGCTGTCTAGTATGTTTGTTAATATTATGGAGATTGGCGCTTTATGCTAAGGCAGGCCGATTAATTTTTAATATTGAAGCCAATAATAAATATTCTAGCACAATTAGAATTATATGCTCAGGTGAGTATAGTAGTAATAGTCTCACAAATAGGTGATCGTAACACGCAACAACGAAGCAACCTTTTTGTATCATTTACTTTACATTTAAAAGCATTTGTTTTTCTCTCTTGTCAATAAACTCTTATTCTATGAATTTTTTTTATTGCAGTAGGTCAGCAGACAGGCAGACGGCCCACTCGCCTATGGACATTTGCAACACCAAAGGTGCTACAAATGCGCTGCTGCCATCTTAAGGGAGACTGGAACCTGGTCACTAATGCCGGAACGCAAATCAAGTTTGTTATGGCGACATACTTTAGACCAGGAGTGGTAGCCATCCAGTTGGGCAAATGCCCTAACACCTGGCTGTGGGTTGTTTTGTCGCCTATTACGACAGGCCGCCCGGCCGCAGGAAATTGTATTCTTTCTCCGTTCCTGCACGGATAACAAACGGATAATTGCAAACATCAGGTAAAACATTTCTTTCTTCTTAATTTAATGAATCTCTCAAATTTTGTTTTATTACCGCCATCTATCGTGCAATTACGAAAATTGCAAAATGAATTTAACATTACAAAAACCTAGATGACGTTTAAATTATCTGTTACTAAACACCAGTCACTACCAGTTAGAACATGTTAGTTGAAAAGTAAAATAGTTTAAAGCTAAATATGTCTGCACCACAGAAGATGCAAAAAACATTATTTTTTTTCTAGATGGCATCCCAGATTATTTCTATCTCGCTTTTTAGCTTTATATTGATTAAGACATGTTTTAGTACACTTTAATCAAAAAATTAAAACAAAGACCATTTAACTTTGCTCTCTCTCACCAATCTTTCAATTTTCTTTCTCGTCTCCCGGGTATAATCGTTTTCGGTATACACGTATAAATTATCTATCTTAATCTTGATTTAATACCTGATACATAGAAGCCCCAGTTTGTATAGCGTTGACTAATATTGGGGGTATGAACTGAAGTGCCGAACCAACTATTGCCAACACTCCGGCCAACCATGGCGGTCTACGATCGCACCACACCTATAATAAAATATATGAATACATTACAATACGTTCAATTCATGAATTTATTTTTAATTTTACAGAATACCTTAGCACGGAATAGAATTATTGTTTGTAAAATTACTTGAAATAACTTATTTTAATGTGCCTATGGATTCTAAAACATGGAGTATAGAGACAAGGAGTACACACTCTTGTTATAAAAGATCCCGTATAAAGATATTACAGTAGGGCCGCCACTGTAGCTGGAGGTTAAAACTCAGCGCACTTCACTCAGTCCCTTCGTCTCTTAGTGGTTATAGATGGAGTGAAGTTAGCAGATATAGACATATCATCATCATCCGAGCGTTAAATCCCGGTTCCGTTCACTCCGACGCCCAGGGTCCGCTTTCCTACTTTTTCTACTCCACTACGCGCGATCTTTTTTTGAGCCCATTGGCACGCATGTCAGTCATCCTTCACGTTAAGCCAACATTTCTTGGGCCTTCCCCTTCGACCAGGACCTGGCGGAGGTGGCATGGCTAGACATTTATTCTCCACATCACTATCCGGTCTTCGTATAACGTGGCCGTACCAGATACAGACATAAATATACATATAATAAGATTATGCTCCTTGTCTCTATGCCTCAAGATTCTAATCAATTATTTGCGTTTCATTTCTTGGACTCGAATTTGCTACTCCGTGCCTATTATATAATAAAATAATAATTGGCAGTTCAACACGCATATTTTATATCCCCAAATTAAGCAAGTTACGCTTGAGTTATAGGTTACCTATATACAAGGGACTACTCGGGGGCCGATCGCAGACACCCAGACTTTAGTAAATAACGGAGAAAATTCATTTCCGAATTTTCCAGCCAGGCATCGAGCCCAGAACCTCTGCGTTGCAGCGAGGTAGGCCGCCAAAGGCTTAGCCCTCTCACCCAAAGAGGCCGTCAATTACACAGCTCTACAAAAAAAGTTTTGTTTTGTTGCCCTGGATATCATCGCAAATTTATACGTTTTCAAGTGCCCAGATCACGAATATATTCATGAAAGTTCTCAATGTGCTCATATTTTCATGATTTTTGGATATCTTATATTTTGAACAATAATCGGTTTCTTAAAAATTAAATTAAATTTTCCAGTCATGATTAGGCTTTTAGGCGTTTTATGGAAATATAAAATATATTTTCAACATTTTCCTCTTTATTTACTTCGATGTATCCTAATTTCTCAAAATATTACTGACATTATAAATATATTTGTTATTTTATTTCTCGTTTTTTGATTTTTGTAATGTAAAATGAAAATAAAGATTTAAAAAAAAACAGAGCAAATCTAACACAATCATTGATAGTTTCATGAATTGTGTGCATAAATTACCCAAAATCATTTTCATATCTAGGGCAACAAAACCACTGTAGACCAGTGTTATTTATTATTTGTTGTTCTTGTTATTAGTGGCTGTTTTTCGTTGTTATCGTTTTTGTTTTCGATCGGTTAATTGGTAGGTATTATTATCTAAATCGCGTATTAATGTTATTAATTTATATTATTTACATATTTATACTCATTTCAAGTCAGACCTTAAATCTAGCTATGATCTTAGTTTTTGTAACAGTCTTGAGGGCGAACCTGGGTCGCTCGTGTGCTGGGCACTACAAACGGTTAATTATTGTTATATCTGCTTGCTTGAAATATTTAACTGTAGTGCTATGGAGGGTGAAGTTTCTCAACCGGGGCGGTCAATAATAAAAAAACACAATGGATCCCTTAAAAAAAAAACGCCCACGCAAGTCTTTGAGAGTTGCAGAAAAAGCGATTGCTATGAATATCTTGCATACTCAAGAACAACTCATATACGTGGCGAAAGGACAAATATTGATTTTTAAGTGTGTCAAGAAAACCGCTCACACTCTGTGGATAGCAGCTACGGGCTTATAAGGTCAATGTTAGACATATCTTACTTGTCGTTTATCCAAACAAGCTGCCCAGTCCCTTCCAGAAATTTCCAACGCGTAACAAAGTGTGGATTTTAATTCAGCTTTACTACCAATAGTAGCTAGAATGTAAGTGAGAGCTCCAGCTGTTCTAGCAAATTCCTCACCACCTTCAAATGGTAGAAGTAAATACTGTTTCAGCAGTGAATTATTCACAGGTAATGACAAAAAATATTAAAACAAAATTAATGAGATGAGTTTATAGAGGTAACATGATCGGTGATTTGGTGTGCAGTTTTATTTTAAATTTTGTTTAGGTGTCTTTAATCAAGAATTATTTTCATATTGAAAATTTCAATTGTCTTGTACCTTTTCCAGCTATCGACTTCCTCATTTGGTGTTAGTCAAAAACATTCGATTTGACCAAGACTTGGCTATTATATGAGTGTAGCCAACTGTTGAATATTTTTTTAAGATGATTTAAAAAAACACACACACACACACACTACATCTATTTTTAAAATTTAATTTTAGAGATAAAAATTGTTAAGTCAGTCGTCCTAGTGCAGTATGTAAGCAATAAGCATTATTTCTGTGTAATTTGTTGACAATATTTTTTTATATATTCCCTGCCTACCCCAATGGGAAACACGCGTGATAATGTATATGTGGTTTGTAATATTGGTTGAATACCGAGAGCAGTATTTTTATATATCAAAACTTAGACTCAGAAAAGTTATTCTGAGTAGGCTTATCTAGAAAAGTACGATTCGGGACAATTTCAGAGTTAATTTAGCTACTCATCGATTGGCATCTATATAATATATTTCATCTATAGCATAAATCACTCACCATCACTATCACCCTTAAACCGGCAAAACCCGTCAGCTGTGCACAGAAACCCGTCACATTTCCCCTGAATCCCGTCAGCAGAATACCACAACCCGTCAGCAGGCCAGCGCGAGTTGTCAATGCACATATTGCGAATGGCGCGAATCAAGAGTGTACGACCGAGATGACAGTTTCGCATCATTAACACCTAGAAAGACGAGTTAAAGCTGAATTACACAGATCAACCAAATGATATAATTTCGGTTAAACATTGTAGAAACGCAAGAATACGGCGATATTCAAAGAATCGAATTTATATTTAAATGAATTAATTTGATTGCTTCATCGAAATCGAAAAACAGAAGTCAGCTGTGTCTATGTGGTTTACGTGGGTTTGAAGGTTTCATAATTTAGATACGTTTTAAATAAAATTCACTTTTTGGCAGTAGATTCGTATAATGGACAAAGACAACAGAACATAGACAACATATATTTTTTAATGGTGTTGCTACTGCATGATAGAATACATAACATCAACTTAAAAACAGTTTTAGTAAGCTTACGATATTCTAACGAATATCACTGTAATGCCGTTAAGCAAATTAAACATCCTCAATCAACGCTCTATTGGTTGTAGATACGCATACATGCATACATATTATCACGCCTGTTTCCCATGAGGGTAGGCAGAGATTATAGATTTCCACTTGCAATGATCCTGACAAACAACTTTCGCTTCATCTACTTTCATTAACCTCTTGCATACATGCACGTTTATTTGATAAGCTTTTGCCTGACCTCGTTTTAACACTTCTGTTATTTGATCATGGTGTGTACGTCGTGGTCTACCGGTAGATGGCATCCGGCAAATCGTCATTGCTGTTCTTTATAGCTTTACAATGTGAGCGTTTCTATTCTGATATTTTATTTAGAAATAAGGTTAGCTCGGAAAAAGGGGATCAGATGCATTTCAACCGCGAGAAGCATAGAGAAATTGGAATGGATGGAAGAGCGCTTGTTACGTTATCAATTGCTAACTAACTACTATATATCTCTATTTGTTTTTTACTACTGTGAATATAGTTTGTGGTCTTTTAATCGATATTTAACTCAACTTCTATAACAATACGTAAATTAGCTCTGTGTATCAAGTAAACATCATAAATATTTACCTTAACAATCAAAGCCCAAGATGGTTGCGGTTGTGCTAACAATACGATCAGCTCCAAGCCGATGGCAGTCTTATTTGGCAGATCCTGAGTGCTTTTGATCGTTGTATCATCAAAACTGTCAAAAAGCTTAGGACTGACAAATGTGAACCATGGGTAAGGACAATCTTTAGATGAGTTTATGGGTTGACTTGTGTCCTTAAATGCCTGAAAAATTATAAATTATACAAAGTGGTATAATTTAACTAGGAGCAACTATAGTCTTGATATCCGGCAATACAATATTTCACCAATATAGTAAAAAAAAAAACACTATAATGCAAACCAAAGCGGACCTTATTGATAAAGTAAGTAAATTATTGATAAATATTCCAGGCAAGCAATCAATGATAACTTGATACGTAATAAATCATGTTTTATTTATTCTGTACAAACAAATACAATTGAAGTGTCTGTTGACTGTTTGTAATGTCAAAATAAAAATGTGAAAAAAAAACAGGGGGATAATTCGGACCAAGAGATTCCAAAAAGAGGTTCCGGCTAATCCCTGAACGGCTGGACCGACTTTGACGGCACTTTCACTGGCAGGTAGGTGATAAGGAGCAAAAGCTATTTTTAAAGTTAGGGTTCCGCGAAAACAAAATCTGCGCGTAAGAAATCACGGGCACAGCTAGTGGATAATACACAACAAACCACTCTGGGGCCGACTCCAGAGTCCCAGACCAGAATAAATAACGAAAACTTTATTTTCATAATTTACTAAATATCGAACTGGACAGGCTAAAGCTAAACCCACTAGATCAAAAAGTACATAGCCAAGTAAATAAATTGCAATATTTAATCACCTGATGTATGAAATGTAAGTCGGCTCCTCTAAAAACGAAACATTTGAACAATTCATTGCATTTCGCATGAATATCTCTGACATCTCGTGTTTGGTTCTTTATGTCCAAACCAGCCAAATCTGACCCGTTTGTGCAGATAGATGGCAGCAGTTGCGCGGTGCAAAGTAGAATATTCAAAATGTCATTGAGAAGAAGACGAGTCGTGATTTCTGTTGTAATAGCCTATAAATATAAACAAGAAAAACATATTGTATGGTAAACAAAAGTACATTACAATCAAGGTTACGTATTGTTATACTTGAAAGATTGTACGCCGCATTATCAAATTTGAAAAAATGTCAACCGTATTAAATTTATGACTAGGTACTGAAGTAAAAAAAGGCTTTTTATCTAACAATATAATTAACGCGGCTACGAATTATGATGTCAAAATTCTAATAAAAACTGCTACTTCAGGATAGGAATGACCCGAGTAGATGAAAGAGCGAGATGGAATGTTCTTCCATCTCAAAGATGAATCTTCAAGCAAGGCCATTGATATCCCTCAAAAACCTAGGCTCATTTGTTATTGCTGAAAATGTGTATATATTCTTTGTACGTTTCGGGAGTCGTTTGCGACCTCAATTATTGTACAGCGCCATCTATTGGCTTATAAGTGTTCCACTACACTACCTAAGGTATGCCTCATCATAATTGCAATTTTCCTCTGTAAGCCTGCCTGAAAATTTGTCTCGAACAGACCTTACTCTCAAACGCCCTCATCCTTTGTTTTCGTTCAAACAGCCCGAAAGAGTGAATGGAAATTTTAGATAGAAGAAAGAAAGAATACTTATTTCTTTTATACAATTGTATAGTCATACTCAAAAATAAATGAAAGATATAATGGAAAATGCATCTAAATATAAAAAGTTAAAAACGAAGACGAACAACAACGAAAGATGTTTGAGAGTAAACCCTCTGCAATGAATCAAAGAAAATTTTAAAAATTAAAATAATATTTTGTCTTAAATCTTTCTCTACGTTTCATTTTATTTTCATAAAATGCTGCTAGACGTTAGCAGGATTTTATTATTTTCTATTTTCTTTATACGCGATTCAGCATATTAATGTTAAGTACAAACCCCGCGTTAACAAAGTGGTAGCTACAACTCAATACAATTATAAACACGATAGTTAATTAATTTTATTATTTTTTCATAGCCCCTTTTGGATAACAGATATGAACATGCATCACTTTCATATCTGAAAAATCACATAATCCCAATTATTACTATAGATCAGAATTTTATAAGAGTCTTTATGTAGCAAATCATAGCCAAATATAAAAAGATAGTTGAATAGGCCTTTGCCGGTCATAATGCTGAATTGAACAACTACTATATTTTTCTCACCTGGCAATATCTAACAGTTAAAATAGTGAGTGTTTCGTTGAGCATTCCAGCAAAAATTCTTTGCGCCATCCTTGGTGGAACTGTATCCCATAAATATTTTCTACTACCTGTAAACAGGTTAGTCCTTTTGCATGTTTCACAGTATGAGTCATGAAATCAAATTAAGAGTCGCAACTGTCTTCAGTCAGTCTCCTTCACTTCACTTATGTCTTCATAAGTTAAGTGAAGGGAGATAAGATCTTAAGAAAATTGACAGCGAAGCTTTACTCGACTTCCTTTTTATCTCCGTCTCTTCTGTATAACTTGCTATTTCTAAATTGAAGCTTAAGTAGAGTTATTTAAGGTTTAGTATACATTATATATAAAGATCACCTTCATTCCACGTAAAGAAATATAATATTAAAGATATTACAAACCCTTTCACCCATTCATATCTTTAATTATAATGATAGAAATTGTACAAATATGACGCTTCTTCTCCTTAACAGTAAAAACACGTCGCTAAGCGATGCACATACAATAGGAAGTAATTTTAATTTTCCAGTGGAACAGTAAATATTTTCAATAAAAACTTTTCAATTTAAATTTGACAAAAAAATATTAAAAATTTATTTTTAGCATGAAAATTAAATAATACTACAAGTATCAATCCCATTCATATGTTTCCTTGATGAATAATTCTACTTTGTTAACTAGGTGTCGCTAGCGTCGATTCGT
Organism: Dendrolimus pini; assembly: GCA_949752895.1. Lineage (NCBI taxonomy): Eukaryota > Metazoa > Arthropoda > Insecta > Lepidoptera > Lasiocampidae > Dendrolimus > Dendrolimus pini. Next base: position 19,333,342 of record OX457132.1, on the reverse strand, counting down.
CGCAATGTTATATGAAATAGGTTTTATAGTTTCCATTTCCATGGCCTCACTTACCGTTCATATAAAGCCACCATCCTTGTACAGATGGCGTCCCAGCTTCGTGAACAGTCCTTGTGTGGCCATCTATCGGCCGCCCACCGGAATCTTGGAGAATGTACAGGGATAACACTCTATTGTGCAAATCTAGGACCCGCTCACCAACCGCTTCTGACATCGTTACATAGCGCTTATAGCATGCCTGAACATTTTCAAATATATGTAAATCTTCTTCTTCTTATATATAAAAATTAATGTTTGTCTGTATGTCCTTTATTGAATCGTAAAATATACATTTGATCATGTGATGATCAAATGTATAATATATATAAAATGTATAAAATATAAAATGTAATCTTGAAAGAGAGATGGTATTGCATTCAAGAACAGCTGCTTGTCGTCTTTCTTCTTCTTATATATAAAAATGAATGTTTGCATGTCTTTTATAGAATCGTAAACTATACATGTGATGATCTTTAGCAAAGTTGTTGTGCATGAGCCAAAGGTTTCTGAGTTGGTTCACAATTGGACCCGGTAGGTGGCGCTGCTGTCGGCATGACGATTGAAGCTTTTCGGGGCAGGACGACGTCTGCCGAGACAGCTAGTCTAGTATAAATAAAAAATGTACAAAAGCGATTTTGCTCTTTCGTGACGGAAGAAATAAACAAGATAAATGGTTTCATCAAGTCAAAACCAACAATAATCGAGTGGCTCCAAGTGGCTGCAAGTGGCGAGTTGCGGCAACTGCTGTAGTACGTGGACGTGCGCGGCGAGTCTCTACAAAATGTATGAAAATAGGTGTAAACTGCTTGTCACTGGCCACCGGTGGCTGGTTGCACTAGATACAAAAATGCATATTTACAATATTCTCATATGAACTTAAAAAAAACGCGTCTTGGAACGCCCGGCAGAACTTAACAGAGACTCAAACCAATCTAAGTTGAACTATTTAATATCGATTTTTTTTTAACTTGAGAAAATCTTAGGTTATTTCTTAATGTTATGCCTAATAACATAAATAAATGTATATATATATATATATATATATATATATATATATAAATATATAATTATGTATTATAATAATTTATAAATATATATAGTAAGCGTCTGTTCCGAAATACGACTAGCGCTGTGGGCTACAGTGAGAGAGGAGCCTGCCTACCGCTGCCGTATACGTGAGGGAAAGGGAAGCCAAACAGACTGGCGCCGTAACGGGTAACGTAACGAAGCGTTTAACCCTTCCATAAGAAGTTATCACTTCAAAAACAATAAACTTTATACCAAGATATATAACAAATACAAACCTGTAACAAAGAGTGTCTTTCAGCATTACCCATTTCCTCAACATGCTGTACGTAGCAGTACAAGCTGTTTTTCAAAAGCGCAGCAGCGCCAAGAGTCGCCGTTAACACGGGCAGATCTGCGTGGTCGAGAGCTTCTTGTGCCAGCATATGTAAGTGTTCTAAAAGAACAATGGGACTAAAATGGTCACTTTTGCAAAATCATAATTAATAAATACACAATATAGTAGGCAAACACATTATATAATGAGCCTTCAGAGCTAAATCCTAAGCTATATGAGAGAGCAAAACACACTCAAAAGAGTCTCGAGGCCGATTTTAATGAAAACAAGTGGTATCATTAGATTTTTCAGGTGTCGAATATCATTTTGAAAAAAAAATCTGTTTTATTACACCGATCCGTAGCTTCTAAGGATATATTTCTGCAAAGGAATGTCAAACCTCAAACCTCAGTTAAGCGAAAAGGGTTGATTTTTTATCGATTATTTAATCGATTCATATTTTCTAGCAATCAGAATCTGTGGCCTGTCATAAGAGGCGACAAAACAACACAAAGCCAGATTATAGGACTGTATATGCCTGTCTGAATGGCTACTACCCCTGGTCTAGAGCTTACTGCCAAAACAACCTTGAGGTATGTTATGGCATTAGTTGCCAATTTTCAGTCCCATCTACGAGTCTGGCAGCACATTGGTAGTATTTTCAGTGTTGCGAGTATTCATAGGTAGCCACTGTCAACCACAGTTGGGCCGTCAGCCTGTCTGCTGTACTCGAGCAATAAAAAAGAAAACTTACCCAATAAAGAGTCACTTGACTTGATAGCCAATTGTACAAATTTGTCAGGATCTGATGTCTTAGCCACACCACCCTCCCCATTATCAGCATCATCTTCTGTATTCACAAACATGCCTGACCCCTGTCTGTAACATAATATGCTAGTACCTAACTGTCTTATTCATCATATTGTGTTAGACTAAGTTTGTAGGCTTCTTTAAAACTCTTAAATCCTACAAACTTACTCTAAGTCAATATGAATAAGATTGTAAATGAACAGGCAGTAATGACAATTCTAGTTATTTAATGTGCTGCCTCAATAATAATGAGGTCTACTTTTTACACTAGATGAATGGAAGAATAGTGTTTTTATAATGTTTTTTTGAAATTATGGACATTAAATTAAAAAAATACTTATTTAGTAGAAATATTGCTATTATATATCATGGAATGTTTAAAAGCAAGTGAAGAATGACATGGCCTTCTAGTCATATAAAAATAAAAAATAACACATGAAAAAATTTAGCCTATAGTTATATACTTTTAAAGGCAGGCACAGATAAGATACTATGAACACCAGAAAACAATAATTTTCATAAACATCCTACATCAAAATAAATTCCCACAAAATGTTGTGTGTACTTGAACATCAGGGATTAATGTAGGATGATTTTTGTAATTAAAAATGAGTTCGCTTCTATAGACAAAAGTAGCTAATACTTTACTTGAATGCAATAGAGAATTCTTCTTCCAGCCATAGTACAATTTTTACTGCTGAAAATGAAGCATTTCTTGGAAAATCCAATCTGCCACCAACAACACCTTTGCAGACTGTCTGAGATAACACAGTTTGATTTTTCTGGAATGTAACATGTGCATGTTGAAAACATACAATTATTTTTTCATGCCCCTGCTACACCTGGGATAATGTTTGTGTCAGTGACTGTGTCACACAGATGTAGCCAAGGGTTTAATGCATTATTTGAGATGAGACATAGTTAATGATATTAAACAATGTAATATAACTCATGTATATGTTACGGGCAATTTGATAAATCCGGTCAATATGAATAATGACCAGTCTGTATACATAATGCCCATATCTAGTGGGCAATATAAATAACACTGCATAATTAATCACTTTTCCTGGTCAGTATGAATAATGACAACCTTATCTTTAGCAATATAATAAAACACAGATGAACTGTAGATTTTTGTTTATAAAATGAGGTTAGGGTATACTCGTAGTTATGAGCACTTTTATTTATTATTTAAAATATTAAGTAAAGTTTGGGTGGTTATTAAAAATATAACCACGAAGGCTAAGGCTGGAGCTCAGTTGTGTTTTGCTCCCACCTTATGCTTCCAACCTGTATTAAAAAATTCAGATCTCTTCATAATAAGTAAAAGTGCAATGTAACTATACCCCACCCTCAAATGAATTTAACTTACATAAAATTATTGTGGAAAGGTAACCAAATTGAATCTATAACTGTCCATACTGCCCAGTGCAAGGGATAAATTCAAGTTATTTCTAACCATAATTTTATGAATGGACCATGGTCCATCGAGAATTGTTAATATGGGCCAGCCAAAGTAATTAATTTACCAAATTGACAGACACTCTTGGTCATTATACATAATGATTGGTCCATATAGGTAATGCCCAATCAATCAAATTGCCTGTAACATATATACAAACACTATAATGAAGCTAATTATTAAATGGTGTTACTTTTTATTGCAATAAGCAAGTCACATTTGAATACTCATTAGCAGTAAGGCAGGTTGAGCAGTGATATTGTAAGTAAAGAAAAATTTGCTTAATATTTACCAAGCTTTATTTCAGATTAAGTGACTAAGCATTCAATTTTGAAAATCATTAGTGTCAGTGGAGGACCTTATATATCTGATACATATTTTGGTGACATTTTTTTATCCAAATTTTTACATATTACATGGTATTATATATATCAAAATTTTGATGAAAAAATAATGTAACAAAAAAATTTAGATAAAAGGTGTTGCACTGACACTGATGAAATGTTAAATAAAAATAAAATTACAAAAAAATATTCATACCTGATAATACTCCAAATCCCTCTGTAACAGAATTGGGATCCTATCCATAATATTTCCATCTTCGATAACCTCCATTTTGATATAAAATGAAAAACAAAATAGGAACAAAAAATTTACTGATTAAAAACTAAACTTAAATCAAACTATGGGAACACTTTTTAAAATCTATTTCATTTTCTACAATCTTCGACAATTCTTCTTGTAATAACTTATGTAGGGTTACTCCATCATGTTTGTATAGCCAATAACCTCCATTTTTTAAAACTAAATCATAGCGCTTAGGTCCTGAGAGTGGTGAACTAAGCCAAATTTGTTTATTCGGTGTCTGCCTATTTATTACATAAGTACCATATGATGAACCGAGGCTAACTGTTAGTACTCCATCCTGGAATTAAAAATATTATACATTAATATATCACTAGAACAAATGTAATTGAATATAAGAGAGAATGTATCAAAAATTAAGTTTTTATTAAAAAACATTAACATAATAACAGTACAAAAAAGTTTAGAATAGACATTAAGTACCTATTTGATAAAAAAAATAAAATAAGAAACATATATCTCTAGAAAAGTACTGAATATAAAAGACATGAAAAAGATAACCACTGTACCACCTAGGACACAAGTGCAAGTGATTTAAAAAAAATCATTAGCAATGGTAGCTTAGTGCTTATCAAACTTGCATCCTAAACTCAAAGGATGCGGGTTTGCATTCTGAACAGATAAAGCACCACCGCTTAGGTAGTTTTTCAGGTTTAATGTTCATATTGTTATAATTACCATATGCTTGATGATAAAGGTAAATATAGTCTTTTTTATTCCGTTACAAAGATGTTATATTATAAAAATATTATACATTGTTTAGGGTCGGGTTTACATATATGTCCCCGGATGATTTCCTGGATGATTTTAATGGTTAATGTGTTTAGGAATATATTTAAGACTTATTTATAACAACTGAAATTGGTTTTGAGTGGAAAAAATACATATTCAATTAATTATCGAAGTTTGAAATTCACAACAATGATCTGGTAATTTTGTCGCCGAGACGTTTTTTTACGTTTTTTGACGGGATTTATCGAAATAGGAGACTGTATGTATCCGAAAATTTAAATATGTCGAGTTTTAAACAGTTGGTTAGGTTAGGTTTTGTGTAGACCAAAGCGCCAGAACCGACTGGTAGCCATTCACTATTTATTTTATATATTAGTAAAAAACAGAAGTCAGGTTAGATTGACAAAAACATTAATAACTCAGGAACTATACATTTCCGGCACATGGGAGTTGCAGAAGGGGTACGTTTTCCTCCCTCCCCCTCCCCCCTTCCCCCTCATTACTTATGATTCCGGGGACATATATGTAAACCACACCCATTGTTTATTTCAATAACAAATCCCTAGATAGGGTTGGTTGTTGTGGGAAAGTATGAGTGTGATTTTCAAGTCAACAAATTCTTTACAAAGATATAAAATGCACCCATTCCAGAAACAAACCAAGTGTATAACTAGCCAACACAATTTCTTGTTCTTATAAAGAAAGGTTTCTAAAAGGTAGAGGGTAAATATATTACATTTAAAGAAAACTTACACTGTATGTTACGTCAGCACCTTTTAAATTTGGCGCTTGCTCCACCAACTCCTCGAAACATTCACAAAGGGATTCCAAAGTTTCGTTGCAAATCTCTTCAAAAACTGCTTGTTCTACTATTTGATCAGTGGGTTGAGAAGTAGCGGAAAATTTGCGAACGATGAATAATGTGCTGCTATTTTTCGATACTGGATTCACTGGTACTTGTTTCGAAACTATTGGGGTGAAATTATTGATCTGCCTCCGTACCAGCCATCGGCTAGTACGAAGTATACTTCTAAACATTTTGGAACAATCGAATTTCTGCAATACTTGTTTCCACTTCCATAGAATAGATTTGATTAATGATTTCTTTCTGTTGACACTTCACACCACTTGACATTAATTGACATTCAAAAATTGACAACAGATAATTAATATGCTTTTTAAAATATGTTATGGTCTGGTTATAAAGACCTTTAGCTAAAGGGTATTTAAAGTCAAGTTCTTTATTAAAATCTGACGAAAAAATCAATATATTTAATCATGTTTAATTTGTTGCTAATATTTGCTATTTCACAATTAATTAGTATTTTCTTGTTCTTCTTCTTCAGGCTTAGGGAGCATGTAAGCATTTTGTGGAGGTAACATCCATAAGTTATTTTTGTACGCAGGTGATAGGTCTGATATCGACGGTTCAGGTATCCTAGGGATTGGTAACAAAGAGTTGTACTGATTCCAGTGAGGATTAATGAAGAATACATGGCGATCTTCGCGATTTTGAATTGGTCTAAAATTCTTAAGGTTGGGTTCATCCCATGGATCCCAAAGTTTTCTAAACTCCTTCATCTATTCAGGAAAAAATATATATTCCCTTTTGTGCAATTATACATTTAATTATAAGTACCTGCATAAGAATAATTTCAGCTTACCTGATCAAAAGACGCAAACAAAGTGGTTCTAGGAACCAGCCATCTTAGAACATAGTTATCTCCTTTCTTAGTCTTGAGACTGCCCCAATAAAGAAAGTAATCTTCATAGAACATTGGAAGAAGACGTGACATAGGAAGGGGCCCGATACGAGTGGATGTTTTAGCCTCCTGGATTCTTGGGAAACCTTCGATTATCCAAGCAAGGCGGTCGTCTGAATTGACACCGAACTAAGAATAAAAGTAATTATTATTTGTATGTCTTTAAAGACCACAGGTCGTAAAAGTGGCCCGGACATATGGAGGCCTTGCATGAGGCCATGGGAAGGCCAACATTTAGAGGCCCATTGACAAATTTAATATAAATGTGGCGTGACACTGACCGGCGATTATCCCTGTCTACACCATACACTAATGCAGCTAAGGACAAGCCCTGGCCAGTGTAGAACTATTGTGGAAAATGAAGACAAAAAGTACCGGGCTATTGGGGTGAACTCCTAGTGGTACTAGGGGTCTGGGAATATGGGGACTATGGCGTATGCCCTTCGCAATATTTTAATTACGGAACATGGAAAAATGGGTAGACGGTGACTCACCACTTCCTGCATGGGCCCCAAAAAATGCCATAGAAGACAGGGGCAACATGGGTGTGAATGGCTAAGGGGTGTAGAGAGGTGGGCTGCAGGGTCACCGAAGCTGCTTCTGACGTTATGCCATTTATCACTTCCACCCCTGGAGCTTGAGTCGTAGCTCTAGCGATCTCCACTCCGTGCCGGCTGGTTAAGGCAAGCACGGAGGTGGGGGCCTTGCTTTGGCCCCCGGAGTCGGGTACGAGGTATCGCTACTCACCTAAGGCTTCGCCACAAAGCCCTCTGCAGGTATTAACCCGCATAATTGTGATTATGATTTATTTATTATGGATGTATATGGGCTGTTTACTACAATTTTACAATAAAAATAAAAATTCAATACCTTAATCATATAGCAGACCATAACAACTCCATCAGGATGTTTGAAAGCCTCTTCCTGGGTCATATACTCTGCTCTGAAGAATGTTACCTATATGAAATGATGGCAGCTATTAAAAATTATGATAAAACTAGCTTCTGCCCGCGACTTCGTCCGCGTGAATTTTTTTTTCATAAATGTATGCTCTGTTACTTCTAACACCTCCAAGAATATGTGTGCAAAGTTTCATGATGATCGGTTGAGTCGTTTTCGCGTGAAAGCGTAACAAACAAACTTACATTCACTCACATTTATAATATTAGTAGGGAAGTAGGTTTAATCAGGATGTTTTCCTTCACTGTTTACTGTGTACTGTTCAAAAATACAAATAGGTATAAAACCACGACGTAAGCGGTGTGTACCGTTTTTATTGCATGAGATCAGCAGACAGGCAGACGGCCCGTCTGATGGAAAAGTTCTATGTGCTGGCGCTCTCTTAAGGGAGTTTGGAACCTGGCCACTAATGCCGGAACACAACTCAAGGTTGTTATGGCAGCATACTTAAGACCAGGGTAGTAGCTATCCAGTCGGGCAAATACCCTACCACCTGGCTGTGGGTTGTTTTGTCGCCTCTAAAAACAGGCCACTCGGTCGCAGGAAATTGTTTTCTTTCTCCGTTCCTGCACGGAAGTAACTTTCAGATCAGGATTCGAACTCACGTCGTCACGATACTCTATATTAATTACTAAGTTACCATGACCTATACCTTAAATATAAAACAATAAAGATTCAGGGCCTTACTTATAATCGTTTCTTAAATTTAAAGAAACTGCTCAACAACTGATTAGTGAAAATCTTACCCATATGCTCCTCTTTGGTCGAATATTTCGGGTACAACCTACGTTAATCATTCAAACTTTGTGTATCTGTTCTTCTCTTAGGTAAACAACAGGCAATACACGTTTATAAGTGAAGAAAAAGATATTAATTGATTAGGGTCTGATTCTGATTCTCTTACTTAAGAGATGCCTAATCGTTTCTTAACGAGATTATTATAAGTAAGGCTGTCATTGGGTAAGACAGACACTTACTTACTACTACTTACATTTAAAATTATTCATAATATTAGAGATTCATGCTTTTCACCTGCATTTCTCCAGGGTAACATTGTTTATCAACAGTGTGTTCACTGCCTTCCATCATATCAGATCCCCAATGGAAATGGATTTGGGATAGAACATGTTTCTCCAGAAAGGGACCACCTTCTAAATAAGGTCTTTCGGTTCTCCATTTTGCACCGAGAAGTACTATGAAAGTAAGTAGTAAGTAGTTGAAAAGATAAGTTAATCAATGACCCATTCTCATGTCTTACTAATTGTTCATTTGCCTTACTATAGGTTTACATTTGACTTAAGATCCATGCAAGTAGTGTTAAAATTCAACCATAGTAAGATATAGAAACCGGCTATAAATCGTATCGAGTTTCATTTAATTTTACATCTGTTCAGTAGTTTTAACGTAATGCTCTAACAGAAAGACAGACATATTATAATGATATAAATTGATTTCGGAATTTGCTGATCAAATTAACCTCCTGATTGTGTTATAATTAAATCCATTGTACAAATTGAAAATTCGTAAAATCGACCACATCGACCAAAATCAGCAAAATTACGAAAACGGCAAATCACCAAAAATACCTATCCTTTCTGGGATAATAAACTTTACATAATTCTATCCCAAAATCTATCCTATTATCCGGGATGAAAAGTACCCCTTGTCCACCGTCATTATCATCTGAAGTCGTGGTAGCGTAAAGACTAGTGTACGGCCATCCTCAAAGAGCGCGGGTTCGAATCCTGCCCGGAAAGTCGGCCTGCACCACTAAGGCAGTTTTCTGACCCAATGTATTGTTACGAGTGCTGGACTCGAATTAAAATGCCGTTGGAATTACTATACAATTTATTCAAACTATACCAACACCGTGCATGACAAGAGCTATGAATTCAAAGAAGCAAGTGAGGTGTGTAAGAATAAGCCTGAATGGCGCTCTGTTCTTCGTGCCTACCCCGCAAGGGACCTGGCGTGAAGTTATGTAGTTATGTATGTATTCCAACACGTATAACATAGGTACAAATATAACTAGACGCAATAAGCCCCAATGTAATGCATAATTCAATAGCACGCGTAAAGTCCGTCAGTAAAATGTACATAAGTCTTGCCTCGCTTGTGTTGTAGCCTCCGTTCGGGCATTGTTTTGTACTTTTTTTTTTTTTTTTTCAAATCAAATTCATTTATTTATATAAACTTATTTCTAGGCCTTATATAATTATATCTAAAACTTATAGCAATAACACATTTTGAAATAAAATTAAGGCTACAATACTTTTTTTGGCGGCGGTTGCTGCACTAGACTCGAGGTCTGTATCGCGGCACCCAGCACAATTTTATTATAATATAGAAACTTAATTATAATGGAATTATTAATTAATTACTTAACCTAAGACTATGTGTGCGTGCGTGTGTGTGTGCCTCTGTGTGTGTGTGTGTGTGTGTGTGTGTGTGTGTGTGTGTGTGTGTGTTGTGTTCGTTGTATGTGCCCCTAGTGTTATAGTCGTATTGGTAGTATACATTCTGTGTCGCTGTAATTTAAAGTTTTCAACCATTTACTAACTTGGTGTTTAAACTTTGGTGCTGACATTTCTTTAGCAGAGGGTGTGTTTTGGCATACTTTATTATAAATGGATATATGGACGTATGGGGGAAGGCGCTTGGCAAAGGATGTATGTATTTTTGGTAAGGGTATACTATAAATTCTACGGGAAGTGAGGTATTGGAAGTTAGGGGCATTTAGATTTTCTTTATGAATTGCTGTGGCTACCTTGCAAATATAGAGTTGTCGGACTGTCAAAACGTCACTTTCTATGTATAGTGTATGGGTGGGATATATGTAAGGTTTTTTATGCATAACTTTAAGTACTGCTCGCTGTGCTCGTTCTACCTCTATAATGTTTGTTTTTGGGATTCCTCCCCAAGCAGCAAGACAGTATAGAAGTAGAGACTGGCATAGCGCATAATAAACCATTTTTAAAGTTTTTGGTGTCGCACAGTTACAAAGGGATTTCATTATGTAAATGGTTTTTCTGACTCTTTTAGATAGGGATGCTATGTGATTTTTGAAATTTAAATTTTCATCTAACTGGATACCAAGGTACGTAATGGATGTGGTGTGTTCGATCGACGGGGGATGATCAGAGGGCTGTGTACAAGAACTTAGGCTGTGCGGCAAATATAATTTAGGAAGCGAACGAGGTTGGGAAGCACGGGTTTTATGGAACGTTAAATATTTAGTTTTTTAGTGTTTAGTGTAAGCAGGTTATTGTTTAGCCATTTACTGACGTAAGTTAAGCCTGTCTGAGCTGTTTTAAATACCGACTCCCAGGATGTACTAAACTGTACAATACAACAAAGGGACCGCGTTCACTGAGTCCGCACACCTGGCAAGCTTCGACGCAAGTAATAGCAACAAGGATTAGTTCTACACTAATGACGGCCATAAAACAAGTACGAGAACAATATAATGTTTTTCTTAATTGCAAATTCAAGACACGAAGTAAACAAAATAACTCAGAATGCAGGAAAGGTAATAAACTGCGTTTTACGTCAGCCAGGTTTGCGCATTTCTTTGTCGGTATGTAACAGTATATATAGTTACAATACCACGTACTAAGAACGGTGAAGGAAAACATCCTGATGAAATGCCTGAACCTGCAAATTGAGATAGCTGATGAGTCAAACTTGCCAAGCAGTCTTGTACAAGCGTGGCGGATATGCTATCCGCCCCTCCATAATGAGGGGGGGGGGGCACGGGCACCAGTGGGATGTTAATAGACGTTAACAAAATTATTATTGTTATTATAACTAAACTGAGAATAACTTTCACCTGGTTACTGAAAAATCGCCCTTGAGATTAATGTAATTAATTTACTAACGCTGTAATGTAACTTCCATTTCCAGAAAATACACTATAAGCCAATGTAACCAATAGTATTAAGCTCATTAGTCGGTATTCAAGCTAAGTATTTAGCACAAAGCTGTCATAGGTAAGGGAAGTGCGATTAAAGACCCTTTTCACAAAGCGAGTTGAATAGCATAAAGCGTTATCGTAATTTATACTTTATTATTAGAACTATAGAAACACGTATAACACAGGTACAAATATAACCCGACGAAATACGTCCAAATGTAATGCACAATTCAATAACACGCGCAAAGTCAGTCACTAAAATGTACACACGTCTTGCCTCGCTTGTGTTATCTCTTTGACTGCCTCCTCCTCCTTTCGGGAATTCCTTTTATCCTGTACAAATACCATATGTCTCGACGCAAAACAATAATCTCCAAGAATTAGTTCGACACCCCTGTCTAATGACTGCCATAAAAGATTACACTACACAATAGACTGTTTTTCTTAATTAATTTATTTTAAACACAAAGTAAACAAAAGAAGTCCAAATGCGGGAAGGTCATCACAATAATAAATGCACAAAAATATATAGCTCGGACTTGACTCCGGGGGCCAAAGCAAGGCCCCCACCTCCATGCTCCGTGCGTGCCAGCCGGCACGAGTGAAGATCGCTAGAACTAAGACTCAAGCTTCAGTGTAGAAGTGATAAATGGCATAACGTCGGAAATAGCTTCGGGATATTTTTTGGGATCCATGCAGGGAGGCATTTTCCATGTTCCCCAAACATTGAGACGGTCAGACCCAATAGTGCCCATATTCCCAGACCCCTAGTACTATTAGCTGTTCATCCTAATAGCCCGCTACTTTTTGACCTCATTTCTCACAAAAGTCCTACACTGGCCAGGGCTTGTCCTTGGGTGCTTTATTATATGTTGTAGACAGGAATAATCGCCGATCAGTATCATGCCACACTTACATTCAATTTGGGCCTACCCATGGCCCCACGCAAACCCTTCAAAGTTCCGGGTCATTTTTGTGGCCCTTGGTTTTCAAAGACAATTTTTTTTAATATGAAACATTTATTTATAACTGATCAAAATATTAAATTATAACTAAGTACAAATGCAGGCGTAAGTCGTGCTGTGGTTGTCCAACAATGTGGGCGGAGTGTAGTGTCCTACACTATACATTATATACATTTGCATTGTCACGCAAATAATAGACGGTTCCTATATCTCAACAACCGTTCATTTGCCTTTCCATCGGTTAAAATTTGACATGAGCTCCATTTGAATAACTAAAAGGCATGTGAATGAATATTAGCATACAGAAACCGGCCACAAGGCGCGTTATCACCGAGTATCCGATACTGGCGGCAACGGGGTATCATGTCCCAGGCGCTACTCACAAAGGGGCACCAAATGGTTGCATACAATATTATATGGTTTTTGAACGGGGAGTGGGGGATAAAAAGGTATTGTGCCCCGATTTACGTTCGCTACGCCGCTGCGAAGGCAAGCAGACGCGTAAGGGCAGATGTCGTTGATGGTTATATCTATATTGCGAATCGACGAACGACGCAACTACGAAGTTGCGAAATGAGTTTGCTTTAATCATAATTTCATTATAGAGTACATAATTACTTGATTTAATAACAAGGAACTCATGTCAAGACTTAATACCCACATGTGAAGCGATAATATAATTATTGCTTGTGACCCCTTTCAATAAAGTGAAGGAAGCTTGAGGATGTATTTTGTTCTGTTAGAAAATGGATTATTTCGTGAATGTTCTTGATATATTTCCAATAAGCCTTTCTTTGTTGTACTTGATGGTTATTTATTACCTCTACGAAGGTTCTGCAGTTATTTTGATGAACACGGAAGCCTTAGTAAATTGTTTGGTACTTTTTATGCTTATGTAAATCATGATCATTTTAATCAAAATCAACTAAGGTCTATTGAATGACATTTGGCAGAAAAGTAAAATTAATATTGTTACGCGTTGCAGGACTCGAATTAAAATGCCGCTATAGAATTTATTAGAACTATACAAACACGTATAAAACAGTTACAAATACAATAATACGCGCAAAGTTCGTCATTAACTATACTATCGAATGTAGTACACACGTCTTGCTTCCCTTGTGCTTATCGCTCGACTGCCCATCCCTCATTTGGGGCATTGTTTTATACTGTACAACTACAATATGTCTGCTCTACAGCGTGGACTGAATTTCCAAGAATCACACCTAGCTAGTGACTACCATAAAAGATTACAATACACAATGGGCTGTTTTTCTAATTACAATTTTTAAACACAAAGCAAACAAAAGAAGTTCAAATGCCGAAAAGGTAATAAAATGTGTTTCTACAGACACAGGTGTGAATTTTCCTTTGTCGGCACCTCGGTCGTAACAATATGCAGTTATATGTTTGTTCGACAAGCTACTGGATTGTAGATGATCAACTGGTTTGAACTGGGGCTCCGAAATAAAATCAAGAAAAAATGATACCTACTAAGGAAGGCTTGCAACGTCGTAGGCGTTATTTACGTTTTTATGCGTGTGATATCCGAAATATTACAATCAATGTTTATGACAGTAGAATTATTACAATTACAATATTAATACAGCAGAATAACTCACAGAAATATTAGGACAACTCCAAGAGTTGTCCCCACACTTGTCAGGTGTCGAGCAGCAATTTGCCCTTAAAGAATACTGCCATTAGCTAACAGTAATTATCGACCACAATATACTATGGGCCTCTTGCCCAACAGAGCTTTCGCTCTGTTCTAACGTCGTGGTAGATTGCTGGTTGTAGACCATTGGACTGTTGGTTGTACACTGTCTGTTGTAGACGCTCGTTGTAGACTAGTTGACTATTGTTTGTAGACTAGCCCCCTCTGCCCGAACACAGAGTATTTATAATATCCTCGTAGTGCGTCTGCAGTGACACCATCCTGTAATACTTTGGCGCCACTTCATTTTCACCAACTTCCGCCATCCGTATAACTTCCAACTTCCTGTTACTTCATTTTCGATATCCGTTGGCTTGATAATAAATGCTTCTACGTTGACATCCGGTTATACGACTTCCGATTACTACATTAATGAATACTCTATCCGGTTATTGACTACTTTCGTCATATGGTTACTTTACAATAACAAATACGATTCCAACACGTGCAGGACCGGAGATAGAATACAATTTCCTGCGGCCGGCGACCTGTCGTAAGCGGCGACAAAACAACCCACAGCCAGGCGGTAGGGTATTTACCCCTGGTCTAGAGTATGCCGCCATAACATCCTTCAGTTGTGTTCTGGCATTAGTGACCAGGTTCCAGTCTCCCTTAAGAGAGCAGCAGCACAATTGTAGCACTTTTGGTGTGGCAAATTTCCATAGGCGATGGTAACCGATTTCCATTATGTGGGCTGTCTGCCTGCTTGCTGATCTCATGCAATGAAAAAAACCAACGCAATTTGATGTTTATGTGTAATATTAATGCAAATTATACCGTCACGTTAAGCTAATATTAGACGGTTCATTTCTGTCTTTCAATTTGGATGAAGCAACCAAAGTGATCCATGTATATACAGATACTTGAATTATTCATTGTGATTGTATACCGATCAAACAAGTTGAATCAATTTTATTAATCCGTCTTAGCATTACGACAGAGTTGCGAGCGTGCTGTCCAATCATACCCACTTATAGTATCACGAACAGGGCATGAAAACGTTATCAATTACCTATAAAATGTGGGTAACTACCGGTATTTTCGAAAATGATACCGGAATGGCTTGTTGGTAAAAAAAAATTTTTAAATTTTTATTGAGGGAGTTCAGCAGACAGGCAGACGGAAAGAGGTTACCATCGCCTATGGACATTTGCAACATCAAAGGTGCTACAAATGCACTGCTGCTCTCTTAAGGGAGACTGGAACCTGGTCACTAATGCCAGAACACAACTCAAGGTTCTTATGGCGGCATACTTAGAGCAGGGGTGGTAACCATTCAGTCCGGCAAATACCATACCACCTGGCTGTGGATTTTTTTGACGCCTCTTACGACAGGCCGCCCGGCCGCAGGAAGTTGTATTCATATATGATTTTAACATATAATGTTATACGTACCGGTAATTTTGACATTATTTCAAGCGACGTTGCCATTTTTAAGAATTGGCTTTATTACGACTGCATGTTACCGAATCAAAATATTACGCGTTCTCTTAGCACAGTGCTGTTTGACAATCTTTGCGAGTGAATGAGAGCGATGATAGTAACAAAACATAGCTATAACGGAAAAATTACAGATAAAAGTAGTATTAACGTTATATTTTTTACCGGTAATAATGGTTTAAAATAACGGTAAGTTTATTTTTTACCGTTATCTGAAATTAGCATAAATAACGATACTACGGTATTTATAGCCCTGGTCACGAATACTGACATGTTTTTACTACAAGTACAGCCCGCTCGCCTTCATGAATTGCATGAACTATAAATATTACTCTTTGCTAAGAGGAACTCACCAGTAAATCCTGTGTTAGTTAACTTGACTTTATGAGGATACACGTCAAAGTTATACCATTTCAGTTCAGGACACCAGTACACTAAAGAACCTGTGATGGAAACGTCTATAGGTGTAGGGAGATCACCTTCAAATTCGCTCCAGTAGTGAATCCATTCCCTACTACCGTATGGAGGGATGTATTTCACATCTTCTTTTGGAGCCTGTTCTTCTTCCTCTAAAATCATGATGGTACAGTTTATATGTTGGCTAGTCGGCAAATTGGCAGACGGTCCACACGATAGCAAGTGGCAACCATCATCCAAGGACAACTGCACTAGGAAGCCGGTGCAGAGATCACTTCGTTGAGACTTTAAGTATCTTTTACTTTAAGCCTTTTTGACGAGACCAATATTATAGCGCTCTGGGAAAACCACATAGCAGGCTTAAGTCTTAAGCATATTCCTAAACTTAAACCCATTATATTAGGTATCGTATATTTACCTATTATACCAATCCGTGATGAATTTAAAATATTATTATTTATTTAGGTTTATGGCTTGGCAGCTAGGCGTTTAAGCCAGATCTTAGTTTACAATATAGTTTCTTCATTTTCTTAAGCCTATGTGTAGCACAGCTGAACTGTAGGTAATCAGCTAGTGCCATTCAACGGAATTCTTGTGACAACTCAAAAGGCCACATTTGACTATACAGTTCACATTTCTCACAAAACACACAATCACTACTCAAAAACTATCAATATCCTACAACTATTGTTCATTTTAGAGTAATTTTACACATTTTTAGAAAATAAAACTGCACAGCACAACATCTCCTTTCAGTTCCCGCCAAAAACTCTAAAATATTATTATATATAATCGCATGTAATTAGATTCCAAATGTACTATAGGACTAGATATACAGATTATACAGTGAGAAATTGTGCACGCGTTTGTGATGTCCCCAAGCTCAGATACATTGTTATTTTAGTATAGGAGGAATACGCTCCCAGTAGAATAGTATATGGAATATTTAGATGAAATATTATTCATTAGTCCATGGGCAGCAGCCACGGAGGTGACCATATACGATACCGTATTCCGTTTACATATTACCAAACATTAAAAATACAGAGTTACTTACCAGTTGGTGGAAGAACTATTTGCATGGTTTATTTTATTTGACAAAGTGTACTACAATTTGCTTGCCTAAAATACCATTTCTAAAATAATATTTTTTTACATTTTGTTTAATTGATATGACTAATACTTTGAGTGCTTCAAATTGTTGACTTTTCATACATAAAGGTATTATCTATGCTATTGACATAACTTTTAAGACAATTGTAACAACAATTCATAGTCAGCTCTTATATTATTATACTCTGTGATTCATAGATACATTGCCATAAGTTTTATCTATGTAGTACATTGCATCCATAGATAAAACTTATATAGGTACATATAAAAACTGTCAAAAAATTTAAGTCCCTGCAATACAACGATTTTATTGCAAATTAATTAAAGTTAAATAATAAATGCAGCGAAAGAAAGAGTATGATGTTTTACAGAAAAACACTGATCCCGACCACGAGCTATTGTTATGGGAAGAATGGATAAAAATACGAAAAGACGAAACAACCAAATTAGGTAAAATTCTTCAAAAACCTCCAGTAGACTTAACAATGAATTTATTGGAAAAAGTTAGAGAAGACAAAGAGAGAAAAGCAGCTTTGGAAGACGCAAAAATTGAGAAAAAACCGACAGTTAGAGGAGCTCTATGGGAACAGCCTTTAAGATTGCACCAAAAATGTTACTTTGAACCAGTTTATGAAGTCCAACGAACAACTGCAGAAATGGGAAAACCGCATGTGATAGAACATATTGGTGTACCGAAATACATTCAAGTTACTGAAAAAGGAATGAATGGAATGCCTCAAAGATTGCCCTGTGAAAAACTTAATTCTGAGTATATTAAGTACAGAGAAAAGAGAGAAAAGAAATTAAAAAACAAAATTGAGAAAATCGATCCATTCAGGTGAGTTTGAAATTTTACATATATAACGTACTTCGCATTAAAATATTTTTGAAGCTCTTTTTAACCGACTTCGACAAAAGGAGGAGGTTCTCAATTCGTCGGAATCTTTTTTTTTGTTGCTTTTTTTATGT
Organism: Dendrolimus pini; assembly: GCA_949752895.1. Classification (NCBI taxonomy): domain Eukaryota; kingdom Metazoa; phylum Arthropoda; class Insecta; order Lepidoptera; family Lasiocampidae; genus Dendrolimus; species Dendrolimus pini. The sequence goes on along the minus strand of OX457132.1, from coordinate 19,315,052 downwards.
ATGTTCGCCGATTACTCCGTTATTTATGATCTGATTTGCGTAATTCTTTTTTGTTCGACGCGGAATAGCTTCCAATTGGTCCCCTAAAAATTTGACATAGTTTGGCCCAGTAGTTTTCATTTTACGAACATTTTTTTGTTCCCGTTTCTTGGGATCTACATTTTTTAAGAAGCGCGGCACCATTCGTAGATCCACCCATACATAGCTAGACACTAAAAAGTAACAAATAAAAAATAAAAACTTCGTTTAAAAAAAACGACTTCAAAAACTAAATAACTTATTTCTAAAGCTATTATTATTAATATATATTATCTAAAACATCTTGAAGTCGGTGCAAAGTAAAACATAAAAATTACTATATTTTGAAAATTACTAAGCACCGACTTTAAGATATTTAGATATAATATATATTAATAATAATAGCTTTAGAAATAAGTTATTTTATACATTTTAGTTTTTTAGTTTTTGAAGTCGGTTTTTTTAAACGAAGTTTTTATTTATTTCTTCCTTTTATTTAAGGCCTGATATAGAAAATCTAATGGTAAAAGGAAGCAGACCTAAAACACCACCTAAAAAAATATCACTAGTCCCACAAATTACAGTTACTCAGCCTGTAAGCCCTTCTCAAGATGTATTGTCTGCAGTTTATGCAATTAGAATTAATAATACAGTTATTTATAAAGACATCCCTGGCCAAACATTAGTTCATTTAAAGAAATTTCAGCACGAATATTGGCATGAAAATTGTAGTTCCTGGACATACTATTTTAATACGCCAGTTAAACGAGCTGGCAGAGCTAAAATTTATTTGAAGAATTTGGGAACTGTAACCTTAAGATATTGTTGGAAAAAAATTAAAAATCCGATCCCTTTTATACCAGAAGACGTATATGAGCAAGTTTTCTTCTTCAATAAAAATGAAAATGTTTTATTTCCTGGTCAAGAAAGAAACATATTTTTTACTTTTGTATCTGAAAGGCCGGGTATCTATAGTGAAATTTGGGAAATGAATTTTAGTAATATTTGTTTTTTCGACACCTTAGCTGACAAATTATTAGTCAATCTACATGCTGATTCTATTGAAAATATTGAAGTTATAAAACAAAACAAAAATATTCTCTTGTTAAAAATTGAAAGAATAGCTGTTTGCAATATGATTAATGAGATGTTAAATGACATCATTGCAAAAGTTGAGACTATTGAACCCCAGACATACCCATACAAGAATATGCTTTTAGAAGCAGATATATTTATAATGAAGAATCCTTTATGCTTCTACCATCAAACTGAGGTAATGAAAATGAAAGATCTATATACAGACATGGTTCCCGGTGAGCTATGGGACTTATCCATTAATAGCTGGAGAGAAAAGATGATGACAAAAGAGTATGATGAGAGGATGAGATTCTACGAGTTGTTACAGAAATCTTATACTGATTTCTTGAAGCCATGGTATGAGGGTGATGGATTATTACACCAAAAATATCGTACTATAAAATTGTTTCTTGGACATTTAGCTGACCAGTTTGATAAAGAATATGATAGATTACTAGAATTACACGCATCATCAAACCAGAGTGCAGAAAAATCGAACAAATCGTTTAATACGATGTCGTCATTTACAATGACAGACCCTTTGAAGAATCAAAAAATAAAAAAATTGTTCTACTTGCATGTTTACGAACATGTCGCTACTACAATAGAGTTATGCGCTGGGGCATTGAGTAGTTTGGATTTAAGCCGGTGGATTGAGTTTGATTTTTGTCGATGGTAGACTAACGCTATGCTTTGCTTTACACGTTGTTTTTGTAATAGACTGAAAAACAAAAATAATGTAAGAAAAGTCTAGTAAAATTGTAACAAGTTAATTTACTTCCATTAACAACATCCACACATCCATTCTTACAAACTTTCGCGTTTGTAATATTTATAGAGATTTTAAGCGGCTTCGTCGACTTATACTTCTGATACACCAAAAATGTTTTTTAAGATAAATTCTATATTTATCCCCATTACCGTAAGCACCTTATGGTAATCAGTTCATTCAGATTTGTAGAAGCTTTTAGTATGATACAGTTTTATGATGTTGATTGTTATAATAAAAATTAACCCGCTTTTTAGAAGCTAAGTATTTTCGGATTCTGCGCTAAAGGATAGCAGTTTGTTACAAAGGAGATTCAAAATTAAATAAAACCACAGACATTTTAACTAGCTTCATATATTATTATCAAAAATAACCTTTAGATTTTATAAAATACCTTTACAGTGTAAACCTCCCAAGGGAAATTTGTTTGAAAGTTTATAATCGTATCCACATTTTGAGCATGCTTTTGCTTATACATTTGTTTATGTATTGCTTATTTGTCTTAATATGAATAAAAATAAATTATTTAACCCTAAACTCATAATTACTTAAAATTTATTTCCAAAATAATAGAAGGAAGTTTCTTCATCTCATAGTTTAGCCTTGACTTGTTTGACATAAATCACCGAATGGCCAGGCGGATGTCTTTGGGTTGGCCGAACATTTCTCTCTATTGGCTGACTGTTGGGACCTTCCAGTTGTCTTAGCAGGCCCAGCTGTAGACAAGAAAATCTAAATTATCAACAGACTTACACATGGTATATTTCCAAGTTTTGATTAGCTACGTTTGAATTATGGGCGACTCTAGAAGCGATTTACGATTCCCAGGATATAGTAAACAACTTTCTAAAATACTCCTTGCGAATACAAATTAAAATTATTCAGCTGGCTAATAGAACTCCCTTATGATGACACCGAGAATCGACTAAATTGACTACACTGGTCTAATAAGTCGGTAACCACACACTCACTCGTTCATTTGTACATACATACACACTACATACATGCATATACACACCCATTCACACATCATCATGAAAATAAACTTTAAAATAATTTTCTTTTTTAAAATTGAATAACAAACGAGTTGTCTGGAAGTGGGCGCTAATAACTGCAACACAATATTACACTACGGCAGTTGTTTGCTATACCAAATTGTTTCTGTACACTATGTTAACAATGTTTCGAATAAATTCCTTAATTCTTATTTAACTGAAAGTCCGATTACCGTATTTATATTGAAAATAATAGAACCTATTATATATAAAAACAAAATAGTATCCGGGACCGCTATGTTCCAGTGAGTTAGGCAAGCAAAGGCATAGACCATACAACCACAGAGTTCGTCAGAGTAAAATAATATTAATAATAGTGTACAGTCGTAGTAGATGAGTGACGGTATTACAAATATTGTAGTCATAAGAGCTATGATGACATACTATAAGGAAAATTTATCTTACATAGCCTTTCGTATTATTTTTCGAACTATTCAAATCACAAAAGCCAGGCGATCCATCAGTCCAGACACATAATAATTGCCTGGTTCCTAGCCCACTGGAGCCTATAGATTTTAAATACAAGTATTGTTGTAATAATTTTTTTTTAACGCTCCATATGTAGGTATTACGATCTGAGTAGCTGGCATCAACCTCGGAATTATCTGTTGTATATTATCGATAACACAGGCGTAACTTGCTTAGCTTGGAGATGTAAGTATAAAGAATATTGATTGTCTATTATTACTAGCGTACTAGCGGTCTCGGCAGACGTTGTCCTGCACTGAAAAAATAAAAATCTAGAACCCGATTCCAGCACTAAGTATTTGGGTTACATTGTTGAAGTTTTAGTAGAGATCCCTAATTTTTCTACAGTTTATATTGATCAGGGATGATGTAGCATTCGTATGATGAAAGATTTTTGAAATCGGCACAGTAGTTCTTGTGTATATTCCTTACAAACATACAAAAATACAAATCTTTCCCCTTTATAATATTAATATAGATTAAAAAAACCTTAGAAATGTTTAAGCATTTTTACACATTTTTTTTATAACGATATTACGAACAAAAGCTACTGTAATTAGGTAAACATAAATAAACATATTTATGTAACTTCAATAAATTATATGTTCCTTGAGTAATAAGAGAACATTAAGTATACCTTTGTAAATTTAAGGATACACTTAACAAATTTTTCGGGTTCTTAGAGCTTTTAATATGTTGAAAACGTAATCAGTTTTGACTCACAAAAAGTTTAATCTTCAATATTTATAAAAGTTATAATAAATGTCTCGAGAGCAACACTTAATTTTATGGATAAGGTAAGAGGTGATAAGGTAAGCGGTGATAAGGAAAACGAAGAGAAAATGAGCTGTCACAAAGTTAGGCAACTTTCTGACATCGATGAAAGCAATGATAATTTGTTTCTCAAAATATATACGGCAGTGACAGATAGCAGAAAATTGCTTAACTATGAAAGTAGAAATGGTTCAAGATGATAAATATGTCGCAACGTTTGGTACAATGGTTAAGGTTCCAGCGGACAGGAGAGGAGCTATAACTATATAAAACTTGGTAGATTAGATGAACGCTTTTAGTGCAATTTAAACGCTGGTAGAGCTCACTAGAGATATGCGGAAAATGTAGGATGACGAGTACATACAGACAATGGCGAATTACTAAGCTTCTAAGCTCTCTGTATGCAGCTCCAGCAAAACACCACGTATTATACTCAGTTTCGCTGATTGTACTAAAGAAGAAAGATAAATGATAAGTATTATTTAAAAAATACCTTTGAAACTCGCCTACTTCATACATGCCTACACAGTACTGGTACAAACTTGCTTTTTGACATTTTATTATTTAAAACATAACTTTAAGATCAAATCAGTCAATACTTGAAAAGGAACTTTCTAAATATTCTTATTCCATGAATAGGTATAGTCAACACAGAGAACTCTCCTTTTGGGACATATTCAGTTTATTGGATGCAGGCGAGTAAGTGATTTGCCCCAATTTTCGAGTGAGTACATTCTCTAAGTGGACAAAGTCACGAAAAGACAATAAAGAAACGGCGAATAGATGTATTCTTATCACTGAAGTAGGTTAATAAGTCACCCGTGTCTAATTCGCAAATGAAAAGCGAACAGCTGGGTAATTTAGCAAAGAACTCAAAATGAATGAGCAATGAAATGTACGCAAGTCACGGTTCACACGATGCTAGTATCTGTAGTGTACTATTGTATACAAATGGTGTTGTAGCATACAGTGGACATTAGTGAAACTTATTTTAAAATAATTCTTGGCGGAGATTTTTGGTTAAAAACAGACCGCTAGCTTAACTTTAAAAACTTAATGACTTTAAAAAAAAAACTATATTGTGGCACTCGGAGACTGCCGCGGTAAAGCTATTGCATAGCATTTTTTATCAACTTATGCAATTATAATTATTTATTTATTTTTTATTTATGCAGTATTTTTTTTTCTTTGATATTAATTCAAGTTACACTTTTTGAGCGTGCTGACCGATAAGAAAACAAATCACCTATGTATACATATATGTAAGTGTGGCATTATAAATATATGATAGATACCTATACACTTATATACTTTTTCACAAACAGCTGCTTACGTATTCGTCCGATTTCGGAGCAGCTCGTCTCGATCCGTGCGAGCTTCGTACAGTCGTACCATATACATACACGTTAAGCGAACGCTCGGCCGAGCTACATGGTAGGCGGAGTGGGGGGTTAGGTTTTATTTTCGTTACGGAATTTCTTGATTCGGTCGCCGCACTCAAACCCCGCGATAAAAGCTATGCAATAGCTTTAAAATTACTATATACATAGTACTAATTTATTGTAACCTTGTTACAGCCTAAGCCTAACGACGACATGTACTTATAATACATAATGAAAATTCTATATGATGGTTAATATTTTGTGTAATTGTCCAGCATTGGAAGGATCTGACCGCAACTATGACTAACATAGCTCATAAATGAATGTTAAATACATAAGTTACTATACTGCTAGTTAAAATTTACTTACTTCTCTACTAACATGACAGTGCCCGTCATCTTTGTAAAATCACAATCATATTCTTACTTACATCCTTTCATTATCACACCTGTTGTCCAGGGGGGTAGGCAGATATAATGGATCTTCATATACTACGATTTTGGCATATGTATGCCTTTCACTTAATACACTTCCATTAATTTGTTGATAATCTCTAACATAGATATTAATTTTGAGATGATTCTTGCCTAATTTTTGTTCAAAATCTCTGCGATTTGGTCATCATAAGTGTCACGGGATCTACTGACACCTATTTCGTCATCCACCCTGTTATGTATATATGATTTTTTCTGGATTGTTCTCTGTGTATGACTTTTAGTCATATTGTTACAACCTAGGCGCCGACAAAGACAAATTCCATGTACAGATTTGTAGAAGCACATTTATTACCCGTTGGCATTCGAACTAATAACATTGAAACTATTGTAATCCCTTTTATGATCGTCTTCTTTTGTTCACATATTTATTGGTAGGTATACGTTTCTTATTATTGTTGAGAATAGCGTATTGTCCATTGTACTCGCTCGTTAGCATCATTAGCCAGGTGTTGCGGATTCATTTCTATTTGTGCAGTATAAAACGATGGCTTGACTGAGGGAGGGGGGCAGTCGAGCGAGAACCACGATCAAAGCGAGACGTGTGTACTACAATCGAGAATCTATTAATGACCGACTTTGCGCGTTTTATTGAATTACGACCTTCTGGATTACGTTTGGATTTGTTGTGTTCGGTTCGGTTGTACCAATGTTATACGTGTTTGTATAGTTCTAATAAAGTCTATAATAATTCCAACGGCATTTGAATTCGAGTCCCGCTAAACTCGTAACAATACAACATACTATAAGTGCAAATAATAGCGAACAAAGAGGCATTTTTTATGCCAGTATATAAATATAAATCATTTTACTTGCTTGAAAATTATCCTCGTGTGATGGTGGTTATAAGCCGAATCATTTTACTTCGAAGGACTAGTGCCTCCATTTATTAAAGAAGAACAAACAGATCCCTTAATTTAAAAGCATTCGAGTGAGGACACTCAGGAAATTGAGTTCACCTAGGTACATAGGTAATATTATCAACACAAAATGTATTCGACATGTTATTCAGTTTGCTTAAAACCAGAATCTGTGAACTGTAAATCCATTGATCAAAATTTGTTACCGCAATTTAAGTAGGCAACTATAGTACAGAGTCACTACCTCATTGAGTCAGTTGCAAAGTTATATTGCTTACCTAATTATAATAACTAGGTACTATTTAGGGTCAAAACGTCTATTTTATGGAAAATATGAAGTTTTTTTCAGGATTCTGCAGTCATTTCGGCAAAAACTCTTGTAGATTCATCATGTTCGTTTGTCTATATAATTATCTCTCTATAAAATACTGAGTCGGTATGGACGCTGCAGTGAAATTTAAAAATAGTTGTAGCGAAATAATAAAACTAGGTGTAGAAGCCTTAGCGTTAGCCAAGGTAACCACTTTCCATCAGGCCCGCCTGTCAATATACATAGACACCTATATACACCAAACAAAGGTATCGTTAGATAGGTCTATAAACGATAATAATATTTTTTCCGATTGATTTTTTTAAATGTCAACAGAAGTTATAAGCTTCCAAAGTAGTAGAAACTTCGGCCCCACCTCCTCTTCCTCTTAATTTTGAATTATTACGAAATGAATGACAAAATATTAAAAGTGCAAGCTGTCAAGATATAGTAGTCGCGTCGTTCAACGGCTTAAATTCAAATCCTGGCCGTACAGTATGCATTGTTTAAGTTGTTTTAATCGAATTTGAATATTCTTAGAATTATCAAGAAAAACGAGATTATCGTTGTCTGAAACCGGACAATCCATAAGGGTGACTGAAAGACAATACTGTGGGCAGTATACTATCTGTCCACCTAAAAAATATAAATCCGAGCCCATGAATGAAAGTTCATGGACAGATACACTCATTTCTTTCACCTTCCCCCTATTTCTTAGGGTCGGCACAATATGTCTTTATCCTCCATATTCCTCTTTTCTGACATAAGGCCTCTGTTACACCACAAATCATCATATCGTCATTCACTAAATCTATCCATTTTTTTTGATATAGCAAGTATTTATTTAGGATTATTGAAAATATAATACATAATAATAACAGCCCATAAAGGCCATGGTGCCATCACTGTAACGTTCCGGCCAGGATTCGAACCCGCGCCCTTTGAGTTTGGGACGCGTGCTAGTCATTACGGTACCACGACGTTTACTATGTATAGTACATACCTACATTCAATCCAAGTCGGATTATAACTACAGCCGTGAAGAGCGACCAAACCATCAAGAAAAAGTTCACGTATTTCATTAGAAGCATCAAAATAGTAAAACACGAACTTTCATTACATATACGAAGAACATAATTCATTACAGAAACAGCTATTAGAATTCCTTTAAGACACAAAATAAAGAAATGTTTTTATTTTCTCTTTATATTTTAACGCAAAGAAAATATTACGCAAGTTCTAGTAAAGCTCAGTAACTGGTATAAAAGAGAATTAGGATAAAACATTGTTTGCCGAGTAAATTGGGAACAGCTGCACGGAATTACACTTATACATGTTAAATTAGTGGACACATTGTTATGTATTAGTTGGATAACATTATCTTTACGTTTAGTCCGCGGCCACACTGGTGAAGCGCAAATCATACGACAACACATCACACGCTTATAATCAAACAAGAAAGAAAGAAAGAAAATTAAGGAAATCAACATCAAAAGCTTTTAAATAAAATTACGACAATTATTAATAGATAAGGCATATTACACAATACATGAGTATCTTTCTGACCCAAATCCTGTTACAGGAGTCTGATTAATCCTTATTATTGTTAAATATTAATATTATAAATTGTATATTAATTTGTATCTAGACATTATTAGTTTTAAATTCTATTATTTTGTAAGCTACATATGTGGCAGGATACAGTGATACCCTAAATTGTTATAGTTATGGACATCATATTCAAACCTGTATACACAAGATAAACTACTTTCTTTGACTTTGAAAAATAACGTTTATTTGGACATCACACAACGAGACATACAAACCGCTGTATATTGAATCTTTAGTTGGTAAATATAATGCAGCAACTCTCACTGCGGTAGGTAGGTAGGTATTAATAGACAAATAGATGTCACTAGTGTCATTATGCCTTTTGATGGCGGTAGATGTAATGTGTTATAGCAATCTTCTATTATATGAATGTACTCTATGATTGTGTCATGAGTTTAGCGGGACTCGAATTAGATGCCGTTGAAATTATTATAGAGTTTATTAGAACTATACAAACACGTATAACACAGGTACAAATATAACCGCACATAATAAATCCAAACGTAATGCAGAAGGTCGTAATTCAATAAAACGCGCAAAGTCCGTCACTCGATTACCGAATGTACACACGTCTCGCTTTGATCGTGGTTCTCGCTCGACTCGCCCCTCCCTCAATCAGCTCATTGTTTTATACTGCACAAATGCAATGTACCCGTATCGTAGTTGACTTAATCCGCCACACCTGGCTAATGAATCGACCGCAAACGGCCTTAAAAAATACAATAAAACAATTCTCTTTTTTTAGAGACGTAAACAATACAAAACGGTCATAAAAGTATTAGAATAGTTTCAATGTTATTAGTTCAAATGCCGACGGGTAATAAATGTGCTTCTACAAATCTGTACGTGGAACTTGTCTTTGTCGGCACCTAGGTTGTAACAATAATAATATTCACATTTTTACGCTAGTGACATTGATGGCCTAATTTTTGCGTATGAACTCTGTAGTAGTAGTAACAGTAGAATTCACCACAAAGGCAGACAAGGGAATCTTCGTCCATACAACCAATTCTGATGTAAGTGTTCATGTAGGTAGCGCAGTTGAATTGTAGGCTACAACTGACGCCATTTAACGGAGTTCTTGTGAACACTGGAAAGGCCACACTCAACTATACAGTTCACATTTTTTTTAAATACACAATTACTAATCAAAAACTATCAATAGGTATCCTTCATTAATTGTTCATTTAAGAGTAATTTTACACATTTTTAGAAAATAAAAGTGCACCACACAACGACATCATACAGTTCCTGCTACAAACTCCTTGTGAATTCTGTGTTAAATGTTTTTTTTTTGTTTGATAAAAGCGCGTTTAGTTGTTTGACTTAAACAAAACCTTTGTTTACAGGAATAACGTACTCTATATTGTACACTGAAGAATAAAAGTAATACACTTTATTGTCTAACTACAAGGCAGTGACAATAGGCGGCCTTCTTGCTTAAGTCTATCTCTCTATCCAGACAACATTTGGAAGGACAAGATCTTATTAAAAATTATTTGTTTATTATTTTAATAATTAAATGAAATTAATTTATTATATTTATGAATATTTAATGTATTTCAATGAAAACATGTGCATACTTTTCTTTGAAAGTAAAATAATTAAACAATTTATTTTGTCCAAATTAAAGATGGGCCTTCGTCCGCGTGGAGTTTTTTCGCGGAACCCTAATTTTAAAAGTGGCCTAAGTTACTCCTTATAACACCAGCTATCTGCCCGTGAATGTCCTAACAAAATCAGTTCAGCCGTTTTACAAAATAGCCGGAACAAAGAGACAACAAAATTATAAAAATAAATAAATATATGAGTACTGTATATAAGTACTGTCATATGCGTTTACAGCGTGTTCTATTCGTATCTCACAACGCCCGAAATGTTCCGTAAGCCGTTTAACAAGGTGACCGCCGTCGTTGTGATCGTGGCGAAAATGTAGCTAATGACGTCATCTTCTTCGATCACGCCACGCTCACAACGACCGAGGTCGAATGGTGGTCAAGAGGTGGGTCGAATAACCGTTCCACTTGGGTTCAAGATTGTAAAATAAAATTCAGCAAGCAAGTGGAACAGGAAAATCGCGTGGTCGTTGTGAGTCTCTAATAGAACGTAGCCTTAGTAAAAGGCTGTTATTTTGACATTACAGACACTTCAATGTTATTTGTATAGAAGATGTATTGATGTTTTGCGATAGGTACACGTTTTCAATTGGAAAGTACACTTTTTTCATTTTTTTGGGTTCCAATAACATAGATAAAAAGGAACCATTAAATTCTTACTCTAGTATCTGTCTATCACGGGTGATTAACTCCTATATTATTCGTAATAAAGTCTCTGGACTAGGACTGACGTGAAATTAGTCTCCGAATGGGTAAAAACCGATTTGACGTCTTCTATACTTCCGAAGCTAGGTATACTCTATTCAATGCGAAGAAGAGTCATGTTGAACTGACACCTACTTTGCGAAGTGTGTTAGTTTATCTATGTATTCTATGTAAACATCGACTCTTTTTTAATATTCCATCGAGACCAGAGTCAAAACAGCGGCATAAATACCGAACGTTTTCTTGAAAGCGAGATGGTATTGCATTCAAGAACAGCTGCTTATTGTCTTTCTTCTTCTTATATATAAAAATGAATGTTTGCATGTCTTTTATAGAATCGTAAACTATACATGGGATGATCTTTAGCAAAGTTGTTGTGCATGAGCCAGAGAAGGTTTCTGAGTTGGTTCACAATTGGACCCGGTAGGTGGCGCTGCTATCGGCATATCGATTGAAGCTTTTCCGGGCAGGATAACATCTGCCGCTACAGCTAGTTCGTTATAAAACATAAGCGTGTATGGAGCAATGGCACAGGGTGGAAATTCCTCTAGGATAAGCCGGTTGAAAAAACACACCGTATGATGAAAGCGCTAACTACATCGCTGTGTTTAGAGACACTAGTAATATTTTTGGTCAGAACGCGTATACGCCAATGAATGCATGGCGTTTTCGACCTTTTGGTAAACAGTCGCTCGTTTCTTAAAGGTAGGGTATGGGGAATCGAGTTGTATGAAGTCCACGCCACTGGTATGGAGTGAACTCTCACCTTTCAATCTCTCTCACTCGTATCTCATCTGCAATTTATCAACTTCAGTTACAAGAGTAGATTAAGAAGAGACCCAGAAGGCTGATAGATAGTGGCCAGTTGTTCTAGGACAGATATTGTAATTGAATAGTATTATGAGAAGACACCAGTAAAACCATAAGAGTTTTTATTAAAATAATTCTTAAATTTCAAATAAATTTTCATTTTTAATTATAACACTCTCAAAGGTGTGTGAATAGTGTCATTACAAATGAAAATAGTTTTTATTTCGCGTGTAATTCAGGTTTAATCTTTCATTTACGTTACTCTCTTCATCCTTTTTTGATTAATTCTTTCTCCGTCCCTGCACGGATACAACTGTAACACAAGCCTAACTATTATAGCTTGGGAATATACAATTTCATTGTATGCTAATTATTTTAAAAAAATGCCTATATTGCCAAACCTGAATCTATACCACAATAAAAAAAGATACTAAGGGCGCGTTCCCACTATGTCGTGACGACAGATAATCGTGTAGTTTTAAGTGTCGTGGCTTATATGTTTAAATGGAGGTGTTCACATATAGATCGACACGACTCACTCTCGTCTACGAAATTTTTTGCAGTGACGACAGATTTTCATGACAGTGGGAACGGCTAGCACGACAGTCGCAAAACGATAAAAGATCGTTACGACTAAATCGTGACGGCAAATCTATCGTAGCCACGATAGAAATATCGTCTCGTCGTTTACACGTGTTTTTCCTTCTCCCTCGCACCCGCGCGCCCCTCGCGCCTGTATAGTTCGATGCAAACTTCGTGGCGGCTACAATATTAGCTGCAAGCAAAGGCTTGCGCAGGTACAGTCAAGTTGTGATTAATTAGGGCTAATTCGTATCTACTATTTTTACCAACTTTAAAATAGGAGGATGTTCAATTCATGTAAATATTTTTTTATGATGTTCAACCAAAGTTTTTTGTTTCTATATCGATTTTGACGACTCTTTTTGCTTTCTGAATCTAAAATTCAGTAGCATCAGGATAGTTTATATAAATCTTTAGTTTTATTGGGCACCACATACATAACTTAAAAGTCATTTTTTATTATTATCTAGAATTGTTTTATTATATCTTTTAGAGTATTCACCAAATTAAGAATTATTATTTTCAAGATATGTATTACCTATAGTCTATAGTTTGATTTGTGGAAAAGTAATGCTGAAAATGCTGACGGCTGTGTGGTATTTATGAAGTACGGGAGGGTTCAAAGAAAAAGAATTGTTATTTATCATACTAGTGCGGCAAGTTGACTTTTACAAACCAGTTTAAAAATAGCAACAATTGCGCGTGGGTCATACGTTTTTCAATACATTTACGTGATAACAGTACGGTAACGAAACGGACATAAATATCAGTCAGAAAGTCCCAATTTTATTAATATTTTTGATATGAAAATGACATGGATTTACAATGGCTATGGGGTAGGAGAATGAAATAGGAGGATTGGATTTGGAATGTAGCACAGGAAGAGGCAAGTAGGCCATCAGCGCCCCACTGCTCGACATAGGACTCCCCGAGTCGGCGTTACATAAAACTATTTTATATAAGGAAGAGCCATTTTCTACAAAACTGTTGCTTAGTCTTCGCTTGAACAGGATTTCTTCTTAGTGATAGATTCAAACATGGATGATACATTCGTCTACCAACGTGTCGATAACAACGTCAACTTTTATACTCCTCCATTCTTCTTACTTTCACAAACCTACATATCATTTTTTCCGTTCTTTTTCTTACCATGTGTACGGAAGTTTGCTGTTTTTAGTCTTTTATTTAATATTTTTGACGCAATTTAATTCCAAAAATTCAAACAAAAAGAACAATAAATTTAACTAAATATAAAAATTACAATATCTTTATGAAATAATAACAAAACAATTAATAAAAAAACTTCAAAAACTTAAAGGTATAAAATAACTTATTTCTAAAGCTATTTTTAATTATAATATCTTTTTTGAATATATATTATCTTAAATATCTCAAAGTTGGTGCTTAGTAATTTTCACTTTTTAATTCGTCTATATAACTCTGACATAATCCTAATGGAATTCTTTTCAATGACATTGGATGTACCCAGTACTTTCTTTTCTTTGCTTGCTTCATCTTCCTTCTTTTCAAAAAGTAATACATTATTAAAATTTTGTCTTCATCCGTTGAACTCAGGAGCATAAACGCACTACTGATTTCCAAGAGAACTTAGAAGCGACTGTAGATTTGTAGCTTGCTAATGATGTGTAAACGACAAAGCGACTGCCGTGATACGATAAAATGTCGTCGCAATCCAATGGGAACAGCTAGATACGATAGTCGCTAAACGATAAACATTTTTGACGACAAACAGTCGTTATAATGGGAACAGCTAGAGACGACAGTCGTCCAACGGTGAATTAATCGTTACGACATAATGGGAACGCGCCCTAAATGTATTAACCTACACAAATGATCCCCAGTCTAATTACAAACAGAGAAAATCGTAACCAAAAATAAATTAAAATTGCTTATAATAAAACCGCAAAAATTGCGAGCATTTTTTTATTTTTTTTTGAGGCGTGGGAAAATGCTGACCGATACGTCAGGCCGCCCCAACGCAGGAAATTGTATTCTTTTTCCGTTCCTGCACGGATTAAAAGTATAATGCGACACTACGCCAATATAATCCTTAATTATCTATTTTAAGTCTGATTTTACGTTGAAACAAAAGTTCTTTTAATACCGCACCGGGCGTTGGCTATAACACTTTGAGAGCGCTGACGCCGCGAGAGACGCATGCTTTTTGGACGGGTCGTGAGCGGCGCTCGGCGCCACCTAAGACCCTGCACCCGTGTGCGCTGCACACACCCCTGCTTTTGAGAATGTTCCCTTTTGGCAACAGTCTGGCATCAGATTTTGTTTTTATTTTAACTAGATCTGTATAGTTTATTGCAGATTGTAGACGGGAAAACAAAAGGAGGAATACAGTAAAAAAGATGGGATGAAGAAATTAAAGAACTTGCAGGTCTCTTATGGCCAAGACTAGAGAGAGACAAGAGAGGAACATGGATACATGAAGAGATCTAGAAGAGGCCTATGAATCAGAAGTATATGATAATATTGTTACACGCTGACAAAAGTGATTGCATATCTGCAGTTTATTATAATATAGTGAAAATAGATGGTTACCTGTTCAAACCCAATCCATATGGGTTTCTCATAAATTATCCATGTGACGCATTCGGTATAGGGCGGTGTAGTGAGTGACCCTTTGTATGTTACATAGCTGCCCTCGTGCAGGTCATCTCTAGCTATCCAAGCTAACGATTCTGAAATAAATGCAAACGTATCTTCATTAAAACATATGAAAAAAAATATTTTTATAGAAATTTGACTAAAAGTTTTATGTGTGTACACATTATGTGTACCTACACTTTATCCTAAAAACAAGTTCAGTAGTTCAAAGCTATTAGAAAATAATAAGAGGTAAAATAATAAGGAGAGATGATTTTATACATATAGTATATATTTACTAGGTGACTTGTACCCACTTCGCTGGGGGTCATTAAGAAATACATAATGCAACCAAGCATGCACGCACATACATACGCACACACACATATCTGATCGATAGGATCAATAAAAACATCGATTTTTTTAAACTGGCTATTTCAAATCATTCCCAAAAAAAACAACCCACGGGAAACCTAGGATGAAAAGTAAGTATGTACGTGAGTAGAGAGTTTAAGTCTGAGAATCATCTGTCGCACACCAAAAACCACATCCAAATCAGTCTAGTAGTTTTTACGTGAACACTGAACAAACAGACAAGAATTAAAAAAAATGCATCGTTTATATATAATCCATTCCAATTATTTTTTTAATAGCTTTAATGTACACACACGGCATGGTTAGAATTTTATAATATTATAGAAAGTATGTTATAATAAATTTTAAAATAATTTATTTCAAAAGAAACAGTATTAAAATTAAAACTGTAAGCATTTTACTTCTAAATCATCACAGTGAAATTAATAGTGATTACAACAATAATAATTATGAACATATATGTAAGTATAATAGGTATCACTTTGTTGTTTCGTAAAAACCAATTGGCCTGCAGTTTGGTATACATACGTTCGCAAGTAAATCCGCAAGATGAGAGCTTTAGCAAGGAAATATTATTTTATGTTAAGTTCACCAACCTGATGTTAAATGGAAAACAGACTCATTCTTCTTAATATTCTCTAGACCCTCAACCAGCATGTCGAATCTGGGGTTGGGTGCAAAAACAGCTTCAAGTAAGAACCCAACCACCGCTAATCCATCGGGATGTCCAACTGCTGCCTCTAGCGATTCGTATTTGCTATTGTAATGGACGAAGTGGCATTCGGCTGCATAACTGTAAACAAGTTTTAATGATAACTTGACAAACAGTTCTAAAAACATCTAATGGTTTATTATTGAAGCCGTACAAAAGGAACAACCGTCTAAACTAAACAAAGAAAGAATAAATTTATTTGAAGAAATAGCGACGTACTTACATTGATAACACGTATCTTAAAAATAAAAACATATGTTGAGAATTTGTATGCCGCATTTTCAGCAAAACAAGGTTTGCACTCAGCTTATTGCTGTGCCGACATAATATCCGACACACAACGCTGATTTTCAGAGAAAATCTTCCTTTTGGCGTAATACTAAAACA
This sequence comes from Dendrolimus pini, assembly GCA_949752895.1. Lineage (NCBI taxonomy): Eukaryota > Metazoa > Arthropoda > Insecta > Lepidoptera > Lasiocampidae > Dendrolimus > Dendrolimus pini. The sequence continues at coordinate 19,298,431 of OX457132.1, read as the reverse complement.
ACCCAACAATTTTAAAGAGTTTTATTTTAAAAACTATTTTATTTGTAAATTATAGTATATACCTACATAGAAAAAACAGTATAAACATTTTTTTAACTTTATTATTTAAATAATAAAAATAAAAATACAACTCATGCTTGTCTATATTTTAAGATGCTTGTATGTATGTTACGTATAACAACGAGTATTGATAAACAAATTTATTTTCAAATTTCACCTACAAAATTTACACCCCGATGGGATTCTTATGAGTTATTTGCTTTCTTTAAATATTTAATAGTATATAAAGCAGAAGAATCAATTGTGTGTTTTTCTTCCTATAATGTATCCATTTTAAGATGTGTAAATATCAAAGTATCAACTTTGATTTATTTGCGACATTTCATCTTTAGAAAAATGTTTTAGTTCGCTATAATTACTGACCCGTGACCATCCAAGACGTGTTCGCAGCCAGTGAAATCGTCAACGGACCAGTGGAAATGCATTTGTTCGAATATATATTCACCAAGTAGCGGCCCGCCACTGAGCGTAGGACGCGCTGATGTGTCAAATGTGAAGTAAGCTGGAAAATATTAAATAATTGTGTCAGATAAAATCTTTTTACGACAGTTTTTGGGTCTTCTTAAACAAGTTTTTTTATGGAATGAGTTCAGCAGACAGGCAGACGGCCCACTTGATAGGAAGCGGTTACCATCGCCAATGGACATTTGCAACACTAAAGGTGCTACAAATGCGCTACTGCTCTCTTAATGGAGATAGGAACCTGGTCACTAAAGTCGGAACTCTAGACCAAGGGTGGTAGCCATCCAGTCGGGCAAATACACTACCACCTGGCAAAGTAAAAAAGAACATAATGCAATCACAATAACATATTAACACTAAAATGTTTTCTATATAGTCAGCATATAATTTTCATTACATCCTGGGCAGTTATAGTGGTTGAAGTCAAAAAGATCCATAATCAAACCACGGTGATATTACGTTTCATTACAGCAATAACTGATATGAGTTTATTATATTATAGAGAGAGAGAGAGATTTTGTTGAGAGAGAGACTTTATTGCACACCAAAATATACAATGACAAAAAACAGACCATATTTACAATATTTTCCAGGCAATACAACAGGCGACCTTATCGCTCAAAGCAATCTCTTCCAAGCCAACTTAATGAAAGAAATTTCAATCAGGTCAGATAGGTGGTACAGAAAGAAGGCAATAGATACATAAATACTCTAACTAATTTATGAAATAAATATACAAATACATACATCTTATATATAAAATTCTCGTGTCACAGTGTTAGTTACCATACTCCTCTGACACGGTTTGACCGATTCTCATGAAATTTTGTGTGCATATTGGGTAGGTCTGAGAATCAGACATCTATTTTTCACCCCCCAAAATGTTAAGGGTAGTCCACCCCTATATTTTTTTTTATGATACAGCATTAAAAAATATATACAATCCTAAATTTTCAACCCTCTATGATCAACCCCTATTTTTTAATCGCGATATTAATATTTTTATAATTTTCTACTGGGATGATTTAGATTTTAATTTGAACCAGGTAGATGGCGCTGCAATCGGGTACCAGAATTTAGGTGAACTTTTTGTTGTTATATGTGTTGAAGTTTGTCCCGGAATGGTATAAATAAACGATTGGACCCAGTAGGTGGCGCCGCGATACTCCTCCTAAACGCTGGGGCTGATTTTGATGAAATATTCTGTTTGTTCAAGTGGAATTGAGAATAGTTCAGATTAACATTTGGTCCCGGTAGATGACGCTGGAATCGGGTTCTAGATTTTTATTTTTTAAAGGCAGGACAACGTCTGCCGAGTACAGCTAGTATATACATAATCATATATATACAATAATACACATTGGCATTATTATATTCTGTTAATCAGACTCAGCTATATGTAGACAAAAAGTGTTTCTTGAGTAACTTATTATACTATGAAACCAAGTCAGAAAAGCATTTAACGAGGCATTTTATTTATTTCCTAATAACGTGCAGAATAGTTGAACCAAAAGAAAAACGAACCAAATACACTACTGTACCTTCTTTGCTTTATTTATTCAACAACTTTAAGAATTGATAATAAACACAACACTAAGAACACACACAACATAAACACTAAGAATGATATTAGAGACGCAACTACGATAATTTTCAAAGATACTAAATATTATATTATCATGTAAACTTCTAGCACCTAGTTATATTTGTTATAAAACTTAAATTAAATAACTTGTTAGTCCCTTCTTTTAACTATTAAGCTCTAAATATTAATTTATTTCAAAAAATCCTACTTGATGTTCGCGATAAACGCATATACACGTTGTTAACTAAAACTTAGTTCCTAGTTTCCTTCGAAGCCTAGAGCATCGACGCCGAGTTGCTAGTCTATCGTTTTTTTATAGGATTCATTTCGGAGAGTGTGCGGCTGAACTGTTCGACCTGATTCCCCCTACACCACTCCATTTTCGGACCACAAGACGCTCTGGTCTACGCCATCGTTTCACGGTGGAAACGCTACCAGTACGTACTAAATGTTTCGCCTCCACGTTTCTTCTACATACGGCAGAATTGTGGGATGCACTACCAGAGTCCGTGTTTCCCGAAAAGTACAACCCGGGTATCTTCAAGTCTCGTGTGAATATGTACTATCTAGGTAAGCGTGCTCCATCTTCGACCGCATCATCGTCCGGCATTGGACGTGATCGTGGTCAAACGCAAACCTATTTAATATAAAACAGTCCCCTTTGACAATATTTTTCAATTTATAATATATTTACATTTGAATATTACATTTGAACACATCAAAACAAAGGCGAACTGAACAAAAGAAGAAGTGTTATTCAAATAAATTCCAAACCCGATCAAGCTGCTTAATTAGTGTTTCTGAAAAGCTCAGGTAATTAATTCCCAACACCTCAAAGTAACAATTTTCAACAATGTTATTGTGAAAACTAATACTTGGGATGGTTTGAAATTTTCGGTTTATCGAGCATAGTTTCGAAATTTCGTTCATTATTCTACGGGTCCAAATACGAATTGATATACTATCTATTCTAATACGCCCGGGTTCAACGATTCAATTTTTTTATTAAGACTACGAAAGACAGTTTGAAATTAAATTATGGAATAAACAATTAGGTACTCTACGAGCACAACATTATTATTCATTAACACTTTTCCACTGAAAAGATATTCAATGGTATTATTGGTAAACTCAGATCTCTAAAGTACTGTTCTAATTCGTAAATTAATTAAACAAAAATGCATGTATACATATTAATGTCAATTATATTCTTGTAACAATTTAAAGTATAAGTTATGCATGTATCTGTTACGGGCAATTGATTAATCGGGCAGTATTAATGTGGACCGGTCATTATGAATAATGACCAAGAGTGTCGGTCAATTTGATAAATTTATTACTTTTGCCGGCCCATATTTATAATGCCCGATAGCCCGTGGTTCATTTCAAATATCATGGGTTGAGATACTTTGAATTTATCACTTGAACTGGGCAGTATGAATACTTATAGTCTACTTATACTATACTTATAGTCGAGCAATGTGTTTAATTTGGTTACCTTTCCCAAAGAATTATGGTAGTGAAGTGAAAAAGATTGATCGTGCAGTTTTATTTATATTGCCCACTTCATACCGGCGTTATGTATACAGAACGGTCATTATTCATAGTGACCGGATTTATCAAATTGCCTGTAACATATCCATAATTAATTTCTTTATTAAATCGTTTTTTTCATAATAAATGACAAATAATATTATTTATATGAAATATAAGCTTACAATAAAATAAAAATAATTACTATACGAATTAAAATAAGAAAATGAGGCCAAATATTTCTCTATTAAAATGAAATATATAATAGAAAACGTTTAACAGATTTTCGTAATGAAATATTTCTTTATCTACGTCTAAATGCCCTTAAAATAATTCGTATGATAAAAATTAGTTTTATTACACTTGGCACATGTAATATATTAGATAATACTAATGACCTTGTTTTGCCTTCAATATATTCTAGATAAATTAATCATACTAATCTTATCATCCAAATGTAAAATACCGTAAACTTAGTCTGCATCACTGATTTTATTTATGTGATATTTTTATCTTTACGCAAAAAGTGTGATATACCCAAACTTATACTTATTTACACGTATATTTTTTTAATAAATCCTTTCATTATAATATCAAGTCACAAACATCTTAATACTAAAATAATGCCTCTATTTGCGCTCCATTAATAATCTCGTGTTAATGGCTGCCCACTCTTCAACATTTTATTACTTACTGTCTTACTTTGGAACTCTTTGCCCACTGACGTCAGAAAAGCTAAATCTTACACCATATTTAAAAAATCACTCAGGAAATATTATGTTATGTGTAGTTTACTTTAGACTGTATAATTTTTATTTTTTCCTTTTTCTTTGTTGCATAATGATTAAAGATAATTTAAGAATTTCCTTTGAGGCAAGCTGCCTGGAAGACATCGCTTTTAGCAATAAAGCCGCCTTTTGTTTTACCAAGTAATTATTGCTTTGTTGTAAATTTGTGTAATTTTTGTTTTGGTGAACAATAAAATGTTGTCTATGTCTCGCTATTTTAATGCTCGGCTCGATCATTCCATTATTAAGGATATATGCATGTCGAAGGCGAGTTAAACTCGTTAGTTAACATATCGGCTATCTTCATGTGCAGTTTTCAATTAGATTGTTTTCCTTCCTTAGTAATTGTAATAATATGCAATTAGAAACGCTTAAGTGGTGAATGTATTCTAGCCAATATTCGGGCCCACGTTATATGATTGAAACGCGAGTATTCTAGCTAGACATTACGCTACTATGACTTCCACACATCATCATTATATTAATACGTGAAGTAAAAACTTTGTACTCCTTTTTACGAACATTGCGCGGACGAAGGAGTATGAAACTTTGCACACTTATAGTTTAGATAGAGAAGGAGTGCAGAATGCTATTTTTTTATTAAACATAAAAAGTACATTCAATCAATAAAAAAACATTACATACATGACCATGTACTTGACACACACACGCATATATACTCTTTTGTTTATTGTTAAAATCAAATTAACAGTGTAGCCTTGGCGAAGTCTGTGATTATATATAGTCTTTAAGAACAGAACCTTAATAATGTTCAAACTTATAATTTAAATTAATTATGGTCGAACTTAGCCCACTGTTCGACCACTGGACTGCCAGTCTTTATAAATATATAAGAATGGGCATATACTCTCATTTCTTCACTACATTTTATTTAATCCCAAGACCCCTGACTGTCTCAAGGAACGCTTTCAGTTAATTAATTACAGTGATTTGAGACTCTTTAGGTTGTCAGAGAATTTGAAACTGAAAATGCCTGTCAACAGAACAAGTTCTTACAAAACAAATCTTTTATCGTCCAGGCCATTCAACTCTGGAATGCACTACCACTACCACTAAACATCAAGCAGACGCGATCATTACCTTTTTTTAACAGATTAGTTAAAGACTACTATCTCAATCTAGTGTCATTCTTTACTTTTGTATGTATAATAATATAAGCATATGCTATGTATTTAAGGATGCATGTATGTATATATAGTGAGCATTTTAATAGGTAAATTATTATGTTTAATTTTTTTATATTTATTAAATTATCTTACATATTACTATGTATTAATTAGCAAAATAATTATTGTACGATTGCTGGTTTAGCAAGTACGACTTTTGTTTTCCTCCATAAATTTCATCTGAAGGCTGTCTGAAAGAAATCTCCATGGGCAATAAGATAACCAATTGTACTTGTTAATTAATGCCTAATTTTATGTAGCATTTTTTGTACAATAAAGTATATTCTTCTATTCTATATTATAAAGATTAGAAACGTGTTTACTACCATTGTTAACGTCAGTCCCCCTAGATAAGCAGCATTGGCGCTAAACGAATAGAATGAAAATGTACGCGAATGACAATATACAGGGTGTCTCAAAAGAAAGTTCACATTTGTTTTGGTTATTGCGTGAACGCAACTAATCTGAGGGGCTCGAGGCTGTGTCAATCGGTAGCCTGGCTCTTGGGCATTTAGTCACTATGGAGCGTTTCTCGGGAGCGGACCGTGCGTTGTGCGTACGCGAGTTTTATAAAAACGGTAATTCAGCGATCGTAGCGCGTAGAAAATTCTGCAGCATTCGATATATTCGTCCTTGAATGATGCGCCAAGCACACGACTCATTGCAAAATGGGTCGACAAGTTTCAAGAGACCGGGTCAACACTGGAAAAACCAAAATCCACGCGTCCAAGATCTTCGAGAACGGTCGAAAACGTAGACAATGTCGCCCAGTCTATTCGAGACGATCGGAACCTTTCAATTCGGAAGTGTGCTGTGGCCTTAAACGTGCACAGATCGTCATTATGCCGCGTTTTGCATAAAGATTTAAAACTGCACCCGTACAAAATTCAGTTGGTGCAAGAACTAAAGCCTCCAGGATGCTGGTCAGAGGCTTGACTCTGTCAACCAGATGATTGAGAGCTTTCCAACGTTTACCAACATCTTGTTTTCAGATGAAGCCCATTTTCATCTTAATGGACATGTTAACAAGCAAAATAGCCGCTACTAAACATCAGACACCCCTACATTCGCCTAAAGTCACCGTATGGGCCGCAATGTCGGCGCGAGGGCCGTCATAGGCAATTTTAGTGCTCGATTAAATGAATGCCGTGAACGCAACGGTTAACATTTGGACGATGTCTTTTAAAAAAAATATATTCCCAAACAGTGTATTTTAATATGTATAAAACATTTTTGCATTAAACTCCTTACTTTTTTTAAAATTCATTTTTGAAATGTGAACTTTCTTTTGAGACACCCGATATTTAGTGTGACGATATGTCATTCTCATTCATTTTCTATTGTATTCGTTAAACGCTAATGCCACTTGTCTAGGGGTTAAGATCAGACACTCCATGATCAAACGCGTACTAATAAATTATGTAAAGATTTATTAAAATTTACTTAACAATGGCGGGACTTTTCCAAAAAGATTTGTAATCGTCCTGATGATTTCTATGATGATGATAGCTGTATCTGTATATGTAAAGTATAGTACACACGTATTAGTATGTTTTGCACAAAATAATATCACTGTGCATGTTGTTGACTGGACAAAAAACTTTTTTTATTGCTTGAATTTAGCAGAAAAGCGGAAGGCCCGCCTGATGGAAAATGGTTAGCATTGTCTATAGCGGTACCTAGGACATTTGTAACACCAAAGGTGCGACCAATGTGCTACCGCTCTCTAAAGAGATACTGGAACTTGTCCACTAATGCCGGAACATAGCTCAAGGCTGTTATGGTGACATAGTTTAACATCAGGGGTGACAGCCATCCAGATGGAGAATCCCCTGGGTGTGGTGAGTTTTTTTTTATAACTACTCTACGGACTCTAGTTCCTTACCCTTTTTTAAAGCTTTATATCTAGATATGTTTTTAAAATTTTACACGCTTATTATTTTAATTTTACACGTTTATTATTTTAAGGGTGTGGTTAGTTAGATTGAGTCATTTTTAGTGCTACCTAATTTTAATACCTTTAACTAAAATTACCTGTAGATCCATTATTTAGTAATATTCCAGTGGCATTGTTGTCCCAATATCCCTTAAATTGGAGTGGATCCAACGAAGTCCATGTTGGGCATCTAGTCAAGGAAATTGCAATTGGCGACTGAGATGCTCTTAATCGGGAAATTTGTTCAGCTGCAACAAAAACATTATTTATTGTACACAACAAAGTTGATTACTTAAACGGCAAATATACTCATGTACAATGGTAGAAGATTTCTCCTAATAAAGCTATAAAGGTAGAAGGAAGAGAGTAACAAAAAACACAGTTGTATACACAATAAGTGTGACTATACAAATATTAGAACATATAAATTACAAGGATGTTACAGTAAAGATTCCAGTCTTGTGTACAAAGATGGATTTGAGACAGAGTGGACACTGCTGTAGGAGTAATCCTGTGGAACGAAGTTATGCAAGATTTATTTGTCAAATACATGCAATTTACCTACATAAGTACAATGCTAGGGGTAAAGTTAGATACTGCTATGAAGATCACGATAAACTTCTATCAGCACGTAAAGGATATAAAATAGAAACCGTCTGTAGGTATTTACAATTAAACCAAACCAGCTTTTTTGGTACAAAACAGTAAATTCAGTAAATATTAAATTTGGCTATAATGATCATCGTTTTCATGCTGTAAATCATTATGTTTCTTTACTGTTTATCGAATACTTGCTCACATTCTAACGGCAAGTTACATATCTAATTATAATATATGTAAGAATTGTTTGTCTTAAGACTTGCATCTAATGGTCAAGTTAGGAGACCACTCCAATTCAGTAGCGATCACTCTATTTACCAAATAGGCTGATTAGGCTGAAGCTTAGGGCGGCAAATTTTTTTTTTTTTTTTTCATACCGAAATTTTAAAAATTCTATACATATATCTAAACATTCCTGATTAATGACAGAAGACACATTCCGCATAAAAAATCTTAAATAATCCCATTTCTATTACTTATTCAACACAGGAATTATTTTATTTTTTATTCTTACATAATCTTAAATTTGCGTTTGGCTATAACAGAAACAAACAAATCGATCCGCTAGTTCACAATCGAAAAATTACCGAAATAAGAAGGCGTAATGATACGATAGAACACAAATCATAAAATTATAATTTCATTGTAAAAAGTGTATCTAATTAAAATTATTATGAAATAGGGTATCGATTTGTAGTGGTCGGTGGGGATGGCTAAATTTGAACTCTACCGGCGGTAAATGTACAAAACCGCATCTGTTCCAATGGTATCAAATAACCTGAGTCTGAACAAACATCTGAAAGATTATTTACGGAACTTACTGTCTGAGAAATTAATTATATTTCCAATACGGTAAGTAATTCAAAAGGCTGATCTAGAGACCTAAATCAGAATGTTATTTATTATACGTCAATTGCGTATTTGAAAATAATACTTTACTAGACTATAGACAAATGCTCTGAATTAGTCATGATATTTATAATAAATTGAATATAATTTATTTAAACAATTTAAATTAATAGAAAAAATGCTTAAGAAGTTAAGTAAATAAGATTAAAGCAAAAAGCACAATTTTTGAAAGCTATGTTACGTAAAACATAATTTTACGTAATATAGTTTAAGTCTCAAATTACAATATTGTAGCCCTACGTAATAATGACAAAGTTTTAGTTTTAAATAAACTAAACAAATAAAAATTTAATACCATTCTGAACAACGCGATGTTTCACGGACTCCATCTTTGCATAGACTAGTTTAACAGACGTATCACAAACTGGCAAAAATTATTATCAGAAATTCACATACTGTAAGATAAATTCCAAACCTACGCCAGGTAGCTGAGAACTGTCATTGCTTATCACGTGTTGTTGATTGTATTGACATGTTTAAATATGAGAAACATATTGTTTGACCACAATTATTTAAATCCTATTACGAGTGTACTTCAAGTCATATGCATGTTAGTATTGAAAACTAAACTCTTTCTTGTATAACCACTTTATGCCTCACAAAGATCAAAGATAAATCAATGATATTGCCTCAACGCTGCCAAGATTTTGAGGAAAATACTTAAAGGAAATAAGGAAGAACAACAAGCATGAAATATTACAAACAGATACATTCAGTATTCCAAACATAAAATCGATTGCAATTGATGTTACGAGTCCTCAGGCGACGAGGACACGGCACTGCATACTCTGCAGGTTGCTTGGCCAGAGCAGCGCCGAGACCTTTCACTCTCTGCCGTGGTTCGCACCATGGTCGGGAACCCCACGGATGCGACGCCATCTCCTCTTTTTGCGAGCGAGTCTTGCTTACTAAGGAGGACGCGAAGCGAAAGCATGAACGTACGCAAGCCTAGACCTTCGGCCGCCGTAAGCGGGCGAAGTCGTGTCGTTGGGGAAAGGGTTCTCACCCGCCGCCATGCCGTCAAGATGGAAGTGTGCCGTCTTCCGCGCGCGTCACCTCTCCTCCCATAGGTCGCATTACAGACCACCCTTCGCTTGAAGACAGTCTGAAGACGCCAGGGGCGTAGGTCCCCTGGCATAGAATGAGGCCGTTGGGCTACCACCTGCCAAGGCCTGCGGAGTGGCTAGGCCATGTACCCGTGGTCCTGATATAAGAGCAAAGAATGGAAAACCGAGGGGTTTTAGTGGGTATCCCTGAATGTGGTGAGGCAATAGCACTTCCGCTTGCGGTGCTAGTGCCACCCCGACTTGGCGCATCTCACGCAACCAGGGTGGCGGCGGCAATTCCCGACGCGGCTGATAGTCCTCTATAGGATTTCTCCTCGAAAGCAAAAAAAAATTATCTCACGAGTTTTGTTAACATTATGTAAGATAGCTGTCATGCGTAAATACTATTCCATTTCTATAAATGTTTTATAAAATACTGTTTGTTTTCAATTCATTTTGGATGGACCTCTGAAAGCTATTGTTCTTAAACCTCTACAACGTTTATCTTCTGCAAAAGTACTTATCTCATTGACATAGGTACAGGAGATGAACTATTTTCCATTTAACATGCGTCAATCGTACGATTGCGCGTTTAAAGGATTAATTATGCTAGACCGTGGCGAGCGCGAGCCGCATCCCGGACGAGGCCCGGACGTACCCCGACGACGCATGGTTCCGCCCCGCGCGCTTCTCGACTTGTCGCAACATGAGCGGTCTTCCGTGGCGTGTCCGAGCAGTGAGCGACGAAAGTTTAGGGAGGAACCACATATTTTTGACTCATAATTGACCACGAAAAATTCTTACCCGAGACATACTGGTAATCTTTCTATCAGGTGTTATTGATGACTGAAATTTTGTCTTCTGTCTTTTTTAACTTATGTAGCAAAATTTGAAAGTTATCCATAGACATTCTAAAATATCCAAAGAATTTGTCTTCATCATTTGGTAAATCTCTATATAGGGTAAAAAATTCTCCTTCGAAACGGCGCTTTCTCCAAATAGGGTGCACGCCCCATTTTCTTACATTTCTTCTTGCTATTGATTCCTCTTCTTCATCAATGACAATGGCAATATCTGCCATCTCCGATAGCGAGAAATCCATCATTTATTAATTTTTACTTGTATTAAATCAATAAGAAGTCACAGCACTACGTCTGTAACCGAGTCACCGCGGCGGTGTAATGACTCGACGCACACTTTGTATAATAGGAATATGTAGGGGCTCGGAAACGGCTCGCACCCGCCACGGTCTAGCATAATTCATCCTTTACGCAACGTGTATTAATGTGAGAAGTTTATAAAATATCTCAGATTCAACACTATTTCATAAGAAAATCTTAAGCCTATATCAATGCCTAGTTAATTATAATTTTATAGTCATACTAGCGACCCCGGCAGACGTTGTCCTGCTCTGAAAAAATAAAAATCTAGGATCCGATCCCAGCGCCACCTACCGGTTCCAATTGTGGATTTAAACCATCCCGGGACCCACTCAACCACACAAAAACAAAATCACCAAAATCGCTCCCGGTGATTAGGAGGATTCTAGAACCCGATCTCAGCGCCACCTACCGGTTATAATTGTGAATCTAACCCATCCGGGAACCCACTCAACCACACAAAAACAAAATAACCAAAATCGCTCCAGGTGATTAGGAGGATTCCAGAACCCGATCTCAGCGCGACCTCCCGGTTCCAATTGCGAATCTAACCCATCCGGGAACCCACTCAACCACACAAAAACAAAATCACCAAAATTGTTCCAGATGATGATTAAGAGGATTCCAGAACCCGATCCCAGCGCCAAACGGGATAAAAAGTCTTATGTCCGTTTCCTGGTTCTAAGTTACCTCCCGTCCAATTTTCAACCAAATCGGTACAGCCGTTCTTCAGTTATAAATAGTGTAACTAACACGACTTTCTTTTATATATATAGATTACGTTAGACGTCTTCTTTAAGGACCATAAACAAATCTTAAAACTTACTCTAATTCAATATGAATGAGACTGTTAGTTTAAAACTATTATAGGTGTCGTCAGTATATTTTTTACATTATTGCTTTTATTTTCTTGTGATTGCAATACATGTAAATCTATACTAAAAAAAGACCACGTAGGAAAATTGAAAATATGATAACAAAATGAAATTTTCAATTTCCGAAGTTTATCCAGTCGAAATAGCGTAGAAAGCCTTAGTGATAAGTAATTGGATATAATAATGCAAACCGGAACTAACCCAAAACTTCAGCTAAATTCAATTAAGTACATAGAACATGATACTGTCGAAACTGATCGTGAGTGGCTGAGACCACCATTTTCTGTAGCCATTAAAGTTATGTATTTCAAGCTGATTGTTTACTCTTATGTTACTTATATATCTAACTAGCTTGTGCAACATTGTCCGCGTCGAATAGTTAAAATAAGTAACTTAAAAATACCCCCCGATTTTAAAAATTTTTTCACTGGTGCTTCACACCTATTGGCCTTAGCGTGATGATATATAACATAATATAGCTTTCCTCGATAAATGGGCTATCTAACACTGAAAGTATAAACTGAAAAATTCAGTTTTTCAGTTTATACTATATAATACTACTATATACTATATAATAACTTTAAGAATGTTATTTAATAAAATGTGTGATATTTTTTGTCTAGGGAATCCCGAGGGAATTTTAGGGGCGGTTTGTAGTTGTTCGGTTGCATAAAAAATATCTTATTTCGACACCGTTGTCACTAAAACCATAGCTTACATTATTTATTCAATGATGTCGTGCTTTTTGTCCCAGGAATCCCGCGGGAATTTCAAGTCCAACGTGGATGAAGTCGCGGAAATATCCTAGTATTTATATATATATATATATATATATATATATATATATATATATATACATATTGATGCATTTACGATTTTCTTTCAAATTGTATTCCAGCAGTCATCTGTGTTACAGGTAAGAGTACCAATTCCACCGGGAATTGTTCTTTGTGTTGTCACGAGAAAGGTGGGAGATATCAAGGATTAGACAGTTAACTGGTCATTCACCTTTGGTAGCAATGAACTTGGATGGTACTCTCTCAGTTTTAACACAACAAGTCCCTTCAGTTTACTGAAATGCTTTGGCAGGAATTTTATTTATTGAAATCCTTCTAAGTTTTTGAGCACAAAGTAACTAATTTTATTTCTGTTTATTTTTAACCAATTTTTAAAAGGAGGAGGTTCTCAACTCGTCTGTATGTTACTTGATTTCTCCGTCAATTGTGGAGCGATTTTCACTTTTTTTTAATAAAAAGGTTATTATATATTACTCTCGAATTGGTCCACTCGTCATCATGTCACGATCTGTTGAGTGGATTCTAAGGAATTAGAGAAACTCATGAAAATTGTTAATCAACTTCTACGTAACACGATATCTCCATTAATTATAAACCGATTTTCAAATTTATCGATATTCGTAAATGTATATTGCCGAGATAGTCCCATGGTCATCAAGTCAGGATCTGATGAGTGAATCACAGGGAAATAAAAAATAACCCTTATTAAAAAACACCTTCGATTCAAATGCTTGTATATACGTTGAGATATTACGTTTTTTATAGGCGCTTAATTTTTTAATACATATGTCTTGCGATTCCCCGTCACCTGTGATTAGATTTTTCGAATTATTTTTTAATTGAAATTACATATTGCCCAGATCTTCCCAGGGTCACCAAATAAGAATCTTATGAGAGGTTCCCAGAGAAACCGAGAGTAACTCTTGTTAAAAAAAAACAAACGTCTGCGTCTTACGACGTCCGACAGAAGTGATAAGTTGCGTGAAAGGAAAGGAAGGCAGACGGACTAGCACCGTTACGCGTTACGTAATGAAGCGGCTTACCTTCCTAGAAGTTATCATTTCAAAAACCCCAAGAGCCTACATTTTTCCAAAACAAAGCTTTACTATTACATAACCAGTATTATAACTTTCTACAGGTGCTTAATTATATATATATATATATATATATATATATATATATATGTGTGTGTGTGTATATATAATTATATATGTGTGTGTATAACACTTTCTGTTCATCAAAACACAGATTACGACAGTGCACACCAAGACCGTATTTACATAATTGGTAAAACAAAATGCGGCCTTTATCGCTGAAAGCGATATAATAATTTTTCAATATTTATTAACTTTTATTCAAACTTTGTAACTTTTTATAACGAGAACCAACAGATTGAAAAGGGTTGTGTCGTTCTGGGAAATCAGAGAATGTTTTCAACTCATTCTTATCCCTTCCCTAAGTATTAAATATTTAATTTCTATCAACTATTGATTTCGATCTTTTGATTCTGTTGTTGTGAAAATAATGTTTAGATATTCTTTTTCTCCTTGAATTATATAATAATCTTGATTAAGAATTAAGGATTGAACGAAATTAAACACTATCATATATACGTTGTCAACGTTTTCAAAAAATTTATCTATCAATCTGTCTCAAGGAGTATAATGGAATGGGTTCAAAAACGACTTAACAAATTTAATTCAAAATTTTAAAGATTAAAACAGGATTATGAAATTAAATTTTAGTATATGTTTCGTTATGTTGTTTTGTAGGGTTAAGAAGATAATAATTATCTTATAGTCATATCTTCTTATCTTCATAGAGTCCAAGTCTCACACGAGCTAAGTGGACAGGAACGACTAATAACCAATATGTAGCCGGTTCCTACATCTTACTATTCTTTCACTTGTCCTACCATCGGTTATATGTTGACATTACTTATATGCAGCTTATATCAATTTTAAACCGATAGTTGGACATTTGAGCTATTGCTTAAATATAGGAATGGGCCAGTAGTCTCTAAATAGTCACCAACACACGAAGACAATTTTTTTACTTATAAAACGGCTCCCAACTTTATGTGCCCAAGGATGCCAGTATGCTCTTTTTTTGATAACGCAGGCGGAATGCCATTGGCCGAGGGCCGAGGGAACAATACTCATAGACACTTGACATGTTTGTCTTCCATGATCACGGCTACTGTAAAGTGGCCGAAACGTCGGAATAATAAAAATTACTGATCTTAAAACCTAAAAACTAGTTTTATTATTCATCAGTTTGTCTAAGTTAGCTCTTACGAGCAATAAGTATGAATAATAACTTATAATCAATATATAATTGCTTTTATTCGAGCATTTTGTTTCTTTTATAAAAACATTTATCCTTCCTTTGGACCCCCAGCACATTCAAGGTCCAGCTAAGGCAAGCTACGCCACAGTCACTGTAACATCTTTTTTTTTGGCCAGGGCAAATCCGTTTGAGGACTAAGCCGCGACAGGCTCAGAAGCCTGGGGGGATGTTCGCGACCCGTGTGAGTGTGGGATTCGCCAGATTGGGGGTAGCACTAGCGTGCCCGGTCAGAACCGGAGCCACGCTATTGCCACTCCCCAGTTAGGGAAACCCACTAAAACTCCTGGGTGTTCCGTCCTGCGCCTTATGCGGTTTTCCCAACTCCGCGTGCCCTGGCCACAACTAGGTCTTTTCCGGCGTGGGGCGGTTTGTAACTCGCCCCACGGGAAGAGAGATGAGCGCGCGTGAACACTCGCGCTCTCAGCTCGAGTCACTGTAACATCTGCCCCAACGTGTCTGATTGGCTTTGGGTCACGCATCTCACAATGCCGTGTGTTATTCACCTCGTCACTTACTGTTATATTTTAGTTAATAGTTAATTTTTTCAAAATTCGTTTAGCAGTTTTTGGCATGAAAGTTTTAGAAATATCCATCCATCCTCTCCATTTCTCCTTGTCATTTTATAATAATAATAGAAGAGAAAGGAAAAATAGATAATCTTGAATTGATTCTGTAATACAATATATAGATAACAATTTCTTTCTCACCCAAGATGCAATGACAAAAATGCACGATTGCAATATAATCATAGTAAAAAAAATTGGCGGCCTTATTTCTTAAAGCGATCTCTTCCAGGCAACCTTACTTAAGGAATTATTTAACCTAAGCCGGCAATGTAGGCTGCGCAGATTATTAGATAGAACTTAAACAGAAATACGCATCGGTGCATGCGTCAGATTTCTGACCTAATGTGGATATTGTTACCATTACCACGTGCTAAAAAGGCGAGGGAAAACTTCGTAATGAAACCTGCACATCAAGATAACAAATATGTGAAATCTGCCAAGCCACCTTGGACAAGCGTGGTGGGTATGCTGTCCGTTCCCCAATAGTGGGAGGCCCGAGCCCAGCAGTGTGACAGTTATGGGCTGTTATTTCATTTATATAATAATATCTAAAGAATTAATAAAACTAAAGTGGGATTTTAGTGACCTTTCTAAATGAGGTTTTATGAGATTATATCGAACCCTTTCCATGTTATTTTGAGCTCACATAAATAATGGACGCTCCCGTATTAGATAAGCTTTCATGGATCAAGCGTTTAAGAGATAACCTTAAATATGTCTATTAAGGAAATGGAGGGAAATGAGCCATACCAAATATATTGTGCTGGTTGTATCGACCATTTTTTTTCATTGCCCGAGTTCAGCAGACAGGCAGACGGCCCACTTGATGGAAAAAGGTTAGCATCGCCTATGGACATTTTCAACACCAAAGGCGTACAAATGCGCTGCTGCTCTCTTAAGGAAGACTGGAACTCGGCCACTAATGCCGGAACACAATTCAAGGTTGTTATGGTGGCATTGATCAATGAAATAATCAATACCCATAGAAGTTAAAACTCTGGTTTGATCAAACCGATTAACTAATCAAAATAAATAATACTA
Source organism: Dendrolimus pini (assembly GCA_949752895.1). NCBI lineage: Eukaryota > Metazoa > Arthropoda > Insecta > Lepidoptera > Lasiocampidae > Dendrolimus > Dendrolimus pini. Next base: position 19,281,537 of record OX457132.1, on the reverse strand, counting down.
AATTTCATTCAAAATGTTTGTTTTGGTAACAGCTAGTCTATGACCATTATAAGTAAATCGTTATGTTTTTGGAATTGACACATTAATATAGGATTTCCATCACACCATATATAAAAAGGATATCGATGTCTTGCTTTTCACTACAATATTATTTTCGCAGTCCATTAGACTATTAATGACCGGTTCTTAAACTTTAGCTTTACTATTTGTTCATTTCCCTTATCATTGATAGAAATTTGACATTATTTGTATATTTATTTTATAATTGTATGATTTCAGCAGACATGCAGACGACCAACCTGTTGGAAAGCGGTTACCATCGCCTACAAACATTTGCAACACTAAAAGTGCTCCCTGCTCTCTAAAAAAACCGACTTCAAAAACTAAAATGTATTAAATAACTTATTTCTAAAGCTATTATTATTAATATATATTATCTAAAACATCTTGAAGTCGGTGCAAAGTAAAACATAAAAATTATTATAATATTTTGAAAATGACTAAGTACTGACTTTAAGATGTTTTAGATAATATATATTAATAATAATAGCTTTAGAAATAAGTTATTAAATACATTTTAGTTTTTGAAGTCGGTTTTTTTAAACGAAGTTTTTTTTTTGTTACTTTTTAGTTTCTAGCTATGTATGGGTGGACTTACGAATGGTGCTGTGCTTCTTAAAAAATATAGGTCCCAAGAAACGAGAACAAAAAAAGTTCGTAAAATGAAAACTACTGGACCAAACTATGTAAAATTTTTAGGGGACCAATTGGAAGCTATTCCGCGTCGAACAAAAAAAGAATCACGTAAATCGGATCATAAATCACGGAGTAATCGGCGAACATACATAAAAAAAAGATCCCGACGAATTGAGAACCTCCTCCTTTTTTCGAAGTTGGTTAAAAAGAGACTGAGGCCTGGCCACTAATGCCGGAACACGACACAAGGTTGTTATGGCGGCATACCGATAGGGTAGACTGTACCTACGTTAGGCACTGCTGCGCTGTGCATAATAGTATAGCCAAAGTATAACTTGTGGTATATATATGTGAATATGTGTGTATGTGTAACTTTTTAAATTGTGTATTAATTTTAATCTGAATAATGTAATTTAATATGTATTAATACTAAGGGACATGTTTTACTGAAATAAAATTATTAAAAAAATAAAACTCTAGACCAGCCATCAGACGGACAAGTACCCTACCAACTGGCAACTAGTAGTAATGCAAATAATTTTTAGTAAGACATAGAAAAAGGAATGATGCTTAAATGTCTTATCAATTAAGAATCATCTAAACTTACATATTGGAGTAGAAAATGTTTTAAATTAAAGCAAATTCCAAATAGGACAGTATGGCTGACACATCCATAAAACGTAACTTGTAGCATTGTCGTATACTTCCCAACGAAATTAATATTAATTACATAAAAAAACCCGTGATTAAACATATTTTTATATAATTAACATAAATATTAATTTCGTCGGAACGTTTACGATAATGCTACAAGTTACGTTTTACGGGTATGTCAACCACACCGTTCTATTTGGAAAAGGTTATAAATTAAAACATGTTCTACTCTAATATTTAATTTTAGCTGTTAAGGTTATTATTGAATAGTAACAATAGTACAGGATGGCGCAATAGAACGTGCATATTTAAAATATTGATTAAAAAATAAATACAAAAGGTATAGTTAAAATAAAAGTGAGGTATTATTAAGATATAACTGAAGTTTATTTTTTAAAAATAACATCGTCTAAATGATGACCCTCTCTACGACGACACTCCTCTAATCGCAAACGGAAGTTATTGAAAACTTTCTTCAGTAATGCTGGTGTAATTGCTGCCATTTCACCACGGATATTCTCCTTGAGCTGATCGATGTTTTTCGGATTATTGCTGTAGACTTTGTTCTTGAGGTATCCCCACAAAAAAAAGTCAGGAGGCGTCACGTCTGGACTACGTGGGGGCCATGGGATATCACCTCTTTTCGAAATCAGTCTGCCAGGGAACATCTGTTTCACAACCGCCATGGAGTCATTTGATGTGTGACAGGTAGCTCCGTCTTGTTGAAACCAAGTCCTAGAATTCACTATTCTTGAATTTTCAAGCTCTGGAGCCAAAAAACCTTCCAAAATCGCAACATAGCGTTCGGTATTAACAGTGACGTTTTGCCCCCGCGCATTTCAAAGAAAAACGGTCCAGTTATTCCTCTACCAGAGATTGCTGCCCATACTGTCACTTTAGGACTATGCAGTGGTTTCTGGTGCTTGAGTTTGGGATTCTCACTGTTCCAGTAACGACAATTTTGACGGTTTACGAACCCATTGATATGGAAGTGGGCCTCATCTGAGAAAAGGATATTGTTAAAATTGGAAAATCGATTAAGCATTTCATTAGCAAATGCGAGCCTTGCTCCGAAGTCAGACTCTTTCAATTCTTGTGTTAACTGCAGCTTGTAAGGATCCAGTTTAAGATCCAAGTTTAAAATTCGTTGCAAACTTCGTCGCGATAAGTGTAAGACAGTAGATCTCTTGCGAGTAGACATTTGTGGATCTCCTCGTACAGACTGCATAACTCTCTCAATATTGTCGTCGGTCCTAGATGTTCTTGGACGACCTTTTGCTTGTGGTTTAAACGTTGAACCAGTCTCTTCAAAACGCTGTACCCATATTTTAATTAAATTAGCACTCGGAGCTTCACTAATTTGCCGTAGTCCATATTCAGAACAATATAAACGCCTAGTAACGATGTATGAACGAGAGTTCTCGTAAAATGCGCGCACGCAAAATGCGCGACGCTTCCCGTCGAAGTGACTCATAGTGACTAAATCTCCATGAGCCCGCCTACGCAACGATGCAGGCTCCCCCCGCCCGCGCACTTTCTACCCCGCGAAAAAAGATGATGCAATATGCACGTTCTATTGCGCCACCCTGTATTTAGTAATAACGTTATACTAAGAGGCACGATGTCTATTTATTTATTTTCATAACTGTTACCCGCAACTTTGTCCGCGTGAAATTTAATATAACTTTCTTTCGCTGCGGCATGTGCGTGGTTTTACTTTTTTAACCGACTTCGAAAAAAAGGAGGAGGTTCTCAATTCGTCGGGATCTTTTTTTTGTTGTTGCTTTGTTTTTATGTATGTTCGCCGATAACTCCGTGATTTATGATCCGATTTACGTGATTCTTTTTTTGTTTGACGCGGAATAGCTTCCAATTGGTCTCCTAAAAATTTTACATAGTTTGGCCCAGTAGTTTTCATTTCATGAACATTTTTCATGGAAATAATTTTCACTCCGTTCCATATGTACACCGATTACTCTGATATTTATGATTCGATTTACGTGATTCTTTTTTTGTTCGACGCGGAATAGCTGCCATGTGGTCCCCTAAAAATTTGACATAGTTTGGCCCAGTAGTTTTCATTTTACGAACATTTTTTTGTTCCCGGTTCTTGGGACCTATATTTTTAAAGAAGCGCGGCACCATTCGTAGGTCCACCCATACATAGCTAGACACTAAAAAGTAACAAATAAAATTTAAAAACTTAGTTTAAAAAAACCGACTTCAAAAACTAAAAAACTAAAATGTATTAAATAACTTATTTCTAAAGCTATTATTATTAATATTATATTATCTAAAACATCTTGAAGTCGGTGCAAAGTAAAACATAAAAATTACTATATTTTGAAAATTACTAAGCACCGACTTTAAGATGTTTTAGATAATATATATTAATAATAATAGCTTTAGAAATAAGTTATTTAATACATTTTAGTTTTTTAGTTTTTGAAGTCGGTTAAATTTTTTAATAAAACAAAAATAGCCTTAGTTACTTCTTATAACATCAGCTACCTGCCAGTGAAAGTGCTGTCAATGTCGGTCCAGCCGTTTCAGAGTTTAACCGGAACAAATAGATAGACAAAAAAAATGATATTACAAACACTTTTTTGTATATAATTTCTCCCATACCGTCCTATTCGACTAAAATGGCTAAAATAAAAATACAACTTATGCGGACATGACATACACGAGATGCATGCAAGCTTATTCATCCGTATTTATAAACACACATATTAAAAATCTGAATGAACTATTGGACGCTGATGTATGATAATGGAAGTATTAATCATTGAATGGAAACAGATAGGAATATGTCGCACAGAAATTAACCATTGTTAATTAATTGAGTACATTGCGAATATTTGTGTTCATCAGTAATGGACTGTCGCTAACGTACATTAAAAGCTTATTGTTTACTAATTAAAATAAAAGTAAAAAATAATATAAAATACAAGTAGTTTCTTGCAATCAGATAGCTGTCAATGCTATGTGTGGCATAGCACACCACAGGGTTTATATTTGAACGTGCCTTGGGAACCTCCTGATTATACAACTTGGTTTTTCTTTGTAGAATTTTGTACCCTTTACTTATTACATAATTTTATTTTAATGGCTATAAAAAAGCTTTTTAAGTGATGTATCAGTACATAATATATTAAGGAGCGATAACTTACATTTTACAATTAAAATGTCTTTATAATATTTATGTGAGCATGCTTAAAAACACACACACACGCACACACATTCACGCGCGCGCGCCCACACGCACACCACACACACACACACACACACACATATATACGTGTGTAGTATATAAAATATTTAAAAAAAATGAGCATATATGCCTTGGAAGCTGTATTTTACTCTATATTTATATAACACCATCCATGCAGGAACGGGTAAAGAATACAATTTCCTGCGGCCAGGCGGCCTGTCGTAAAAGGCGACAAAACAACACACAGCCAGGTGGGTATTTGGGTATTTGCCAGACTGGATGGCTACCACCCCTAGTATAGACTATGGCACCATAACAACCTTGACTTATTTTTCGACAATAGTGACCAGGTTCAGTCTCCCTTAAGAGAACAGGAGCAGGGCATTTGTAGCACTTCTGATGTTGCAAGTGTCCATAGGCGATAGTAACCGCTTTCCGTCAAGTGGGACGTCTGCCTGTCTGCTGAACTTAAGCAATATTATTTAAAAAAAACAGGAAAATTCAAAACATGTTTATCTGTGAACTTATTTATTTATTTAAGAAAATTTTCAAAATAAATTAATAGTAATACATCACCGTCAGAGGCGGTCTTCTTTGGTTTCACGGCCATCGACCTTGGATCCAATTTCACTATTCTATTTTCCATTTTTCAAAGTCCTCAATGATTACGTTCAGCAGTTTCAAGCAATTTTATATTATGTCAAAAAAACAATTGTATTCTTATGTCTTGCCTATCTGAATAGATTAGATATCTTTATCGAATCGACGAAGTTCCTGACAAATTATTATTCGTATAAAATAAATCATTTTAATACAAGAAGCTAATGTGCGTAGCTACTAAAAAATATAATAGTAATAATAATATGTAAACACAGATAGATTAATAATTTTTTACTCCTAGATCTGGTGTCTCAAAACTTAACGTCAAGCAAATGCCGGATGAGAGAGAAGCCAGATCATACAAGTTCTAGTAAAAGTAAAAAAATATAGATACATAAGAGTTAGGAAATTTTCAAAATTACGTTTTTAATGGGTGCCTGTCATCTCTAATACTATCTTTCCACAAACCGATATTTAATATTATTATATATTAACACTAGCTGTGCCCGCGACGTCATCCGCGTGTAATTTGTTTTTAAATCCCCCGATATTGAAACATTTTTCATTGGTGCTCCGCTCCTGTTCGCCTTAGCGTGATAATATTTATCCTATAGCCTTCCTCGATAAATGGGCTATCTAACACTTAAATAATTTTTCAAATCAGACAAGTAGTTCCTAAGATGAGCGCGTTCAATAAAACAAACAAACTCTTCAGCTTTATATATTAGTATGAGATTCTAATAATGTCGCGTGGCCCTATATGACTTCGTGCATTATAATACGCTTTTGGAATTTGGCGTATTACTATCTCCTAGCATCAATTTGCAATGAGATATTTCTAGAAAACAGGCTTAGGAATTTTATCACAACAAACACTAATCACACTACCGTTAACAGATCTATCATACATCCGTCATCTGGGATTAACGACAAAGTATTATTTGCGGATACATGGACGCTGTCGAAAATGTTATTTATCGTTGGATTCCGAACTAGTACTATAAGACGATAAGATTAGTCGCACTATTCTGTACTCGCCATATGGTGTTAAGGAGAGTTCACATGTGCGCAATTATTTTATCATTATATTAATACGTAAAGCAAAATCTTTATACCCCTTTTTACGAAAATTGCGCAGACTGAGGAGTATAGTTTATATAGAGAAGGAGTGCAGAATGCTATTTTTTTTACAATATCAATAAAAAGAACATTACACACACTACCATGTATTTGACACACACACGCATATATACTCTTTTGTTTATTGTTAAAGTAAAATTAACAGTGTAGCCTTGGTGAAATCTGTGATTATAGAACTATAGTCTTTGACAACAGAACCCTAATAATGTTCAAACTTATAATTTAAATTAATTATGACTGAATTTCGACTACTGGGCGACCACTATACGACCGTCTTATTCTCTATCTTAAATTATTAGTAACATATAAAAATATACATCCTACGTCTAAAGGTAGAGAAGTAATAGGTAAGAATAACCAGTTATATTAATTTATTTTAAGTATTTACCAATATTCTACTATACGATATTACAAACGTTTATAGTTAAGTTTATGTAAAAAACAATAAAATCAAAACACTGGCACTAATCCACTACTTGATATTATTCATTTTAATGCTGCAAATCCTAAGTCCATCAGCGAATGAGTTGTAGCTTTCGCTTTTTTTAGTAAAACGTGAAGTAGAACAAATGGTGACTTCGACGTGATACTACAAGTTATTCTAGCATTGGCCCGCATACTTGACAACAATAGATAAATGAACAAGGGAAGACTGAATATCATAAAAAATGAAGTAAAATGAGTGGGATTTAGGCCTCAATAATACCTCATATTGGTAATTGCATAAATAAATTGGATAAAGACAAATATAATATTGTTACGATTTTAGCGGGATTCGAATTAAAATGCCGTTGGAATTATTATAGAGTTCATTAGAACTATACAAATACGTATAACACAGGTACAAATATAATCGAACACAACAACTCCAAACGTAATGCAGAAGGTTGTAATTCAATAAAACGCGCAAAGTCCGTCACTAATAGATTACCGAATGTACACGCGTTCCGCCTTGATCGTGGTTCTCGCTCGACTGCCTGCCTGTTTTATACCTCACAAATACAAATGTGACTGTATTGTAGTCGACCTAATCCGTAACACCTCGCTAATGATTCGACCACATATACATGTGCTGACATGTACTAAAATATGTTTTTGTCGGCGCCTAGGTTGTAACAATATAAATACAATATTAATTTATCATTGATACAAGACTTGCACTTGACACAGACGAAAATCATTGTGAGAAACCTGTACATCGATACTATCAAGGCGTGGAACCCGTCAATCATCTTTAACAAGCCGGGGTTGTATAAGGCTGCAATGAGCACGTTAATGGGCTGATATTGTTTCCTAATAGGTACGACATTCTTAGAAAATAAAATAAAAATCTGACGAGAACACTTTTTAATTAAACTGTACCTTAAGACATACAACAGACGTAGCATTGTCCTTCAATGCATTGTCTATTAATAATTAATAACAATCGATACAGCCACCTTGTATTAGAAGACAAACACATATTGCAGTTTTTACTTAAAAGCTTTTTTAAACAAACTTCCAATAAATTCGATACGAAATCACTATATACTTCTTCTATCATTAAACAATTTTCATTACAAGTATTAGGATAACAGGATAGGATTGATAACAGTCAAATCAATTGTGATAATTTTTATCATCTTACGAAACGTCGCAAATACATAAATTTTGGTAATAAAGTACAATAATGTACCAAATTTATTAAATTTTATTTTCTGTTTTTTAGCTGGATTTTTTATGAAAGCGTGTTATTTTAGTTTTTTTAAAACTATGATTTATTTTAAATTTTTTTGTTGAAATTTTTTAAATGTTTTTAAATACAAGCTTTTGAGAAAAGGTTTTCAAATACAAGCTTTTGAGATCCTGCATATCATGTAGCAGCAGAGTGCTAGCCAAGACAAGTAAAACGAGCCCAAACACGACGGGTCTATCTTGTTTAGTCCAGGAGTTCCTATGGCCCCTTCCGACTCCATCATCAGATCAGCTCCATAGTACCGTGTTAATGCATTGTCACGCGATATACATATGCGTGCAAAATTTCAGCTCAATCGGAAACCGGTAAATTTGTCAAATTTAACTTGCAAGATTCCACCCGAACTTACATATAAAGCTTGTAAAAATAGAAACTTTTATCAACATCTCGCTCGTTGTGGATGAAACGTGTTAAATAAATTTTATATTTAATTATTATTATTGCTTAAACAATTGTATACGCGCGCGCATGTGTGCATGTGCGTGCGTGAGAGCGTGTGCGTGCGTGCGTGCGTGCGTGCGTGCGTGCGTGCGTGCGTGTGTGTGTGTGTGTGTGTTGGTGTGTGTGTTTGTACTTATGTTTATTAAAATAAAATTATTTCTACGAAAATTGATATAAAATTTAATTTAAAATATGTCACCATTACGAGCGATACAGTGATAAAACTTTCTGTTTTCATTTCTTAAGTTCATTTTCGGTATCAGCGAAAAATTCTCATAGGAGTCTCGGGGCCAATTTTGTTGAATACTAAAACGGTATCATAAGGTTTTTTTTAATCAATTAAATCAATTACCCTGGTCAGGAGACGAATCAGCTAATGTCGAAAACAAACGCATATGTTAATTATTATTACAGCAAACCTAGCTCATAAGAATCAATTTCAGTGAAAGAATATTAGTTGTCAATTAGGGGAAAAAATCGATGTTTGATAATATGTTGTATTAAAATCAATTTCTGTAAAATAATGTCAAACAAGGATTGTCTTCACCAAATTCTCTAACTTGATTTTTAACACGCTTTTATTAGCTTGCTTGTACCTGTATGTATGTTTGTAACCGACCCCTTTGAGCTCGATTTTGTCCTACTTTGAACGATCATATTTAATTCAAACTTTGCACACCTGTCAAAGGTCGATGACAATGTAATAATATAGTACCATGGAGCTGATCTGATGATGGAATGGGAAGGTGGCCATAGGAACTCCTGTACTAAACAAGATAGACCCTTCGTGTTTGGGCTCGTATGTTTATATCGCGTGACAATGCAATAATATGGTACCATGGAGCTGATCTGATGATGGAGTCGGAAGGTGGCCATAGGAACTCCTGTACTAAACAAGATAGACCCGTCGTGTTTGGGCTCGTTTCACTTGTCTTGGCTAGCACTCTGCTGCTACATGATATGCAGGATCTCAAAAGCTTGTATTTGAAAACCTTTTCTCAAAAGCTTGTATTTAAAAACATTTAAAAAAATTCAACAAAAAAATTAAAAATAAATAATAGTTTTAAAAAAACTAAAATAACACGCTTTCATAAAAAATCCAGCTAAAAAACAGAAAATAAAATTTAATAAATTTGGTACATTATTGTACTTTATTAAATTTTATTTTCTGTTTTTTAGTTGCATTTTTTATGAAAGCGTGTTTTTTTTTGTTTTTTTGTTAAACTATTATTTTTAATTTAATTAAAAAAAAGAATAGCAACAAATCACAAATTTATTTTAAAAATACCTCCTATGAATCACTTAAATAGACAAACCTTCCTGTCGTTTAGAGGTTGGATCTGACGAGATAATAACGGATTTGGGTCACATTTTGGCATAAAGAGGTTTTTAGCAAGGTCCACGACTTCCTGAAAAGATAAAAATAGATTATGGTACGTGAAGTACATTGATAAATTATTTTCTACATGATTAGTAAGGTTAAAACTTTGCACAATCCACGTACGAGATAAAATCTGTCAATATAGAAAACAGACAGAACCTTCGGAAATATATCTTATAAACATGTTCAGGATATAGGTTTTACATATGACTTCACTCCGTGCAGGAACGGAAAGGGAATACTAATTCCAGCGGTGGCCTGTCGTAAGAGGCGACAAAATAACCTACAGCCAGATGGTAGGGCATTTACCCGACTGAATGGCTACCACCCCTGGTCTAGAATATGCCGCTATAACAACTTTGACTTGTGTTTCGGCATTAGTGACCAGGTTCCAGTCCACCTTAATAGAGTAGCAGCGCATTTGTAGCAACTTTGGTGTTGTAAATGTGCATAGGCGATGCTAACCTTTTTCCATCAAGTGGGCCGTCTGCCTGTCTGCTGAACTCCTTCAATAAACAAAATTAAGACTCAATGGCTAGGTTGCAGTTTCTCCTTGAAGGCCGGCAGCACATTGGTATTGATAACGTCCATAGGCGATGGTAACCATTTTCCATTACAGTTGGGCCATCAACCTATCTGCTGTGCTTCAGCAATAAAAAATAATATGACATTAAATACATAGAGAGTACAAGTCAGTCAACTCAGTGGTGATCCCGCGGTCCTGTCCTGCCTTTTGGTGAAGAGCGTATCCTCCCGCACTTCCACCCCCGGGGTGGCGTATATGAGAGAGCCAAGCTTGGGGTGTTGCAGATGTAATATCTATGGCCTAGCTCCTGTGGCACCCCGTAAAAGCGCATAGAAGAGGCGCAGGTTAGATTTAGTGGGTAGTTTGACGATTGACATCCCCCTGTCCTCCCCTCGAAGTCCACGGTAGGCTTATGGCCAATCAAGAGTCCCACACATCCCTACCCCCCAAGCCTGAAGATGGTGTCTCGAGAAAAGAGATTTTCCTAAGTCATCAAAACAGGGGCTCTCAGAGGTGCGTCACCACATCCAACGGGGTAACTATCGTCAACAACACCGGCCATAAGTTGTGGTCATGGGCGGTCCCCATATCTTACCGCTCGTTCATTCTTCCGCTCGGCCAATGGGCCGTAATATCGGTTAAAATATGACATAAGCGCATAGGACACTTTCTTACATTTTGACATTCTTGTATGGCGCTTATGTCATATGTAAAACTTATTTACCCTTACTGATAACTTATGAGTTTATAATAGTGACTTCTGATGTGGTTATGCACTACAAGAAGTACACTAAGTATAAACTATCAACTAGTAACAAACATAGCTCTAAAAGCTTTTAAAGCCTATACAGCTAGGTGGAGCCACGGGTCATTGCTCTCACTTTTTGGTGTTGTATTATTTCAAACATAATATATAGGTATCTTACGACCAAAATATTTAAAATTTAAAAATAAACATATTTATGTTGTATCTTATTCGATAAAAAAATTTATCTGATGAAATAAATTTAATGTGTAGGAAGTTGCAGGTAACTCTAATGGTACGTTTTAAATGTTTAATCAGAATAATTTACAACTTTGGGTTTCTTTAACGGAAAAGAGAGTTTATTTTACATTGAATTAGATTAGGGGTATTAGAAATGAGGAAAATGTACAAAGAGAAAAGGCCTTGACTGAACTTTGAATATCAATGATAAGAAAGCCCTTGAAAATATAGATTATCGCTAAAATTCTGAGAAATGTTTTCTTTATTCATTAACATACTTCTTACTAGGTCTTTTATCTGTACAGTATTGGAGAAATAATACAATTTCCTGAGGCCGGGCTATCTGACATAAGAGGTGACTAAACAACCCATACCAAGGGGGTAGGGACCCGGTAGGGTATTTGCCCGTTTGGGTAGCTGCCACCCCTGGTATGCCGCCATAACAACCTTAAGTTGCATTCTGGCATTAGTGGCCAGGTTCCAGACTCCCTTTAGAGAATAGCAGCGCATTTATAGCACCTTTAGTGTTCCTAATGTCCCCAGGTATATCTGTAGGAAAATAAAATGTCACTATATATATTATAAGATAAATACTATATAAAATATATAACTAAGTAGAAATAGAAAAATGTAAAAGAGAAAGATAAAAAAAAGCAGAAGAAAGGAAATTATATAAAAAATCAAATCAAATCAATCAGATCAAATAAGAAGATAGAGAAGATAAGAAACATAAAATACAATGAAAAAGAAAATAATACCCTGGCCAAATTAATCGTCAGCAGAGGAAGAGTAATTAAAAAAAAAGACTACAAGCAATGTTAACCGCTTTCTATCAGGTGGGCCGTCTGCCTATCTGCTGAATTCATGCAATAAATAAAAATCGCCAGACAAAAAGAAGTATTCATTAACTCTAAAGTTAAGGACGATAAATCGTTGACAACCTCAAGCCCTGAAGTCAGAAAGCGTCCCCTAGGTAGACAGCAAAAATTGCTTAAACCTATCATTTTTCTCGAAAGGATTTCATGACGTCATTCCTCAGTGTCGCTTCCCGGCAAATCCTTTGACATGAATGGGGGAAAAATATTATAAATAGATTCATATAATTCTCGACTCGCGTTTTAGATATGCGCCTGACGTAATCGTAAAAACATATACCGAATTCAAATTAGATTTGGATTGAATTGTACGGATTCGTATCAAATATAATTGCTCTCTGCAGTTTGAATAACAATTTATACCGTCTATCGGTATATTATTGGGGCTGGGGGTAATATATTGGCTTAGTAATTTTCAAAATATAGTAATTTTTATGTTTTACTTTGCACCGACTTCAAGATGTTTTAGATAATATATATTAATAATAATAGCTTTAGAAATAAGTTATTTTATACATTTTACTTTTTTAGTTTTTGAAGTAGGTTTTTTAAAACGAAGTTTTTAAATTTTATTTGTTACTTTTTAGTGTCTAGCTATGGTGGACCTACGAATGGTGCCGCGCTTCTTAAAAAATATAGGTCCCAAGAACCGGGAACAAAAAAATGTTCATAAAATTAAAACTACTGGGCCAAACTATGTAAAATTTTTAGGAGACCAATTGGAAGCTATTCCGCGTCGAACAAAAAAGAATCACGTAAATCGAATCATAAATCTCAGAGTAATCGGTGTACATATGGAACGGAGTGAAAATTATTTCCATGAAAAATGTTCATAAAATGAAAACTACTGGGCCAAACTATGTAAAATTTTTAGGGGACCAATTGGAAGCTATTCCGTGTCGAACAAAAAAAGAATCACGTAAATCGAATCATAAATCTCAGAGTAATCGGTGTACATATGGAACGGAGTGAAATTTATTTCCATGAAAAATGTTCATAAAATGAAAACTACTGGGACAAACTATGTAAAAATTTTAGGAGACCAATTGGAAGCTATTCCGCGTCGAAAAAAAAACACGTAAATCGGATCATAAATCACGGAGTAATCGGCGAATATACATAAAAAAAGCAACAAAAAAAAGACCCCGACGAATTGAGAACCTCCTCCTTTTTTCGAAGTCGGTTAAAAATGATGCCGTAGCATCGAAAGGGATTTCATTGCAGGGCATTGAAAGACGCGCCACGGGCTCCCGCGGCGGGATGCCGTGGCGTACTGTGGGTAGGCAACGGCATGCCAAGGACTCCGGCGCTCGTTTTGACATACCGTTCGTTCGTACGCTACTGAAGACAAAGTGTATCGGGCAGCACGAGCTGCCGAGGCGTACTTCGTCGCGCCGTGGCATGCCGTGGCAAGGCGCTGGAATGCCGCGGTATGTAAGCGGCTAATGTGCGCTGACTGACGGCAAAATCCCTTGCCATGCCGTCCCGGTCTGCGTAGGCCTTTACTTGCTACTCAATCAATTGGCTATATATAGTAACAGCCCATAAATGTCCCATAGCTGGGTTCGGGCCTCCCATTATACAGGAACGGACAGTATACCCGCCACGCTTATCCAAGACGGCTTGACAGGTTTGATACATCGGTTATCTGATACGCAGGTTGCATCACGATATTTTCCTTCAACATTGTCAGCACGTGGTAATTAAAACAATATGCACATTAGGACATTAATATGACATACAAAGACAGGCAGAAGAAGGGACAAGATGCATTGGGATCATGTTTGCTGGGATGCCTACGGAACCTTCAAAATTAGTGTAAAAATCACTTACTCGTGCAATAGGCAGACTTTTGGCTCTGATAATCCAAAGCACAGACTCAGTGCAAGGAGGGGCTGTGAGTGAGCCTTGATAACTGACGTGCATTTTGAAAGGAGGATTAAAATTGCTGAGAGGACTAACTGGCACTGACTCTTCATGACATTTTTCAGAGGCTGCTGCTTTCAATATGTCCAGTACTCCACTTTGTGTGCGGTTTGAAAACTGAAAGGTAACAAAAATATTATTTTAATTTACTTTAATCTTCTTCTATAAATGGTAATAGTTTAAGAACCCAGTCACCCCAGACTTACGTGATTTTAGGAAAGATGAATTTTTTAGGATCGGTAGTTTAACATAAACTTAGAAAGTAATGGATACTCGCTAAGCTGAAAGCGGGCCATTTTTCAGGTAGCAGGTATCAACAGTGGAAAAAACCAACTAACTTTTGACATAAACTTTTAAAAAATGTGGGAACTTTCGCGCTTCCTCGCACAGCGGAACTTTTAATGAGTCTGGGAGGATGTTTGGCCCGCCAGAGTTGTCTGGCTCATTGGAAAAATTTTTAAAATATTATACTTGATAATATTATATATAAAATTCAGCCTTCCTAAAATGACGTAAGTTGCCACATCCTTTTTGTAGTGTCTGTATAAGTTATGGCCCACAAGAAGTGTCTGGCAACTGTATATCTTTGTTTATAACAATATCATATATGACATATGTAAAAACTAGTGTGTAACTACTGTGACGTAAGTTAGCATGGTTTTTTTCCACCATTGATACCTGCTATCTGAAACATGGCCCGCTTTTAGCTTAGCGAGTATCAATTCCTTTCTAAGTTCATGTTAAACTATCGATCTAAAAAATTTCATTTTTCCTAAAATCACGTAAGTCTAGGGTGCTGGATCTCAGTCTCTAACTACATTTTAAAGGTACAATTTTAAAATTACAGTCTAATGTAAGAAATAATTTAAACCTAACCAACAGAGCTAGATATTATTTACGTTAAGAATATATCAGATTATACGTTTCTTATAGTCTCTATTAAAGAAGAAACTTTTTATACATGCTCATTATTAATGTTTAGCAAGCCTTATTTTTTATTATGGTAATTTAACAGCACTAACACATATGCTTTAGCATTGTCGAGTCGTCTCCTATACTTAGTGAACTTACATTTCACTCAACTATTAGTAAATTTTCTTAATTGCAAAAATTCTTGCCTAATTTATAACATTTCGACAAAGAGAATATTTCAGATTATAAATAGAATATCACAAGTCAGTTATAACATCACAAAGAAACAAAAATCCTCAACAGGTTTTACTTCTCTTCTTTCATTAAAAAGTTAATAACAAGCAAAAGAAATAAACAATATTTTGACAGATTAATTACGACTGGATACAGATTTAGGTAATATTGTGTAAATTGTTTATTCGACTTACAGATGATTAAGAGCTTTATATAATTTTTGACAATCTCCGTAGGTAACGTTTAAAGTGTATAATAATATTGGTTATTGTGAAAATCAAAATAAGATGTATTACAATATCACGATTAATTAAATGTACAGCCGGTAAGCTTTAATTTGCTAAATTAAGTATTGTTACACGTATATGTAATATTTATGATATCTCTTAAATGCTTTGGTGTAATAATTTCGATAATGATATGAAAGTATCCCGAACATTGTGACGGGCAGATGCCATAGTCCCCATATCCCCAGACTCCTAGTACCACTAGCAGTTCACCCCAATAGCCCGATTTTTTTTTGTTCTCATTTCCCACAATAGTCCCACACTGGCCGGGGCTTGTCCTTGGGTCCATTATTATATGGTGAAGACAGGGATAGGTTCTGGTCAGTGTCACGCCACATTTATATTAAATTTGTCAAGGGGGCTCTATGTGTTGAGCTTCCCATGGCCCCACGCAAGCCCTCAAAAATCCGGGCCATTGTTATGACCTGTGGTCATCAAAAACAGAATAATATGGAAATATTCTAATTTACGTGAATTATTCCGTTTGTTACCTTAACAGAAATAAACAGATGAATCTTATTAAGGTTTTCCAAGGTTATATATTGTATTCAGGGAGAAGAAATAGAAAGAAAGAAAGAAAGAAAAAATATTTAATTCTAAAAATGCGACTGCGAAGCGAAATAGACTACATTTGTCTAAAAAATATACTGAATAGAGCGAAATATGGGATATAAATTTGAAGAGGCAAATCATAACTCCTCAAAATGGCTATGATAATTCATATTTAGGTATACGCTTAGAAATAAAGTAATAGATGTTTCAGTGCTATAGTTTCGTTTTTAACAGACTTCGAAAAAAGGAGGAGGTTCTCAATTCGTCGGGATCTTTTTTTTGTTGCTTTTTTTTATGTATGTTCGCCGAAAACTCCGTGATTTATGATCCGATTTACGTGATTCTTTTTTGTTCGACGCGGAATAGCTTCCAACTGGTCCTCTAAAAATTTTACATAGTTTGGCTTAGTAGTTTTCATTTTATGAACATTTTTCATGAAAATAATTTTCACTCCGTTCCATATGTACACCGATTACTTTTAGATTTATGATTCGATTAAAGTGATTCTTTTTTTGTTCGACGCGCAATAGCTACCATGTGGTCCCCTAAAAATTTGACACAGTTTGGCCCAGTAGTTTTCATTTTACGATCATTTTTTTGTTCTCGTTTCTTGGGACCTATAAGCGCGGTACCATTCGTAAGTCCACCCATACATAGCTAGACACTAAAAAGTAACAAATAAAAAATAAAAACTTCGTTTAAAAAAACTGACTTCAAAAACTAAAAAACTAAAATGTATAAAATAACTTATTTCTAAAGCTATTATTATTAATATATATTATCTAAAACATCTTGAAGTCGGTGCAAAGTAAAACATAATAAAAATTACTATATTTTGCAAATTACTAAGCAATAATAGCTTTAGAAATAAGTTATTTTATACATTTTAGTTTTTTAGTTTTTGAAGTCGGTTTTTTTAAACGAAGTTTTTATTTTTTTACTCCATTCAGAATGTAACAATGTAAATGTGAATAAAATCGCGGGTAAGAATTAGTTTAGTACTACCGTTATTACCATTACCATTACATAATATTTTCTTAAGTTTTTAAGCGCGGTAATTTATTTGATTTCTGTTATTCCGACGTTTCGGCCACATTTCAGTGGCCGTGATCACGGAAGACAAAGATGTCAAGTGTCAACGAGTATTGTTAAAGTTTTACTTAGCCTACCGCCAACTTGTTCATTTTAATTATTTAGTTTTAATTTTGTTTGTGGTTATTATTTACTCTATGGGAGCCTAATCTAATTTTCCACTGCTTCGCAACATGTTATGGCTTGGAGAGAAGAAGCGGCGCAAGAAACTCTTCAGCAAACATGCCTGGCTCTAATAATTTTATATAATATTAATATTGTACTCCTATCCTTGCACCCATTTTAATATTATATAAAATTATTCTCCTAGATCCTAGGATAGTATTTTCTCTCTTCAGGATGCAGTTAGGTTTAGTGGGTAGTTCGTCGGCCTCTTACTTCATTGAAAGAGGGACTGATAATATAGGTACGAGAGTTCCAGACGCACACGTGCAGCGCTCGTGGGTGTGTCCCAAAAAATGGGAATGGTATAGGAGAAATGAGAAGATAAATAGGTAACACTTTATTGCTCACCAAAATATAAATAAATGCGAAAAAAATGCATAATTACAATACTTCTTGACAAAACAACAAGGAGGCCTTATCGTTAAAAGCGATCTTTTCCAGGCAATCCCTAGCTTAAAATAAATTCTTATCTAATCTGGTGATGTAGGTGGAGCCGAAAAAAGATATATGGGTTGGGGAGTTATCAATTTAGACATCTGCAAATTAGTTTTTAATCAGTTTCTAACAAAACAAAAACAATAATTATTACGCAATATAAAGCATTAAATAAGAGGTCTTTACTGCGAACTTTTGTGTATAAATTCAACCCTTATATAATTAAAGTTATGCGAACATTAAATATTGAAGGCGCTGAGGCGTTAAATTGGGTTGAAACGTAACCTGCAAGGAAAAGTTGAAAAGTACCTTTCCAAAATAACTTACTGCGACTGAATAATTGAAAACTCGGGGAAGAAGTAGTTTTATTTTGTGTGAATATTTTTAGATCTCATTTGATCTTGGTCATATCTACTTTCAGGGAATATCTATATATAGTAAAACAAATAAAAGAAAGTCGTGTTAGTTACACTATTTATAACTCAAGAACGGCTGTACCGACTTGGCTAAAAATTAGTGGGGAGGTAGCTTAGAACCAAGAAACGGACATAGGATAGGAATTTTTATCCCGTTGGAATCGGTAGGTGGCGCTGAGATCGGGTTCTAGAATCCTCCTAATTACTTGGACCGATTTTGGCGATGTGGTTTTTGTGTGTTTGAGTGGGTCCCCGGATGGTTTAAATCCACAATAGGAACCGGTAGGTGGCGCTGGGTTCGGGTCCTAGATTTTTATTTTTTCAGAGCAGGACAACGTCTACCGGGGCCGCTAGTTATTTATGAATCTTTTCTTTTCGAAATATTACCGGCATTTAGACATAAGAACATCTGGAGAATAATCAAGATTCAGTAATTTCCATGTCTTTGGTTTTCTGGGAATGTGTTTTTCGTTTATAAAAATGTTAGTATTTTATGTTTTACATTAGGGCGTCCTACATTGTATGCTCGCGTAAAACGCCGTAAACTCCACTTTTCGTAGAACCATTCTGTAATCCCAGATAGAAAATACTCAAGGTTTTCCCAGAAATTATAGTTTCTTAAACGGCTGAAGCCAAACAAATTAATTATTATATAAATTAATGTAGGGGGCTTACCTACAATGAATGAAACTGATAGGTGTTTGTAAGATGTTAGTTTTTTTCTTTATTGCTCCTGCAGTAAAGAAAAAAACTAACATGTTCAGCAGACAGGCAGACGGCTCAATTGATGGAAAGCGGTTACCATCGCCTATGGACATTTGAAATACCAAAGGTGCTACAAATACACTGCTGCTCTCTTAAGGGAGACTGGACCGGGTCACTAATGCCAGAACACAACTCAAGGTTGTTATGGCGACATACTTTAGACCGGGGGTGGTAACCATCCAGTCAGGCAAATGCCCTACGACCTGGCTGTGGGTTGTTTTGTCGCCTCTTACGACAGGCCGCCCGGCCGCACGAAATTGTATTCTTTCTCTGTTGCTACACGGATAATGTAGGTAGGTAAATTAATTATTGATAGATTCATGCTAATAGATGAATTGACTGTGTTCATGATTTTGTTAGACAAGTACTGACGTAGGTGGTATGTTAAAATGTACCTGATGGCGTAAAGCTGTTGACACGGCAATTTACAATTATTGCTAGTCCGTACAATAAGTGTTCTGATTTTGAGGCCTTCGAGCCATAAGTATGCATCTATCACTCCAATGAGGTATCAAAACATTACTCTTGTGAAGCATCATGAAAATCTCTAGTAATTTAAAAACCTATTAATTAATTATTAATTGTTTTTATTACCATTTTAGAAACGGTCTGAATGGCTAGCGCATGCTTTCTTAACTCAAAAGGGCGTGGGTTCGATCCTGGCCGGAACGCATGCACCACTTGGGCAGTTTTCTAACCTAATGTACATATTGTTACAATTACCACTTGCTAACAACGGTGAAGGAAAACATCGTGATGCAACCTGCACATCGAGATAGTTAAAGTCCTTATATTTTATATGTGTGCATCTATTTGCGGCATAAAATATTTTTCTTTTGTTTCTTCATTTAATACAGTATACTAAGGAAACAGGAAAAATATTGTAGAAATTTCATTCTAATGAAATCATAAACAACTTTCGGTAAGGTAAGCTTACACAAAGTTATACAATAAAAGCGTGGTAAGAATTTTCTTTGAGTTCTTATCGAGTAACATTGCATAATAAATTATATATAGGCATCACGTTATTTATTTTGCTTCCTTTATAACATTTCCGTTGTCCTACAATACAAATATCAGAAGTGACTCTATTAAAATAACACGTAAATAATATCTATTGAGTGTTCCACTTTCTTTTTTTGATGAGTTTTGACAGTATAGTACAAAAGTCAGTGGGGGACACTTTCAACTTTGGAGGCAAATATCTTCCCATATAATGCTTTAAATAAAACATTAAGAAACATTTTGTTTAAATCAGGAATATGAATTTTTCAATTGTTTGAACGAGGATCAGAAATCCACGTCAATATTGCTACAAGTTGGGCCACCTGCATACCTATTGTTACGTGCCGATGCCGCGCACCTGATTTATTGCGTCTCCCCGCATTCGGAGTTCATTTGTATTAAAATTTGCAATTAGACAAAAGCCCATTGTTATTGTTTTCGACTTTGTTGGCCATTCGCAGGAATAATCAGCCATGTGTGCAAGTTACTATTTCTCGGAAACCTACTGGTGTTTCCGAGTGCCGAACGGTGCACTGGCAAGCGGTCGATTGTTTTATTTGTACTGTGTAGTTAGTCTTTCGATTAGCGACATAGTGATGGACTTTGCGTGTGTTGAATTACATTGAATCGTGCAGTGTGAACTGGTTGCATCCAGTTTTATTTGAACTTGTTTTATACGTGTTTGTACAGTTCTAATAAACTCTATAGTAATTCCAATGGCATTTATTTTAATTCGTGTCCTGTAGCTCGTAACAATATTATAAATGCGAATGTAACTCTGTCTGTCTCTTACGCATTTGCGGAAAAAAACACGGTACCAACTTTTCTTAAATTTAGTATACGTCCATTCTTGGCATTGAGACTACACTCAATAAGGACAATGGATATAGGATATATTATAAAATAGAATTCTTGCTGGGATAGCGCTTAGAAAAAAATTAAAGCAAAGTAATCTGTGTCGCCAGATTAGATTAAATTATTCCTTAAATTAGGTTGCCTGGAAGAGATTGCTTTCAGCGATAAGGCCGCCTTTTGTTTCTACCATGACAATATTGTAATTTTATATTTTGAAATTGTATATTTGGTGAGCAATAAAGTGTTATCTTTCTATCTATCTATCTAATCTGTGTTGCTAACTTGTGCTTAAAAAAAAACTAGAATCTGCTAGTTAATAGTTAATACTTGTTAACGGTTTAAAATTTTGATTGATTTTGTAGTCTTCGTCAGCCAATGGTAGTCCACTGCAAGACATAGCCTCTCAAGTTTGCGCTACAAATGCCTGTCCTCCCTTTTCAATACCCACCGGTGACCTTATGCATGAAACATCAACTTACCGTATAAATATTAACAATGCCCAAAAACGCGAGTGGGTCTTGTCTTGATTTACGTACTGCTTCATCAAAGCTCTTATAATCAGCTGATATGTGTAGGGCTTGAGTCTCCATGGGGTATAATAATCCTGATATAGAGTGCTCTGAAGGCCAGTGGTAGGTTATTGAGTGGAAGAGGTAGCGCCTACTGTGTGCAGCTCCACCTGTTACTAATGGTTGACGCCCTAGCTCCCATTCTCCTGTTAGAATTACTGAAAGAAATAATAATAATAATGGTCTCTGGAGTCAACGATAACTGTGCCGATAGTTAGCACCGCCAACGGTCTTCTTAAGAGACATCTTAAGAGGCTCTCGCTAGGTCAAATACAGAACAGCAGTACTGGACACGACACGAATTGTGAGGTGATTCCTGTCTCTGTAGTTCTTACCACTGGGAGCTTGGACCCCAGGCCCCGCTGCAGACGAACCTCAAGATATTAGATTTTTTAATGAATATTTTATTTCAGATGTTTTCATAACAGAATAATAACAACTCATAGACGTTGTATATTCCTATAATGCAAGCCTAACTTGCTTAACATATTTTATTATAATAATAGCCCATGAGCGTCCCTGAGCGTGAGCGTGCTGAGCTCGGGAATCCCACTTTAGGGGAACGGACAGTACACCTGCCACGCTTGTCCAAGGTGGCTTGGCAGGTTTGACACATCAGTTATCTCGATGTGCAGGTTGCATCACGATGTTTTCCTTCACCGTTGTTAGTATGTGGTAATTCTAACAATATGCACATTAGGTCAGTAAACTGCCTAAGTGGTGCATGCGTTCCGGCCAGGATCGAACCCGCGCCCTTTGAATTTAGGACGCGTGCTCTAGCTATCATGCTGCCATGACTTAATTCTATAAAAGGCACGAATCTATAAAATAATGTGTTTGTAATTTTTACAGAAAAAGTCTATAATCTTTGATTAAATAATATAATAATAATAATAAAAATATATATAATAATGTAAAAGATTTATTGACACCATAAACTAATGAATAGCTTATGGATATGCAAACAAACAACAATGATAAATCGGCAGATAAACACACATATTGTATTCACAAGCAAAGTTACGTAATGTTTAAGTAATATACAATGGAGAACTTTTGGGTCGATCCCAAACATAGACACCAGAGTAAATCAAGGAAAGTGCGGTAGCGAAATTTCGATAATTCAACAACGTAAGTACCTTTACATTGTGGTAAACTTAGCAGTCCAAGATTTTACCACGGATCACATAGATAAACAAATATTCAATATACCTACACGAATACGGATACTACGAATAAGGATTTAAACATAAATGCAACACAAAATACTAGTAGGTAGGTACTTTAGACGTTACTGGTATCGCTCTATTGTAATTTCTCGGACGTAACATTTATATCAAAATGTATCGATTTGATGACTTAATTTATTGACCGATTTGTTTAAAAAAATATATTTTAAACAACAAAAGTTTGCTAAATTTCTTAGTGGTGCTTTTCTGCGTCAAAAAGTGATATGTGGTGCCTTGTAATAATATAGAATTTACGGTCTTTTCCAAAGTTACAGCCTGCCTACGTCCTTGGTGCTGTGAGTGACAGCACGACGCGATGAGTGAAAAACCTAACAAGCATGTCACGATTCGTTGCCTAGGGCGTCAATTACATTCTTTTACTGCCTTTGGCAGGTAAACTTGATGAAAGGTGGATACCGTCGCCTATGGAACTTTGCAACACCAGGGGCGATGTTTACGCGTTGCCGGCCTAAGAAATTTAACTTCTTAAACAACCCCATGTCATAACGTAGAGGAAATACCTCGGCGGGAAGTTTCCTCCAGATTATTGTCGTACGTGGAACAAACATTCTAGAGAACCATTGCGTAGTTGAGCGTGGGAGCCTAAGGAAATGATGGTGAACATCCTGTCGATGACGAGCAGTGTGGTTGCAAAATGAGGCGTTGGCGCCAAATCAATAGGTTCCTTGGAACACTCCCCGTTGTACAGACGGTAGAATACGCAGAGAGATGCAAAGTCTCTCTAAAGGCTAAGTGATTTTAAATCGCCTATAATTATGGGATCGTCTACTATGCGAACGGCGCGACGCTGGATGGAGTCAAGGGGTCAGTCTAGAAAGCGGGTGCCCTGGCACATAGGTGTGAGTACTGCGGCCTTAATGCGCTTTGTAAAGCGGTAAAAGTCTTTGTCGCGGGCTGAAGTACTACTTGGACCGGTTTAGCACACCAAGCTTTTCGGAGGCAAATTTAGTGTTGCCTTACAGATTACCGCGAAACTGCACGTCGTTCGTTATGTTGTAGTATGTAAGCGTTTGTATTGTTTATTGTTAGGGGGGTCAGCGCACAATAATTAAGTATTTGCACATGAAGCAATAATGTAGTATATAAGGCTTTCATTTTGTAAAACAAGACAGAATAAACAGAATAAAGATATCATACACATCGGGACAATGTAGTTTTACTACTGTAACCACCTCAGTCCGCGAGCAGCCACCGCTCATACCACATGGCGACCCTGCCAGTTGTAAGGACCCTGCCAGCAGCCAGACAATAGACAACATCTCTACAACGACGCAACACGCAATGTAGTTGTATGGCAAGCGTCGCCATACCACATGGCGACCCTGCCAATTGCAAGTATCCTGTCAGTTGCAAGAAGTTGCTAGCACCATCATCGTGAGAAGAGCAAATATCACCTCAGTCCGCGAGCAGCCACCGCTCATACCACAATGTCGACATCAAAAACTCTGATACTATTGGAGATGGTAAGGGTTTTCCTTGGAACTGTGGCGCAGGGACAAAAAGACTCCAGCTCGGCCGAAAGCGAAGAACATGAATGAACATCTGTTATTCGTAATCATATTCTTCTTCCGTGGTATACAGATAAGAAGCTTAAGTAGCTTCATTTGTATCACCTTTTTGTGATTTTCCGCGCTCCTATAGTAGAATTATTTTGTCCTTGCAGTTTGGGTCATAAAATAAAGCGTGTATTTCGCTGTCTCTTCCACTCACGGGCCTTATGGGCGGGCATAGTGATGCGCATTATTGCTGTCGATAAGCGTTATCGATAGTGTATTAAGTTTTGTCATTTTGTGGGTTAGTTATAACACAATACAACAACGTATTTATTAAAATAAGAATAATAATGACTTATAATAAATTATTAATTAGGTATCTATGTTAAAAGTACAAAAGTTTAGAATGTAACAAGTTATATTAAAAATAAAAATAAATATCTAAATATAAATCTAAGTTTAAAATTAACAGCCAAAAAGATAATAATGATTTTTATAAGATTGATAATCTTTCTTTGCTAAGAATGAGCTTTTATCGATAATGGCGTTGCGCTCGCGCAACACGGTCACCGCCTTAGCCGGGCTGAGGCCGAGCTTGATTTATGACCCAAACTGCACGGACAAAATAATTCTACTATAGTGTTTGACTAGTCAAACCTCAGGTCTGACATAAAGTCTTAGTCAAAGTCCAAATAAATTACATTTTTCTACCTTTAACTAACGAATTTTTGTCTAACCTAAGATAGACTAATTTACACAGTCAATAAACATGTCTTGTAACAAGTGCAGTACGAATCGACGTTAGACAAAGTCTGTCTTAGTCGCTTTTAAGATCGATCAAAACAGATTATTTAACGTTCGATGTTTGGCTAAAAAGTTAGGTACTTTCTAGGTATGACTAAAAATACTTTAGTCAAACACCGAAATTGGAATTTATTACGGGTTTTGTCGAAAGGCCTTGGTCAAACCTAGGGTAAACCAGTCATTCCATAATACCGCTGCGGGGGGTCTTTAGCTTGCTAGGGAGCAAAGGATTCACGACCGCCCTATGACGAAGTGGGTGTGTCTTTCCCGGGGCGCATCCAGGCACTTTTTGCGCTGGATCCGCTGGGCGTAACTCTGTTCTAAGTCTCAGCATTTCCTACACAACAAAGCGCGGGGCACATGGGAGGAGGGTGGTTTTAGTGGGTATTAGGTCGCTGCCCGTGCGGCTTCACTTGAGTCTTGAGGGTGGATTACTATTGCATGCAGTAATGCCGCCCCCGACCGATGTAGGTCTGATCCCTTGCCAGGACCCAGTATTGTGCGTAAACAGAATTTCCCCAGCCTCAAAAAAAAAAAACAGTCATTCCGGGAAGAAACTGCCTTATCTGTCAATGTTTAAAGTCATTAACGATTAAGAACCATGTCGCATCACAAATAACACATTAAACCCATCGCCTACATCTGCCTGAAACGGTCACTAACACTAACGTTATCGTAGATGTATTATCATAGATGTAGTAGAAACATTAGAAATACGAATCTTAGAAAATATAATTTCACAGAAAATTATAATGAAACTATGAATAATATCACTACATACGATATTCACTTCACACTGCTCTTTTAATTTTCAAATGCCCTACTTTTATGTCATACTAGCTGCGCCGCACGGTGTCACCCACGTGGTGATGGAAAATCATATTTCATATATTTTGGATAATACACACTATATCTTTATAAATTATAGCCTATGTGTTATTCTGATGTACATACATACATAACTTCACGCCAGGTCCCTTGCGGGGTAGGCACGAACAACAGAGTGCCGAGAGGCTTATTCTCACACACCTCACTTGCTTCTTTGACATTCATAGCTCTTGTCATGCACGCTCGTCTGTTCTTAAGGCTCCTGACATCACCTTCTGCTAATACACGATCAATTTGATCATGGAAGGTGTGTCGTGGCCTTCCACGACTTCTGCATCCATCCACTTTTGCATTGTATATCTGTTTAGTAATTTTATAGTTTACTATTCTGATGTGCAAGCTATATTATTGTAAAGTTTCATCAAAATCCATTCAGTCAATTTTGCTTCAAAGAGTAACAAACTTACATCCATCCATACATCCTTACAAACTTTCGCGTTTATAATATTTACAGGATAAATTAAATCTAACCTGTTTTGTTTGCTGAATAAATAAAAATTATTCGAGATATCACATTGTTCTCGTTGAAGGAAAATATTTAAAAGATGAATGGCAAAGTCAACCGTAAAATAAACACAGTTGATTAATTTTCAACAACATGCCAACTCGTATATCCGCGAAGTGTGAAAAACGAAATTGGGTTACTGTCACCAGCACTAATTTGTCACAAGGCATATTTGATAGCTTCGACCTCGTTCAAAGGGGGTATAAACACAAACATGCGATTACTGATAAAGCGCTTAAATCTAAAAGATTTATGCGTATAACAGATGTATTCAAAGGACATTTAATGGCAGCCCGTTAAATGGTGTTGGTGGTGTAATTTTAGGATCTTCATAAATTATTATAGGGTTGTAATGACCTTTAGGTAAACGGTGACGCAAATGGAAGTAAGTGAAATAATAATAATAAATTAATATCTTTTAATTCTAAATTGTTAAATATCAGTCATAAGTTATACTGTCATGGGAATATTAAAAAAAAACTAAGTTCAATTTAAAAAGCAAAAAATAAATATTTTTAAACCAACCAACATATTAAAGTTAGTGCATTTTTTTTATTCTTTTTAATGTATTACTTGGCATCGAATAGCTTTAGAAGTAACTAGCTGTGCCCGCGACGTCGTTCGCGTGGTATTTGTTTTCAAACCCGCTCGATTTTGAAACATTCTTCATTGGAGCTCCGCTCCTATTGATCTTAGCGTGATGATATACAGTCTATAGCCTCCTCGATAGATGGGCAATCTAACACTGAAATAATTTTTCAAATCATATCAGTAGTTCCTGAGATTAGCGCGTTCAATCAAACAAAGTAACAAACAAATTCTTCAGCTTTATATGTTCGTATAAGATATATTAAGCGTCTGTAGAGATTGTAGTATTAGCACACGCGTATATGAGTTTGCCTTTCGAACAGTGTAAGCGTTGGGCACTCTTCAACTATGGTTGTTCTCAATTCTCCTTGGATCTACTCATCAGATCCGAATTGTTGACAATTACAATATACAATATTTTTATGCTAGGTACATTTCTTTGCAATTACAATTACAATTTTTTATTTTTACAATTTACAATTGGAGCACATCAGCAGTATGTAGTAATAAAAAGAAATTGCGAAAGTAGCCTCTAAAACGAAATACTATTCTTTCATGCTGATATTATAGAGATAAAAGTAACTATTTGTTACTTATCACGTCTAAACCATTTGTCAGATCTTAATTGTACATTTGGGAAAGGACATATCGACGGTTAAATATAGAAAGAAAGAAAGAAATGAAAATAAATTAAGTTAGTAAGTAAGTCTTTATTAAATTACATATTATTGAATACAATGTAAGAAAACTTAACTTATTTGTATTGTATTCTACCCATAGTCCCTCAAGACTATAAGTAGAATACTGAGCCCAGATCACCGTCTTCTATCGGTAAGGTGCCCAGAAGGCTGGCTACGTTTCCTCGCTGGATCGCCATACTGATCCGTTGGCCGAGGTAGGCACCAGCCCTCTGATCACCTGAAGAGTCGATAAGTCGTTTTGATAAATTTTGGTAGAGGCTCATGGCCTCAGGACACCACGGTCCAAGCGTCTCGACAGCAAACGGCACAAACATATAACTCTCACTGAGGGTTGCATATTTCCGCCGCTTGAGCGATTCCGCTGTTTCCGCCGCCGAACCGGCCGATCTAGAAGTGTTTGGTAAATGGGATGCGGCCAACGTGTCTACGCGAGTCGCATCCCACACCAAAGGCTTGCCACGCTGCCAGGGAATTAGAGTCATTCCGTCAGGGCGCCTGCCATCATCACGTGCAATACCGTTCGGCTCCAATAGAGCCGGCACGTTAGCGGTGGCAAGCGCCCTCCGTAAGACATCATTCAGGGCGGCGTGGCGTGACCATCTGCCGGCACTGCGGCGGCAAGAAAGACCGTGGTATCCCGGGTCGATTACCTCTATTCCACAGACACATGTGTGTGGTGCACATATGCGAGAACCTAAGCGCAGGTTTATAGCCAAAGAAAAGGAAGTTTTATCCAATAATGTACCTATGTTTGGGGAGGGGATAGCTTGGAGCCAAAAACCAGACTCTTTGCGAGAAACGGCAAGGATGCGGGCACGTCCTGTAGAGTTAGTTGAATTTAGAAGTTCTGTGTTTAATCCTCTACATATAGGTTCATCCCAGCATCGTTGCGAATTCATGATCGTGGGAATGTCTTCACTAGGGCAGACCATTTTCCAGGCGTTTAGTGCTTCATTTAAAAAGGATGTATTGACATTATCCCAGTGTTGCATAATTTTTTTAAATAATGAGCCAGTGCTGTAGGCGGATGAAAGAAAAGCCGGTAGAGCAACGCTAGAGATTTTGCGGATGCCTAAACCTCCAAACCTAATGGGTAGGGAAGCTTGGATCCAGTTGTTGTCTGAGAGTTCTGAATTTAAAATTTTACTAAGCACATCTTTAATGCGATTATCTAGTGGTTTTATAAGATTAGGAAATTTCCAAAGCGGGGCGCATCGTAAAACATATGTTAATTTTGGTACAAACAGACAATGTCGTATAATGTGATATGCAATTTGAGAGTGGATATCGAAAAGTTTAGAGTATGACAGATCAAACGCGGCTGATTGCTCAGACAGATAATTTGGAATGGCCTCATCTAGAATAGGGGCTCCAAGCAAGCGAAGAGAATCCTTCTCCAGGACCTTAATACCGGGTGCGACGACATTGAACATATTGCTAATATTGTCGCTTTCGTTTTTAGACAGGCTATCGGACAAGAAAATTTCGCATTTTGAGAAATTTAACTCTAATCCTATTGAATTAAATTTTGATATCAGGATAAGTAGGTCTTGGAGTACAGTTTCTGCGTCGCCGCCTAGAGTCCCATCGTCTAGATACCACACATTGAATTTAGATTTGAGGGATTCGATGACCGGATGGATCGCCAAGCTGAAGATGGCCGGACCTAGCGGGTCGCCCTGTTGACAGCCCACAGATGATAGAATAATGTTGTTTTTATACATAAGATTTGTGGGTTTTGAATAGCTTTCATGAAGGTAATTTGATATTTCTGGAATATTAGATGTTACTTCGTGTAACATGACGGACCTGTCGACAGAGTTAAAGGCATTCTTTACATCTACTTTTAAAATAACTTCTCCGCATTTATGAATGACCGCAAAGAATGCACGGCTGCTTCACAGCCTCCTTCAGAGCCGAAACCTAATTGTAAGGGCTGGAATTTGTTTTTTAATTTTGTGGATATATGGCGGCAACAGACCTTCGAGGCGATTCGTCGTAACGAGTTGCCTACGGCGATCGGTCTAATACCGCCATCTTTCTTTTTTAGAGCTATTAAATTTGCGCCGTATAGAACTTCCCTGATTCCGTCGGGAACCTTTCCTGCAAGCATCAGGTTTATAATTTGGGTAATGTGTTTTAGAAGAGTTTGGCCAATGTTGCCTGTACAACCGCTAATAAGGTCTTTCAAATGTTGTGGAGAAAGGCAGTCTATTCCAGCAGCAGAGCCAGTTTTAAATGACATTATTGCTGAATAGACGTCTTTAGTTGATGCTTGTAGGAACTCTGTTTGTGAAGAGGGAGGATCTGGCGGAGAAGTCGGTGAAGTAGTTGGAATAGGATGCTTGTCTTTTAGTGCCGAGAGTGTGTCTGCTGAGTCTGGTGCTAGGCTATCGTTAGAAAAAAGTAAGCAGGCTGCCCCTTTCAGATCTCCCTCGCTTACTTTATTTTCAATCTTTTTTGATAGATTTACTGAGAATTTATTGCCTAAGATATGGGACGTATCTAAATTTTCAATTGTTGGACGGCAGCAGTTCTGTTTGATAGTTTTAGTTAAAGAATTGTTTTTATCAAGGCCGGTCGAATGGAAAACTCGGAACGAGAAAAATAGGTAGCTTTCCCAATTTGTGGGAGAATTTTCAGCTAAAATTTTTGCCAATATTTTTGTGAGATTTTCTGCCAACGTGATGCGTGCCCCCCGGGGGATACGCCGAATTAATGGAGTATTATTTTTTAAGCAGGCCAAACGTTCCCATAAGGCGGTAAAACTAGTCTGAGGATTGGAGGCCGAATCTGTTAATGTGCTGGGGCACGCAGAACAATTTGTTTGGGTAGTAAGTCTTGATAATAAATACCACTTATCTTTGTTACGATTACAAATATGGAAAAAATATTATAGTTGTGTTGGTTTCAGTAGATATATAAGTGGTAGAAAAGTGTATTGTAAACTTTTCTCGAGGTATTACGTGAGACAGAATTTTTACGTGGAAAATCAGTATAAAAGCAGTTGGTCAAAAAATGAAAGATAAAGATTAACCTCCGATATGCCATCTTGTAGCTCAAAATACAATCTTAGAGCGGGTGAAATAGACGATGACGCTATGTATATATAATATGATATGAAATTTCTTAATTAGGTATTTGGTAATAAGTAAAGAAATAAGTACTCATCATAATTATTTGCAAAATATTTTGCTGAAAGAGATTAAGTTGTCCCTGGATATTTTTTTTTAATTTTACATGTACAAAGGTGCAAACACAGTTTTCTAGAAATACATACAATTATATTTTTTTTAATCCAAAAGTTTTATTTTGAGTGGTTTGAAACCTTATTTAGGACATGATATCAAAAATATTTATGTACTTTACAGAAGGTTATAATATAACCAGAAGGGTATAATGTTGTTTGGACCTTGGGGGACCTTGATACGGAACTTGGGGGTCCATATGGACCTTGGGGGTCCATATCGAACTGCAAGAGGTCCACGTAAGCAAAAAGACAATCTAAGGAATGAGAGTTGCAAATAGGTGTCCACAATGGAAAATTCCATTTGAACTATTTAACTATCTATACATAGAATAATAAAATATAATAGTGTGTGTCTATACTGAATCCACTACAAATTGAATTGTCAAAATCAGTTTAAAAATATAAAAAAATATGGCTGGCAGGGAGAACATATATAAAAAAAATATGTTTGTGCAGTTCACACTCAATAGAAGTGAAACAAAGTGCGACAAGGGGTGGGAGGGATTCTGAATTTCATGACGTCACATTTCATATATTATATCGTTATAATATATTTAAGCTTAGAAACAAAAATTGGAAGTATTGACGAAAAATTTCAAAACATTTCCACTCTATCTGTATGAGTAGTGTTTAAATGATTAAATATAATGTATTCTGTCTCATTCTCTCGCAGGCTTAACCCCATAGGGCTAAGATATAGATTATGTGTTTATCACATTTAGTGCCACTTTTTCGTTTTATCGAGTTTCAATTCTTTTTTTTATTGGAGGAGTTCAGCAGACAGGCAGACGGCCCACTTGATGGAAAGTGGTGGTGGTGGTATCCGTGCAGGAACGGAGAAAGAATACAATTTCCTGCGGCCTGTTGTAAGAGGCTACAAAACACCCATAGCGAGATGGTACGGTATTTGCCAATCTGGATGGCTACCACCCCTCATCTACAATATGCCGCCATAACAATCTTGAATTGTGTTCCGGCCTTAGCAGCGAGGTTCCAGTCCCCCTTTAGAGAGCGGCATGATATTGGTAGCACCTTTGGTATTACCACTGTCCATAGGCGATGGTAAGTGCTTTCCATTTGGTAGTATCTGCTGAACCTATAAAAATTCTAACTACACTGAAAAGTAGCCAAAACGTCGAAAAAACATGCCGCGCTTAAAACCTACAAACCTTAGTTTTAATTATACGTACTTTAAAAAAAAAGAGCCGAAATAGACAAATATGAAATAAAAGTGTTTTAAGCTAGACCTGTTGCTAGGGAGTTTCTTGCCGCTTCTTTTCCTTAAATAAAGATATCCGTTTGCGAAGCGGTATACATAGAATAAGAAGTAGACTTAATTTTCAATTTATATGTACGACCTCCAAAAAAATGTTATAGTGGAACTTAATTAATGTAAATATTTCTTTTAATACTAGAATTAAATCCCGATTGCCTTCATACCATCTGCTTCCAATTCGAAAATCTGCTTTCCTACTTAATCTTCTTCACTTTTCCTGATATAAAGTCACTTGTTGTTAGTGCATTGGCACAGATGTTATATTTTTTTATCTAATTTGCATACTGTTGAAATTACCACGTGTTGCCCGGTTAATAAAAAAAATCGGGAAGAAATCTGTATATCGAGATAACTGATATTTGAAACTCGCCAATCTGCTTTGGATAAACGTGACCGGTATACCGACTGCTCCATTAAAACCTTTTTTGTATGACTTATTTGTAATGACTTATAGTGGCAGGGATGAAATTATGGCAAGGGTTAGAGAGTCAAGAAAAACCAGTCACTCAAAATTTTGGAGGCTCTATTCTAAATGTGAAACAAGAACAGTATCGTACTTGTATAAAAAAACTAAGCTTTCAACATAATTTATGATGATCATTTTCCTAATTCATGTAAATTAACCGAATCAAATATGGATCGATTTTGACGTTCAAATTTCTAGCAATTCGGCCACCGCCCGATCCCCGTCGTAGGGGAAGGCTAAAGAAATGCTGGCTTGACGTTGTGAAGGATGACATGCGTACCAATGGTTTCAAAGCGAGGGATGCTGAAGACCGCGCGAGTGGAGGAGAAAAAGTAGGAAAGTGGACCCTGGGCGTCTGAGTAGACACTCTGAATGCAACAAGGATTTAACGCTCGGATGATGATGATGACGATGACCGTTATGAATTTACAAACCTCTTTTTCCATCGTTGGTTAATGTCAAGCTATTCGGCTGAACATCGTAATTAATAAAAACCAACTTTCTGCCTCCTTTTGCTTTAATTAGCGCCTGGTTTGGTAGATTTACCGGTGACTGTGATCGTCCACCACAGTCTGGAAAGATTTTGTGCCACGTGTTTTGATCTAGAATAATAAGGATAAATTACATTAGTTAGTACATGGTAGGAACGCCGTACCAGAATTTGTTTTTCAGAAAATACAATCCAGTTGTCTTCAGATCTCTTGAGACTAGATATTCTCTAACTAAACGAATTCCATTTTCGACTACATCTTTCTTTTTTCTATTCTATCATTGGTGAAGGTGGTCAAACGCGAACCTATATATAGTAAAAACAAATCAATCAAACACAGATCTCGAAAATGGCAAACTGAATTTGATTGATTTGAAACCAAGCTGCGATTTTTTAGATATATTTCCAAACACATATACTAACTTTTTAGCAGCGGCTCCGCACCCCTAGTTTTTAAGGTCTATACATTTTTTTTAAACTTGACCACCCTTTTCCTTAGGTGTTGAATTTTACAAAAGGATTTAGCATATGGGGCTCATTGAAAGGAACTTAAACAGATATCTAAAAACGCAAGAAGATAGGTAGCCCATTCGTTCCGTTAGTCTTGCTTTAGTCCATGGGTGACGACAACCATATATCATCAGGTGAATCTTATACCCTTTTCGCTATACTGGTAAGTAAATACGAAAGATATCGTGCAAGTATTGTTCCGTGCGAGTGTGTACCCCACACTTGTGATTGAAACAAAACACCATTTTTTTTCCAACTAAATGCTTTTATTGACTTACAGACGTTCCGTGATTCTTCTCTGCAGGGTTGCCGCTATACGCACAACTAACGACGCGCTGTCGCGACGATAAGGTGTTTCACTCACAATACCATCGTCGATAATGTGTATACCATCTCCTGCTGCCGTGGTGTTTATCGCGCGTAACTCGCTTCTGGTTCTCCTCTACAACTACGCTAAACTACTTCACTGAACTGTCCACTAAACTTGTCACTAAACTCATCAATAAACTTTCCAGTAAATTCGTCACTGTCTTCTACTAAACTCTTATTCCAACTCTCTAAACTACACTATCCTTTAGTGAATTTATTTTCCAACTCTCTCGTATCGCACTTATCACTTCACAGTCTTTAACTGGAATCCCCGCTAGGCGTGCCTTACGCTGCTTACATACCCGGAAGAATCTCCCGGAACTCATAATTACGATCTTCTTTTCGTTATTCTTTTACTCACTGTTTGTCCCTTTCTAAACATCTATCTATCTCTGTCTTTTTCTTCTGCAGTCTTTTACATTTTACTGAAACTCCTTAAGCCAACCAGAAAGTTCCACGATCGCTTGCCACAATATTTTATTTAAATCTCAAAGAAATCTCAAATTTTCTTAAATGCCACAACCTTTCTCATGTCAGAGATTGAAATAAAATGTTGTTAGTAAGTTATTTGCAATGCTGAAAATGTATCTTCGGTTACTTTTAGAGCTCCGATGAAACATTACCATCAAAGTACTTTTATATTAACTTTGCATGTTATATACAAATAAAGTTAATGTAAAAATAGATAAGGTGGCAATCTAGATTATAGTACTAGGTATTAATATATTTACTGCTGGTTTGTTTTTAGTGGTATATAAGCAATTTGTTTTTGCGATATATTAGATTGAATAAAAAAAATATACTACTTTTCATGTAAATCATTTTAATTGTATAAAATGAAAAAAAATACTTGGAAAAGGGAACGCGGAACAAACAGACAATAATCAAACAATTAAATAACTCACTGGACTTTCGTTTTAATGCTAATAATGGCTGAGATAGTTAAAGAAATATATGTATAATATAATAATAAGGCATATTTTG
This sequence comes from Dendrolimus pini, assembly GCA_949752895.1. Lineage (NCBI taxonomy): Eukaryota > Metazoa > Arthropoda > Insecta > Lepidoptera > Lasiocampidae > Dendrolimus > Dendrolimus pini. The sequence continues at coordinate 19,246,503 of OX457132.1, read as the reverse complement.
TAAAGGCGTTAAAATAGTTACAACCATTACAAAATTATGCTATCTATCCAATATTTGCAAGAGACATGATTATTATTGATATCGCAATCTTATTTTTTTAGAAAAAAAGTGTCTATTATTTTAGTGATTGCAATGTAATATTCCTTAAATATTTTCTATACAAAACAACATCAATGATTTAGCGTAATTTATTACCAACTAGCTGTACAATGTCCGCGACTTCATCCGTGTGGATTTTTTTCGCGGAACCTTAATCTTAAAACTAGCCTAAGTTGTTATTACATGAGTTAACTGCCAGTGAAAGTCCCGTCAAAATGGGTTAATCCGTTTTGGAGATTAGGCGGAACATCCATACAGACAGACAGACAAAACTTCTAAAGATTGTATTTTGGGAATCTCCTGGTCCATCCCTGCTGATTTTATTCCCATTTTTATTTTGACATTACAAACAGACTTCACTTTTATTTATCTCTATAGAAAATGTATTTAACTGATTTTTATATGAATTACGCTGCGACTGTCTCCAAACTGGCCTGGTCACTCGGAGTGCTCCGGCCCCACTGCCAGTTTTTTAATTGAGAAGCTGACAAAAAGGAAGATGGCCCAGCTAATGGAAAGTGGTTGCCTATAGACCATGAAACACCAGCGGAGAAGCCAACGCGCGCCAGTTTTTCAGATGGGTTAAAAAGAAGGAACAGGGCAATAAGATAAAGAGATAGGATAGAAGGAACAAAGAATAGAGAAGATGGGATATGAGATTGGAATACGAGGATGGTTTAAGAAAGATAGTTTGAGGAAGTTGATCCCACCAACTTCAATTCCCCCCCCCCCCCCGTAGTTGAAGAGCGTGTCCTTCCCCGCAGGACACCTTGGGTTCGTCAACAAGCGTTGGGGCGTCAGTATTGGTCTAGTTCCTGTGACGTCCCGTAAAAGCGTGTGAGCTATGGGCGCAGGTTTAGGTTTACCTCTGATGACCTGGCGGTCGGGGATGGCTCCCCGTAGGCCGCCGCTCGGAGGTCGTGTTGGGCATAAGCCTGTTCAAGAGTCCCACACATCCCTCTGTGTTAAGCCTCCCCCATTTCCGACGATGGTTTCGCATGAAAATACATTCCCCTGGGTCATCACAAAAAAAGGGAAAGGGGTAGCTGGGCCATAGGAACTCTCTCTCACTCATCGCACGAAACATGATTTGCTCAAAGTTAAACATTTCACGGTAATATTTTGTGAGAGCGTGTTATCACACTGTTCGAACTAGCCCTCATAGCTGTTGTCACGACACTGAATGATTGATGATAATCGCTCTCCTCCACCAAGATCTGTTTAGACCTATGTATAAAGACGTCTTGGAATGGTGGGCAGTTACGCTCCACCCTCTAGGCAAAACGTGACTAAGTGAAATTGGATCGGGAGTCTCATCAGGACTAAGTGCGCGTTTAATGGTATCAATTGTTTTTTGACGATTTGGCCTTCTTATATTTGTGGTTGTATATAAGTGTGAAACTATGTGATTTTGCAATTAACATTTTCAGACAAGAACTATGAATGTCAAAGAAGCAAGTGAGGTGTGTCAGAATAAACCTGTATGTCGCTCTGTTGTTCGTGCCTACCCCGCAAGGAACCTGGCGTGAAGTTATGTATATATATAGTTATGTACGAATCAATCCGTGTAGGATTTCCAGCGGCCGGTCCTCGACCCTGTCTACAAAATATTGTTTCTAATTTACATTCTTACACTTTATATATAATATTAAATGCATAGAAAATATGAGAACATAAAGAATTATTTTTCATCCCAGACAAAAATTAATTCCTGTGAGAAAATAGAGAGTGTTCAAGCAAAATGTATATAAACATTACGTAAAAGACATGTTTCTGCTTGCACAATCATATATCTCAGCATCCCTTAAGTACTATCTTATTTTATCTAATCCACTGGACATTTCGCTTTAATTTGGGTCGATCTGCTAATTTTTCCTACGAATGGCTTCGAGGACGCAAATTACTTTGAGAGTCTGTTGATACTGTTGCGTTTGATTACTGATATATTCGAAACGCAACTCTATTTCTATACATTAAAGTTCAAATTAGGATTATTGAATGAAGGTCATTTTTTATTGGGTTTTGGGCGTATTCTAGATTAATAGTCGACTTTCATATACTAATAGCTTTCCAAAAATATCCTTTTCTACCTTTTTCCTGTCTGGACGACGAACACTTTATCCGTTACATTTATTAAGGGCCTATTGATAACTTTCGTAGTTAATGGCATATGTGAGAGGACGACGACAACAATAATAACAATAAACACTGGTTCACCTAATTCACTATACGGCAAAGGAACCAGTTTCAATTAATTACAAGGTACACATCTCGTACAAGAACTTTCCTGACAACTGCAACTCTTCTCAATCTATGATAAGAAGACTAAGATGGTGTAGATATATATGTAATGAGGAGGGATGAAAGTCACAACATACAACGATAGTCAAAGTGGTAAAAATGCAAAGGTAGAACAAAAAATTGATGGATGGAATATATGAAAGATGACATGATTATTTGTGGTGTGACAGAAGACGTATGTCAGAATAGAGGAGTATGGAAAGAAAAACATATTGTACCTACCTCAAATAACTGGAAGAAGTTAAAAAAAGAGAATCTATGGTAAGAGGAATTATAACGATAAAAAGGAGCCCTTATGAACACAACCAACTTTGTCTGTCTTTGTTAGTCACAATGTATTTAAATTCTCATACAAATGTAGCTTCAAGAATACTTTCACCAAAAATTGATTTCAACACAATCCGTTTAGTTTAGTTAGATATGGATAAAATATTTTCTAAGTGCTTTATTAGGGTTCTGTATCTAAATGATAAGTAACTGATTAAACCCATCGATATATTCTGTGTGAAACGGCCTATATGTGTAACATTATCGCAGAAGAAGCCGTATCATAATCCATATAGACATAGAAAAAAGAAGAAAATTATTAACTTCGAAATGAAGGAACCTTCTTATTTAGACGTAGATTCCATGTAAATAGAGAGATGCACTAATTTAATCTACCTGTTTTAGTTAAATCAAAAGCTTTCAGTAATACGTTGAGTGATGGGCGGTCTCTATATATGTTACTCATTCACTTCGGCGTCGTTTGAATTTTGACATTATTCAGCAAGATATAGGTAGTCGACTCGAGCCGATTTTACCCGAACAAGCGTTACATAGCCGGGCGTGACGGCTCAGTCCTGTTAAATATCCATAAAATAAAATGCTTAGCGCCTCTAAAGAAAGTTTCACTTCAAAACCGTGGACAAATGTCGCCTCTACGGAACCCTTTGTTGGTTGCGGACTGCCCGATATATATAGGCCCTCGTGTAAAGTACATACGGATTTTGGTGACCAGTAAAATGTTCATTATCTGTCTAATTATACCGTACCGTAACTATTTCTAAGGCCACGAACGTAATTGCCTAAGGGGCAGACTATAAATCTGTAGAAACCCATTTTAATCCAGTCCCTACCAAAGTACAGTATATATTTACAAATTAACAGATTGAATAACTTTCAGCACTGGAAACTTCTTTATCTCGTTAACAGATTACTAGAAATAACTGAAAATTAACAATTCAGTAGTCGGAAAATACCCAAGTAACACCAGGTTTATAAACTTAAGTAAATTCAATTTTGTTAGCCTTTAAAGTTTAATACTCGTAGTTACCGATTCTAACACAAAGGCAACTACTTGGTAATTCTCAATAAATGTATAATTTATTTATAAGGCTCTATTTAAGGCTGACCGCATATTGGCTACTACAGTTTCTAGTAAGTCGTGCAATGTATCTAGTAATGGTTAACACCACATGTGATCTGTCCGCCTTCCAAATAATTTTCGTCGTACTATTGCGATGCCTAAAATAAATCGTTTTTGCAGCCTTGATTAAAATAAGATTTACGAGTATATATGTCGCAGGCAATTTGTATGATTCCGCGTTTTACAAACGGTGTCGTCCGTTTAAAAACGCTCGCTGTTTTGAAATATGCCGAAGGAAAAATGTAAATTGCCTTGTCACTTTATAATATGCCACAACATTGGATAGATAATTCATTCGCCGTTTACAAAATGCCGCGGCAAATTGAAGTATTTAGTTCTTATTCTTACCGCGCGTGGCGCTACTAATCAAAACAAGAAAAATGGCGTCGAGTAGTGAGTGGTTTTGTGACATAGAAAAATATTGAAAATAGTGCAAATTCTGCGTGTTCAGTATTGTTATAAAGACAATTATTACCTACAGTGAATTGAGAAAATTTTACGATTCAAAAATAGGACCAGTAATAAAACCGTGGACAAACGACAAAGTTTTTGAGGTTAGCCGGCACGTAAAATACGCTAAGGTGTCCATAGAATTTGGTGCTCGGAGGACTCTGCCGCGGCAAATTGAAGTATTTAGTTCTTATTCTTACAAGCATTACAAATATCGTCAAACAAATACCTCCAAGAAATCCCGCACAACATCATATCATTGAGAGAAGCGTTTCAAAGGAATCTCTATTTGGCGGACAAGGCTTTAGCAAATGTTCATGCAAGCCGGCTAAAAGGCAATGTCAAAATAACAGATGTATATGTTTTAAAAAGAATTTGGCTCATTTTTGCCGAGAGTGGCATCAGATTAACGAAAGTTTAGTTTAGGGGTATACATACGCCTTATATACACTAGACCTGTTATTTGGGCTAGGAAACATGTTTTTAGGGTCCACTAACAAGCTTTGAATGAATAATGGGAAAAACAAATATTGACTTAAACGGTGAGTTGGTTGGGTTGGGTTAGTGTTTAGACCAAAGCGCACGAGCTGAGCGAGCGCAGCGAGCGTGCCGCGGTAGCTGCCGGCGAGTGCCAGAACCGACTGATCACCATTTATTCATTGATAACTATTTAAATAGTGGTTACTGATCGGTTGTGACATTTGCTGACCGCTGTCATGGCACACTTGCTTTGCTCGCTAGGCTTGTGCGCTTTAGTCTGCGTTTTTAGACTGTATTAAATGTTTTTTACATTGACCACTACCTTTCTTCTGCATTTCTCGTCTTTAGACATAAGAAATAAGTACCCAAATAAGTACCAGTTTGAAAAAATTAGTAAAGTTATGTTTACAATATGTGTCCAACCTGTGTTTTATTATAGTAACAATCAATGTCGAAATTTTAACAATTGAACGAGTGGCCAATTTGCCTTCGGCATATTTCAAAACAGCGAGCGTTTTTAAACGGACGACGCCGTTCGTAAAACGCGGAATCATACAAATTGCCTGCGACAAATATACATCGAGATTGTCGACGTACAATAATAATTATGTTAGTTTTTATTTATTGTCAGGTAAAAATGCTTTACTGTCATCCGACTTTTCGAGTACAGACATTGAAATCTATCACAAACAGATAATATCAAGGAAGTTCCCTGCGCTGTTTGCTAATAGAAATGGCATGACAATAAACGAGTGTCGAGAAAGAATAAGTTAAATTTCATATTGCTGAGGGATTACACCAAGCTGGCTTGTTTTATTGGTGAAGTACAACAGTCAAGTTGACGGTCCAGGTGATAAAAAATGGTTGCCATCGCCTTTGGTCTTTTCTGACATCATTTTATGATTTATATGACACCTTGTGAAAAAATCTAATATTACTGTTTTGGAAACCCTAGGCTGGTAGACATTCCAAATGGCTAAAATAGACATGATAAACAATTTTGAGATCCTTTATGTACATGCGATTTCTCTCTCCTGGTGATTAAGGTGTCAGGGGAGTGGATACTTGCGCGCTTAGTCGATGGCCTTGATACAGAAAATGTCTTCTCAAAACGCGTCATAGGAATAAAAGATACATAAATACATATTGCCACAACATTTCCCATTGGGGATGGCAATGCCGGTAAATCTGTACTTGCTACGATCCTGACAAACACTTTTCGTATTAATCTCTTTATAAATTGATGTTAGGTGCTTTTTACCTGACCTCTCTTCAAAAAATATCTTCAGTTTGACTATGGTGAATACGTCGTGGACTGCCGGTACTGATTCTACCATTCACCCTGATGTCATACACTTATTTGCAATTCTGATTTTATCCATTATCTCTATATGCCCAAACCATCTTAACATTCCTTTTTCAACTCTTATCACTCCTATCTTCTTTCAATCCACATTGTTCCCTTATTACTGTTCCATATCATATCGTTTGCATTAACCTTACACGTATTTAATAAAACAACGTTTTAACGGTTTTAAGCGCGGTGATTTATTAGGTTTTTTTGGTTTGTCCGACGTTTCGGCCGCCCCTCAGCGGTCGTGGTCACGGACGACTACACGTACTTACAAGTATTTCTAAAAGTTCTCAATTCAACTGCATTTATGCTACTCTCATGTCTATTCTATTATAAGAAGAGAATATACCAATACATTTGGTGCCACTAACTAAGTCAATTGAGAGTTATAACACAATTAATGCGGGAATATTGCTTTCAATTTTAAAATCGATTTAACTCTCTTAACAAGCTTTTAACCAATTTGCAAAACAGGAATGTTAGATATCGAATAACCTATCGAATATCTAATAATAGGTTTGTTTAAGGTATATAAACAATAGCAGTCTATTTAACGTCCAACTAGGTTCAGCTTTTTTATTATTTAAAAGCGGGCTATATAATTGATATTGTCCAAGGTAGATTAACGGATTTCGCACATTAGTAATCTCAATGCGTATGTTTTTTGTTTTTATGGTGTGCATACTCTCTGTTTCCGTGAAAATACAAAGTTGGCGCCCAATATTGGGATGTTTTTGGTCTGTTCATATTATTTTATTATTAACGCTTTCCATAAGAGTGTTCGCTTAAATATTTTTTCTCAAAAGGCATCATATTTTCGGAAATAAGATTCCTTTGTTGATATCAGAGGATCATAAGAATATATCAAAATTAATCAATTCGTCGAATATTTTGTTATAATTGGTAAAACTAAAAAAGCCTTTTGGTTTTATATATTACTATACCGCAGATAAAATCCTAGTACATTTTGAGGCCCTAGCTTATTTCGAGAACAAGCATCAGGTTACCTTGTACTATTTTTTTATTTAGGCGCTACTCGCCGCGAAGAATTTTGATTCATCCCTGGTAAACTATTACAATTTGTATCAAAAAAGTATCGTTTGTCTATTGCCGTTATAGAGACGACACATATAAATATACGTATATATATATATATATATATAATATATATATATATATATATATAAATTATATATATATATATATGTGTGTGTATATATATTGAATTTCAGCAAAATCAGTAGCGTGGGTGGTGTTTCCGTGAAATCCTACGCCTTTGCGGAATACGGTTAATGCTAGAATTACTTTAGCATCAAATTCTATTAGTTTTGTTCTAGTAATTTGAATTAAAGCTGTTAATACTTACTATTATAATCCCATTCTGGTATTAAGTCAACTGAAACAAAATAAGTTTCTCGTCAAAATAGATTTAAAGTCTAGGCCTGATTTGACTCATCTAATATCTCGATGATGAGGATTTCATCACGTTGTAGTTCCTTCATCGTCATCAGAAAAAACAAATACGACCAAACCAAGTAGGAACCATGGTTTTCTGCCAGAACTCGAAGCTACGTCATTTGAAAGAGAATAATAATAAAAACCGCGACAATCAGACCTATAATTGTTAAAATACAGGTTGGTTCGTGTTTGCATAACTTCGTCAAATTAATTGGCATGCGGATAGTCCAATCGATATACTTTTCATCTTACAAAACGTTGCAGCTTCATAGAGTTTGTATAAATAAACGTATAAATTTATGACGTATAATTTTGCATAGGTATTTTATCCGTGTAAGAACGAAGAAAAATACAATATCCAGCGGCCGGGTGGCTTGTCGTAAGAGGCGACAAAACATCCAGGTGGTAGGATATATGCCCGAATGGATGGCTACCACCCCTGGTCTAGATTATGCCGCCATAACAATCGAGTTGTGTTCCGGCATTAATGACCAGGTCCCAGTCTCTCTTAAGAGAGCAGCAGACCATTTGTAGCACATATGCTGTTGTAAATGCTCATAGGCGATGGTAACCGCTTTCCATCAAGTAGGCCGTCTGCCTGTCTGCTGCACTCATGCAATAAAAAAATTAAATTCTATTCATCTAACAATACGTCGCAGCCTCATAGCCTGTACGTATAAATTCATGGCATAAAAGTTTGCATAGTTAAGAATGAGTTCATTATTGCATAAATACTTAAGTAAAACGTAACTTTAGTTTAAGTAAATATATTTCTATAATGATATTTATAATAATAATATAATCGGCCGACAAACACACATCCCCAAATTAAGCAAGTTACGCATGTGTTATGGGTAATATACAACGGACTTCTCTGGGGCCGATCCCAGACACCCAGGCCATAGTACCGGAGAAAATACGTTTCCGAAATTTACTATACTAGGATTCGAACCCGGAGCCTCTGCGTTGAAGTGAGGTAGGTTGGCAAAGGCCTAGCCCACTCAACCACAGAGGCTGTCTAATATCTATAGTAATAATATTATAACGTTCTAAGCATACGGTGTCTGTACATTGAGATAATTAAAAAAAAAACTAGAATAGTCAACATAAACGATGGAGAACAAGGTGCAATTTTTTAGATTTTTTGTCTGTTTGTCGGCTTATCGGTTCGTCTGTTTGTTTGGGATTCACGTAAAAATTACTTGGCCGATTTTGATACGGTTTTTGGTGATCGATAATAAATTATTAGACTTAAAATCTGCGCTACTTTCTGTCATCGGAATCGCGCGGGATTTTTTCTGGGAACGATTTAAAATGCTTAGATTAGCAAATTTTGTGCAATAAAATTTGTGAAACTTTTTGTCCCGGGAATCCCACGAGAATTTCAAGTCAAGCGTAGATGATGACGTGTTCTAGTACATTATACAATTTTATAAGAAATATAATATGTTATTATAACGCCTGTTCTTTTATATGTAAATAATATTATAATTTATGTGTCTACGTCCCTATTGCTGTCAGAAAATTGGTACAATATACTCAAGGTTCTTGGGACAGAAGCCTTCGGCCTAGTTCATACTTGTAGGACCACATTATTTCATTTTGTCGTCATGTGTTAAAGCGTCGTATTCATGGTAAACATTTGTTTAGCAACAGTTGATCAACGTTGTTGATGAACAGCGAGAATGCTGCTGGAAACTTTGTTTAAATCAATATGGGTTGTCCACACACGCCAGTCTGCGTTAAAATGTTGCCCGAGGAAGTAGTGTTGTTGTGTTCTCTGTATCTGATGTATAACGCTTAATACGCCCATAGTAACGCTTTTGATTGAAATAATTCTATTAATTGCATAATTTTATCGTTGCTCCACACTACCGCCATGTTTATAAACAGTTGCAAACACACGTCAACATTTGTTGATAAACTGATGTTTTCGCTCGCCGGGCGTCAATTCTGTCAACATGGCGTGATCAACTCCGCAACAAAAGTGTTGCCCGCAATATGTTGACAGCAACTGGGCAACATGTTTATGCAACCATGTTGCTAAACAAATGTTTACCATGAATACGAGGCTTAAGGAATACGCAATGATTTCAACGTTTCAGGTAAAGCTTGCCTAATAGGACTTACTGAGGGCAGCAGATATCCCTCTTAAACTCAAACTAGATTGGACACCAACGCTGGATTACTAAACTAACTTTGTTTCTAGGTTGTTGTTGATAGGATCAATGTCTATCGCACTCAGAATTGGATAATGATTAACCCTTCATACCGGTAGTGAAAATAATAGTTGTAATTTTTTGTTTTATTGTATAGTGTGGGTCAACTACTTTACATATCACAAAACAAAGTCTATCCGCGTCTGTCTGTATATACGCTAAACCACGCAACAGATTTTAAAGCGGTTTGCACTCTCTCTCTTCTCTTTCTCCTTTTCCCAAATATTTGGGGTCGGCACAATATATCTTTTTCTTCCATGCAACCGCTATTCTCTATTCTGACACACGCAACACTACAAATCATCGTGTCCTTCACACAATCCATCCATATCCTTTTTGGTCTATCTTTATTTACTTATACTTGTACTTAGCATAACATCTGCAAAAATGTCCATGTTTCAAACAAATAAATTACTTTGCCTTTAACTATATTTGTATTCATCAATATTGCAGTTTAATATGCTTTTTGACATGTCACGTGATTTTTATCCGTCCTTGTTACATAGCCCATACCACTTCACAAGTGCAACTTTCAAAGATCCCAAATTTAGTTTTTATTATTAGTTAGATAGCTTTTAGTCGCGAGAGTTTTAGAGAGAGAGAGAGAGAGAGAGAGAGAGAGACATAATATGCAGCAAGCTTCTATAATTGCAATTAGTTTACTAAAGGAAATATTATTTTTTATAAATTGAGTACATACAGGACGTAAACTGATATATAGTTTCAACTCTTAGGCGACACGACAAGATACATAAATATCATCGTAATATTCCAAATGTTCATGAGACGGTAGCCACTAAGCATTAGGTCGACCATCCGTTGATTTGTCTATAAGAAAACATAAGCATAACAGATTCTGTAAAGGAATTATATTATGACGACATAATTTCCTACGCTGAGACGTAAAGATTTCACAGTTTATTTGACTATCAACTGTCTTATTTGATAATATTTTTCATTTTGATTTCATTTAATTACGCTTTCAGCTTTCAAAGAGTGGTGGTAGTCTTTTTTCGACATACGCGCGACATGAATTTCAGACATGAAATAAATATCTATCCATGTTAGTATTTACCTGTGTTCAGAAACTCTTCAAACTCTGATTTGTCTTTTCTTTTCATATTTTGAAATAGGTTCTGAAATAAAAATAAAACATTGTGTGTGAAGATTACACAAAATACAACAGTGATCCATAACAAAATGATGAGCGTATTTATATAGATGAATAATTATAAAAATCACCACCAGCCCGGACGGACGGTGGCCGGCCCCTTGCGGGCTGGCCTCTCCATTTGGTAGCCGGAGATTTGGGTCTCTCCGGCTTCTCTACCTCACCGAGAGGTGAGAGAGGGCGCGCGGGTCGCCGCGCGTCCCTCCTCTCCGGCCTTTATGTGCGGGCGGGTCCGGTTTCCCCGCCGGTCGCTCGCACGGCCGTAGCCTACGGCGGCTGGAGGTTGTCATGGATGACCCTCCGACGCCGCCGCCGACTCTGACGGGAGGGGAGCGTGGTGGATTGCTCCCACTCCGCTCCGCCGTCTCCTTCGCGGACATAACGGTCTCGCAGAAGGAGGCGGCTGCGTCCCACGCGTCGGCGCTCCCAACCATAGCCTTCACCACGGCCGGGAGGGACAAATCCGCCCCGATGGCTATGACGAGATCACGGCGCTGTTCGTCCCAGGCTGGACACACCTGGAGGGTGTGCAGCGCCGTGTCTTCGTCATCGCCGACGCAATGGTGGCACCCTGACGTCTGTTCGCTCCTTATTTGACACAGGTACCTCTCGAAGCAACCGTGCCCCGAGCGGACCTGCGTCAGGCGAAACGTCAGGGTGCCATGACGGCTTTGCAGCCATTCTGGCATGATTGGCCTCACCGCTTGGTTAACGGCGAGGCCTGCGCTGAGGTTCAGAAGGCGATTCGTCCACTCTGCCACCTGGAACTGCCGCAACTCGTCTCTGCGCCCCTCGATCTCGCGGGGAGCAGGTCGGCTAAACCCGTGGTCTCAAACCGCAACCCTCTGTATTTTAGAACGCCCGTATATTGCTAGAGATATCACGTACACGATACAAGTCATGTGTGGCGTGTGTCGTTGGAACGTCGTGCTTGACCGTCGCGAGTGTTGATGGGGCGAGTGACAGCGAGTCCGTGCGCTACCTAGTCATTTTGGTTGTCGTCAGCCATCGGTGGTGACACGTCGTCGGTCGCGTTCAGCGTGCGGTCACCACGGACTGATATATTCGATTCCACTAAGTAATAGAATTAAGGTAACATAAACGTGTATAATAAAATATGGCACTGGAACTATATATTTTATATATATGTTACTAATTTCAGACGACAAGCATAGCTATAAGATAGGCAAGTATAACAATATAAAATAGTAAACCCACTACATAAATATGTCAGGAAGACTCAAGTGGTCGATATTACAAATGTTATTAGATTAAGACAAAAGTTGTAAACACATGTATATATAAGTAAATAGACAAGTAAAAAGATTAGAAAGTAAGTGTTAAATAAAACAAGAACAAAAGTATATTTTAAAGCTAGTATAACATTAAAAATAAGTGAATACTTTTTTTGAAATAGAGAAAGCGTATCTAATCGATTTTGGTCCCGATCAATGCTGCTATTTTACTCGCACATGCTTTTGTTTGGTTATTTTTCATATAACTTAGATGTATACTTCAGATCAAGGCTCTCTTGTCACAGACATCACAGATTTTCGGGTTCAGTCAAATTTATAAATTATATTACACATACTTACTATGCCCCGATAATACCGCTGCAAACCAACAGTGGTCACCTCTGGCAAATGTGTTGGAAAGTGGAATACCCAGACTGTTTTGGGCTGGAACAAATAATTCTGCACATTTGTAATCAAATTTATTGATCAGTTACAGACTTCAATGCAGAAAAATAAACCAAGCCGTACCATTCATCGCATTGTTTTATTTTTACTGCAGGAGTTCAGCAGACAGGCAGACGACCCCCTTGATGGAAAGCGGTTTCATCGCCTATAGACATTTGCAACACTAAAGTTGCTACAAATGCGTTGCTGCTCTCTTGAGGAAGTCTGGAACCTGACTACTAATAAAAGAACGCAACTCAAGGTTGTTATGCAAATACCCTACCACCTGGCTGTGGGTTGTTTTGTCGACTCTTACGACAGGCCGCCCGGCCGCAGGAAATTGTATTCTTTCTCCGTCCCTGCAGGGATAGAAACGTATTTATAAACGAATATCTTTTGAATGTATATTTATACCCTTCACACGGATTTATTTTACTTTTGATAGCTCGATGACGGATCAATTAGTAATGTCCTAGTGCGTTACCGACTCGATTTGCTATAGATATAGAATTCCTTTATAAATAAGTTTTAATCAATTTAGCTTATCTATATATTTTTGCTTAAAAATACTATGTCGTTTAATAAATATACCCACATTAATATCAATGAACATATTTGACATATATTAATTGACTCATAATAATTGCCGTATTATTTTTCTTTAAACCAGAACATTTTTTATTTTCAACTCGATATGAGCTCCACCACCATATTTTTGTTTTAATTTTCCATCCTGTAGTTCAAAAGTTAGAATTAGGAACCACCTATCAACTAAAATATACGTCACTAACAAATATGAGAGGAAGACAAATAGTCGCTTACCAATACTTTTTTTTTTTAATTAGTTACATTGTGACATAATACAAGTGGTCGTCCGTGCTCGTAATTCAACCATAACAATTAATGCCGAAGACTATATACTTCTATAATCACAGATTTCGCCAAGGCTACACTCATAATTTGACTTGAATAAATAATAGTTTAAAAAAACTAAAAAAAACACGCTTTTATAAAAAATCCAACTAAAAAAACAAAAAATAAAATTTAATATAATATAAAAAAGCGTGGGGTGTATTCAAAGCGCTTTTTAAGATATTATATTATTAATTGAATACACCCCACGCTTTTTTATATTATATTAAATTTTATTTTTTGTTTTTTTAGTTGGATTTTTTATAAAAGCGTGTTTTTTTTAGTTTTTTTAAACTATTATTTATTTTTCATTTTTTAGTTGATTTTTGTTTAAATGTTTTTAAATACAAGCTTTTGAGATCCTGCATATCATGTAGCAGCAGAGTGCTAGCCAAGACAAGTAAAACGAGCCCAAACACGACGGGTCTATCTTGTTTAGTACAGGAGTTCCTATGGCCACCTTCCGACTCCATCATCAGATCAGCTCCATGGTACCATATTATTGCATTGTCACGCGATATAAACATACGAGCCCAAACACGAAGGGTCTATCTTGTTTAGTACAGGAGTTCCTATGGCCACCTTCCGACTCCATCATCAGATCAGCTCCATTGTACCATATTATTGCATTTTGACGCGATATAAACATACGAGCCCAAACACGACGGGTCTATCTTGTTTAGTACAGGAGTTCCTATGGCCACCTTCCGACTCCATCATCAGATCAGGTCCATGGTACCATATTATTGCATTGTCACGCGATATAAACATACGGGCCCAAACACGAAGGGTCTATCTTGTTTAGTACAGGAGTTCCTATGGCCACCTTCCGACTCCATCATCAGATCAGCTCCATGGTACCATATTATTGCATTGTCACGCGATATAAACATACGGGCCCAAACACGAAGGGTCTATCTTGTTTAGTACAGGAGTTCCTATGGCCACCTTCCGACTCCATCATCAGATCAGCTCCATGGTACCATATTATTGCATTGTCACGCGATATAAACATACGGGCCCAAACACGAAGGGTCTATCTTGTTTAGTACAGGAGTTCCTATGGCCACCTTCCGACTCCATCATCAGATCAGCTCCATGGTACCATATTATTGCATTGTCACGCGATATAAACATACGGGCCCAAACACGAAGGGTCTATCTTGTTTAGTACAGGAGTTCCTATGGCCACCTTCCGTCTCCATCATCAGATCAGCTCCATGGTACCATATTATTGCATTGTCACGCGATATAAACATACGGGCCCAAACACGAAGGGTCTATCTTGTTTAGTACAGGAGTTCCTATGGCCACCTTCCCACTCCATCATCAGATCAGCTCCATGATACTATATTATTGCATTGTCATCGACCTTTGACAGGTGTGCAAAGTATGAATTAAATCTGATCGTTCAAAGTAGGACAAAATCGAGCTCAAAGGGGTCGGTTACAGACATACTGACATACTGACATACAAGTGAAGCTAATATAAAGCGTGTAAAAATAAGCAATGGTAGTGTATGTGATGTTTTAATTGATTGATTTATTGTATTTTTATGTATATTTTTTTAAAATATTAGCATTCGTTGGTTCTTCTCTATATACACTATAATTGTGCGAAATTTTATACTCCTCCGTCCGCGCAGTTTTCGTAAAAAGGGGTACAAAGTTGCTTCACGTATTATAGACTAGTAAACAAGTGCCTTTTGGACCAACTTTTTTCAGCAGTCTCCAAAAATTATAAATGAGGTGTCATTCGATTCGGAATGGCATCTAGATGATTTTTGAAAAAATGAAGTTCCCCTTGCAAAAATTGTAAAAGTTATTAACAATTAACTAAAAAAAAGAAGGGGGATTTAGTTTTTTTGCAAATATCTCAAAAAGTAATTTAAAAAAATCAAATTTGAAAAAAGATTCGAAAAGAAAAGGAAATTTCCTAAAAAAAGTCTCGACTCCCGAAACTGTAAGATCAATATTTCTTTTCTATTCTAAAGCCTTTTAAGAATTGCTCCAAGAAAGGAAAAAAATCTTAAATTTACAGTTTAACAATTATCACACTTGCAATATTTATGTTCAAGCAAAACAAAAATATTTTGTAACAACGAAAATTATTAATAAAAAAATGAATAATAAACATTTTCTAATTTTTCCAACGGGGTACTATTCTAAAGCCTTTAAAGAATTGCTCCAAGAAAGGAAAAAACTTAAATTTATAGTTTAACAATTATCACACTTGTAATGTTCATGTTCAAGCAAAAAAATTTATTAATTAACTATTGAATAACTAAATGAAAAATTGTTATAAAAATTTTTTTCAAACAGATTATTGTTCATTCATCTATTCAGTTAGTGCCTGAATTTTTTCAATTTTTTATTTTCATATTTAGTATGTTTATATAACATTTATTTATTAAAGGGCCGATGTAGGTGTGGCTTGCGTAAGCCAGAGTACCCGTTTTCAGCCGTATTTTCATCCCTCTGGGAAAATTATAAATATTGATCTTACAGTTTCGGGAGTCGAGACTTTTTTAGGAAATTTCCTTCTCTTTTCGAATCTTTTTTCAAATTTGATTTTTTTTTATTACTTTTTGATATATTTGCAAAAAACCAAAACCCGCCTTCTTTTTTTTAGTTAATTATTAATAACTTTTACAATTTTTGCAAGCGGAACTTCATTTTTTTCAAAAATCATCTAGATGCCATTCCAAATCGAATGACACCTCATTTATAATTTTCGGAGACTGCTGAAAAAAGTTGGTCCAAAAGGCACTTGTTTACTAGTCTATTAATATACAGACACCTTTTGCTGATTCTTAGTAGTTTCCCATAATGATAACATACATGTACCCTGAATTCCAGACCAACAAACGGACATGACTGTTTTAATTAAAAATTTCTTCGAAGCGTAACAAGAGCGGGAGAAACGTATTAATTAGAAATCTGTTAAAGACTTGCTTAAATGAGATGAATTTCAATATAAAATATTAATTTTGTTTTTGTCTACAAGGATAATTACGTAAAGGCTTTACGAGTTATGAGTTATTTAGAAACAATAGACAATATAAATTATTTATGGATAGCATGTACTCAGAAATTAAACTTTATATTCCAGGTAAGTCTTTTTTTCTATACTGATTCTCCCTTCAACTCATCATCATTATCATTCGAGCGATAAATTCCAGTTGCGTTCGGAGCGTTCACTCCGACGCCCAGGTTCCGCTTTCCTACTTTTTCTACTCCACTTCGCCTAGCCTTCAGCATCTGCCGATTGGAGACCATTGGTACTCACGTCATCCTTCAAAACGTCAAGCGAGCATTTCTTGGGCCTTTCCGTTCGACTAGGACCTAGCAGAGGGGGCATGGCCGAGTCATTTTTCCCCACATAATTAGCCGGTCTCTGGCTCTCTCTGTAAAACATGGCCGTACCAGTGTAAGCGACGCTCTTGCAGTCTACTATGTCACAGACATGAAGCCTGCTGCGGATACGGAAGATCTTGACACGGCTTTTCCGGGTCACTCCAGACATCCATCGCAGCATATTCATCTCCGTGACACGCTTGTGTCGCTCAAGTACAGGCCAAGTTTCTCTGCCATATAGAAAGACTGGTCTAATGATGGATTTATACACCTTTCCTTTTAATTTTACCGGAATTTTGGGGTCACAAATGACACCTGTCACTATTGATTCTCCCTTCAACTATTCCGGAAGTTACGGAAGCTTTTTCATTTGGTTATATGTTACTATGTTATTTTACTCCTTATTTTACATAATATTGCGGACTCGTCTTTAAAATAAGTAAGTAGGTAATAGGCTGAATGACACTCTTAAAAGTCAAAGGATAACTTGTTATACGAGTTATTCCTTTTGCAGGATCCATTATGATTCAAGATTAATTCGCTTAGAAACTTATTCATAACAGCGGAACTTCAACACAAGTAAGTAAAACAAGATACCCAGTTTTGTCACGGAGTCACAAAACTGAGACATAAAAATTTCACATGTACAGAAGTTTCACTCCGTGCATAGTTCACAAAGTGATGCAACAAAACATACAAAGCGGGAACAAAGTCTTAGAAAATACTGATCATATTGAGGATATTTACAAAATACATTGACATTTTAATTTTTCCGACTCTACTAGAGCCTTTTAAGGACAAATTTACAACACTGACGGTTATAATTAAAATAAATTAATATGCACAAAATACTGTGTTAGTGGATGTGCAGTATTCACGTTAAAAGTGGTGCGAAAACAAAAAATACTCGATGAAAAGCTTAATAATAAAAATAATTAAAAATTAAAAATAAAGATAGAAGTCAGCTTGACTTCTATCTTAATTTTTCCAGATTTTTCTTCACATTCACATACACACCCATTAAACTAAGACTATCTAGTGAGCAATAATATTAAAAATATATATATATATTTCCTTTCTTCAAAGCAGGCTCTGACATTACTTTGCCACTAGACGTCATAGTAATAATTAAAATATTTTAAGGTAAATTCCAACCCAATACATGAAAGCTTTCCGAGGTTCACAAGCTCGTTAATAAAGTTATAAAAGGGGTTACTCATAGCAGCAATAATGCCATTATAAACAATATTCTCCTTTGCCCTTTTTAACGGGCCTGTGTACTTCGTATTTAACTATTATAAATAATGGGGCATTCTATGAGATAATATTAATATGAACTTAATAAAACTACGTTTTAAACGTTATAAGCGCGGTAATTTATTTGATTTCGGTTATTCCGACGTTTCTAATTCTAAAAAAATTATATTAGGCTACCATAGAGTAAATAATAACCATAAACAAAATTAAAACTAAATAATTAAAATGAACAAGGTGGCGGTAGGCTAAATAAAACTTTAACAATACTCGTTGATATTTGTCACCTTTGTTTTCCATCTTACCGTGTTCACGGCCACTGAAAGTGTCCGAAACGTCGGAATAACCAAAATCAAATAAATTACCGCGCTTAAAATCGTTTAAAACGTAGTTTTATTATGAATACAAGTCGCGAAAACTTAAGAACTTAAAACTTTATTAATATTGGGTATTAAAAATAGAAAAGAGAGCACCACAATTGTATTTCATGTAAAGTGCAGAACTAAGCTTGCGCTTCTTATAGTAATTTCACTGCACTATATTAAATATATCTAAATTAATATACCCGAATTGCAATTAAAGTGCCCTTTTCCGACCCATCATAATTATTTATTGTTCGTAGTGTATTTATCTGTAGGTTTTCCATACATAAATAAACATTGTTCTGAGTAAACGTTCTGTTAACAGTTTATGCCATGACCGTATAAATAATGCAAGAGTCCATACGTACCCTTCCGAACTTCATTCTGTCTCTTGCTTCGTTGTCTAGTTGCCTCTGAATATCATCAGCGTTGTCGTAAAGAGTATTCGGTCGGGAGGTTGTTATGTCTTGAGTTTTGTCTGGGAACAAAACATAAATTAATTATCAATAAACTATGCCAAATACTTATTTAAACACTTCACTTGAAGTGTTTAAAAAACCTCATAACTACAGATATAAAAACAATAAATATAATCCGAGTAGTCTACAGACTCTTCGTTTTTTTTTGTTTCATTTACAGGTATACAATACTACGGTATTGATTTATATTGTTACATACAGAGGGGTTTTAATTAAATACCATTTGAGAGATCAAAAACTTGAATGTAATAATAATAATTCATTTATTTCAGAAAATTGAGTATTTCCATATTATATAATTCTATATAATAAAAATATTTGCATGTTATCAAAGCTGAAATTAATTCAAGGCACAACAATTAATTAATAAGACCAATAGAAAGCAGTACACCCGCGTCACTATAATTACCAGTATTATCAATGTCTCTACATTACGGCGTCGAAGGGGCGTTTTTTTTTTATCGCTAGACTACAGCAGACAGGCAGGCGGCCCACCTGATGGAAAGCGGTTACCGTCGCCTATGGACGTTTGCAACACCAGAGGTGTCACCAACGCGCTGCCGGCCTCGAAGAAATCTTATGACACCCTTTTTAAAAAACCCCATGTCGAAGCGCTGTGGGAAAACCACGGCTGGGAGCTCATTCCAAATCCCCACGGTGCGCAAGAGGAACGTTCTAGAGAACCGTTGCGTACAAGAGCGAAGCGGCTCAAGGAAGTGGGGATGAACGCCCAGCCGATGGCGTGCGGTGCGGTGGTAAAAAGAAGACGAAGGCACCATTCTAAACAGTTCCTCGGAACACTCTCCGTTATATAGTCGGTAGAATACGCAGAGAGACGCGAAGTCTCTCCGAAGGCCAAGCGTATCTAAGCCGTCTGTGAGTATGGGATCGTCGACAATGCGAACGGCTCGACGTTGGATACTGTCCAGGGGATTTAGCTGGTAAGCGGGTGCCCCAGCCCACAAGTGTGAGCAGTACTCCATATGCGGTCGCACCTGGGCTTTGTAAAGCACAAGGCGTTGCCGCGGAGTGAAGTACTGCTTGGATCGGTTTAGCACTCCCAGCTTCTTGGAGGCAAGTTTTGCCTTGCCTTCAAGGTGGCCCCTGAACTGTACATCGTTGCAATGTCGACACCAAGGATCCCAATACTCTTCGAGGTGGTAAGGGGTGTTCCTTGGAACTGAAGGGCATGTACGAATGGGGTTTTCTTGGCTGAGAATACGCAGACCTGTGTCTTTGTGGGATTGAATTGGACACGGTTTTGTCTTCCCCACTCAGCGACTCTCTCTAAGGAGTTCTCTACCTTAGACACAAGTCTAACCCGACTTTCCTCCACAAATGATCGAGGGACGTTTGCACGTCCAGAGTAATGCGCGTCGCCAGTGCTGTATATTGGTATACATGGAATTATGGACTCTGCTACCGGGCTGCGAGGCGGTGTGATAAGAACATACACGTAATGTACAGATTCTATTAAACAACCAAATATAACAAGACCAAATCGCAAGGTAGAAGATTGTAATAACATGAAATGTGAAAAGCCTGTCGAAGATTCCCGTTTCGAAATGCACACTTTAAACGCCTCGAATGCGGTTGTATTATTAAACATGTAACCCCCCCCCCCTCACCCGCCCCCAATAAACATGCATAGACAATCTACTAGAATTCTGAAACTTGTAAAACTTTAACACAAAACAACATGGCTTCTAAAAACTTGCAACGTGTTAATGAACAATGAAAAGGTTTATAATATTTTGCTCAAAGATCGGCAATAAGAACCAAGCTTGTGATAAACAATAGTAGATTATAGTTAAATACTTCAAAAATTAACACAAACAAAACAGCTGTGAATAACTAAGACAACCGTTAAAAAGTATTACAGATAATGTAGACACGAAAGAAAAGAGCAAGATAATATTATATACTTGGTAGTGGTTAGAAAGCTTAAATATGTATGTACGTCAAGCAATAGAATAAACATAATATTTGAATGTATGTAACATTCCTAAGCTGCCGACTATTGTTAGTGTATTACGTAGGTCAAACAAAGGTAACAATACAACATGTGTTCGGCCATAGAGTAAAAGCATTATAGGTTCTCAGCATACCCCAGAAGTGACAATATTGTTACGAGTGTGGGACTCGAATTATAATGCCGTTGAAATTAGTATAGAATTTATTAGAACTATACAAACACGTATAACACAGGTGCAAATATAACTGGATACAACCAGTATAAACTGCACGATTCAATAACACGTGCAAAGTCCGTCACTATATCGCTTATCGAATGTCCTACACACGTCTTCTTCGTATCGTAATAAAATTGTCGATTGACTGCCTCACCCCTCCATTCGGGCATTACTTTTATCCTGTACAAATACAATATGGCTCGACGCAAAACAATAATTTCAAAGAATTAGTTCGACACACCTGCCTAATGACTGCCATAAAACAAGTACAATAACAATAGATGTTTTTCTTAATTACAATTTTAAACACAAAGTAAACAAAAGAAGTCCAAATGCGGGAAAGGTAATAAACCAGGTTTATAGGAGGCAGATGTGCATTCGCTTTTTGTCGGCATGTAACAATATAAACAAAATAGCTTTTACTTATGTTAGTTACGTTTAATTCTGAATATCCTGGACTATCATTCTTAACCGCACTGTTAAATAACTCTCATTTCATACCCCATGAAAATTATCCATCCCATAAAATTTGAGATAGCGTTTTTATGTGTACGCCATATTGTGAATTATTACGGGTACCGACCTAAAATTATAGACAATTTCGACTGAAACCATAAAAACAAATTGTAAAATTGTTGGCCCAGGTTTATTATAGAATGTAGATAAAAACCTAATTTTGTTATCATAAATCGTTTTGATGCACGCCATTGTTTTACGAATAGAAATTTCTTGAATAATTCATACTTCTATAGAATTTAATTTGACATATTTTACAAGCGGTTCGCTTGTATTGACTTTAATGTTATTATAAAAGTAGATAGATGGATAAATCTTTATACTACTTCAGCCAATCTCTGTCCACTGCTGGACGTAGGACTCCCCAAGTACGCGCCATATATTCATTCCGGTCTCCGTCATCCTCATCCAGCGCCTACCGGTGACCTTGCACAGGTCGTCGGTCCACTACAGGACTCGTCTGCTCCATAGGCCATCGGTCCTGCTGCAGACGTGACCGGCCCACTTCAACTTGCTAATTTTGCGAGCTATGTCGGTTACCTTCGTTCTCTTACGGATCAGACACTTTCACATTTTATTACAACATTTACTGTAGTAATGCATGTTTTTTTTAACTAACAGAAAGTAGAGATTTTAACGAACAAAAAGCCCACGGACTTTTAAAAAAAGTTGATATTTCGACGCGAGAGTTTTCGATTGAAAATTAGGGTGGTTTTTCGATATTAAGCCAAAATAAAGTGAAACCTACAACTACCTACAACTTTGCCATTTAACTTTATTCTATAGGACTTGTAGTTTTGCCGGAAACCGAGATAAAACGTTTTTACCCGTAAATTACTTTTCCTTTAATTTTTGTTATATTTTCCTCCCTTTCTAGTGAATTTCATCATATTATTATTATTTTTTTCGCTTTGTACCATTTTTAAAAGCTTTAGCCCTGGTCTAGTAGTAGAAAAAAATGATATTACCTTAATTAGAAAAGTTGTTGCCGAAATTAATATTTAAATTTTAATCATTTTTTTCTCAAGTTTTCACTCGTACCTATTCATGAAGATGGAGTGGCGGGCCACGGGCGCGCCATTGGACCTCTTAGAATACCGAAATCAGCAAAACCTTCAATAGAGACGATAAAAACTGGCGATTTTGACGAGATAATAATTGCAAAATTTGGCCCCCAGGCCCCCGTGTTCCAGAGTACTATGCGGTCCAACGCTTATATCTTTAAATTAGTAGACTGCACAAGCAAGTCAAGACTGCTGTTCACTATTTTTATATGGCAAAGAAAAAGACGCGATACTTTATCCTTTTTTGGGGATTATATCCATTAAATATGTCTTACTTTTAAAATGTCATCAAAGTTGTTAACCATAGATTATTTCGTCTCTCGAGAAGTTGTTAGCATTAAAATTTAATAACATTGGATAGCCACGACTTATACTTAGTTGTTAAAACGCCATGTTGAAGGCTACTTAGAAATTCGGATCATACATTTTTATACAGTTTTTTTTTAATGAATAGTTAATGTTTTTATGCACAATAAAACTATTTAGAATCAAGAGAAACGTACTAAATGGTACTTAGTACATTTTAAATCTATTAGCCGAACAATAACATAAGATTAACGTTTCAAATAATATTAATCAAAAAACGTTTTCTACTTCAAAACAAAATGCTTTAAGAAGGGATATCGACCTTATATAAGAAATTCAGCACACGTGGGCATTTCGCTACGACATTTTTAACAACAGTTGCATGCTGTAGTGTTTGTATTATAATATAATATCAACCTATAAATGTCCTACTGCTGGGTTCCGGTCTCCCATTATCAAAAATAAATTACTGTAAAAAAAATTATACATAAGTAATGCTTTCATAGGTTCCGCACTAGGACTAGCCTGTATCGCGAACACCAAGTACGTGTATGATTGACTGCATCACAATATTGTGATATATAATAAGGTTAGTTAATATGATATTACATAATAAGTAAGTAAGGGGAACGTACAGTATACCTGCCACGCTTGTCCAAGGTGGCTTGGCAGGTTTGACACAGTGTTTATGTTAATAGGCAATATTTTATAGGAAACAATTATACAGTGGTACAAGTTTATAATGACCCAATAGTTTATAGCAATGGGTGTTATGAGAAGCGGATCAACTTATTCCACAAATAGACTAGTAAACAAGTGCCTTTTGGACCAACTTTTTTCAGCAGTCTCCGAAAATTATAAATGAGTTGTCATTCGATTCGGAATGGCATCTAGATGATTTTTGAAAAAAATGAAGTTCCGCTTACAAAAATTGTAAAGTTATTAACAATTAATTTTAAAAAAGGGGAGTTAGTTTTTTGCAAATATCTCAAAAAGTAATAAAGTTTTTTCAGATTTGAAAAAAGATTCGAAAAGAGGAAGAAATTTCCTAAAAAAAAGTCTCGACTCCAGAAACTGTAAGATCAATATTTATAATTTTCCCAGAGGGATGAAAATACGGCCGAAAACGGGTACTCTGGCTTACGCAAGCCACACCCACATCGGCCCTTTAATGAATAAATATTATTTAAACATACTAAATATGAAAATAAAAAAATTCAGGCACTAACTGAATAGATGAATGAACAATAATCTGCTTGAAAAAAAAATTTATAACTATTTTTCATTTAGTTATTCAATAGTTAATTAACACTTTTTTTTTGCTTGAACATGAACATTGTAAGTGTGATAATTGTTAAACTATAAATTTAAGATTTTTTCCTTTCTTGGAGCAATTCTTGAAAGGCTTTAGAATAGAACCCCGTTGGAAAAAATAAACAATGTTTATTTTTAATTTTTTTATTAATAATTTTCGTTGTTACAAAATTAAAAACTTAAATTAATCATCGAAAAAATTTTTTTTTTCAATATTAATAACAATCCGTTTTTATGCTTATAAGAAACTCCATAGAATGTTTTTTTTTAATATTTTATCTCTTATTGTTTAAAAAATTGTTATAAACAAATGCGTTGTTTATAAGATAATTAAATTTTTTTATGGGATTTCAATCTTTGATACAAATAATGATTTTTAAAAGAAAACTTGATCCTTAAAAAAAGAATTATTACTTAAAAACGCATTTGTTAATTAACAATTATTTCCTCCCACTTCTAATTAACATTAAGGAACCATTTTTTAAAATAATTATTTGTTTTTCTTTTCGATTAAAAAAATAATAATTTTATTAATTTTTTCATTGTTTATGCAATAAACAATTTGTTATAAAAAAATAATTTTTTATAATTTTTTCTATTCTACTTTCTGTCACAAAAGCAGAAATGTTTATTATTTTAATTTTTTTTTATTATTAAAAAAATGAAACCTATAAAAAAATTATCTTATAAACAACGCATTTGTTTATAACAATTTTTTTAACAATAGAGATAAAAAAAATATATTTCTTTGGAGTTTCTTATAAGCATAAAAACGGATTGCTAATAATATTAAAAAAAAAATATTTTTCCGATGATTAATTTAAGTTTTTAATTTTGTAACAACGAAAATTATTAATAAGAAAATGAAAAATAAACATTTTCAATTTTTTCCAACGGGGTTCTATTCTAAAGCCTTTCAAGAATTGCTCCAAGAAAGGAAAAAATTTTAAATTTATATTTAGTTTAACAATTATCACACTTGCAATGTTCATGTTCAAGCAAAAAAAAATTGTTAATTAACTATTGAATAACTAAATGAAAAATTGTTATAAAAAAATTTTTCAAGCTGATTATTGTTCATACATCTATTCAGTTAGTGCCTGAATTTTAAAATTTTTTATTTTCATATCTAGTATATTTAAATAATATTTATTCATTAAAGGGCCGATGTGGGTGTGGCTTGCGTAAGCCAGAGTACCCGTTTTCGGCCGTATTTTCATCCCTCTGGGAAAATTATAAATATTGATCTTACAGTTTCGGGAGTCGACTTTTTTAGGAAATTTCCTCTTCTTTTCGAATCTTTTTTCAAATTTGAATAATCTTTATTACTTTTTGAGATATTTGCAAAAAACTAACCCCCCCCCTTTTTTTTTAAATCATCTAGATGCCATTGCGAATCGAATGACAGCTCATTTATAATTTTCGGAGACTGCTGAAAAAAGTTGATCCAAAAGGCACTTGTTTACTAGTCTAAAACTATTATAAATGATGTGTAAAAAATGTCCAAAGTGTAATAATAGCACTTATTTAATTGTCAATATTTTTTTAAGACCTCTATGAATTTAGTGTCGTCCAAGTGTGCGAAATTTCATACTCCTCCGTCCGTGCAATTTTGGTAACAAGGGGTACAAAGTTCGGTTCACGTATTAATATAGAGATAAGAAACATCAATTTACATAAGGGTAACAAAAAGCAAAGGGATGATCACAAAGGCGTTACAACTAACACCTCTTACATAGTTAGCGCTTTTGTTAGAGGCAATTCGGAAAGGTTCGCATGTCGAAGATTGAGTAACAAAATCAAATAATCTAACAGAGAAAATCATATTTCAAAAGTGTTACTTTATTGCGAAGTTAGCAAGTAAATTAAGAGATAGAAATAGACTGTCTTTAGGTATACAAAATTATGACAATATTTCTTAGTAACCTTTTTGCTTAAGTTCAATTTAACAGTAGTAAAAATAATTAAATAGCATAGACTATTATTTTATTTTCCTCTTTCATTGTGTTTATGGCTTGGCAGCTAGTCTCTTACGCTAGAGTTAATATTAAATTAAAAAACATGTTAATTTTAACCAGTGTGTTTTAGGCTAGATAGATAGATAACACTTTATGGCTCACCAGCACAAACAAATACAAAAACTAAATGCATTATTACATTACTTGTTGGAAAAACAAAAGGCGGTCTTTTCGCTAAAAGCGATCTCTTCCAGGTAAACTAGGTTAAAAGAAATTCTAACTAATTTAGCGATGTAGGTGGACCAGAAAAAAGATAGGACTGTACAATTTAAATACACATACTTACACTAAACACTAAATTTAATACATATATATATATATATATATATATATATACAATAGTGATAGTAAATATGTATATACTAATTAATATTAATAAATATATTTCTGAAGATTATATGTGACAATCATTTTATATTAACACATATTAAAATAGATAAATAAGTAAATGTTTAATAGTTAGACAAATTTATTTAATGACAAATAGAACTTTCTAAGGGAGTTCCGAAATGTAGGTAATGTTTTGGCCTCTCTGACAGTAAAAGGCAACGCATTCCAGAGTTTGACAGCCTGCACTGTAAAAGTGTTATCATAAAAATATGAAGTGTGCGCAGGTTTCAGGAGTCTACCAGATGTTCTGAGCGCAAACAGTGAGAAGTGGAGAGGCGAAGGAATTCAAAATGTCCCTTAAGCTAAGGAGGACTATTAGGATTAAATAGTATATTATAAAGCAGAGTTAGAATGTGAGTATTACGGCGAAAGCAAATGGGAAGCCACTTGAGCTCCATACGAAATTCGGAAACATGGTCATATTTTCGCAAAGCAAATATGAACCGAAATTTTGAAGTCGCTCAAGTTTACTTAGATGTTCAGAGGTTAAATCTAGATAGCAGGCGTCAGCATAATCAAATATGAGAAGTAGTAGGAACTGCAAGAATATTTTGTTTACTTATTATTTCATTGTTTTAATAGGGTTTTTAAACGCGCAGGAACGTAATAAGAATACAATTTCCTGCGGCCGGGCGGCCTGTCGTAAGAGGCGACAAAAGAACCCACAGCCAGGTGGTAGGGTTTTTGGGTCTTATGACATATTATTATTTGATTTTGGAGGTGTGCACTGAAAACCAGTGCTGTGTCGGACAATGTTTCGGCACAGCAAAATACTGAGTGCCAACCTACAATTTCTGTCTGTGATGTATTTTCTCATCTGTTTTATTGTACGTGTATCGCCATTGGAAAGAAATTTTTTCTTTATTATAAAAAAATAAAGTTTGTGTGATGTTTGCGCCGTTTGCTGTCGAAACGCTTGGACCGTGGGGTTCTGAGGCCATGAGCCTCTACCAAAATTTATCGAAATGATTCATCTTCAGGTGATCAGAAGGCTGGTGCCTACCTCGGCCAACGGATCACTATGGCGATCCAGCGAGGAAACATAGCCAGCCTTCTGGGCACCTTACCCATAGAAGACGGTCATCTGGGCTCGGTATTCTACTTCTAAAGTAAAACTAGTAAAATGTATTTATGCCATCGGTAAAACAGCCAGATGTGTTTCGTTTCACGTGGCGATATACTTTATCGAACAAACACACGAAATTTAGCATTAATGTTAGTTATTTCTTGCGTAAAAAGGATTTTAGTTATCAGAGTAGCGCAGTATGGCATCACCTATGTAAATAGCGTTATTACGTCGGTTTTAACAGTGAAGTGCATATGAATACAGCCTCATAAGCATTCATATTTTAAAAATGTAGAGCAATATATTTCAAAATTAGAGGTAATACTTCTGAATGTATTCCCGCCACGACGCTGCACAGCATTCTGTAAACTCAAAATTGCGAGTGCAGCGGTTGCAGTTTGCGGAACTACAAATTAACTTCCGCAAACACTTCTACACGGCTAAGGGAAAATGTTTTCTAACATTTTCTAGCCAATCGCTGTATGTTTGGCTTTTAAAAACATTATAAATTTTAGTACTTTACCGCACACTTGTTTTATAGTTATCTTGAAACAAACAACGTGACTTACGTGATGAAAATGGTCTACCTTTCGAAATTAAATACGCTACGTAGCAACGAGTTGCTGAAAATTTAAGTGAGGTCATAAACGGACTTTTGTTTTAGTTTTTTATTGCATTAGTTCAGCAAAAAGGCAGACGGTCCACCTAATGGAAAGCGGTTACAGTCGCCTATAGACACTTGCAACACAAAACAACAAATGCGCAGCTCTCTAAAAGGAGAGTGGTCTACTAATGTCGGATAACCACCTCAAGGCTATCATGGCAGATACTCTAGACCAGGGGTGAAAGCCATCCAGACGGGCAAATGCCAAATTAATTTATAGATAAGCTACATTGGGGATGAATGATATTATGTAGGATTTGTACTCGGTTTTGACAAAAGTGTGACAGCAATATTCGTAAAATTTTAATATTGATTAGCAAATAATTAAACTACCGACGTAACAAAATTTGGCTTAAATATAATAGTTACTTTAATTCATTATATTAGTTTTGACCTTGTATTCATGTCTCATATAAATAAATAAAAAATAATTTAAAAGAAAAAATACTATCTTATTGCTATTTACACAATTCTAGAAGTTTTCCGATATACTGAAGATTCACATTTTTTTTTGCAAAATTTCCATTTTTTATCCGACTTCCAAAAAGGAGGAGGTTCTCAACTTGATCGGTATTTTTTCATAATAATAAAATCACCTCGACGATACACGGGTGTTTAAGCTACAAACCAACAATTCATTTCAAAACATTGTGTTATTAGACTTGTCTTATAGAAATTTGATAAATTATTGTTGTTGTATTAATTGTATTTGGAAGGTAAGCGTGTCTTTCAGGGGTAATGTATCTCAAACAATAAATCATGCGTGAAACAGTATTGATACAAGACAATAGGAAATGGAGGAACCTAAACAATACAACATGTAGTCATATGAGTACATAGTAAAATATAATGCAAAGCATTGTTACCAGTACTATATCAAGCCCCGCTGTAATGAAGCGTGACATATCATCATGTATTGAATGACATGAAAATACCTCGATTTCGGGTCCGGAATAGACATAGATAATTAGTGACGTAGGGAGCTATCGCGCCCGGACCACGATACCTTTTTGGACCACCCCCCTCGCCCCTCTATTCGAAAACGATATAATATTATATGTAAAATATACTCACTTTATAAATAAATAAAGTCATAGGCCCAAGCTAGGCTTTAAAATTGATACAAAAAATGTAGTTGAGAAAACAACACTAGATTTTGAAATGTATATAAATGATCATCTAGAATTATTTCAAAAGATACTATTATGAATATATTATTACCTACAGTTTGATTTAGACTATTAGTGTTCCTTTTAATATAAGAATTAATATTTACCACCAAATTCAAAATATATTTCCAAAAAATATATATAATAAAAGTTAAAATTATCCAGCATTGTTTTGCGGACAATTTAGCGCCCCCTTGTGAGTAGAGCCCGGGGCATGATTTCCCCCCTTGCCCCCCCTCGCTACGCCACCGAGGATATGTCGTCTTTGTATAGAAATTGAAGATAACACTACGTTATGAAACAAAATATATAATTTCCAAACAGTAAAAATATTAACATTCAAGATTATATATATAAGATTTATAATATTTCGGAAATTTGTGTTTTGTGTTCATTTTACTATTCACTAGTGGTCGGCGTGGTGGTGGTGGTGGTAGTGGTTGTGAAATTCGACCATATTATGTAAAAAACTTCTATAATATAATCACGGATTTCACCAAGGCTAAACTGTTAATTTGACTTTAAGAATAAACAAAATATACCATGTATTTGGTAAAGACACACATGTATATAAGTATACATGTGTGTCTTTGCCAAATACATGGTAGTGTGTGTATTTTTAATGCATATAAAAAAAATGAATTCGTGTCTTCTTCTTTAT
This sequence comes from Dendrolimus pini, assembly GCA_949752895.1. NCBI lineage: Eukaryota > Metazoa > Arthropoda > Insecta > Lepidoptera > Lasiocampidae > Dendrolimus > Dendrolimus pini. The sequence continues at coordinate 19,216,161 of OX457132.1, read as the reverse complement.
TAAAAAGTTTATAAAAGTAGTCTGTAATTTTGACCAAACCCTAGATGGGTTCTTATTAATTTTGATGCGCTGAATCCGAATATGAGGTCAGTTTAATCCACATCCTCAAAGTTTTGAGGGTGTATTTATCAAACTGACAACTGAAAATACATAAGAATAGGATCTGGTCAAAAATAGAGACCTTTTTTTGTGGGCCGATATAAATTATTGTCAATCTTGTGTAAATCCATCCGTCAGTAATAAGGAAGTTTTCTGCCCAACAACCAGTAAACTATCATAGAAATGTTTATCAATTTGGCCGCTCCTTCACGTTGGCCATTTGGAAGTTTGCCAAATTGTGGACTTCTCTTATTCTATATTACCCATATCAAGGCTACCGACATTAAATTGACATGACCCACATTCGGATATCATGTAGTTAACTGCTTTCAAAGTAAACATAAGTCCATTTATATATGGCATTGTATAGTTACACTAGTGACTAGCAGACTTTGTCGTGGTCTGAAAAATAAAGATCTATGGTTGCGCCGAGGAACACCTCCTTGTAAATTCTTCCTCCCCATCCTCGCCATCAAGAATAAAATAAAAGTTTAAATGAAGAATGCGCTAAACAAGAAACATAGACGGAACTGTCACGGCTGTCACCGCTATAAATTACGTACGCATATATAAAGTTGTTGGAAGACGAAATAAAGGAAATAAACTATTATGATCACATTTAATCATAAATCCCAGAATCCTAGTGAGAGTGAACCCCCGGGGGACGAGCGCAGTGTGGCGGCGGACTGGTGGCGAGGTGAGTTTCCCTTGATTCTTCTTCCCGTCCCTTTGCCTTCTCCCGGCCATCGCATCGCGCCCGCAATCTAGCTCCTGATTGCAGCGCCACTTACCGGTTCCAATTGTGAATCTAAAGTCTAAACCACCCAGGGAATCACTCAAACACACACATGTCGGTCCAACCGTTTATGAGGAGTTCAGTGGCATACAGAACAACAGAAGAATTATATATATTATAAAGATCTATTAGGTGTATCATAAGACTAATTTTTATAAGTATGAATTGCTTCTTGCTTGCCTAAGTTGTGTAAATTTTAGTCGTGTCATTCAGTTAAGTAATTTTGTATTTAATATAAATAAACAATATGAAGTCAGCATACTATACATAAAATAACATCATCCAAGCCAAATGTATAACTTACTAGGAGGAGGATGTGCGCGTTTTTTTCCACGCGTGACTTTAAGTTCCCGCGAGATTCCCGGGACACAAAGTACCGCAGCATTTAAAAAAGAATGTAAACTATCGTTTTAGTGAAAATTTTGTCGGAATAAGCTAATTTTCATGCACACGAAAAAATAAAAAATCACTCTCTGGAAAATATCCGCGGGATTCCCGGGATAAAAATATCACAAATGTTATTACATTAAATTATCAATAAAAAAAACATATTGCAATTCATTTTTTTAATCAGGTCATTTTAAATCATTCCCAGAAAAATTCACGCGGGATTCCCGGAATAAAATAGTAGCGCAATTTTAAGTTTCAAAATTTGCTGTCGATCAGAGAAAACCGCATCGAAATCAACCTAGTAGTTTTTACGTGACTCTCGAACAAAAAGACAAGAAATCTTAAAAACAGCATCGTGTTCTCTGTCGTTTATATATTGTATTCCAGTTGTTTTTTTTAATAGCTTCAATAATTTAATGTAGCACGCCATTTATAGAGTTTTAGAATATTATAGATAGATAGATTTCTCTACCCATGCAGTGTTTAAGTGAAGCTCTAAATTAAAACAGATTGTGTGGTGGAAACTAGAGACCAATAGAGTACACCGCTGTGAAGTTGTAAAGTATCTGCTGGTCGGTGACAAAAATGGATTGATTATTTATCTCGTATGGTCATCGTAAGAGTAAGTAACGGGCAAGTTAATTAATTACTTTAAACAATCCTTCTTGTATTGTGCTTTATTGTATTTGTTACACAAGTATAACTGATTCTAAGAAATGCAAATTAACGTCGTACTTTTGTACAGTACATATGTAATTAATATTATAAACGTGTTACTGATTAATGACATTACAAAATTTAATTAATGCAATTTGTTTCCTTTACTACCGTATTACACTATTCTAATATATTATACTAGCTTCTGCCCGCGACTTCGTTCGTTTTTATGCCACCATAAAAAAAATGAGATGTGTTCCGAAATTAGTGGCCTAGTTCCAGTCTCCCATTAGAGAGCTACAGTAGATTGGTGGTACCTTTGTTGTTACAAATGTCCATAGGCGATGGTAACTGCTTTCCATCGAGTGGGCTCTTGTCTGCTGAACTCAAGTAATAAAAAAAACCCCATTAATATGTATTTTTTTTATTTTATAGCCATACAATGATAATGATAATAAAATCTTGAATATATTGACTAGGATCCGATCATTGGGTGAGGTGTCCACAACGGAATAGTTTACCTTATATTTTAAAACTTACTAAACGGATATTGTGCAAACTGATTTGCACTCTTAGTATTTTTAAAGCCTGTATATTATCCGATTATATATGGAAAACGGTACGATAATAACTCATTGTAGCTATGTAGCACATCAGCAGTGTGCTACGAAGTTACGATGAATAGAAATTATTATACTGACGCTACACGCGCGCTCGAGTTCGTTCGGAAATTTCCGGTACTCGGTATTCAGTATTTCGTATGCAAAAAATATTTCTCATTTTATATAAATTTTTCATTCAAGTAAAACTAATATATGATCCATTTATTAAAAAAAAAGGATTCAACAACTCATTTCATAAGTGTTTTGTGTTTAATAAAAATGCTCCAAGACACTAAAATCGCGCTTTTAGAGGCCTCTAACCAGTTCTTGGACTGATATATTTATTTTGTAATTGGGTCACACACGAAATATTCTATTTATACATACATGACCTAGTAACATGCTCACGTAACTGAAGTACGTGACAGAGTGATAGAATCGGTCTCATAAATCATCTTATTTTACTTTGATTTTGTTTTTAAGGTTAGGTAAAGGTGCTTTTATAACAATCCACTTGATGAATATAAAATATAAATAGAATAAAAAATTTCACCGGTACTAATACGTAAAAACTCGGCCAAGCGTGTTTCAGATGAAACACACTGAAGAGTTCGGCAGAACTGACAAAAGTCTAGTTTCTGTCACTTGACTACTGAACTGTAACCTCCTTATTTACAAATAGAAAAACTCCAGATGAAAAAGGACTATTGCTGTGCCACGATTAGATACAGGACACAAAAAACTTGTTAGAAAGCAAATCCATCCTTCTGTCTGTCTTGTTTTTAAAGACACGAGTATGGTAAATATATAACTATGTGACCTAAATTTCACGAAGTATACACTCAAATGTCCATAATATTCAGGTCTCAAATTCAGGGATATAAAGAGTGGTTTTTGATATATTTACTCGTATAAGCTAGAGTTTTAAGCCCCCAGCCACAATATCCCCTAATTAGTTACTTAGGAAGTAAGTCTATTTTACTTACATAAAAACTTAATTAGCTCAATTATATATCGCGAATGAAGCCGTGGGCAAAAGCTTTTATGTATATTATACATACATATACATACACAACGTGAAAATCTACTTTGTTTTATACTATTTAAAGAAGAAGACATGCATAAAAAGCAAGCGGACGAAAAAATATTATTTTTATAATAAAAAAATAATTATTCAAGTGTATTTGTAAGCGATATTTCACACCGGGATATAGGCTTTAATTATATAAGGTCCAAGTCCTACCCCATGTGGAGTACTGCTCCCATCTCTGGATTGGGGCACCTCAGTACCAGCTACTCCCACTAGACTCTTTGCAGCGCCGAGCGGTCCGGATTGTCGACGATCCCGAACTTACAGACGGTTTAGAACCTTTAAGTCTCAGAAGAGACGTTGGTGCTCTAAGCGCGTACTACCGTCTGTACAATAGGGAGTGCTCTGTGGAGCTGTTTGGTTTGGTACCTACGTCATCGTTTTACCACCTGGAAGTTATCCACTGTACGTGGCGCTCACTCTTTTATGCCATACGTGAGCAAGATATGAAATGAGCTCCAGCGGTTTTCCCAGAGCACTACAATGGGGCTCTTCAAAAAGGGTGTAGACCTCAACGAGGTAGGCAACGCATCGGCTCTCTTAGTATTGCAGATGTCTATAAGCGACGGTAGCCATTTGCCATCAAGTGTACCCGTCTGCCAGTTTGCCTATATGCAAACAAAAAAAATGTTTAATTAAAAAAGAAAGATTTTTCCGTTTGAATATTTATTCCGACTCACCCGGTTGTCCGGCGATTTGCACGCAAAAAACGTAAACAAACAGACGTAACATCATCTAATCCTCTCATTCCAACTTTCAGTTATGTGATCAAAACATAAATTCAATTTATTTGTAAACATGAAAGCCGTTTTGTAACAAATCCCTGAAATGTAAATCTCAATCTGACACGCGGAACAATTAACTTTTTGAACTGTCAAAAAGTAGCCAGTATTATATGATCAACGAAAAATATACGTTTAATATTTTATTGTCTGGTAATAAAGACCTTGTAGTAGTCTTATTTCATTCATGTACCATCTCTTGACTTGTTAAGGAGCCAAATTAACGTAATACATCAGACTTTTTCTATTCAAAAAGTTATATTTCAATAAACGATTGAGATTTTCCGCATAAACAAAATTGAAAAATGTTTATTTGCTCGTAACACACGCTTCCGACAAAATTCGCGCCATAAATCCGCTTCGTAACTTCTTTTCGATTTGAAGAATCTTGAAAATGAAAAGAAGCTTATTAGGAATTTCATGTTATGACTTACGACTGATTCAAATATAAAAAGTAATACCGTAGTAACTATTTATTAATCTGTGGTAATACATAGTAGGTACGTTGATTGGGAGTTTTTGTTTGTTTTGGCGGGAACTGAAAGGAGACGTTGTGCTGTGCAGTTTTATTTTCTAAAAATGTGTAAAATTACTCTAAAATGAACAATGGTTGTAGGATATTGATAGTTTTTGAGTAGTGATTATGTGTTTTGTGAGAAATGTGAACTGTATAGTCAAATGTGGCCTTTTGAGTTGTCACAAGAACTCCGTTGAATGGCACTAGCTGATTACCTACAGTTCAGCTGTGCTACACATAGGCTTAAGAAAACGAAGAAACTAAATGTATATTATAAACTAAGATCTGGCTTAAAGGCCTAGTTGCCAAGCCATAAATATAATTAAAATTAAGGTACGTTGATTGGAAGTTATACTGAAGATTTTCTATGAAAAGAAGAATTTTCTAGAAATAAGAAAGGACTTGAATGTTACGTCATTTTTAACTCGAGAACAATATGTATAGGCATCGTAAATGCATTTTTTCACCAAATATGTTTAAAAAGTTATTATTAGGCTACCGGCACCTTGACAATTTTAATTATTTAATTGTAATAGACATCTGCTTGTGGTTATTTTTTGTATGGAAGCATAATCTTCTGCGCTTAAAACAGTTTTAATTAATCGTAATTCTAGCTATGTTTTTGACTGGGCATTTCTTAGTCTTGGTATTCTTCCCTGATAATTAATACAAACATATTTAATAGGTATATTACCAGCACTTTAGAAAACTACAATAAACAAGTAATTTGACGGCCTCTGTGGTTGAGCGGGCTAATCCTTTGCAGACCTACCTCACAGCAATGCCGGGGCTCCGGGTCCGGGCTGACAGACTGACGGCCCAACTGTGATGGAAAGTGGCTACCATCACCTAAGAAAACTGGACGGATCGAACCCGCGCCCTTTGAGTACGGGACTCGTGCGCTAGCCATTACGCTACCACGACTTATATTCATAAATTTATATTCGGTTAAACAAAATAAGAAAATACTAAGATGAAGTAAAAATACTTTAAGCTTTTAAATCTAAAATTAAAGTTCCGGTACTATTAAAATGTTCCAGTTCAATTATTATTCCCATTTAACTTTTGTGAGAAAATTAAAATCTCTAAGCTCTTGCAATGTAACTAACTATAGAAAATGACTGAAGTTGTTTATAATTTTCCGAACATAGCTGCGGTTTTATCGGTAGTTTCTCAAACTATTGTGGCAAATGTACGTGGAATGAAGTTTAAAAAGTTATAATGATGTGGTTGTGAGCAATGTATGAGCATTGAAAGTTCGTTTTTAATAATTTTCTCTTTTTAATACTGAAAAAATATATAATTAAATACTAAAAATAAATTAAGTTATAAATATAAACCTAAATATAATAAAGTACAAAAATTATGAACTATGTAAAAACTAAATAAAAAGGGGAAAAACGTCTACAGATGAGTTAATTGTCCCAAACCACTGTCATTTACCCGGAACGTTTCCAAAAGGCTGTCGGCGTTACCACGTTGTCGAACCTGAAAAAATATTGTTGATATTTTTTATATCGTTAACTCCTCCGTTAGAGTCCAAGATAAAGTCGTTTCTTTTTCATGCCTGGTTTTATTATCTTATACTAAATACACAAGAGATAGATAATAAGGAGGTAAACTTTTTGTCTTTTGTTTTCTTTTTCTCTTCTCTCATTTAAAAAATAGTCTTACTGTCTAATACATATTTCTTATTTGCTAGAACAATTTTATATCTATCTAATTAATTATATCTGTTGTATGCTTGTTTATATCTTATCTGTATTACTATTGCACGTTTTATCTATTATTCTGTCTATCAATATTACTTCTATTATACATTAAAATTTTTGCAGGTAAAGTTATTTACATTTTTAATACTAAGTTATTGTTGATAATTTGATAGATATTGTGCATGTTAAGGGAAACAGGGGTGGGTAAGGGCACTTACTGAGTAATAGCACTCACAAGAATATATCCGCGAGCTCAGTAGTTGTATTACAGGCTACAGGTTAAAGCGTGCGTTTATGATAGTTTTACAAATCCATTGACAGTATGAGAAAGAGAAATACATATATTTGTTTGTAGTCCCGCTAACAATATTGTTGGTTGATCGTTTTTACAAGCTTTTAGCTTGCAATGGATGTATGTAACTTCGGGTGGAATCTTGCAAGTTAAATTTGATCAACTTCCCGGTTTCCGATTGAGCTGAAATTTTGCATGCAATAATATGGTACCATGGAGCTGATCTGATGGTGGAGTCAGAAGGTGACCATAGGAACTCCTGTACTAAACAAGATAGACCGGTCGTGTTTGAGCTCGTGTTACTTGTCTTGGCTAGCACTCTGCTGCTACATGATATCGAGGATCTCATAAGCTTGTATTTAAAAACCTTTTTAAAAAGCTTATAACAGGTCAATTCAACATTTGTATATTTCATGATTAAACTACGTTTTAACGTTTTAAGCGCGGCAATTTATTTGTTTTTTATTATACCACTTTTCAGTGGCCTTAATTACGAAGGACAAAGATGTCTAGTGACAATGAGTATTGTTAAAGTTTTATTTAGCCTACTGCCAACTTGTTCAGTTTTTTTTCATTTTAATTTTGTTTATGGTTATTACTTTATATAACTAACTATAAACATAATAAAATTATTTTTTTATTGGATATCTTAAAATATCGCATTCGGCTAAGCAATTGCGCTCACACCTACAGCGAACTTTAAATTTGTCTGGCAAAATGTAAAACCCATTAAAACCTTCGGGCTATTGAGGTAACATTTTTTATGGGTCCTCAAGTAACATATATAAAATTTAGCTCTGATACTATAACGAAAGTACAATTTATTAAAGTTTAGATGTGTTTGGCAGGGAGTAACAACTGTCATAAGTGTCCGGCAATAGACGACGAGATTTCTCAAGTTATCCCGAAGAAAATATAAAAAAAATTGAACTTTATACTTTAACGAATTTAAGGTAAGGTAAGGTCATACTTCACATACACATTTATTACCTGTTACTGTCTGTAGTCACTGCTTGTTCTTATCTCTATAGGGGACAAGCACAGAACAACTTTCAAGTTTTATAAAATGACGAAGGTCTTGCAGTCCCGGGCTCTTAAGCTATTAGTTTTATTTGAGATTTGAATGAAATCTCAAATAAAACACGCAGTTGGGATTTGAAGTTAAGATAATTATGACTTTGCCAAGATGGAAGATTTTATTACAGTTTAAACAAAAGTTTATATTTTGTTGTCGAGATTAACCAGAACTGTACAAGCCTGTAGCCTTACTTCAAGTTACAAAGACCTCGTAAAATCCTTCTGGAAAGGTCGCTCTGAAGCCCTCACAATGGATGCCCTTCAAAGAGTTGGCAATGTTTACAAACACAATTTTCAGGGTTCCGTGGCCATAAAGCTTTAGCTCAAACAGTATTCTTATACAATCATCATATTCGACCCACATATTATCACAGTAGGATTTCTCAGACGCTTCTGAGACTAGGCATGTGTGAATAAAGTTTGTCAGGCAATTGTACCCTATTCACAGCTAGACAATGGTGCAGTAAAACCATAAGAGTTTGAAAATTAGTCCTCATAATTATAATTATGTAACTGAGAAATGAATAAAAAAACAAAAGTAACTTGACACTAAAAACCAAAAAATATATATTGTTTGGTTATGGTTTAACAGTAATTTTTATGTTTTACTTGACACTGACTTTAAGATGTTTTAGAAAGAAGCCGGTTTAATATTTATTTTTTTTATTTTCAGCGTAAAGTCGGTTTTGTTTTTGTAATTAGTTTTTTACTTTTTAGTTGTCAAATACTTCAATAGCTTTAAAAATAATATATTACGCACCTGTAGACATTGTAAAAATGGCACGCGTATGCAAATTTGCCATTTCACTCTTCGGTGTATATATCCTCCAATAACGGTTGATCTCGATGTCATTGCGATCTTCAAGTTAGATCCAGATTTAGTGACTATTCAACCATCTCAGGAGTTAAAAAAACATTTTGAAAATCGGTCCACAATTGACGGATAAACAAAATAATTAAGCGCCTGTAGAAAGTGTAATACTAGCACGCGTATACAAGCTGTTTTTGGAAAAATGTAGGCTCTCGGCGTTTTTTCATAAGGGTAACTCTCAACTTCTCTCGGATCCATTCATCAGATCCTGACTTGTCGACAATGGGACTAATTTGGGAGTACAACCTTTCGATTAAAAGAAAATATACAAATCGGTGCACAATTAATAAAGAAATCGACTAACAAACATACACACGATTTGAGAACCTCCTCCTTTTTTAACTCGGTTAAAAATAATGAATATGCTTTTAATGCAATTTTATTTTAGTTAATAAGTTTCAAGAATCAGGATATTGTTTGCTTTCAAAGTCGTATAAATTGTGAGCCCTTTCGAAGTTTCCGATTCTTATTAAATTGCAAAATTTTGAGAATGAGGTTGGGAAGCTTCCGAAAGACTAAATAAAATTGCTTACAACAATATCATTGAGTAGTTTTGGAAGCAGTGTACTTTAATTACTTCTACAGAATCTCTTATTATGCGAGAAATAATACGCAGTTAGCCGTGTTTATTAATTTCAATAAAAAACCTTCAGAGAAGAAAACAAAAATTGGTACATATTTACAAATAATCTTATTAGTCGTTTATTGTTTTTTCCTTACATTTTATTTGAACGTTTTGTTAATTTGGAGCTTTGATCATAAACCTTGACCTAATTACACAATGGTCATTAACAGAAAACTTTATGCAAATCTCTGAATATTATTATACGTTTGCGTTGTAATGTTAGTAAGGGACTAATTATTATAGCATCCCGTAAATATCCCACTGCTAGCTAGGACCTACGTAATTTAGGAAATATCCGAGCCCCTATTCCATTCTTCTTACCTGATCCCTCCATCTCATCGCCCTTTATCATAACTTTTTATCCTATCCTAAACGCAGGCAACGCGTTAGCTTCGATTCTTATATTACAAACGTCTATCGGTGACGGCCAGTTGCAGATGGCCACCCAAAGCTCGTGATGCCCACCGAACGCCAACGTAAAGCCCGAGAAGGCCATTGGATGCCGTAGACTAGGCAAAGAGAGCCGTTAAGAGTTCACTGTGAGTGAAGGCTCCAACGGCTCCAAACCCCGCCACCAACGGATAGTTGCTACCCTAGTAGAAGCCAGGCAAAAAGGTTTTCATCGAAGCTTAAACGTCCTCGCCGCCTGATATGGTCACGAGGTCGAAGACCACCAAGAAAGAGGCAACGGCAATTCCGTGATCTGGACCGTCTAGTTGCATACTAGCTTCCCAATAAAAAATCTACTGCCTAGGTTTTTTTTAATGTATACGGAAACGACTTGTATTTCTGAAATAAAGGAATCATGGAAGACCACGGGCCATAAAAATGGCCCGGACTTTTGGAGGGCTTGCGCGGGGCCATGGAAAGACCAACACGTAGAGGCCCTTTGACAAATTTAATGTAAATGTGGCGTGACCCTGACCGGCGATTATCCCTGTCTACACCATATAATAATGCACCCAAGGACAAGCCCCGGTCATTGTAGGACTATTGTGGAAAATGAGGACAAAAAGTACCGGGCTATTGGGGTGAACTGCTAGTGGTACTGGGGGTCTGGGAATATGGGGACTATGGCGTCTGCCCGTCGCAATGTTCGGGGAACATGGAAAAATGGGCAGACGGTGACTCGCCACTCCCTGCATGGGCCCCAAAAAATGCCATAAAAGGCAGGGGCAACATGGGTATGAGTGGCTAAAAGGAATCATTATTATTATGGGAAATGAATACTATCTTCTGCCATGATTATTATAAAGTTAATAACACATTTTAACAAGGTATTAAATCAAATTAATTACTATAATTAATATACAATTACAATTTTTAAAACGAGTCATCTACTCATAAAGCTATCATTTTTTATTTATCAAGAAATGTAATTTGTTAAGAAAGTCTTTTAACAAAAGTACTAATTAGATGAAGATCAAAGTAATGAATAAGACCCTAAGCGACGTTAAAGTTTCTTTATTGTTCTTTTAATGAAATTATAATAAGAATTATATACATGAATTGTCATTTCATATAGTAGGGGAGGCCAAGTGGGGATTTTGGGATTTACTCGAGCGTGGCAGAAACCTTGCACCTTATTATGTACGTCCACCATATATGAACCCTTCATATAGGGTGGGGGTATTTTTTATTCTTCAATTTTGTTTTCAAACTATCAGATTAAGGAAATTCCTCCACATAATTGTCAGATTGTGGATCATCACGACAATGACATCAAACTGAACGGTCTGTATGTTAATTTGACGCGCTCGAGTATTTCAATGTTGCGTTTTTTTTACAATTTATAAAATCGCCCATTACTTTTGGTCGCTTCCAAATCGTCAGTCTTTTGAATAGGAGTTCCTTTGGGATTTCCTTAACATCCCTGTAGAATATCTGACGCGCTTGAGTATTTCTGTGCTACTATATTTTTTTTAACCTGATGGTAACCTTCCCGACAGATACCCTACCCTACCACGTGGTCTTTATTCTTATTTTTCATTTGTGAAACCGGCAAACATGTCTGCAACACACACCTAATAGAATTTGGTTTCCGTTGCCTATAGACATGGGCAACATAAGGGGTGAAGCCAACGCATTGCAAGCCTTTAGACTGGAATAGGAGGTATGGATTAGACTGATCAAAGAAAAGGAATGAGTTAGAGGGATCATACAGTAGGTATGAGATAGGGGAGTGCAATAGGGGGATGGAATATGGGAATGGGATAGTGGAATGGAATAGGGGAAGGTGGGATAGGGGAGTGGAATAGGGGTATGGAATAGGGGAAGGTGGGATAGGGGAGTGGCATAGGGGGATGTGGGATGCATGAATGAAATAGGGAAAGGTGGGAAAGGGGGAGGAGAAAGTAGGCCTTCAGAACTCTCACTCGTCATTAACCCAGGGATAAACGTATCGAGCCAATATTCTGTCAGAGCGTGGTATCATACCGATCCAATCGGCCTCAGGAGATATGATCAAGATAATAATTCCGGCATGAATTTTACGCTATATTGTAAACGAATGGAAAAATTGTTTTGGTGAAGTAAAACTGCACAATTGATAGTCTGTAAACAAACAGATTTAATAGGAATCCACGTAATCTGTCCATTTCGTATCGGTTAGAAGCTAAATTGGTTATTGTATGACATGCGTATTAATCTGTACTAATACGGTCGCATGTTTGATTGTGTGTATAGCACTGAAGATTAGTGGATTACATCATGTATTGTATATTGATTAAACCGAAAAAATAAATATATATTCCTCACAAATAAATTATCCTTATCAATAAATATAAAGCATCTGTTTGTGACATTTCAGCGATTAACTGAGGTGTCAATCTCATTTATTGGAAATACGGCATACAATGCTTTTTTTAAAGAGGAAAATACCGATTGAGGTCCATCAGCCGAGCGGGAGATTCCGGCCAGTATATTGGATTCGCCATGTCGGAGTTGTAGCATACACATCAAAGAAGACGGTAGCTATATTAAGGGAAGATACGTCGATTCTGGTTTTCTAATTGTTTTTCAGAGTCGACGGATGTTTGAAGTCTAGCTTAGCAGTAAGGATATAAGCAAGTTCTTACCGGATGCTGCTAACACCTTTAGATTGTAGTAATATTAATTTTGTTAAATTTGGCGGGAATGATTGTTTAGTTACACACGCGTGTAGTATGATTCGAAGTATCCAACGGCTGACTGCCAGCTCTCGACTTTGATGGCTAGACAACCCAAAAATTGGTGTCTTCGATACCGCTAGAGCCATGTCACTCGAACATGACACTCGAATATTATTCGAATAATAGAAAACAAATAATTATGCAAACGAAACAGGGTGAACATTAGCACTCTGAGCAGGAAGTGCTTTTAACACCACACATCATATCCGTCCAGGAACGGAGAAAGAAAACAATCTACTTGCGGCCGGCCACAGTCAGGTCATAGGGCATTTACTGGATAGCTACCACTCCTGTTCCAGAGTATGTCGCTATAACAATCTTGAATTCTGTTCCGGCATTAGTGACCAAGTTCCAGTCTCCCTTATGAGAGCAGCAGCGCATTTGTAGCACCTTTGGTGTTGCAAATGTCCAAAGGCGATGGTAACCGCTTTCCATCAAGTGGGTCGTCTGACAGTTTGCTAAACTCCTGCAACAAGAAACACAGTCAGATACCCACTAAAACCCCTGGGTATTCCTTCCTTCGCTTTTTGCAAGGGCCATGAGTAAATGGCCTAGCCCAGATTTTCCCTAACAGTAAAGTTAGTAAAACCCGAATTTGAAACATTCCTAATTGGTGCTCCACTCCTATTTGTCTTGGCGTGATGATTTACTGCCTATAGCCTTCCTCGATAAACGGACTATCTAACACTGAAAGGATTTTACAAATCAGGCCTCCTGTTCCTGAGATTAGCGCGTTTAAGCAATCAAACAAATAGACTCTTCAGCTTGTATTAGTATAAGATATTTGTTAAAGAAAGTAATTAATAGAACGGCTGATCCCACCTCTAAGCTCATCAGATAAGCTTCAGCCTCCGTAAGCCTTTCTTGACGTTAGAGAAATAAGAATATAATTGAATACCCTGTACAAGTCAGTTAAACTTCAACATGTTTAAGCAATGCTTATTTCGTCAAGATTATCACTGTTTGAAGAAAAAACTCCACTAACTGCTGATTGGATTTTATGAAGAAATTTTGCTACCCCCGGCATACTACGTCTGAGTAAATTGCGATTTCGTATTCCGCAATAACTTTGTTTAACCGACAAACAAACACACCCATCGTGCACTTTCATGGTAAATATTACTACAAAGTTACGTTTGTGTTGTGTGTTATAATAATAATTGTTACATACAACAATAACACTGGGGGCGAACCAAGAATCCTAGAATCAAGAAAGTAAACACTTTAAAAAGTAAAAACTTTGCTCTGCGTAGGAAACAGACCTCTAGAACGCAGAGACTAGAGACGTGTTCTCATTTTGTATGTATTGTAATATAATGTGGTAATTGTGTAGATTAGAATTCAAAATCTCTCAGTTGTACATAGACGGGGTTCACTACACTTTATTTTCATGTCGGCAGACGCGATAGATTTGTACTGTGTTCGGTCTCTTTTATTACATGTAAAACTTTAAGTATAATATTTTATACAAAATCTTGTATAAAATATTATTTAAACTTTCCAGACAATAATATATTAAATTCTTGTCATGCATAACCCTTGAATCGAAATAATTTATCAATGACTTTAATCCGCTATCGGTTGTGCCAATATGTTAAGTTTCTTATACTGTTAAATTGTTGGAGGGATGGCGAGGTGTTCTAAAGATACTTGTCGAGTGTTCAAAGTAAGTGTATAAAATTTGTTAAAACCGTAAGGTTCTCTGATTATAAATGTGATCAGTTGCTCTTCTTTTATTACCATAAACCCTTCTGAATTATTGCAAGTGTTATAAGCTAAAGAATACACAATTTGTGTGTTTGTCTGTGGACATTAAAACACATTATTCTCATTCTTTTTAGTTTAGAGAGCTATTCTTTTTAAGTAGAGATGGTAACTGGTGGGTCCGAACCGATCTTGTAATTGAAAAACTCGTGGCCGAGCCCAATATAATAGGAGAAATAAAAATTCACCGTGTTCGCTGGCTCGGTCATTTAAGGCCTATATCTCATTATTCATTAACTTGCCTTGCCATCGGTTGAATTTTGACATTACTTGTATGGAGATTATGTCAAGTTTTAAACGATGGTAAGGCAAATAATCGGTTAGTAAGATATAATAAAGAGCCATTAGATCAGCTAGCGGTTGATCAGTTGTCCAAAATGTAGCAAAACCGCACTCGCTGAACAGGAGAAGGTGGTGTATTCTCGTCTCGAAGGCCAAGAGATAGTTTAGATCGCTTTGCCAACGGTAGAATCTTTAGATTGGGGATTTTTGCCTAAATAATTTTTTTCTCTTATTAACTTTAATTTCCCTTTAGAAACAATAAAAGTAACATAATAAAACTGAATTCGTTCCGGAACCAAAAAACGCATCCATAGTCTAATCGAAACTTAAGCCGCTCCACCACGCGGCCGTGATACTTTTTCGTGACAGAAAAATCCTAAGACGTCGTCTATATAGAAGTCACTTCAATAATATAACTCGAGTGCAATTACACCTAATTACATAATGTTAATTATACTTTACTGTTTTTGTTTCAGTATCAAGTTCTTTTTGCCCAACAGTATGGCAACACACGTTAGTTTAATGTATACAAACACCATATTTTGCCTCTTGGAAGTGCCCAAATCTATCTTTTATCTATATAAATAAAAATTTGTCGTAGAAATGTATGTATGTGCATAACTATAGAACGACTTTACCGATTTTATTGAAATTTTTTGTATGTGTTTGAATAGGTTCCCCGGTAACTTATTCAGGATTACAACCTGTAGAAGGCGGTAGGATTGGGTTTTAGATTTATTTCTTTTGCCGGGACCTTCAAGTATTTGATAAATTCCAAAACACATTCTTGTAATACATGATGAGAACGTAGATACTTGAGTATGAATAACTAACTTTATATTTTCAGTAGTGAAAGTTAGTTGAGTTATACGAGTATTTGTATTCGCTTCAATAAATGCAATTGCAATTGGTTTCCCACAAGTCCCCCAGGCGGCGTGTCTACCAACGAAATGGTGGAACCGACAAACAGAATCTGGTCTCGACTGATATTGAAGATTTATTTTCAAGTATTTCCTCAGACTATATTATCTATATAGTCACACGTGAAGCAAAAACTTTGTACGCCTTTAGAGAAAGTATGAGGGAAGGAGGAGGAAGGAGGAAAGTACGGAGTGGGAGGAGTATGAAATTTCGCACAGTTATAGTTTCTATAGAAAAGAAGCGATGAATATTATTATTTTTTTAAATTATGCATGAAATATACATTAAATCAATAAAAATACATTACACACACTACCATGTATTTGACACACACACGTATACAATTTTGTCAAATAACAATCAAATTAACAGTGTAGTAAGCCTTGGCGAAATCTGTGATTATAGAAGTATAGTCTTTGACATTTATTATTATTATCAAATTTCGACCACGGGCGACAACTAGTTGTTTATTATTTAATACTAAACAATGGTTTTGAGTCATGGTATCCATATTTCTTGTTCATACATATTTCGGTATGTATATGTTCGTACATATTCTTGATGCATGCATATTTCCTTCTCTTTTTTATACTGAGATGTATGTATATCTATCCTGTCTGTATCTATGTTCCCGAATTATGGTTTAGTACATGAGGATGCCGCTATTGTGGATTGTGATTGTATTGCGGATTTCGTCTGCGGTGTTAAATAATCAGACGTGTAAGAAATAATGGATTTTGAGCAAGTGCAATCAATTGGTGAAGGTATATAAATGGTGCCGTCGAGATGAGGGCGGGGCGTGTTCCGCGCACGCTCCCCTCTCCTCCCATGGGGCGAGTTACAGACCACCTCACGCCTAGAGAGCTTGAAGATGCTGGGGGAGCAAAGTTGTCCCTCGGCAGTGGAAGAGGCCTCACAAGGCCCACGCCTGCCAGGGTTGCGGAGAGGCTAGGTCAATATACCCGTAGCCCTGGCATAAGGCGAAGGACGGTACACCCAGAGGTTTTAGTGGGTATCCCTAACTGGGGAGTGGCAATAGCATGGCACCGATTTTGACCGGGCATGCTAGTGCCATCCCCGGACTGGCGAATCCCGAACTAGGTCGCGAATTATTCAGGCTTCTGCGCCTGTCACGGCTTAGTCCTCAAACGGATTTCCCCTGGTTAAAAAAAGGTACATAAATGGCGGCCGGCCTAAAAATTACTGAATTTGGTGAAAGTGATTGATTAAGCTAGTTTTAAGATACGTGCAAGATATATACTTATGAAGCCGAGGTGGTTTCTTAGTCGACAGAGTATCTATTATAATTCAACATGTCATAAAAATTATGTAGGTATATATCGCTGGTGCCTATTGCGTATTTAATACAAGTCGACATGTGTATGTCGGACTACGCTGGCAGACGGTCCGACGTACATAAATACATAGTAACTTCAAGTGTTTGATTTTGAATAGTCAGCTGAGAAATCTAAAATGGAATTTAAACCAAAAACGTATGTCCTAATAATACGAATACTCATCTGTATAAAATATCCCAGGCTTGCTAAAAGTATAACAGATTGTAAGTCAGACAATTGTCTATCAATCAGCAAAAACCGTATCGAAATCAACACTGTACTTTTTACGTAAATCCCGAACAAAAAGACAAACAAGAAATCTAAAAAAATGTATCGTGTTCTTCATCGTTTATATAGTCTACTGCAATAGTTTTTTTAAATAGCTTCAATGGACAGACATTGCATTTTCAAAATTGTATAATAATATAGATATAATAAAGGGATTCTTTATTCTTTTATCAGTGCCAACCAGTTTTCGGTCCTCAATCCGATTTTAGTGCCCACCTAGAGCTGTCGTACCCTCTTTAAGTTTATCTCAAATTAATAATATTAATGTTCACCCCATAGATCGATGATATACCTATCAATAGTGGGCATTTCAAATACACTAAGGGAAAAACTCAAAATTTTTAGTAGAATCAAAAATAAAGTTTGATCTATGATCCATTGAAATCTTACAATTTAAGGACCGAATATTGCATTTATTAGAGGACGCAATTTTATTTTTGGGACATGTGTGGGGGTCAATAGAAGCTTAACCTCAAGTTTGTGGGGTCGCCACCCTTGTCCCCCGGCCGCCATCTTGGAAAAAGTGGTGAAAACACTTTTTTCGCGATATGTCGGAAACTATGCGTCTTACAAAAAAATTGTAAAGTTATAATTAGTAGGAAATTGTTTGCCTACAAATATATTTATATAACTTTTTTCCCTAAATTAAAAATTAAAGAAGTTATAAGCAAAACAGTGAGATTTTTTTTATTAATTCCGAACTCTTTTTTTACCATAGAACTTACCAAATTTAACTTATCGAATGTTAGTCAGGTAGAAAAGGTCCCCGTTTTCCCCGCCACCTATGAGGTAGAGTCCGTAGGCGCGTTTTTTTTACGTGGTATCCCCAGTAGGCCTACTCCACAGACATCTTGCTTATAAGGTAATCCTCGACATCATAATATTTTTAATCACTTATTAGCTAGCCACTCTAATCGACTTTTCTTCGATGGTCCAGGCTGTGGCTCAGAATCTAAATCAACGTCAAATGTGAAAGTTTGAGGAATGACAGGAGTTAAAATTGGAGTCATAGTTGGAAGTTCATCTTCAAATTCATTATCTTCCATTAACTTTGATATCTCCATAATGTTGCTGCATGTTTCGCCAGAACATACATAAAAAAAACGTGACTACGGACTACCTCATAGGTGGCGGGGAAAACGGGGGACCTTTTCTACCTGCTTAACATTCGATAAGTAAAATTTGGTAAGTTCTATGGTAAAAAAAAGAGTTAGGAATGAATAAAAAAATTCTCACTTATTTACTTATAACTTCTTTAATTTTTAATTTAGGGCAAAAAGTTATATAAACATTATTATTTGTAGGCAAAACAATTTGCTACAAATTATGACTTAACATTTTTTTTTAAGACGCATAGTTTCCGAGATATCGCGAAAAAAGTGTTTTCACCCCTTTTTCCAAGATGGCTGCCGGGGGACAAGGGTGGCGACCCCACAAACTTGAGGTTAAGCTTCTATTGACCCCCCACACATGTCCCAAAAATAAAATTGCGTCCTCTAAGAAATGCAAAGGTCATGTAAAATTTCAATGGACTACTATAAAAATGTCCCAACGTTTTTCATGTTTTATGCCGTTAAAAAGATTCCAAAATTGTCGTAGACAAGCTATTAATTCAATGCTGTTACAGGAAAGTTTAAAGTAAATATCCCTTGGTATATTGTAGAATTCATATTTTATCTCTCGACATTCAAATTTGGCTTGACAAGTTTCTTTTGTTTGTCCTTGAACTCAATGTGCGGTTAAGCCCATGAATTCTTGAAGAGAACAATAAACGTGACCTTTTTCCCTCTATTTTTAGGCTAAAAGGGTTTTGTTTGTTTTAATAGCCAAAAAACTACTATTTAGTTGCGGTGGGTAAAATGTAATTTGCCTTGTAACTAAACATTAACCTTATCATAGTTTTTTAACGAGACTATAGACCTTGTATAAGTGCATATATTCTAAGGGAGTACGTAAGTAATAAAGGGTTCATTTCTTTCCAGGGCTTCTGTACGTTGGTAATTCACGTGGATCACCTCTAAGTTATCTTTCACAACGTTGACCGATACCACTCGATTGATTTTAATTTTTATACGGTTTTTGACGGTGAGTAGGTAGGTACTCTTTATTGCACACCACAAACAGAAGTACACAAAGTAGTATATAATATACACATATGTATTATATATATATATATATATATATATATATTTATATATTTGTGTGAGTATTGTCATATGTATATACATATTATCATACACGTGTGCATACGTATGTGTATAATATTGCTGTTTGTTTAATGTGTCAAAAACCCCGTTTAATAGCCTTAATAAACCTGTCATGTATGTTGATAGCATCTAGCGGGAAATTAGCAAGGGAAATTATCAGCGTAAGTTTGTAAACTTATAAGAACATTTGTTACTTGCGTTGTACACTTTTCTACTCAATTTCATGCTTGCTGCCACGTAACTAAGCATAATGTGAAAAAGTGATAATAGTAAATGAGCCGTTGATGAATAATAAATCGTGTCTACAACACACGAACAAACTAGCTACACCGAGCACCGAGCTCTCAGAGTGAAGCCAACATTAGGAAATTGATTTTGAAACAGGAAACCGATCGTGCCGCAGTGTGTTACGAGAGCTTAGTATTAAATAATCGAATCAGTACGGACGGATATGAATTATACGAAGATAGTAAAATTTCCTGTAGATATAATAATAATAACAGGCCATAAATATCCCTCTGCTGCCCTCGGGCTTACCATTTTTATAAGGAAACGGATAGTATACTCCGCCACGCTTGTACATTGCCGCTTATCGGGGGTAACATATCGAATATCTCAATCTATCTTAATTTTATCACGATATTTTCTTTCATCAATAGGATGTGGTAATCGTTGCAATATGTATATTCCGTCCCTAAGTAATGTAAGCTTCAGACAGGATTTAAGCCCTTTCAGTTTGGGACGTATGCGCTAATCACTAAGCTAGCATCGGAAAGTGGTCCGAGGAACTTTGATCTAGTGCCAACGCCTCATTTTGACAACCGCACCACTTGCCATTGAAGGGATGTTCACTCCCATTTCCTGGAGCTCCCAAACTCAACGACGGAACGGTTCTCTAGAACGTTAATTCCGCGTACAACAATGATCTACAGGGAACTTCCCGCCGAGGTTTTCCCTCTCCGCGACGACATGGGGTCGTTTAAGAAGAGCGTTATAAAATTTATTAGAGGCCGGCAACGCGTTGATAACGCCCCTGGGGTTGCACACGTCTATAGACGATGGTATCCACCTTCCATCAAGTGGGCCGTCCGCCTGTTTGCCTGCTTCAGGCAATAAAAAACCATAGCTTAAGATCAAGTCGATACATTACTATTAAACACACAGAGACAAACCACGTGTATACTACATAAGTTTTTAAAGTGAAACTTTTTTTAAATCGTTGTAATTTTAAACTCTATAACTCTAACGACAAAGTGAAATAAATAAAATCGACACTAAAAATAAACACATAAAATCCAACCTTATTTAAATCAAAATAAAACTTATTTCTTTTTATCCGTTATTATTATTTTTTACTTGAAATACAACTTAAAAGGTAAGGTATTCTTTTATACGTGGATACACATACCTACGTGCGTAACAGTTAATTGAATTTTGAATATTATGCTAGTGATTTAAAGTATAATGTAGATATATCCGTGCAGGAACGGAGAAAGAATACAATATCCTGCAGCTGGGCGGACTCGTAAAAGGCGACAAAACAATCCACAGCCAGATGGTAGGACATTTGCCCTACTGGATGGCTACCACTCCTGGTCTAGAGTATGTCGCCATAACAACCTTAACTTGTGTTCCGGAATAAGTTACCAAGTTCCAGTCTCCCTTAAGAGAGCAACAGCGCATTTGTAGCAGCTTTGGTTTCCAACAAGTGAGCCGTCTGCCTTTGTGCTGAACTTCTACAGTAAAAATAAAAATATAATAATAAAACTACGTTTTAACGGTTTTAAGCGCGGTTATTTATTAGATTTTGGTTTTTCCGACATTTCGGCCGCTTTTCAGTGGCCGTGGTCACGGACGACAAAGGTGACATTTGTCCAACGAGTATTGTTAAAGTTTTATTTAGCCTACCGCCAACTTGTTTATTTTAATTATTTAGTTTTAATTTTGTTTATGGGTATTATTTACTCTATGGGATCCTAATCTAATTTACCACCGCTTCACAATATGTTGTGGCTTGAAGAGAAGAAGCGGCGCAAGATACTCTCCAGCAAACGTGCCTAGCTCAAAAAATTTTTTATATAGGTAATATTAAAATGGGTGGAAGGAAAAATATATTATATATATAAAATATATTATATTGAATAAATATAATATATTATTAAAAATACTATGTATACAAGTCGCGAAAACTTAAGAAAATAAATATATAACAAGGATCAAAAGAGCAAAGAATAAAGACGTCTATAATAGAATAGAAAAGCGAAAAGATGAGTGTGCAGATCATACTTGTCTACTAAGCGTTTTAGATATAATTATGGTCGCCTGAATATTCTCTGATGCTTCATTGCGTGTGAACTGCATTCACACACAATTTTATTTTATTATTGACAAATGAACTGGTTGCCTCTCAAATGAAATTAAGTATTAAAATTCAAATTGCAATTCATTTACCACTTTAGTTCACGTTTTGTATAGTTTAAGCCACAGACCATAGAAACACTGTGTTTCTATGATCTGTGGTTTAAGCTCTGTCTATACTTTTATCATTTGTCTGAGGTGTCCGCATATTCAGTATAAGATTTGTAAAAAGTTTAAATTGTTTAAACAAAAAATAAATTCAAACCGCAACGTGGTATAAAAAATGAAAATTTATTCCATGCACTAAATTCACACATTTTATTCACATTATCCGTTCTTTGTCCTCCACATAATACGCATTTTACGAAACACAATTGCAACAAATTTACTGATGTTCTGGCTTTTGTTGCATTTTTGAGTAAAATAAATTCAGCTTTCAATCTTACGTCGAAAAAGCACGTTTTATAACTTGTTAATGTGAAAGATTTACTATGCAAAGTGAAAATGCTGAATTGCCATATCCATTTTAAAAGTGCTTATAATTAGTAACACTGAGAATTATAGTGAATAAGATATAATTAAACTAAGTTTAAACGGATTTAAGTGCGGTTTTAATATTTATTTGTTTGATTTTTATTCCGTCATTTCGGTCACTTTTCAGTAGCCATGGTCACAGAAGACAAAGATGTCAAGTATCCATAAGTAACGTGAAAGTTTTTATTTAGAATTAGCTTGCTGATTTTAATTGTTTAGTATTAATTTTTGTTTATGAATATAGCTCGTATTCACTCTATGGGAGCCTAACCTAATTTACCAGCGCTCCGCAACTAGTTGTGGTTTGAAGAGAAAAAAGTTGCAAGAAACGCTTCAGCAACACGTATATTTCTATTAATTTTAAATAATATTGAAATGGGTGGGAGGTAAAATAAAAAAGAAATTGTGTAAAAAGAAGTGTCAATCAAGTTGGCTTGTGTTCCAGTGCACGCAGAAATGTTGTGGTTTGACATTTGATTTTTGTTGGGTATGGATGTTAATAGTTTGATAATTGGATCCCAAACAGGCGGTACGTACCGTCTATGTGCTCTATTGCCTACACGTATGAAACGATTCTACTATGCGAGGATTTGTGATTTATCGAAATGGATGTAGTGGTTGCGTTTATCCAGAGTGTGTTCACTGATTGAAAAAGAGTTCATGTATGTCATACAAAAAATCTGTTGCGCTCTTTAAAATACCCTTTTGTTCGGGCTATGGCTAGCCCAGCAGACTGTAGGTATAGGCAGGCTCTGCCTGGCGGAGCCCTTTATTTCCCTAGCAACCTATATAACGGCACAAAGTAGAACGACTCACCAAGGCTGCGCTGTTGAAGGTCTGGGCAGGCCGGCTGACTTTTCACACCATGAGAACACGCACACGTCGCGTTTATCACCAACTTTCCATGAGAACACGCACACGTCCCGTTTATCACTAACTGTGCTTGTAATCACAATAGTTAATCCGAAATAATGTACTTGCCGCCGTAATTAGATTCACGTTTTATCAATGTCTTATTAACTCCGCAGCGCCAGCGACTTGTTCGCGTTGACACGACGACGTGTTAGTTCCTGAATTATAACAGCAGCACCAAAACGCGATAACAGCACCATCTTTTTGGATATATTCATCTGTCTCACGAAAAACACGTCATTTATCAGGATACTGGTTCCAGAGTACCATATTAAATTCAATAATAAAGGCACCCTGGTTCTCAACCAATGCCGAAGCCCACAAGTACTCTACAGTTCCCACAATAAGGGAGGAGATTGCCTACACCTGCATCCGATATAAGGAACGTCTTATGATTCATCCAAATGAGCTTACCCAGAAGTTGCTGCAAAGCATCCCACAAAGGCGTCTCAAACGAGTGCACATTCTCGACCTGGATGCAAAATGTAGCTCCAATTAAATTAAAGAAAGCAAATCATTGGATGTTGCCTTCTTACACATAATTGAAACAGCCAAATCATTTGCTTATGGAACAATTTCCGATCGCAGATAAAAGGACCAATAACAAAATAAATATCGGGATAAAATATGTCTAAGTATTATCCGGAATTTATGCTAGATATGCATCGAGTTAAATTACATCCGTTCAGTAGTTTTACGTGTGCTCTAACAGAAAAACGGACAAAAATTGTTTTTATATTTTCGGAATCAGCTGGTTCTAATTACTTCTGATTTAAATTCATTTTTTCCATTAACAAACTTGACACGTCCAAAAGATTTTCTATATTAGCGCTCCTCTTGCTGCTGGTTCTATACTTATAGACGAGGTAACATCTCTAGTATTTAGGCTGTTACCATCAACATATTAACAAAAATTCATGTAATAATTTTCTGGTATGTTGACTGTTCGACAATATTTTTATAATTCCCTAATCAAATAAAACTATATATACAAATTAAAATTAAACTATAAAATCTAGTGCCAGACCGCTGTCAGTTGGAAACGTGCCCATAAGTCTGGCTACATTACCTCGCTGTATGGCAACGCTAATGCATTGTCCGAGGTATAGACCAGTCTTTTGGTCACGTGAGACGTCTACCATGCGTTTAGGTATGCCTCGATAAAGTTTGTGCGGCTCTGGCCCCCATGGTCCCAAGGTCTCGACCCCAAAAGACGCAAATATGTAACCATTTGCGATGGCAGAATATTTGCGCCATTTTAGGGTGTCCTGTTGTTCAGCAGCTCTACCAGCAGACATGCTAGTGGCTGAAAGATGGGAAGCTGCCATATTTATCTATATTATAGATAGATAAAAAATTGGTTTATATAGGTATCACAAGTTTTTACCACAAAATGTGCATTACCAAACTTTGCTAACATTTCTCATTTTCGCAGTAGTGAAACGGATATTCGAATAGTCCTGAAATATGAAAAGTACTTTTGAACTTTTTAATCAAAACTAGGAATGGTTTCTAAAGTTACAAATAAATTTTAAAAACGAACTATTGTCTCATTTACAGATTTTAATTAATTAATTTTGGGACTGAATTCCTTTTTGAGAATTAATTTCGACACGCGCCCAAAAGTACGTTGCAAAAATTTTGTACAGGGTAATTAGATATCCATTTTGATTAGTATTATTTCAATGTTATGAATCACAAAATATTCAGGTGCAAACAATCTGTCCCTATTAATTATAACAATAACGGAAATAAGCTAATAAAGCTACTGGCAATCGCCATTTTTTTTATGGCAGCTGTTCAGCAGACAGGCAGATGGCCCACTTGATGGAAAGCGATTACCATCGCCTAGGGACATTTGCAACACCAAAGGTACTACAAATGCCCTACTGCTCTCTTAAGGGAGACTGGAACCTGGTAACTAATGCAGGAACACAACACAAGGTTGTTATGGCGACATACTCCAGACCAGGGGTGGTCGTCATCCAGTCGAGCAAATGCCTTACCACCACCTGGCTGTGGATTGTTTTGTCGTCTCTTACGACAGGCCACCCGGCCGCAGGAAATTGTATTCTTTCTCCGTTCCTGCGCGGATTAAGAAGAGGTGAGTGAAGAAATTTTTGTAATAAGAAGAAAAAAGCTATAGGTACGACAATGGATTCATAAAAAAGATGAACTAGGAACTACGTTTTTTAAACTATTTTTTTAACGACTTAACATACCAGAAGCATTCATGTTGTAAATACACAGAAACAAATGGTGGTTTCTTCGCTCCAGCGAAACGACATTTTGCGGCAGCTAATGAACTCGACTAAAACGACGAGTTCGTACTTGTTAAAAACCAATAAACGAGTAAGCACTGACGCATGGTGGGAAGCGCTATCGACTCGACTAAATGATTTGCTAATCTAACCGAATAAATTTTTGTTGTTCAGCGTTCAGTTACTAAATTATTCGACACTCGACTAAATTACTAGTATAGTGCGAACAAGAGCTAAAATCAAAATAATTATTGCAGCATGACTCTACTACGTAAAGGCTTTTTTTCCAAAAAAAATGTTTGATCCAGTTGAAAAAAATTGATGTTTTCATACCAGAACATTTAAATATTGTTAATCTTGATCATAAGGTTTCATAACGACCATAACTGTAATATTTCCTGATTTGCCAAGCATCCATTTTAGCAAATTGCCCGTTAAAGATAATGTCCTCTCCCTAATAATCTCGGGTGTGGGTGGTGAAAACGTCTCTACGATAGGAATTGGATAGTCTTAGGAAGATTGAATTTTGATCAAGTACATACATTCAAAGAGTCCGCTGTATCTAATTATGTTGATGTTTTATAATCTAGTTTTTTAAATGTATTGAGGGAATTAACTACAGACAGACTTTGCGTATTTTACCATGTACAATGGGGAGTAATCGGAGGAAGTGTTTGATCTCGATCTCTAGAAAGTTTATCGTTTATTCCAAGTCACAATAACGACTTGGAGGGAATTTCTCACCTAGGTTTTTCATCGCGTTATGAGTTATGACATGAGGTATTTTATAATGTGCGTTATAAATTTCCTTTGAGGTCGGCAACGCGTTGGCAGCGACTCATATTGCAAACGCTTATAGGCAGCGGTGAATACTTTTCATTAGATGGGCCGTTTGCCTATCTGCTAGCTTTTAGCAATAAAAATAATGTACAGAAGCTAATATAATAATATTCCAATAAAACTAAAATGTATAAAATAACTTAATTCTAAAGCTATTATTATTAATATATATTATCTAAAACATCTAAAAGTCGGTGCTTAGTAATTTTCAAAATATAGTAATTTTTATGTTTTATTTTGCACCGACTTCAAGATGTTTTAGATAATATATATTAATAATAATAGCTTTAGAAATAAGTTATTTTATACATTTTAGTTTTTGAAGTCGGTTTTTTTAAACAAAGTTTTTATTTTTTATTTGTTACTTTTTAGTGTCTAGCTATGTATGGGTGGACCAACGAATGGTGCCACGCTTCTTAAAAAATATAGGTCCCAAGAAACGAGAACAAAAAATGATCGTAAAATGAAAACTACTTGGCCAAACTATGTCAATTTTTTAGGGGACCACATGGCAGCTATTCCGCGTCGAACAAAAAAAGAATTACGTAAATCTAATCATAAATCTCAGAGTAATCGGTGTACATATGAAACGAAAAAGAATTTTTTTTCATAAAAAATGTTCATAAAATTAAGCTACTGGGCCAAACTGTGTAAAATTTTTAGGGGACCAATTGGA
This sequence comes from Dendrolimus pini, assembly GCA_949752895.1. Taxonomy (NCBI): domain Eukaryota; kingdom Metazoa; phylum Arthropoda; class Insecta; order Lepidoptera; family Lasiocampidae; genus Dendrolimus; species Dendrolimus pini. The sequence continues at coordinate 19,189,101 of OX457132.1, read as the reverse complement.
AGCTATTCCGCGTCGAAAAAAAAAAGAATCACGTAAATCGGATCATAAATCACGGAGTAATCGGCGAACATACATAAAAAAAGAAAAGATCCCGAAGAATTGAGAACCTCCTCCTTTTTTCGAAGTCGGTTAAAAAGATATTATAAGCATTAAACTTAAATCGTTCAAATGTAATTATTTTTTAAAGGTTATCGATTTGTTATTTTTTGTAAACTATTGTGGGTCGTCGAACTTCAGAAAAATATAATGTATGTACCTACGATATCAACACTTTCAATATCTAATGATAATTCCAATCATCAACTTTGCACTTCTCTTGGACCTTTTCTGGTACATAGTTCGCTATCGAATAATCGTTTGCAACAAACACTAGCCGTTTTGCGCTAAACCCCACCGATTTCCGTAAACGGTTGGTATCTCAAGTGCCGCCGCCATCTTTAAACAGCGAATGTTTGCGGGAACAAAGTTTTCATCACAATCAACTACTTATTTTCACAACTGTCAAAGTTATACATCGTATACAATTTCTAACATAGTATTCATATTAAATTTATTTAATTATCATATAATTTATTGCAATACCCCTATAATGGGAGGCCCGAGCCCAGCAGTGGGACATTTATAGGCTTACATTATTATTATTATTATTGCAATACTATAACTGTTTTTTTATGATATCTCCTATAAATACTATTAGCTGCTATATATTTTAGGATGCCAACACTATGAACATAAATAATCCTCTAGTTCATAGAATTGTTTTTAACGACAATTTTTAAGCAGAAACATAAAAAAAAATTAATTACCTCAAATCAAAATTTGAATTAGTGAATAACTAATTCATTAATCGCTAAGATATTTTATTTTATAATTCTCACTTTTTATTGCACTTATGAGGAATCTGCTCATAAATGCAATAAAAAATCACTGTAATATTTAATTTATTGTACAATCAGTGTCAAGTAACAGTGTGTAGGGTGGACTCTTAACCTGTCACCGGCGACAATAAAATAAAACGTATTTTATTTTCATAGATAATTAATTGTAACAAAGAATTTTAACTTAATCGTAAGCCTCTAGTTACATCAAATCTCCGCATAAATGATGTCAAGGTAGCAATCGACATCCGACCAAATACTCAAGCGCTTAATTTCCGTTGAGAGTCATTAGGTCAGTAAGCCAAGGGAGTATATAAATTATAGGTGCTGGGTTTCCCTCGCAACGAATTAATTAAATCAACTTTTCCAAACAATAACAAATTGGACATGACGTCAGTGTAATAAGCTGTTACAAAACATTGTAATGGCACAGTACTTACTTGAGTTGTTGATTCCTGATTATTATATTGTAGGTCATTTAATACCACGTGTTATAAGAATGGACTGGAGCTTTCGAAGGATTGCGCAGGTGAACTCAAAATGTGGTGGAGTTCAAACTTACAATTATGCCCGTGTATACTATACGAATGCAGTCAAGAAAAATCCTTAATCGATGTAGAACTATTGTAGGCATTGGAAATAAAAAGGACTGGGTTATTAAGAGCTTAGCTGCTTGAGGTGAGTGGTGGTGAAATGGGTCTGAACATCCCGTCGCTGGCGAGCTGTGAGGTTATAGGAGTGAGGCGGAAGCACCAGATCAAATTATTCCTAGAAACATTCTCCGTTGTACAAGCGGTAGAATAGGCATAGGGATGTGAAATCACTCCGAAGGCTAAGCGATTCTATTATATTTAAAATTCATTAACCTTCTAATTCCACGCGTCACCTACATCATCATTAAATTAGTTAAGAACACTTCCTTCTCTTTACATCATGGAAATAGCAATGTTCATATAAGATAAGATAATCCTAATTTATTCCAAACACTAGCACAAGTAGTAACACGTACGTACGTCAGAACAAACTATGTCTACAAGTATAAAAACAGAACTTATGAACAGAAACATAATTTGTATGGCTCCAATCATTTTCAATAAGACTGGAGAGATTTAAAGCGTCACTCCTATTAAATAAATGCTACTAACTAGACATTTCGTTGGTATTGTAATCATTGTATGTCTTTCAAGACCACGGGCCATAAAAATGGCCCGGACTTTTGGAGGGCTTGCGTGGGGCCATGGGGAGGCCAACACGTAGAGGCCCCTTGACAAATTTAATGTAAATATGTGGCGTGACACTGACCGGCGATTATCCCTGTCTACACCATACAATAATGCACCCAAGGACAAGCCCCGGCCAGTGTAGGACTATTGTGAGAAATGAAGATTGTAATTATTATTATTTTTATTTTTTATTAATGACATTTATTTAGTTTTTATAATGACATTTGATTTATTATTCTAATTTTTCTATGCCTAAGTGGCCAAACCTGACGCACATTTACTTTTTTTACCATCATGCATACTCTAATCTAATATGTAAATACTCATGTTTAAGAAATAAATAAACTTTGACTTTGACTTTGAAGAATATCATTTAGATGTTAGGTTGCCTGGTAAAGATCGCATCAAGCAATTAGATCACTTAGTTTTATACTTTAAACTATTGTAACAAACCATCAATTCCTTATTTTTATCTGGCAATAAAGCATTCTTCGTCTACAATGTTACCTTATTTCATGTCTTATATTTTGTTTTGGTAATTTATGTGTTTAGTATTAGTGATTTATGTGTTGCTTAATTAATGTTTCTGTTTATCTGCTTTTATATGAAGGAATATTTTATATCAGGTAATATATTCTACAGACTGATAATAAATATAGGGCACTTTTTGACCGTTAAGGAAGTTTGAAATCAAAATTAGAATAAGAAGAATAGACAGTTATACTAGATATGCTGCAAGAAAAGTAATAGTAATTCAAATCTGTATAATATACTAGGATATGCCCGCGACTTCATCCATGCTTGACTTGAAATTCCTGCGGGATTCCCGCAGGAATATCAAGTCAAGCAAGCAAGCATAGATGGATTAACGCAAAGTACCGCAGCTTTTAAAAAGGAATGCAAGATATCGTTTTAGTGAAAACTGTGTTGGAATAAGCTAATTTTAATGCACCCGAAAGACTACAAACCACTTCCGGGAAAGTTCCCGCTAGATTCCTGGGATGAAAAATAGCGTAGATTTTAAGACTAAAACTTGATATTTATCAGCGAAAACATATAGTTTTTAAGGGAATCCCGAATAAACAGACAAATAGACAAATAATCTAAAAAAACCGTTAATTGTGTTCTCCATTTTGTATATAGTATATTCCAGTTGTTTTTTGTTTTATCTAAAATGTATAGACACGGCATATTAAGAATATTAGAGCTTACAAGACCAGCAAATTTTAGACTTTACCCTCGCACCATTATTAAAAGTATAATTGATTTATTGTTTCAACAAAATATGAAAATTACGTGAAAAGTGGTAATTATGCTAAGGAAGTAGAATTTACATTGTTTTGCAACTATTTTCCCTTTGTCCATTAAATTGTATTTTTGGTTATGAGGAAATCCTTCATAAGTCTTTTGAAGGTTATAAAACTTTCTGACTGTGAGCACTAGTTTACTCGGTGCTTTAAAACCTTTTACAACTTACCCAATTACTACGTTAATAAAATGGCCTTAACGATTGTACTGTTGTAATCTAACTTTATTGAAGTATTACAAGCCTTACTGCCTATTTGTTATGTCAGTAAAATATTACTTGATAAGAACGTCAAATATCAAAAGGAGGAAAAAGGAAAAAAATCTCGGTTTCAAGATTGTCCTTAACAGTTTTATAAGTTGTAAGCACGTCTAATCAAACTACGTTTTAACGGTTTTAAGCGCGGTTGTTTATTTAATTTTTGATATTTGAAGTACCTTACCTAGTACAAGTACGTACCTTTGAAGGCACGGAAGAATTTTGAAAGGTTAAAACGTAGTTTTATTATGTATACAAGTCGCTAAACTAAAGAAAATATTTTGTAAGTACGTCATTGATTTATGATTGCCTGGTTCTTACTAATATGAAATAAAGATGTGGCATAGAATAGAGCATAACTTGCAAGAATAAATTACAATTTCAAATATTTGTTTACTTACAAAAAAAAATTTTTTTAAATATAAAGACTTTTTATATAAAAAAAAGAAAAATTGTCCGACGGCAACGGGTCCATTGATGGTTAGGGCTCCAGAGACAGGTACCTCCTCAAAATTCATGTCATGGTCAAGAGTGCCACCCTCTCTTAAATAACAATTATTTTTATATAAATAATAATTAGCAAACTTAATTGCCTTCAAACTTCTTTTCCCAATATCATTCGATTGTCCATCCCCGGGCAGCTATCCCAGTGTCACCAAGAGACACACACGATCGGCGATTTTATCCCTAAATAACAATCTCGTCTAAGTAACTCTTGACTAAAAATATGCGAATTTAAATAACGACGATGGTTCACTTGGTATACAATAACAAATATTAGAACACTTAGCTAATAGAAAAAACGTCGAGTATTTAACTATGTTCTGTACCGTCTGTATAATGGAAAGTACTTCAAGGAGTTTTCTGTTCTTTATATTGCCAAAAGCGGCCTGGATGGCCGGCAAACTTGATGGAACACGATTACTGTCGTCTGCAAACGTTTTCAACACTAGGGGCGTTTTAAATGTTATGTTAACGTCTACACACTATCACTGCACCTCTCATCATCTACTGAAAGTTCAGTCACATCCTCACCACTTGGCAGTTGTCCACTATGCGTGGTGTCTGCTCCTTTATGCCATACGTATAAACGGCTTATAGACTTATAGAAGTATGGCATAAAAGAGGAGCTCATTCCACAAATAAGCTGCTCCCCCCACAGTTCTTCTAGAACGCATAATATGAGTCTCTTCTTCATAAAAAGCGTGAACAGATTTTTAAATTTCCAACGGAATAGGCAACAAACACATCGGCTCTCTTGGAGCTGCAGATGTCTACGGGCGGCGGTATCTACTTACCATTGTCTGGACTGCCTTCTAGTATACTAACCTGCAAACTTACAACGCTATTTAATCAAACGCTTATTTGTAATGGGATATCCACAATGTAAAGGAAGAGGAAGTATAATTACATTCAGTTTGTAAGCCCTAGACATCAAGGCACAATAAAATCTAATCTGGGTTCCCTCCTGACTTGATTCAATAAAGCGCACTCAAGCATTAAGCCGATACTTACCATCGAGAATGAAAGCATCACCAAACCCTTCCCGGCAGCTTTTCGTCCTAATAAACCTTTTTTATGACCCGGAGATGTGTTTACGTCGTGATTCGTATGATAGTGACGTTACTCCACATAATATGGAGTGCCATACAGCCAGGTCAAGTGTACGATACAGATTGTAAAGGTGATTTCACATTAATTGGAAATTCTTGGCTCATTTCTTTCTACGGCAGATCGAGTATAAGAATAATACGAAATACCTAATGTCCCCTTATGATTTTCCCTCATATTTTTAAGATGGGTATAAACGAGAAAGTTGCTCACCATATGTCGCAGACATCTATAAATGATGAAAGTTATTAAGGCAACGTTTTAGATAAACAATAGAAGTGGAGCGGAAGCGGCTGGCTTTTCTGTGGCCCGACATCTCGCCGTTACAGATGTGGTCTGAAAAGGCTTCATAAGAATTATTAATATTCTGGCGATATGTATTTTGATCTCTGTAAAAAGTTTCACCTATTGCCACTGAAAGACCGACGTGATATTGCTGACTTTTTACTACTTCAAAAGATTATCGTCTCGCTAATCGCTGAGTGCAAACCTTGTTTTCAGAAAATGCGGGGCACTAATTTTCAAAATAAGCTCTGTGTATAAGAAATGTAATTACGTCGCTATTTTTGCAAATAAAGTTTTTCTTTCTTTCTTTTTTTTCTTCTTTACCAGTCATTTTTATTTCTAAGTGAAATAAAGAATATCATATTCCATGATTACGGGACAATAGTTATGAAATATTAAATAATCAGGTTATCAAATAACTTCGAAATAGAAAACCTTGTAGCCGAGCTTAACATAATTGGGGAGATAAAATATCACTCTCTTTACTAGCTCGGTTATATATAACTCATGAAGGAGAATCGGGGATGAAGAACTGGAGAAAGCATACGGAGCGAGATGGAATACTTCTTCGTCTCAAAGGATTTATCCTTATCATTCGCCGAAGCTATAGTTATGCCTCGTAAGCCTAAGCTAGACTGTGGCGACTGTTATTGTTGGTTTGTATATATTCTTTGAACGTGTCGGAAATTGCAACTTCAGTTTTGCACAGCGCCATCTTTTGACTTGCAAGTGTTCCACTACAGGGCGACCAGTCGGTCGGTGTCCGCTTGGCTGTCCTTAGTATCGCTGGCAAGATACAGTAGAAACTAACCTGACCGTATTATAAGCCACAGCTAGCAAGACACTGCGCAGGAGAGAGGAAAGCGGCGTGCTCTCGTTTCAGACACCATAACTCACATTGGCGCGCTGAGCCAACGGAGTTAGTTAGTTCAAATAAAGTCCTTGAATTTCCACGCGTGGACCCAGGCCATCACATTGTGTGTACTAGTCATAAAATAATGGGTCGTTAAATAAGAAAGATATTATGTTTCGACAAAAGTTGAAGTTCAGTATACATGAAGAGTGGACATTAAGAACAAAAACGGTCTAAGTGCTTGGCAGTCCTGCACTACGGAAAGTCCGAAGAGGTTGCCAACGAAGGAGATGTTTTCGTTAAAAACTACTGAAGCGTGATGTAGGCAATGAAGCACTCGAATTACACTGAACTCGTGTTTATTGGCATGTGTACTTATAACAAGTATATACAAAAGTAATCGTATAGTAAAATGGTCATTAGAAACATAAATCACAATACGTTAGCGGCGCGGAACGGAATGCGTGCACTTATTCGATCAGTGAGGCGACGACTGGATTTGCGGGTAGCCCCGGCTTTCTAGGCGCGCCGATGTTACTTGCCGGTTCCGCGGTACTGTAGACGTGTAGTACAAATTCATAAGCGCCAGCGGAAAGTGTTTCTTTAGAATATATATGTATATATGTACAATGTGTAGGAATGGTGGAAAGGGAAGGAGTAAGATAGGTGCCTACATCACTCCCCTCCAGAGGCCGTCACTACGGACGATAAAAATCTGGAAAATAAACCTGCCTACCAGAGCGAGTAGTTTTACTTGGTGGGGTTGGTAAAGTTGGTTTATCCGGTAAGGTAACGACCTGTGGTTTCGGCGGGGTTGGTTTCTCCGTTTGCGGTATTGTTTGGCTGGGTGTAGGTAAGTCCACGAGTAGATAGGCCGGTTTAATGCGGTCTATTGATACCGTGACCGGTTTGCCCTTGACCATTAATTTAAAAACCTTGTCGCTTCGTTCCAGTACCTGGTAAGGACCTGAGTATATAGGATGAAGTGCCCTTCTAACCGCGTCTTCTCTAAGAAAGACATGGCTAGAGGATGCAAGATCCTTGTAAACAAAGATTTTGCTTTTGTTGTGACGTGATGCTGGAGTTGGTTGCAGCTTCTCGGCGAAACTGCGCAATCGAGCGGTGAAGTCTGTTATATCCGTGGTACCGTCACTTACTGTTTGAAAAAATTCGCCGGGTAGTAAGGGCTCGCCATACACGAGTTCGGCAGAGGAGGCTTTCATATCCTCCTTAAATGCTGAACGGATGCCGAGCAAAACCAGAGGTAGCGTCTCCGTCCAGTTAGAGTTCGCATGGCACATTATAACGGCTTTCAGTTGGCGATGAAACCGCTCAACAAGACCATTACATGCGGGGTGGTAGGCCGTGGTGCGACGGTGTTTGAACCCTATTATTTTTGATAAATATTGAAATAGCGAGGATTCAAACTGGCGTCCACGATCCGTGATTATTTCTGACGGTGATCCAAATCTTGCAATCCAGCCGGATAATAAGGCTTGACCTACGGTTTCTGCAGTTATGTCCATGATTGGGATTACTTCTGGCCATCGTGTAAAACGGTCGACAGCCGTTAGGCAGTAGCGGTAACCATGGGATACGGGCAGGGGGCCTATGAGGTCAATATGAACCTGAGTGAACCTAGTGCGAGGTAAATTGAACGTACCCAAAGGAGCTGATACGTGACGATTTACCTTCACTTTTTGACATGTCAAACAGGATCTAGTCCATTCGCGGCAGTCCTTTCTTACACCTGGCCAAATGTATCTTTGAGCTACGAGTTTTGCCGATGCGTTCGCACCGGGGTGGCTCAAAGAATGTAAGGTGTCGAAGATTTGCTTTCTTAGTGATTTGCTTACGAACGGTCTAGGTATGGAAGTGCTCACATCGCAATATAGTGGAGTACGGCTTCTATCCAGGGTCATCTTCTTAAACCGAAGGGATGATTCTTCGCTAAGTAATTTGGTTAGTTCAGAATCTACTGCTTGAGCTTTTGCTAAGACTTCATCATCCACCGGTGTCTGTAGTTCATCGACACGGCTTAAAGTATCGGCGACAACGTTATTTTTACCGGATATATGTCGGATGTCCGTTGTAAATTGAGAAATGTAGTCGAGGTGTCTATACTGACGCGGTGAGCAGCTGTTTTTACGCTCGTGGAACGCAAAGCACAACGGCTTATGGTCAGTATAGATGGTGAAGTGCCGGGCCTCAAGCATATGGCGGAAGTACTTTATGCCTTCATATACGGCCAGCAGCTCACGATCATAGGGTGAGTATTTCTGCTGCGCAGAGCTAAGCTTCCTAGAGAAAAATGCGAGAGGTTGCCATACCTTGTCTTTATATTGTTGCAAGACTGCGCCCAAAGCTAAATCAGAGGCGTCCGCAACGAGAGCAAGTCTAGCTTCACAATCCGGGTGGGATAGTAGTGCGGCATTGCTGAGACTCGCCTTGCATTGGTCAAAGGCTGTCAGCGCATCCCCAGTAAGATTGACGGGGTGGGAAGCTTTTACAGCACCAGTCAGAAGGGCATTAAGAGGAGCTTGGGTTTGTGCGGCATTCGGTAAAAATCGCCGGTAAAAATTTATCATACCCAAGAATCTCCTAAGCTGTCTGACGGTTTTTGGTGCAGTGTAGTCTCTGATGGCTTGGATCTTAGCTTCTGTCGGCTTGGTGCCAGCTGCTGAGATATGATATCCTAAAAAAATTACCTCTGAAGCCCCGAAAACGCATTTTGAGCTATTTACTAGGATACCATACTGCTTCATCCTCTCGAAGAGCTGGTGGAGGTGATTGTCATGTTCTGTCGCTGTGAGAGAGAACACCAGGAAGTCGTCGAGATAAGCGTAGCAGAAGTCCAACCCACGTGTCAACTCATCAACAAACCTTTGGAATGTTTGTCCCGCATTCCTTAGACCAAATGTCATAAAGGGGAACTCGAACAAACCAAAAGGTGTAGTGATGGCGGTCTTCTGGATGTCCTCCTCGTGTACAGGGATTTGATTGTATGCCTTCACTAGATCTATAGTCGAGAACACCTCACAACCAGCGATGCTGTGGGCGAAATCGTGAATGTGCCTTATTGGGTACCTGTCGGGTATAGTCCTCGCGTTCAGCAAACGATAATCTCCACAAGGCCGCCAACCGTTATCCTTCTTGGGAGCTAAATGAAGAGCAGAGGCCCATGGGCTCTCAGAAGGACGCGCAGTACCGCTCGTCAACATCTGTTGAAATTCTTCTCGAGCGATCTTCAACTTATCGGGAGCTAACCTGCGAGGGGAAGATGATATAGGGGGACCAGGGGTGGTGCGAATGTAGTGTTTGGTGTTGTGTGTGGTGCCGCGTGCTGTACCAGCTGGTCTCGTGATTTCGGGGAACTGATTCAAAATCGCGTGATACCGCGTGTCTCCAGTTGATACCTTAACCGATAAAACATTGCAAATACTTTTATCGAATACTGCTAACGTAGACAGAGATGTAATCCTATCTATTAATCGGCGGCCACGAACATCAACAATTAAATGGTAATAATTTAGGAAATCGACGCCAATAATAGCTTTGGTTACGTCTGCAACCACGAATTTCCAAGGAAAATTACGCCTCAGGCCAATGTTAAGGTTGAGTTGAACGTAACCATAGGTACTAATGACGCTGCCGTTGGCGGCTGACAACTGGTAATTTGTCTTCTCCCGCCGTTCACGAAGCGCAGTTCGGGGAAAAACGCAGAGATCGCTTCCGGTGTCCACAAGAAATTGGATTTTCGAGCTGCGGTCGGTAACGAACAGGCGACCAGGAGATGGTGGGCAATCTGACGTCGCCATTATAGATCGCCCCTGGAGTTTCCCGCTTTACCAAAATCGCAGGGAGTCTGGCACGTTTTCGCCTTGTTGCCGTATTTTGAATGGTACCAGCATAATGGGTATTTGCGGTAGTTCGAGTTTGAGCGAGTCGAAGAACGGTTGCGTCTCTCTCTAGGATTCGAGCGATTTGGGGATCTTGCCTGTCTGTTCTTCCTATCTAACTGCATCGTCAAATGTTTCACGGCCCGTTTAAGCTCGGATATATCGTTCGCCATTATGTCCATCTGAGATCCGGGTGAAAATGCCGTAGTTGATGTAGCTGCTACATGACGTGTTGGTGTAACGATGTCTTGCACGCGGTCAGCTAAATCGGCTAGCGCTTCTAAAGAACTCTGGGGTTGCGACGCCAAAAGAGCTTGTATATTGCTGGGTAGGCGGCTGCTCCAAATGGTGCGTATAAAATAATCAGGTACGCCTGAACCAGCCAGACCTTGCAAATGCCTTAAGAATTGGGAGGGTCTGCGATCTCCGAGCTCTTCGTGCATCAGTAGCTGTTGTACCTTTTTTTCTTGGGATGCTGTCAAACGTTTTATTAACTCGCTTTTTAACTTTTCGTATTTATCCGTTGCGGGCGGTGAGACAATAATATCTTTGATCTCGTTAGAATATTGATTTTCTAACTGTCCGATGACATAATTAAATTTCGTGGTGTCCGATGTTATGTTCGACACGGCGAATTGACCTTCCACTTGTGCGAACCATATTTCCGGTTCTTCAGGCCAAAACGGTGGGACGCGTATCCCAACCCGAAATAATTCAGATTGAGTATGTCCTTCGTCCGTAGTCGTCTTTGACATGATCGAGCGTATCACAAACTCAATAAAATTAAATCCGCTGATAAATTGTTACTTGGGCCACACACCAATTATCACCACGCAATTATTACCTCTTCTTTGTTAAAAAAGATCACGTCGGGGTCACCAGTGAAGCGTGATGTAGGCAATGAAGCACTCGAATTACACTGAACTCGTGTTTATTGGCATGTGTACTTATAACAAGTATATACAAAAGTAGTCGTATAGTAAAATGGTCATTAGAAACATAAATCACAATACGTTAGCGGCGCGGAACGGAATGCGTGCACTTATTCGATCAGTGAGGCAACGACTGGATTTGCGGGTAGCCCCGGCTTTCTAGGCGCGCCGATGTTACTTGCCGGTTCCGCGGTACTGTAGACGTGTAGTACAAATTCATAAGCGCCAGCGGAAAGTGTTTCTTTAGAATATATAAATATATATGTATATATGTACAATGTGTAGGAATGGTGGAAAGGGAAGGAGTAAGATAGGTGCCTACACTACTAAACGGATATAGATCAGAATAATTTTTAGAGAAAATGTCTACATGTTTGATTTCTTGCACAATTTTCTACTTCATAGATTATACAGTGTATAACCCATAAATAGAAAAGCGTTCTAAATTAAAATGATTTTAGTCCATGATATTGTCGTGTTACAATTACCTCCTTCTAACGGTGAAGAAAAACATCATGATGAATCTTGCAAATCACGACGTGTAAAACCGGCCAATCAGCCTTGGACTAGCGTTGTGGGTGGGTATGCTGTCCGTTCAACTATTAAAATGATACCCAAGCCCATCAGTGGGACTTTTATGGGCTATTAATTTAATTATTAAATTAATAGCCCATAAAAGTATTTAATTAATAAATGTATTTATATGTTTAAATATACTTTATAAAAACTCTTTACTATTAGAAAATTAAATTACATTGAAAAGATAATAGACCTATAACAGAAAAAAGACAAAAAATAGCTTTTTTTAAAAAGGTTTTTAAATACAAACTTGAGATCCTGAATATCATGTAGCAGCAGAGTGCTAGCCAAGACAAGTGAAACGAGCCCGACGATTCCATCATCAGATGCGCTTCATGGTACCATATTATTGCATTGTCACGCGATAGACATATGCGTGCAAAATTTCAGCTGAATTGGAAACCGGGAAGTTGGTCAAATTTAACTTGCAAGATTCCACCAGAACTTACATACATACGAGTACATCCATTGCAAGTTAAATAAGAGCTTGTAAAAAGACAATACAAACAAACTAAGTAAAGCGTTTGTTTTTTAACCGACTTCGTAAAAAAGGAGGAGGTTCTCAATTCGTCGGGATCTTTGTTTTTTTTTTTCTTTTGCTTTTTTTTATGTATGTTCGCCGATTACTCCGTGATTTATGATCCGATTTACATGATTCTTTTTTGTTCGACGCGGAATAGCTTCCAATTGGTCCCCTAAAAATTTTACATAGTTTGGCCCAGTAGTTTTCATTTTATGAACATTTTTCATGGAAATAATTTTCACTCCGTTCCATATGTACACCGATTACTCTGAGATTTATGATCCGATTTACGTGATTCTTTTTTTGTTCGACGCGGAATAGTTTCCAATTGATCCCCTAAAAATTTTACATAGTTTGGCCCAGTACTTTTCATTTTATGAACATTTTTCATGGAAATAATTTTCACTCCGTTCCATATGTACACCGATTACTCTGAGATTTGTGATTCGATTTACGTGATTCTTTTTTTGTTCGACGCGGAATAGCTGCCATGTGGTCCCCTAAATATTTGACATCGTTTGGCCAAGTACAGGGTGGCGCAATAGAACGTGCATATTTAAAATATTGATTACAAAATAAATACAAAAGGTATAGTTAAAATAAAACTGAGGTATTATTAAGAATAAACTGAAGTTTATTTTTAAAAAATAACGTCGTCTAAATGATGACCCTCTCTACGACGACACTCCTCTAATCGCAAACGGAAGTTATTGAAAACTTTCTTCAGTAATGCTGGTGTAATTGCTGCCATTTAACCACGGATATTCTCCTTGAGCTGATCGATGTTTTTCGGATTATTGCTGTAGACTTTGTTCTTGAGGTATCCCCACAAAAAAAAGTCAGCAGGCGTCACGTCTGGACTACGTGGGGGCCATGGGATATCACCTCTTTTCGAAATCAGTCTGCCAGGGAACATCTGTTTCACAACCGCCATGGAGTCATTTGATGTGTGACAGGCAGCTCCGTCTTGTTGAAACCAAGTCCTAGAATTCACTATTCTTGAATTTTCAAGCTCTGGAGCCAAAAAACCTTCCAACATCGCAACATAGCGTTCGGTATTAACAGTGACGTTTTGCCCCCGCGCATTTTCAAAGAAAAACGGTCCAATTATTCCTCTACCAGAGATTGCTGCCCATACTGTCACTTTAGGACTATGCAGTGGTTTCTGGTGCTTGAGTTTGGGATTCTCACTGTTCCATTAAAGACAATTTTGACGGTTTACGAACCCATTGATATGGAAGTGGGCCTCATCTGATAAAAGGATATTGTCAAAATTGGAAAATCGATTAAGCATTTCATTTGCAAATGCGAGCCTTGCTCCGAAGTCAGGCTCTTTCAATTCTTGTGTTAACTGCAGCTTGTAAGGATGCAGTTTAAGATCCAAGTTTAAAATTCGTTGCAAACTTCGTCGCGATAAGTGTAAGACAGACGATCTCTTGCGAGTAGACATTTGTGGATCTCCTCGTACAGACTGCATAACTCTCTCAATATTGTCGTCGGTCCTAGATGTTCTTGGACGACCTTTTGCTTGTGGTTTAAACGTTGAACCAGTCTCTTCAAAACGCTGTACCCATATTTTAATTAAATTAGCACTCGGAGCTTCACTAATTTGCCGTAGTCCATATTCAGAACAATATAAACGCCTAGTAACGATGTATGAACGAGAGTTCTCGTAAAATGCGCGCACGCAAAATGCGCGACGCTTCCCGTCGAAGTGACTCATAGTGACTAAAACTCCATGAGCCCGCCTACCCAACGATGCAGGCTCCTCCCGCCCGCGCACTTTCTACCCCGCGAAAAAAGATGATGCAATATGCACGTTCTATTGCGCCACCCTGTAGTTTTCATTTTACGATCATTTTTTTGTTCCCGGTTCTTGGGGCCTATATTTTTTAAGAAGCGCGGCTCCATTCGTATTTCCACCCATACATAGCTAGACACTAAAAAGTAACAAATAAAAAATAAAAACTTCGTTTAAAAAAACCGACTTCAAAAACTAAAATGTATAAAATAACTTATTTCTAAAGCTATTATTATTAATATATATTATCTAAAACATCTTGAAGTCGGTGTAAAGTAAAACATAAATGACTATATTTTGAAAATTACTAAACACCGACTTTAAGATGTTTTAGATAATATATATTAATAATAATAGCTTTAGAAATAAGTTATTTTACACATTTTAGTTTTTTAGTTTTTGAAGTCGGTTTTTTTAAACGAAGTTTTTAAATTTTATCTATTCGCCTCTTCCTGTTTTGAGTCAGGGCAGATGTTTTTCTTTTAACTTTCTTATACATTTTGATCTTTTTTTTTACTTGTACTTTTGGGAATGGGTGGCTTTTTTCTTTTGTTGTCTTTAATTTTTATTATTATTATAATATCCTTATTATATATCTATTATTGTGTTACGACTTACTATTCGTCTATCTTACCTAGATACAAAATTTTACTACTACTATTTTACATCTGATTTTTATGTACAAATTTCTGGAATAGAATTTCCGTAGGTGAGTAGCGACACCTCGGACCTGACTCCGGAGGCTATAGCAAGGCTTGCCTCCGTGCTTACCTTCGCCATCCGGCGAGGATTGCAGGTCACTAGAGCTAAGACTCAAGCTTCAGGAGTGTAAGTGATAAATGGTATAACGTCAGAAGTAGCTTCGGTGAACCTGCAGCCGACCTCGCCACACCCCTTATTCACTTACACCCATGTTGCCCCTTGCCAATCTTGTACGGCGTTTTTGGGGCCCGTGCCACTGCACCGTCACCGTCAGTTGCGAGTCACCGTCTGCCCATTTTTCCATGTTCCCCGAATATTGCCACGGGCAGAAGCCATAGTCCCCACAGCCTCAGATCCCTGATTCCATTAGCAGTGCATCCCAATAGCCCGGTACCTTATGTTTTCATTCCCTTCAATAGTGCTACACTGCTCGGGGCTTGTTTTTGGGTGCATTTTATATGGTGTAGACAGGGATGACTTACCGGTCAGTGTCACGCCACATTTATATGAAATATGTCAAAGGTCTCTACGTAAGGCTCTCCCATAACCCCACGCAAGCGCTTTAAATATCCGGGCCATTTTTATGGGCCGTGGTTTATAGAGATTATAATAAACTTTATTTTCATAAAAAAATATCTAGGTAGCATAACAAAAATTTTAGATGTAGTACAGCATAAATATGTTAGTGACTAAGACCGAAACTAAGAATAATCTTGTATCTTCGGCCTCAGCACCTTCCCATATTCCATCCCATTTATTATACTAATATATAAAGCTGAAGAGTCTGTTTATTTGCTTGAACGCGGTAATCTCAGGAACTACTGGTCTGATTTGAAAAATTATTTTAGTATTAGATAGCCCATTTATCGAAGAAGGCTATATCGAGTAAGTTTTAACGTTTCTATAAGAATCATAAAGAAGCATTTAAACTTACTACAACTCTCTACGAATAAGACTATAAGTGTAAAACTATATATACCCCTAAAGAAGACATCTTGATTGTTGACTACTCCTACAGTACCCATTAGGGTACAACTGCGATGAGTTAGTCCAAAAACGACCTTGACATTCAACGACAGTTCTTTGAATGGGTTCTCACAGGAATTAACCTTGACCCTAATCTATTACTAACTCAGAGAAACCTAGTTATGCCAAATCAACACCATTTCCTTAAAGGCTAAACATGTACTCCCAAAGTGGTCACGTGACCAAAATACCGAATATTCTTGCTCTGTTGCAAATTAAAGAGCTATTTCGGAAAACACCATAAACAATGGGGTTCAATTAAGTGGTGGAAATTTCCACGATAATAAGACGTGGACTGAATTTTGTTTTGTTGAAAAATAGATTGGAACATTACAGACTCGTGGGTAAGATAGATAAGTATTGTTACGTGCGAGCGGGGCTACGGAAGTGAGCACCAGTTTTTTACGAGCTTTTATTTAACTTGCAACGGATGTATTTATGTAAGTTGGGGTGGAATCTTGCAAGTTAAATTTGACTAACTTCCCGGTTTCCGATTGAGCTGAAATTTTGCACGCATATGTATATCGCGTGACAATGCAATAATATGGTACCATGGAGCGGCCCTGGTGATGGAGTCGGAAGGTGGCACTAGAAACTCCTGTACTAAACAAGATAGACCCGTCATGTTTGAGCTCGTTTAACTTGCCTAGGCTAGCACTTTGCTACATGATATCCAGGCTCTCAAAACCTTGCATTTAAAAAGCTTTTTTCAACTAAATGATTTTATTGACTTTCACAGCCTTACGTGACTCGTCTTACGTTGCCCCTTCACGCACAACTTGCGACACTTTGCCCCGACGTTGAGATGTCTCACTCCCAATACCGTCGCCGATATTGCATAGACCACCTCCTGTTACTGCAGTGCTCACCTCCGACTTTACCGCGCGTAGCTCGCTTCTGGATCTCCTCTTAAACTACGCTAAACTCCTTCTTCATTGCCCACTAAACTTTTCACTAAACTCACTGTCTTATATAGTTACTTAACTCTTTTTCCAACTCTCTCGTATCCCACTTATTGCTTTACTCATCATCATCATCCGATCTTTTTCTACTCCACTTCGCGCAGTCTTTAGCATCCCCCGTTTTGAGACCATTGGCATACATGTCATCCTTCACGACGTCAAGCCAGCATTTCTTGGGCCTTCCCCTTCGACCGGGACCTGGCGGAGGCGGCATGGCTAGACATTTGTTCCCCACGTAATTAGCCGGTCTGCGTAAAACGTGGCCGTACCAGCGTAAGCGACACTCTTGCACTTTGTCTGCTATGTCACGGACATGAAGATTGCCACGGATGCGGGAGTTCCTGACCCGGTCTTTCCGCGTCACTCCACACATCCATCGCAGCATATTCATCTCCGTGACACGCAGTTCTTGATTGTGTCGCTCAAGTACAGGCCACGCTTCACTGCCATACAAAAGGACAGGTCTAATGACCCACTTATTGCTTTACTGTCTTAAACTAAATTACTCTATAGGCGCGTCTTGAGCTGCTTATATACCTGGAAGAATCTTCTGGAACTCATAATTTCGAGCTTTTCGTTATTCTTTTAGTTACTATCTATCCCTTTCAAAACATCTTCTACCTTTTTTTAAAGTCTTAAGACCGGCTTACGCTGCCAGAAAGTTCTACCCTTGGTCGCCACAATATGAAATTTTTTTTTTTACCAAAAGTGTTTATAATGGCGAGTTTCTTGACGTTCGTAGTCAGCCAATCACAGTCCACTGCTGGACTTAGGCCTCCTCAAGTTGGCGTCACTCATCACGGTCCTCCGCCTTCCTCATCCAGTGTCTACCGGCAACCTTGAGTAGGTCTTCAGTCCATCACGCTGGACGTCGTCCGACACTACGTTTACCGAAACTCGGTCTTGTCGGGACCGGGAAAGCGGGAGAGGTTGTCATCGGCAAACCTTCTGCGCAGGTCTTACACAAAACTGTCCGGACTAGCAACGTTTGCAGCTAAATTGGCAATGAAATAAAGAACAAAACCGTTAAAGTACTGTGTGTAAAATATTAATAAGCAACAAAATTAAAAACAATTTTCCTGCCCATTTTTCCCACTGAAATAATTTATGTTAAAAATATAAAGTTGGACTTTTATTGTGGTTATTCGACGTCACGTTTCCATGGCTCATAAAATACGAAAATGTTGCGAAAAATTTTCAAGTTTACTTCAAATTTAATATTAAAACTCCAGAAAACCTGTACTCGGATATATTCGGAATCCAAGCTGTAGTATCATCTTACCTTTACGTGCTTACGAAATATTCATCTTCAGTTGGACGTAGTTATACAAATAGAAACCCATTTAGAAATTTGGGAAAATCGAGCGGTTTAAAATTGCGTGTTTTATTTGTATTGTATTAAAAACATGCAAGCTAGTTTTAATACGTTTTTGTTATGGCCGGAAGCAGGCAAATAAGTAAACGGCCCACCTGATGGAAAGTGGTTACCGTCTCCTATAGACGTTTGTAACCCCAGGGGTGTCGCCAACGCGTTGTCGACCTCTAAGAAATGTTATAATGCCCTTCTTAAAGAACCTCATGTCATAGCGCAAAGGGAATACTGCGACGGGAAGTTTCCTCTGTTACGACATGGTTAACCAAATATTTTCAGATAAGCTCTATAAGTAACTGTTACTAGAAGTAACAAAATACGAATAAGTATTAAGAAACATTGTAAAATTATTTTTTTGTAAATTAAAGAAACAAAAGAAAGATAAACAGAAAAGATAAGAAATAAAAAAAGGAAAAGGAAAAAAAAGAAAAGTAAAAAAAAGAGAATATGAAAAACCCCTAAAAAGTAATAACCCCGGCAATCTCCTTCGCTCGGAGAGAGAATAAAAAGAAAATCTATACGAATAAAATTGAAGTGTAATATCAAAATAACAGCTTTTTTAACCGACTTCGAAAAAAGGAGGAGGTTCTCAATTCGTCGGGATCTTCTTCTTTTTTTTGCTTTTTTTATGTATGTTCGCCGATTACTCCGTCATTTATGATCCGATTTACGTGATTCTTTTTTTGTTCGACGCGGAATAGCTTCCAATTGGTCCCCTAAAAATTTTACATAGTTTGGCCCAGTAGTTTTCATTTTATGAACATTTTTCATGAAAATAATTTTCACTCCGTTCTATATGTACACCGATTACTCTGAGATTTATGATTCGATTTACGTGATTCTTTTTTTGTTCGACGCGGAATAGCTGCCATGTGGTCCCCTAAAAATTTGACATAGTTTGGTGCAGTAGTTTTCATTTTACGATCATTTTTTTGTTCCCGGTTCTTGGGACCTATATTTTTTAAGAAGCGCGGCACCATTCGTAGTCCACCCATACATAGCTAGACACTAAAAAGTAACAAATAAAAAATAAAAACTTCGTTTAAAAAAACCGACTTCAAAAACTAAAAAACTAAAATGTATAAAATAACTTATTTCTAAAGCTATTAAATATTAATATATATTATCTAAAACATCTTGAAGTCGATGCAAAGCAAAACATAAAAATTACTATATTTTGAAAATTACCAAGCACCGACTTTAAGATGTTTTAGATAATATGTATTCATATTTAATAGCTTTAGAAATAAATTATTTTATACATTTTAGTTTTTTAGTTTTTGAAGTCGGTTTTTTTAAACGAAGTTTTTATTTTTTAATAAATACATATGAAAGTAAAGTACGTACGGTAGTTATATATATAAAAAAAGTAAAGTACGGTACTTATAAATATAAAAAAAAATTGGCTGTTTGTTCCAGCAAATCTCTGAAACGGGTGGACCGATTTTGACGGGACTTTCACTGGCAGATAGCTGAGGTTATAAAGAGCAATTGAAGCTACTTTTTCTTAGAGTTCCACGAAAAATATCCCACGCCGATGAAGTTTCAGACACAGCCAGTGGCAATATGAAACCTTTTTTTACAATTAAGTTCAGGGTAGCGAGGCTATCGATTTTCTATCGGATACACTTTGGAGAGTGTGCATTAGAGCTATTCAGTCTAATCCCACCGTTTTCCTTCCACCATCGGACAACAAAATGCACTGGCACATATCTGCGATATAATGATATGTAATTTTACATTACTAGTATTACTAGTGATCGTCCGTGGTCGAAATTCGACCAAAATAATTAATTTAACGCATAAGTTTGAAAATTTTTAAGGTTTTGTTGTCAAAGACTATCTGTAGTCACAGATTTTGCCAAGGCTACACTTTTAATATGACTTTAATAATAAACAACAGAGTATATATGCGTGTGTGTATCAAGGTACATGGTAGTATGTGTAATGGTTTTTTATTGATTTTATGTATTTTTTCATGCATAAAATAAAAAAAAATATCAGCATTCTACACTCTTTCTCTATGCGGTACAAAGTTTTTGCTGTGTTTTTGCTTCGCGTATTAATATAAAGATATTGCATATAGTTATACATTTAAATTATGTATACTACCGTCGCCACTCTTAATCAGCAATATTCTTGCCG
Source organism: Dendrolimus pini (assembly GCA_949752895.1). Classification (NCBI taxonomy): domain Eukaryota; kingdom Metazoa; phylum Arthropoda; class Insecta; order Lepidoptera; family Lasiocampidae; genus Dendrolimus; species Dendrolimus pini. Next base: position 19,168,746 of record OX457132.1, on the reverse strand, counting down.
CGGGTTGTCTGGAAGAGATCTCTTTTTAGCAATAAGACCGCCCTTTGTACACAATTAGAATAATACTAAGTAGCTAAGAATTACGTGTTCTGGCTCACCCTAGTGACCCTTAACTCAATGGCATAAGGTTCAAATTAGTGCAAAAAAATAAATATTTTCTCGACTAAGTTTACCAACTGCAAAAGCGTGTATAAGGCCTTCTGGCTCACCCAGAGCCAGTATAAGTTGAGCTCTGGTTAGTATCGGTGGAGTATGGGTGTAGAGCTTCAGTTATGTTGGTTGTGAGTTTACCAACCGCAAAAAGCGTAAGGCTTTCTGGTTTACCCAGAACCGGTATAAGTTGAGCTCTGGTTAGTATCGGTGGAGTATGGGTGTAGAGCTACAGTTATGTTGGTTTTGCATCGATTGAGTTGTGCGTGCCTACGTTTTTGTGGGTGACGAGGGGTCTTGGAGGTCTGGTTTCTGGTTTGCTTAAGGGGCTTCTGCCTCACCCATGAACCAGTATAAGTTGAGCTCTGGTTAGTATCGGTGGAGTATGGGTGTAGAGCTACAGTTATGCTGGTTTTGCCTCGAAATCGGCCGATTGAGCTGTGCATGCATACGTTTTTGTGTGTGACGAGGGGTCTTGGAGGTCTGGTTTCTGGTTTGGTCGGGGACGCCCTCTACGACGCCTGTTGGTGTTGTCGGTGGTAAAGGTGATGGTCGAGGACACCCTCTGCGACGCCGGTGTGGTAAAGGTGATGGTCGAGGACGCCCTCTGCGACGCCGGTTGGTGTTGTTGGTGGTAAAGGTGATGGTCGGGGACGCCCTCTACGACGCCTGTTGGTGTTGTCGGTGGTAAAGATGATGTTCGAGGACGCCCTCTACGACACCTGTTGGTGTTGTCGGTGGTAAAGGTGATGTTCGAGGACGCCCTCTGCGACGCCGGTGTGGTAAAGGTGATGGTCGAGGACGCCCTCTGCGACGCCGGTGTGGTAAAGGTGATGGTCGGGGACGCCCTCTACGACGCCGGTTGGTGTTGTCGGTGGTAAAGATGATGGTTGAGGACGCCCTCTGCGACGCCGGTCGGTGGTAAAGGTGTTGAGGATGCTCTCTTCGGCCTCGGTTGGTGTTGCCGATGAGGCTGCCCAGAGCTTTGGGTTGAAGTTATTGCACAGTGATGGCACGGGTCATAGAACTCTGGTGTTGGTCGCTGCGGTGTGGACCGGATATATTCCGTTGATAAAAATAAAATGCAATCTATTGTGTTATATTGTAACGATTTCCGGGTAAATCTTCTATTTATAACCTCGTTGACGTGAGTAGATAGGAATTGTCAGTGAAAAAGTGTATTCTTCATACAAAATGTATAGGGAAATAAGTTTACCAACCACAAAAAACGAGTTAATGTTGTAAAAATTGTTGGTTCTGACTCACACATGAAAAAGTGGATTCTCTATACAAGATGTATGGGGGAATGTGTTTACCAACCGCAAAAATTGATACAGTTATGTTGGTTTTCCGTTGTTTGAGCTGTGCTTACATAGGTTTAGTGGGTGTTGATGGATCACGGAGATCTGGTTTTTGGTCAGTATGAATTGTCGGTTCAGGATCATGGATAAACTTGCTTAAGTTGAGCTCTGGTTGGTATGGATGAGGTATGGGTGTAGAGATGTAGTTATGTTGGTTTTCCCAGGAAGAACGGTGTTTGAGCTATGCATGCATAGTGTTTAGTGGGTGACGACAGGTTTTGGAGCTCTGGTTTCTGGTCATCCAAGTGATGTTGGGGTGGAGGTTGATATATTTCGAAGGGGGTGGTGAGTAGCATAGAATTAAGGCTTCTGGACCACCCTAGTGACCCTTAACTCAATGGCATAAGGTTCAAAATAGTGCAAAAAAATAATGATGTATCACAATTTTGGCAGGTTGCTGTGGAAGTGAGGTTCGCGTTTCGAGGATGCATCGTTTCGATGTTTGAGGGCGGCGGTCGAGGGGTGGTCGATCGCAAATTTGGTTGCTTGTTGTAGAAGTGAGGTTCACGTTTCGAGGATACATCGTTTTTCACAATAATGTTGCATAATTATATCTGGGATTTTAATTACAACTAGTGTCATCATGCAAGATGTGGAATAGGTAATCATTGTTTATTATGGTTAGGCCTGTTCCTTATCAATATGATAAAGACAAAGTTGTCTTTGTTCTATGTTTAAGGTAAAATTGAAATAAAACTCTTGCTTATTGTATGTTGTTATCTTTATTTATCCAACTTGTAGAATTTATACCGAACCACTTTACAAGAACTTTATCACCCTTTCTTTTCAACACTTTCTCCACTAAGTATACATCGGGATATTTAACTTTTTGCAATTCATGCTCGTAGAATCCCCCCTAAGACGGGGTGGTTCTCTTCATCTTGAAGGTGATAGGTTATTGGATTGGTGATATTAACTTTAACAATTTGAAATATTTCTGCACTCCAATTTCCGGTATAACCTTTGGGAGCCTGAAGATGATCCATGGCAACAACATGTGCAATGGTTTAATCAGTGTGTTTATGTAAAACAGAGGAAATAAAACAAGTTTAAATACAAAGAATGCATTTTTTTGTTTACTTAGAACTATTACAATTTATTTCACAATGCCCCCAGGCCAATGTGTTTATGTTATCATTACAAATATACCTTTTATCATCATTCCCCGATATGACTTTTTTTCTTTTCACTTGTGTATAAATATTATGCTTATCGCTAGTAAAAGTAATCATATCGTCATATAGCTCATAATCTTGCCCTAGAGCTTTTCTATAATTTTCAAAATTCAACTTTCTGACAATTGCTGCAGACGTGCCTTTATCTTTTTTAACGACGTGATCGTTTTGGAAAATATATGCATACATTTTAGATCGAAGCCCTATGAACTCCCTAACGATGCGTCCGTTGGTTTCATCTTTCATTTTACCAACAACCTTCTTATTTGCTAGAGGTAGATTATAGATATTGTTTAGGGGAAAATCGGAGGTATCAAATCTATCCTTCAAGTCGCATTTTATGTCTTCATAAAAGTTGTCTGTTTTAATTTCATATATAAAGGAATCGGTGTCGGTGTAGAGCAGTTGTACATTTGTATTATATTTAGGCTGCATGTATGAATAGTGGAAGTCATACATAACATACTTTGACAGTTCTAGTACGGTAAATCCTACATATATGGGTTTATCATACAACAAAGTGGTTTTATTCATTTGTATCGCTACAAAATTTTTCGAAAACACCTTACAACTATGAAAGTTGGGGCGAGCAATGTATCTCTCAGCACCGTAACTACACTTGGTTTTTGTTCTTTTATCACTCCACATGTTGCATAATTTTACATCGACTCGTTTAGCTACATTTTCTATAGTTTTACCAAATATGGAGTTATTCATTAATTTATAAAAATCTTTTTCAAATGCTCTCGTCGCCTTGGTTCTCATTGAGGTATTTAAATCGATATAGGATTTGAGCCAAGGTGATTGGTTAAAAGACAAAATCCTATGAATTTTTTTACATACTAATCCATTTTTCATACATTGTTTTAAATTCATATAATGTATAATATAATTTGTTTTTTCGTTTAGAGTGAGTAAAAGTTTTTTATTTTTCGAATTAGGGGGTGCTTTAGATTCGGCACAAAAGGGATAGTCACTGTGTAAATTATGTAGGGATTCGGGATACTCAATATCTACCTCTAAAAAATAACCTATATCAGAGTCAGGTTGTTGTATGAGTATGTCGAACGCATCAACTTCACTTTGCGATAACCATACAAAGTTAGCGTGTGGGAGATATTTACTCATGGCATCGCCATACAAATTATTAACATCCAAGTAAATAATGAATGTAGAGTCGTGTGTGGGGTTGTATGTGTCTAAAAACTTATTATTGGCTTTACAATGTCTCTTGGAAACTTGGCTGATTCCACCCCGAATTCCAGATTGTACGAATTGAACCATTTCATAGTCGGTGAGAAGTTCAAGAGTCACTCCAGTTTTTTTCATCATAGCATCCCAAGAGAGGGAGGGTGCTGTAACATATCTACAAGGGTCCAGTTGGTATGCACTCATACATATACTGCGAAAATTTTCAAAAACTGCCGTCAACAATAGGACATCAGTTTTGAGATATAAATCACAGTATTCGCCCAAAGTCTTTATGTTAAATTTTTCCCACACCATAAGGGCGTGAAGATAATCATCGTCAGATATGTCTGTCTGGGTTAGCTCACTAAAGAATGCCTCTTTGGGGGGTAAAGATTTTTCTTCAAGTTTTTCCCAAGAGTCGACATATTCATAGGGAAAGACACCCTTTCGAGTCAATAAGTTCTGTTGTTCGGGGTTAGGGAAGTAATTATATAGTATTTCTAATTCGTTTTTAGAGAGATTTCTAACTAGTTTATCTAAGCTTGAGGGCATAAATTTGAAAGAGTCAACAAATCGTAAGGTGATTTCACGTTTACCATCATCTTCTTTGAAATATAACTTTTTACTGAATGTTATGTATTTTTCCTTGTTACTGGCAATACATTCAATGCGTTCAGTGTCCTTATCAGCAAGCTCTTTGATAAATAAGTGACTATCATAACCGCTTAAATTATGGAAAAATATGGGGATATAATTTGGGTTGGAAAAGTTAACATTACATTTATTATGCACCATTCCTCTAATTTTCCCTGTAAAGTGACAATGATCAACCACCTTGACATCCATCGATTGAAAAGGTTGTTCGCAAATATGACAGTTGGGTGCGGATGTGATTTCAGGAGTTAAATTGTTCTTGTCATATGGTATTATCTGCGAGTAAATATTCGCAATGCGGTTAGCATCTGAATAAATGTTATCTATAAACTTTTTTACACAATCTTCACCACGATATGTGACGAATTTTGACAGAGACGCATCATAGTTACAATGTAAATAATAAGCGAAGCTACATGGGACATGTTCATGACTAAAATACGTATTCTTTTTATGCGTATCGTTAAGAGGGCAGAGCAACGATTCAAAATCAGCATAAATAACAAATGGTGCGGGCAACTGATTATGAAAGTTTTTAAAAGTTATATACTTATTTCCTATAGTAGGTAAACTGATTAAGGCTTTTGCACAACCTCTTGTCTTATGAAGTTTCAATTTACACTCACTTGAAAAATGCATTAGACAGCTATCACACAAAAAAAATGTTTTCTTGTCTTTCGTAATCTGTGAATGAACTAGTCGGGATAAGTTTTTAATCCAACAGTAGTGGGATTTATTACCATTGTCAAAAAATAATAGGCTTATACAACGTTCATATGATCTTGATGATATACACAACGGCACAATATTTTTCTTCTCCACTCCATATACGTTCACGCGTAGTTTATTCATAGTTTCAAAATGCTTCACTCCCTTTAAATCTACAGGAACTCTTATTCCCCCCGTATTGAGAACGGTCTCGTAGTGTGGGTAAGACGATTGGCGATCCGCGTTTGCATCTACAGGATAGAGGGCACTTACCACCGCCCAAAAGAAGCATGCACCATCTCGGTTTTTAACATTAATACATGCGTGCTTATCCTGAATCCATTTTGGAAGTGGTATGAACGAGGACGCTCTCATAGGCGTATTTTTGTTAATATTAACGTCCATGAACTCTATCTTTTCCAAAGCCCATCCACTATCCTTTTCTTGAAACTCTTCACATTGCTTTAAAATGTTGGAACAGATATCCTCATAAAAAGATGATAGGTTTGAGGAAATATCTAAATTAAAATTCTTCGTGTTGAAAGACTTCAAGTCTCTAATCACTTCTTCGTCTGCTTTTACAATAATAAATGTGCAAAATAATTCCAAATTCACTTTAATGTGTTTATATGTTTTCAACTCGAGTGCAACTAACTGTTTTACCTTAGACGAAGCCCCGTCCAAATATTGTCGAGGGTCCAAAATCGTCGAAGAACCGTTTATTCTATACGATACAATTCTACACTTGAATGCCGACTCGATAACGTATGTGAAATAATCACCACCTTCTTGTTTACACAGCAATTTGTGTCTCTTCGTTCTGGAATGAGTAATTAATTGATTGCTGGGAACCTCTAAGTTACAGAACTCACAACGATACATGGTTACCGACAGTTGGAAACTAATTATTTTTTATAAACCACACACTCTTATCTATATTGCGTGGGTGGAATGAAAAGACCAATACATAGAATGTTACATTGTGTTTATTAAAGTAAACATGAATAAAACAAATATTCAATTAAATAACACTTAATTTCATGGTCGACAATACAAGTTCTATCATAAATGTTATCCATTAAAATACAAGCCTCATGCAGCGTCTTCACCCGGCTAAGCTTAAATCGCCTTCTAAAGAAATTCATTCGGTTCTCATAACACTCCCTCGCTCGTTGTAATTGTTGTAAACGTAAATCAATGCAGTTTAGCATATGGTTTACGTGCCACCATTCTTCACTGGAGATGCTCATTGTAGTCACTCCCACGTGTATCAAAATGAAATTTTTAGACTCGCATACAAAAGTGATCGCCGTACACGGTTCTGTCGGTATGCAGCCGGTCGAAAAGAATTTTGATATTTCAACACTGTTCTTCATGAATATGGTGTTCCATTCCTGTCTTCTCAGCAATAAACGTCCACCGATATCAATATACACCTCGATTTCTCCATCCACCTGAGTTGATGGTTTCAAAAACGTTGCAATATAGGGTATCGTCGGTGCGGGGAGGTGGTATATACTTTTACATATTTCAAAACTGAAACATGGGATTGACGGGGTGTATGAACACATCTTGTCTCCTCGAGTGCTGATGATGTACTATACAGCCTGTATTGAAACAGGAAGTCGTTCAGAATGAGACAGTAGGCGTTCGATGACGATCAGGTTCGAAGTGGTTAGCCCATTGGAGCTCTTCGATGACGATCAGTTTAGCCCATCGGAGCTCTTCGACGAAGCGGTTAGCCCATCGGAGCTCTTCGACGACGATCAGGTTAGCCCATCGGAGCTCTTCGACAACGATCAGGTTAGCCCATCGGAGCTCTTCGACGACGATCAGGTTCGAAGCGGTTAGCCCATCGGAGCTCTTCGACGACGATCAGGTTAGCCCATCGGAGCTCTTCGACGCAGATCACTGCCAACGGGGGAGCGTGCCCAGAAGGCTGGCTCATATTTTGCACAACAAATAAGTATTGCCATACAGCGTGGTAATGCAGCCAGCCTTCTGGGCACGCTCCCCGTTGGCAATGATCTGCGTCGAAGAGCTCCGAAGGGCTAACCTGATCGTCGTCGAAGAGCTCCGATGGGCTAACCGCTTCGAACCTGATCGTCGTCGAAGAGCTCCGATGGGCTAACCTGATCGTTGTCGAAGAGCTCCGATGGGCTAACCTGATCGTCGTCGAAGAGCTCCGATGGGCTAACCGCTTCGTCGAAGAGCTCCGATGGGCTAAACTGATCGTCATCGAAGAGCTCCAATGGGCTAACCACTTCGAACCTGATCGTCATCGAACGCCTACTGTCTCATTCTGAACGACTTCCTGTTTCAATACAGGCTGTATAGTACATCATCAGCACTCGAGGAGACAAGATGTGTTCATACACCCCGTCAATCCCATGTTTCAGTTTTGAAATATGTAAAAGTATATACCACCTCCCCGCACCGACGATACCCTATATTGCAACGTTTTTGAAACCATCAACTCAGGTGGATGGAGAAATCGAGGTGTATATTGATATCGGTGGACGTTTATTGCTGAGAAGACAGGAATGGAACACCATATTCATGAAGAACAGTGTTGAAATATCAAAATTCTTTTCGACCGGCTGCATACCGACAGAACCGTGTACGGCGATCACTTTTGTATGCGAGTCTAAAAATTTCATTTTGATACACGTGGGAGTGACTACAATGAGCATCTCCAGTGAAGAATGGTGGCACGTAAACCATATGCTAAACTGCATTGATTTACGTTTACAACAATTACAACGAGCGAGGGAGTGTTATGAGAACCGAATGAATTTCTTTAGAAGGCGATTTAAGCTTAGCCGGGTGAAGACGCTGCATGAGGCTTGTATTTTAATGGATAACATTTATGATAGAACTTGTATTGTCGACCATGAAATTAAGTGTTATTTAATTGAATATTTGTTTTATTCATGTTTACTTTAATAAACACAATGTAACATTCTATGTATTGGTCTTTTCATTCCACCCACGCAATATAGATAAGAGTGTGTGGTTTATAAAAAATAATTAGTTTCCAACTGTCGGTAACCATGTATCGTTGTGAGTTCTGTAACTTAGAGGTTCCCAGCAATCAATTAATTACTCATTCCAGAACGAAGAGACACAAATTGCTGTGTAAACAAGAAGGTGGTGATTATTTCACATACGTTATCGAGTCGGCATTCAAGTGTAGAATTGTATCGTATAGAATAAACGGTTCTTCGACGATTTTGGACCCTCGACAATATTTGGACGGGGCTTCGTCTAAGGTAAAACAGTTAGTTGCACTCGAGTTGAAAACATATAAACACATTAAAGTGAATTTGGAATTATTTTGCACATTTATTATTGTAAAAGCAGACGAAGAAGTGATTAGAGACTTGAAGTCTTTCAACACGAAGAATTTTAATTTAGATATTTCCTCAAACCTATCATCTTTTTATGAGGATATCTGTTCCAACATTTTAAAGCAATGTGAAGAGTTTCAAGAAAAGGATAGTGGATGGGCTTTGGAAAAGATAGAGTTCATGGACGTTAATATTAACAAAAATACGCCTATGAGAGCGTCCTCGTTCATACCACTTCCAAAATGGATTCAGGATAAGCACGCATGTATTAATGTTAAAAACCGAGATGGTGCATGCTTCTTTTGGGCGGTGGTAAGTGCCCTCTATCCTGTAGATGCAAACGCGGATCGCCAATCGTCTTACCCACACTACGAGACCGTTCTCAATACGGGGGGAATAAGAGTTCCTGTAGATTTAAAGGGAGTGAAGCATTTTGAAACTATGAATAAACTACGCGTGAACGTATATGGAGTGGAGAAGAAAAATATTGTGCCGTTGTGTATATCATCAAGATCATATGAACGTTGTATAAGCCTATTATTTTTTGACAATGGTAATAAATCCCACTACTGTTGGATTAAAAACTTATCCCGACTAGTTCATTCACAGATTACGAAAGACAAGAAAACATTTTTTTTGTGTGATAGCTGTCTAATGCATTTTTCAAGTGAGTGTAAATTGAAACTTCATAAGACAAGAGGTTGTGCAAAAGCCTTAATCAGTTTACCTACTATAGGAAATAAGTATATAACTTTTAAAAACTTTCATAATCAGTTGCCCGCACCATTTGTTATTTATGCTGATTTTGAATCGTTGCTCTGCCCTCTTAACGATACGCATAAAAAGAATACGTATTTTAGTCATGAACATGTCCCATGTAGCTTCGCTTATTATTTACATTGTAACTATGATGCGTCTCTGTCAAAATTCGTCACATATCGTGGTGAAGATTGTGTAAAAAAGTTTATAGATAACATTTATTCAGATGCTAACCGCATTGCGAATATTTACTCGCAGATAATACCATATGACAAGAACAATTTAACTCCTGAAATCACATCCGCACCCAACTGTCATATTTGCGAACAACCTTTTCAATCGATGGATGTCAAGGTGGTTGATCATTGTCACTTTACAGGGAAAATTAGAGGAATGGTGCATAATAAATGTAATGTTAACTTTTCCAACCCAAATTATATCCCCATATTTTTCCATAATTTAAGCGGTTATGATAGTCACTTATTTATCAAAGAGCTTGCTGATAAGGACACTGAACGCATTGAATGTATTGCCAGTAACAAGGAAAAATACATAACATTCAGTAAAAAGTTATATTTCAAAGAAGATGATGGTAAACGTGAAATCACCTTACGATTTGTTGACTCTTTCAAATTTATGCCCTCAAGCTTAGATAAACTAGTTAGAAATCTCTCTAAAAACGAATTAGAAATACTATATAATTACTTCCCTAACCCCGAACAACAGAACTTATTGACTCGAAAGGGTGTCTTTCCCTATGAATATGTCGACTCTTGGGAAAAACTTGAAGAAAAATCTTTACCCCCCAAAGAGGCATTCTTTAGTGAGCTAACCCAGACAGACATATCTGACGATGATTATCTTCACGCCCTTATGGTGTGGGAAAAATTTAACATAAAGACTTTGGGCGAATACTGTGATTTATATCTCAAAACTGATGTCCTATTGTTGACGGCAGTTTTTGAAAATTTTCGCAGTATATGTATGAGTGCATACCAACTGGACCCTTGTAGATATGTTACAGCACCCTCCCTCTCTTGGGATGCTATGATGAAAAAAACTGGAGTGACTCTTGAACTTCTCACCGACTATGAAATGGTTCAATTCGTACAATCTGGAATTCGGGGTGGAATCAGCCAAGTTTCCAAGAGACATTGTAAAGCCAATAATAAGTTTTTAGACACATACAACCCCACACACGACTCTACATTCATTATTTACTTGGATGTTAATAATTTGTATGGCGATGCCATGAGTAAATATCTCCCACACGCTAACTTTGTATGGTTATCGCAAAGTGAAGTTGATGCGTTCGACATACTCATACAACAACCTGACTCTGATATAGGTTATTTTTTAGAGGTAGATATTGAGTATCCCGAATCCCTACATAATTTACACAGTGACTATCCCTTTTGTGCCGAATCTAAAGCACCCCCTAATTCGAAAAATAAAAAACTTTTACTCACTCTAAACGAAAAAACAAATTATATTATACATTATATGAATTTAAAACAATGTATGAAAAATGGATTAGTATGTAAAAAAATTCATAGGATTTTGTCTTTTAACCAATCACCTTTGCTCAAATCCTATATCGATTTAAATACCTCAATGAGAACCAAGGCGACGAGTGCAGTTGAAAAAGATTTTTATAAATTAATGAATAACTCCATATTTGGTAAAACTATAGAAAATGTAGCTAAACGAGTCGATGTAAAATTATGCAACATGTGGAGTGATAAAAGAACAAAAACCAAGTGTAGTTACGGTGCTGAGAGATACATTGCTCGCCCCAACTTTCATAGTTGTAAGGTGTTTTCGAAAATTTTTGTAGCGATACAAATGAATAAAACCACTTTGTTGTATGATAAACCCATATATGTAGGATTTACCGTACTAGAACTGTCAAAGTATGTTATGTATGACTTCCACTATTCATACATGCAGCCTAAATATAATACAAATGTACAACTGCTCTACACCGACACCGATTCCTTTATATATGAAATTAAAACAGACAACTTTTATGAAGACATAAAATGCGACTTGAAGGATAGATTTGATACCTCCGATTTTCCCCTAAACAATATCTATAATCTACCTCTAGCAAATAAGAAGGTTGTTGGTAAAATGAAAGATGAAACCAACGGACGCATCGTTAGGGAGTTCATAGGGCTTCGATCTAAAATGTATGCATATATTTTCCAAAACGATCACGTCGTTAAAAAAGATAAAGGCACGTCTGCAGCAATTGTCAGAAAGTTGAATTTTGAAAATTATAGAAAAGCTCTAGGGCAAGATTATGAGCTATATGACGATATGATTACTTTTACTAGCGATAAGCATAATATTTATACACAAGTGAAAAGAAAAAAAGTCATATCGGGGAATGATGATAAAAGGTATATTTGTAATGATAACATAAACACATTGGCCTGGGGGCATTGTGAAATAAATTGTAATAGTTCTAAGTAAACAAAAAAATGCATTCTTTGTATTTAAACTTGTTTTATTTCCTCTGTTTTACATAAACACACTGATTAAACCATTGCACATGTTGTTGCCATGGATCATCTTCAGGCTCCCAAAGGTTATACCGGAAATTGGAGTGCAGAAATATTTCAAATTGTTAAAGTTAATATCACCAATCCAATAACCTATCACCTTCAAGATGAAGAGAACCACCCCGTCTTAGGGGGGATTCTACGAGCATGAATTGCAAAAAGTTAAATATCCCGATGTATACTTAGTGGAGAAAGTGTTGAAAAGAAAGGGTGATAAAGTTCTTGTAAAGTGGTTCGGTATAAATTCTACAAGTTGGATAAATAAAGATAACAACATACAATAAGCAAGAGTTTTATTTCAATTTTACCTTAAACATAGAACAAAGACAACTTTGTCTTTATCATATTGATAAGGAACAGGCCTAACCATAATAAACAATGATTACCTATTCCACATCTTGCATGATGACACTAGTTGTAATTAAAATCCCAGATATAATTATGCAACATTATTGTGAAAAACGATGTATCCTCGAAACGTGAACCTCACTTCTACAACAAGCAACCAAATTTGCGATCGACCACCCCTCGACCGCCGCCCTCAAACATCGAAACGATGCATCCTCGAAACGCGAACCTCACTTCCACAGCAACCTGCCAAAATTGTGATACATCATTATTTTTTTGCACTATTTTGAACCTTATGCCATTGAGTTAAGGGTCACTAGGGTGGTCCAGAAGCCTTAATTCTATGCTACTCACCACCCCCTTCGAAATATATCAACCTCCACCCCAACATCACTTGGATGACCAGAAACCAGAGCTCCAAAACCTGTCGTCACCCACTAAACACTATGCATGCATAGCTCAAACACCGTTCTTCCTGGGAAAACCAACATAACTACATCTCTACACCCATACCTCATCCATACCAACCAGAGCTCAACTTAAGCAAGTTTATCCATGATCCTGAACCGACAATTCATACTGACCAAAAACCAGATCTCCGTGATCCATCAACACCCACTAAACCTATGTAAGCACAGCTCAAACAACGGAAAACCAACATAACTGTATCAATTTTTGCGGTTGGTAAACACATTCCCCCATACATCTTGTATAGAGAATCCACTTTTTCATGTGTGAGTCAGAACCAACAATTTTTACAACATTAACTCGTTTTTTGTGGTTGGTAAACTTATTTCCCTATACATTTTGTATGAAGAATACACTTTTTCACTGACAATTCCTATCTACTCACGTCAACGAGGTTATAAATAGAAGATTTACCCGGAAATCGTTACAATATAACACAATAGATTGCATTTTATTTTTATCAACGGAATATATCCGGTCCACACCGCAGCGACCAACACCAGAGTTCTATGACCCGTGCCATCACTGTGCAATAACTTCAACCCAAAGCTCTGGGCAGCCTCATCGGCAACACCAACCGAGGCCGAAGAGAGCATCCTCAACACCTTTACCACCGACCGGCGTCGCAGAGGGCGTCCTCAACCATCATCTTTACCACCGACAACACCAACCGGCGTCGTAGAGGGCGTCCCCGACCATCACCTTTACCACACCGGCGTCGCAGAGGGCGTCCTCGACCATCACCTTTACCACACCGGCGTCGCAGAGGGCGTCCTCGAACATCACCTTTACCACCGACAACACCAACAGGTGTCGTAGAGGGCGTCCTCGAACATCATCTTTACCACCGACAACACCAACAGGCGTCGTAGAGGGCGTCCCCGACCATCACCTTTACCACCAACAACACCAACCGGCGTCGCAGAGGGCGTCCTCGACCATCACCTTTACCACACCGGCGTCGCAGAGGGTGTCCTCGACCATCACCTTTACCACCGACAACACCAACAGGCGTCGTAGAGGGCGTCCCCGACCAAACCAGAAACCAGACCTCCAAGACCCCTCGTCACACACAAAAACGTATGCATGCACAGCTCAATCGGCCGATTTCGAGGCAAAACCAGCATAACTGTAGCTCTACACCCATACTCCACCGATACTAACCAGAGCTCAACTTATACTGGTTCATGGGTGAGGCAGAAGCCCCTTAAGCAAACCAGAAACCAGACCTCCAAGACCCCTCGTCACCCACAAAAACGTAGGCACGCACAACTCAATCGATGCAAAACCAACATAACTGTAGCTCTACACCCATACTCCACCGATACTAACCAGAGCTCAACTTATACCGGTTCTGGGTAAACCAGAAAGCCTTACGCTTTTTGCGGTTGGTAAACTCACAACCAACATAACTGAAGCTCTACACCCATACTCCACCGATACTAACCAGAGCTCAACTTATACTGGCTCTGGGTGAGCCAGAAGGCCTTATACACGCTTTTGCAGTTGGTAAACTTAGTCGAGAAAATATTTATTTTTTTGCACTAATTTGAACCTTATGCCATTGAGTTAAGGGTCACTAGGGTGAGCCAGAACACGTAATTCTTAGCTACTATACTAGTTCGTAAATTTTCTGTAGTGGTGTTATCTATCTATGGTGATACTATACCATACCGTTTTCTAGTATTTTTCTACCACGACGATATTGAGAAGGTATTGTGGATTTAGTAGAATAAGATTTTTTGACGCCATCGCAATAGCATCGTATTTTGAATATCTTTGCAATGCCAAGATATTGAAGTAACAGAATTGGGCCCCAGATAAGCGTGCTCCACACATCTCAGAACATTTCTTCGCCTAGTATCAGACGAAATCATGGTCAAACGCGCTATATTAGAATAATAAAAACGAAAAAAACGACTTCAAAAACTCAAAAGTATAAAATAACTTATTTCTAAAGCTATTATTATTAATATATATTATCTAAAACATCTTGAAGTCGGTGCAAAATAAAACATAAAATTACTATATTTTGAAAATTACTAAGCACCGACTTTAAGATGGTTTAGATAATATATATTAATAATAATAGCTTTAGAAATAAGTTATTTTATACATTTTAGTTTTTTAGTTTTTGAAATCGGTTTTTTTAAACGAAGTTTTTATATTTTTTACTTTTCACGGACTTCAAGATGTTTTAGATATTTATTTGTTACTTTTTATTTTCTAGCTATGGGTACGCCTACGAATGGTTTTTTTTTCATAAAAAATGTTCATAAAATGAAAACTACTGGGCCAAACTATGTCAAATTTTTAGGGAACCAAATGGCAGCTATTCCGCGTCGAACAAAAAAATAATCGCGTAAATCGGATCATAAATCTCGGAGTAATCGGTGAACATACTTTAAAAAAAAAAAGATTCCGACGAATTGAGGACCTCCTCCTTTTTTGAAGTCGGTTAAAAACCACGTTTATAAGTTCATAGTGCCTGATTTCTATCAAAACTGAAAGAGAGAAATGAAACGTTTATTTTCAGCATTATTATAAACCTTCAATAACATGCCAACACACGTCAAAACAATTTCCGGGTGTGTAACGTAATAAAAAACAAGAAACCGACGTTTCGCTTTAATATTCTTTGGACATATTTCCTGGCTTTCATCCAAGGAAGTTCGTAAACACTAATTGTTACCCAAACGTGACATTTTTTGAACGTTGTCTTTTTAACCGACTTCGAAAAAAGGAGGAGGTTCTCAATTCGTCGGGATCTTTGTTTTTTTTTGTTGCTTTTTTTTATGTATGTTCGCCGATTACTCCGTCATTTATGATCCGATTTACGTGATTCTTTTTTTGTTCGACGCGGAATAGCTTCCAATTGGTCCCCTAAAAATTTTACATAGTTTGGCCTAGTAGTTTTCATTTTATAAACATTTTTCATGAAAATAATTTTCACTCCGTTCCATATGTACACCGATTACTCTGAGATTTATGATTCGATTTACGTGATTCTTTTTTTTTCGACGCGGAATAGCTGCCATGTGATCCCCTAAAAATTTGACATAGTTTGGTGCAGTAGTTTTCATTTTACGATCATTTTTTTTGTTCCCGTTTCTTGGGACCTATATTTTTTAAGAAGCGCGGCACCATTCGTATGTCCACACATACATAGCTAGACACTAAAAAGTAACAAATAAAAAATAAAAACTTCGTTTAAAAAAACCGACTTCAAAACCGAAAAAACTAAAATGTATAAAATAACTTATTTCTAAAGCTATTAAATATTAATATATATTATCTAAAACATCTTGAAGTCGATGCAAAGCAAAACATAAAAATTACTATATTTTGAAAATTACTAAGCACCGACTTTAAGATGTTTTAGATAATATATATTAATATTTAATAGCTTTAGAAATAAGTTATTTTATACATTTTAGTTTTTTTATAATTTCTTATTGGGTGCACCTAAAATAACTTTTATATCCAAACGTTTTTTGAAGTTTACTCCTTAAAAATTTAAAGGAATCTAAGATTATAAGACATACATTCCAGTTCTTCTAATATAAGATAATTTATCACTATAACTTACTTATCACTTATACGATAACTTATTTATCAAATTAGGCACGTTCCTTTAATATCTCACAACGGCTTCGTCTGTCGTTCCATATGGTACCACGGTCGTTATGGCAGTGGCGAAAACGTCACTAATGACGTCATGATTGTCGCTAACGCAGCGCTCATAACCACCCATGTCATGAGGTGTGTAGAATAATAATAATACGTTCCACTTGAGTTTACGATTTTTATGCCGGCAAGCAAGTGACACTTGAAAAATGGCTTTCTTGAAAATGGTCGTTGTGAGTCGCTAATGGAACGTGGCCTTTAAATACACAATACTCAGGATCGCTTGCATAACGTTCTTTAAATTTGTTTAAGAACTAGCTTCTGCCCGCGACTTCGTCCGCGTGGTGCGGTTTTTTAACTATCCCACGGGAACTCTAAAATTTTTTGGGATCAAAAGTATCCTATATGTTGACCAGGGATATAAGCTACATTCATACCAAATTTCATGTAAATCGGTCCAGTCGTTTCGGAGATTAGCCGGTACAAACAGACAGACAAACAGATAAACAGACAAACAAAGAAACAAAAGAATTGAAAAAAATCTAAATTAGTTCTATTTCACTTCTTTCATCTCCCTAACTCGGTTTTTAGCATTTTTTTTCATTGTACAGATATTTGATCTCTACAATTTTATTATATATATAGAAGACTAAAGGCATTTAACACCCTTAAATACAATTAGCGTCTCACACAACCCAAAATTTGCCGCTAAATATGTTTAAAGAACTGTCAATACGTTTTGTGTAAAGCGTATTTAGGCAGTTCAATATGATTAACTAATTTTATTTAAAGGCGATCGTTATGCAAGCGGCCCTGAAACCGTTAAACCTAAATAAACAAATACACAACTTTGTCACAAAACAAATGAATAATGGCGGACAAACCGAAACATTTCTTTTTTTCCTAAAATAACGCCTGTTCGATAGAGAGAATTAATGCTCTTTGGTCAACGCCCACTTCGGCCCACCTCTTTACATGGGTCTCTGTGAGCGCTGTGTGATCGAAAATAATGACGTAATTAGTGACGTTTTCGCGACGACTATAACGACCGTGGTCGCCATGTGGAACGGCTGAGGGAGTATTTTGGGCGATACGCGCTACTAACGGAACGCGTCCTATTTAATCTATAGTGTAGTGCAGCTCCTTATAGTTAAAAGCGACAGCAAACGTAGAAAATCGATAACAACGTTCAGGATTGTTATTATCTACAACACTCATGTTCGGAACATCTTGGAGGTTAAAAAGAAGGTATGGCAATACTATGACAAGTAAAATAAAGTGTAATTCGAAATCGTTATGTTCTTTCTTCTAAATCACCTTTTATAAGTGAACATTTTTTTCCGGGCAGGAACGGAGAAAGAATACAATTTCCTGCGGCCGGGCGGCCTGTCGTAAAAGGCGAGAAAACAACCCACAGCTAGGTGGTAGAGTTTTTGCTCGACTGGATGGCGACCACCCCTGGTCTAGATTATGCCGCCATAACAAACTTGTGTTGTGTTCCGGCATTAGTGACCATGTTCCAGTCTCCCTTAAGAGAGCAGCAGCGCATTTTTAGCACCTTTGGTGTTGCAAATGTCCATAGGCGATGGTAACCGCTTTCCATTAAGTGGGCCGTCTGCCTGTCTGCTGAACTTCTGCAATAAAAAATAAAAAAAGAACAAAACAGAATATTCAAATCAGTCAGGCGATATTTGTTAATTAATTTAATTCGAGTGTTAATCAGTAAAGGCATGTTAATGTTCATAGCTGCCGTACTAGATTGTTCAGCAAGATGAGGTTTACTAAAACTACTAATTTAATTCTTTCAGGTGCTCTGATATTACTTACATGATTTTAATCTTAATTAATATGTTTGTGAGTGTATTTTGTGTTTATATGGCCGTATTCGGTCGCTATCGTCGCGCACGTGCTCATGTTTTTTTTAATTTTTAAGGAGTAAACTCCAGGCGTGCGTGCGTGCCACATGTTAATATTTATGCATAACGCATGGTATCAGGTTATGTCGAGATGCACGCTCTATAAGAGAGCAGAGCGCCTATGACCAATGGTAAAAATGGCGGTGTTAGGACACCCGGTAGTAATTGGTAGTGGGGAGAGGGAAGACTAACATACTCGCCCCTGCGCTGCACAGATTACGCGTGCTGATGTCCATGCCGTGAGCCTTGCAGCAATTTTTCTTGTCGACTCTTTCCGTCGGTATTCAACTTCAAACACTTGATAACAAAACTGACATTTACATTCCAAAAATTCATTTTATAAAAAGATTCGTTTAGCCCAAAACGACACTAATTTAGACATAGACTGACGGAGACAGACTAGTTTCATTAGATTTTAATTAAATAACAGTGAAAAAATTAAACTGTAACCTGTGTTCACCTGTAATTAGTTTTTACACCGCACTGTAAACCTTAGTCATATGTGTAGTAACTGAACAAATGTACAAAACTGTTGGTGATCCTTATTAAAATAAAATTAAAATAAAACACACGCGGAACAGTATTGCATCCTTTGTGTTCTGCCTACGTCAGATAAAGGTCTACAGTACACTAACTTGTAAAGACAAGGAGTATCAAATCAACCACAGATACGAAACACTGTAAACATGATGACTTTATATCAAACTAGCATTTTTTAGAAATAAAAACAAATATGTAGTCTCAAAATTAACTCATATAAAAATGAACAAATTAGCATAAATAAATAGAGAAGTTTGTAATATTTTTAAGGATTTTCTAGAAAAATAATAAATAATAGTTTTAAAAAAACTAAAAAAACACGCTTTCATAAAAAAAACCAACTGGCCACTTTCCGACTCCATCATCAGATCAGCTCCATGGTACCATATTATTGCATTGTCATGCGATTTAAAAATACGAGCCCAAACATGAAGAGTCTATCTTGTTTAGTACAGGAGTTCCTATGGCCACCTTCCCACTCCATCATCAGATCAGCTCCATGGTACTATATTATTGCATTGTCATCGACCTTTGACAGGTGTGCAAAGTTTGAATTAAATCTGATCGTTCAAAGTAGGACAAAATCGAGCTCAAAGGGGTCGGTTACAAACATACATACAGGTGAAGCTAATAAAAGCGTGTTAAAAAAGAGCCTCTGCCTTAACAGATGACAGAGAAGGTGGCGAATAAAGATAGTTCTATAAGGGAAGATGGAAATAATAATAATAACAGCCCATAAATTTCCCACTGCAGGGCTCAGGCCTCCCACTATAAGGGAACGGACATTATATCCGCCAAGCTTGTCACGATATGCAGGTTGCATCACGATATTTTCCTTCACCGTTGTTAACAGGCGGTAATTGGAACAATATACACATTAGGTCAGGAAAGTACCCAAGTAGTGCATGCGTTCCGGCCAAGATCCAACGCGCACCGTTCGAGCTGAGGACGCAAGCGCTAGCCATTACTCTACCACGAGTTGTTGCCCTGAAAAAGTGATTAAAGAAATCAATTGTATAAAGCGTGTATTTAATAAAATATTATTACGAGTCGCGAGACTCAAATTAAAATACCGTTACAATTACTATAGAGTTTATTAGAACTTTACAAACACGTATAACACAGGTACAAATATAGCCGAACACAACAAGTCCAAACGTAATGCACAAGGTCGTAATTCAATAAAACGCGCAAAGTCCGTCACTTATTAGATTCCCGATTGTAGTACACAAATCTCGCTTCGCTCTTGGTTCTCGCTCGACTCACTGGAGTCTCCATCGGCCCCTAGTTTTATACCTCAAAAATACAAATGTGAATTTATTCTAGTAGACTTAATACGTAACACCTGGCTAATAATCACAACGGCCATAAACAAGTACAATAAAACAATGGACTGTTTGCTAGAATAATTAATTAACGCATGCCAATAAATAAGTAAACAAAAGAAGACGATCATAAAAGAATAAGCCGAAAGGTAATAAAATGTGTTTTTACAGATATGCAGGTGTGAATTTGTGTTTGTCGGCGCCTAGGTTGTAATAATATGTTGAAACGAAAGAAGCTGGGACAGCTATTAGTAGCTGTCCTCGCTTCTTTCGTTTACGCGCTTAGGCGCGTCGTCTATTATATTTATATTATTGTCCTCCACAAAAAGCATTATTTTCTCATACAAAACCAACTGTGGACTGTACTAGACACACAATAAAGGCTGTGTGTTGTTATAATAGGTCTTTACGCTTAGCTCTATAACATGTCATTTTATTGCCTTTGAGATGAATGTTGGTAACAATCTAACGATCGTATTAAATGTTCGTTACGAATTATTTTTTCCACAATTTGCAATCACAATTGTATGTGTTGATCTATTGTCCGTGTAAAATTTTTATTTGATTATTTTTTTATTTATATAAATTATTAATTATATAAACTATTTTTATATTTTATTTCGTATAATTAGTCAGTATAATTTAAAGTGATACATCGGTATAGAATGATCTTTAATGACTCACCTAATATTATTACAAACTTCACTACAGTCTACTTATATTATTGTTACGAGTGCGGGACTCGAATTAAAATGCCGTTGGAATTACTATAGAGTTTATTAGAACTATACAAACACGTATAACACAGGTACAAATATAACTGGACACAACCAGTACAAACTGCACCATTCAATAACACGCGCAAAGTCCGTCACTATATAGCTTATCGCATGTACACGTCTTGCTCGTATCGTAATCGTCACTTGACTGACTTACCCCTCCGTTCGGGCATTGTTTTATGCTAATCTATACAATACAACAATCGACCGCGTGGACTAAATTTTCCATGAAGACGTAATCTGCACACCTGCGGCTATAAACAATGACAGAACAAATAGGATGTTTTTCTTAATTACAAATTTTAAACGCAAAGTAAACGAAAAGAAGTCCAAACGCGGGAAAGGTAATAAACAAGTCTGCATTCACTTTGTCGGCGTGTAAGATTATGACAAGACTTTACAGTTTCTATAAAAACTTATTCGGGAGCTAAAGAAGATAAACATTACTTCTTGATTAGAAGACTTGAAGAATTTATTAATCTTAGGGTTTAAAAGTCGTGGTAGTCGAGTAGGTAGATATGTGGTTTCCAATCTTGACCGGGACGCATGAGTTTCAAAAGAGACGTGGGTCCGAGTCGAGTCCGACCGATAATTAAATACCACTTAGCCAATTTCTGACCTAAAGTGGGTTTTTGCTATAACTATCAAGTGCTGAAGTTGTAGGAAAACATCGTGTGGAAATCTGCACATCGAGATACTTAATGTATCAAACCAGCCAATCCACTTAGGACAAACATGGCACATATAATATGGTCTGTACCCCGTAAAAATGACAAGGCCTGAGTCCAGTAGTGGGATATTATAATTTTAGAAATGATAACCATGTCTGAACGAAATCACGGTCACAGTTTAGAGCTCAGAAAAAAAACTCGACTTAAAATATTGTATCTAATAATCAATTTTGGAAACTCTCACTAGGTAATGAAAATATGAAATTATTTATTTCTAAAGAAAAACATGCATAATTTGTACTGAGTTGGTTAAATCTTCTTTTAAGCAAAACTTGTATCAAAAATCCCGCTCTTCCATGCCTTAACTAATTAGTTAGGTAAGTACATTGTATTTAAAATCTTGTAAAATATGTTCTTTCTCTAGAGGCATTGCTATTAAAAATATTTCACCATTGTGTAATTGTATTGTAAATAAAATTAGTTAGTGTACTAAAGTTGGTACATATATTTGACTGGTTTCTGCCCGTGACTTCGTCCGGGTGCAATAGTTAAAAAAAACCGATTTCGGAACATTCTTCATTGGTGCGCCGCTCGTATTAGTCTTAGAGTTATGATATGCAGACTTCTATACATATCTTCCCCGATAAATGGGCTATCTAACAGTGAAAGAATTTTTCGAATCAGACCAGTAGTTCCTGAGATTAGCGCTTCCAAGCAAACAAACAAACTCTTCAGCTTTATATTAGTAATATTCGATTTTGCATGTATGAAATTAAAGCAATCTCATCAATATTCTTTTAATATTAATAAAACAGCAAACCTATAATTCGAGATTGTAATTCTAAGCAATGAATCTTTATTTAACAATGAGAAGGTAGCAGAGCTTCAGGACAACTTTTTCAAATTCTAATACCTATTACTTTTCTTTAATAGGAAATTTAATACTATTACTCTGAACATCAAACCGTGAAAGTAATTAAGATTGGAATTGATTGTTATCAAATTGTTGGACTGTCGTTGAAATGTACTCTTTAACATTACTGAGAATAAAAAATAAAAACTTCGTTTAAAAAAACCGACTTCAAAAACTAAAAAACTAAAATTTATAAAATAACCTATTTCTAAAGCTATTATTATTAATATATATTATTTAAAACATCTTAAAGTCGGTGCTTACTAATTTGCAAAATATAGTAATTTTTATTATGTTTGACTTTGCACCGTCTTCAGGATGTTTTAGATAATATATATTAATAATAATAGCTTTAGAAATAAGTTATTTTATACATTTTAGTTTTTTAGTTTATGAACTCGGTTTTTTTAAACGAAGTTTTTATTTTTTATTTGTTACTTTTTAGTGTCTAGCTATGTATGGGTGGACTTAGGAATGGTGCCGCGCTTCTTAAAAAATATAGGTCCCAAGAAACGAGAAGAATTTTTTTTTCGTAAAATGAAAACTACGGGGCCAAACTATGTCAAATTTTTACGGGATCACATGGCAGCTATTCCGCGTCGAACAAAAAAAGAATCACGTAAATCGAATCATAAATCTCAGAGTAATCGGTGTACATATGGAATGAAAAGGAAATATTTTTCATAAAAAATGTTCATAAAATGAAAACTACTGGGCCAAACTATGTAAAATTTTTAGGGGACCAATTGGAAGCTATTCCGCGTCGAACAAAAAAATAATCACGTAAATCGGATCATAAATCACGGAGTAATCGGCGAACATACATAAAAAAAAGGAAAAAAAAAAAAAAAAAAGATCCCGACGAATTGAGAACCTCCTCCTTTTTTCGAAGTTGGTTAAAAATAAAAAGAAGGAAACAATATAGCTAAGCTGATATATAATAGGCTGATTGAAAGATAGTGACAAACTTTGCGCGTTTTATTGAATTACTACCTTCTGCATTACGTTTGGATTTATTGTGTTCGGTTATAAATGTACCTGTGTTATACGTGTCTGTATAGTTCTAATAAAGTCTATAATAATTCTAACGGCATTTTAATTAGAGTCCCGCTAACTCGTAACACTATTAAATGTAAAAAATCGAATTAAGTTTTTGTGTAAATAAAATAAAGCTACTACTTAGGGTTAAACACGAGGCAGGGCTGCGGGGCAAATTCTCGTTTACTATCAAATAATAAAACGTTTCTGTTCGGGTATAAATTGAAAACATAGAATTGATGTACGAAAAGTTAAATTGTCCATTAATTCCGCTCAATTTACGAAATAATAAGGCATCCAAGACAAAGTTAATAAAAAGTTGACAGCGTCATTCAGTAAGACTAAATGAATAGTTGAGAAATCTCATTTTTTTCGTTGAATGAACTTTGAAATATGGTGCAGTTCAAATAAAACTTTTAAAACCCTTTCCAAGCATTTATTTTACTTTTGACAGCTCGATGACGGATGAATTAGTAATGGCCTAATGAGTAACCGACTCGATTTATTATGAAACAAATTTCGACATCATTTATAAATAAATTTAATCAATTTAACTTATCTATATATTTTTGCTAAAATTACTATATCGTGTAATAAATATATCCACATTTCAATGAACATACTGTTACGAGCTACAGGATTTGAATTAAAATGCCGTTGTGTTTACTATAGAATTTATTAGAACTATACAAACACGTATAACACACACTTCAATAACACGAGCAAAGTCCGTCACTATATAGCTTATCGAATGTACGTCTTGCTTGTATCGTGACCCTCGCTTGACTGCCTTACCCCTCTGTTCGGGCATTGTTTTATACTAACTATACAATACAACTATGTAATCTGCACACCTGCGGCCATAATGAGTACAATAACAATAGGCTATTGTCTAATTGCAAATGTTAAACATAAAGTAAACAAAAGAAGTCCGAATGCGGGAAAGGTAACCAGGTATGCATTCACTTTGTCGGCATGTAACAATACTTTACATATATTAAATAAGCCATTTCTGTAATAAAGTTTAAAAAAAATCATTTTGTATTTCCAAATCGATGACTTTCAATTTATTTACGTATACCATAGCTTAATGAGAATAAGAAATGACTTATGATAAGAGAAAAAAAAATGTAGATGACCGCACCGAATGTGAATAATGCGATAGCTATCAAAGTCATTGAGTAATTATTCATACAAATTACTTCGTTGAACCTTGTGTTAGTGAAAATATATTCAAAAAAGACCATGAATACACATTTTTTTATTACAATGCTGGCAAATAAGCAGACAGGCCAGATCATGGTCGTCATCTATAGACATTGGCAAGACCAGGGGCGAAACGAACGCGTTGTCAACCTTTAGGATAGGATAAGAATAAGTAATTAGACAGGAGGAATAGAATACAAAGGATGGGATATGGGATTTTTCCTCTACATCCTGACGCGCACGCTTGTCAGGATTTTTATTTCCTGTTTTTTTTTTTTGTTTATTCAATTTTTTTAATGACAAAGTTTAAAATAAGTACATTATACTTGATAAAAAAATTCGCCTAAAAATGTCTACTTTTCATTTTACTTTATACAGTACTACTACTTATGCTAGTGCGTTTTAATATTATACTAACTATTGGCTTTATTATAGTTTTTACTATCTACTTTATTCTTATTTATATTTTTATATATATCTATTATATCTTATTGTCTAGAAACAGTGGTACTTTTCTAATAACTTAGGTGTTTTAATTTTTATTTTCATACACTACTGCTAGTATTCTTTATTTTATGTGTTTGTTGCTACACTAAATTCTACGTTTGTAATATATTATATTCTAAATAATATACAAACAGCCCGTAAGTCATCTATTTATCTATTTCTTATATTTACAATTTTGACTATTTTAATACAGAATTATACAAAACCTTCGCAGTATTGGGATAGGGGGCTGAGGGAATAGGTCATCTGGGTTCTCAGTCATCGCACAAAATACAATGAACATGGTAATCTGTCTGTCTGTAATGTTTTTTATACAATTTGTATCAAAATATTACAGATTACGCACTGTAATGCTTAGTTCTCCTCCTTCACTGACGTAATGCTCAGATTTGTACTGTCACATTATAGGTTAATGCTGGCGGTGGGGAGCATCTTTAGAGTAATAAAAATGTATGTTTCACCACTGAACAATGTTGTACTATAACATCAGTACTTTAATTAGGGTCTACAATGTATATGTCTAATCTAGTATATTTACAAATAAAATACGGAAGTAACATTAATTTAATGTTTCTTTTGTAATGGCATTTGTAATGTTCTGTTGACCTTTCAACATCATTAATTTTATGACGTAGGTACATAAGAAAGTTGATTAAGTTTTCTTTTTTGAGCAATACTTATAAGAGAGAGCGAGCATTTGTGAAAATCACTTTTCATAAATTGGTTTTTGTAGTCTGGGCGTTATTTCAACTAGTGCACTGTTCAATGGTTAACTCTAATTTTGGTTGCTGACAGCGTAAATCTCTTAGAGGAACTGTAGGTACTGTTAGTCCCGAGCACTTATGTTTAAAAAAAAACACTTTTGGCAATTAGGACCCTTTTTATTTCACTATTACGAATAATAAGCGACTTGGAGTCTCAATATATGGGACCTCAAAGGTCTACCGGAACGATATGGTATTATTTTAAGCAATCCAGCCAGCGAGCATAAACCAGGTCGGTAGCTGCAGAGCTGTGGCTAATAACCAAGAGAACTCTATGAATTTGAAAAAGATTTGGTATTTATAGGCAATTACTGCTGATCGACATTTTGGAAATTTATGTCAATGAAATATTCGACTCAGCAATAAGTGTTTACCGAATAGAGTTGTAATAGTACGTTATTACGTTTGGTTTAGGCATCTGGAATCGGACCAGGTTTTTCAATTTCAAATTACCCATAAAAATATTTTATCTAGCCTAGCTTCAAAAGATATTATTATTTAAACATATGGCGAATAATATGAGCACCTTTAAAATATAGGTAATATGAATAATACATTTCAAGATAATGTAATATTATATAAAATTAGAGGTAGGCATGTCTGCTGAAGAGTTGCTTGCGCCGCTTCTTCTCTTCAAGCCACATGTTACAAAGCGGTTGTAAATTAGATTAGGTTCCCGTAAAGTAAATAATAACGAGACACCTAATTAAAACAAAATAATTACAATGAACAAGTTGTAGTCGGTGGCTAAATAAAACTTGAACAATACTATTTTCTTAAGTTTTCGCGACTTGTATACAAAACAAAACTACGTTTGAACGGTTTTAAGCGCGGTAATTTATTTGTTTTTGGTTAAGTTTTCCCCCACCCATTTTAATATTATATTTAAAAAAAATTGAACTAGGCATGTTTGCTGCAGAGTTTCTTGCGCCGCTTCTTCTCTTTAAGCCACAACATGTGAAGCGGTGGTAAATTAGATTAGGCTCCAATAGAGTAAATAATAACCATAAACAAAATCAAAACAAACACAAACAAGTTGGCGGTAGGCTACGTAAAACTTTAACAATATTCGTTGGACAAATGTCATCTTTGTCGTCCGTGACCAGGGCCACTGAAAAGCGGCCGAAACGTCGGATTAACCGAAATCAAATAAATTACCGCGCTTATAACCGTTAAAACGTAGTTTTATTATTTAACATTACTGATTGACACTTGACATCTTTGTCTTCCGTGATCATGGCTACTGAAAAGTTTCTTTGGCAAAATCAATGTTAGTTGCGTTGGAGCTATAATCCCCCAAAAAAGAAGAAAAAAGTGGCCGAAACGTCGGAATTATAAAAATCAAATAAATTACCATGCTTAAAACCGTTAAAACGTAGTTTTATTGTATAATAGGCGTGTTCACAAATCAATATAATTTGATAAAAAATATGTCTCATCTGGTTATCAGATGGATGAAGGTGGATCTTCAGCATCTCTTAGACTATATTGTTCTTTAATAACTTTTATATTTAAGACAACAGACATATTTGCTTAGTCATGAAAATTGTGCCCATCTCTAACTTTTGAGCTATATTTTATTCCATGCAACACTGAACTGAATTTTATACTGATAAAAATAAAGCACAATTTTGGAATGTGTGAGCCAATTATATTTGAGAGCAGTAAGATGTCACCGTTTTTCAATTTAAATTTTATTCACGACAAGGTACATTTCAATACAATCATGCCCTGAGGCTGTCACGAGTATAAATACAGAGTACATTAATATAATAGGAGAGGTATAAATGATATTATTTAATTTTTCTTTTTGCTTCCAAAAAATATTTTATAATCATTACAATAATAATATTTATTCTTTTTTTACACTACTTTATTAAGTCTTTCTTTTGCTTTATTATGTGTAACTTGAGCCTACGTCAATCATACAAGAGCCTGAAGTAATGTGTAAAAAAATTTTGAACTTGAATTTAGAAAATAATCTATTGAACTTAGAGAAAGAAAAATATTTCTTACATAATAACTGTCCCGGCACACGTCGTCCTGCCCGAAAAAACAGGGGTTTACCGTAGAGGGTTGAAAATTTAGGGGTGTATTTTTTTATGCTAAAAATTAAAAAGAAAATACGGGGTGGACTACCCTTAACATTTAAGGGGATGAAAAATAGATGTTGTCCGATTCTCATTCTCAACCTACCCAACATGCAAACAAAATTTCATGAGAATCAGTCAAACCGTTTCAGAGGAGTATGGTAACTAACATTGTGACACAAGAATATTATATATAATAAACGTCTTATTAAGTAATATTGCGATTATAGTTGTTAACGATAATAATATGTTAACTTGATAAGTATGATTTGAAAATTGTACGTTTATTGCCCCTCAATTCTTTAAACTTTCCGAGTGCTACCTTATGAATCGTAAGCACTAACTTACATATTATAATATATTCAATCCATAGCCTTTATTATTGGATAATAAAATAAATTAAAAATGTATACAAAAAAACATTCTATAATAAAACCCTAATAAGGTCAAAGCTAATTAAGGAAGTGACTATGATTTCAGATTTATATTAAATGTGTTATTTTTACGATAATCACAACAAAGAAAATGTACAACACTATTTAAGAAACTGACAAAATTGTTATTCTGTCACTAATAATAAAAGATAAATAATGATAAAGATAAAATAAGCAAAAGAAATATTTTACGTGAAGGAGCTTGTATAAACAAGTTACCTAACGAAGTGAAGGGGTTTAAAAATAAAAAATCTACACCTGTTTTTATTGCATGAGTTCAGCGGACAGGCAGACGGTCCACCTGGTTGAAAGGCTCATCGCTTTTAAGCATTTGTGGTGCCGCTAAAGGGAGACTAGAACCTGGCCACTAATACCGGAACATAACTCAAGGTTGTTATGGTGGCACACTACTACTACCATCCAAACATGCAAATACCCTACCACCTGGCTGTGGGTTGTTTTGACGTCTCATACAACGGGTCGCCCGGCCGCAGGAAGGCCCTAACACAAGGCTCCTATAAACAATATTTAGTATGAGAAAATAGATATTTCAGACCTTCGTATTTGGTACTAATTACTTGTCACTGTGCCAGTAATTGATACTAGTAAATTACAATTTAATTTTGGCACACATAAATTACCCAAAATTGAAAAGGTTTATCGAAATACTCGCAGGAATTATGTCATTGTTCACTGTTCCATCGTTTTCGTAATGGAGGTTTGATTAGTATCTTTGAATAGGAAGGCTATTAGTCAAATGCTAATAATTGCCTTCCTGCTGATAGAATTTCTCTAAAACTAGCATATTCTCTATTGGCATGGAAGAATGTTACCTACTATACGTTTTTTTCGTTTCGTGGTAGGGTATTTGCCTGTCTGGATGGCTACCACCCCTGGTCTAGAGTATGCCGCCATAACAACCTTAAGTTGTGTTCCGGCATTAGTGACCAGGTTCCAGTCTCCCTTAAGAGAGTAGCAGCGCATTTGTAGCACCTTTGGTGTTGCAAATGTCCATAGGCGATGGTAACTGTTTGCCATCAAGTGGGCCAACTGCCTGTCTGCTGGTCTCATGCAAAAAAAACAAGATTTTTGTAGTATATTACACCTTTTCCACTGCCGAAGGGAGTCAAGCTTCCGCCTTTAACATTTCAGATACTGGATGAGGCGTGTGTGTTGGTCCCATAGGAGGTGAGGTGAGTGCGCGCGTAATACCGCCGTGCTCTCATCTCGACGGAAATAAGGGTAAGAACACTTCCGCATCCCTATCTTGGGTGCCAGCTCTAAAAACTACTTCCATTAATACCTTATTTACATTTGGTCGCTGTAACGGATGCTTGCGCTGTCGGCATTGACTCTGTGTCTCAGTATCACAGGCTATAAGGTGTTTACATGCTGATATACTTTGGGCAAAGACTGTTATGAAACAGTAACTGCAGCTTGCTCGTTTGTCTACTTAGTTTATCCAGTATATATAGTAGAAAACTTATATCATACTTAAAAGAGTAAGCACTATCGTGGGAAATGACAAATGATTACAATTTATCATTATGGAACGTAGTAATTAGTTGTTTAATTTTCGAGCGCACTGCAGCGAGTAAGTGTAAAAGAAGTTTGTATTGATTTTATTCATTAATATTAATTCATTAACAAAAATCATTTGTGTCTTAAATATAAATACGTACTCATAATTACCATTATAAAAAAAATCTAATTTACAATACACATTATTAATTTCATCATCTTCTTTGTACAACAATATCTTTCTCACAGTTATATTTTGTAGCTATTTCCCCAACACTGTATAACTGTATACTATATCTTAATATAGATTCTACCAAAGCGTGGTATAACATTTCAATCTAGTCCAATTTGACTTCATCGCGTCAACTTCTTGGGGCATAATAGGCTGAACTTGTAAACACATAATCGCGCTTACATTGCCAGTTCTTTCATTTCCGCAAAAAATACCCACAAAACGCGGGGATGGCAGGGCATTAGCAGGACGAGTATTGTGTCTACATACTGGTGCTACTCCCATTTTTATTCACTGCCACGCAATTGGGCCTAATGTAAACATGTAAATAAAAGTGTAAACGAGTGCTTGAGATATGACATACTATAAATATTTTTTAACAAGGGTAACTCTGGTTAAGGACTAACCACCGCGGCAGTAACCCGCTGGGAACGTGCGGGATTCTGACGGCCTCTGAGGTTGAGCGGGCTAAGCCTTTGCCGACTTAACTTAATGCAACACAGAGGCTCCGGGTTCGATTCCTGGCATCGTAAATTTCTGAAATAATTTTTCTTCGTTATTTACTCTGGTCTGGGATTTTGCGACGGCCTATATTAATTCGTTGTATATTACCCATTGGAGACGCAATCAGGCAATCTCCGCGGGTGGGGGGTTATGTACTCAATGTATGGCCACCCCTTATTCCCCAATCAAGAACAGGTGCCCGGAGAATATTGAACCTTGCACTTACCTCGCAGTCAGCCACCAGCCCACGACAGCGCTGGTTCAGGGTTCTGCCGCTGCTAGTCACGTGGCGATAAAGGCGACAAAGTCCTTCTACACGAGCCCCGGGGCGCAAGGGACGCAGATACACTGACACTAAAGTTTATAGCTTCAGGCGAATGTCCAACTATTTGACTGGATGCGGAAATCTTCGATAGCGAATTGACTGTATTTATATATAAAAGCGGGTGCGATATTATGTGCGTGCGTCGCGTTGGCGTAGCGTTTGGCAACGTACTGAACTCACGCGCCGAGCGAGCGGTGACAACATACGGGGGTTGCAAGGCGCTATAAACCCAAGGCACAATTATTAATTGGGAAATAAGTAGCGCCAACACCCATAAAACAAGCGTAATTTGCTTAATTTGAATATAGACAGTATGTGTGTTTGTCTGCCGTCAACAAAAAAAATCAATTCTCCACCTTAGAGTAATACTAGTACTCCTGAAGAAGCTCAATTACCACCCTAGTCGGGAATACATACTAAAACCCGTCAGTGTTCCGTCTTTCACCTTTATGTCCAGAGGCACGGGTATATAGTCCTGCCGCTCCAAAAGGCCTACATGTAAACATAACCCAAGTGAGTGTATAGCAGCTTGGGTACGCACCTAACCCTCTCTTGATCTGTTACAGCATACATGATTGTTCCGTATGACATGACCGTTTGTCAACTGATTTTCTTTTAGGCTGTGGTTCTGTTGTTGAGAGGGGGGAATGGAGGCTTGCTTGCGCGCGCGCAGCCAGTGTGACGCGGTACGCGACGCAGGCGCACCACTTAGCAGTTTTAACGGTTAACTCAAAATCGACACAGAACTGCTTTCCATTATAAGTGAAAGTGCCTGGATGTTGTGAAATGCACGTGTTAAGTGTTTGTGTATGAAATAGATAATTTTATGTGGCGAATCCAGAGGATGTTTTAAAGCAACACGGTAGGTTTTGTGTTATAAATCACTAAACTCTGTCAAGCTCTGTAGTACTGCAAGTACCGTTGTGTGTCAAACGTGCTATAAATCTGAACGAAATAGTCATTGCCTCACCACTTAAAGTATCAAGAAAATTACGCCGGAGTAAATTAATGGTGAGACATTGTTGAAATATTTAGCAGTTTTCGCATTAGCTAACTTTAGTTAAGGTCCTACAAAACACTGTGAAGTTTGTAACTTCGTATTTAATAATATATTAATGACGTCATGAAAGTGATTTAAATATAAGTGTGTTAAATAAATTCAAATGAGGTTTTAATATCATTTAGTAATATAACATAGTAGGTATGTATATACGGTAAAACCAGTTGTCGAAGATCAATATAAAATCCTGTTAATATAATATTCATATAGCTATATAATTATGACAAGAATTAGATTTGTGTCTTTACAGTTTTTAGGATTAACCCATGATAATAAAATTTGATATATATAACATATAAAACTGTGATCTTCTATAATTTTGCGTCCATATGTTTGCTCATGTTATTGTAGCGTTTTAATGAAACAAGCTAACATGGTTAGTATATCACTTTTAATGTAGACTAATATATAACACACGATGCGAGATTATCCGCGAAAAAGGGATATTTGTATGACTATTATGATCGTTGATTAAATAAAGCATGGAAAGAATAAACAAACCTATTAATTAAGAAAGAAATAAAAGTAATGTACTTATATACTTTCTATGTTCGGGGATGAACTGACCCTGTAGACAAATCAAGGCAAGTAGAATTAGCGGTAAATGGAGTTGGAGGCAATTGGAGGTGTTGGAGGCCAGGAGCCAGGAGACTAGTCAGCAATGACCATGTTTTTAGTGCTCGATTTCAGAGTCTTAAGCATAGTCCCAAGGATTTTTTTGTTTTTTTCTTTCCCCAAAACATAACAATAAAGAGGAAAAAAATCTTAATACATACATACATACATAACTTCACGCCAGGTCCCTTGCGGGGTAGGCACGAATAATAGGTGGAATAAATAATAATAACAATCTTAATAATAGGGGGATAAGCCGCGGGAGCCCAAGCTAGAAAAAAATCTTGTCATTATGGCACTCCTGACCCTTCGCCTCCAACTTAAAAACATATAGTAGACACACACACATATAGTAGACAATAATGTATAACATAATATGCGAGTAGTATCCCTACTAATATTATAAATGTGAATGTAAATTTGTTTGTTACGCTTTCACGCGAATACTACTCAACCGATCATCATGACACTTTGTACACATATTTTTGGTGGTATTAGAAGTAACATAGGATACTTTTGATCCCGAAAAATTAAAGAGTTCCCATGGGATAGTTAAAAGAACTTTCCACGCGGACGAAGTCGCGGGCAGAAGCTAGTAAGTCATAATATGAATTATATAAGCGAGTGCCTGTGTCTGTGTGCGTGTGTGTGTGTGCGCGCGCGCGTGTGTATGTGTGTGTGTGTGGGGGGGGGGGGGGGGTGCGTGCGAGCGCGCGTGTGCGTGTGGGTGTGTGTGAACAGGGTTGCTAGACTGTTGGTCTTCTATAGAATACACATCGGGGAGTGTTCCTCAGATATGTTTGAACTAGTTCCCCTATCCCTGTTTTACAATCGGACAACCAGTCGCACCGGTTTACGCCAGTATTACATGGTTGAAACACCGCCAGTTAGGGCCGAGAACTCCGCTTCATCTCTTTGGGTGCTACTTCCGAAGAATAGAATAATTGGCCGAATAGTCCATTGAAATTTTACATGAGATTTGCATTTCTTAGAGGACGCAATTTTATTTTTGGGACATGTGTCGCGCCTACGGACTCTCATAGGTGGCGGGGAGAACGGGGGACCTTTTCTACCTGCTTAACATTCAATAAGTTAAATTTGGTAAGTTCTATGGTAAAAAAAGAGTTCGGAATGAATAAAACATTTCTCACTTTTTTGCTTATAACTTCTTTAATTTTTAATTTAGGGCAAAAAGTTATGTAAACATATTTGTAGGCAAAACTATTTGCTACAAATTATGACTTTACAATTTTTTTGTAAGACGCACAGTTTCCGAGATATCTCGAAAAAAGTGTTTTCACCACTTTCTCCAAGATGGCGGCCGGGGGACAAGGGTGGCGACCCCACAAACTTGAGATTAAGCTTCTATTGACCCCCCACACATGTCCCAAAAATAAAATTGCGTCCTCTAATAAATGTAATATTCGGTCCTTAAATTGTAAGATTTCAATGGATTAGAAGTTTGTTTTTCCTGACAAATGCATTCTAGGAGACTTCAAGTCACGAGGGGGTAGGTGTCTTCTCCTCCAGCGTTGACAAAAAAAGGTAAACTTGCTACATCCTAGACCGCGTCTCACGCGCACTCACCATCAGGCGGGACAGCGATCAAACACGAACCTATACGAACATAAAAAACGAATTAAATTTAATATGTATTCGAATGATATGTATTTACGCTAAGTATTACGATATTCCCATACATTTTCTATTATATTGGTTTAGTGCTAATGCCATTTGTGAACAGGGCCAGGATGTGAATAAAAAAATGTTGGATGACAATTCGATAGTTTTTGGGCCGACTGCAAACATTATCGAAAATTAATAAATCAGTTTAGGCAATGAATAACGTTTTATTCGTAATTTATATAAAAATAAATGTTATGTAATTCACTTAGCACAATGACTAATCAGATGATTTTAGTAGAATAATATTAGTAATGTAGTCAAAAGTCTAGGAGATCGTAGTCGATAAGTCATAGTAAGTACCTGAACAATGAAACTTAAAAAAAGATTATCAGTTAGAGCAATAAATTAAAGGTAGTGTAAGAATAGTCAAAACGTTTAAAAAATCGAAACCGAAAATAAATATTTAATGAATTCGATACTAAAGCAGCTTTGAAGTTCCTTCCAGACAGTCGAATGCTGGAAAAAATAAAATATTGTATCATCTCTGAAGCCTATAAATATCTTAAGATGTGTCATTCTGAACAATGCATGTAGGTGTTTGTGTAAAAAATTTGAAAGGATTGGACGAGAGAATTTAGTCGTGTGGGTTCGACACTTAATAGCAGTGTCATCTCAAGTGTTTTGAATGCTAAACCAGGTCACTTGCGCTAAGATTTACATATAAATCAACTTGAACTCAAAGCACATAATATAATTCCTGAATCTATTTTGGGGTCAACAGAGCTACAAGTCGGCTAAGCACTTCTTTGTACAGTCGCAGTGTAGTTTCATAGAGGCCACGAATATGTTTTTACGCCTTAGCCACAGATTGTTAAAAAAAGAGTGCGTGTAACGTTCACATGCGATTGAAGTAAAACTTATTTACAATTTTTTTTTTAATTTTTTGATTGATTTGTTTATAAATTATAGATAGTTGACAAAAAAATATTTGAAAACCGGATGGTACAGAAACGTGACGCCATATTGCCGTAACGGACTTCCGTTGCATTGTCGTCCAGTTACCTCCTAGTCGCGCCTAAAGAAGTTTTACTTCAAAAATGATAAAAAGCAGCATTTGACTGTTTGTATTCAAAGTAATATTTGAAAAAAAACTGAGCTTTACCTCGAATTGTATCAGAAGTAAAGTTGACGTAAACATTTTTTTAAGTTTTCAGGGTCCTCTAGCATCTTGGGAGCAGAGGAGTCATCACCCCTGTTGACGAAGTGAGTTTGCCTTTCCCGGGGCATTCTCAAGCACTGATGCGCTAGCATCAGCGTGGGCGTAACTACATTCTAAGTCTCACGCTCTTCCTGCCATAATAACGGGGCACATGGGAGGAGGGTGGTTTTAGTGGAGTACTGAGTAGTTGAGTCTCCACACAAGCATGCGATTTGACTCTAGTGCCCATTCGTGGTGTCACTTCTCGTCGCTTTGGTCTAATCCCTAGTAAAGGACTCGGTAGTGTGCGAAATGGATTGCCCCCGCCTCCAAAAAAAACATTTTTTAAGTCTTAAAGCGTATATTTACCCTTGGTCTAAGGTATGTCGCCATAACAACCTTGGGTTGTGTTCCGGCATTAGTGGCTAGGTTCCAGTCTCCCTTAAGAGAGCAGCAGCACATTTGTAGCACCTTTGGTGTTGCAAATGTCCATAGGCAATGGTAACCGCTTTCCATCTAGTGGGCCGTCTGCCTGCCTGTCTGCTGACCGCCTACAATAAAAAAATAAATAAAAAATATGTCACCATCAAAGCAGCTGTGCAATTTCAAAATGTATACTAATTATAGTTTTATAATGAGAATTTGTGCACAGACTTGCAGTGCTTAAAAGTTTTGGCGCTGACTTAAAGTGCTTGTGGGTTTGTGCAATGACTTGCAATGCTCTTGCTAGGCATTTAGTGATGTAGGTATTATACTTGTCAAAATATGTAAAAACTATGCGGTATATGACATCACTCTCTATTAGTCAAAATATCCTATTTTACTGAATAACTATATAAAATCGATTGTTATTTTGTACAAATTTAAATCCTCCAACAATCGTAAAAATAATGCGTGTGTACACTAACATAACTATATATACATTGTCTTCAATAAAGAACAATGCTAGTAGCTTCTCGAACAAAAAACATTTGGTTTGAAATAAGACTACACGCGAAACATCATGACGTCATCGTTACAAGATGATGATTGAGCCTGGAGTAGGTCTGTGCCCTTCACTTATTGTGCAATCGTACATTCACATGTTAGTTTCCTATTGCTTATTGTTATAATAAATTACTGTAAGTCATAATGAGATATCAAGATTATAATTATTGATATGAATTATAAGCGTAGATATTGTAACAATTACCACGTGCCAATGGTGAAGGAAACTTCGTGATGAAATCTGCACAGCGAGATATCCGATGTGTCAAACCCGCCAACCGCCTTGGACAAACATAGATAGATAGATAACTCTTTATTGTACACCATGCAATACAAACATGAACTTAAGACTAAATGATATCTAGTTATGTACAAAGGGCGGTCTTATCGCTAAAAAGCGATCTCTTCCAGACAACCCCAATACCTATTACGATGCGTGTTAAATTTTTTTAAACTCGTAAGTATCCGTTGGAGGAACTTTAAGAACATGATTTTTAATCAAAGTACAGATACGCAAAGTCTACAATATTTTAGGTAACGTTTGTGTAGGAAATTAGGAATCAATTATCAATAATTAGACACTACAAATGTCAATTGTCAACATTACTTGTCATTTTCATTCACCAAATCGCTCTTTTTACTTTTAAATGGTACGTGTTGCCATATTTTTTTGAATAATCTATGGTGTAAGGAAGGTACTGTTACACTGAGGATACTCCTTGTTTATTAATAACATTCTTACGACGAAGTTACTACTTAGTTACTCAAATAGTAACTAGTCCGGCCTAAAGGCGGATTACTTTTTTATTAATAAGGCTGAGTAAGTATACTTGAAACGTATTTATTAAGCTTGGATGCGATATCATATTTTGATACAGCGTATATATGTTTTGACTAGCAAAATAAATAAGGTAATGTCTAGTAAGACAATAAACTCATAAAAAAATAAATATATAAAAGTGTGTGTGTGTATGTCCAGTTCACACGCAGTGGAAGTGAAACAAGTGTGACAAGGGGTGGGAGGGATTCTAAAGTTTCTGACGTCGCTATTCATATATTATATCCTTACAAAATAATTAAGCTTTAATATATTGGATCTATTAACGAAAAAATTCAAATCATGTCAAATTATATCTGTATGAGCAGTGTCAAAATTATTAAATAGGTATAATTAATTCCATCTCATTCTCTTGCAGGCTTAGTCTTATAGATTAATGTGTTTATCTCTTTTTAGTGTCGCTTGTTCGTTTCATCGAGTTTCAAATCATACCGATTTTAAAGAAGTTTCACTTCATCAATGTCTTTTACTAGAATTTAAAATTACACCACTGAGTTGACTGACAATATCTCACACGACATATATATATATACAGAAAAAATATATTCTTTAGTTACATGTTTATGTTATAAAAATTGGGTCTCCCCCAAGTTTTATATTTTTCGTGATTTCACGACAGCGTCCAATAGCGGCTAAAGACCTCATACTTTATAAGAAAAATGACTGCGAGGTAGATATACGGCTATAGGAATGAACATAAATAACACGGTTGTATAAGATTCGATTCACACTATGATGCCATTCACGATTCAATCACGCTTCGGTCCATTGCCAGTGCGATCAAATATTTTTAAACAAGAAAGAATCAGACTATTCTTACTGTTGTATTGCTCTAGTTCTGAAATCGACATCGTACTGGTACAAGTTCGTTGAAAAGAATATTTGACTGAAGTGAGACCGAACCTCTAATTACTTGTACCGACAGTGTGAATACGCTTTTGTTTTAACTCCACACTAGCAATGTAGACCCAGCGAGATTAAATCGGACCGAGATCGGAGCGAGATTGAACCCTTAGAGCACCAGAATGTATGGCCTGAAGATCCAGTTATTCACAGGGCATGGCAGATTCTCTAAATATTAGAACCTTTTCAAATTGAGGATCCTTCGTGTTCATGTGAACCCCGAAGTACTAGAGACTCCCTTAAACTTTGAATGCCCCCTTTTCGCCCGTGTAAGGTGCGACCTGAAGAGTTTCCGTCGAGTTGATTTTACAAGGAGGAACATCGGAGAATTTATGGGCAAGAAATGTACCGATACCTTTCTTGAGTAGGCTCTCAAAATAATAGATAAGTTGGTCAAAATAAATAAATAAGTAGTTATAAGCATATTATTGAATATGTTTATTATTTTAGAGTTTAAGAATTTAGACAGGAAGAATAAAACTCAGTAAAAGGTGTACATACAATAATAAATAAATAGTATGATAAAAACCTCAATGTTGTCATAAACACTAATAATAAGGAAAATATGGCTGTAAAAAATATAATAAATAATAAGGTGGAAAAACAAAACATGGAAAGCAAATATGTAAAAGTAATAGAAATATGTAAAACTAAAAGATGTAAATGACACACTACTACACTAGTTAGTGTAGTGTGTAGTAGCAGTTGTAATAAATATTTTTTTAAAATAAGAGGAAAAGATCTCTTTCTTGTTAGACGAAAGAGGTGGCGAATTAAAAAAAATCCTTTTATCAGACCAGTAGTGCCAAACACAGCGAGATATTATCGGACCGAGATCGGAGTGAGATTGAACTGTATTGTGAGACTGGTAGTGTAGACACAGAGAGACTTAATCGGAGTAAGACCGGAGCGAGATTGAACCGTATTGTTAGACTAGTAGTGTACACAGCAAGATTTAATCAAACTAAGACCGGAACGAGATTGAACCGTATTGCGGGACTGGTGGTTTAGACACAGCAAGATTTGATCGCACAAAGACCGGAGCGAGATTGAACCGTGAATGGCTTCACAGTATGAATCGAGCCTTTATTTGTATTCGACCAAATATACTTTAAATCATATATACAGTACATACGTAAAGGTCTGCAAGTGTTAATGACTTCAACCTTTTTCCTATGTCAATACAAACTTCCTCTACCTCAATGCTGGTCACTTAATTATTACCTTTTGTATATTTAAGCAAGTTTGAACTTTAAATATATTCAAAAAGACTTAAAATCGTTAATTCTTGGTTTAAGTTTATTTTCGGTTAATTACTCTCGCTGTACAAAGTTTTGACTGTTAAAAGCTCATAGTGTGTACTTTATAGAAAACATTTGTATAGTTCATCATACATATTTTAAAATTATATTAAGTGCTAGGATAAATCTTTAAGGATGCTTGTACTTACCAAATCAAAAATTGCCCGACGACCTTCAGACGTATCATAATCCCTTCTATCCGCATACAACCTTCATACTGCACAAGGAAGTGAATTCTTTACACGTTTCTCAGATAACAGAATCGTTTCTTAATGTTCGTTGTCATTATGAGTGGGATATTTAGACAGATATTAACTTGATTCAGTTAATTTCCTTTGTTATTTGGAGTTATGTAGTTGTTCTACAAGACATTCAAATCGGTTGAACTAAGAGAACGCAGGTTGATTAATTTTAATAAATATAGCATATTTATTTATTTAACAAAATATTTACAAGAAACTATTTTTACATTATGAAAATAATACTTAATTTTAATTTTTGTAATATTATATTTACGGGTGGTCGCCCGTGGTCGAAATTCTTTCGTTTCTTTTCACACTCCTCTATTCTGAAACACGTCTTCTGTCACACCCCACATCATCATCTTATCATCTTTCATACAATCCATCTATCTCTCTTCTGGTCTACATTTAAATTTGTATCTATCAATCTTGCAGTTTAACATTTTTTGTGTCACGTGACTTTGATCCCTCCTCATTACATGCCCATACCACCTTAATCTTCTTTCACTCCACTTTTGATTTAGACGTGCAACTTTTAAAGATCCTTTATGTACTAATTTGTTTGGAATTAATATTTAATTGGAATGCACTACCACTAAACATCAAGCAGGCACGATCATTACCATCTTTTAACAGATTAGTTAAACATTACTACCTCAAGCTATAGTGTTGTTTACTTTTGTATGTATATAATATAATATGTATATTTATTTATGTATATATATCATCATATAATTATTAATTAATAAACTGAATTATTGTACGAGTGCTGGTTTAACAACTACCGTCTTTTGTTGTCCTTCCTATACTCCATCCAAAGATTGTCTGGAAGAAATCGCCATGAGGGATAAGACCGCCGATTGTACTTGTATATTAATGTTCTTGATTGTATGTAGCATTTTTGTACAATAAAGTATGTTCTATTCTATTCTTATTTCTCAAATAATCCATTATTGTAACACCATACATTCATTTCAACACTCTCATCTCAGCTAAGTGGAGACGTTTGTGGTCTATTACTTTAGTGGCCCAACATTCGGACCCATATAACATGACTGGTCGTATGGCAGATTTATATATCTAACTTTAGTTTCAGTGAAATTAGTTTGTCGCGTGTCACACCGGTTACTTGTCTAATTTAGCCATGCTACATTTATTTTTCACCTTACATCCTTCTCTATATCACAATTATTCTACTGATTTTTAACCCAACGTCTTCTAGTGCTTACCGCCACCTGTCTAGTTTATTTTAAAGTACCACCCTGTCTATATATAAACTATTCAGGTAATAGGATTAATTTATTAAACTCCATCAATTTTTAAATTATAATCGCTAAAAAAAATTAATATATTCACTGTTAAAAAAAACAGTAACTCAAAAAACGGAAACAAGTATTTAAGTTTGCAATTATGGTTAACAATTAAATACGGTTGGCTTGTACCAAGTCATATGGTAAGAAAACCTGATACGTGGTTAGAATTTGGAATAGAATAGAATATATTTATTGCGTAATGCATGTACATAGATGTAACGGTTCTTCGGCACATAATTGGGCGTGCAAAATTAAAATTAAACATTAATAATAATAATCAAAGACATAGAATATAATAATAATCTATAATTAATCTAAATAATAAAATGTCTACTATTAAAGCATGTCAATATATATTTATGTCAGTTCATAATGTTTTATCCTCCATAAACATGTTTATATTATAATAGCATTTAATGGTCAGTAACATTTTTTTAAAATAGTGTACATGGCAGTTCTCTAAGAGACTTCGGAAGCTTATTGTATAAAAGGGCCCCATGCAATAGACACTTTTGCGCACTATTGGAATGCAATACATCGACCTAGCGGAATGCGGTTGCTAGCGTTATTGTAAATTCATTTAGCAGTTTCTCTGTAAAATCGGCGCTACTAGAATTTTCTTTTTTTACCAGACAATTATTTGAGTCTGTTGTTGACATACATAAGCGTTTTCTTTAGTAAGCGCCTGGATAGACATTACGTAAGGGCGTAATGTAACACGTGTCAATTTAGCAATGTTTTCGCAGCGTTCTCCTGATCTCTTTGAGGTTTTACTGTATAGGCACAAAGGGCTATCTTACAGATATTACAGTCAGTATTCTTAGATTCATAGCATAAAGATGACGACTAAAGACCACACATTGACTTTATTTTTATTCACTTAACTAAGAAGCATTATTACGAATTTATAATCTACATTTCAATTATATATATATATGTAATCGCGTCTAAGCGTCTATGTATACTAAAAAGTTTTGGAATTCGGCCCTCAAACTACATGCTGTTGTTGTTGTGGTCCACCATTATTGCACAGGTTCCAGTCTCCTCTAAGAGAACAACAGCGCTTTTGGAGCTACGCGTTACAAACTGTCCATAGGCGATGGAAACCGCTTTCCGTGGTGGTGGGCCGTCAGCCTGTCTGCTGAACTCGTGCAATAAAAAAATCTCAAATGCCATATATAATACACTGTGGGCTTCTCCCGCGATTTAAATTCACGCGCGCTCATTACCCAGCGCGATGCATACCTACAACCGGACGCGTCAATGTGCGAGCGTGGCTCACCGCCGTATGCGCTCGCGCAGCGGCGGGCTAATATCCATGACTCACGCCACACGCACAACAGTCGTACGCTTGCGGATCGACAGCGCTATTGTGTCTCGCTATTATAATTATTATTGTATTCGTAGTTCATTGTTAGTTTTAGTTATCGAAAATAAACGTGTGTTGTGCATTCGGAGTATTTATTACCGCCACCGTACCGTCAGCATATCTAGCCCCAAAACACTATTCTAACCTCATCTACATATATTACATAGGTCACATATTTTTTTGTTAAAGTGACTATGACCATATATAAACAGACAGAGAGACCGGCCGGAGTAACATAAAAAAAAATATGGTTTTTAATTTTTGACAAAATATTTAAAAGAAACTTGCCCAGCAGAAATTATCCTGTTCTAAAAAATAAAATTCGAATCCCGATTACAACGCCTCCTACTGGGTCCAATTATAATTCTAAACCATCCCGGGACCCACTTCAACGCACACACGAATATATAAAAAAATATGTTTTTTTTTTCATTTTTGACAAAATATTTATAAGATACTTGCAGGCCCAGCTGACGTCTCCTGTTCTAAAAAATAAAATTCAAATCCCAATTGCAACGCCTC
Source organism: Dendrolimus pini (assembly GCA_949752895.1). Lineage (NCBI taxonomy): Eukaryota > Metazoa > Arthropoda > Insecta > Lepidoptera > Lasiocampidae > Dendrolimus > Dendrolimus pini. The sequence goes on along the minus strand of OX457132.1, from coordinate 19,125,649 downwards.
CTACTGGGCTCAATTGTAATTCTAAACGGACACAAAAAAAATCATCAAAGTAAGTCCAATAGTTTAGAAGAAGTTCAGCGGCATACTCTCTCTCTGAAGAATTCTATATACAAAGTTAAAACGTTCATATAATATTTGTTAATATTTTGGTTTACAAATAAAAAGTTTTTACACAAATGAAGCTGTTTGGTTGCTCTAGTAATAATATCCACAAGAAGACAGTAGGTACTGTAATTCTCAAATGTCGCCTTCACAACAAGTTGAAATTGGCTTGAATATTTTAGACACGCGTATAGAATAGACTGTTGGACGTTATACATAACCAGCCAAGCAAGACCGTAATGGTTACGGTTTAACCAAATTAGAATTGTTTCAGTTTAAAATTGGACGTTAGTGGAAAATGTGTTTGGAATAAAAATAAATTAACTTTTTTATCAAATACTTAAAAGCAATTTCATTCATGTTACTGGGTAGTCTTGGTTTTTCGTTAAGTGGAATTAAAATTGTAAAGTATGAATATGTATGTTTATGTTAATTTCAAATACTTATTGTTATTACTAAATTGAATAGTAACATTTTCACAGGTCTCAAGGGAATATGCGTGGACTTGGAGGTAGGCAAAGAGAATTACAGTTTTGTCGGAATAAGTTTTGGTTCATCAAAATATACCTTTTCATTTCTCATATTCTGACATTAAGCATAGAGATGCCCGATCACAGGGGTGAAAACACTACATTTCGTCCCTGGGAAACGATTTTCCCTGCTGTCCAAAATTTAAAAACATTGCGAACCATACACATATAATGTAATACATGCGACTCATGTCCCTACTTCTTTTACTAAATCGCGGCATAAAATGTAATAAAAAAATATCAACCATCTTGCAACATCATTTTATACTTGTAAATTATGTTTCAATAAATTATTATTTAATTTACATAAATTTGAGCTCAATATTTACTTTATCAGTGACAAAAATATACTGACGTTTCATACATAACGTATTAGTACATCATATTTTGATATGGATTTAACGCCTGATTTCATTTGAGAAGTAGTTGTTTCTTTAACTCATCCGTTTTTATTTACTTTTCCCATATTTGAAATAAAAAGCAGAATGTTAACCTTGGATGAAACTCCTATTTAACTATTGTACCGTTTTCTTGCAAATTTGTTGAAAAATGTTGTATGACACACGTTCCGCACGTGTGTCACACAACATTTTTCACTTTGTTTGTCAAGACAATTTTCAATTGGTTTTTACAAACTCGTGACTATAGTAAGCTCTCGACTTTATAGTACATTATAGAAACCAATACCAAAACCTTAGATCATATAAACATCTAGATCACGCATCAATTGCACAAAAATGGCCCAAAAAAGTGCACCAAATTTGGTGCACTCGCTTCCCACGCTTGTTAGTGTCGTTTCGACTACTTTACTGGTTAAAGCTCTCGCAAAAAAAACATTATGCCGTCCTGCGCTATTAAAATGTGTCGGAACTATTTTAAAAGAAGAAAGGATAAGGATAAGATGCCATTTCATCGGAAAACTTAACAATTTTGTCATGATTTCTTTATAAAAAAAATCGAATTCATCTATTTAGTTATCGAATTGACTAATGTTGTCAGGTGAGAAGTGGAATTTATTTTCCAAAATTTGTGGACTTTGTTACGATTTTTTTTATAAAATATGAATAATTAAAAAATATCTATAGAAAACAGACATGTAATGTTTGTGTGTCCGTCCGGTTTTCTTAAACCAGTTTACATTGCGTTTTAAATTTCCTACGAATCCTATCGTAGTAAATTGTTGGATAAAAGTAATCTGGGAATCGCAAGATGCCCCTGGAATCTAAACAAAAGGTCGCTTGTGTTTTCCAGTCATTTTCAAGAAAAATAAATTAGTAGGTATATCGGAAAAAGGTTTTAGGAGAATAAAAAAAAGAGCCGTGTCAAGCAAGGTGTATTGAAATAGTAGTATTAAATCAATTATAAGATTAATAGTAATAATGATTCATACATTTAAATAATATTTTCTTCTTATTGGTTTTGGAAATGAACCGATCACCATGAAATTCGACATTACAGACTTATTTTGATACTACCATATGTACTTGCGGTAAAGAAAATAAACATAATATACTTTTTAAAACAGAAAACAAAAGATAAAACCGAAATGTGTGCTGGGACACATATTAGAAGTGAAATTTCAACGGACAAGTTGAAAAACGAATCGCATCGGACAAGTGGAAAAGGAATGGCAACGGATAAATGGAAAAATGATTCGCAACGGACAAGTGGAAAAATGAATCGCAACGTACAAGTGGAAAAACTTCAACTGATAAGTGACAAAAGAATCGCAACAAAATTTTCTCTTGAAGTTTTACGAGTAGATTGTTAATGTACTTGTCCAATTTGAAAACCTGTTAGACGAATGTAGCATTACTAATTTTATAAACTTGTTTCAGTATCCTGAAAGCTCTTTAAGAATAATAAGAATATTTTTATTTTAATAATAGCCCTTTTCAAGAGGTTTAGTTGCTCTTAAGTCCCTGCATTAAACTATTCCGTGTACTTACTCCGTAGTTCCTAATATTGATATAAATTTAGATTACATACAACACACCCAGTATGAACCCATCGATCATCCCAAGTCCACTATTACAAATGATTTTAGGGCAGGATAATCTTTTGGCCATAACTAGTCGTCTAATAACTATCGTGAACATAGTTTGTAACACAAAAAGAATTAGACATTATGTATTTTTTTAATCGTTAAATTAGTATTGGTAATTAACAGACTTATAAAAATGTACTAATATCTGTATGGACATTTTATTGCGAATTAAAATTACTACGTATACTAAAATGTGTTATGAATTCATTTGTGTATGTATTGTTTTATGATTCGTTCCAAGACACACTTTTGTTGCTAATTTTATACATTTTTTTCTTTAATTATAAAAGAAAAACTAAAACCTCTGAGTAATATTAAATTATAACACAAAGAGGGATTAAATAATTACGATCATTTAAAATTTCACTTATATAAAAAATATTTAATAATTTATTTATTTTTAATAGAAAATACGGTAATATTTTTTAGCTGATATCCCGAAACCACGCACACATTGACAGTTTTTCGAGAGTGAATATAGCAACGCTTCGCGTTTTTGATACCGTTTTTGGCGATATTGTTTGTTCGCAATGCTCTCTCTAGACATGTTATACCTCAATGACCAAAACCGTATAGACGTATGATTTTGGTAAGTTGGTTTCTGTAGAGAAACCAACTTACCGCACTAATATCATAAAGAACTACTATTAGAGTGCAAACATAATTTGAAAAACTGTATGCGACATTTAGGTACAAAAAAGTATATAATTCCTGCGGCTGGGCGGTCTGTTGTAAAAAGCGACAAAAGATATATGGTTAGGCATTTTCCCGTTTTGCTACGTACCCGTAGTTAAACGAGAAGCAGCATCTGTAGTTTAGAGTATGCCGCCATAACTCTATGGTGTAGGTGTCAGGATCACTGATGATAGAACACAACTTGAGTTATGTTGCAGTATCAGTGATCAGGTTCCAGTCCCCTTTTCGAGGCTTGCAGCACATTGGTAAGTAGCACCTTCAATGTTGCAATATCCATAGGCGACGCTAACCACTTCTCATCAGGCGGGTCGTCTGTCTTCTGTAACTAACAAACTTTCTCTCTCAGCAATTGTAGTAAGGAAGTTTTGAACCAACTTGATGATTTTTAAAGCACAATGTAATTTGCTATTATCGTTAAGTGCTGCTTTGTAACACTTTTCTTTGGAGAAGTGCCAAAGAATTCCATATGTATGCAAGTCTACCGGCGAGATGGGAACAATGCATATTTTTTCAGTGACGTACGTCTTATTTACATATATTAATGCAGACTAAACGTTATAACTCGAATCTTTAATAAAAGTACAAAAAATGTAATAGGTTGGATCTGATAAAATACTTTTGTCTTTTTCTTTATTGTACACAAATGTTACATACAAAATTATAGAATAGTAGTTATACAACTACCTTCTAATTTTAAGATATGTAAATGTGTGACTGTTTTTAAATTGGTGTACAATAAAGAGTATTTATTGTTGTTGTAGTCATGTACAAAGGCGAGCCTAACCCTAAAAGAGTTTTATGCTTTAACTGTGTAATATATAATATAAACATATTTAAAAAAACTAACTAGACAGAATATATACTATAAAAAACTTTTATTCAATTTATACTGTACAATTTTTTAGGGTTTAATAATATAGTAATTTATTTAATACGGCACAAATTATAGTATATATATTATAAAAATAAATTACAAATCGTGTACTAATATATAAAGCTGAAGAGTTTGTTTGTTTGATTCAACGCGCTAATATCAGGAACTACTGGTCTGATTTGAAAAATTATTTCATTGTTAGATAGCCCATTTATCAAGAAATATAGCCTTTCTCATTCATCATCACGCTAAGACTAATAGGAGCAGATCACCAGTGATGACTGTTTCAAAATCGGGGGGTTTTGAAAATAAATTCCACCCGGACGACGTCGCGGGCACAAATAGTAACATATAAATCCTAAATCACTGTTGGTTGGGAACGTGCCCAAAACACTTACCGCGTTCCCGCGCCACATGGGAACGCCGAAGCGTTGCCCTAAGTATAGACCAGCCTTTTGATCAAGTGCGACCTCTATCAAAGGAGATGATAGATTTCGATAAAACCGATATACCTCGACACCGAACGACACAAATATCCATTGCAAGTATTAAATAAATTACTTTATTATTAAACTTTAAATAAACACATTTTTTAGGGTTGTTTATTACAGTGGCCGTTTTTGCTAAGAAAAAGAACTTATTTTCATTATTCTACCCAACTTTCTGGATACATTACGCTTAGAACATGGTGACCAAGATTTTGCAATCTACTGTCAAAGTATTGTAGGTAGAATACGATACAATCGAATTAATTGGGTACAAAGTTAGGTTTTCTTTATTGTATTAATTTATTTGGATTGTTTAAACTGTACTAATTAGTCCATGAGGTCAAATCTAATTACAAAATGAAATAAGCGCGAAAAATAATCGTTTTCAACTTTATGTTTCGGTCAACGAACTCGACAAGGTTGTATTTTGTTCAAACACTCTCAATTTGTTTTAGGAATAAGATGCGGACTATAAATTTCGGTAAACCGTGTTACTACCACAAATTAGAAACATAATGCTAATTAACGAAAGTGCTTTGAAAATCGTCTGTCTAAGGCTGAGATGAGACGAGCACTAACAGGTGGTGTGGAAATTATCGCAGTAACTCCATACAGTACACTGCGATTTGAACGATACACAGTCATTACGTGTGTACATGTATTTAGAGAACTTGATAATCCGTCCTTTATTTATTATGGATCTAATCTAAACAATGCTCATGCTAAATATGCTCCCTGTTATAGGTGATCACATCATGCATTATGGTATATATAATAAGGTGTAAAAAAAAAGTTAAATTTGGATGATTTACATACTGATACATTATACATGATTATAAAATATTAATTAAACAATAAAATATAAGGGTAAAAAAGCAATAATTAAATATATTTTATCTATCTGAGATATTATTTTGAAGAATGTATTAGGACTGTCATTAAATATATCGATGATTTTAGATCTCTTATGAAGTGTCTCACACACAGCTGTAATACGTTTAAATTTTACTGATTATATCAACGCAACGTAAAGTTAAGATTAAATTTGACTTTGAATTTGACGGCCTCTGTGGTTGAGCGGCCTTCACTGTCTTACCTCAGTATGACGCAGAGGCTCCGGGTTCGATCCCTGGCATGGTAAATTTCAGGAACGAATTTTCTCCGTTATTTACTTTGGTCATGGTGTCCGGGATCGGCCCCAGAGTAGTCCATTGTATAGTATCCATAACTCAAGCGTAACTTGCTTAATCTGGGGATATACAATATGTTTGTATGAGTTGAATTCTATAGAATTTCTGTAGCATTCAACTCAGAGTGGTCTATTGTTGATTCAACTTATATGAATAAAAAAAGGCGATCGCAGCTGTTATTTTAGTCCATATAATTAAAAATCAAAGTATAGTACGTTGTCAGCCAATAACCGTCCACTGCTGGCCTTCCCAATTCGGCGCCACTCATCACGGTTCTCTGCCTTCCCCATCCAGCGCCTACCAGCGACCTTGCGCAGGTCGGCAGTCCATCGGGCTGGCCTCCGACACTACATTTACCGAGACACGGTCTCCACTTCAGGACTCGACTGCTCCATCGGCCATCGGTCCTGCGACAAATTTGACCGGTCCAGTGCCACTTTAACTTGATAATTATGCGAGCTATATCGGTTACCTTGGTTCTCTTAGGAATATCCTCATTTCTAAAAGCCGCTCTTCATTCCCGGCAAAACTACACGAGACTAGCCGAATACGGGAGTGTAGAGGCCCTATTCGGCAAGTCTCGCCTACATTCCTGTAGTCTCGGTTTCATGTCGGTAATATCAAAGAGTTTTGTGTTTGCGCGAGACAGAGCCCTCCACACTCCCGTCCGTAAACGTTTTACCTTGTTCTGTTGCGATGTATTGATGTCATCCACCATCTTCGTCTATTCCAACGGCGCTTTATGACTTTTTTTTCTTTTACTAACATATAATTGTAGTAGGCTGCAGCACATAAAGCTACAGCGGCAGACGTTTCTAATAAGTCCATCCAGTACGAGTTCTGAACGGGCAATGCGTGAGTGGAATGTGGAGGGCCGCTCTCGATCTCGTCATGTCTCGGCAAAACATTTGGCCAAGACGTCTCGGCAGGAATGTAGAGCGTGTTTAACTCTATCCATATAAGAAACAACCAACAGCTCGCTCCATAGCCCGATGAGCGACTTGAAATTTGTAGACCAGTCCTACCGTCAGTGTCCACGTCTCGGCCCCGTAGGGGAGGACGCACTGCTAGAAAACTTTCATCTTCAGGCATTGCGGGATCGTCGACGAAGAGACTGGAGTATAGTACACATAATTAAAACTGTTTTAACGGTGTAGACTTTTTTACAACTTAATTTCTAGATTTAATTTTTAGAATTTAAACACGCTTATTGGTTAGATCGGCATATTAATATCTAATGTTAATGAGTAATGTTAAAGTTATTATGTAGCCTACCCTCAACATTACATTAAAAATTTTCAATTTTAATTTTTGTTTATGTTTATTATTTACTCTATGTATTAGATTATTGTGCTATTTTAACGAGTTTATTTACTTACAAAATAATCCTCAAAAAAAATTTAAAAGTAATATTATTAATGACTTGCAGAGTTTTCCATAACACAACCAGACTGTATTTTAACTTTTGCTTTGTAAAATTGTTACTAGAGTGGTTATTTATATAGGAAAACCTCTAATTGGCATTATTTGTTCTTGTAAACTTTCCTATAATATTTGTGTATTCGCTGTTGGTTTTCTTAATAAACAAATAAATAAAAATTTCTCCGCTCGTTTCGTTATCGCTCGAATATAATTGTCCGAACGGAACACCTAAACAATATTCTTACTCCGTCTTTGGTAGGGTGCAGAATCACTCCGGCTTTGATCCGATGCACAGGTCGCAGTAGCGGCCTAGGGTGACTAATTTTCGTGCGAGAGGTGAAACTTTATTAAATAGACTATTATGTGGGAACCTAATCGAATTTACCACCGTTTTGCAACATACAGTGACTTGAAGAGAACGCCTAAAACCGTTAAAAACTTAGTTTTAATTCGAACATAATGTTACGAGTTACGCAGGACTCGAATTAAAATGCCGTTAGAACTACTATAGAATTTATTAGAACTATACAAACACGTATACAATAAGCACAAATATAACTAGATACTACTAGTACAAACTGTACAATTCAATAATACGCGCAAAATCCGTCACTATATCGCTCATCGAATCTACGTCTTGCTTGTATCGTAATCCTCGCTTGACTGCCCCACTCCTCCGTCCGGGCATTGTTTTATACTAAACTGTATAATACAACAAAGGATCGCGTTCACTGAGTTAATCTGCACACTTGGTTAATTATTCCTGCGATCGGCCAACAAAGTCGAAAACAATAACAATAGGCTATTGTCTAATTGAAAATTTTAAACATAAAGTAAACAAAAGAATTCCAAGTGCGGGAAGGGTAATAAAGCAGGTGCGCCTTTCTTTGTGGGTATGTAACAAAAATTATGTATCACACAAACACAGCCGCGGCGAAGACGTCATTCGAAGTCTTAATTTGAAGTGTCTGTTTACTTTTTAACAAATAAAACGCCTCTTGCAATTCATTCCCGACGTCGTTAAAGCTAACAAGCCGTCGCGAATGCAACGTTCCAAGAATTGCCATCTTCGTGACCCATTGACTGAGTGCGGTTCATAACGGGTAACCCATTGGAGTGAACTCTCTCACAATCATAGCCATTATAAGTAGAATCAAACATAATGGCGCCAATAAGTTTATGAAAAGATTGATTATATAGCTAATAAGTTTAATCATATACTATTATTTCGCAAAGAAAAGCTCTTTGCAGTTGAGTGTTAAATTATTAAATCTAAAAAGTGAACATAACTGTGTTCTGTGTATCGATTCTTTACCACCATTTTATCGTAAGCGACATCTGAACCGAGTTATATTTTTTGTTGTAAGACGTACTTAAAACTACTATTTTCATTTCAAATCTTCAGATTTGATTCAGTAAAGTCTAATGTAACTAAAACTGAAAGTTTTAAAACAAACCTAATAGTTTAAAATAACCTTGTGGTTTCGCTAGGAATATAGGAAGGATTGATTGATGGTGATGCTGGCGAGTACTGATGATGATGATGAGAGCTGATATGTAACAATTCACTTGATTTATTTAATTGTAACGTGCACCCGGCGTGTGCGCACTTTAGCCGCGGTTTATAGGCGACTGACGGGGGCGCGATTGGGGCTGATAGTGATGTGACATGTCCAGTAGTGTTGTGCGGATTTACGTCGCGCTTGGCACGAATACCTTATGATACTGAAATATTATACTTAGGTCCAATTGTTGCTTACGATAAATTGGCGGTGAAGGCTTAATATATTTTCATCTAAATCCCCGCTGAGCATCGTGACTTTGATGACAGTGAACAATTGCTCTCTTTTACTGAGATCGGTTCTGAGCACGGTGGACGACCGAGTGTATTCACGAGTGGACGCTATTTTTGATACTACTTTGAAAGCGAGCACTCACACAGGTTAGATTGCATAAAAAAAAATATAGATGGTAAACGCCCCGAAAAACAAAAACCGAAATTTAAAAAATATCATTTTCTATTAACCCAACCATTCTCGGTAATAAAATTACATATATACCAAATTTTAGGAAAAAAGATACATTGGCTTTTCCGTGAAAACGTCACAAACAGACCGAGTTACTTTTGCGTTTGGAATATTAAAAACAGTTCTTTATCTCTCGGATTCTTTTTTTTTAACTATTTTTTGCAATTTTAATACACCATTGTGTATATATAATATAATTTCGTCCTGAAGTAGATTTTGCTAAAAATCGCTGCGAATCACATCGATAGGTGGACAAATGGACCAGACGATATAGGTAAGCGTTTATTTCCCTAAAAAGCTACAGAACCCAAAAAATGCTTTCAACTGTTTTAAACTAAGTTCATTACCAATATATCTATTATAGGTCATTATGAAATAGAAAAACAACCTAATGAAGCAGTCAATTTGATGTTTCACACGATTACCATAATATTACGGTGCTCGCGTGTGATGAAAATGAAGTACCATTATCTCAGAGTGCTGTTGCTCCAGATACCATTGGTAATGCAGTTGTAATAAGTATTGAATACTAGTATTTTGTTGTTAAATAGAGTTTATTTCAGATTATATCATCATTATTAGATATATTATGTTCTAGTGGCTGGCTCGAATTTTTAGACATCAATTTTTTTATTTTATTTAGTCCAATATTTTTGAACCCAATCAAAAAAATTGTGAATTTTGTATATTATGAAGATCCGTGTAACATACACAAGATATATAAATATTAATTAATATAATATTAATATTTCTTCTAACTAATAACTACCCGGATAACCCGGATTTTAATGCGGTAATCACAGACCCCGTCAAAGCATTACCGGAAAAAATCTTCTTCAATAACTAAGTTCATCGCAAGTTACTATATACATATTGGGCTTTGGCGAGAAATGTAGTTTATTGTTTGTAATAGATGGAATATTTTGACAGATGAAGGCAATATTTCAGGTGTTTCAAAGAAGCGTTTAGTATCAATTTGCCAGTTTATTCTCAACGACATCATTCGCCGAGCTCTTGTTAGCGTCGGAGTATCGGCACTTATATAATCGAAAGGCTTGGTGATTGGCTTGGACAGACCGGACGGAATGTTACTCGACCCTTGGAAGATGGGATGGCCGCTAGTGTGGGATACAATTTGCATCGATACGCTGGCCCTAACACATATTCCAACCTCCAGCTATAGATGTCAAACGACACAAATCAAGAGATCACATATTTATGCCGTTAGGTGTTAAAACATTATTTCTGTGTTTCCATCGGCAGAGTTTTCCAAAAAGCTGGTTCATATTTCACCCAGCAAATCAGCCATATAGCGTGGCAATGCAGGTAGCAATTTAGGCAGGCTTTCCTCTAACAGCGATTTGTTACATAGTCTATAACCTATTTTAATAATAGATAAATAATCGGCCGACAAACACACGCATTGTATATCCTGAAGCAAAGCAGTTACGCTTGTTGTATGGGTAATATACAACGGACTGCTCTGAGACCGATCACAGACACCCAGACCATAGTAAATAACAGAAAGTTATATAAAGAAGTTCACTTACAAAATATACCATGCCAAGATTCGAGCCCAGAGCCTCTCGCTGTAGTGAGTTCTACTGGCAAAGGCTTATGTCACTAACAGAGGTCGTCATTTCCGTTAAACACCATTTCACATCTGCAGTTTATGCCTTTTCGGCATTTGGACTTCTTTTGTTTACTTTATGTTTAAAATTTGTAATTAGAAAAACAGCCTACTGTGTATTGTAATATTTTATGGTAGTCATTAGCCAGGTGTGATTCTTGGAAATTATTATTACGCGGTCGAGGATTGTCTCGAGACATATTGTATTTGTAGTATAAAGCAATGCCCGCAGGGGTGAGGCAGTCAAGCGATAACCGCAATCATGGGAAGACGTGTACATTCGATAATCTATATAGTGATGGACTTTGCGCGTGTTATTGAATCGTGCATTACTTTTGTACTAGTTGTGTTCAGTTATATTTGCACTTGTATTATTATACGTGTTTGTATAGTTCTAATAAATTCTATAGTAATTTCAACGGCATTCTAATTCGAGTCCCGTAACTCGTAACAAAATAATACTGTTCAGTGGCTCTCTATTAGAGACGAAGGGCTAAACTGACCACTCCATACAAGACATTACAATAGACTTTCACTTGTTATTTTAAAGATCTCCTAATTGCGTTTATAGCGCTTTGTCAGACGATTAGAAAGTGGCTTTGATCGACGCCACAATGAAAGTTGCTCACGATTCGATTGATTAGAATGTGACCACAGCAATAATGATATCGATTTTTGACAAGTGTATAATAAAATGGATTGTTACATCTGCTCTATATTTTAACGTGTTATGATTTATCGTTGTATGATTGTTAAAGCGTGATCATAAAAGCAATTTACGTTTCCAGAGAGGTGATTAGTAAATATATTGTTTTATGCAAAATGTGTCTCCAAAAAGTTGTCTGGATAAAATTGCTACTAGTGAAAAGACCGTCACTTGTTCTAGTTGAAATATTGTTAATTCTGATATCTGATATAGATCTGATACTAATTTCTTATGTGCGCTAAAGAATATTCTATTTAATTCTAAGCATACTTACAAGGAATTCGTCTCCTGCTATGTGTGCGTCAAATCGAAGTAAATAGTAGATATTTAATTATAATATTAGTAGTAGTAAATATAATAAATAGTAGATATTGGTGGTATCGCCTAGTAAACTTCTTTCGGCCTATACAAACTTTTCTTTAATTAATTTAAATTCTTCCTTTACATTTGACGGATTCTTCCCCTTTTTCGCACGCACGTCAATAAGTCATTCATCTCATAAAAAATAAATTAATATAATATAAAATATACTACGCTTGCAATATTCTGCAAATGTTTATATTTCATAAATACCACAACTTGTAGCGCTATATGTAAATCCCCACTTTATAAATAAATAAATACACAATACTGATAAACTTAAAGCATAGAAATGCATCTATAAAGAATGGAATGTACTGAGGAGAGGAGGAGCAGCTGCATTTCATGCTCATTAAACAGGTACGTGCGTGCTCTTTATTCCCACTACCTTTCAAAATTGTCCCATTCTCCTTTTTCTCATTTTAAAACAATTTGCTTATCATTAAACCAGCGCAACCATAACAAAAAGATTTATCAATAAAATTATTTAAAACTAAATTACACAACTGGTTGATTAGCAAATGTTATTATACCTACAATGAATTATTATATATATATTGTATTTAAATGGCAATAATAAAATTAAAAAGAAGTGACATGAAGATTATAATTTAGTAAATAAAATAAACTGTAACATAATATTAATTTTATTATCATTAAATTTGTACGCCTATAGATAAATAACATGTGAAACTGTGTATCTCGTAACATTTATAATGTGTACCATGTCGTTATGCATCCTGCCCCGGGCCGCGTCGTCATTGTGAGAACCTGAATGCTGACACTACCCATTCCCGGTCAAACGGATGTTTTTGTCTAGAGCCCACTAGGTGGTCGGGGATGGTACGATGTCACCGCGGGAGGATACATGGCCAAGGGAGTTAGCAGTGTACATCAGGCCTGCTTAGACTCATAAATAATAAGCTTAGAATATCATTAGTTATAAATCGGTTTTCCGATAGTTAAAATTTAATAATAAATTTCATAAGTACTTACTTACTTACTTACTTACTCCGTTGGCTCAGCGACCCAAAGTGGGTCTTGGCCTCCGAAACGAGAGCATGCCACTTTCCTCGATCCTGTGCGGTGTCTTGCCAATTACTGGCTCCTATCTCCGACAGGTCAGCCTCTACTCTGTCCTTCCAGCGATATTTGGGACGGCCGACCGGACGCCGACCAACCGGCCGTCCCAAATATGCTTTCCTCACGCTGCGATCCTCTCCCATCCGTTCTACGTGACCGAGCCAGCGGAGGCGGTGAGCTTTTATTTCTCCTATTATGTTAGGCTCGGCTACGATATTCTCAATTTCGAGGTTACTTCGGACCCTCTACCGCTACTAGCTACCATCCTCTCTTTTGGTTGGACCCAGGATCTTACGGAGAACCCTCCTTTCCGCTATTAAAAGCTGGTTCTCCTCTTTAAGGGTAAGCGTCCAAGCTTCGCACCCATACATCAGGATGGGCCGTATGACGGTTTTGTAGATCCTGATTTTAGTTTTTCTATTTAGAAGCTTGGACACCAATACCTTATGCAGGGCCGCACAACACCTCAGAGCATTTTGTATGCGTATACGGACTTCGTCCTCTCTGTTGTTTGTGTCGGTGACTGTGCAGCCCAGATATTTGAATTTGGCTATCCCTTTATACGTAACATCACCAACATGAAGGTTCTGGCGTGGCATATAAATGTTTTTGTATCTCTTCATGTGGAGATATTCAGTTTTCTCGTGATTGATTTTAAGTCCAACCTTCTTTGCTTCTTCTTCTAGTATTTTAACTGCTTGCTCAACTTGTTCGCGGCTTTCCCCTAACAAGGCTAAGTCATCTGCGTACCCTATCACCTTATGTGTGCCGTTCAATTGCAGCCCCGATTCAAGGGTTAAGAGTCGTTTAAGTACGTGTTCCAGCACTAAATTGAAAAGCATGGGTGACAGGGCATCGCCTTGTTTGAGACCAGTAATCACCTCGAATTCGTCGGAGAGTTCATTCCCAATTCTCACCCGCATAGTGCTTTTACCGGTGGCTACCATGATTAAGTCGACGAGCTGCTTAGGAATGGGAAAATCTCGTAATATATTATATAGGGCCCCCCTATCTATACTATCATAAGCTTTTTGGAAGTCCACAAACAGGGAGTGGACGCTCTGTGCGTACTCCCACCGCTTTTCCATTAACTGTTTGAGAAGAAATATTTGGTCTACCGTGCTGCGATTTCTGCGGAACCAAAATTTCATAAGTACCTAAATTATTATTATTTTTAATTTCGCACCCCCAATCTTGACTTTCTTGTTAAGCAAATAAATAAATTGATTGATTCATAAATAAATAAACAAATAGACGGTGATGGTACCCTACAAATTGTTTTTAAAACCCAAGCACTTTCAAACAAAACGTTGAACGAGAAACCGCGATAAAGCCGTTACAAAAACTTTCAAATCCGCTAAAGCAAACACCGAACCATTTTTTGACATAACAAATTTGTAACCTTTTCGACCCTTTAGACTAAATATTATAGGCCTCAATAATCTCCTTGCCATGTTCAAACATTTCGGGTCGAAATTATTAAAACTTTTCCACTTTAAACAAAGCCCATTCTGTCTTATTAAACACTGTATAACGCAGATTATCATAAACACCTCTAGACAATTTTGTAAAACCTTCAGCTAGCTATAGCTCTGAAAAAAATGGTAAACATTTCTAAATGTTGTGGGATGTTTCTTATTGGTTTCAGTATGGCTATATACACAGTAAAACAATTTGATACTATAGATGCATTTAATTATAAATCATTAGCATATACTAAGGATTTTCCTAAGAAAGATTATCTAATTTAAAAAATAACCAAATAGCATCCTTGTTATTAAGTATACCTAAGTAATTAAAATTTCTTACTTACGTAATATAAACGTGATACATACGTAATATAACACTGAATGTTTGTATGTCTGTTTTACACGGCCTTAAACGGTAATCAAAGATTAGAAATAAACGTATTTATTTTTGGCTTCTTACCTTAAAGCTGAGAGAACGCAGTTCCTAGAAAATTGACTGTAGAAATTAATCAAACAAGTTCTGGAGAAAATCCTAGCAAAAATTATGTAATTCAAATACATTTAAACTAGTAAAGTAACTTAAATTTCTCACAAAACTAATTCAATCATCTAGTAGCAATTAAATAAAAGTGACCTCGGCATACAATTTACTAAACTAAATATTTTGATACCAAAGTCATTGTCAGCAGGCCGTTTATAATTTACAGTAGATTGAAATTCGTCAATAAAATTTTATTCAATCATGAAAAATCTGAAGAGCACATCAGCATCTTACAAAAGGAGACGTCGTCTTTTCAATACACTGTAAATCCCCTAATACCTCTCGACACAAATGTCCTCTTCAGTCCATACTTCTCTATAAAGAATTCTTTATAAACCGTTTATATGTAAAGTGGAGTGTTGAATAAAATCTAGTACACAGGTAATACAATAAAAAAAATGTGTGCGTAGTTCTAGTTATCAAACAGTCATATAAGACCTAAGGAATATTGTAAAATGTTCTTGAATTTCTTTAGTTATACTAGAATTGTAAAACTTTATATATCTTACATATGGAAAATACGTGTTACCTGCAAGTTAGACTGTTTTGCGACAATATCTTTTATACAAATAATATTAAAGAGTCTGTCTGCGATTTCAAACTAGATGCTGAAAAATGAAATTTGCTATACACAGTGCTTTGTTCATAAATGACCGTTTGAAGAATTTATATCTGCCTCTCTCAAAGTTAGTCTCTAATAGGCTCTAATACGGCTAAACACATTTTAATGAAATTTTAAGGATTACAACTTTTTATACAAACTTATGTAATTTTTTTGTGTATGTTTTATTTCGATATTTTCTTCTGTGTTTAGGAGATAAATCTCTCTCGCTTCTTTAGAAGATAAAACCAACATCTCTTAAGAATTATGTAATGCGCATGACTAAAATGTTTCCTATGTATTTATTTATATATCTTAGTACATAAAAATTAAACCTTACCTTCTTTAGTATTAAAATTAGAAAAAAAAATATAAGTTATTCTTAAGGTACACAATACAACATAAAAACCACAAAATTAATGTCACACACAATAACAAATATTAACAATAAGCGTGTATGAACTCAAAAAACTGTAACAGTCAAGTTGTAAAAACGGTGCGGACTTCGAGTCCGTAGTATTGTTGTTAAAAAAAAACCTTACCTTCTCATCCATTCAAAAAATTAGTCTTGAATAGATACCCAGCAGATACGAATTCGTTTCGCATTTATATATTATATATATTACCGCAGACACAACAACCGATGTACGATCACGAGATGCTTATGAATATTGTTTCGATTCACAAATAGATCTCCATGAATTACAGTGGATTTTCACTCGTAGTCGATAATTTCGAGTCCAACTCGAACGTCATAGAGACATATGTAGCGACACTAATTTCACATCACTAGTTGCGCGTCACATCCCTAAGTTATCTACGCATTCTGGATTTTCCTATATTTCAATCCGTTGACCCGGAGATGTCTGAGACTTGCGCAAAAAGAATTGACGTGACTTAAAAGTACAAGTCACAAGCCGACCATGGACTCGAATAAGTTGATTCGCAACAATCAGAAAACATCTCGATTGATCGATCAGTGGAGAAGCAAGTTAATTGTGGACTCGATTCTAATTTTGATTACAGAAACAGTCTTTCGAATTTCCAAATCAGAATCTCCAATCTCTAGACACAGGTCTCATCTTATTGTACAAGCAGTATGTATCATATGTATGTACGCTGTGGAAATGTTACGTAATTTACATGCAAACGGCGTTGTGCGTATAACAATAAAAACGAAGCGTTACTTTAGGAGCCGTTTTACCAACAAATCCTAGTTGCTATTTGTTACATGTCTTTTAAGTTAATGTTTTACTGTATCTTTCCTACATTCGGAGATATACACAAAGTAGGTTAATTAAGAATTGATGCCTGAGTCTCGATATATGGAAATTATAGAACACATTAATAATTATTAAATTGGACTATGCATTACCATGCATAGTCTAATTTAAAAAATATTGTTACGACTTAGACGCCGACAAAAAACAAATTCGGCATTTAGAATTCTTTTGTTTACTTTGTGTTTAAATTTTGAGATTAAAAATACAGCCCATTGTGTATTATAATCTTTTACGACCTATTGTTGTATTGTGATCACTGTCAGGTGCCTCGGATTTAAAAGTACAAATTGATTCTAGGAAATTCAGTCCACGCGGCCGGGCAGACATATTGCATCTGTGCAGTAAAAAGCAAGGCCCCAATTGAGAGATCAGGCAGTCGAGCGATAACCACGAGCGAAGCAAGACGTGTGTACTACATTCGGGAATCTTTTAGTGACAGACTTTGTGCGTTTTATGGAATAACGACCTTCTGCATTATGTTTGGACTTATTGTGTTCGGTTATAATTGTACCTGTGCTATACGTGTTTGTATAGTTCTAATAATTCCAACGACATTTTAATTCGAGTCCTGCAACTCGTCACATTATGTTATAGAACGAAGGAGATATTTTGTACGACTTGACACCCACTTCTTCTTAAATTGGACCTAGATATTTCCCTGGCTTTTCTTTTCGTTCTTTTTACTTTGTGTTCTATAATAATCTACATAACAAAGAGTAGTATTGAAACGAATGATTAATCCCTTACCCTTATTTTCTCATTAAGTTCTAAAATTTTGCGTTTTTCATTTATTATGTCTTATCTATACTTATAAAAAGAAGAAACGAAAATAACTGGCTTGCTTTCTATGAGAGAGAGAGACACGCGCACGCCGCACGGCTTACAACTATGGCAAAAAGTGTCGTTACAACTTTTGGTCTTAATTTTTTCCGTCTAGCCCCCTTTCGCAACGCGCGATAAGGAACTTGGTTCCAATAATAATCCATAAACGTCTTACTGTTAGGCTCGGCCCTCTCACTATAGGGGAATATACCCCCGTCACGCTTTTCCAAAGCGACTTGGCAAGTTTGACACGTCGGTTATCCAATGTGCAGGTTATTACAATGTTTTCCTTCACCGTTGTTAGCACGTGGTAATTGTAACAATATGCACATTAGGTCAGAACACTGCTGAAGTTGTGCATACGTTCCGGCCAGGTGAGTTTAGGACGCGTGCGCTCGCCATTACCCTTACCCGGACTTTGCTTATTTCGACGACTCTGCTATTACTTATCGCCAGGCCTTTTTTTGTCACTTCTTTTTTGGGAGCACGCTTGTTCTCGAAAGTTGGAAGTCTATAATTTTTTGTTTGTAGCTCTTGGTAACCTTTCTAAAAGAAAACAGTTTTTTATAAAGGTTACCAAAATTATTATATTTTCATTTTTCAGTTTTTATGGCAAGGTTTCGATATTTTCGAAATTTCTTTATATATCTAATGTACTCTTTGACTTCCTTTAAGGGCACTGTGTGCCCCCGCATGCCCCCACAAAAAAGCCCTGTTTACCTCTATTTAATACTTCTTAAATGGTCTTATTTTCCTCCCAATTTGTCATCTACATACATCTCCATAGGGACGTAATAATTATGTTGCGTAAAACATTCAAAAACTTGTTAATGTCACTGTCTTTCTACTTCAAGGTTATTACATCACGGACTTGAGCATTTCGAATCGCATCCGGGTAAAACACATTTCGTAACCAACCCGACGACGTTCTACGCAAGCTAAGTCAATGTGCATCGGCACAGTACTACCTTAAAAGAATGAGGACCATATTGTTCTGTTATGTCTATAAGGTCATGAGACGCAGGAATCCCGTCCTTGTTTATTTATGAGAAAAAATATATTTTTAGTACAGCATTTATGTTGTATGTACCTACGTGTGTATATTATTTTCAATTTACTTTATTAAATTTTCACAACGCATTTATTTATACATAAAATCACTTGTAATTTATTTTTAAGAAAACTTAGTAAGTCTGAGTCGTCAATTTTTGCTTAATAAATGGTTTTTGTATCTATCTACATATTAGTTTAATATGGTAAACTTAGTCCAAATTTTAAACATAACTACGACCAAGATCAAAGCGTTATTAATAACGCTTCTCTTGCGCACTTTAGGAATTAGTATTCTCTCATCTGAGTTTTTCCTAGGGAGTTACGATATGCTTTTTTTAAGATATCATAAAATTCTTTCAAAGCAGCACGTTGATAGCAACTCCAAGCTGATAACCCTTTTCCATGAAGTGGGCCTCGAGCTCCTGCTGTACTCCTGCAACAAAAATCAATCATCAATCTTAATACCTAAGAGATTGTATATAACCAGACATACGCGCCATCTTCCTTTGCGTTACCAAAATGTGCTGCTAAATAATTCAATGAGCGCTTAAAATTCATTTTGCATTCAGTATAATCCCTAGTATAATCCACGTCACGTCGCAAATTGCCATTTGATAATTAACAGGCCGGAGATTGTGCGTCTATCGACTCAAATTGTGTAGATATTTGCTGTAGAGCAGACTTGGTATGATTATAGTAGGGACGTCAAAATGATAAGGCTACGAAACCTTGCTGTTCACAAAATCTTTTTTGCGCTAGGACATGAGGTCATATAAAAAGGGTGCCATAAAATGTCTTCCAGGCTAGCAATCCCGATCAGAACTCTCCATCAGAAAGACCGTTTGCCTATCTATCTAATTATGGCAATAAAAATACATACACTTGATTTTGCATATGCTACTAATTTATTATTGTAAATACGTAATACTTCACACATCTTTTAGTTATCATTACATTAATACGTGAAAATGAAAATTGTGCTGACGGAGGAGCATGAAATTTCGCAAACTTATAGTTTATATAGATAGGGAGTGCAAAATGCCAATATTTTTTTAAAGATTATACATAAAAATACATTAAAACAATTAAAAAAACATTACACACACTACCATGTATTTGACACAACAACATGCATATATACTCTTTTGTTTATTATTAAAGTCAAATTAACAGTGTAGTCTTGGCGAAATCTGTGATTATAAAAGTATAGTCTTTGAGAACAGAACCTTAATAATGTTCAAACTTATAATTTAAAATAATCATAGTCGCATTTCGACTACTGGGCGACCACTAGTTAGTAAAATGCATAATTATTGTTTTTATGATTCCAACCACAAAGGATAAGAGATTTGTTACTTCTATATCTATAGTATTCTTAAAATACTGTATGGCTACAGTTATAAACGTATCCTAATCACACACGAAATAAGCCAATTTATAAAATTATATAACAAAACTGCTTTCAGAATTCCATAGTGTTATACAAATCAATTAATTAATCAACCATTTATTTGCATTAACATGGGTGTTAAAATAATAAGTAGGATGCAAAATTATTGCATCCCAGTGTGCAAGATTTATCACGTTTATTCTAATTTTCTTTTCCTTTGGCATGTCTAATAATATTTAGTAACTAGCATTTCTTTTATAAAATAATGCATTTTTTATAAAATTTTAAAAATTTCATTCTAAATAAATATATGGTATAATAAATTATAAAACTAATTCCAACTGCATCTTAAGAAACCGCTATCCATTAATTGTTACCGTTGTTGCAATAAAAATATGGCCGTGGTCTTCTGGTTCTATTTAGGAGCCAGTCACGATATCGTGACCTCGAGCAAAGTGAGACCTCTCAGCGCTTTGGGGGGCAGGTAGGCCCATTTCACATTAAATCATATCAAATTATAAATCTTTTTGATAATAACAGGTCTGTGAATGTACATAAATTTACTTTCTACGAAAGATTTACAGTGGGCGTCTGTGTTAAATGTTTGCTATTATTTTCACGAGCAATTTTTGTAAAGTGTTTTGTAGATTTATCTATAGCGTTGAAAAAGGAAAGAAAAACAATACATTATTATAAAGTTGTGGAATAATCTGTCTGTCTGTCACGGTTATCTTGCTCAGAAACAACTCTTAACAGATGAAATTTGACAGTAACGTACAACTCAATGCGCCTCTACAACTTTGTATTGTATTTCCTTTGGCCTGAGGGTCTAGAAATGACCTCATAGTTATTCATATATACAACGCTTATAATACGAGTTTAATGGACTTAGTTCGGAGATAGATAACTTGTGTTTGTCTAATGGTTTATTTGTTTGATTTATAGGTCTCTTAGCTACTATTTCGATAATGAAAGTTCACTGCTGTAAGGCAATGTCATTTATAAAATATAATATTCCCAGTTACTATATTATCTTCGCTGATATTAGCGTCTTTAGAAATACTATTATTCAATAAGAATGTTTCTTCATCTAATCAAATGATGAAAGCCAATAAAATAAATTTAAAATGTTTAACAAAAGTCATAATCATAAAACACCATGAAGCTACACTCAAAGTTCTCGGTACTTAAGTAAATGGGAAACAAATTGGTAAAAGGATCCATTATTCATGCTATAAAAACTTTGTAAACGTCTTAATCATAAATATTACTGACCCCAGCCATATATTATGCAATCCAATTACAGCTTATCCATTACTCTATTTGATCGTAGGCATCAAATATTAATTAGACTAGATTGTCTAGAAATTTTATAAACTTTACGTGATTCCTAACTAAGATAATATTTGTCTTCTCAATCACTAAGTTTTCATTCAGTTGATTGAATAGAATTGTTTTGGGAACAAAAGTTAGAACTAGATGCTAAATTTACGTAAATTGTAAGACATTCGTTTGAGTAAAGTACTTGATAGAATATAACTATTTAAGTAATTAAGCTGCTTTTGTTTAAATATAGTAGCCAGTGTTAAGTATTATTGAGGTCAAGTTTAAGAATAATCATCAAGTAAATAGGTACTGGATGACAGCCAGATTCGTAATTATAAACTTTCCATGACCAACTTCAGCCAAAGTCTAGGATGATCGGCGCCAAAATACAGGGTTCTTATGGCACCTAATCAAGCAAGTTTTTGATAACACAACAACAGAAACCTTGGCAAAATTATCTTTAGCTAATGCTAACTAAACAAGGGATTCATGTGGCAACACGAAAAGAAATACCACTTAATAATTGAAATAAATTTACATAACACACATATCATCATAACCATCCGAGCGTTAAATGCAGGTTGCGTTCGGGGCGTTTCGACGCCTAGGGTCCCTATTCCTACTTTTTCTTCTCCACTTTGCCCGGTCTTCAGCATCCCTTGTATTGAGGCCATTGCTATTAATTAAATAAATAGTTGTGACATCCTTCACAACACAATCATACTCTAGACTAATGTTTCTAATTAACAAAAATATACGACCTTGAAAATAAGACTAAACAGTAAAACATGACCGCCAGAACTCTTTTAAACCAGTTGTAAAAATTGTCGCTTGTTGTAAATCTTATAGGAACATTATCAAACACATTAAACAGCTTTGTTGCAAAGCAGATTACGTGATACAGCAACGGCATCCTGAAGAGAATAGCTGATAAATTTGACTGACCACTGATTTGGCCCTTCATTAAGAGGACTAAATCAGTGCTAGTCATTAATTACTATCATAGACATAAGAGAAAAAGATATTACTAATAACATTAGTCGCGGAAGGCCAAGACACACCTTCCATGATCAAATTGATCGTGTATTAGCAGAAGGTGATGTCAGGAGCCTTAACAACAGACGATCGTGCATGACAAGAGCTATGAATGTCAAAGAAGCAAGTGAGGTGTGTAAGAATAAGCCTGAATGGCACTCTGTTGTTCGTGCCTATCCCGCAAGGGACTTGGCGTGAAGTTATGTATGTATGTATGTATGTATTATTGTGTATGTTTTGAGAATATGTATTGATCTGTGTTGTCATGAAATAAATACATTATTATTATTGTCTAGTAATAAAAAATTGAATAGAAATGAATACATTTATAAAAACAGTAGAATTGAAATTTCACGTAGTCCTGTCATGTCTCGTACACTCAGAAATAATTTTAAATTCAAACAGATTATCATATCAAGCGTCGGATTGCGCATGACTTTTAACGATACAGGAACAGAGAAAGAATACTAATCTGTTCGGTCGGATAGTCTGTCATAAATAGCAACAAAACAACAGACACCCAGTGGTTAGTAGGGCATCTGGACGGATACCATTCCTGGCTTAAAACAAGCAGCCACCATAACCTCGAGCTGTTTTCCGGCTTTAGGGGTCAGATTCCAGTTCTCTTAGAGGCCGGCTATGCACGGGTAAAACTCTTGGTGTTGCAAACGTGCATAGGCGACGCATTTCCATCAGTAATAAAAAAAGTTAAAAATAAATACTTCGAATGTATTGACCTTCTTAAAAGCCAATTTCGACTATATAAGCAATATACAAATTATCAGAATTTTGTTGAAGAAAGTATAGCTCCCTACACGAATCTAGAGCGCTCACCTTGGCCTTACACACAGTGATATTGGAGTTCTTTTTCGCAGTAAGACGTTTTTTAACTTTCGAATAAAGGGACAAAAATATAGTATTTTTGATATGTCGGTATGTAGGATCACGTTGGCTACGCTTCATGCGTAAAAGACTTCTACTATTCCGCCGACCGCTCGAGATATACGAGTACGTTCATTTAGTCACGCAGGGCTTAGCTTTTAAAAACTATATTTCTACTGCATAATTGTAATTTCTAATTGTAGTTCTTCCATAGCAAAAATAAGTGGCAAAGAGCGATAAGTTTATTTCCATTTGGAACTATATGAGGCTGCTCCGCCGCCCTCTGCACTTTATACTGATTTATTAAGTAATGCTACCAGAGCCACACCAGAAATTAACACAAGCACCTGACGATTGATAATAGACATCATTAGCATACCTGATCGAATCTAATCGAAGAGTCGGCGCGGTGGGCACGTGCGCTTGCGCCTGGTCACTGACTTCAGATAACGGTAGCGTCATGCCATACGTCTTACATCTTACTCGAGTCCATAGCGCATGACATGCCGTTTTTGGTAACTAGTTACTAGTTACATGGTTTCAACAGATGATTTGATTTATGTCCTGGTTGACAGCAAAAACTCGATCGTAAGTTGTGTTAGTACTCACGTCTCAAACTCGCGTGTCACCTGGCCGTAATGCATGTCCCAATTAAGCAGTTTTTTAACCTAATGTCCATATTGCTACAATCGGAGGTATCCAATCCAATGTAAAATGTGACAAATAGGTATATTTGACACATTTAACAATAAGTTTTAAATTAGTGAGTGTATAGAAAAAAACGTGTGAATTTATATGCCTTGTCTTCCTATGTATCATCTTATTGTCCGAATTTCATAATGGAATTATTTTAATTACTGATTAAACAATAAATAGTAATCCATTGGACCCGTTAGATTTATGAAGTCACAATGCAGGAAACTCATACTAAATCAAAATGGCTACAACGTTTTGTACGATGATAAAAAGTATCCCAAACGTACTGTCGGTAGAGTAAAGAAAGCATTTGATGAGACCTGTATATAAGATAACCGACGTGTTAAAATAAGTCAATTCGCCTTGTACAAGCGGGGCGGGTAGGTACGCTGTCCGTTCCCCTGAGGCCCTAAGAAATAGCTAGGACCGAAAATAACATTGAGACGTCTATAGACTGATATTATCTTGACCATGTCCTCTGTTACGTAACCAAGACCCACACGCATATGTTGTTTTGGCCTGCCCAAAGTATATTTATATATTACTGACCAAAGTAAGCAATAGCCTAAATAAACCATGTGGGTATAGTCTACACGTCGTCGAAACAGATCGATAGTACTATGTTTCGACAGTCAGCAACATGTAACTGGACGTTGTTATGCAAAGTGGACTCACCTATAGGATGACACGGGAGATGAGATCTCCGCTTCAATATTGAAGGAACTAGCTGGGATTGCAGCGTTGGCTATGCTATTGTCCCAAGACCCTACTTTAAAAATATAGAAGAAAACCGGTTTGATTTTAGTGGGTAATCGGTATTGGCGACACATCGGTTATCTCGATGTATACAGGTATCATCACGTTTTTGTCGTAATTACATTCATTAATAAAGTTAAACGTATTAGAGCCATACTAGAATCATCATCTTGATTAAAGCTCTTAAAGCCGCTCGGCTCGATCGGTGTGATACCACGCTCTCACGGAATATCGTCAAACAGCCTTGAGCTAATCGTGTTTCTTGCGATGAGTTCTGATGACGCACTTGCCCCTCCTCTATCCCATTTTCTCTATTCTAATTCCATATCCTAACCTCTCTTTTATATTTCTCTTGTCTGATCTCTCTATCTCATCCTTCCCTTTTTATTTTTTTTTATTGCATGAATCAGCAGTTATCATCGATTATGGACATTTGTAACACGAAATATTACAGATGCGCTGCTGCTCTCTAATTGACTGGAGCCTGGCCACTGATGCCGGAACACAACTCAAGGTTGTTATGACCACCTACCACCTGGCTATTGGTTGTTTTGTCATGTGGAAATTGTATCTTTCTCTTACCCCACCCTAAAGGAAGTCTACGTGTTGGCTTCGTCCCTGGTGTTGCGAACGTCAATAGGCGACGGTAACTACTTTCCATCAGATGGTTGGTCTGCCTGTTTTCCAGCTTCGCCATAAAAGAACAAAAAGTGGTGCTGCTGCCTAGCCAAGATTTGAACGAAACGCGAAACGCATGGGCGTTAGCTACTAAGCCATCAAGGCTTTTTTATGGTTGTTAACATGACAGAATCCAAACCTAAAAACAGATGGGTTTTAAAGTAAACACGACAAGTCACGTAGAGCAGCTTATCCAAGTTATTAAATAGCGTCTATCTAGAACTTAATGAGCTATTAATTACCAGTCATTTTTCACATAGTATTCATTCATGACTTATTTTATCTCTTAAAAGCAATGTACTTTACTGGCGCTTGTAGATAAGAGATTTGAACAGGATGTGACGTCATGAATGCTTATAAAATTTCAGCTATCACGTATAACCAACTACTATTTGTTTGGTTTTGTTCATTATCATTTCATTGTATCCTGTGGGAACTAATCCATTTTCCGCTGTAAAAATTATCCTGTGATCATCTCTGTTATTGAAAGTCAATATATGCGTACGAAATTTTACGATTGACTTTATTCTCTAGACACGACGGCCTATACACGATAGTGAATTCCAAGCCTGCAGTGTGTGAGGCTTGCAGGACTCGTCTCTGTGTTGCAAGACGCAATGCAGGCTACGACAACATCTACAATCCTGCATTACGCGGCGGACTGCAATGTGAATACCTACTGTAGCTCATCGAAGCAAAACTTGTCCTGGCCTCCAAAATGAGAATGTGCTTGCAAACTTGACTCCTTTCTGACCAGCGCTGTAGTTCACAGGTCACTTTCCATTACGTCACTGCAGTATATCTCAGGCGACCTTATTGTGAATTTTTTTCTACGCGATCACATTCAAATTAACGCAATTTTGTATCGCACGATCTATATTTCCCTTCACACTGAAAAGATGATACTAAGTCATTCCTATACAAAATTGCGTTAACTTGGACGTAATCGAGTAAAAAAAACTTGCACTGCAGTTGATTGCCCGAGATATACTGCAGTGACGTAGTGGAAGGTCACTAAGTCAGTCCTATACAAAATTGCGTTAACTTTAACATAATAGAGTAGTAAAAAAACTCACACTAAGCTAATAGATCGGCGATCAGTCAGTGATAGGTACTCATGATTATGAAAATGAAACAAACAAAATTACTTTTACATTTACACATTAATGAATGTTTAATTAGAACAAAACAAACTTAATAACTTCGGCATTTAGATTAAATACTTCTGAGAGTTTATTAAATAACGTTATTGGAAACTTCGCCGAAAGAAATATTTAATTAAAAGTAGTTAAACTAGAAATTAAATACCTATTGTTTTTAGTCATAAATATATTTACTAAGTAGATAATATATTTGTATTTTAGATACATACACTGTCACGACTGTTTTATATTGGGGTAAGCAGAGACGATGGATTTTTCGGTTCGTCAAATTCCATTAATCTCTTCAATATACACGTGTCAGAATTATATCTGGGAAAATAGTTAATAATTCGAATAAATAAATAATTTCATTTTTTAAATAAATTATAAAAGGCTAGTTTTGTTTTGTCAGTGGTACAACTTTTATTATTATGCTTTTTATCATGACGTAAATAGCTTACTTAACAGATATTTCAACAAATTTCTTGTGACTTCTTGTTACCAGTGTTTTCCCTTATTTGAATAGTTGATAATTCATTAATCATAACAGACTGGTAACAATTTACCTTTGAACTTTATTCTCATACACATAGAATTGATTTTACATATCGACTGTCAACCAGTGGGGATATAATTGTAATGTAAGATGCGTAGAAGCAGTCAGTCGCGAGCTACGGAACGCGCGCGCGCCGCTATATTGCATTTAAAATTCGAACTTTCTTTAAAAAACGGTCGATTTGAAAAAAGAACCTGCAGGTGTACCTGTGTGAAGTGAGCAACAATTTAGAAAAAAAAACATGAAGAAACGGTGAGCCATTACGTTTTATGTGCGCAATAAAACATTAATTGTTATTGTTGCTATTTGTTTATTTGAATGATTTTATAAATAAACTTTCTAAATTGATTAATGAATTGATAGCGATGACGTTTCAGATTTTTGTATACACTTTCTCTAAGTACATTGCGTCACTGCTTTCACGGTTTCTAAATTTTTTTGCCCGTAACATTACTCTGTTAATGTCATTTCGTAGCCATTCGCCATAACATGCGACGTAAATGGTCAATGGTCAAAGCAGACATAACATCACGTAAATTACTAAACGAGTATGATTTTGTAATTTGTATACACTCAACTATAAATGCTGCAGTACCGAGGACCTGTCCTGTCACAATGATGTGGGTACTAATCTTTTATTTATACCACTAAATGTATAAATAAAACATTAATAACGATTTCATATTTTTTTTCGTTAATTAAATTTGGTCGCTAACATTTGCTAAATAAATTGTGAGTTCAACACACACAACGTCAACACTACCGTGTCAAGATGTCAACACGATGTCGGACACGCTACAATGTTACGAGTATTTGTCAATTTCATGCCTTGAACGTTCTGCGTGCAATTGTTAAATTCCGAACGTATTGGTTCAATAGTTTCTGAAAAAAATGGTGGATGGTGAAATAGAAAGATAGACGGGCGAACATGACGAAAATGCAAGGTTTATATATTTACCAAAATGTCTCACCAATCGTATAAAGAAGAATGGTATGAAAAATAAATTTCTAAAACTTTGTAAATTATATCAAGCTCGTTACCATCACCAGACTTGCCCATAACGATAAGATTAATATACAATTTTTTTGTCGCCTCTCCTATCATGAGGCAAGACAGAGGATATTCTTTTTCTGTGGAGTTTTTGGCGGGAACTAAAAGGAGACGTTATGCTGTGCAGTTTTATTTTCTAAAAATGTGTATAATTACTCTAAAATGAACAATAGTTGCAGGATATTGATAGTTTTTGAGTACAAATTATGTATTTTTGTGAGAAATGTGAACTGTATAGTCAGATGTGATCTTTCGAGTTTTCACAAGAACTCCATTGAATGGCGTCGGTTGTAGCCTGCGATACAACTGCGCTACTATACGAAGACCTATTAATTAACATGTTTCCGACTGAAAGACTTTGATTCTATGGTCATGAATAAATTAAACAAAAAAAAAAATTCTGTCTTATGTTCTTTTCTTTTATATATACTTATGGAAATATATAGGATTCTTTACTTTTCTTTTCCTTACCTTTCTTCTTCTTTTTCTTTTGAAAAATCTTGTACCTATTACAATTTTGTTATAATCTATATTAATGAATTATACCACCTTATTACTATAGATTACTGTACTATTATTTCGATTTTCCTGACAATGTTTTTAATGTCACAGTTTTTGAATAAATATTACCTCGGTTACTAGTAATAACTCCATAGGGCAAATTATTTCTAAAAACCTGTTCTCTCGACTGTTCACTTGACGACGTAATTAGTGCTATTAGTTCTGTCGTCATTATATGAAAACATGCATGACGATATCCTGCAGATAATGTGTTCATAATTGCACTTGTTTATTGAATGTCATTTACATGTTTTTTTTATTCATGATAAACTAATGTATTTCTCATTAATACAACAATAGAGATGTTTGCTGTAGCAAAATATAAACGAGTAAAGAAGTTAGATTTAAAAAAAATCAATAAAGATGTTGATGTAAGTTTAAAGTTTTGCAGACTTGTTTTTAATGCATTCCATAATATACTTTTTGTATTCCGGGAAATGTTATAAGGAGAGAATTTGAAAAAATATAAAATTTAAAAACTTCGTTTAAAAAAACCGACTTCAAAAACTAAAAAACTAAAATGTATAAAATAACTTATTTCTAAAGCTATTATTATTAATATATATTATCTAAAACATCTATAGAATAAGTTATTTTATACATTTTAGTTTTTTCGTTTTTGAAGTCGGTTTTTTTAAACGAAGTTTTTAAATTTTATTTGTTACTTTTTAGTGTCTAGCTATGTATGGGTGGACTAACGAATGGTGCCGCGCTTCTTAAAAAATATAGGTCCCAAGAACCGGGAACAAAAAATTTTTCGTAAAATGAAAACTACTGGGCAAACTATGTCAAATTTTTAGAGGACCAATTGGATGCTATTCCGCGTCGAACAAAAAAAGAATCACGTAAATCGGATCATAAATCACGGAGTAATCGGCGAACATACATAAAAAAAAAGATCCCGACGAATTGAGAACCTCCTCCTTTTTTCGACGTCGGTTAATAACTAGAAATGAAGTTCTAAATTGCTCTTAGCACACAGTATGATGTTAATTGAATCAACCAGCGCTGGTCTTCCGATAGAGCCATTACAGTGACTTACAGATTTAGGTGGAAAAGTATAAGTAAAATATATCAAATGCGACCACTACTATACCTATTTTTTACACACTATATTTATTATTAGATCCGTGCAGGAATGGAAAAATACAATTTCCTGCGGCCGGGCGGCCTGACGTAGATAGATAGATAACACTTTATTGTACACCATTACAGAAAGCTTACGAACTAGTATTATTATAATTGGGTACAAAGGGCGGTCTTATCGTTAAAAAGCGATCTCTTCCAGACAACCCGTGGCAAGAGTAAGACGTAAGAGACTACAAAACAACCCACAACCAGATGATAGGGCATTTGCCCATCTAGATGTCCACCACCCCTGGCATTAGTGGCCAAGTACTAGCATTGCTTTAAAGAGCGGCAGCATCTTCCGATAATATTTTTTGTTATCATCATTTGTAAATTTTTATTTAACAGTAGCTCTTTGCCATCGTGACTAAGTTCGCGCCGTCATGACGACGACGTATTTGTTAGTTAATTCCAACGGCAGTGCCACCTTTTTTGGTTATATCCGTCTATTCTACGAAGACGACGTCATTTATAGGGATGAAAAATATTCTAAACGTTAACCTGATATATAAGCTAACTTTGTATCGAATTGATTTACAAATCGTATTCAACAAATTCAGTAGTTTTCACGTGATACTCTAACAGAAGGACAAAATGAGTGAAAATTGTATTTTCGAAATGTATTGAAGTGAATCAGCCTTTTAGTTCTTTTTTTTAATTGATTGTACAATCTGGATCCTCTACAAATTTATGGTCAAGAAATATCTCAGGTGCATCAACTTTAATATACCCATCATTAAATAAACTTAATGAGTACTTGCATTTACTCTCCAATGCGGTGTCAGCAACTGGGTTATACATATTATTTTAACGTATAAAAATTTGGGCGCAGCTACAGTTTCCCATTTATTCAAGAAAGTCCCAAGTGGTAGTATCTAATAAGATTGGAATAGTATTGTTCGTATTTTCTTTTATTTTGCTTATATTTTTTACCTCTTTCCGTAAGTTAATGTAATTTCTCTAGCGGAAGACTAACGCTGGTTGATTCAGTCAGTATGTGATGAGCATCGTCATGCTGTAAGCTAGAACCAATTTAGTAATTCTCTCCTAGTTGCATTTTTGTAAAACAAATGGAATATTTTATATTATACGTCATGTTAACCGACTTCAAAAAAAGAGGAGGTTCTCAATTTTACTGTATGTTGTTGTTATTTGTTTGTATGTTCGTTACTCGATTTCTCGGTCAATTGTGGACCGATTTTTGATATTTTTCTTTTAGTCAAAAGGGTATATTCTCTTGAATTAGTTCTATAGACACCATATTAAGATCTAATGAGTGGATCCCGGGAAATTCTGGAGCAACCCTCGAAAATTGTTAACCGACTTCTTTGTTACATGGTATCTCCGTCAATCGTGGAGCGATTTTCATTTTTTTTTTTCGTAAGTGTATACTCTCGAGGTGGTCCGATGGTCACCAAGTTAAGTTCTGATGAGTGGATCTCAGGGAAATTGAGGGAAATCGTTGGTGACCAGCATCTAGTTCTAGACCAAAGAGTAAGATAACAACCTTGTATACGCGTGCCAGTATTACAACTTCTACAGGCGCTTAATATATCCTTTCTAAATCTATACAAGTATTTGCGCAACTAAAAGTTTTTTTTTTACCAAAAACAAAAATGCCTTCTAAATTAAAAGCATAAAATAAATATTTAACCGACTTCTTTCTATAACATCTTGAAGCCGATGCGAAAATATAAAAATCACTATATTTGCAAATTTGTCTCCCTTAAAACAGCAGCAGCGCATTTGTAGTACCTTTGGTGTTGCAAATGTCTATAGGCAATGGCAACCGCTTTTCATCAAGTGGGCTGTATGCCTGTCTGGTGAAATCATGGAATAAAAAAAATGTTTTACTTAGCACCAAATTCAAAATTTTGTAGAAACAAGTCAGTTATTTTTTTTCCTTTGTAGTTTGGAGCCGGCTTTTTTTATTACCTAACATATTTGTCTTTTTTTTTCGACTAATAGGAAGGAGTATTACGCGCCGAATAGTGTAAAGCGGCGCTCTGTGGTCAATGTTGGTGAAAGCCGGCCAGACTTTATGGACGGCACGCTCTGCCGACCGCCGCGCTGTGATCAAGTAGATCACGCTGATATGCAACAGGGTTGGCCAGTGACCGGCATTCACGGTGTAATTGCTGAGAAATCTTTGTAAAAAAATTATTTCAATGCGTACAGGTGAATTTTCCAATTACCTGCCAAAATTGCCAAACCATTCTGAAATGTCATGTAGTTTCAGACATGATTGGCTATCTCAGATATATCGAAGTACATTCGAGTAAATGTATTTACGAATATATTTATTTGAATGTGTAATCTATTTTGATGTACGTATATTTACATTAAACAATTGGTTTTTTTTCTTTTCTTAATAATTTACATTTCTTTTTTGATTTGTTAGATCTTTCTTTTTGTTTGTTATTATTTCTCTTTTAATTTAGATTAGATTATATTCCTTTATGTTTATATAAAAACTGCATTTAATAGATTACAGTATCGTGGAGCGTAATGTAATTGGATTATGCGTTCGTTTTGGTTAACCCTGTTTTGAACTAGCTGTTTATTTCGCCCATTGTGTCGATGGATGCAATGCATGTTGACTAGAAATGGTGAGTCCATCCGCTATGCTAGGTTATACGAAAACCCGGATATTCCTTGAACAAGACTCTTTGTTGCTACATGAAAAAGTAACCAGTTCATGTATTTCAGAGTTGAAATTAATATCTAATGAATCTACATATATGAAATGAACTGACACTAAAAAATTTAAGACCAAATTCTAAGTTTAAATAATACAATTTGCATTGAAATCATGTGAGGTATACAATATAATACAATTTGGGGTCGGCGTAATATGTCTATTCCTTCCATCTTATCCGCCATTTTATATATTTTCCTTTCATCTACTCCTCTATTCTGGCATAGGTGTTCTGTTTTACCACAAATGGTCATGCTTCGTCCAGTCCATTCGTCTCTTTTTTGTACCACATATCTTCCAGTTTACCATTACTGTTGTCACGCGACTTTCAGCCCTCCTGATTACGTGCTCATACCACTTTAACTTTCTTCCTCATAATTTCTCAGTCATGGATACCTCTTTGAAAGACGCTTATTCTTTTTTTATTGCTGAAGCACAGCAGACAGGCTGGCGGCTTAACTGTGATGGAAAGTGGTTACCGTCGCCTATAGACATTACCAATACTAGAGGTGCGGCCGGCCTTGAAGGAGAAACTGGAATCTGGCTACTGATGTCGGGATTGTTATGTACTTATTTCTCACTTCATATATTCTAGTGACACATTGCTGTCAAGATTATCATCTGAGCTGAGTGGACACGTTTTTGTTCTACCGATTCTGTGGCCTAACATTGAGAATATATTGGATTATATTGTATTATAATAATATAACGTATAAAAGTCGTGGTAGCATAATGGCTAGCGCACGCGTCCCAAAGTCGTTTAATCTACTTCGATGACTCCTATATCTTATGTCTTGCCGATGGGCCGGTTCCTATATCTTACCGACTGTTAATTTGTCATACCATCTGTTAATATTCGATATAAGCTCCATACAAGTAATACCAAAATTCAATCAATGGTAGGACAATTGAATGAATAGTTAGGTTGTTGAAAATATTGGCATTTATTTTGAAAAACAGACAGATACTTCAATTTACTTTTTATAGGTTTCAATTGTAAACATTATTTTCCAAAGTCGTCATTTCATTCACTAAAAGAGCGCTAAATTATTATTTTTTTCAAACAATAACCAATGTCTGATTTACGTAAGACATTACGTAGATTTCTTTGAATTTTACTAATTGAATGCCAATTTACGATTTAGTCCGCAACAAAAGTTTCGTTTGTGATGTAACTCTGTTGAAATAATGGCTCTAAATTATATTAACTGTACTGGGTTCGGTCACGAAAGACCATTTATAGTTGAATGTTACGAAGTTATCTGACATGTATACTACACATTAAAAAAACAGTAAAAGTACTATGACTGTCTGAACGATTAAGTAGACATAAAATATTATTAAAGTACTCGCCTTCGTGTGAAATAAATGCGAAAAAAACCAAAAAAACCTAATCTAAACTAATAGGGTTAACAAGAATCAAACTACTGTTCTTCTTAATGAAATTTATTTCCGAAGAGAATAATAAAATTTCTTCTAAGTTGGTAACGTGTTGGCAATGCTCTTAGGGGGTCCTATGGACATCTGCTACAACTTAACCAGCGAGCTGATTCGTTGCCTACATTTTTTTATGTTATTTCATGAGTTCAGCAGACAGACAGACGGCCCACTGGTGGAAAGTACCTTATTGGCTAAATATTAAAATTTACTCTTTATAGATAGATAGATAACACTTTATTGTTCAGAACTATAGAACACTTACGAGCTAGTATTATCCTAATTGTGTACAAAGGGTGGTCGTATTGCTAAAAATCGATCGCTTCCAGACAACCCGTGGAAAGCATATTGCTGATTAGGAGAGGCGATGGTGGTTTTCATAGTCATTTATTTTCTTTGATAATTCTTATATTCCTACTATTCTCAAAGAATTATATTTTGAAAAGCACCATATTATAGCGTTTTGAGTAAACCGCAACACGACAGGAGCTCAGTCTACAATTTTTATAAAAAAACTACCTGTCCCGACAGACGTCTTCCTGCCCGGAAAAGCTTCAATCGATACGCCGATAGCAGTGCCACCGACTGGGTCAAATTGTGAACCAACTCACAAACCTTCTCTGGCTCATGCACAACAACTTTACTAAACATAATCACGTGATCAAATGTATAGTTTACGATTCTGTAAAGGACATACAGACAAACATTAATTTTTATATATAAGAAGATAATATATTGGCCATCTATTTCCTACAGATAAATAACATTGAAGTGTCTGTTTGTAATGTGAAAATTTTTCAGCTTTTTTACTAAAAGCATATGAAGGTATATAGAGTACTTATAACAAAAAATCATTGGTTTTTTTTCAATTTTTATCTATTTGTCCGTCTGAATGTTCCGACTAATCTCTGAAATGGCTGGACCGATTTTGACGGGACTTTCACGGGCAGATAACTGGTGTTATAAAGGAATACTTAGATTATTTTGCTTTTTTTTACTTTTTTTAAGGTTCCGCAAAAAAGAAAGAAGTCGCGGGCACAAGTAGTACTATATAAATATATAATAATGTAGATCAAGAGGTAACACGTAAACACATTGATGTACAAGTTTCTTCACAGTCAGCACACATTTTAAAATCAAATTAATTTTTTAAAATCACAGCCGCAGTTTTAATTAATATATTTTGGAAGTAATTAATTAAAATAAATAGTCATAATTAATTCTACTTCCTACTTAAATTCTACACACCGCCTTCTAACGTAATTTCAATTGTTTACTAATGACTAACATTCCTGTATAATCGCTAAAACTATATGGCTAAACAGCGATTATTTCATTTTAACCATAAGACAGACGGCCCACTTATTGGAAAGCGGTTACCATCGCCTATGAACATTTGCATCACCATAGGTGCTATAAATGCGCTGCTGCTCTCAAGGGAGACTGGAACCTGGTCACTAGTGCCGGAACACAACTCAAGGTCGTTATGGCGACATACTTTAGACCAGGGGTGGTAGCCACCTAGTCGGTCAAATGCCCTACCACCTACACTAGCTTTAGTCGTGTTACTATTTACTAACTTATGCTTATGTAATGGCTTGGCCGCACTGACTGATTGACATATCAATGCACAGCCCAAACTACTAAGTAGGATCGATAAAACCAACATGTATATTTTTGTATGCAAGCACGCACTAAGAAAATAATGTTGAAAAATAAACGCCTAAGTGGGTGAAACAAAGGATAAAAGTTTGTATGAAAATCTTTATTTTCAAAGTAAGAATTCCGTCATTTTCAGTCAAGTTCAACCCAAAGATTTTGGAAATTCGACCCCTAAATAGGGAAAAAGGGGATTAAAGTTTGCTCAAACTATTACATTTTTAATCTCGCAGGCGAAACGGCGAGCAACGCTAGTAACCTTACTTACTTAGGGCCGCTTGCATAAGGTTGCTTAAATTTATTTAAGAAACACAAAACGTATTTAACACCCTTAAATACAATTAACGTCTTGCATAACGCAAAATTTGCCGCTAAATATGTTTAAAGAACTGTCAATACGTTTAGTGTAAAACGTACTTAGGCAGTTTAATATGATTAACTAATTTTATTTAAAGGCGATTGTTATGCAAGCGGCCCTTTAGAATTACGATGTTTAGTCCACTATTTACGTAATACCTTCCATACGAACCTATTTGAAATAGACTGTAGTAATAGAATAAATATGAAAGAATTTCTTCAAGCTCCAACCGTACATTGCATGTGCATAAGATGTCAGACGCAAGACGTCGGTCCGTATTAGAAAATGAATATCTCTTTACTTTCACAGCCCACGCTAACCGCATTGCAAACAATAATTTCGTATTATTATAGCCTAGAGACAGACAGTGTTCTAAGCTATTAGCAGTTCAACATATTGAATTTAAGACTCGGTAGTATTTGCTTATTATGAAGCATGAATGATATGATACGGAATAATAAGGCAACGTTGTGGATTGAAAGAAGATGTAATAACAAGAGTTGAAAATGGAATGTTAAGGTGGTTTGGGCATGTAGAGAGAATGGATGGAAATAGAATCACAAAACAAAGTGTATGACAGTATTGTGAATGATAGAGTTGATACCGGTAGACCACGACGTACACACGATGATCAAATAACAAGTCCTAAAATGAAGTCAGGTAAAAAGCATATGAAATATACGTGCATGTATGAAGAGGTTAATGAAAGTAGATGAAGTGAAAGTTTTTGTCAGGATCGTCGCAAGTGGAGATCTGTAGTCTCTGCCTACCACAATGGGAAACAGGCTGATATACAGGTGATAATATGTATGTATGTGTGTATGTATGAGAACGACAAAATCAAACTATTAACGAAACAAAGAATTAAGCGAACAGTAAAAATATATTAGATATATTCAATTTAAATAGTACAGTTTCGGCTCTGGTCAAAAAGGCGCCTCTGAAATATTCACATGTATGTCTATAAAATCTCTTGCAAACCGTTTACCAAGTTGTCATATTTTACAGCCGATGATCAATTGACGTCTTCGATCAGTGCAAGTCAAACTATCTCAGACAACGTTTCATACTAATTTACATATATAAAAAAAAACAGATTTCATCTCGTTTTGCAACACATTGATCACGACTTATGAGTACTTATGACTCAGGAGTCTGGTGGGAATTTACGTATTGCAAATTATAATTATGACGTAACTGTCATTGACCTACATAGTATATATTTAGAATCAAATTTCATTATTGTAATTTAAATATTATTCTAGGTATTTCCAACTAAAAATATTCAATTTTCGATTGAATTATTTTAAATTCGTAAACAACCTTTCGAAATCATTTTTTTATTCAATCCAATTTCCATTGAAGAATTTGTTTTAAGGTCATAAGTAAGTTTACTCTCTGTTCTATGTAAACCGCTTCCCAATTTGTTGTCGCAATTTGAGGAGAAGAAGCGGATAGAAACTCCTCTGGTAGTTGTTAATTCTAGTCTGGGTGTTAGAAGTCGGCCTTGTACTTGTTGATTGTATTAGTATTTTCCTTAACACAGGCGTAACTTATTGGTTACTATATATTATTATATTTCGACGATGGAAAAATTCGTTTGGAGGAAGGTCGAGGAGTTTTAGCGAGTGTTCGGATCAGTGGATTATTATTTGAGTCGCAATGGATCCACAATTCCCACACGGTGAACAGCCCGAAAATGTATTTATCTTCTTTAAAAAAACCAGCGGACAAACACATATTTATTATTACAATCTATTTAATTATGTATATCTATATTAGTTTATTGTTGTTATTATTTTAGTTTTATCTTTAATTACGTAATCGTAATTAGTAATTAGTTTTAATTTAGTTTAACCACCAAATATTATTTAATTTTCTTGTAATGTCTCTTTGGACACCGGGTTGCCTGGAAGAGATAAGGCTGCCCATTGTTCTAATGGAAATGTATTTATATTATTTATGTCTAGGTTTAAGTTATGATGAACAATGAAGAATTTTTATTAATTCATTCATTCATATTGCATATTCAAATTAAGTAAGTTACGGTTATGTTATGGGTAGTATGAAACGGAGTACTCTGGAGTCGAACCCAGACACTTAGACCATAGTAAATAACGGTGTAAAATTGTTTCCGTAATTTACCGTACCAGGAATCGAGCCCATAGTCTCTGAGTTGCAATGAGGTAGGCCGGTAAAAGCTAAGCTCGTTCAACCATAGAGGTCGTCGAAAAAGACATAACGTGCGGGCTTGGATTACATACAATGTGTGTAATTATTTTCCAGTTTATTAATAACTAGTCGTCGACCGTGCTCAAAATTAGACTATAATAATTAATGTCAAAGACATATAATCATATACCTCTACGAGTATAATCACAGATTTCGCCAAGGATACACTGTTAATTTGACTTGAACAATAAACAAGAGTATATATGCGTGTGTGTGTGTGTGTGTTAAATACATAGAAGTGTGTGTAATGTTTTTTTAATTAATTTAATGTATTTTTACAAGCTTATTTTTAACTTGCAATGGATGTACCTATGTATGTAAGTTCGGATGGAATCTTGCAAGTTAAATTTAAACAACTTCCCGGTTTCCGATTGAGCTGAAATTTTGCACGTATGTGTATATCGCGTGACAATTCAATAATATACTCCTGTACTAAACAAGATAGACCCGTCGTGTTTGGACTCGTATTACTTGTCTTAGCTAGCACTCTGCTACTACATGATATCCAGGATCTCAAAAGCTTGTATTTAAAAACCTTTTTTAAAACCAAGTTTTTATGCATAATTTAAAAAAATAGCATTCGTCGCTTCTTCTCTATATAAACTATAAATGTGCGAAATTTCATACTCAGTTATCGTAAAAATGGGTACAAAATTTTTTCTTCACGTATTAATATATAGATAAATACATAACTAAGAGGGCTGCATTTAGTATCTGTTTTTAATGCTATTTATATGCGTCCGAGTAACGTAGATAAGACGAATATCTTAATAAAACGATTTTCAACTTGGAATTCTTTGTTTCAGATCTCATTGAAAATCCAGCAATTCACATTGTAGTGGAAGTGAAGTGTATAAAAATATCAGCGAATTTACAATACATGTGTTCAAGTGATGTGTAAGGGCGACGGCACACTGTCACAAATGAAGCGACGTAGAGTGTGGCCGGCGCCTTATTCCGCAGTGCAGTGAGAAATGTTTAAAATGTTCGCGAAATCCTTTTGGATTTTATTAGCAGGATGTGTTACTATCGGTAAGCAATGTTTAATGATTGTCATTTATGTATAGCCAGTCAAGAAACTCCTTTACCATGTTTTGATGACAATTTATAGTGGTTAACGAAATTTTCACTAAAGACTAGATTTGTAATATCATAACAAAAATCAAGCCGATATTAGACGGTTGATTTTTGTTTACATTTGAGTTTTGAATGAATCAACTAAAGTAACCTTTGACCTTTTGTCTTACAAATGTCTTTAGGCGATGCTAACCGCTTTCCATCAGCCTGCCTGCTCAACTCGCGCAATAAAAAATTACTGTCACATAGACTTCACAAACGAAAATAGACATTATCGTCTTATTGCAAATGATACTCTATGTTAGGGTGGTAAAGGACTTTCCTGGCTAACTATACATATATTTATTTATTTTCATTGTACAGTTCCTATCATACTCATGTTTTAGATAGTATATAGTCTACTAGCGGCCCCGTAAGACGTTGTCCTGCCTTGATAAAAAATGTAGATCCCGATTATATAAATTTAATATAGCCTATGTTTATATTGTACAATAAAGTATATTCTATTCTATTCTATGCCAATAAGGAATAATGTAGCATTCTAATTGTGAAAGAATTTTTGAAATCGGTCCAGTAGTTTTTGAGTTTAATCGTTACAACAAATCTTTCTTCTTTATGATATTGGTATAGATAAACATTAGTATATTATAACTATAGGTAATAAATAATTATAAGTGAATAATAAGTTATAATTCCCTCATGTGAAATAAAGACTGTAATATGTAAAATATTACAGTCTTTATTTCACATGAGGGAGTAATAGAGAAATATTTCTTATATAAACATTATCACTTTATTTTTCGCCTGCAACACATTTGGAAATGCTTCTGTTATTGCAAACGTCCATAGAAGCCGATAACCACTTAATATTAAGCGACCCATCAGACTGTTTGCTTTTGACGATTTAAAATAATTTTAGAAGCATTGCCTATATTTATCTAAAGTGTGTAATCATTTAATTGCTCTTAATTTAATCAATATTTGATCTATCTGAGTGTGGTAGTTACTACGTTGTTTTAACGTTACATTTTTTTTTTTTTTTTTTAAAACTTTGAAGACTTGACTGGGTGAAAGATATTTGTAACATTTATTTTTATAAATCGATTGAAGGTGTAGTGTACAATTGTGCATACAAACCATGTCTCAAAACAACGCAACTTGAGCTTGATTTTAGAAATAGTGGAAAGATAGAAAGCATGTATGAAGGCAAAATTAAAATTAAAAATCTTTATTGCTCACTTCTTAATTTGTACCAACTGTAACACATCTTCTGACTTCAATATCTTAAGCCATGTCCATAATACAAATCGAGTTAATTATACAGCAATCCTATAACAAAGGACAGATGCTGTACGTATTAACAGCAGTTTTATAATAAAATGCATAGTTAATGATAGTGAAATCGACTCTTATCTCTATAATAAAACCAATGCTGAACTGATAATAAATTCATTACGGAAGTTCCAGCTACATCCTTAAACGAATCCGGTTCGCTTCGCTCAGGTGACATCGGTTACGAAATACCAGCCGTCGAGGCTATAATTTAGTTACGGCGAAAGGTGGCTTTGGACTGAACGCACATTGGCATATGCAACATGCCATAAATAATTCGAAGAATTTTAATCACACAAGTTCTAATAATGAACATATTTGTGAACACCGCCCTTTATGCACAAATATAGATTAGTCCACATACAATTCGAAGCTTTTTATTCAAACAAAGTTGTAAAAGAACATATTGTTACGACCTAGGTGCCGACGAAGGCAAATTCACACCTGCATTTTATTACCTTTTCGGCATTTGGACTTCTTTTTTTTACTTTGTGTTTAAAATTTGTGATTAGAAAAACAGCCCATTATGTATTGTAATCCTTTATGGTAGTCATTAGCCAGGTGTGATTCTAAGAAATTCGGTTCACGCGTCGGGCAGACATATGGCATCTGGGCAATATAAAACAATGCCCCAATTGAGAGAGTGGGCAGTCAAGCGATAACCACAAGCGGAGCAAGACTTGTGTACATTCGGTAATCTATTTAGTGACGGACTTTGCGCGTGTTATTGAATCATGCGTTTGGACTGGTTGTGCTCAGTTATATTTGTACTTGTGTTATACGTGTTTGTATAGTTCTAAATAAACTCTATAATAATTCTAACGGCATTTTAATTCAAGTCCTGCAACTCGTAACAATATTTTATGAACATATTTTTGCCCTTCGTGCACAATTAGATATTTGTCAATATAAAATTCAAAGCTATTTATTCAAACTAAGTTCTAATCAAGAGCATTTTTAACACATTTGTGCCCACCGCTCTTTTTGCATAATTAGATATTAGTCTATATACAATTCAAAGCTTTTCATTCAGATAAAGTTTTAATGAAAAACATATGTCATGAATATAATTGTGAACGCCAGCCAACCTTTGTGCATAATTAGATATTACAGTCCATGTACAATTTGAAGCTTTTTATTCAAACAAAGTTATAATAAAAAACATGTTTTATGAATATGTTTTTGAATACCGCCCTTTGTGCATAATAAGATTAAGGGTCGCTTGCATAAGGTTGCTTAAATTTATTTAAGAAACAGAAAACGTATTAACAGTAACAACTTTAAATACAATTAGCATCATGCGCAACGCAAAATCCGTCAATACGTTTTACGATTAAATAATTTTTATTTAAAGGCGATCGTTATCTAAGCGGCCCTTCTTTCTTTCTTTTTTTAACCGACTTCGAAAAAAGGAGGAGGTTCTCAATTCGTCGGGATCTTTTTTTTTTTTGCTTTTTTTTATGTATGTTCGCCGATTACTCCGTGATTTATGATCCGATTTACGTGATATTTTTTTGTTCGACGCGGAATAGCTTCCAATTGGTCCCCTAAAAATTTTACATAGTTTGTCCTAGTAGTTTTCATTTTATGAACATTTTTTTGTTCCCGGTTCTTGGAACCTATATTTTTTAAGAAGCGCGGCACCATTCGTATGTCCTCCCATACATAGCTAGACACTAAACTTAAAGTCGGTGCTTAGTAATTTTCAAAATATAGTAATTTTTATGTTTTACTTTGCACCGACTTCAAGATGTTTTAGATAATATATATTAACAATAATAACTTTAGAAATAAGTTATTTTATACATTTTAGTTTTTTAGTTTTTGAAGTCGGTTTTTTTAAACGAAGTTTTTATTTTTTATCTTCTGGTCTGTTTTGTTTTGGTCTACACTAAAGAATTATCTCTTGGAGATCATTAAGGTAAAGTTGTTTTTACTTCTTAACTTAAGAACACCGCTTTATCGATTGACACGCCTAAGATTTGTATCAGTCTGTTTAACATTATATAACATTCTACATCATATAAAATAAAAGGCGAAGAGTGTTTAATTGTATTGAAATGCTGTACACATATATATTTGTGTGTGTGTGTATGGATGAAATTGCGGGGAAAGTATATATTAGTCCTTGCATTTATGTAATTTATACCCTACAAGTACTTTTCTTTGGATATATATATCTACACGAATGCTTTGCGTCGTAGCGTCGTCGGAATATGAAATACATTTACAATTATAATTATGGTACATAATTACATTTATTAAAGGAAGCCGACAAGTTATACCATCCGGTTGAATGAAAAACCTTACAATTATACGACAAATACGGTTAAATAGAGTCAATTAAGAATAATTTAAATTATGATTTCCTGATGGGCTCAATTTTCGTGTTTATTTCTGGCGTTCCTAATAAGTTTGTTTTCGATTTGAAGGCCAAGTTTTCCCTTGAAATATAGTAGAAATTAACATAATTACAGTATACAATTTTAAAGAGGCTTATACATACATGTGAAATACCTATTGACGTTATTTTTTTAGCCTCCTATTTAACAACTTTTCAAGATCTTATTGATGAAAAAAATATAACTTCCTATCTAATTTCATCCATATAGATCTAGTGCTTTCTGAAAAATGACTGTGACTTACACAGACAGATGATCAGACAGACATAAAAAATACATGAAGGTTCCGTTTTTGTCAAAAGCAACCCTAAAAAGAGGAAGAGTCACTTGTGGCGTTGTCTAGTAATATAGAATTTAAAAGCTTTAGAGCGACTCATTTTCGTTGTTCGTCATCAGCCATTCGCAGTCCACTGCTGGACGTAGGCCTCCCC
Source organism: Dendrolimus pini (assembly GCA_949752895.1). NCBI lineage: Eukaryota > Metazoa > Arthropoda > Insecta > Lepidoptera > Lasiocampidae > Dendrolimus > Dendrolimus pini. The sequence continues at coordinate 19,081,898 of OX457132.1, read as the reverse complement.
AAGACGGCGCCACTCATCCCTGTCCTCCGATTTCCTCATCCAGCGCCTACCGGCGACCTTGCATAGGTCATCGGTCCATCGAGACTCTTTTTACAAGCTTTTATTTGATTTGCAATGAATGTACCTATGTATGTAATTTCGGGTGGAATCTTACAAGTTAGTTTGATCAACTTCCCGGTTTCCGATTGAGCTGAAATTTTTTACGCATATGTATTTCGCGTGACAATGCAATAATTTGATGATGGAGTCGGAAGTTAGCAATAGGAACTCCTGTACTAAACAAGACAGTCCCGTCGTGTTTGGGCTCGTTTTACTTGTCTTGGCTAGCACTCTGCAGTTACATGATATCCAGGATCTCAAAATCTTATATTTAAAAACCTTTTTAAAAAACAATTTTCACTCTGCCATTGTCATGCTTAGCATTCTTGTCCCTTGATATTACATACACAAGTGACAAAGTAAGCCATCTTGTCCTAGAATCACCTACATGTCGTACCTAAGTACGCTTCATAATTTATTTATTGAACATTGTCGCAACAACCTTATTATGAGGTCGTATCATCACAAAGGTGTTAGGAATTTTAAATAACATCTTGTTTGCATTGAAAAGCTACTTGACACGTTATCATAGTAAGTGATTAATTAATTTTCCAAGGTATCATAAGGTTTCTTTAAGAATGTTAAAACGTTGGTTATAATAATGTAACTAGGGTATTCCCTGCGGTGAAATCCCTAGTAGAGTATGTATTTTGAGACCAAGCGGATTATGTTGTATTATTTTTTATTCAGACGCTGTTCTATTGATAAATTTATTTTATTAAAATAAGACTACTAAACATATACAATTTCAAGTACCGTGATGTTTCGGTAAAGGCTTCAAAGAGAGATAGATACATGGAGTTAATTTCACGTTTATAATAATAGTATACATTTGGATAACGGCGATAATCAAATATTTCTAAATACCGGAGAGACTGTTTTCTGTTGGACATACAGCTAAATTTACTCGACTAAAGCCGATTGTCATGGAATCTAGTATTTTTGTGTTTTCAATTAAATTAATAAAATTATAGGCTAGTTGCTGCCCATTTTTATCGTATAAACTGAACTTTAAGCCTTTGGCGGGAAGAGAGACATTTTACTGTGTGTGTATTAAAAAAAAAAGGATAATGGTTAAAAATTAACACTAGCTCTAGGATTTGGAATTGCGTGTTTATGTTGCAAATTCTAACCGCTTAGTAAGTATGCAATTTTGAGCTGCCATAAGAACTTGTAACTACTCAATTAACATCAGTCAAATACCTATACTGTAGCGGAGCGTTCTGTTATATAGTGTTACATACCGATAAAGTGAATGCACACCTGGTTTATTACCTTTGGACATTTGGACTTCTTTTTTTACTTTGTGTTTTAAATTTGCAATTAGACAATAGCCTATTGTTATTGTATTCGTTTATGGCCGTTCGCAGGAATAATTAAGCAGGTGTGCAGATTACGTTTTCTTGGAAAAACTCAGTCCACGCGCTCGATTGTTGTATTGTACAGTTTACTAAATTGCAGTCAAACGACGATTACGATACTAGCCAGAAGTGTGTACATTCGACAAGCTATATAGTGACGGACTTTGAGTGTGTTATTGAATCGTGCAGTTTGTTCTGGTTGCGTCCAGTTATATTTGTACCCGTGTTATACGTGTTTGTAGGAATAGTTCTAATAAATTCTATAGTAATTCCAACAGCATTTTGATTCGAGTCCCGCACTCGTAACAATAGGTTCGTCTTTCATCTGGTGCCGATACACTTGAAGATTATTTTAAAACTCGAATATTTCTAAATATATAGTAGCACTGGCTAGATCAACAAACCCAACTAATGTAACGGCATTAAAAATAATGTAAACATTCGAAAACGCCATAAAGATATACATACATTGCAATTCCATAAAAAATAAAAACTTCGTTTAAAAAAACCGACTTCAAAAACTAAAATGTATAAAATAACTTATTTCTAAAGCTATATTTATATATATTATCTAAAACATCTTAAAGTCGGTGCTTAGTAATTTTCAAAATATAGTAATGTTTATGTTTTACTCTGCACCGACTTCAAGATGTTTTAGATAATATATATTAATAATAATAGCTTTAGAAATAAGTTATTTTTAACCGACTTCGAAAAAAGGAGGAGGTTCTCAATTCGTCGGGATCTTTTTTTTTTTTGCTTTTTTTATGTATGTTCGCCGATTACTCCGTGATTTATGATCCGATTTACGTGATTCTTTTTTTGTTCGACGCGGAATAGCTTCTAATTGGTCCCCTAAAAATTTTACATAGTTTGACCCAGTAGTTTTCATTTTATGAACATAAATAAATTTTTAGGGGACAACATGGCAGCTATTCCGCGTCGAACAAAAAAAGAATTACGTAAATCGAATCATAAATCTCAGAGTAATCGGTGTACAATCGCCAAAGCTGGCGGTTAACCAGTTCTCTAACATTTTGCTTTGAACGGCTCATAACGTATCAATACTCACGCACACACTCTCAAATTTCAAATACACCAATCAGGACGTTTCGAAAATTTATACCTGACACGCTTGTCCAATATTATTGGCGGGTTTGACACAAGGCTATTGATGTCTAAAGTTTTATTACGATTTTTACTGTGACCGTTAACACGTGGCAATAGTAACAATATGCACATTTGGTCAGAAAACTGTCTAAAAGGGGCAATGGTTTTCCTAATCAAGATTTGAACATGAGCTCTTTGATTTTGAGACTCGAGTGCACTAACTACTATGCTAAGACATCTGTATTTATATATTTTTCTTTTTTACTTAGAGTTAATGAATTATTGAATTGCTGGTTATGATTACACACACATTATTTGATCTCAATACATTTGTGGCAGAGTCAGTTTCATTATACAACTGCAATAACACTAGTAAAAATAGTAGATAGTATTACTCTTGTCACTGATTCTGTTTAACTCACTGGTATACGTTTCAAGATATTAACATTTAATCCCTATTGACAGTTACAATGTCTACAAAAATATAATACTTTTGCTATAATCATGATAACTTGATTTTATTTAAATAGCTACAATATCGATTTACGTAGTCTTAAATTTTTAAAAATACTCAAATCTAACACAAATAACATAGCAACTGTGCTTGTAAAATAATTAGTAACTTATCTTACACTCATAAAAAATTAAATTTCAAGTGAAAATATTGAAATTAATACAATCATTTATGGCTCTATTTTGTTATTACTAGTTAGGGGGTCATAAAGACGCCGCCGCCATGTATTGTGCATTAGAATCCTTTATTAATTATTTTGTCTCGTAAAGTTTCGTTTAGTAGATTAGAGGTAACAGTTGAATGCCGACTAGTTATCGGAATTAGTCATAGACAATTTTACTTAACATTGTTATACAATAAAATTCAAATGTCCACATCTGTAAACAGCATTTTATTATGGAATTTTGTTTTAGAAATAAAAAACAAGAAATATAATTCAAACGTTCAAGCGAAAATATTGAAAGTAATAAAACAATTTATGGCTTTATTTTGTTATTGCCAGGTATTTTATTGTCAGGTGGTCATAATGACGCCGCCACCTACATTTTCTGTGCACCGAATTGTAATCCTTTATTAATTCTTTTTGTCTCATCAAGTTTAATTTAATAGACTACAGGTATCAATTGAATTCCGACTTGTTTTCAGAATTAGTCGTAGCCAATTTTACTTAACATTATTATACAATAAAATTCAAATGTTCACATCTGTAAATAGCATTTTTTATGGAATTTTCTTAAAGTATTGGAAAACCAGAAATATCATTCAAAAGTTATTCAGACTTAGTGCCGCAAGACGGGAGAATGTTATAACGGGACAAGTAATCTTTAATAACTTCCTAAAATGTAATAACAAAATCTTTATTTAATTTTAAAACCTGTTTCAATAGGCTTTTCATTTGTAATATATTTTTTTACATCACAACCATCCCCTTATGAGAACTATAACTAAATAAAGATATAACAGTTAAAATAAATAAAGAACAAAAGTTTATTTCATGGACGACGAATATTAGAAACTTACTAAAAAAGACAAAGGCCCAGTTAAAAACAATTCTAAAAAGTTCCTAAATCTTACATGAAAATACACATCATTTTACAGATAATAGTTCAACTTTATCTCACTACTACATTATTTATTATTTAAAACACATTTTATCCAGACTAATGTCAAGTCTTGGACATGAACAGACTTATTCGAACTAATCTGATTTAGATATAAGCTAATTATATTAAGGACTACATATCAACTAATAATAATTCGATTTTAAATTAGCAAAATTTGAATTTACTGTAAAGATAATAATAACAACCATAAAAGTTACAATATTGTTCTCGTGTCTTTTCTATTTTGAGGAGGGATCCCGCCACGTTTCTCATAAGCAGATTTAGAAGTTTGACACGGTATTGTCTCAAACTCCTAAATATCAATATAAAGGATTCATAGTGATGTGTTTTTACTGTCAGCAACAATTAGCTTAATTAATTGCGCATGGTTGAAATAGTATGCACATTAAGTCATAAAAACCTTGAAGTGGTTAATGGTTCTCATCTAGGATTCGAACCCACAATTAGTAAAACCGAGTTTCCGAACCGAAAGCGTTAACTAATTAAGCGTGAATTTTTTGAAAAAAAGGGCAAATAATAATTTAAAAAAATTACAGAGGTTATAATAGTTAATTATTAATACTAAGTCAAATGTTTTACTACGATAAATTTTGCTTAATCTTTTACTCTTCACTTTTACATCAAATACATAAAGTATATTATTTAGGTATTGTAAAACAGCGTATTCAAAAAAGCGGCTTGCTTTCTATTGTCTTAAACGCGTAAAACCCAAAACAAACAATAAAACTCCGCCCCCAAACCAATGTTTTACTTGTGTGCGTGTTCTCGGGTTGTTAACGAAAGTGTTTGCCAAGCGATTTTAGTCTTATGCCTGGTTAACCGCCAGCTTTGGCGATTGTACATATGGAACGGAGTGAAAATTATTTTCATGAAAAATTTTCATAAAATGAAAACTACTGGGCCAAACTATGTAAAATTTTTAGGGGACCAATTAGAAGCTATTCCGCGTCGAACAAAAAAAGAATCACGTAAATCGGATCATAAATAACGGAGTAATCGGCGAACATACAAAAAAAAGCAAAAAAAAATAAAAAAGATTTCGACGAATTGAGAACCTCCTCCTTTTTTCGAAGTCGGTTAAAAAACGATAAGGGAATTGCCTTAAAACTATTAGAGTTCTTGGATAATAAGTGTTTGTACTCAGTCTCTCACTTTCTCTCGCAAAGTATAAAATACACATTTTATAATAAAATCGCATTTGAAATTCTGTTTTCTTATGAAAAAAACAAAATAAAAATAAAAATAAATATATATATATATATACGTACGTATTTGTATATTTATTTTGTAAGTATTATTAAGAAGAAAAAACAAAGATTTATATATTTAAGCAAATTCACTCTATAAATAAATATTAACTAAAATAGATCTATAAATAAAAAATTGACTCCATATCGCTGTCGGCGGGGAGCGTGCCCAAAATGCTGGCCGCATTTCCACGTTGGATGGCAACGCTTATTCGTTGCCCTAGGTACAAGCCAGCCTTTTGGTCACGCGAGACCTCAATAAGACGCCTTGAGAGGTCTCGATAGAGGTGATGAGCTCCAGGCCCCCACGGCCCCAGGGTCTCGACCCCGAAAGCCACAAATACGTACCCACTACCAATGGATACATATTTGCGACATTTCAGGGCCTCCTGGTGTGCAGCAGCAGCCCCGGCTGTCACGGCTGTGTCTGAAAGGTGGGACGCCGCCAAAGTATCGACACAAGTTGCGTCCCATACTAGAGGGCGTCCCATCTTCCATGGCACCAACGACATCCCGTCTGGTCTCCTACCATCGTCGCGGCACAGTCCATTTGGTTCAAGGACAGCCGGTGCCCCGGCGGTGGCAAGAGACCGACGGATAATGTCATTAAGTGTAGCATGCCGTGACATCCTACCAGCGCTCCTTGCGCATGACAAGCCATGGAGGCCTAACTCATCAACTCTATCTCCGCACCGACAGCGATGTGGCACCACAACACCTGCCCCCAGACGAATGCAGGCAGCAATCCTGAATGTAGTGTCATCCAAGAGAGTGCCTAGATTCGCCGAGGGCAGGGCTTGGAGCCACAAACCTGACTCCCATTTAGAGACAGCTAAAAGACGGGCGCGGTCAGTTTCGCCAATACAGGAAGACAAAAGGTTCTCTTGTATTAGCTTGCTGAGCGGTCCGTCCCATAGCTTCTGCGACTTCGGTTCCGCGGGTAAATTTTGCGTTGGGCAAGCCAAGGACCAAGCATTTCTGGCCTCAGTCAAGTATGGGACCTCAAAGCCACTAAGTGACGGGCTTAATATTTGTCCTATGAGGGCCACAGTACTATAAACTGAGGACAGGAAGGCAGGTAGTGCTATGTCTGAAATTTTGCGTACACCCAAGCCTCCTAATCGTATATATATATATATATATATATATATATATATCCTATATATATATATATATATATATATATATATATATATATATATATATATATATATATATATTATAAGGAAGATTAATTGCATGATGGATATTTTTATGCCAATCTGGCAAGAACTATGTATACTTTTTTAAATGTAACAAACATCCTTCTAAACCATGTTTTTAAGCAAATAAAATAATTAATAAGTAATACTTTTCGTGGATTATGAATTCGAAATGTACATGACCAAGTCCCGTAATAAGGTCTTAGTATCATTCCTCTCATATAACCCTCGTAGCGGATATATCAACTACAATACTCGTCAAAAATGTATGCTCGGATATTCATATTTATCGCTCGTTCTTGCGGAAAACCCGATTGAAAATTTTATGTTGCATGAAAATGTTGGCAAAACCGTAATAACGTATTGTGGCAGCCCATTTTATATTATTAGCAGTAGTATCGAAACAATTTTTCGGTTAAATTTTTCTCAATAATGATGATTATCAGAAAAGCAAACCAAACATTGAATACAATTTCAGTTTAAAGTATTGCTCCAATTTCCGGTAGAATGCCATCGCGTAAGTTCGTGAAATTGTAATACCCGTTAAGGGGGTGGCAGAACAGGAGTGGAAGCGTATCATTCCCCCTCTCCGTTCACATTAGTTCAGCCATCGATGGAGATTGTTCAAGCCACGATATGTGGGTTTACATTTTAAATGATGCCGTTCTGGGAAATACCTCAGCCGTTAATCGTATTAAGCACACATAAGTGGGGACGGAGAAAGATTCCGCTTCGTGCGCACCAATCTCACTTAGACGTGACTCTACATGTCTAAGGCACCTATCCACCAACGAGCAAAGAGACCTACCACCTATATATAACATTGATTCTCACACCTGCCATGAACGCGTTATTGGCTCAGCCACTATACTGTCACCTTGGTTGAATAAAGACTGATATCGCTTTATTCGTAATCTCCGCAAATTGCCCGGACCAGACAAAGGTCAATGTCAGGCATGACCTTAAAAAAACAACTTGTTAATTTTCCGGTTTGCATAAAAGAAGACAGTACAAGCGTAGTTTGTCACAATGATGAAAACTGCCGTGATGTAAAGCTACTAACGTGGTTCTTATCATATTCTTAAATAGAGACGCACGTTGCTGGCTCAAGAATCAACAATATTGTAAGAATTCCTTAGTTCGTTTTAACAAGAGTATAATTCAGAAACCTACACATATTAAGTCAATTAACTTTCATTCTGTTGATTATTTTCACGAGAAAGTCTCATTAAAATTCAGTCGGTAAGCGCACAGTTTGTTCAGTGACCGGCAGATTGATCGTTAACTTAACATACTTACTGGTTTTTGTTAACAATGCCAGTAGTAAATGTTCGATCTATCACAAATTTCTTTCCCTTGTGTACATATTAGCTTTTATCTTCGTGGTAGTTTTGCTGAGGTTTTATAAATTATTCTACGTCTTTAGACGCGACTAATCCGCCTATTTGAGAGTTGACATGCTCGAAATGTCTTTCGCAAATAAAATTAGTTACCCAAATTATAAGAGGACGCACGAATGCCACAAGATTGGAAACCAAAGCTATCTTTATAGCTGAACTGAACTTCGTGAAGCCAAAGTATGTGAATCAATCAATAGTTTGAGCTTTTAATGACGTTATTTATCTAACAAAGAAGAAAATATATTGGAATAAAGAATATTGTTACGAGTTGCGATAATCAAATTAAAAATGCCGTTGGAACTATTATACAGTTATTAGAACTATACAAACACAGTTATAAATATAACCGAACACAACAAATCCAAACTTAATGCAGAAGGTCGTAATTCAATAAAACGCGCAAATTCCGTCAGTATTAGATTCCCAATTGTAGTACACACGTCTCGCCTTGATTGTGGTTCTCGCTCGACTGCCCCCTCCCTCAATCAGGCCATTTTATACTGCACAAATGCAATGTGCCCGTATCGTAAGCGGCCATAATTGAGGACAATAAAACAATGAGCTGTTCTCTACAAACCTATGCCAATAAATAAGTAAACAAAAGAATACGATCATAAAAGAATTTCAATTAGTTCAAATGCCGACAGGTAATAAAACGTGTTTTTTTTAATATGCAGGTGGATTCTGTTTTTGTCGGGACCTGAGTTGTAACAATATATTGGATAGAAAAGTAGACTAAGGTCTGCCGCAGTAACAATCCATACCATTAATAACTGCCACAAAAAAAATAGGGACATCACACCTGATGTTTAAGCGATCCTATCCATAAAATACCTATTCAAACAATTGAAAGAAAGAGACTGGCCAACGAGAGCCGTTGAGAGACCACCGTAAGGAATGCTCCGATGGCTCCAAACTCCGCCACCGACGGGTAGCTGTCCATCGAGTAGAAGCCGGGGCAAAGAGGTTTTCCTCGAGGTGCCACCCAACCTCCTCGCCACCTCAAATAGTCAAGAGGAAGAAAACCACCGAAAAAGAAAGAAAGAGAGAGAGATAACAGTTTATTGTACACCATTACAGAAAACACAAATAGACAACCCGTCACAGAAATAAAACAAATACAATTTGTTAAAGGTTGTATACATAAATATTTTACGATATGCAGTTACTTACATTATATTTTAATAATAAACATTTTATTCAATAATAATCATAATTATGTAAAATATTATATAAGTAAGAATTATACTTAATAGACATATATAGATACACTTATTAATATTACATACATAAATATATGATAGTACTGGAATATACATAAAGTATAAATTAAGAAAAACTTTCAAGCTAAAGAATTTCAGCTCCGCAGCGATGTGTGGCTGAAATACCGAAGTACTCGTAAGACGCTTCGTCATTCTTCTAGGTCTTATTCTTCGTCACACATTCTCCTAATTTGTATCTCAGGGAAACTTCTCTTATATCTTTAGCCCGCTATATAGGCATCATTAATCAAATTAGCTCATCAAGCGAATACATTTAGGTATGTACTTCTGTATCGTAATTCAAGACATCCATCTATAATCAGGTTGAATATATCGTTACCTTAGTTTCTGAGCGAGGAGTACGCGGATATCTATATATCTGCGTGCTCCTCGCCTGTGTACTTACATTTTAAAGCTTTTTCATGTCCACCAGTTTAGAAAATTCTACATTAAATTCGTATTATACGTCGTAAACTTACAGTAAAAGAAAACCAAAAGTTCATTTGATACAGCAGTAACTGAACACCTTTGATAAACAGAACTATTATAAACAAAAACGCAATATTTCTGAAATACAGTTTGCATAGAAATTAAAAATTTTCTTGAAGCTTTTCCATTTTTGCCAATTGTTATTTTATACATAAAAGAAAATTTAAATTTCATCAATATCTTTTTTATGGTAAGAATACTTAAAAAGTTAAAAGCTCGTTAATTTACTTAGTTTTTAAAAGGAATTTTTGTGTTATATTATTATTAATCCCCGCTCGCTTTCTAGTTTTTCAACAAGGTTATATTACTTTTTCAAGTAATTGTTCGTTTCTTTGATTTCGTTCTTAAAACTATTTTTATAATTTCTTGAAAATTCATATTGGTCATATTAAAATAAAAATATAATCTAAACTATCTTATAAATTAAATACTATTATAAACATATTTTATTTTATAATTTATTAAAAAGAACTCGAAATTCATAAAAATATTTTCCTCTTAAAAATATTTTGGTACATTACCTAATATGAATAGCGTAGTTGACAAAAACGTTTGGAATATTGTCTCTAACTTTCTTATTTTAATTCTTGGTTGCTCCTAATAAATAAAAAGAAACCAAATTGCATTACAAGACATTAAAACTGATTATTTTTATCCTATACTAGCTGCGCCCGCGGTTTCACCCGCGTGGCGATGGAAAATCGTTATATTTTGGATAATTTAAACTATATCTTTATAAGGTTATGTGTAATTCTGATGTGTAAGCTATATTATTGTAAAGTTCCAATAAAATCCATTGAGTAGTTTTTGCGTGAAAGAGTACATCCATTATTATAAACGTTCGCGTTTACAATATTTATAGATATCTAAATATATATATAATAAATACATCCCACATCATAATCTTAAAAGCTGTAAGGTAAGGTAAAAGGCGCCTCTATATGTTTATAGGAGTTTGTAAGAAACTTGAAAGACTACTAACCTTTGAATTGAAATTATTTTATCAAAGAGAGTGGGTTGATCCGCAGTAAAATGAATCTTTATCAAAAACTGTCAAGTTTGTATTGGACACATTGGTCACGTAGAGATATCTATTGATTGTTATGAAATTTGAAATTGTTATGAAATGTTCACTACTTTCGTCATTTGGCTGCAAAAAATAAGCTATATCTCAAAAACTGCTCAAAGAATCTTGTTTAATTCAATTTCCATACGTCGGCACTTTGCCGCGTCACATATTCCAACAACTAAGTCAGGGGCTTGTGATGCTGCCTTATCAACTGAAGACCTCAAACAGCGGATAAAAGAAACCTTAAAAAGAGATAACATAGATATTCTGTTTGTGGTTGAACCATTGGATCCGTGGTGTCCATCAGCAAAGAGTTTCTACAGTTATATTGTGTACAGTACAATGTGTGATATGTAGTTTATCCGTCCAGGAACGGAAAAAGAATACAATTTCCTGGGGCCGGGCGGCATGTCGTAAGAGGCGACAAAAAAACCATGCGTTGTGTCCCGGCATTAGTGACCAGGTTCTAGCCTCCCTTTAGAAAGCGTCAGCATATTGGCGACACATTTGGTGTTACAAATATCCAAATGCATAAACTGCTTTCCATCAGGTGGGGACTGGCTGAACTCATAGAATAAAAAATAAGAAACTCTTTAAAACTACCCATGGCTGACTGTTCATATTTCGCATAGCGAATTAAAGATAATAGTTTTACTATACAACTTGGCAATGCAGCCCCGACTTCTAGGCAGGCATTCCTCCTTCTGGCAGCGATCTGTTACTTTGTCTACATTTTATATTTACGTAGATATATTATTATAAACTAGCTAACCCGGCAAACTTCGTACCGTCTCAAAAGTATTCTTTTAAATTTAATTTGATTTCTGAACAAAGGGACGATCATCAAACATTTGATATTCAAAACCAAAAAATTAAAAAAAGAAACTTCACTTTTAAATTTAATTAGATTTCTGAACGACTTTTAAATTTAATTGATTTTTAAACGACGGGACGAACATCAAATGTTTAACTGGTAGGAATAGTTTCTAAAGGGAAAACGAAATTGTTGTTTTTATTATATTCCAAGCATTTTTTTCATATTTACTCCCCTTTTAAACCTTCCCTGGACTTCCACAAATAATTCAAAACCAAAATTAGCCAAATCAGTGCAGCCGTTCTCAATTTTTAGCGAACAGTAATTATTTATATATATATAGGTATATAGATTTCCTAGAAAGTATCGTTAAGCTCTACCACGAGTAGGTTTTTTTTAATAAATTTGTAATTCTGTGGTAATTCCTTTACGTAACAAAAATATTACTCACGGAACGCCTAGGCATCTAGATCACGGCACACTGCACACAGCTGCTAGTTACGACTTGGAACAATGTTGTGAAACAAATATAAAAAGTTTATTGTGTATTATGAAGTACGTGAACTAAATGACTAAAAAACATTTCAAGTAGAGTTCTTTGACTCCGCGATAAGTTTACTGTTCACATAACTAATGTTATACAATAGTATTAATATTTTTAGGGTTCTGTAGTCATTTGTTCATGAAGTACATTCAGTCAGAAGTTTTATCCGTGCAGGAACGGAGAAAGAATATAATTTGGCCGGGATAAGAGGCGACAAAACACGCCACGGCTAGGTGGTAGGGCATTTGCCCGTCTGGATGGCCACCACCCCTGGTCTAGAGTATACTGCCATAACAACCTTCTCTCCTCCTCCTTGTCCCTAGTCTCCCTTTACAGAGCAGCAGCGTATTTGTAGCACTTTTAGTGTTGCAAATGTCCATAGGCGATGGTAACCACTTTCCACCAGTGGGCCATCTGATGTCTGTTGAACTCATGCAATAAAAAAGTCACCTGTCACTTTTCTTGAAAACTGCTGGGTATTTATGTCTAAAATTTGAAAGGGAATTAGCTTGTAGTCCCTTTAGTGTAGTATACTTTCAATCTATTTAGAACAGACCACTTGTTCATATTATGCCCACTATAGAGGCAGCAATTTCCAGGTGGTAGGTTATTTACCCGGCTGGATGGCTACCACCCTTAGTCTAGAGTATGCCGCCATAACAACCTTAAGTTGTGTTCCGGCATTAGTGACCAGGTTCCTTTAAGATAGGAGCAACGCATTTGTAGCACGTTTGGTGTTGAGAATGTCCATAGGCGATGGTAACCGCTTTCCATCAAGTGGGCCGTCTGCCTGTCTGCTGAAAGTATGCAATAAAAAAAAACAAATCGCAACGGACAAGTGGAGAAACGAATGACAACAGATAAGTGGAAAAACGAAACGCAACATCCAAGTGGAACAACTTCAACTGACAAGTGACAAAATGAATCGCAACAAAATTTTAACTTGAAGCTTTACGGGCAGATTGTTAATGTACTTGTCCAATTTGAAAACCTACACTGCTAATATTATGAACCTGAGCTATTAAAATGAAGTCGGATACAAAACAATATCAGTATTATACACTGTAAGAATTATTAACATTAAATATTGTTATGAAATAAACGAATCTCTCGCCCAAGTAACATGTTACGTGTGATTCGTAATCCAAGGCTGTGTAGTGAAAGTGTGAGGTCGCGCGCTTTCACCCAAGCGTGCGTGTTTCGTTAATCACCTGTCTCTTTCAAACACCATAAAGCGGGAAAGAGATCGAGCATAAATTGGTGTGAAAATTTGGGCAACCAAACGAAGTGGGTTGAGTCGCAATTAATTTAGTTTTGGGTGTTTGATTTTAAATACATATAAGTCCTTCTCTAATATAAAACTTAATAAATTGGGTAAATTGCGTTCACCAGAGTATATAAACAATTGATTTCAAGTATAGTTTTCTAAGTAATGTTTTGGTTTCTCTAACTGTAAAAGATAGCGCATTCTAAAGTTTATTTTTTACTTAAGAAACAATAGCGGCAATCTTAATAACCTGACTACAAAGGAAAATAGGTATAAGCTATTAGATAATCTGCTATAGTTTGTAAAAGGAATATAAAAAGACTAAAAGTTTAGATAAATGTATAAATCTGATACAGATAGTGCAGGCAATTAATTGACAAATTATAATGTAAGTAAATTTATATTTACGATACCAAAGTTGGATTAGATTTTTTTTAGATTGTTATCATACATCACACTTATGATTGTGGCAATTAATTACATTATTTATAAAGAGATGGAGAGACGGAAAAATTCGAATCGTTTCTTCTTAATTAAATTTACAAATTTTGTAAAAAAAATTATTTTTCTTTATGTAATATACTACACACCTATTCTGACCGCACGTATTGAATGAGTCAGCACGTAGCCCGTTTATCTCACATTCATTCTAAAAATAAACATATTTTACAAACTATTAAAATATATATAAAAAAAATACGACGTTTTACTAATCAAAGCTTATCAGTACTACCAGGATTGTAAATTCAGCGCTTTTATTTTAAACCTTTAAGTGTCATTTGCTTTAGAATTCATCCACCCTATTCATTTAATGTAATTAATGGAATCCAACGACAGCAATGAAGGTACGTGCCTACATACATTAATCTTAAAAAACCACTTATTTTTTGGGTTGATATATCCTCAGGCCAAGGGTATAGGGGTTAATAAAATGAATCAGAATATTGTAAAACATCCTTTATTTTTATTTATACCCTTTACAAGAATTTATTTTGATTTTTATAGCTCGATGACCCCAATTGCGTTACCGACTCGATTAGTTATAAAAATTGACTCCATCTTGATATATAAAAATGAATGTCTGTCTGTATGTCCTTTATAGGACCGTAAACTATACATCCGATTTTGATGAAATTTTGTGTGTGTGTTTGAGTGGGTCCCGTGATGGTTTAGATTCACAGTTAGAACAGGTAGGTGGGGCTGAGATCGGGTTCTAGAATCCTCCTAATCACCCGGACCGGTTTAGGTGAATTTGATTTTGTGTCATGAAAAAAAGTCTTTTAGGAATTCAGAAATAATGGCGGTACGAAGCTCGTCGGCTCAGCTAGTTTATAAATAAATATTAATCAATTTAACTTATCTATATGTTTTTGCTAAATTTACTATATAATAATAATATAATATAACAGCCCATAAATGTCCCACTGCTAAGCTCGGGCCTCACATTATAAAGGGAACGGATATTATACCCGCCACGCTTGTCCAAGGCGGCTTGGTAGGTTTGACACATCGGTTATCTCGATGTGCAGGTTGCATCACGATGTTTTCCTTCACCGTTGTTAGCACTTGGTAATTGTAACAATATGCACATTAGGTCAGAAAACTGCCTAAGTGGTGCATGCGTTCCGGCCAGGATTCAAACCCGCGCCGTTTGAGTTTGGGACGCGTGAGTCAGCCACTACGCTACCACAACGAGAAAACTACTATACTGTCTAATAAATATTACCAAATTTCAATGAATATATTTTACATATATTAAATAAGCCATTTAAAACGGCACTTATAATCATTGCTGTATTATTTTGCTTTACACTCGGGCATTTTTTTTTTTAAATTTAATACTTTCTATATCATCGTTTATTTACGTGTAGTGTTGATGGTTTAATAGTCTGTGCGTTACATGACACATAGAACATCATTATTACGTCACCCACAAGAATAAAGTATGACAATTATGTAACTTGCTTCATGCGAGCTTTACTGTCAAGGAATGCGTAACTTGATAGACGTGCAAACGACAAAACTAAAATAAACGCTTGCAAACAGCATGATGGTTCTTTTACATTGTATGTAGTTCTAAATAAATATTTGGTCTTCCTTTCATTCAAATTGGATAACAAAATATTCAATGAGTAAATTTTTTAATAAAGTCAAAAAAGAAGACTTAAAAATCCTATTCACAGTTCCTATTCAAATTCCATTCAAATGCAAATCAATTGCTATGGTCCAGTGCAAGCGCTATGATTCACCCAATAGTCTTTAAAGCTATTTCCGCCTGTCTGCAGGCCTTTCATGATTGGTTTTATTGTTTAAATTTATATTTCATGGGTATACACATACCGTTACATAGATATATAATAACTATATGAAAAAAAAGAGATTCCATTCTCATGTCCCGTAAGATTCTGGGTCCAACAAAGAGAGAGAATGGCAGCTGGAGAGTCCGAACCCACCTTGAAATTGAGAATCTCGTGACTGAGCCCAACATAATAGGAGAAATAAAAGCTCACTACCTCCGCTGGCTCGGTCACGTAGAACGGTTGGGAGAGGATCGCGGCGTGAGGAAAATATATTTGGAACGGTCGGTAGATCGGCGGCCGGTCAGCCGTCCCAAACATCGCTGGAAAGACTGAGTGGAGGCTGACCTTTCTGAGCTTCGTGCCGATAATTGCCAATCTGCACAGGACAGAGAAGAATTGCATATTCTCATTTTCCAGGCCAAGGTCCACTTTGGGTCGCTGAGCCAACAGAGCAAATAAGAAAGTATTCTCCTCTAGCATCCCCTTCATTGAACCACTCCTTTCCTGTCCTAAGGGCTGGCAACGCTATCGGTTCGCTCCTGGTACACTGCTCACGTCTATAGACGATAGTAACCACTTCTCATTAGATTGGCCGTCAACGTGTTTGTAAGCTTCACAATTTAAAAAAATGGGAGGTCCAAGCCCAGCAGTGGGACTCTTATAGGCTGTTATTAATACATTATACATAGACACTAATTGTATTTAGTTTTCATATTGATTAGTTTAGCAAACATATATCAAATAAACTTACCAGGACAACATAATATTCAAGGCTTAAATATGATCTATTGAAATTCTATTCTCCGTCAATTACATAAATGTGAAATCTTTAACGGTCCATTTTGTAACGCGAAATAGCAACTCCGTGATGGCAATAGCAATAATACTTTTATTGCCCATCAATTACAAGCTCGGAAACGGTTTTGAATAACTACATAGTACCATTTTACGTTTCAAACACCTGTTATAGATTACTTTTTCATTGGTTCTACTTTACATGAATTTTTGACGTGATATTCGTTGAAAAAACACAAAAAGTTTAAAACATACCAACTTTTTCGCAAGAACGATAAGTTACGAAGAAATATATGACATAACGCGAATACCTATTGTTCATAGATATTATGTTTTTAAATTTAAAAATAACCGTTTTATAATATTTTCTTAGGTTTTCATGACTTGTATACATAATAAAACTACGTTTTAAAGGATTTAAGCGCGGTAATTTATTTGATATTGGTTATTCCGACTTTTCGGCCGCTTTTCAGTGGCCGTAGTCACGAACGAAAAAAATGACAATTGCCCAACTGCACTCTAGCTAGGCATGTTTTAGGCTGAAGAGTTTATTGCGCCGCTTCTTCTCTTCAAGCCACAACATGTTGCGAAGCGGTGGTAAATTAGATTAGGCTCCCATAGAGTAAATAATATCCATAAACAAAATTAAAACTAAATAATTAAAATGAAGTTAGCGGTAGGCTAAATAAAACTTTAAACATACTCGTTAGACAATTGACATCATTGTCGTCCGAGCCCACGGCCACTGAAAAGAGCCATTATGAGTCGGAAAGATGGCGCAGCGGTCGCGTTTTATTCAACAAACACGTCGTCACGGCAACGCAAAGTTTCACTGGTATTACTAATAAACAGTTAAATTATTCTACGTTATTATACTAAACTGTATAGAAACACCAACTTTCAAGTATCCTCTAAAATGTTCTTACTTTCCTTAAAAATAAATCAACCTGAACGAATTAAACGTTTTACGACTTTGCAAAGTTTTAGGGACATGTATTGAAAACACATTGAAACTTTCAGTTTAATTTCACTTTAGAACTCTGGAAGAGCTATTAAGGTATGATATCCGACTCTACTTAAGTTTATCTAACTTACAACATGCTGAATATTCTTTTTATAGTAATTGGTAAAGGAAAATACAGCATGTCACACATTTATTCTATTGTTACGAGCTACACAGGACTCGAACTAAAATGCCATTGGAATTACTATAGATTTTATTAGAACTGTACAAACACGTATAAAACAGGTACAAATATAACTGGATACAACCAGTACACACTGCACTATTCAAAAACACGCGCAAAGCCCGGCACTATATCGCTCATCGAATGCACGTCTTCCTCGTATCGTAATCCTCGCTTGACTGCCCCTCTCCGCATTGGGCCATTGCTTTATAATGCACCGACGCCATACCTAGCAAGCTTCGACGCAATACAATAACAACAAGAATTAGTTCGACACTAATGGCGGCCATAAAACAAGTACAAAAACAATAGAATGATTTTCTTAATTACAAATTCTAAACACAAAGTAAACAAAACAATTCCTAAATGCGAGAAGGTAATACTACGCTTTACAACAGGCAAGTGTGCGTTTACCTTTGTCGGCATGTGACACTATTATTTATTCTATATCCATTTTTTCTAATTTCTATGTATTCGTATTACTAAATTCATAAAAAAATCTCTGGCAATGAATATTGATGTATAACAATATACATGAATTTGATCTACTTGGCTTTATAAAGCCGCAATTACTATTATCATATTTGGGAATTCATGGGCTTGTCGACTTGGCTCTTGGATATTCACATACAATTAGTGTTGTTTTGTGAAAATAGACCTTGCATAAACAATAAATAAATTTATGCAGTTTCTCAAAAATTATAAATATTGTTACACGCCGACAAAATTAAATGCACACCTGCAGTTTATTTCTACCTTTCGGCATTTGGATTTCTTTTGCTTACTTTGTGTTTAAAATTTGTAATTAGAAAATCATCCTATTGTGTATTGTAATCGTTTATGATGGTTATTAACCAGGTGTGATTTTTAGAAACTATTGTTATGCGGTCGAGCATTGTGTCAAGACATATTGTAAAGTTTAGTATAAAACAATGCCCGAACGGAGGGGTGAGGCAGTCAAACGACGATTACGATACGGGCAAGACGTGTGTACATTCGATAAGCTATATAGCGACGGACTTTGCGCGTGTTATTGAATCGTGTAGTTTGTACTGGTTGTGTCCAGTTATATTTGTACCTATGTTATACGTGTTTGTATAGTTTTTATAAATTCTATAGTAATTCCAGCGGCATTTTTAATTCGAGTCCCGCACTCGTAACAATATGTTGAAAAATATACTTCTGCTCAAAATATAGGCCAAATGGGAATATTTTTCATTTTCTATTTCAGTATCTCGGCTCATTAACATCGAAAATAATACGATTAAGGTTACCTCTTACGACAGGCCACCCGGCCGCAGGAAACTGTATTCTTTCTCCATTCCTGCGCAGACACATTTACGAATTTATGAATTACTAGCTGTCCGGTCCCGGCAGACGTCGTCCTGCCAGGAAAAGCTTCAATTATAATTAACAAATAAAATATAGGGTTTGATCGTAGAGGGTTGAAAATTTAGGGTTGTATGTATTTTTAATGCTGTATTATAAAAAAATATATATCTTAAAATTAGAAAAAAAAATTAGGGCTGGACTACCCTTAACATTTAGGGGGATGAAAAATAGATGTCCGATTCTCAGACCTACCCAATATGCATACACAATTTCATGACAATCGGTCAAACCGTTTCAGAGGAGTATGGTAACTAACATTGTGACACGAGAATTTTATAAATAAGATATCACATGAGAGAAGTAAAAATAACTTCCCAATGTTTTAATAGATCACTTATAACCTTTCCAAGGATTTATTTTACTTTTGACAGCTCGATGATGGATCAACTAGTAATGTCCTAATGCGCTACCACTAGATTTGTTACAAAAATACTTTTAATCAATTTAACTTATCTAAATATTTTTCCAAAAATACTATATCATGTAATAAATTAATATACCCACATTGCAATGACCATATTTACATAATATATTATTTACGTATAGTGGCATTGGTTTAATAGTCTGTGCGTTCCATGACCCACAGAACATCACTAAGTATGACAATTATGTCATTTATGTCATGTGGGCTTTACTGTCAAGAAATTTGTAACTTGATAGAAGTGTAAACATCAAAAGTAAAATAAACGCTTCGAAACAGTATACATTGCCTAACATTTAAATTTAATATCGCTGCTGGGTCTATATTTGTTTAATTCAGCAAAAAAATTGTCAATGCAATGTAAATAATTTCATGTAAATAAGCTACTTTCTGAATTTCTCAGTTTTTTGGACACCCAAAACCTACACCTGAGACAGATTTAATATATTTCAGCCTCAATAATTTCTGAGAACATTAATTATGATTCAGTCAAACTGTTAAATTAATGCCTTCAAGCTTCTTTTTACCTTCAAACAACGGATCGCTAGAAACAGTGAATTGCGTAGAGAGTGGTACTATTTATTTTGTGATCAAACAAAGTGTTTTTGAAACAACACAATCGGATTTTACGCGTACAAAGGCAGTATAAAACCTTTTTATCCCGTTTAATGTATTTTACAAAAAAAGTTATAATCTCTTACGTACGTAAACAAGCTATTAAACATATTTTATTTACATCTTTGTGTCTGAAACACAAGAGATTACAGAATAAAAATAGCCCAAGCCCGAATAAAATGTTTTGCAAAGGCAGCGAACATTTACTATTTTAGTAATTTAGCTACGAAACATTAATTTTAGTGCTCCTTCTGCGATAATGTTAGTTTTAGTGACTGTATCACGCTGATCAGCGATGTAGGCCAAACGTCGGACCCCGTATAATAAAAAGTTTTGTAGAGGCGACGAACATTTACTATTTTAGCAATTCAGCTACGAAACACAGATTTGGTCCCCGAACTGTCACACACGGCCAATTGGGAAGCACCACAAATTTGTGGTCAAATAAAGATAATTGAAATGAACGTTGAACTGATGCTTTTTCCCTCTAACTAGATAGAATTTGTATTAGAATAAAAGAGACGATATATATTTGGTTTTGGCGCTGCAATTTTAATGGCAGCTGGTAGCTTGTGGTAAAAAATGATATTAAAATTTGGTCCCTCAAATAGTCTGTGAGTAGTAATTAACTGTTTTTGTGAGAAATGTGAACAGTAGGTATAGTCAAATATGGCTTTTCGAGTTTTCACAAGAACTCCGTTGAATGGCGTCAGTTGTAGCCTGCAATACAACTACGTTATACGAAGGCTTATTATACATAAATATTGGCTGTATGGACTAATTCTAGTTTCCTTTGCTTGCCTATGTGACGAATTCTACTACTACTACTAATGACTAATTATATCCCACACGTATACCTATGTACCGTATATTTTAAAAAAAACCAGTATTTTATACACTATTGCGTAGCGCAATATAGACTACATCTTCCTATCAAATTTCTGTTATATAGTCCCAATAATTTCTGAGAAAATCAATTGTCACAAAAAAGAGACAAGACGGGCGGATGGATCGAAATGACGTAAACATAAAAATTTCCTTAGTGCTGTAATGGCTACGACACCTTAGAAGAAGCTGGTTAAATTTAAATGCCTATAAGAGATCTGAATTTATCTCGAGAAAATTTTAGTCAAGAGATGTCAAGATTATCCTTTGATTAATTGTCACTTAATTAAGTAACACGTGGCTGTTACTTATTACAAGTACTAGACAGTGAAAGGAAATTAGATTTGTAGTGCAAAATTTCTAAATTACATTTTCTAAGAAATAATTCAAAACTACTGGGAATTGAAACAATAGAGGAATATTGAGACAGAGTTTTAATGAAAATTAAAACTCCATTTTTTAATAATATGTACGATGGTAGGCACGTACATGAATAAATTTATTGCTGGATAATTAGCAAGACCAAAACTTTGAGCAATCTATGTACTTAATATATTACACCTGCCAATATAGAAAAGAGGAAATCCGTTCCAAAATAGGTCACAGACAAATGCAGCAGTAATTTGAAGATGCATCTATCTACAGGTAAAGCATATACGTTTTAAATATTATCACGTAGCAATAAAGATTTTTGTATTTATAATCTTAAGTGGAATTAATTATTTTAAATTAAGCAACAATTATATCGAGAAAACAACAACAGCTAATTGTCTTTCGTACTCAAGCAGTAGAGCCTAGCACTCGTATGGTGATAGTGCCATAGCCTGTGTGTGTGACCTAGGTGACCCCATAAAACACGGTAAGCAATTTTGACTCGCCAATCAACATATTTCTACCCCCATATATAATCCAGAATAGAAAAATTGGCCAAGTGTGTGATAGTACACGCACAGTGAAGGTTGAGGTTGCAAAATAAATTTTCACTGTTTTGGTCATTTTACTACAAAATTAGTTCGTTTAATAGAAATGACTTTATATCTCAAAAACTACTTAATAGATCTTAGTTCTAATCAATTTTGGTTGAAAGTATTGATTAAATTCTACTAAATGATTTTTTTTAATTGCCCACACCACAGTTTAAGGAAATAGGATATATAAATTCATAAACTCAATTATTCGTAACTATGTTACACGTCAGGGTTAATTAAATATGCATTATTAGCAAATTTTCAGTTATTCAAATTTACATAATTTGACATCAATCTTTCTAATCCATGAATTCAAGCTATAGAAGGTGTTCCCGACTAACCACTTATTAAGCCGGCAAGTAAATGTATTCAAACTGCCGATAGTGTGATTTTGTTCGGTAGTTTAGTATAAAGGGCGCGTTCCTTTAGTATCTCATATCGCCCAAAATGCTCCGTTTGCCATTCCACATGGCGACCACGGTCGTTATGATCGTGGCGAAAACGTCCCTAATGACGTCATGACGCTCACGCAGCGCTCACAACGACCCAAGCTAGTAGGTGGGTCGATTAACTGTTCCACTTGAGCTTGTAATGATTTTGACGCCAGCAAGCAAATGGAACGGGAAAAATCACGTTCGTGAACGTGGTCGCTGTGAGTCTGTTGCGGAACGTAGCTATAGTCGTATCCATAACATGCGTTAGCGTGTTAGATTTTTCCAATCGTCTCGGCAATCGTGCAATCCTATCTCTGTACAGAGTCTGGAATGAATATACTTATTCCCTCATATTGACTTAACTAAAGATTAAAATATTATATAATAATATACTGCTTATTTTTACTACAGTAAATAAAATTATAAAGAGTTATATATTTCAGTTTTCTTCTCAGAAATATAATGGCTCAAATACAAGGATTTATGTCCATTACAATGTAAAAGTTGACAAGTGTACTTGATAGATTTCCAAGGAAAGCATGGTGACCGCAAGAAAGTACCACATACCTCCGTCTAGACTACACAGAAGCACCTATTAGCATGTGGCCATCCTGGTCCCACATACGTGAATTCGATATACTTGATAAGGACGGAACATAGCAGCTGCATGTGAGTGAGTCTATCTGACCTTGATTTATGGAATGAGAATCGCGCCGGTGCGATGTGTGTGCGTTGCACGGTACCAGGTTAGCAGAAAAGCCTTGGAGGCTTTTCGACCCATGTCATTATTGAATATGAACCTTCTTTCTTACGCATTAAAGTTCAAAATTACTTTTGTAAATATTAGAACACTTGATATTCTCTCAGAGCCGGTTCAAGGTGTGTCCATCGATGTATGGTGTTAAGCTCAATTCAACTTATGTTTGTGTGTGTAACCAGTACGCCACCTGTGTTGACTTCGCCACAAAATAAATTAACAAGTTTAAAAGTTCGTTGTTGAACAAATTACATACAAACTTTTTTATTAGGCCTATTCACCATTTGTTAAGCCTGCCGACCATGTTTTGTTATTTTTTATATACCCATCTCTAGATTTTTGTTATTTTTCTACGCTTGTGTCGTAATCAGGTGCCAATTTATTTAGATATCTTACTTATTTACTTTGCTTCCAAATATGTAAGTGAGACAATTTTGATTGATTCAGTTGATTCCAAATAAGTGATCTTCCAAATGTGTAGTTGCTATACGATAACCTTTATCATTTGATTGTCTCAAAAAAAAGATTTTCTAGAAGGTTCTCGATGTTTTGTAGGAAATTTCTCGATAAGGTTTTTCCTTGCTATTACGTTATTAATTCATTTAAAAGATAGTTATATAACTTTTTCAAAACGGTATTATATTGAGAAGCGGTGATATTCACTGTTTATTAGCGAAGCAGTCAATTTCGTTGCATTTCATGGTAACAAATCTATCCGTGCAGGAAAACTTATAACGAGGTGGAAGGTTATTTACTGGTCTAGAGTATGCCGCCATAATAACATTTGAGTTGTGTTCCAGCATTAGTGGCCAGGTTCCAGACTCCCTTTAGAGAGCGGCAGCACAGTGGTAGCACCTTTGGTGTTACAAATGTCTGATAACAGAAAGGAATATCTACCTTATAACTACATCATATCTGACCGTCTGCTTGTCTATGTTTGTTACAATTATTTTTCTCGAAAGCAGGCTGGCCATTGATAGTTGGAATGAAAACATCTTCTATACTTCGTACTGTGTAGTTATTCTTGAAAAAATTAAAACCACAAATTTAAAAAAAATATAAGAAACTTTGTGTACAGAACAGTATGGGTCGACGTTAGGCACGTGTTGGGAATTCATAAATTTCCCGTTTCACTTGCTTGCGGGCGTTACAATCACAAACTCTAGTGGAACGCATTATGGAGCGTTGATGTCATTAACGACGAAATACGCAAATGTCATTGGTTGATTTGAAATTCGCGCCTTTTTCAATGTCAGCAGAGAGCATGAATGCTCTGTGGTCAATGCCCACTTCGATCCAGCTGTTAACATGGGTCATTGTGGGCGCTGTGTGATCGAAAATAATTAAGTTTTCGCCACGGCCATAAAGACCGTGGTGTGGACCGCACTCAAAGTTATATAACAATGGTTTTGTTTTAAGAGGTCGACAGGTGGTAAAACAGGTATTAGATGGTTCATTTTTCTCCTTCATTTAAGATGAACAACCGAAGTAATCCATGTAAAAATAAACTCTATGTATTCAAAGTCTTTGAATTCCGGCGTGTCCTTTCAGCTTTCGCCTGTAGGCAGCCTTCCCCCTTTGGGGTGTCATTGCTACCACTTGGCTCCAACAAGCGTACCTTATGACTAGATAAGTCAATTGTGATGGAAAGTGTTTAACGTTGTCTATAGACATATGCAACACTAAAGACCAATGTGGTGCCTCGTAGATGAGACTGGAACAAAGTTGTAATGATGGCATGCTCTAGACCAGAGGTGGTAGCTATGAAGACGGACTAATACCCTACCACCTGTAATGTGGCTTGTCTGTAGATTTATTACAAATAATGTATCAAATAACAACATTATATACAACGGTGCCTATATATTTAAGTAATACTACCAAATGTTGAAAGATACCGTTTCTAAAATCTGTACTAATATTATAAAGAGGAAAGATTTGATTGTTTGTTTGCATTGAATAGGCTCCAAAACTACTAAACGGATTTGAAAAATTCTATGACTGTTGGCAAGTTACACTATTCCCGGTTGACATAAGCTATATTATATATTAGAAAAAAATAGGGATCCTTTCTAAAACTCCAATAATGTAACCCAAGGTGTAAAAAAATACCTAAAATCGCGTGCGCTGCGAAAACTATTGATAATAAAATAAAATAATGTACTACGACCTTGCAGAACACATCGTTATTTACAAAAAGTGTCGCGACAGCATATGTCTAATTATTATAGTTATGCCACAATAAGTGTTGTTTTATTTAAAAAATTTAATTTAATTGCCACCGCTAGAAAAGGCCCTTTATTTGTATCTTGTATTCATCCATATAAAAAAAACTACTTTATATTCAAGACTGCTTCAATTTGTTTATATAACTTTTTGAATTATTCAATTCGGACATTCCATTGGAAAGATATCACGAGTTTAAAAATGCAAGTATTAGAAAAAAGTTGCGTAGTCGCCGCGGATCCTAATCAGCTAGCTAGGCTTATGCGATGTTGGCGTCACTGGGATACGGGCAGTACGGGAGGGGAAATATTTTGAATACGCTTAGTAGGTAATTAAATTCAAAAAAAGTTATTTTTAGATACCCGTGCGAAGCCGGGGCAGACCGCTAGTATAAAATAATCTGGTAGCTAAAAGCAATTTGTACCTTGTAACAAATAACATAGCACGTTTGGAGGACAGTTCACAAATAGTTTAAGTTTAATCTAAGCGCCTTAAAGTACAACTTAGTTGTCGGACTACAATTGCATTGTTCTTCTGTAAGCACTTTAGCTAGTACTTAGTCTAAGTAGTTGGGTAAACAAGATAATTCACGAGCATCTATACTAACTTAGTGTAATAAAACGGATCGATGTGTGCGTGAGCGCCGTGTAATTATTTTCGCTGACATACATACACAAGCTCAAATAGTGTTGCAAATAAATAGAGTAGTTTAAAAATTAGGGAACCTTTGTCTTGTGCACTGATAAGCAAAATGAGACTTAGATCCTACTTAAAAGTGCTTCACTTTACGGCCAACAACTTCGGGTTCCAAGCATATTTATACTATTCATACTAATATAATATTGTAAAGAGGCAAAATTTGTGAGTATGGATATACGGAGTAATCTCTGATCCGATATTGATAATTCTTTCACCAGTAGAAAACTACATTATACCCAAGTCACGTGGGTAAATGTGTATTTTTTTTGACGCCCAGCCAAGTGGGCAAGGGGCAGCTAGTTACACATATATTGATGTTTAAGGAGGAGGTTGTATCATTCCTACAAACGTCCATAAGCGACGGTATCCACTCTCATCGGATGGGCCTTCGGCCTGTTGGCCTGTTCAGGCTATAACGAATATATAGTGATGAAGAACAAAACATAGCGCTGCATTAGTACCTGCCTTGCATAAGTAATATGAATCAAAGAGCTAATACACATCTACGGCCTTATCGACGTGTTCTCTCCTGTTTCCTTGAGATACGGTACTCAATTACTCAACGGTTCTTTAGAACGATTAGAATCTCTAGAATCGTCTGGCGGGATAGTAATTTGGATCAAAAAGTTAATACACATCCACGACCAAAGCGCTCGCTGTCGACGGATGTTCGTTCTTGTTTCCTTGAGATACAGCACTCAATTACTCAACGGTTCTCTAGAACGATTACAATCTGTAGAATCGTCTGGCGGGATAGTAATTTGGATCAAAAAGTTAATACACATCCACGACCAAAGCGCTCGCTGTCGACGGATGTTCGTTCTTGTTTCCTTGAGATACAGCACTCAATTACTCAACGGTTCTCTAGAACGATTACAATCTGTAGAATCGTCTGGCGGGATAGTAATTTGGATCAAAAAGTTAATACACATCCACGACCTAAGCGCTCGCTGTCGACTGATGTTCGTTCTTGTTTCCTTGAGATACAGCACTCAATTACTCAACGGTTCTCTAGAACGATTACAATCTGTAGAATCGTCTGGCGGGATAATAATTTGGATCAAAAAGTTAATACACATTCACGACCTTAGCGTTCGCCATCGACGGGTGTTCTCCCCTATTCGCTTGAGAATCCACACTCAATTACTCAACGGTTCTCTAGAACGATTATTCCACATACAATAATGGTCTGGAGGGAACTTTCCGGCGAGGTAGTTCTACGTTTCTTCTACGTTTCGACATAGCTTTATTTAAGAAAAGCGTTATAAAAATGCTTACAGGCTAGCAACGCGTTAACTACGCCCTGATGTTACAAACGTTTATACATGACGTCTAAACACTTACCTTCAGGCGGATTTGTTTACCTAATTCTGGCAATAAAAAAGGCTATGCTGTCAATTGACGAAGTACCTGTTGATTCAAACACACAGTTTTAGCAATAGAGATGAGAGTTTACTAGCCTGCTACTCTAAAATGCCGCTTTTGAAAGAATTATAGATATACGTGACAATTTTTGAAGAAATTCTACTGTTCTTATCTTAATACTTTCACTGCGTAATGTGTTTTAATTGAAGTTTAAATTGGTGCGTTTGAGAATTAATTAGGCCCAACCTCTTTCACTGTGTGGGCTCTCCCACTCACTTTGTCTGCTTTACGTTTCAATAGTTTACTTGATGTTTCATAATTGATTCAAACACGCATTGTTTATTCCAAATAACTTGCCAATCAGTACCTTCCAAGCATATTTGAACTTTAAAGTACCTTTTATGAGCTATATTAAACTCAGTTATTGAGATATAAATAGATAAAACTTTATTGTTCACCAAAATAACAGACACAAAACATTAGCTATATTTTTTTAGGAAAAACGCTAATTGGCGATCTCTTCCAGACAATTTATTTATAGACTATTCATAGATAATCTGGCGATGTACGTGGTTTGTGCTCCATTCAGATGTTACCTTTTTTAAATATTATTGTTACATTTTGATTATAAATACATCCATACCCATAAAATATATTTTTACTCTATAAGTATTATAGTAAAGCAACATATTGTTACGAGTTTCGGGACTCGAATTAAAATACCGTTGGAATTATTATAGAGTTTATTCGAATTATACCAACACGTATAACACAGGTACAAATATAACCGAACACATCAAATCCAAATGTAATGCCGTCGTAATTCAATAAAACGTGCAAAGTCCGTCATTTATAGATATTCCCGAATGTACACACGTCTAGCCTTGATCATGGTTCTCGCTTGACTGCCACCTCCCTCAATCGGGCCATTGTTTTATACTGCAAAAATGCAATATGTCCGCCCGGCAACGTGGACCGAATTTCCCAGAATCAACTTGTACTTTAAAATCCGTAATACCTGGCTAATTATTACAATACAACAATATGCCGTATTTAATTTTCAATTAATAAGTAAACAAAAGAAGAAGATCTTAAAAGAATTACAATAGTTTCAATGTTATTAGTTCAAATGCCAACTGGTAATAAATGTGCTTTTACAGATATGCGGGTGTGAGTTAAATTAGCTAATGTCGTAGATTTTTATTACGAATGTGATAAGTGTCAAAATATAATGGAACTCCGTATCATGTTTTTAACCTTCTAGTATATGTAGATAGTGTCAATTTCACAATGCGATTCTCCAAAAGAAACCATTTTAAAACCCCTGATTGACGACATCCCTATGACTATTTACACAGACGAAAATTTCCAACACTCTGATACATGTATGACGGCATATAAAATGTAACCTCTTGGCAAAGTGTTTAAGAAAAAGTGCTGTAAACACGAATAGACACAATCATTGTATAACGTTTTTGAAAATCACTAGAGAACTGAAAAAAATATGAATCCATAAAAATAATGGATATTACAAAATCATTATCATTGCGCTTAAGATCCAATAATATCTTAATGCCTACGAGAATTACGAAGAAGTTAATAAACCAGTATTAAACCGTAAATATTTGAAAATAGGAGTGGATGAACAATTTTGGTTAATAATAATATTTTTTTACTTTAATTAAAGATATAATGTTTGTCAGGTGGTAGGGCATTTGTAGCGCCTTTGGTATTGCAATTGTTTATAGGCGATGGAAGCCGCTTTCCATCGAATGGGCCGTCTGCCTGTCTGCTGAACTCGTGAAATAAAAAAATAAACATAAAAATCTGCATACAAACCATTATAAGATTTTAAAACGAACGCTATTTAGGTAGTTTGGTTTTAGAAATAGTAAGTGATGGGGGATTTATGTACGAAAGTTCGATATTTTTTTATGGTAACATGTCTCCTTTATCTACTCTTATTTTCATTTATTTATGAGAAGCCTACCCTAAATATTTGTACGTCGATAACATATTTAATGAACTACAGCAAATTCTTGAATCGTGATCAAATTGTTGATCACGGCTGTGGATTATGAATTTGTGTGAAGATTTTAATAAAGACGATCGTTATATTCAATTGGTGCTATAAATAACTAAAGTAGTTTTAATGGTGCTTTTAGTAAAGAAAAAAAGTGTAGCTGGGCTCCGGCAGATTTTGCTACCCTGTTAGGCTCTGGCGGAATATGCTTAGAACTAGAATCTATCTGGATGGAATACAATATGCAGAAAAAAAGTTAATAGTCGAAATGACAACACCAACTTTTTTCAACATTTTATTACTTCCGTAGTTTGTGGACAGGGTAAGTAGCTACCGCCGTATCAGCCATATCAATGATACGGGGGCAGGCTACAAGGGCTCCAAAAACGTGTAAGCGAATATTCCTAAAATGTTGTCCACAATCTTTTATAGATTAAAATAACAATGTTGAGAATAACTGTTGGGCCAGCAGGGACGGCTATCAGACTTGTCATCATTGTCTATAGAGGCAGAAAACCTAGAAAAACTGAAATCGTCTTCAGCTATGGATAGTTTGATAAATCAGTTTTCTGATAAGTGTATCTTTGATTTGAATTGTTTGTCTAACTAAGCTCCTAGGAGCATTAAGTATAAATAATAATTTATAATAAATATATTAATATTTTAATTCAATTCGAGCCTTTCTTTTTTTTTCGAGCATTTTTTCGTTCCTTTGGGCCCTCCAAGACATTTTGATACAAGTCCCGTTTAAGGCAAATGCATTACATTAAATTATAAATTAATACATTAAAAGAAACTTAACCCCTACTGTATTCTACCTATAATCCCTTACGACTATAAGTACAAAACTAAACATAGATCATCGAAGTTATAAGCTAAGGTTGCCAGAATGCTGGCTACGTCACGTCCTAATTCGCTGTGTATCGCTGCGGAACCAGGACATACCAAATGAATCAGAAAATACTAATTGATGAATCTGAACGAAATAAGTCAACATAGAGATGTGCGGATATCTTTTATGTAGCCTGTATAATAACAAACTATGTTTTAAACACAACATAAAGATAACAAATTTTAATTAGTCGTTAATTTAGTCATATTTAACGATTTTATCTTCCGGTGCATCAATAACTATAAATTTGTCATTATGAAAGAGATATGAATGCAACGATACGTACGGCACGCTATGATGGCCGGTTTGACGTTTGATCTGTCACGATGTTACGCATAGATTAATAATTACGTTTGAAGTAGCAAATTGCTGTTCTTTATCACATACATACAGGATATATTTTTATACATGATATACATCATTCAGTCATAAATTTTTTCGAATGGATAATATTTAAAAAAATATAGGTGATAATAGCAGCGATTATAGTGAAAATAGCAGTATGGTTGAATCTGATTTAATGTGGCCTTTGGTGGCACCTGTTTCTGTCTGTTTCTGTATGGATTTGTTTTTTGTGTTGGAATAAAGTATGTATATTTATTTTCATTGGAATATTCTGTTCATTCAAATATATTAAGTAAGCGTTTATATTCTGATTTTATTGATACTTTTTAATTAAATACTACTTAAATACTATTTATTTGTAAATCCAAAATAATAAATTGACATAATTCACATCACTATTGTAATGTTTCAAATCGGCCATCATAACGTGCCCTACTTATAGTACTATTAAATTACTTTAAACTTGAATCCTAAATGCTTCTTATTACCAGTATATAACCTACCCTATACATTAATAAAATATGAATTCATGAAAATTTTGCTAGAAACTAAACAAACGTCGTGATACGTACGTAAATCGTGCTTAAAATAAATATGTAATTAAATTTACTTCTAAATTGAACATTCAAACCTTAATAACCACCACCACAATAAAAAAAAACATCCCTACACATTCATATACACACAGCCTCTTTGTGTCACTTTCTAACTTTACCCTAACCACAAGTCAGAAAGAGACATTTAGAGGGATCATAGAAAACTTGTATATGTTTACATGTGTGACGGGAGGCCAGGACTCGTTCCACATACGGGAAGGCTTTAGTAAACTTGCTCGCGTTTATATTGTCCTAGTACATTCTAAGAACATCTAATGCTGGAGAATCTAACGAATGGTTGGATTTAGGAGGAGTAGTGATTAGAAAAGAAACTTAGGGAAAAAAATAAGTTTTTTTATAAGCTTCTAATACAACTGAAATAACGTTAATATTTGTGACTGTGTGGCAGGGCAAGGGCTTAACGCGTTAGAGATTAGACATTATTGATGATGTTCAATATTAACAGATAACTCGTCTATATATAGTTATATATACACTAATGCAGCTTACCGTTTATTAAGACGCATTTGGTAATAGAAGTAATTAATATTGACGAAGGTGGAATAGGGGCATTAAAATAATGTATAAGATCTATAAATAAATTTTATATTGCGACATCCATTTAATTTTGAAATTCAACTTACATTATAATTAATAAGAGGAATAGTATTTTAATCATTTTAGACAACGTGTTTAAGAGCAGATTGTTTCATACGCTTTTACCGTCGCAAATTGCGTAAAAGCTTACGTTAGAATTAATAAGAGAAATAATATATATAATATTTAATCATTTTAGACAACGTCTTTAAGAGCAAATTGTTTCATACGCTTTTACCGTTTCAAGTTGCGTAAATCCGTGTGAATGTTATAAGTACTTATAAGATATTAATTAATATCACTTCACAATAGAACCAGCTTAAAATTTTATTACAACTTCTTGATTTAGAATATAAAATAAGAATCTAGTTTTGAAATCAAGCCTTATTTAAAAGGTTACGTATCGTTTTTGGCGGATGACGACTAAATTTTAAAATCTTTATGTTCGTTCTTCCATCTGTATGAATTTAAATATTGTAAATAAGATTAATAGATTAGTTAAAGATCAGTACTTCAAGCTATAGTGTTGTTTACTTTTGTATGTATCTTATACTAATACATAAAGCTGAATAGTTTGTTTGTTTCCTTGAACGCGCTAATCTCAGGAACTACTAATCTGATTAGAAAAATTATTTCAGTGTTAAATAACTCATTTATCGAGGTAGGCTATAGGCTATATATCATCACGCTAAGACTTAGGAGCGGAGCTCCAATGAAGAATGTTTCAAAATCGGGGGTTTTTCATAACTTACTCTTTTTTACTATTCCACTATGAATTCGTGGGCAGAAGCTAATATAATATGTGTGTTTATGTATGTATATATATTATCTTATATATTACTATTTATTCATTAACAAACTAAATTATTGTACGAGTGCGGGTTTAACAACTACCGACCTTTGTTGTCCTCACTATACTCCATCCAAAGGGTTGTCTGGAAGAAATCGCCATGCGCGATAAGACCGCCGGTTGTACTTGTATATTAATGTTCTTGATTGTATGTATAGCATTTTTGTAAAATAAAGTATGTTCTATTCTCTTCTGGTCTAAATTTATCACTCGTACGTATGTATACATATTTGATCAATATTATAATACATACAAGTTTAAGTATATGCATGTATTTGAGTGAATATTGAAAAATAAGTAACATCTATATTTATATACGACCTATAAAATCGTTTTAAGTTAGGTTGCCTAGAAGAGATCACGATTAATCCATCTACTGTATAACCTAAAAATATTGTACTAGTTGTTTAACGTTTCAATATATTGCTAATGATTTATAATGATTACATCTTTGGCTATTTGTGAGTGCTGTTAATCTATATACATATACATATAATAAAACTGTAGAGGTCGAATTTCTGCATAATGAAAAAAATGCTCCAAAAACCGAGTCAGGGAGATGTAAGAAGTGAAATAGAAGTAATTTAGATTTTTTAATTTTTTTTTGTTTCTCTGTTTGTACGGGCTAATCTCTGGATCTACTGGAACGATTTAAATTAAATTTTACTTAGCTATTTTGCTAAGCTTATATCCCTGGTCGACATATAGGATACTTTTGATCCCGAAAAATTAAAGAATTCCCGTGGGATAGTTAAAACCCGCACCACGCGGACGAAGTCGCAGGCATCGGCTAGTATAATACAATTATTCTATATACTCAAATTAACTATTACGCTAGAGTTATGGGTAATAAACGATGGATTACTCTGGGGACTATCCCAGACACCCAGTCGGTTACATAACGAAGAAAATTCGTTTCCGAAATTTACCATACCAGGAATCGAACCCGTCACCTCTGCGTTGCAGCGAGGTAGGCTAGTAAAGGCTCCCGCTCAACCACAGAGGCCGTCGGTAATAAAGTTTGAAGCTCGCAATACGTAACAGTATTAGAAGTTATTCCCATGAGAAAACTCCTCTAAATACTTAGAGAATATTCTTTAGTACATGATTTCTTATGTATTTAATTTTTGGTACCCGATATTAAAGGTTAGTTAACGAAGAAAGTTAAAAACACTATAACCAGTGTAAAAACCTTTAGTAACTGAATACTTCATTAAAAGCAGACATTATTGGTCATTAGGACCCTAGACGTCGTTAATGTTACATTCCCGGCTTCAAAGAGATTTGAACTAGCTCAGAGAGTACTTATATTGCCTTAGACTCAGCCGTAAAACAGAGGTATCAAGTGACTTAGAATATTTGTTTAGGTCTAATTTTCGTTTCTAATTAAGAATCGAGTAAAAGCGTTGCTGTCTATTAACTATACTATAAAGATGGACTATTCTCGTTATTTAGGTGCGCTACCATAAAAAATACATTTAATCAAAAATGCGAGTATTATACTAATATAGATAAATAAATATAAATATATTGATTAAATAAATTTTCGTTAAATATATTTTGGATGTTTTACGACTCTGTGGTTGAGCAGGGCTAATCCTTTGCCAGCCTACCGCACTGCAATGCAATCCGGGTTCGATTCCTGGTATGGAAAATTTCAGATACCAATTTTCTCCGTTACAGTAGTTCCCCTATATAGTTTTGTTCGTAAATCAAACTGAAACGATTCCGAGTTAGTCTGTGTTAAAAGACAAAATCAATCTCGGTTCAAGCGGAAGATCAGCGTTGATCTAATAGATCGACATTATTGCTGAGCTTGATCCAATTTTTAGGACTTATGTATATCTCCTGATACTTTGTGGTTGTGTTCTGTTTTTTTTGTTTTTATTATGATTTGTTTATTACTTTTGATGTGTTTTGTTTACTTGTGTATGTCCTAAAAATAAACCTGCTTTCTTTCTTTCTTTCTTTCAAAATCACTACGACAGCCTGTTGTCACCGTAAGAAATCCTGGATACATTAATCTCGACTCCCAGTGCAGATTTCTTTAGTACAAGGTACGCCGTAAGCCAGTCGGGATTAGTCTATATCCAATCGAATGTTCCTCTAGAGCTACAAATTGATGTATTATGCGGAATACTTGGCTTTAGTGAGCTTTACTTCTATTTTGTAGCAAAACCAGGATTTGCTTTTTCAACACTACTACACTTGATCTATACCAATAGGAACTGTCTTGTTTTTCAGGAATCAGTAAAATCAGTAAATCAATTTTTTTAATTGCATGAGTTCAACAGACAGGCAGACAGCCCACTTGATGGAAAGTGGTTACCATCGCCTACGGACATTTGCAACACCAAAGGTGTTACAATTGCGCTGCTGCTCTCCTAAGGTCCAGTCTACTGGAACCTGGTCATTAATGTCGGAACACAAGTCAAGGTTGTTATGGCAGCATAATCTAGAATAGGGATGGTATCCATCCAGTCGGGCAAATACCCTACCAGGTACTTGCCCGACTGGCTGGCTGTGGGTTATTTTGTCGCCTCTTACGACAGGCCGCCCGGCCGCAGAAAACTGTATTCTTTCTTCGTTCCTGCACGGATAAAAACAAACACTGATAATATATGAGTAGGTACAAATTGGTTAGGATTTCACTTTGTGTTGAAAAATAACACAGATCCACATCCACAGACTGTGATTTTTTGGTATGTTGTTTCCCGCCGAACATTAGTCTGAACTCAAAAATAGGGGTCAGTGTGCAAATAATCAAGAAAATCCTAAAACCGATCAGTGATTGAAAAAATAATATATATAGGGATATTCTCGATTATTAGCTCATTGACCTGTCTTATTATTAATTTAATAGGAGAGGGCAGAGTCTAATTTGACTTTGAGATACTTTTTTATAAATTTACAAAAGATTTTAGTCTCATAGATTTTTCAAGGGCGTGACGTCATAAGTAGAACACGATTATGAGTATGTCGTCCTAAGTAGGTATAAGGTAAGGAGTCAAAAAGCGCAATCATTATTGTTTAAACAATAATTAATAAACCAGGTGGTAGGGTATTTGATTGTCTGAATGGCTATAACCCCTGGTCGGAAGTATGCCGCCATAACAACCTTGAGTTGTGTTCCGGCATTAATGTCCAGGTTCCAGTCTCCCTTTAGAGAATGGCAGCACATTGGTAGCACCTTCGGTGTTACAAATGTCCTTAGACGAGGGTAACTGCTTTCCATCAGGTGGCCTGTATGCAGAACTCATGCAATAATAAAAAAATCTTTCGTGATATTTTAAAAATTATATGATAAGTTTTTTAATTAATATTTTAATGCCTACTCTTTTACATTTTACTAGCTTTTGCCCGCAACTTCATCCTCGTGGAAAGTTTTTTAACTATCCGAAGGGAACTCTAATTTTTCGGGATCAAAAGTATTTTATATGTCGACCAGGGATTAAGTTACCACCATACAAAATTTGATTTAAATCGGTCCAGTCGTTTCGGAGATTAGCCAGTAGAAACAGTCAAACAGAGAAACAACAAATTTAAAAAAAAACTAAATTAGTTCACTTCTTTCATCCCCCTGACTCGGTTTATAGCATTTTTTTTCATTGTACACAAATTTGACCTTTACAATTTTATTATAATTATGTATAGATATAAAATAATTTTCAACCACGTTGTGCTTAGGATACTTCAATTAAAAAATCCTGGTTAATTTTTGTACAATGACAATATATTTTCACTTTAATAAATATTACAAATATTGTTAAACACTCGTGCGTGATTATCAAAGTAGATAAAGCGGGTAATATACATCGTTATAAGCGAAGATTCGTAGTATCTATTTACGCTTATATGCGCAACAGGTATACTCGTATTATTAGTATTGCTTTTAGTAATAAAACCGCCTAATGTCTTCTGTACTTAAACTTCTTAAATTGTATCTTAATATTATGTAATAAAGTATATTCTATTATATTCTTCTCTCGTACTTATACTGTTCTTCCTTAGAAAATCATTTTCCCCCAACACACACACACACACACACACACACACACACACGATTGTTACAATCAGTTACATTATTCAAATTCTTAGTCAACTTAAGGAACATCTAAAGTATGATGTTAATTTCATGTTTAAGTTACTATTATTATTTACCCGTGCAGGAACGGAGAAGGAATACAATTTCCTGCGGTCGGGCAGCCTGTCGTAAGAGGCGACAAAACAACCCAAAGCCAGGTGGTGGGGCATTTGCCCGACTGGATGGCTACCACCCCTGGTCTAAAGTATGACGCCATTACAACCTCGAGTTGTGTTCCGGCATTAGTGACCACATTCCAGTCTCCTTTAACAAATCTGCAGTGCATTTGTAGCATCTTTGGTGTTGCAAATATCCATAGGCGATGGTAACCGCTTTCCATCAACAACTACTGCAATAATAATAAAAAATAAGTTTTTTTGTTCTCTGATTAGATATCTTAATTACGTTTTATCTGTCGTGACTTATTAATAGCTCACTATCAGTAATGTGTTATGATTATAATAAAAATAGCTGATAGTCATCCAAAAATTGTAAACTAAAAAAAGAATAAAACATCTCGAGCATCGCTTTGCGTGGATTACTATTCTAAAGTCCAGGGTTTATTTTTGTTTCCCGTTGATATTTTGAAAAAATGTGTAACCCTTGTGCAACTTTCATGTTCGCCTGTTCGTCCGTCCATCTATCGGTTGATCTTTCATTTTTTATGATTTTGTAAAGAAATGCTAATAACAATGGACTTTTGGTTACCTGTCTTTTTAAAACAGTTCATATAACATATGTAACTGTAATATATATAAATAGCATAACTGTAACATACTAAAAATGAACAACAAACGCTGTTCAATAAAAAAACATAAACATGTAAGTTTAGTATAAAACTAAATAGCAACGGCCTGAAATTTACGGCTTTCGTTTTTCCTGGAATTATCCAGGAGATAACCAGCATTAGCCGGTTATTAATTGTCTGCACCGTCGCAGACCTGCTGTCCTTAGGGACAGTAACAAACTGTTGTGTCTCACAAAGATATGAATACTGCAAAGCTTGTACATAGTCTACAGTATGTAGTATATTATACTACAAATGAATTAGGATTACTCATTATATTAATACGTGAAGCAAAAACTCTATGCCCTTTTTTACGAAAATTGCGCGGGCGGTCCTCCGTCCTACATGAAATTTTTCACACTTATAGCTTATATAGAGAAGGAGTAAATAGTGCTAATTTTATTTTTAATTATGTAAAAAATACATTAAATCAATAAAAAAAACATTACACACACTACTATGTATTTGACACACACACGCATATATACTCTTTTGTTTATTGTTCAAATCAAATTAACAGTGTAACAGAACCTTAATAATGTTCAAACTTATAATTTAAATTAATTATGTTCGAATTTCGACCAATGGGCGATCACTAGTTAAAATAATTGAGTGTGTAACAAATCGCTACCAGATGGGAGTCTGTTCAGAAGGCTGGCTGCATTGCCTCGCTTTATGGAGATGCTTATTCGTTGGGCGAAATATGAGCCAGCCGTCTGATCACGGGTGGTATCAAAGAGTTTCTTGCAAATTGCTTTGAAGACACTATTTACCGATGGACGTCACGGACCTAATGTTTCAACTCCTAACGGCACAAAAATGATTCTTAACT
The DNA here is from genome assembly GCA_949752895.1 of Dendrolimus pini. NCBI lineage: Eukaryota > Metazoa > Arthropoda > Insecta > Lepidoptera > Lasiocampidae > Dendrolimus > Dendrolimus pini. The sequence goes on along the minus strand of OX457132.1, from coordinate 19,043,346 downwards.
AGCTCTTTATAGAAGCACCAGGCTTCCGCATTTTATGATCAAAGTAGTTCAACATCAAACAGCAAAAATATATAACTCTAATTTAGGGTACATATATGAATTTATCGTTCTTATTTATGTCACTGAATAAATAAATTAGTTTTAAGGAATCGATCAACCAAAAGTTAGGGCAAGTCAGAAAGTTTGTTTGCATTTGGTGCATGTTCACTAGAAACGGAAACCATGAAAGTGATATTGAAAGAATAATAATGGTAGGTGAAGAAGGTAATAAGGTGAATGGAATGTTCAACTCATACTTACATAGGTATGATCTGCCGTGACGCCTTAATGGAAACATCTAACAGTGGATGCATATAAGAAGACGAAAGTCCTATCTATCAGGATTTTTTTTATATATGAAACGCTTAGATTAGATAGATCTTAGATCACAGGAAATCTGCACTTAAGATAGAAATTACGCATAAACGTGTTTATAAATGCCCAATACCACAAGTAACGACTAGTTTTACCCAACAACATATCAACTTTACAGCCAGCTCCTTTCATCTACAATAAATTACCCGAAATAAAAATATTAAAAAGAAAAGGGGGTATCTAACACTGAAAGAATTTTTCAAAACAGACCAATAGTTTCTGAGATTAGCGCGTTCAATCAAACAAACTCTTCAGCTTTATATATTAGTATACGATATATAGATGTTTACACACAATACCTCAGACAAATAGTATATAAAAGAAAACAAATCGTGTTTTAAAAAGTTTTATATTGAAATAGCTTAGAGAATTAAATAACGATGATGCCGAACATTTTCTGAAAATAGGTATATATAGTGAATATAATATTACACAAGATATTAATAAAATTCCATACGCATGGGCAAACATACTCACACACACACATATACACAAACTGTTTTAGAAATTTCGTTAAATGTCATGTCAAATGTATTTGATATTATTGTGTTTACATTAAGGGATAGAACACTAGCCCCTATAACACAGCGCAAACTAGTTTAGGGGCTAGTAGAATCAAAAAGATACTGTCTTATCATGTATAATTTTCAAATAAAAAAAGCGTGTTAGTAAATGAAAGACGCAAGCTGTCTCGAAGGGATGCCCCTGGGACCTGAGACCCAATTCTGCTATTGCTATTTCGTCAGAATCTTCAGACATTATAGTCTCAATCGTAGTTTTGCTTGATTTCGATATTTATTTCATTCCAATGGCATGCCCGTGTCACTCTGTTTTTATAAATATCTTTAAGCTAAAACTAGCAAAATAGATTTTTGCTAGCTATTCAGTATTAATTTTGGTTAACACCATTTCTGCTTATGGTAATACCATTTTTTCCAATTATTTTACCGCGACAATATCAAGAAGATGTTTCAGATTTAGTAAAATACGATTTTTGTTACTATCGCAATGGAATCATACTGTGATTATCTTCAAATCACCAAAATAAGGAAATAGAAGAACTGGGCCCCAGGACACCTTGCGGCATTGGGTATTACTATGCCCAGTACCGCCGGTAGAGTCCCCCTCAGCCCCACCACGTCATCGGGAGGACACGAGTAAAGCGGCACTTGCGACCCCTTCTTCACCGTCAGCGACAGGGGTCCTCCTGCTCATACTCCTCCCTTATCTTTCGGTACCTAACGGCGAATAGCCAGTTCAACTCGCTGGGTAGTGAGAGATCCCGAACGATGAAGGACATCAACTCATGGCGTAGGGGTTGACAATTAAATAATACACCTAGAAGGATATATCCATTGGCAACAGATGCTAAACCATATCTATGAAATTCCGAAGCTTATCGGTTTTATCGGGAGCTATCAATTCGCTTTGATAGCGGATTTACATGACAAAGAGCTGGCATCTATTTGGGGACAGCGGGTAAAAATTGCTCTCCAGCGAATACGGCCAGCATTTTAGGATCATTCACAACCAATGGCGGTGCGATATGAGACTAACTTCACCAGCGAAACTTTGTTCGCGTTGCAATAACGACATATCTGTTGAAATGCGACCGTAACGCCATCTTTATATTCGTATCCCAGGGAAACATAACAAGTATTTATTCTAAGTGTTGACCCGGAGTTTAAGATAATCCTGTGTTACTTTCATTTAAATCCGTTCTGTAGTTTTTAAATGTTGCTCTAAACTCTAAAGTGCAACACGGCAACTTTTTGTCGCCGGGCTAGTTAGCGGTTTCACTCATTGCAAGTCGGAAAACTTTGTCGGCTGCTCTAAATGGAACAAAAAGTACAACTCGTCTGACGCCGTGACTGAGTGCTTGCGTGTGCAAGCCACCGACATGCCGCTAACATTTCGAACAGAAGATGATTGTTTTTATATAAGCGCTTAACAGGTGGAAAAACATTCTAAAAATTGTATTTTCAGTATATACTGGCCAATACTAGTCTCTCTGATTTTTCCCCTTTTTAAACTCATTGTATGTATAAACTCAATACCTACGTCTACAGATTATCATTACTAATTTAATGATGTGTTAGATATAGTATAGTATGTATGTATGTAGTAGATATAGTATTATCATTATTATTTAATATGTATTTAAAATTAGTGGTCCTGGCGGACGTTGTCCTGCTCTGAAAAAATAATAATCTAGGACCCGATTCTTCTACCCCTACCGGTTCCAATTGTGAAACTAAACCATACGACGAGTACCCACTCAAACACACAAAGAAAATCATCAAAATAGGTCCAGGAGATAAGGAGGATCCTAGAACCCGATCCCAGCGCCACTTACCGATTCCAATCGTGAATCTAAACCACCTAGGGATCCACCCACTTAAACACACAAAAACATTTTTTTATTTATTTTACATTTATACAATTCATTTTTATCTATATGGAGGTTTAAGAATTATATTTTGATTAGAATTATTTCGCATTTACAGCATCATCGCAACTTCCACCGGAGTTCAACTTACCATCGATTATGCATGTGGACCGAAACTGGTTCGTCACATCATCGACTCCAAAAGGATCACCGGTCACCAGGGTCTATAAGGACAGAAGCAACAACGGACCAGTGCTCTATGGCCTGGAAACCAATGGCCCACCTGTCCCGTTTGAAATTAACCCTCATTCGGGAGTCGTTACTGTTAATGACACTCTTATTGATAAGGTAATAATCATTTTTACTGTTTACTTCATTATTTGTACAGTCTGTGCGTTAGAGATATAATACATTGAGGATGTTGGAGATGTCCCATAATTATAACTCTATGATATTCGTTAAAGTAACCGACTTGTTTGCCATATTGCGGAAGCGATTATTTTCCCTGTGGCGATGTTTTCCGAGTAAAGTTAAGTAAACCATATACACTCCTTAATATAATTATTACCTTTGAAAACACATGGGGCGTTAAATAAAACGTGCGCTGTTTTACTTATGATTAATGGGATACATTTTCAATTTTATATTTTAAGATCGTATCATTGATCACATCATCATCGACTAAGGTATTGTTACTATTAAGTTACTGCTTATTTATAAATATTTCCAAAAAAATACTTGGAGCGTTTCAAATTCCAACAAAAATAACATTTTATTTTATCGTGGTTTCATTTTTAATTTAAAAAACTGCAATGATAGTATATATGTATTCCTAACGTTTATAAATGAGGAATATCTGACACACTCGTTCAGATATTACCTATTTTCAGGACGAAAAAGTATTTTGTTTCTAATGCTGATCAAATTTATCTACATGTCGAAACAATGCCACTGCCCTTATTATTAAGTATGCCATGCCGTCAATTAAGTAACATTAAAATTGTGTTTTATTTCAGGAAAACCGATCATACTCATTATGGGTGACAGCATACGATGGTTCAATACCACAACGCACTGAAGTATATGCAACGATAACAGATAATTCTGGTCAAACTCCGAAGATACCTCATCCACCTATTCCACCACTTCCCTTTCCAACTTATCCCAACCTTCCGCTACCACCAAAGGTTACAAGAACCACACAAAGAACCACCAAAGTAACTGAGCAAGTTATAGAAGAAGAAATAGTACCTGAAATTACAACGACTACAGAAGATGAAAATACAAAAAACGATAACAATCCTGGAGTAGAGAACAATGCAATAGGTTTATCTGAAAATAATACTAATTCAGGAACAGATAAGAAACCAATAGCCACAAGTGATTTCCCGCTTACAGTAATTTCACTAATTGCTATTGCAGCATTAGTTGTGATTGTAGCAGCTGTGATTTTGTTTGTTTGTAAGAAAGGGAGATCACAGCGGTCAACAAAAAAGGAGGACATGGTAAGCATGCTTAAATATACAAACTAGCTAAATTCCATCCAACATTTACATTTTAATCACAATTATAACACACCATTTTAAGATCCTTCTTCATTTATATACGTTTCTTATTTCATTTAAAAAATTGTAGGAGCTAATATTAATTCATAAACAATAAGTTGATTCATAATATTTTATCCGTGCAGGAACGGAGAAACAATACAATTGCCTGCGGCCAGGCGGCCAGTGTCAGAGATGACAAAACAGCCAGGTGGTAGGGTCTGGGTGGCTCCCATATCTGGTTTAAAGTATGTCGCCATAGCAACCTTGAGTTGTGTTCCGGTATTAGGGGCCATGTTCCAGTCTCCCTTTAGAGAGTAGCATTGCATTTGTAGCACCTTCGGTGTTACAGATGTCCATAGGCGATGGTAACCGCTTTCCATCAGGTGGGCCGTCTGCCTGTCTGCTGAACTCGTACAATAAAGAAAAGGAAAAAGACGTTCTTTAATATAGGAAAAACAATCTAAGATTCTATTGCATTTATTAGTAAATTTCAACATTACAAGATTTTGGCCAAAATGATTATTAAATTTTAAATTAGCGTAACAGGTTCAATTTTTTCATTCCTTCCACGGCTTAAAGATCAATTTAACGCTAAATAACAACTACGTGAGAATCAAATTTAAAAATGTTGCGCTCTAAAATGATAGATACGAAATCTTTAAAAGGAATTACATTCAATTTAAGTTTTACAAAACTAAATTTTTAGTAGAACTCAAATATATTTCTAACTTGTTAAGTGCCAAGTGTCAAAATAAAATTAACAAGTCTTATTTGACGTTCAAAATTACATAATTTTTATGCCTATACGTAGATGACGTCTTGGTCTTATTGCTTGAATAGACAAATATATAAATTTTAAAATAGATAGACATGTGTTACAATAATTTCTAATATTATTACATCTCAAAAAGAACACGCGTTTAGATAAAATGCTATCATCTGACTTTTAAAATATCACTATAGATATAATTTCACCTTTGACCAATTTAATATGTTTTTATTCCTGCCTCGGGTTGTCTGGAAGAGATCGCTTCTTAGCGATAAGACCGCCCATTGTGCACATATATAATATTTTTAGGCTATAAGTTCATTTGTGTTTTCTGTAATGGTGTACAATAAAGCGTTATCTATCTATCTATCTAATTTCAATTTCTTTTCAAACAATAATTAATGTGCTATTCCACTCCTTTTACTTGTACCTAGTTCGGACGGCATAAGTAGAGGCTCGTACAAAATCTATGAGGCTGCGACATTCTATCATTTTATAAAAAGTATCTCAACTAATTTGATAGTACACTCCCCATTCAAAACGTCAGAGCTTCCTTGATTTCTACCGGTGTACTGTAAAGGCCAGAGGTTTCTGAGCTGACCGGAAACTTCAATAAGAGACTAGTTCAGAGCATAAATTTATATTACCAACGAAGAGACCCTTTTACATAGATGTGTTCTTCTCGCAGCCCGATACAATTCTGTCTTCTCTTGTTTTGGGAGGCGTTCTACGATTTTATTTAAATGAATTATATTTCTTAACATATAACGACTAAGGAGGTTAGTCGTTCAGTACTGCGTTGTGACGTCACAATTCTAACGAGTCAAAATACTAATTAATTTTTATTATTTAAAAGGTAATTAAAATTATTTCTATGATGAAATTTTTAAAGTAATATAAAGCAAGGTATTTTAATGCTCTTTTATATAAACATAATTTTAGAATTTGTTGTAATATGTGTCAAATATCTAATTTGAACTTATTTGTAGAGAATATCTTCTTTCTTAGATATGAGGGCTATGAGCTACCCCTATGTTGAGTTCCTTTGAAATCTGCTCATTGTTTTTCGAATGATTCGCGATTTACGAAAAGAGATAAATATTCTATAAAACCTTTATTTTTGGAATCTGCTGATCCGAATAAGTCCCCTCCATTTTTATTTATTTCTGAATTCACTGTACAAACACCACCTTTCTACAGGTTTATTTTATTATAAATTCAATTAGGTCACAAACTATTTTATAATCCAAAGCGAAAATTAGATTTTGAATAAATATGAACGTTCTTGAGATCGTTAAGATTAACTATCTGCAACTATTTCATTAATTAAACTTTAGAATATTTCGTCTTCATTATATCTTTGATTAATTGACATAACGTTGGTAATCCAAACCGATAGTCCAAGCGTAATTTAAAAGCCTGTTTTTAAATATACCATCTTGACTGCAACTGTTTCATCAATTTATTCATTTTATATTCATCGGTCGGAAAAAAATTAAATTGCTTTCTTCTGTCTTCTATTAATTGAACCTTCATCAAATTCCGTCAAAATAACCTGTATGACATATTTTATAAAATACCAATCAATTGAATGTTAGTCTCTATCTACTGACAGTGAAGGATTCGGTAGGAGACGTAAGACTTTTTATATTTTTATTTGACTACAGAACTCTGTAAACTAAAATTGAGCGATCGGAGGAGGTCAGGAGTGAAGTTACTTTAAAGTTCGCCTGGAGGGTGCATAATTTTTCCTTACGAGACGATTTCTGCCACTTAACTCTACTGTATGCCGCGTAAAAGGACTTCCTTTAAAAAAATACTCAAATACGACCAATGTCTTAAAAACCACTCAATGGATCATATTGTTCAATGTGTACATGAATGAATGAATGAATCTTTACTTGAAGAGACACAGGTTTGATTTGAAGGGATACGATAGTTGATAAAACAGTATGACTAGTATCTGACCTATGGTCGTATAAATATTTAAATAAATATATGTAGGATAGCAAATAAATAAAGAATCTCCCTTTAAACTGATATAATTAAATAACAATATACAGTGGCGTAGCGTAGTGGGGGGCGGCAGGGGCGGCTCGCCCCGGGCGGCACTTTTTAGGGGGCGGCAAAATTTCACTATAAATATTTGAACCATTCCATATTTTTGTCGCAACTACAAATTCGGACCGATTGAAAACAGCACAGAATATTTCATTACTTATTTTGTGACGAATTCGGGGAATCCCCTTTCTTTGAATGATATTTTGTAGCGACTGCTGGCAACACCAAAAAGAAGAAGTTTCAAAATTGGTTCAGTAGATCCAGAGATTACTCCCTATAACGCCACAAATACAAATTTTACCGCGTTATAATATTAGAATAGGTCTAGTATGCATTAAATTGAAATACCTAAATAAAAAGGCGGCAAAATTGTCTTCCGCTCGGTGCGGTTGTCACGTAATAAAGTAAAAATACAACACTCGCTTGACAATCTAACTATAACCAATCCGCTGCTAACACAACCACCATCCTACATATGTGTTTTATAACTTTTACATTTTTGTGTTTATACATACATAGTTAAGAACTTTTAATTTCTGCGTTCATGTTGTTATTCTTTAAGTTAATCTACTTACGATAAATCTTAAAAATAAAATCTAATTTAAATCAATCATGATTGTAATAAGAATAATTCATCAAAAATAAATCCCTAACAAATATATTCACTAAAAATAAAAGAATACATATTGTATCGAATCGATTTTTTTCCGAATTTCCTGTTCTTTGTCCAGAAGTTATAGGAAGAAGGAACACACTTTGATAGGCACATAGGCTTTAAAATATAAAGTTTTTTTTCCTATATGTGTTGCTGGGGAGTTTTTTGATCTGTCTCTTCTTCTCCTTAAACAGCGCTAATACGTTGCGAAGAATACATAGTTGTACATAGAACAGAAAGTAGTCTTAATTTTTATTTTTCGTTATTTTTCTTCAAAAAAAGATTCTCTCGAGGAACTTAATTTAAATAAAAACATGAATTAGAATTTAATAAAAAGTCACTAATACTTAAATAATTAAAGATTTCCAAGGGTTTGTTTCTGCTAAAATAGCCACAGAATAGTAAAATGATAGACAACATTAATCTCAACTAGGGTGTTACTAGTGTTTTCTTGAAGCTTCTTCTTCTTAATTCCCATATATATTGAGATCTATAAAATGTTTAGAATTATATCTTACTAGCTTCAGCCCGCGATTTCATTCCCGTGGAATAGTAAAAAAAAAGTTTGGTCTTAGCGTGATGATATATAGCCAATGGCCTTCCTCAATAAATGGGCTATCTGAAACTGAAAGAATTTTTCAAATCAGACCAGTAGTTCCTGAGATTTGCGCGTTCAAACAAACTCTTCAGCTTTATATATTAGTATAAGATGTAATAAAAGCTAAATAAAATTAGATATAGCAATGAGCAATGATCTCTCAAGTGTGCATTATTCATCTCATGGCAATTCATCCACAATCATATCGATTCACGTTGGATACTTCAAAATTATCCATAAAATCCCTATTGTTAACAGAGCAAAGACTCGAGTGGCATCGTTCTCCAAGATGAGCCGGTCAATTTGTGGGATCGCCAAAGGGCATACTCCAATCGCTACGAATCCTGGGACAACAATCACTTACAGGTTAGATAGCGTTGTTCTCAAAGTCGATCACCATAATAATTCGTTGATACAATTCAAAATTAATTTTTTTTAAGTCCTTTTCTTGAACAGTATTTATGATTTTTTATATAAAGTACCTTATTAAACAGGTTACTGATATATATAGCATACAACTATTTCTTACATTCGCCTAATGTGTAATTATTTTTAATATATTACATGCTAGTCATTTATTCCCTTGACTTACTTTGCGTGAACCTTGTAATTTTCTGGTAGTCATATCTTCTGAACTACAAGATATTGAATAATTAGTGAATTTAATTTATTTATTTGAATTATAAAGAATTAATGAAATATTTTATATATTTTAATACTTTTCATTTTCTCCTTCTTGTGAACAAAGCATGATCTTATTTTATCTCTTCAATTGATTTCCTTCAGTCAATTCCCTTGATTGAAAAAATTATATAGAATAATATAGTGGTGATCTAAATAATACATAATATAAAACATAAATTAAATAAAGTAAGTAACGAAACAGTCTTTTACGCTATTTGCCATGCCAGAAATCGAACCTGGAGTCTTCCCGTTGCAGACCGGCAAAGGCTTAGCCAATGAACCTCAAAGGCCGTCGTACTATTGTAACGAAAAGCAGCACCATTATAAGATCAAAGAAAATAAAAATAAAAACTTCGTTTAAAAAAACCGACTTCAAAAACTAAAAAACTAAAATGTATAAAATAACTTATTTCTAAAGCTATTATTATTAATATATATTATCCAAAACATCTTGAAGTCGGTGCAAAGTAAAAAATAAAAATTACTATATTTTGAAAATTACTAAGTTTTTTTAGTTGTTTTTAAACGAAGTTTTTATTTTTTATTTGTTTGTTACTTTTTAGTGTCTAGCTATGTATGGATGGACTTACGAATAGTGCCGCGCTTCTTAAAAAATATAGGTCCCAAGAAACGGGAACCAAAAAATGATCGTAAAATGAAAACTACTGGGCCAAACTATGTCAAATTTTTAGGGGACCACATGGCAGCTATTCCGCGTCGAACAAAAAAAGAATCACGTAAATCGAATCATAAATCTCAGAGTAATCGGTGTACATATGGAACGGAGTGAAAATTATTTTCATGAAATTTTTTCATAAAATGAAAACTACTGGGCCAAACTATGTCAAATTTTTAGGGGACCACATGGCAGCTATTCCGCGTCGAAAAAAAAAAGAATCACGTAAATCGAATCATAAATCACGGGAGTAATCGGCGAACATACATAAAAAAAAGCAACAAAAAAAAAAGATCCCGACAAATTGAGAACCTCCTCCTTTTTACGAAGTCGGTTAAAAATGAAATTTAAATTAAAACAATTCTACTGTTTTATTCATGCAACTGACATTTTTTTATTTCTTCATGTTATTAATTTAATTTTTTTGGGAACATACAATAATTAATATTCTTAAATATATAAAAAAATATCAATCAAGTTTCCACTAAAAATTATTTATATAATAAAAATTGGCTCTAACAACTAATTCCAAAAAAATATATTTATACAAAAATTACATTAAATGTTTATTTAAATGACGGAAATATTTGAAAAAAAATATGTCACAACGTTAATTACTAACAAAATTGAGAGAAAAAATGGAAAGTATATAAAAGTGTAAGTCATTGGATTATTCTAAATTACAACATTTTTTGATTTGTGTTATAAATTGATATAAATTACCTATGAAAAGATCTACTACATTAGTAAATAGTGTATTGTATTGCTGACAAGTGCGATATAAAAATATATTTTGTATAGTTAGTTTTTATAACTTAGACTGAGAATAGGGATTTATCACGGAGCTCAGACGGAGCCACTTCACCTTACATACATATATACATACATAACTTCACGCCAGGTCCCTTGCGGAGTAGGCACGAACAACAGAGCGCCATTTAGGCTTATTCTTACACACCTCACTTGCTTCTTTGACATTCATAGCTCTTGTCATGCACGCTCGTCTGTTTTTAAGGCTCCTGACATCACCTTCTGCTAGTACACGATCAATTTCATCATGGAAGGTGTGTCGTGGCCTTCCTCGACTTCTGCATCCATCCACTTTTGCATTGTACATCTGTTTAGTCATTCTTCCATCATTCATTCTTTCCACATGCCCGAACCACCGGAGCATTCCTTTCCTTACCTTCACCCCGACACTCTCTTTCAGACCAACTCTCTTTCTTACTTCGGTATTACAACATACACTCACCTTATTTTATTAATAACTTTTATCTGGTAATTGAAAAATCAGCGCTTAATTTAGACTAATAGGTTAACATTGATGGATTAATTAATTTAGAATTACCTTGTTCGTTACCAGAGAAAGGATATAATAAACAAGAAATTTTTCAAACTAATTATTAGATTAAAATATTCATCATCACTATTATTTTCCTTTTGTCTATGATTTATTAACCGTTGTAGAATGCCTTACTTTTTAGTACATCATTATTATGAAATAATGAATTCATGGAAACGGGTTTCTTCGTAGAAACGGTTTTCAACATTAGTTACAGACATTTTCGCTTTAAGTTTTTTCATAATAAAGTTTTTATTTAAGTAGAAAAGCAATTTTTGTAACAGAGTGGCCGATGCGAGCCTACATAAACATTTAATGTAATGTAATCTGTGTGAAAGAAAACTTGATGGCTAAATAAACAAGGGTTACGTACTAGCATTTGACCCTCAGCGTAGCCGCGGGGAAGTCCCTAGTCTATCTGTAAACATACCTTAATTCTTATACATCAAATTAGAACATCTATTAACTATGGAGCCATGAAAATAAACTAAATTAGGCACAGCGGTTTTGGCAAAGGTGAGAGCTTTATGAAATCGTCATAGACAATTAATTGTCTGTCCTTTTATGTTCTCGAAAACTACTGGTTTTACAAAGATGAAATATGATAATAAGTCAATGTAGGTACCTACTTATAATGTTATAAAAGACGAACGCTCTATCTCGTTTATTTCTGCTGTAGAATAAAACCTAGAAACGACTAATACAATCTTATCTTATACTAACTAATATATATATAGCTGAAAAGTTTGTTTGTGTGTTTGCTTGAACGCGCTAATGTCAGGAACTACTGGTCTGATTTGAAAAAAAATATTTCAGTGTTAGATAGTCCATTTATCGAATGAAGGCTATAATATATCATCACTCTAAGACCAATAGGAGCGGAGCACCAATGAAGAATGTTTCAAAATCAGGGGGTTTTAAAACTAATTCCACGCGGACGACGTCGCGGACACAGCTAGTAGTGTTATAAAATTAAAACTAATATTTATTTCGTAGAAAATTTTATGATAAAGCTACAAATTACGTTGCTTGGATATGTCGGCCATACTAGCTAGCTTTTCCAAGATAATCTAAGTAAGTCACTTTATCTCATTTATTTCTCTTTTCTTTAAATTATGTTATCTGAATAATAGGATAGTTGAAAATCAACTTAAATGAGACCTTTTTTATCATTTTACTATTTACGTTGAAGTCTCTTTGATTTTGTTTGAGAATAGCAAATTGTAATGTCACAACTTAAATTTATCAAATAGTGTATTAATAATAATTATTGTTTCAACCATTATTTAAACTATGTTTATCTCGATACTTAAAAAGAAAGATATTAATATATTAGTAGGTTATTTTAAGGATCGCTCTATCAGCGTAAGGTTTACCGTTGTCGGAGAGAAATTGACATTATGTTATTTAGCCAATTGGTTATAATGTCAAATCATAATGATAACGAGTACGGCAAGTACTTGTAACATTTTAGCACACATACATATATTGTCATCCCTGTGTCTCTTCGGAGTAGGGGTAGGCAGAGACAATGAATCGCCACCTGCTACGATCCTAACAAACACTTTTCGCTTAATCAACTTTCTATAATCACTTCCTTCATACTTATTACTTACTTATTTAAAGTGCTTTTTACATGACTCGAAATATATTCAATCGGTAAGTACTTCCCGGTCGACCGGCGCCGACTCTACCACTTTCATTGCTGTCACATACTTGTTTTGTGATTCTGCTTTTATTCTTTCTCTCTATATGCCCAACATTCCTTTTTCAACTCGTGTCACACTACATCCTCTTTCAAGCCACAACGTTCCCATATCACACTGTCACACTTATCGTGTCACTTACATTAACCGTACATATATTTCTCAAAACTCTCATTTCAACTGCATTTATCTTATTTTCATGCTTCTTCTGCCATACCCAACTTTTAGTGTCATATATTAGCATAGCTAATTACTCTTTGGTGGCTTCAACATTTTAGTAAAGAATACAATACTGATTTTGTCGAATCAAGCCATTATTTCCTTATTTATTTGTAAGATTTAAAGACCTATGGGTCGGAGCACCCGTTTATCAGTCTGACCCTCTTGACTCCATCCAGTATCACGCCGTTCGTATCGTCGACGATCCCATACTAAGAGGTGGTTTAAAATCGACTTAGCCTTCGACTTTGCGTCCCTCTGCGTATTTTACCGCCTTTACAACGGGGAGTGTCCCTAGGAATGTTTGATCTGGTGCCAACGCCTCATTTTTAAAACCGCACCGCTCACCAGTAACGGGATGTTCACCCCCATTTCCTTGAGCTCCTACGCTCAAGTACGCAACGGTTCTGTAGAATATTATTCCGCGTACAACAATGAACTGGAGGGAACTTACCGTCGCAGTTTTGTCTCTGCGCTATGACATGAGGTTTTTTAAGAAGGCCGTTATAAAATTGCTTAGAGGTCGGCACGCGTTGACGACGCCCCTGGTGTCTACAGGCGACGATAACCACTTTCCATCAGGTGGGCCGTTTCCCTTTCGGCCGTTACGCAGATGAAAAACAGTGTAGGTATAGACGATGGTATACCAAAATTTTCGTGGTCTATTTATTATACAGAGAACGATAAACCGATTTGTAACGAAACCAGCAAAATTTAAATGTTGCCAGACCCCGTGGTGCCAGCTGCGTTCAAATTTAATTTTTAATTTAAACTGATTATCATTTCAAATGTCCACTTGCGTCTGAATTAATCTCAATGAGGAGGTACCTAACAGCATAAAGGTTAATTTACAGGTAGAGAGTTTATCGCACGTTTTGGGACAAAAATCGTAAACTATTTTCGTGGGCGATACTTTTTAGATAATAATCGCATTGACTTGTTTACATTCAACCAGATAACAAAAACTCGCCTACGAGTATGTCATACGAGAATCGTAATTACTAAGAGTTTTGTTTACACTACGACACAAATCGCATTGGGATATTTGCCTACAATTTATCAACTTGTCTAAACTAGAACTCGTTGACATTTTTCAAAATCAAATTGTTGAAATTCATTAATATAACTTATTTGTGACCTCTTTTAATATTTCTCGTCCTATAGACAGAATTTAGGGCTGATGTTTTTTCCATTTCGTAATTTAAAAATATACGTTTTAATTACACTTTCTGGGCCCAACAGTCTTCATTTCTTTTCGAAAATATAACTAAGCTCACTTTCAAAAATGCTGTTAAATATTGTTACATACCGACAAAGTGGATGCACACCTGGTTTATTAACTTTCCCGTATTTTGACTTCTTTTGTTTACATTGTGTTTAAAATTTGCAAATAGACAATAGCCTATTGTTATTGTACTCGTTTATGGCCGTACGAATGCAGATTACGTTTTCTTGGAAAAATCCAGTTCACGCGGTCGAGTGTTGTATTGTATAGTTAGTATAAAACAATGCTCGAACGAAGGGGTAAGGCAGTCAAGCGACGATTACAATACTAGCAAGACATGTATACATTCGACAAGTTATATAGTGACGGACTTTGCGCGTGTTATTGAATCGTGCAGTTTGTACTGGTTGCGTCCAGTTATATTTGTACCTGTGTTATACGTGTTTGTATAGTTCTAATAAATTCTATAGTAATTCCAACGGCATTTTGATTCGCGTCCCGCACTCATAACAGTATGATCACAATGGTCGCAGTTTTCTTTGAACGTTTAAACGTTCAAAGAAAACTTTAAAGCTACATTGTATAAACAGATGTTTTCACGATCAAATATATTAAACATTTTGTTACCACCCACCCTTGGGTTTTACAAAGCGAATATAATGAACATTGTTTTTGTTTAATATACTGTTTTGACGTAACAATAGCAAAGGGTTCATATCTTTAATTGAATTCGAAAAGCTTATAATTATTCATTAATCATAATTAAGCATCATTTCATAATTATAATACTAAAAGTCCAAACGATTACCAGTTCTTTTATCTTCTTATTAATATCGTGTATTAACAAAAAGTTGTTATTACATGCAGTCGTGAAATGGCGTCGCGTATTTATTTAAATAATAAAGATATGAATAGATACTTAATCGTAGACGTAATTCTTTATAATAATATTATTGTCATTTGACTACAGAATACTAACAGGATTTGCTACATGGTATGGAAAATTTAAAACATAATAGCTACATAGTATTTTAATGTATCCATCGCTAAAATTATGCAAACAAAAAGAGTCGTTATTACGTAGGTAATAAAATAAATAACACTTTATTGCTCGTCGCTTTATTAATCATTAAACACATACAAAAAAATGTATATTTAAAATATTTTTTGGCAAAAGAACAGGCGGCGTTACCGCTTAAAGCGGTCTTTTTCAGGTAACCTAGCTTCAAAGGAAATCCTTAACTAATCTGGCGATGTAGATAGCGCAGAAATTTAATTTATAAATTATAATACATACCTACAGTGAATTAACCGGATTGATTGTTGTCAAGGCGTACGGATATTCGAAAATCCGGATAAATTAATACATGAAAAAAAGTGTGTGTGTACTTATGTACACGCATTAGAAGTTATACTTCTTTGGCGTAACAAGATAAAAATCTTTTCAAAAATTTTATCTTTCGCCTTATTCTATGTTTGTAGAAAAAACGACACTAACAATAGAAAAACTAAAATGTTGACTATAGCTAACTTCAGGGTGTCGGTTTTTCAGACGGTGTGCGCGCGCATCGTAAAAATTTGCTGTCATCATTTTTCCCTAACGCGCCAAAAGAAGTATAACTTCCCGACACTAACAATAGAAAAACTAAAATGTTGATTATAGCTAACTTCAGGGTGTCGGTTTTTCAGACGGTGTGCGCGCGCATCGTAAAAATTTGCTGTCATCATTTTTCCCTAACGCGCCAAAAGAAGTATAACTTCCCGACACTAACAATAGAAAAACTAAAATGTTGATTATAGCTAACTTCAGGGTGTCGGTTTTTCGTGACGGTGAGTGCGCGCATCGTAAAAATTTGCTGTCATCATTTTTCCCTAACGCGCCAAAAGAAGTATAACTTCAAAAACGAATTTTGTACATAATTATTATTAACTCTAGAAAGATAACTTAGTCCGTTCGCGTATATTATGTCTTTAATCAAAATAACAAAAAAAAAACTTATCAAAGGTTGCCTGGAAGAGATTGCCTTTAGCAATAAGGCCGCCCATTGTACAACCTTTAGTAAGTAAGTTTTTTTGTGTATTTGTATTATTGTTTTCCATTTAATGATGGTGTACAATAAAGAGTATTGTATTGTATTGTATTGTATTGTATTGTATTGTATTGTATTATCAACCAAAATCTATGTTATGGCCCGTTCTTATATGCTATCATTTACCGTGATATTGATTAAAATAGTACTACAACACAACTAATATCAAAATTCCAACTTCGGTAAGGCAAGTGAATGAACAGTAAGATATAGGAGCCGACCATAAGAGATTAGACATTTTCGCAGGTATCAATTTACCTACATATTTTCTTAAAATACTCCATTGTAATCTTAATCATGAAATACCTACCAATCCGGATAATCATGATCCGTATAACTGATTTCCGGGTAATCAAGTCTCTACTGGAAATCTATACATATAAGAAAATTGTAGAGGTCAAATTTCTGTACAATGAAAAAAAGCGTAAAAACCAAGTCAGGGGGATGTAAGAAGTGAAATAGAATTAATTTTGATTTTCAAAATTTTTGTTTCTCTGTTTGTCTGTCTGTTTGTACCGGCTAATCTCCGAAACGATTGAACCGATTTAAATGAAATTTTGTATGGTGGTAGATTATATCCGTGGTCAACATATAGGATAGTTTTGATCCCGAAATATTAAAGAGTTCCCGTGGGATAGTTAAAAAATCTTTCCACGCGGACGAAATCACGGGCAAAAGCTAGTCATACATAAATTGATAATCTCTCCTGTAAATCATACATAATAATTAATATGTCGTAAAAAATAGTTAAAAAAAGACAATTTTTTTTTTTGACATTTGTATTTCTATAAAACATGTGCACAAGTAGATTATAAAAGTGGACGTTTGTCATCAATTCGTCATACATATTAATTATATCATTTAATACGGTCTGTCAGAAACATTAGTGTTTGACGCACACTAATGAACTGCTATTGTCATTAAGAAAACTTATTAACTTATTGTTACGAGTTGTAGGACTCGAATTAAAATGCCGTTGGAATTGTTATAGAATTTATTAAAACTATGCAAACACGTTTAACACAGGTACAAATATAACTGTACACAACCAGTCCAAACGTAATGCACGATTCAATCACACGCGCAAAGTCCGTCACTAACGTCTTGCTTCGCTTGTGGTTATCGCTAGACTGCCTCATCCCTCCATTGGAACATTGCTTTATACTGTACAAATACAATATGTCTGTTCAACCGCGTGGACTGAATTTCCTAGAATCACACCTGGCTAATGACTATCATAAAATATTACAATACACAATGGGATGTTATTCTAATCACAAATTTTAAACAAAAGAAGTCCAAATGCCGCAAAGGTAATAAAACGTCACAGGTATGCAGGTGTGAATTTGTATTTTTTCGGCGCTCAGGTCGTAACATTATTTATTTTATGCATGTCGACGAAATTTAAAATGAAACCTAGGTCACGTTAGCGTAAACGTTAGCAATGCAATATAATAGATACTGTTATCCTGATAATTAGACAGATTGAATCATTTTGGTTGAAAGACACAGAAGTGAGAGTACGCCGTGGTATTCAATGATATTGCATTCAACGTCATCACAAACCTCTTTTTCTCTATCTTTACCCATCAATCTACCAGTTTAACATTTTTATTCTGCATTCTGTTGTAACAATTCACGTATTTTATGAGCATGATATCTTGACTGTGTATATTTATACACAGAATTACAAACATGATGACCTTGTAAGGATTTGATTTCGGTCAAAATGGTAGATATCCTCTATCCTAAAAATAACAATTTCAATCGTTTAAATTATATGCGTAAATATTTAATTTTAGACATGTACTTTTTGTATGAAGACTAGTTATAGTATCTGCATGAATCTTTGTTTTCTATTTACTGCTCTTTTATGTAGAATATTTGTTAATTTATTATATTTATTGTTGCATTATAATTTTAACATTAAAATATCAATCGTTTTTCTTCATATTATTTCTATGTATGTATGGTCATTCAGACCCATTATTTGAAATTTTCATTTAAAGAAACAAATTGAATTTTGCTGACATTAATGCAAAAAAATGATAAGTTTATTCAAATTGTTTTTGTTTTTTGCAGCTGTCAGAAGAAACTTCAATAACAAAAGAAGAACCCACTGATGAATGGGAGTTCCCGAGACACAGGTTAAGGATCTTCAATATAGTTGGTGAAGGGGCTTTTGGACAGGTTTGGAGGGCTCAAGCTATTGATATAGATGGTGAGTTTATTTACATTATTCAACGGCAGCAAATTGTAATTAATGTGATGTGATTGTGTCCATATCCCTATAATGCATCGTCACCTATTTTAAATCAATAAGCTATTTCTCTCTCTTTTCTTTCACCTTCTCCTAATTATTTTGGGGACGGTGTAATATGTCTTTTCCTTCCATGCTCCTCTGTTCTAACATATGTGCACTGTCACCTTATAAATCATCATATCACCCTTCACACAATACATCCATCCATCTTTTTTGGTCTACCTTTATATTTGCATCTATCAATCTTGCAGTTTAACATTTGTTTTTGTCAAGTGACTTTCATCCCTCCTCATTACATACCCATACCACTTTAGTCTTCTTCCTCTACTCGGTTCTCACCTATCCTATTCTTGTAACACTACACATCTATCGCAACATTCTCATCTCAGCTGAGTGGAAACGTTTGTGGTCTATCACTTTAGTGGTCCAACATTCGGACCCGTATAACATGACCGGTCTTATGCGAGATAGTGTTACATACCGACAAAGAAACGCACACCTGCCTGACGTAAAGCGCTGTTAATTATCTTCCCGGATTAAAAAATTCTTTTGTTTACTTTGTGTTTAGAATTTGTAATTAAGAAATACATTCTATTGATATTTTACTTGTTTTATGGCCGTCATTTGTGTCGAACTAATCCTTGTTGTTATGGTATTCCGTCGAAGCTTGCCAGGTATGGATCAGTGCATTATAAAGCAATGGCCCAATGCGGAGAGCGGCAGTCAAGCGAGGATTGCGGTACGAGCAAGACGTAGATTCGATGAGCGATATAGTGACGGACTTTGCGCGTGTTATTGAATCGTGCAGTGTGTACTGGTTGTATCCAGTTATATTTGTACCTGTTTTATACGAATTTGTACAGTTCTAATAAACTCTATAGTAATTTCAGCGGCATTTTAATTCGAGTCCTACGTAACTCGTAACAACAGGTTTATATATCTGATCTTTTAGCTTCAGGGGTATTAGTTTGTCGCATGTCACACCGGTTATCTGTCTCCACTTTAGCGTCTTTAGCTATGCTACATTTATTCTTCCCCTTACGTCCTTCTCTATTTGACAATCACTCTGCATTAATGAAAAAACCAACCTACTGTAACCAATTTCTATTCCTAAGTATTTTGAAGATAAAGTGTTAATTAGAAGATTTTAAGAAGCTTACTTTTCAAAATTGCATTTTGATACGTTCTTTATTTACTCTTATATCATTTTTACTTTCAAATGAATGTGAAAAATTAAGTAAAAATAGTGTGACATAATTGTCGTATTAGGTACATGTTCAAAATTACGAATTATTGTTTTATAACTTTACCTACATTTAGCTAAGTATATTACGTTTCTACTAAAATAGAAAGTAATTTGTCTGTTCTAAGAATGCCATCAGTATAGTGTTTGAGCGAAATTAAAACATCTGATACTCTCCGCGTCTTAGAAATTGGAGTCTACTCAACAATTATCCCTTAATTGATTTCTTAGATAATACTTCCAACTAACTGGTAACTGTGAAGAAAATTAAATATATAATAATAAATAAAATTGAAGTGTATGTCTATGGTTTACAAATATACGCGCAAATGTAGTGTTTGATCCGTGCAGGAACGGAGAAAGAATACAATTTCCTGCGAGCGGGCGGCCTGTTGTAAGAGGCGACAAAACAACCCACAGCCCGGTGGTAGGGCATTTGCCCGACTGGATGGCTACCACCCCTGGTCTAAAGAATGTCGCCATAGCAACCTTGATTTGCGTTCCGGCATTAGTGACCAGGTTCCAGTTTTCCTTAAGAGAGCAGCAGCGCATTTGTAGCACCTTTGATGTTGCAAATGTCCATAGGCGATGATAACCGCTTTCCATCAAGTGCGCCATCTGCATGTCTGCTGAACTCATGCAATGAAAAAAAATGAATGTTTTATTCACTATTTGAACAAACATGAAAACTGAATATACCTATACATATTATGTACATACAATGTGTTGTGCAAATTTAATACAAAATATAATAAACGCCTGCATAATATTTAGTATAATATTTTAAATTAATTTAAAATGTAGCAACCTACCCACCAAATATATACATAACAATTAAAAATAAACTAAGTTCTAAATAAATTAATATGAACTAAAATTGAACTATACCTATAAAATAACATCTTAAGTAAAAAATATAGACTCCAGGTCGTTGTCGGCGGGGAGCGTGCCCAAAATGCTAGTCGCATTTCCACGTTGGATGGCAACGCTGATGCGTTGCCCGAGGTGCAAGCCAACCTTTTGGTCACGCGAGACCTCAATTAGACGCGTTGAGAGGTCTCAATTGAGGTGATGAACTCCAGGCCCCCACGACCCCAGAGTTTCAACCCTGAATTTGCAACAATAACGTGCAAACTTGTTTCTTGCATTGTTTAATCCGAAATGAGCGTGTTAACAATGTTTATGTCTGAAATTTTTTCTCGAATAGTTACCGAATCCGATCAATGGATTTCAAAGAAAAAAAATATAGATTGAAATAGGAAGTTTATTTTAAAATAACATTTACTAATGAAACTTTGTTAGCCTTGCCATTTAACTACCATAGAAACAGGAGAGACTTTAACAGTATGAACTTGATTTCGATATATAAGATTTTTTTATTTGTTTCAGGCAAAAAAGGTGAACAAACAGTAGCCGTGAAAACCTTAAAAGAGAATGCATCGGAGAAAGAGAAGACGGATTTACTCCAGGAATTAACAGTTATGAAGAATCTGGGACCACATCCCAATGTCGTCAGACTTATAGGTTGTTGTACTGAGAAGGTAAAAATTTCATAGTTTTTATTTTGTTATTTTTTTAATTCCACGAGTTGATCAGACGGCCCGCCCGCCTGATTAAAAGCGGTTAACATCGAATTTAATTTTATTCATTGCTATAGATTTATCAATGTGTGCCAAATCACGCCTATTTCCCATAATGGTAGCCAGAGGTCCAGGATCTCTTAATGTTACAATCTCTGTATTCATTTTTTTGCTTCATCTATTAAGGCCTCAGTTGCCGCAAAAGGTCGAAAGTGAATGAAACAAACAACAAACTGATTTTTTTTTGGTAATTACTGATCAATAATTTACCAAATAAATTATCAAAAATCTTCACTATATAAGACATAACGTGGTTGTTTCTTAATTTTTCTACAGTTATATTCAGTGAAGAAAAAGACCACCAAATCATTTGCAAATTATTAACATTAAACCATTTTACTCCTTAAAATTATCAAAACTGGATACCTGAAATATATCTACATCTTTATAACAGAGAGATAAATAATTTGTTTTTTAGTAGTACTTTATTTTATTCACAACTCATTAATAACGTATCTGAATAACTACTGCGTCTACAGAATCCCACTATCGCCCAAAAAATCAGTGCCGGGAAGTTCTTAAGGTCTGTGTTACTACAAGCCTTAATCATAATCTCTTCATACATAGATTTTATTAGAAGTGCATTTTATCTAAATTTGTTGCTGATGTAGAATGAATATTCTATAGATGTTCATAAGATGTGAATTTACAGGAACCAACTCTGGTGATAATGGAGTTCGTGAGCCTTGGCAAATTGCAGCAGTTCCTCCGCGATTCGAGAGCTGAGAGACACTACGGCAATACCCATGGGGGTAGCCAGTTCTTGACGTCGCGGGACTTAACGCATTTCGCGTACCAAGTTGCTAGAGGAATGGATTTTCTTAGTTCTAAGGGCGTGAGTATTTTTTTTATATTCCTGGAATATAGGTGACAGTTTAACGGTCTGGTGAAAAGTGGTTACCGACGACTATGGACTTTTGTAACGAAATTGATTTAAAAAAAATTGATCCTCACACGCCTCAGAAGCTGGTTTGGTATTTTGTCATTTTAGAAAAACCAGGTTATTTTTACGAAATCGGCCGATTTGATTCCAAGGGTAATTTAGCTTTTGTCAAAATCGGCCCCGAAACTCCTTTAATTGTTTTTCTCCATTTCATATAGTTTAGAAAGCCCGCTACTACTAAGGAGTTTTCGGCATGAACTTAATAAATATTTTTATTGAGTAACTTCAGCTGACAGGTAGACGGCCCACCTGATGGAAAGCAGTTACCATTGCCTATGGACATTTACAGCACCAAAGGTGCTACAAATGCGCTGCTGCTCTCTTAAGGGAAGCTGGAACCTGGCCACTAATACCGGAATACAATTCGCTATTTTTATGGCGGCAGACACTAGACCAAGGGTGCTAGCCATCCAGCTGGATAAATGCCCTACCACCTGGCTGTGGGTTATTTTGTCGCCTCTTACGACAGACCGCCCGGCCTTGCAATGCAACTTCTTGCAAGTTACATTCTTTCTCCGTTCCTACACGGTTATTCCCATGCAGGAACGGATATCCCCCTGCACGGATATTATAGTACTCCCAACAAAAGTTGATTTAAGAGTATTTTCAATAAAAAATCTTTATATTTGCGTAGAATGAAGGACATAGTGGACGGTCGTCATGTCTACTGAACCCTTCAGTGTTTGTAGTTGATGGTTGACCAACTTTATTACTGATGGACTCACTTTTAGAAAATATAATTTATATCTGCGTATAAAATTAGCTTTATTTGTAATTAAATTGGGCTAACTAAATCCAAAGAAGAATTTTTTACAAATGTAAGTACAATTACTCCCCAAAAGTAGGGGAGACTGGGGACACTTGATCCCCATTTTGGTTTTTTATTCACATCTCGAAAAATAATCAAGTTTTGCAGAATATTTTCTTATCATTGCCTATTCAATTTATCCTTCTACTTTTTTGCATCATTCAATCATGAAATTTATTTGTGTAAACCTGTTTTTGATTCATTTTTCCTGAAGACTACAAAAGGATCAAGTGTTCCGCGTTCTGGGACACTTGATCATGGCATCGGGTAGATATGATCATATAGGAACAAGGTGTCCCGTAGTAATTATGGCTTAAAATGCATGAGTAAATAAAAAGTCTATTAGGTAGAAAATTTGTCGTTTATTTAACCTTATATCTATATATCTATTACCTCATGTATAAACACTAGTTCGCCTAATTCTTAATAATTTGTCCTTTGCAAATGCTTAATGTAATAATTAAAACGCCTGATACGTTGCCACCTCAGCAATATCATCCTTCACAGGCCATGTAAATTTACGATTATCAATTTTTTTTAGCAAATTTAACAATAAAGCCAATGTCTGTCAAACTTTGAATCTATCCCACATAACGATATGTTAGGTTTCTCATGGATATTAAATTTACAATTATCCAGTCGTTGGTGTTAGGTGGCGTATCGTTTTCATTGTCGCCCTCGGACTCGCAACTAGATGAAGCATCATAATCTTCGTCTTCAGACACATTATAATGTAGATTCTGGCGATGGTGGAAATTCATCTTCATCATCTGATGATGACTGCGCAAATGCTTTTAAATTTAGTTTTGCTTTTTTTCTTCTCTTTTAGTAGCTTTCTGGGTTTTTTTTAGTTTTCTTCTCTTTTCCAAATAGTATTTCCTTCCTTTTGTATGTTCTCGGAATTTTAGGATCTATAGTAAGATACAAAACAAAAACTAAGAAATCTATTGTAAAAATGTAGGGGACACTTGATCCCATAATCAAGTCTACTCGTGTTCGCCATGATCAAGTGTACCCTGGACCGTGATTTTACAAAAAAATATTTTTCGAAATCAAAACAAAATTATAATTAAAGAAAACGCATATCTACACACACTTTAATAAAGCAGGTTTAAAAAAATTTAAATGTAATCCGTAATTTATTTATATGAATATCTTAAAATATCTATCAAAATACTTACAAAAAAAGATATCGACACGTTGTAAACAAACTGACGCCACTGCTCCGAAGTTGTCGATATTAAACTTGCAAAATGACATTTCGTCATTGACAATAACAGTTATGATTAGTGTTGCATGTACCAAATTTATAAATAAGTTGTAGTTTTGTAGTTATGATCTAGGGATCAAGTGTCCCAAGGGAACAAGTGTCCTCAGTCTCCCCTATTGTAGACTATATTTCCTTATGGAATACCTTTGGTTAATTTTATGTTTTTTCCTTTTGTTTCCTATTTACTTTATATTCAAAGCCTACCTACAGGTGTATCCTGAGCTACTATGTATTGTATATCCTGAGTGGAGCTGTAGCTCAAGGTTATTTCATAATTAATTGAGGTTTAATTGCAAACGATATCTTTGTTATAAATATTTTATCTAATAATTTCTTAAGTTTTCGCGACTTGTATACATAATAAAACTACGTTTAAGCGGTTTTAAGCGCGGTAATTTATTTGATTTTAATTATTTCGACATTTCGGCCACATTTCAATAGCCGTGATCACGGAGGACAAAGATGTCAAATGTGTGAGTATTGTTAAAGTTTTACTTAACCTACTGCCAACTTGTTAATTTTAATATTTTCTTAAGTTTTCGCGACTTGTATAAGTCATAAGTCATAAGTATTTATTTCGTACAATAATATACAAATATAAATGTACACGTCATATAAGCTACGTTTTAATTCACACTAAAGAAAAGTATATAATGTAGTTAAATAACTTTTAAATTAAATATATAATAAAATATATAATAAAACTATAAAACTAAACTAAATAATAACCATAAACAAAATTAAAACTAAATAATTAAAATGAACAAGTAGGCGGTAGGCTAAATAAAACTTTAACAATACACGTTGGACTAATGTCATTTTTGTCGTCCGTGACCACGGCCACTGAAAAGCGGCCGAAACGTCGGATAAACCAAAATCAAATAAATTACCGCGCTTAAAACCGTTAAAACTTAGTTTTATTAGTTTTAATTATTTAATTAACGGCTACTGAAAAGTGGCCGAAACTTAGAATAAACTTCCGCGCTTAAAACCGTGAGAACGTAGTTTTATTAAATACTAAAGTTTACCCCGCGGCTGCGCCGCGTTTCAAACTCTGCTCGTCTAGTCTCTTGTTTAAACAGCAGGCGTTGATACTGGTTACATGGTATTAAATTTTTATGTTAGTGCTATTTGCCCCCGGAAGATTCACTTCATTTTATATCGAAAACTTCTTCTTACATCTCCGAGATGAAAATTATTTATGTACATTTTCGGTATTAAAACTACATCTAAACAAAATCACAGCAAAACCGATCCACTACTCTTAGTAGTTTTTCTCTGAAGGTTTAACAGACAGACAGATCAAGTCACTATCGCATTTTTTTATAGATGATATTTTTTATATCTATAAAGTTGGAAAGAAATGATTGGTCTATTGGTGTATGGGATACAAACTTTCATCTTCATTTCAACCCATTCTAGTTCTATTTATCAATCCCCTGTCTATCTATCTTTAAACCACATACATGTCAAAAATAACAAAATGACCTAAATAACAAAAATGATTAAAATGCCCTAAATTACCAAAATTACCAAATTGACCAAAATGACAAAGAAATAATTGGCACAGATACTTTTCATCCGGGAATTGGGATAGTTTACGATATAAAATTAAATTAATCTTCCGGGGCAAATAGCATTAACATAAAAATTTAATACAACAACCTGTGTTGTAAACTATTTAGACAAGAGGCACGCATTAGAGGGTAAACTCTAGTATACTATAATCTTTCCAAGCATTTATTTTACTTTTGACAGCTCGATGACGGATCAATTAGTAATGTCGTAATGCAATATCTAATCAATTTGTGATAAAATCGACTTCAGTTATAAATAAGTTTTAATCGATTTTACTTATCTATATATTTTTTCTAAAAATACTATATCGTTTACTAAATATACCCACATTTTACTGTGAAATATTTTACACATATTAAATAAGCCATTTGTAATAAAGCAAAATTAATGTAATAAAGTAGAACATTCTTTATTTACAAATCGATGTCTTTCGATTTATTTAGGTACGTATAATGTCGATGGTTTAGTAGTCTGTGCGTTATACGACTCACAGAACATCACTATTACGTCACTCACAACAATAAAGTATAACAATTATGTCATTTGTTTCATCTGGGCCATACTATTAAGAATTATGTAACTTGATAGAAGTACAAACATCAAAAGTAAAATAAACGCTTCAAAACAGTATACATTTTGATCCGAGATATAAGCTACTTCTGTGTCGATTTTTGTTTCAATTCGTTCTATACTTTTCAGATGTTGCTTTTACAGACAAATAAAAAAGCCAGCCAAATATTATAAAAAAATCATTTTGTATTCTCTAGTTAGTTATATGGCGCATTCCTATACCTTTCCAAACGTCCATCTGCTTTGCTATCGGCTAAAGAAAAAAATAAGCTCCATTCAACTATCGTCAAAATGTCACCGATGATAAATAAGGCAGGGTAAAGAACAGTAAGATATATGAAGCGGCCATTAGACATCCTGATTTTTCTCATTTTAAAATTCATTCATTCATAAAGTTTGGCAGAGAGATCAAATCACATATTGACGCCAATTTGGTACAGATTGATCTAAATAATTTAGTAGAATGGTGTAAAAATAACCTAATGTCATTGAAACATAAAAAGTGCTCTCAAATAACTTTCACTAGAAAGACAAAACCTATTGTAACGCATTACTCTATAGAAAACAACAAAATTGAAAAGGTAGATGCTGTAAGAGATCTGGGTATTATACTTGACAATAAACTAACCATGGTACCACACATTGAATCATGTATTAGAAAAGCATATAAAATGTTAGGATTTATCTGTCGTAACGGAAAAGAATTTCGAAAACCGAGTACAAAAATTTCTCTTTATAATTCTTTAGTTAGAAGTCACCTTGAGTATTGTAGCGTTGTTTGGAGGCCGCATTATGCCACTCACTCGCTTAGGATCGAGCGCGTTCAAAAAAAATTTGTAAGGCATCTTTCTTGGACAACATCAGTAGGAAATCGTTTTACTCCATTTTTTGACAGGCTTAGACATTTCAAAATGCTACCCTTGTCATCACGTAGAGATTTACTGGATTTGATGTTTTTATTCAAAATTGTCAGAAATAAAGTAGATTGCCCACAGCTCTTAGAACTTTTAAATTTTGCTGCCCCCACTAGGATTCCGCGTTATCATATCAAGCCCTTTGCACCGCCATTACGCAAAACAGCTCTTGGTTTTAACTCGCCTATTCCTCGTTTATGCAGGTTATACAATAAAATGAACTGTTTAGACATATGACTCCTTATTCAAATTTAAGAAATACATTCACTCAGAATTAATAAATAAAATTTAAGTCTAGCCTTTTACCCTGATTTTTTGTTTTGTTGTTGTATTATCTTTATATTAAGCAAGCTATGTTTGCCTGTAAGAGACTGTACATTTAGCATAAGACCAATAACATGTATATTTAATTAAGCATAATATCAATGTATCAGTTGTTGGCAAACTTAATAAATTAAAAAAAAAAAAACTCGCCCTCCAGATTTATTTATTATATTATAGATTATACTAGCTGTTCCGGAAGACATTGTCCTGCCCTGAAAAAATAAAATTTAGTACCCGATAGCAGCGCCACCTACCGGGTCTAATTGTGAACCAACTCGGAAACCTTTTTTGGCTCATGCACAACAATTTTGTTAAAGATCATCACATGATCAAATGTATAGTTTACGTTTCTGATATTGACAAATAGACAAACATTCATTGTTATATATAAAGATAAATATAGATTTTGTTTCTTTATGGTTTTCATTTGACCTTTTCCAGATAATCCATAGAGATTTGGCGGCGAGGAACGTGTTGATCACTGAAGAGCGGACGTGTAAAGTGGCCGATTTCGGGTTCGCAAGAGACGTCGCAGGGACACATGTTTACGAACGGAAAAGCGACGGACGGTTACCTATAAGGTGAGGATAATACAAATAACAAAGAAAAAAAGAAAGAAATTTTTTATTTCTTAAAATGTTACGGACGCTATTTATTTAATTTTTATTTGAAATTTTGACATAATTATGATACCTAATATTATAAATAATGTATAGTTTACGAGCTAAATCTGCACGCCAATTTGGCAAAAACATGTGTAACCAAATATAATTATTATAACACCTTTTAAACCATGTTATTTGCAGAAAAAAATATGAATTTGAATGTAATCGATTTGAAAAAAAAACTGCTACAATTAATAATAATTAATACTAATAACATCAATAATGACCCATGTTGCCCCCCCCCCCAGTCTTCTATGGCATTTTTTGGGGCCCATGCAGGGAGTGGCGAGTCAGCGTCTGCCCATTTTTCCATGTTCACCGAACATTGTGACGGGCAGACGCGATAGTCCCCATATTGCCAGACCTCTAGTACCACTAGCAGTTCACCCCAATAGCCCGGTACTTTTTGTTCTCATTTCCCACAGTATTCCTACAATGGCCGGGGCTTGTCCTTGGGTGCATTATTATATGGTGTAGACAGGGATATTAGCTGGTCAGTGTCACGCAACATTTACGTTAAAGTTGCCAAAAAGCCCCTACGTGTTGGCCTTCCGAAGGCCCCCCACGGAAGCCCTCCAAAAGTCCGGGCCATTTTCATGGCCCGTAGTCGTGAAAGACATACAATAATTAATAATGAAAATGTGTGCCGCAATTTACAAAAACAAAAATTCTCGTGTATCCAAAATATATAAGAAACGTGAGCTCAACAAACAAACTACTGAAAATCAATTAAAATGGTTTGCTTCACAATATTTTAAATCTATACTTCTATTCTAATATTACAAGAAGGAAAGATTCTATATTTGTAAGGAATAAACTCAAAAACTAGATAGATAGATAACACTTTATTGTACACCATTACATAAAACACAGAAAAACTAATAGCCTAAAAATATTCTAAATGTGCATAATGGGCGGTCTTATCGTTAAGAAGAGATCTCTTCCAGACAACCCGTGGCGGAATAAAACATATTATTTTGGTCAAAGGTGGTATACATAAATATTAGAGGATATGCAGTTAATACCTACTAACCTACTACTAACTACTGCACCGATTCTAAACGTTCTATCACCATTTTGTCCATGAGTTAGATATTTATACGATTATATTATCGCAAAATATTTAAGAAAGAAATGTCCATTCGTTCGTCTACAAGACTAAGTAGCCACTATGTTGCTCTACTGGAATTTCTATATATAAGCGAACCTTGACTGACTTCCAATACTGCGCGGAGCGATGGTAATGCAGTGTACACACGCGCTAAGGCTGGCATACATATATTATCAATTATGTAGTTATATTGTAACTAGAGTTTAACCCGCGACTACGCCGCGGGTCAATCTCTAGTGCGTGCTTCTTGTTTAAAGAGCAGGCGTTAATACAGGTTACATTGTACTAAATTTTCATGTTAGTGCTATTTGCACTCGGAATATTAATTTCATTTTATATCGCAAACTATCCCAGCTCCCGGCGTGAAAAGTGTTTATGTCCATTTTCCGTATTAAAACTATACCTAAACAAAATTACAGCAAAACCGATCCAGTATTCCTAGTAGTTTTCCGTGAAAGCTTAACGGAAAGACATATCGAGTTACTATCGCATTTTATATAGACGACGAATTATTACATCTATAAACTTGAGAAATGCTTGGTCTCATCCAAACTTTTATTCTTTATTTCAAACCGTCCTAGTTATCTATCCCCGTCTATGTAAACTACATAATAGACAAACATGACAATAATTACTAAAAGGACAAAAAAGACGAAAAGGATACAAAGGACAAAAAGGGCAAAAAGAGACAAAAAGAACACAAAGGCAAAAAGGACAAAAAAGGACAAAGAGGGCAAAATGACAAAAACGGCAAAAGGGGCAAAAAGGGTAAAAATGTCAAAAAAGGCAAAAAGACACAAAGGGCAAAAAGAACAAAAATACAAAAAGGGCAAAAATGACAAATAGGACACATAAGACAAAAAGGGGATAAGAACAGTAAGGGTAAAAAGGACAAAAAGGGCAGTAATGACAAAAATGGTAAAAAGGGCAAAAGGACAATAAGTGGAAAAAGAAAAAAGGGGCAAAAATTACAAAAAGGGAAAAAGTGTCAAAAAGGACAAAAAGGGCAAAAAGGAAAAATAGGACAAAAAGGACAAAGGGCAATAATGACAAAAATGGCAAAAAGGACATAAAGGGCAATAATGACAAAAAGGGCAAAAAGGGCAAAAGGACAATAAGGGCAAAAATGACAAAAAGGGCAAAATGTAAACAAAATATACAAAAGAGGCAAAAAGGGCAAAAATGACAAATAGGACACAAAGGGCAAAAAGGACGAAAAGGAAAAATATGCAAAAAGTGCAAAAATGACAAAAAGGGCAAATAGGTCAAAAATGGCAAAAGGACAAACATGACTAAAATGATGAAAATGGAAAATCACAAAAAGCCTATCCCTCTTTTTGGGATAACCTTTACATTAATCTATCCCATTATCCGGGATAAAAGGTATCCCTTGTCCACCCTCGGTATTGAAATTACATGTATACCGAATTTCAACTAAATCGGTCCGATCGTTTTTCCGTAAAAGCATAACAAACCAAAGACAAATATATTTTTATCCCGGAAACTATCCCGTTTTTCGGGATAAAAAATATCCTGTGTTCATTCTCGGCATCGAAAATATATATATACTGAGTTTCAGCCAAATCGGTCCAGTAGTTTTTACGTGAAAACGGAACAGACAGACAGCCAGAGTTACTTTCGCATTTATAATATTAATATGTATTATGCAATTTTTAATTTGTTTATTTTGGGAACCAATAAAGTATTATCTGTCTGCTTATCTAGTTTTTGGAATATAGCATTTTCAATTTCTTTTTTATGGTTTTGTAGGTAAATAACTAAAACTATGGACGTCTGTCACATCTACAAAATCATTGATAGATCTTGGATTGCCAAGCGATTGACA
This sequence comes from Dendrolimus pini, assembly GCA_949752895.1. Lineage (NCBI taxonomy): Eukaryota > Metazoa > Arthropoda > Insecta > Lepidoptera > Lasiocampidae > Dendrolimus > Dendrolimus pini. The sequence goes on along the minus strand of OX457132.1, from coordinate 19,011,796 downwards.
GTTTTTAAACTTTTTCCTTGTTTCTTTTAGATGGATGGCACCAGAATCACTGTACGACGACATATTTAGCATCAAGTCAGATATCTGGAGTTTCGGGGTCTTGCTTTGGGAAATAGTAACACTTGGTTCCACGCCGTATCCTGGCCTATCAGCGGGAGACGTTATGAGAAAGGTGAACCAAAACTATACTCCTTAATCTTGAAAAGTTTAGTTATGTTTCAATAAAATCGTATATGTGCAATGTGTATTTACCAGCGGGCACGGAAGACATTGTCCTGATCTGAAGAAATGAAAAAGCCTAGAATCCGATTCCAACGCCATCTACCGGATCCAATTATGACTCTAAACCACCGCGGCACCCACTCAAATATATACAAAAGGTTTCATTAACATCCTGGAACCCGATTCCACCGCCACGTACCCATTCCAATTGTAAATCTAAACCATCCGGGTAACCACTTAAACACTCAAAAAATTTCATCAAAATCGGTCCAGGGATTTAAGGACGAGTTTATACCATATAACATTAAACTTACCTTAATACCGTAATACCGTAGATTAAATTCTGACTATTTATACCTTCAAAAAGTTGATAACGCACAAGTAAGATATCGAACTTCGTTCAAGTAGCCTAGAAAAACTAAAAATTAAAGAGGAAAAATAAAAACCGTTAAACAACTACTTAATACTTAAGATCCTTGAAATTTCATCATTAATGGTGTCTGGATTTGTTTTGTCTACAATATATAATATATATTAACTTAGATCTGAAAACTCTTGTAACTAGTTCATCGCGGCATTTGAAATGTGTTGTGTCGATACCTTATACAGATGCTTAATTTAATTTTGGATCACAACTGCGATTGAGAACTTAACTACACGTCAAGAGAGCGTCTACATTATATATTGTTACTAGCTACAAGACTCGAATTAAGATGCCGTTGGAATTACTATAGAATTTATTAGAACTATACAAACACGTATAACATAGGTACAAATATAATTAGTCACTATATCGCTCATCGAATCAACGCCTTGCTCGTATCGTAATCCTCGTTTGACTCCCCCACCCCTCCGTTCGGGCATTGTTTTATACTATACAATACAAAAATCGACCGCGTGGACTGGGGTTTCCGAGAAACCGTAATCTGCACACCTGGTTAATTATTCCTGCGAACGGCCAACAAAGTCGAAAACAATAACAATAGACTATTGTCTAATTGCAAATTTTAAACACAAAGTAAACAAAAGAACTCCGAATGCAGGGAAAGGTAATAAACCAGGTGCGCATTTCTTTGTGGGTATGTAACAGTATTAATTCAGTATCGTCATTTTGGCTATATTCATCTACCGTTATCTACTATGGTCTGGGTGTCCAGGATTGGCCCCGGAGGAGTCCGTATATCACTTACTCATAACACAAGCGTAACTTGTAGACATATAAATCGCGCGTTTGCTTAGCGATTCTTAAAAAGAAAGTTTCAAAGCTTTCAATGAATGTGTCGTATGACCATATCGAGCCCTTACCGCCATTTTATCGTAAGCGACAAAAAACAAATTTTACAGGAGAAGGTTTTTTTTAAATAATTTTACAAATAAAAGTGCTAATAAATTGAAATTTAAAATGTAGTGACGATTTTTAAATTCTTATGTGTAACAGATTAAATTTATGAAAAAATATTGGATTTTAAGGGTTTTTGGGCGCTTACAATATTTTTGCTGTCATAATCTACCGACGTTTTAAGCTTTCGGGCGTTTGAGTTGACCCTTGCGATAAAAAATATCAGTTAGAAGTTTTAACGTAAACAACAATTAGTACCATTAACTTTGGATACATTAACAAATATAGATGGGTAAAATTAATATTTTGGTAAATAAAAAAGGAATTAAGAACATATAAACTATAATTATATTTCTTATACAGTTTAAAAGAGATGACAATGACAATGTCATACAAATAGTAAATGTAAATCTAAAGCTAAAATGTCTGTATACCTAGGTTGTATGTTTACAACAGATGCTTTCCAGCACAAAAGTGATATTGAAGGGAAAGTAATATCAGGTAACAGAGTGAATGGAACGCTTAACTCTTTTATTAACCATCAGAAGATATCTGGCTGAAGATAAAGGCACGCCTGGCTGTCCATTAAGGTGTGTTAGTACCAACGCTAATTTCTGGCAGTCAAAGTTTCTTATGGCAGAAGAAGCATGAAAGTAGAATAAACGAAGTTGAAATGAGATCTTTGTGACGTATATTTAAGGTTAATTTGATTGATAGGATAAGAAATAGTGTGATAGGCGAGTACTGTGAATTGAAAGAGAATGTAGTAACAAGAGTTCAATAATTCGAACTAAAATTATGATGCGCATGCGACTCCAAACTAATTCTCTTTGTCACTGTCATCTGCATCCGTTTCGGGCAAAACATCAGCAACTGTTCCGTCATTCTTCATGTTTAAATATTCTTTATGGTATCTGTTTGGAATAATATTTTTAGTACACAGATCAATTAGATCTTTATACTTTTCTTCGGAAATTGTTAGTTCCTCATGGTATAATTGTGCTGGTCCATTAGCGATAGTTGCTTTATTTGCTCTCGATCTGATAATCAGGTCCATATTCAACTCTAGTTTGTTGCTATCTTCAAATTAACCGTATTGGAGTGTAATTACTGGATTACCCTTTTGAAAATACACCATTCTTAAAGAATTAAAAGCTATTTTGAACTTCGCCGGTAATAAAGCTTGGGAGAAAGACTTCCAAACCATAAAATCAATTTAATTTAAAACATTTACAAAATAGCCTGTTGGATTTGATCTTGAATTAGTGCCCTTGTACATGAAAGTAGAAAGTCTTTTTGTCTTTTATCAGATCCCATTCCCCAATAGTTTTCAAAAATAATCCACCGATCAGCCTCACTAAATTTATCAGCACATGAATTGCCGCATCTTTTGTTCAAACACGGATTAGGTTGCACAGATTTTCCAACAGCAGCTTGGCGATTTTTCTTCTTCAAAAGTCTTTTCGGTAAAGGTTTTTTCTTCTGTACCCTCTTTTTCCAACACTAGTTTCTTCTTCGATTTGTCGAGGTGTACCTTCTTCTGAATCACTTGATGACGATGGTACCCATGAATTCTCAGAATCAATATAAGAAAATTCATGAGACGTCGTGGGTATGTTAACTTCTGGTTGGCTAGACTGTGAACTGGAACTTGGTTGTGGTTGGTTTCATTTTGAGTACATCCAAAAGTAGAAACATTTTGATTAACAGAAGTAATTTTATCATGAACAAATTTGTTTTCATCTGATATTTTACTATAGTTGTAGTCTAAATCCATTAGGGTGTAGGAATTTTCACTATTAGAATCACTCTAATCAACAAGACATTTTCTTGTAACTAAAGTCGAATCATCTTGCTTGGGACTATGATCTGATATTAAAGTGGATTCAGCTGTATAATTTAGTAGAGATGGAGATGTCATATTATTTTGAGACAAAATCTCTTCCATATCGCAATCATTGTATCCTTCCATTAGCATGAACGGATCATGTGTTAAATTCTCCTCCGGTGTATCCTCAAGAACAGGAGACCTAGTATTTCTCCCCTCTGGTAAAGAATTAGGTACTATCAATTGCATCTTAATCCTTGATTGTAACAAATCAAAAAAACTTACTAAGTACTAAATTAGGTAGGTAACAGATTACTTAAATAGGGGATGACGAACACGCAGAGGTGCTAAAAGCTAACTGGTTTAGTGACTACTAATACCAAAGCTAGGTAAGCAAACTAAGCCGCGTTGTGTCTGGATGGGAGACCATTTTTATCCGTGCTTCGGAAGTCACATTAAAAATAGGCAGCTAATATCGCTGATTTACCTACATAGATACTTTTTAAGCCCGGTAAAAACCGTTATTCTGAGTTAGAAGTTGGCAGGAATGAGTAATTTCTCGTTATTTCTACGCCTTATTTATTTACTAACAAAATCACAACAGTTAAGTACTTAATTAATAATTACTAACTTTCGCTGCCGGCGTTAACATTTTGAGAAGGAATGTGAGTAGTCACTACAATAGTTATTCAAAACACTAGGTATTCGACATACCATTTTGAAATGAATAAATAATAGTTTCACTACGACGTCATTCCTCAGGTAATTATTTTTAAGACTAAAAATTGTAAATATAAGGCAAAGAGATAGCTACTGCATCACACTTTTCACTGGAATGAACTTGTCGCAACACTTTTTTTGGGACTTTGTTTATAGTAAACGACGTAATGATAATGTACTATGTCGGTTACGATAACAAGTAGGGTTACTTACGCTATAATTCATAGATAATTATTACACTTACAATAAATAATTATTGTGTCGGTTACTCTAAAATATAAAAAACGGTTGTGCTAACGATAAACTTAGCATTTGCTATAACTTCTGATTGAAGTTATTTTGGCGGGAAATCTCAATGTGACCTTATCCTGTATAGTATAAAATGTCGTTTGCGATAATAAAAGCTATTTTGGTAAAAATGTCGCTTACGATAAAATGGCGGTAAGGGCTCGATATTTTCTTGTTTGACTAATTATCTTGTAATATTGTCATTCGCAGGTTCGGGACGGTCATCGCCTTGAAAAGCCAGAGCATTGTCGACGAGAGCTTTACAATATAATGTACTATTGCTGGGAAGCAAGTCCTTCGACCCGACCAGACTTCAAAGAAATCGTGGACATGTTAGAGAAACTACTTTGTACTGAAACCGACTATATTGAACTAGAAAGGTTCCCGGACCATTCTTATTATAACGTGCAGCATTTGGAAGGCGAAAAATTATAGACTTAATATTTTTGTTGAATTGTTTTGGTATCACTACAAAAAGGAAGGTTGGCAGTAAAAATCAACGTTATGTCGGATATAATATCTGTACAGCAATAAACTGAGTCCATACCTTGTTTGCGGCAATGCGGCGTATAAATTCTCAAAACTTGCTATTTTTAAATCATTTATGTAAACAGTGTAAGTACGTCTTTATTTCTTTAATTAAACACTTTTCCCTGTAACTTTGGAAACATTGATACATAGAATAAATATAAGTATTTATATTTTTATATTGAACCGTATGCAAGTCCCAATACTTCCTGCTTTACTTACAACTGAAATATTTGACTCCCTTACTCAGTCAATCGTTTATAGTCAACATGTGTTTAATTATCTGGTAAACTCAATAATGTAATTGTAATTATGTGCTTTATTCAATAAATATAACGCTGGGTACAGTTTATTTGCAACGCAACATACAATGTATTACGAGTATAATATGGACGATCTCCGCGTACGCTGCACGCTTCACCCGAGAACTTTTGTTCCCGGCAGTCTAGCGCGCACGCCATGGAGCCACTCAATTTTAAAGTGCTCATGACTATAATTGGTGTTTCAATTATTTTATTAAACCAGTGTATAAAAAAGATCGCAGACCTCGTCGTTGGTGGAGAACTGAACTATATAAAAAGAGAAATGGTTTAAAATGCTTGTTAAATTTTCCGTGCTTATGCGCGGCGAGCAGAACTGTTGCGAATGACCATCTAAATCACACTACGCGCACACAAAGCGCTCGTCGAAAAAATCGACAATCGCCGGGAAGCTACGGTCGAAGCACGAAAGCATGCAACGTGCCCACAGTGAGCTCGTAGTGCGTTCGCAAACACATTAACATGTTATAGTCAAGGTGGCGAAGTTCGTCAGAGGAGGAACTCCATATAGCTCTCATTATTTCCGTGTTTGAATAGTCACGACGATAAAAATCAGTCAGTGAAGCTCAGACACCATTAAATTCTGTCTTGGAATTGTAATTGGCGTTAAAATTTAAGTTAAATTTGTTATTCCGTTTAAAAAAGTTAAAAAACTTAAGAGGCGTCAAGGGACACCCGAACGAAGGGGAACGAAGCTTGTACATAATAAATAATAAATAATTGCCCTTATACCAAACCCTTTTACCAAAACTACCAAAACCTACCACAACTACCAAACAAATCTACCACAAGTACCAAAACTTCTAACCGTATCTACCACAATGCCCAAAACTACCGCAACTACCACAACGCCCAAAACTACCGCAACTACCAAAACGACCACAACTACCAAAACTACCACAACTACTAAAATTATGAAAACTACCGAAAACTACCAACCGAAACTACCACAACCACCACAACTACCAAATTGTCCAAAATAAACAAAATGACGAAGATGGCAAATCACAAATAAAAAACCTATCATATTTTCTGGGATAACCTTTACATAAATCTATCCCAAAATGTATCCTATTATCCGGGATGAAAAGTATCCCGTGTCTACCCTCGGTATAAAATTTACATATATACCGAATTTCAGCCAGATCGGTCCATTAGTTCTTCCGTAAAATCATAACAAACAAAAAGACAAATATATTTTTATCCCGGAAACTATCCCATTTTTCGGGATAAAAAGTATCCTATGTTCATTCTCGGCATCGAAAATATATATACTAAGTTTCAGCCGAATCGGTCCAGTAGTTTTTCCGTGAAAACGGAACAGCCAGACAGAGTGCATATATATATATATATATATATATATATATAACCTGTATACACTAATATACAATAACAAAATAATCGTCGCGACACCACACTGTTCAATGCGAACTTCAAAAAGTGTCGTTACAACTTTTGGTCTTAATTTTTTCCGTCCCTTTCGCAACGCGCGATAAGGAACTTCGTTTCAAAAACGGGCGGCGTATTGACTTGCCCCATTGACAGCCTTCGCCACCATGACTATATGGACAATGTTGTTGCATGTGACCTTACATGTTGCGTTGCAAATAATGTATACCAGGCTTAATAATGAACTGCTATAATAAATACGTTATAAAAATATTTCATATAGACTAGACTGACATATTCAATTAAAGCCTTAAATATTTTAAAACCATTTTGATTAAAAATTTCAGTTGATATAATAATGATCTGATTATTTCATTAGTTATCATCAGAGCTTAAATTTTGTTAATATTAGTTGTGACTTTACTAATAACTGTTTGATATATTGGTGTATATTTGAAAGAAGACTTGGTATTCTGTTATTTTAATTGACATATTGTATATACTTAACTATATTATATAGGTTTAACCAAATATTACCGTCCAAAATATTCAAATTCGAAAAAATAAAGTTAGGTGCGATGTATAAAGTAGAATTTTGGATAGTTACATAACGAATAATATTTTAAGAACTTATATTCGATATCACAGTTCTTTGATAAAATCTAAGCTTCACTTGGTATTAACTCGACTGTACTGACCGCTATATTTTTAGAGAAATAAATTCATTGATATATTATGATTAGTTAAACATCAAAAGACATTTTATATTATAAGCCGTTTTAAGGCTTATATAATATGTAATGTAAATAAAAAATACATTATATATATATATATATATATATATATATATATATATATATATATATATTATTGTCGAATAGGTATTATATAATATGAAAGTTAATATATAAATCTCAAATATGACACAGAAAAATTTATAATCATTAACAACAAAAATCAACGAAAACGAAAAAATCACAATTTTCAAATCCGTTGAAATAAAATTATTTTTCACTTCAAACCGTTTGACATAGGCACATTAATTTTAAGCAATGTATTTATGAAATAAATGTAAAATCAAATACTTGAAAATCTTTGTATCAAAATGTCATAATCTACCAGAAGTAGATAACTGAGATTAAATTTAGTTTTTAAATAGCAATATTATTTTAGTTCTTCGCTTATAATTATAGTCACTAGTCTTTAGAAATTAAAAATGATTATGTAATATTTTTTAAAATTAATTATTAATGGCATTCCGTGTACAGTTTTTGTGCTACTCTGTTAATATCAATTTGTAATAAATGTTTTGTTATACAAATTTAATTAACGTTGTTTAATTTATTTGTGTTCGGATTGAAGTCAATTATTTACAAACTAAGAACCAACAATATACTATAACCAATAAATGTAATTTCAATATTGAAGGTCAAGTTTGTTCTAAGTTTGTAAATAATCAGAGTAAAGGTACTTTGAATATTGAAGGTCTAAGTTTGTTCTGAGATTGTAAATAATATATAATAACTAAAAAAAGTACTATAATATAGTACTTTTATGTAACAACTTTGAAGTACACAACCCTGCCTCTTCTCTTCCCAGTCTCGTTAGACCCATAGGTTTGCTGGAAGAAAACTCTTTTTAGGGTTAAGCTCGCCATTTTTGTAATTTTATTTGTGACTATTTTGTGTACAAGAAAGAATAAAGAGTAAAGATAATAGTTTTGTTTTTATATTATTGTGGATTAATTATTCATATTAATATAAAAATGTGAAAGTACGTTTGTTTATATGTGTTTTGTTCCTTTTCCATTTCTTCGGAATTTGTCGAGAGCTTATTTTACAATAGCGATGACACATTTCACTGTTCACCGATTAAATAGCAGTGATATAAAAGAATCTTTAAGACGGAACCACCACAGGTTTGTTACCCGAACTGTTACACACGGCTAATTGGGAAGCACCACAAATTTGTGGTCAAATACAGATAATTGAAATCAAAGTTGAACTGATGCTTTCTCCCTCTAACTACATAGAATATGTATTAGAATAAAAGAGACGATATAATTCTCTTGGTTTTGGCGCGGCAATTTTGATGGCAACTGGCAGCTTGTAGAAAAAAAAATATTAAATTTGGCCCTTCTAGAAGGATAAATCACTCCACTCTAGTTACAAAAATGGGAAAGGACCGTTAGATTTCACCAGACCGTTATTTCACGTGATTCAAACCGATAAAGCGCCACGTAGTACAAAATGGCGATAGTAGATAGTGAAAATAATAAACGAATAAACTTATTTGAGTCAAATTGAACCTTATTCTCTAGAATGTTAGACATTCATTTGCTTGAGTTATTTATGATGCCCTGAAGTAACGTTGAAAGTGTAACGTATTGTTACAACCCAGGCGCCGACAAAGACCAATTCCACAAGCCCATTGTTTTTTGTACTCGTTTATGGCCGCTTGCGACCCAATGATTAGCCAGTTGTTGCGGATTAAGTCGACTACGATACGAGCACATTTGTATCTGTGAGGTATAAAACGGCGGCCTGATGGAGAGAGACGGCAGTTGAGCGATAACTACGATCAAAGGGAGACGTGTTTACATTCGGGAATCTATTAGTGATGGACTTTGCGCGTTTTTTATTGAATTACGACTGGATTGGATTACGTTTGAATTGGTTGTGTTTGATTATATTTGTACCTATGTTATACGTGTTTATATAGTTCTAATAAACTCTATAATAATTCCAACGCCATTTTAATTTGAGTTCCGCTAAACTCGTATCAGTATTATTTCATTATTCGTATCAGTATTATTATTTCACCAATTCAATAATTACTTGCAGTTCTAATAGTCACCGTGAAACGTCGCGGTACTGTTATTATAGTGTCACTTCTACTTCTAAAATATCGGATGCTGAATTTTCACCGGTGAAATAACAGTGACGAATTTTAATAATTTCACGGCAGTGAATTAATGAATGAAAACACTTTATTGTTCACCAAAATTAAAACTATGTTCTTAAAAACTAAATACAATAAATGTTGAACAAAGGGCGGCCTTATCGCGTAAAGCGATGTCTTCCAGACAACCCATTAAACTAAGGCAAATATTAAAACATGACAGTGGCGGTGTAGACAATAAATAAATGATATAAATTATTCAAAATATATAAAATAAATAAAAATCTTAATTATGTACTATATAAACACAGTAAATACCATAACATATACATAATAAGCAGCACTATTATACCTGAGTGTGATTGATATATTAAAGAAGATTTAATTTCCATCATTAGTATACAAGTAATTAAAATAATCTAAACATTGTAAAAAATATGGATACCAAACTTATTTACTTTTTATTTTGTTTTATTTTACCATTTTTGGATGACTATCAGCTATTCTCAACAGATCAGTGATAGTTAGCTTTTACTTAATCATCACAGATTTTTACCTTGACTAAAACTCTTTCTTGCTATTTCTAAAACAAACTCAAAATGTTTCAGTTTAAGATCTAATATTGCTTGTAGACATATAAAATCTTCATTAGACGTAAAAAATAACTAAGATATTATATACCTCTTTCATCCATAAACGTCTTTAATTATTTAAGTCCTTAGAACGTGCTGAGATGATTGTTACTTTGGAATTAGGGAAATATACGTAAGCTAGAGAGAGTACTTTGAAATTTCACGCCTAGTTATTTAAATACAAAGCCTGGTGGAGTTCATAATCACTGAAACCCAAATAACACTTCCGTGGGATGTAATACGATCGTGTACATGTTAGGAGTAAGTTTGTTGATTGTAATTAGGAAAATTGGTATGTTGTATTATTCTTAATTCTTTTACCAGTAGTACATAAATAAATAAATTATCTTCCTCTTGAACATAACAAATATGAAACTGAAACGCATAACTTACATATTAGTGTTTGGAGTTGATTTTTTTAAAATAATAAACTAGCTGTCCCGGCATACTTCATCCTGCCCGGAAAATCCTGCTTCAATCGATATGCCTACAGCAGTGCCACCTAACGGGTCCAACTGTGAGCCAGCTCAGCAACCTTCTTTGGCTCATGCACAACAACTCTGCTAAAGATCATTACATGATCAAATGTATAGTTTACGATTCTATAAAGGACATACTGACAAATATTCATTTTTATATATTAAAGTAGCTGATCCGGCGAACTACGTACCGCCTATTTTCTGAATTCCTAAAAGACTGTTCCATGACACAAAACCAAAATCACCAAAATCGCTCCCGGTGATTAGGAGCATTCTAGAACCCGATCTCAGCGCCACCTACTGGTTCTAACTGTGAATCTAAACCATCCGGGAACCCACTTAAACACACAAAAATAAAATCACCAAAATCGCTCCCGATGACTAGGAGGATTCTAGAACCCAATCTCAGCGCCACCTACCGGTTCCAATTGTGGCTGTAAACCACCCCGGGACCCACTCAAACTCACACACAAAATTTCATCCAAATCGGATGTATAGTTTACGATCCTATAAAGGACATACACACAAACATTCATTTGTATACATCAAGAAGAAGATTTCCCCTTTCCTGACGCATTTTTTTTACCGGGATATTATTACCAAGGTATTTTAGTTGTGTATATATGTTATAGTCAAACATCGAAACTCTGGCGTTCCTAGATTTAACTAGTCATACCTCAGGTCTGACATAAAGTCTTAGTCAGTCTTAATAAATAACATTTATCTGCCTTTTACTAACATTTTTTTTTCTAAACTGGGAGAGACTAATTTATACAGTCATTTAACATGTAACAAGTGCAGTACGAATCGACGTTTGATAGTCTGTCTTAGTCGCTCCTAGGGTTAAAAGCCTTCCATCGCTTCGATTTCTTACTTCTCAAACACTAAAATAACGATAAAACAAATAGCTATCGATAAAAGGAAATGACAATCTGAAACGGCCTGAACCTTGCCACTGATTCAAAGTCGTCAAAAACCACTAAAACACTATCCAATAAAAAAAACTTAAATCAATTCTTCAAGGATCATACTCTCTAACTGGCAATCAAATAAAAATCCCAAAGACTCGTAAAAGGCTAACATAAATTGAATTAAAATCGGTCAAGTGCTTTTTTTTATTGCAAGAGTTCAGCAGACAGGCAGACAGCCCACTTGATGGAAAGTGGTTACAATCGCATATGGACATTTGCAACACCAAAGGTGCTACAAATGTGCTGCTACTATCTTAAGGGAGACTGGAACCTGGTCACTAATGCCGGAACACAACTCGAGGTTGTTATGGCGACATACTTTAGACCAGGGGTGGTAGCCATCCAGTCGGGCAAATGCCCTACCATCTGGCTGTGGGTTGTTTTATTGCCTGTTACGACAGGCCGCCCGGCCGCAGGAAATTGTTTTCTTTCTCCGTTCCTGCACGGATAACACCGGCTGACATGTTTTTTTTTTCTAAGATATAATAAATTATTTCCACTAATTTTATAGTGCTGATAACGAAATCAGACCTCATTTTATCGTATCACATCAGATTTTTAATAAAACGAATAACTCATTGGGAAGTTAGGAGCCGAATATGTTCCTGGAGAATGGAGACTTTTTATAAATTCTTCGAAACGGAGTTTAATAGGTGTTCTATTACACAACACTAATCAGTATGCTTCTGTTCCCGTCGCTCATTCTGTTCATTTAAAAGAAACTTATGAAAATTTAGAAACAATACTAGATAAAATCAAATATGAAAAACATGGTTGGCAGCTTTGTGGAGATCTGAAAATTATAACTATGCTGTTAGGTCAGCAGTCAGCATACACGAAATATCCTTGTTTTTTATGAGAGTGGGACAGCAGGGCACGAGCAAAGCATTACGTCCAAAAACAATGGAATCCTCGTACAAATCTGAAACCGGGACCCAAAAATGTTATACGAGAAAATTTAATTGATTCTAAGAAAATTTTATTACCTCCGCTTCACTGTTTCATCATACCGAGTTTAATAAAACTCGGTATGATGAAACAGTTCGTTAAGGCGTTGGATAAAGAAAATGATAGTTTTAATTACTTGAGTAAAAAAATTTCAAGGTTGTCAGATGCAAAAATAAAAGAAGGAGTGTTGTGGTGACCGATGAAAAATTTGATGAAACATTAAATACAACTGAATCAGAAGCTTGGCTGGCGTTCAAAGATGTTGTCAACAATTTTCTAGGAAATCACAAACACCCTGACTATAAAAATATTGTAGCAAATTTATTAAATAAGTATCAAAAATTGGGGTGTAATATGAGTATAAAACTCCATTGTTTAGATTCACAATTTAGATTTTTTCCCTGATAATCTTGGTGATTATAGTAAAGAACAGGGTGAAACGTTTCACCAAGACATCAAAACTATGGAAACAAGGTACCAAAGGCGATGGAATGTGAATATGATGGCTGATTACTGCTGGTCAATAAAACGTGATATTATTGACGATTCCTATAAAAAAATTACTCCCAGATGTAATTTTACAGCTAAACGCAAAAGATTTCACTCAAAATAGCTTCATAGCAACTATTGTACACGATATTTTCTATAGAAGTTTTCAAATATATGTATTCATAATATAATGATTGATTTCTTTCTTAAAATTAAAAAAAAACCCTTTTTCTTGTTTGTAAAAATCTGATGTGATAGAGTAATTATGTAGGTAATTTTGTGTTTAAAATACTATAAATTAGTGATATTTATCACTCATATTAAACAACTTTCAAAAAGTCTTCATTTGTCGGCCGGTGTAATGCTTGTCAGATAACAAACGTTGAAGGATTCCACAGATATGACAAACATCAAATGTTTATATCAATTATCTACGAAAACTCAAAAAAGCACTTATTTATTTATTTATTTAATTTGTTTGGGAAACATACAATAATTTATATTCTTAAATATAAAACACAACATGAATACATATATCAATCAAGTTTCCACTATAAAAACTTATAAACTATAACTTAATCAAAAACAACTACTTAAATCTAAGCTATTGTAGTAAAAATATACACGAGATTTAAGTCATAATTGCTGTTTAAAATTAAACTCCATTTGGTCCCAAGGGATAGACGAATAGACGATGCTCCGATCACGTTTTATTGGCGCCACGGTTTCAATTCATTAACAAATACATTGTTATAGCAACGACAATGATAGCGACAATTATGATGCATTGCTTTCATGGTTACAATTAATTTCACATTAGTTAGATGGCGTTATGGTTATTTATTCTTAGCTACTGTGGTTTAAATAGTAAAAACGATATTATGCGAATGAAGCCGCGGGTAGTAATATACATAAAAAAATAAAAATCTAATATTACGTTAACCGTTTGTTTATCCTTGCGGGAACAGAGAAAGAATACAATTTCCTGCGGCCGGGCGGCCTGTCGTAAGAGGCGACAAAAAAACTCACAGCCAGGTGGTAGGGCATTTGTCCGACTGGATGGCCATCCAGGTTCACCCCTGGTCTAAAGTATGTCGCCATAACAACCTCGAGTTGTGTTCTGGCATTAGTGTTCAAGTTCCAGTCTCCCTTAAAAGAGCAGCAGCGCATTTGTAGCAATTTTGATGTTACGAATATATAGGCGATTGTAACCGCTTTCCATCAGGCGAGCCATCTGTCTGTCTCTTGAACTCATGTAATAAAGTAAACACGCCAATCATTCAGTTCATTCGGTCCTATCCATTCCTAACTCAAAAATGTTCCCCTCCTACTCCCTTTCGTTGCAAAAAGAAACGTTGCCTAACTCGCCCGTTGCGCACGGAACATACAAAGTTGCACTTAAAAATCTTAATGAGCCTAAAATTAGTCCAACGCGCCGCCACGTATGTAAAACTTTATAATAATCAATAATTTAATTATGAGGATATAATTAATAATTTTGTTTACACAAAATGTATTATTCTAAATTTATTTTAAAAATTTAAACTACACTATAAAAAAGAAACCTAAAATTAAACACTAGAACCAAATAGGCCATAATTATAGATAAAATATTGGTCCCAAATCACTGTCACTTACCGGGAACGTTCCCAAAAGGCTGGCGGCGTTACCACGTTGCATAACAATCTCAGTTTTTGAGCAAAATAAACGCCTGCCTTTTGGTCGCATGAGAGGTTTATAAACGTTCGGCGACATCTCGATAAATTCAATTATATCTTCTAAGATGTATTATTGGTGCCTGCCTGGCTTCTATCAGCTATCGACGGGCAAAAACTGCAAATTGTGAAAATTATCGCACAGTGTAGAGATAGATACATATTATTTCAGCTTATCGTGCAAACCAAGCGTATACTAAAACACAATGACATGTAAAAACTAGAGATGTGCCGATTAGTCGGTAACTGTTCGGCAAAGAGCGCCGACTATTCGGCTTCTTACTTTGTAGTTTATAATCTATACTTTACTATTACAATGTAATCCATACACGACACTTTCTTTTTGACATGATTAAATTTTAATTGAGCTCTTTCACTTTAATGAACAACAGTATTTTCTTTAAATAAAAATATTTTTTATGTTTACACAAGAACACCGCCCTGACCTGTATAAAAGTAAAATTCATTGAGATATTTTATATGATATGGTAAAAATCAAGAAACAATGCGAAGTAAATAAAACAGATTCCGATACGCTCGCATGCGGTGGTTGCGACTTACGCACGAACCGAGCTATAACGAAGCGTCACGGAAGTCCCCGAAACCGTGATCGGCTCGATACAAAAATCACTAATGTCACACACATAGACTAGTAAACAAGTGCCTTTTGGACCAACTTTTTTCAGCAGTCTCCAAAAATTATAAATGAGGTGTCATTCGATTCGGAATGGCATCTAGATAATTTTTGAAAAAAATGAAGTTTTGCTTGCAAAATTTGTAAAAGTTAATAACAATTAACTAAAAAAAAGGAGGGTTTAGTTTTTTGCAAATATCTCAAAAAGTAATAAAGATTTTTCAAATTTGAAATAAGATTCGAAAGGAGGAGTTATTTTAAACTTTTAATTTTGTAACAACGAAAATATATAAAAAAAGTTTTGGCTGAAAATACCTTACGTGCCTGGGAGGATTTGTTATTGCTCCCTTATCAAATCCTCAATATAAATAAAGATGATCAAGGTACGGTTACATCTAAAATTAGGAAAAATTTTAAAATTATACAAACTATTGGACAGAGATTAGACAAACAGATTAACCAAACGAAAAAATACCCAAATTGTAAAACTCATCTGAAAAATTTGATAGATTCAAAATTGTCAGACGGTGATATAAAGGGAGCAGCACGGATTCTGTTCTCAAACGACGATGTAGCTCCCAATGATGAGACTACTCTGCGTGCTTTACGGGATAAACATCCACCTTCAGGAAACGCCCAATTACTGGATGACGATGATGCCAATAAGAGTAGTATATACGCTACCCCGGAAGAAATACTCAAGGCTGTTATGTTCTTTAGAAGCGGCTCGGCTGGAGGACTAGATGGCCTCGCTCCACAACATTTGAAAGATTTGTTAAGTGGGGCCACTGGTACCTCGAGCGTGACCCTTCTGAGAGATATAACAGATTTAATTAATTTAATGCTTTCGGGTGGTGTGAATATGGACATATTACCCATAATTTACGGTGCCAACCTATGTCCTTTAAAAAAAAAAGATGGTGGTATCCGTCCCATAGCAGTTGGCACCACGTACCGGCGCCTCGCAGCCAAAGTATGCTGTCGAGCCATAAAAGACCTAAGCTCCAGCTACTTTGCTCCAAACCAATTAGGTTTTGGAACCAAAGGTGGCTGCGAGGCGGCGGTACATGCACTGAGAACATTCGTCGGCAGTAATGTTTGTGAAGCCATCCTTAAGGTGGATGTCAAAAATGCATTTAATTCGGTCAATAGGTGCACTTTGCTGGCCGAAATTAAAAACCGTTTTTCAAAAATTTACAGTTACATTAGGCAATGCTATAGTGAAAATTCTTTTCTGGTCTACCAAGACAACCTTATACATTCGGCTACTGGTTGCCAGCAAGGTGACCCTCTTGGGCCAGCCATCTTCTCGCTCGCTATCCACCCAATTATACAGAAGCTAAATTCAAAATTTAACGTATGGTATCTTGATGATGGGACCTTAGGAGGTGACATAGACACTTTAAAAAATGATCTTATATATTTAATAAGTGAGTTTGGTAAAATAGGTCTGACTTTGAATTATTCCAAATGTGAACTTTTTATACCCAATGCTACCGAAAACGACAACAACACTTTGTTCCGATTTTCAAGTTCTGGCTCCAAATTTAAGATAAGTAAAGAAAGACAATCTAAGCCTCCTTGGGTCCCCTATCTTCGATGAATCTTTTCCTTATTTCGTTGACGATAAAATCCAAATATTTCAGTCCAAAATTAAAAATTTAAAAGAAATAAGTGCACATAGTGCCTATTTTATTATTCGGTATTGCCTGTTTACTCCAAATTTCACGTACATTTTGCGGTGCTCTCCACTTTGGAGGCATCCAAATATTTTATATAATCTAGACAACATTATTCGGCAAACCTTAACCTCCATTATAAACATACCTATGGAAGATCGATCGTGGACCCAAGCATCCTTACCAATACGGTTAGGAGGCTTGGGTGTACGCAAAATATCTGACATAGCACTACCTGCCTTCCTGTCCTCAGTTTATAGTACTTTGGCCCTCATAGGACAAATATTAAACCCGTCACTTAGTGGCTTTGAGGTCCCATACTTGACTGAGGCCAGAAATGCTTGGTCCTTGACTTGCCCAACGCAAAATTTACCCGCGGAACCAAAGTCGCAGAAGCTATGGGACGGGCCGCTCAGCAAGCTAATACATGAGAACCTTTTGTCTTCTTGTATTGGCGAAACTGACCGCGCCCGTCTTTTAGCTGTCTCTAAATGGGAGTCAGGTTTGTGGCTCCAAGCTCTGCCCTCGGCGAATCTAGGCACTCTCTTGGATGACACTACATTCAGGATTGCTGCCTGCATTCGCCTGGGGGCAGGTGTTGTGGTGCCACATCGCTGTCGGTGCGGAGATATAGTTGATGAGTTAGGCCACCATGGCTTGTCATGCGTATGGAGCGCTGGCAGGATGTCACGGCATGCTACACTTAATGACATTATCCGTCGGTCTCTTGCCACCGCCGGGGCACCAGCTATCCTTGAACCAAATGGGCTGTGCCGCGACGATGGTAAGAGACCAGACGGGATGTCGTTGGTGCCATGGAAGATGGGACGCCCTCTAGTATGGGACGCAACTTGTGTCGATACTTTGGCGGCGTCCCATCTTCCAGACACAGCCGTGACAGCCGGGGCTGCTGCTGCACACCAGGAGGCCCTGAAATGTCGCAAATATGTATCCATTGGTAGTGGGTACGTATTTGTGGCTTTCGGGGTCGAGACCCTGGGGCCGTGGGGGCCTGGAGCTCATCACCTCTATCGAGACCTCTCAACACGTCTTATTGAGGTCTCGCGTGACCAAAAGGCTGGCTTGTATCTAGGGCAACGGATCAGCGTTGCCATCCAACGCGGAAATGCGGCCAGCATTTTGGGCACGATCCCCGCCGACAGCGATTTAGAGTCAATTTTTTATTTATAGATTTAATTATATTATTTTTGTATTAATAAAACGAAAATTATAAATAAAAAAATGAAAATAAACATTTTCTAATTTTTCTAACGGGGTTCTATTCTAAAGCCTTTCAAGAATTACTCCAATAAAGGAAAAAAATCTTAAATTTATAGTTTAACAAATATCACACTTGAAATATTCATGTTCAAGCAAAAAAAATTTATTAATTAACTATTGAATAACTAAATGAAAAATTGTTATAAAAAAAATTCTAGATTCTAATATTGTTCATTCATCTATTCAGTTAGTGCCTGAATTTTTTATTTTTATTTTCATATTTAGTATGTTTAAATAATATTTATTCATTAAAGGGCCGATGTGGGTGTGGCTTGCGTAAGCCAGAGTACCCGTTTTCGGCCGTATTTTCATCCCTCTAGGAAAGTTATAAATATTGATCTTACAGTTTCGGGAGTCAAGATTTTTTTTAGGAAATTTCCTCCTCTTTTCGAATCTTTTTTCAAATTTGAAAAATCTTTATTATTTTTTGAGATATTTGCAAAAATCTAAACCCCCCTTCTTTTTTTAGTTAATTGTTAATAACTTTTACAATTTCTGCAAGCGGAACTTCATTATTTTTCAAAAATCATCTAGATGCCATTCCGAATCGAATGACACCTCATTTATAATTTTCGGAGACTGCTGAAAAAAGTTGGTCCAAAAGGCACTTGTTTACTAGTCTAACAAGAAACAAAATAACTTATAAGCGTGTTAAATTCTAAAAATTAAATCTAGAAATTACGTTGGAAAAAAGGGTATGGAAGTCGAGTCCGTAGAGTTCTTAAAAATGAAAAAAAAACCATCATCGGCCTGGCCGACTAGTCAACCGATTAGTCGGCCTCTTTTCAACCGAATAATCGGCTAGTCGGCAAAGTAATCGGCACATCTCTAATAAAAACCTGTGCCTTACTATCTTATAACATGATCAATATAAGGCAGTGGTCCTGAATCTTAATACGATATGTCTATTCGATTTCACAGGTTGCTTGGTAGCCAAGCGCCCCTCGTGTCAAGTCGAGTATGTTTCAGATTAGGTAAACAGTTTATTTTCCTTGAGACTGTTTGCTATTAGTGGAATTTTACGAGGATTATAATAACTTCAAAATATCTTTATATATAAAATTCTTGTGTTAGTATATATGTCACTGAAGTCCTCCTAAACCTCTGGACTAACTTTGGAATGGATTCTGGTTAACAGTACAGACCACTTTTCTTTGTGGGTCATTGTTATTAATGATTGTATTCATCATATAAGAATGATGAAATATTAAATTCGTTGTAATTATTTTTAGGTATATGTCGACATTGCATTTGTATGAAGTAAAATATTATGAAAGTTAATTTTTAACGTTAGACATTTCACAACGCAAGGAAGACTATCTAAACATAAGTGAAAACTAAAAAGATAATAATAAATAAATAAAATATAACAAAAGTAAACAAGTCATGACTAATTTAAATTCTTGAATTTTTGTAATATAAAATATTGTTACGAGCTACAGGACTCGAATTAAAATGCCGTTGGCATTACTATAGAATTTATTCGAACTATACAAACTCACTCACTGGACGCAACCAGTACGAACTGCACGATTCAATAACGCGCGCAAAGTCCGTCACTATATAGCTAATCGAATGTACGTCTTGCTTTGATCGTGGTTCTCGCTAGACTGCCGATCTCTCCATGGGGCTATTGCTGCACCGATACAATATGGCTGCCAGCCCACGTATCGGATTTCTTAGAATCAGTCCGACACACCTGCCTAATGACTGCCATGAAACAAATACAATAACAAATAGAATATTTTTCTTAATTACAAATGTTAAACACAAAATAAACAAAACAAGTCCAAATGCGGGGAAATATATAATTATTATAATATTTAATTATTGCATAACATTAAGATACAATTCAAGAAGTTTAAGTACAGAAGACAATAGGCCTATCACTAAAAGCAATTTCTTCCAGACAACCTTAGGATAGATTAGAGAAAATTGTGTAACATATGTGTTTTATTATTATTATTATTTATGTATTTCGTGTCTAAATTTTTCATAAATTTTTAAATAGACATATGGTTTAAATTTGCACGTCAAAACAGGCAAAAACATGTAAAACTCTTTTATATGTTGTCATCTTAAATGTTCCATGTTTCAGCAAATAAATAAATAAATAAAATTTGAAAATTTACAAAAAGCCTAGTTAAATTTTACCCGAGGAGTCACCTTGGGGAAACTCTGTTATATTTACAAATGATTTCGTTACCAACGTCTTGAAGGAATTTAAACTTTCGTCCAAAACTCAGTACATGAAACAAATCTAAAAGAAGATATTAAATTATGTTATCCTTTGCTATAATAACAAAAAACACTTTTATCTACAACAACTTTATGAGTTTTCTGAGATATTGTTAAAGAAATTTCGCTCTGTTTTCTTTACAAACCATTAGGGATTACGTGTTATAAAACTTCAACAAACAATTGGGAGCTCTCGGAGGCGTTCAGGCAATAAAACGATCGTCGACACTTCATCGATCACTTCGGAAGTGAAGAAAGTAGCTATATTTTAAATATTAACCTGCTTCTATAATACGTATGTATTGTCTACAATCCATACTGCAACTCTGTATATCTTAAACATTTTCACGCTAAAAGTACTAGACCATATTTACTGAAATTTGACTTAAATATAGTTAAAACTTAGCCTCCCGACAAAAGCAAATTCTACCTGCATATCATATGTAAAAACACATTTTATTGACTGTCGGTCGGCATTTGAACGAATTGTAAATCTTTTATGATCGTCTTCTTTTTATTGGCATACGTTTCTAGAGAACAGTCCATTGTTTTATTGTACTCGTTTATGCCCGTTCATTGGCCAAGTGTTATGGATTACGTCGACTACCATACGGGCACATTTGTATTTGTGAGGTATAAAACGACAGCCTGATGGGGAGAGGGGGCAGTCGAGCGAGAACCACGAGCAAGGCGTGTGTGTACATTCGGGAATCTATTAGTAACGGACTTTGCGCGTTTTATTTAATTACGACTTTCTGCATTACGTTTGGATTAGTTGTCTTCGGTTATATTTGTACGTATGTGATACATGTTTGTATAGTTCTAATAAACTTTATAATAATTTTAACGGCATTTTTTCTAACGGCATTGGAGTCCCGCAACTCGTAACAATATGTAGTTTCAATATAGAGAATGCACTTTGGATACTTTTCATATCGGAAAATGGAAAAATGTTCAGAATAAAATGAAGTAAATCTGTCATCGAATAGTGCTTAAATAAATCTGTGTAAATATAAAAAATATTTTAGTAACTAAGCATAAAACCTAGATAATGTTTGGAATTTAGTACCTATTGATACCTAGTAGGAACATGTAATATAGACCTTAGTATTTTTTATATATTAAATAAGCTTTTCATTAAAAGGTTTTTAAATATAAGCTTTTGAGATCCTGGATATCATGTAGCAGCATAGTGCCCAAGACAAGTAAAACGAGCCCAACACTACGGGTCTATCTTGTTTAATACAGGAGTTCCTATGGCCACCTGCCGACTTCATCATCAGATCAGCTCCATGGTACCATATTATTGCATTGTTCCGCGATATACATATGCGTGAAAAATTTCAGCTCAATTGGAAACCGGGAAGTTGTCAAATTTAACTTGCAAGATTCCACCCGAACTTATATATATACATACATACATAGATACATCCATTGCAAGTTAAATAAAAACTTGTAAAATGTAGTGAAATAAACTGTGATGTGACTCTGGTATATCATGTTCGACAGGGACAATAGTGCTGACTTTTATATTATAAAACCTATGTTAATATGTACGTACATACTTGGTATAGATATAGTCGGGACGTTGGGGAAGGACAGAGGCTACTATCTGTCGCAAAAAAAAACTTGAACGATATAAAATAGGGATGTAAATTTGTATGGGATACCAATAATTTCTCAAGTTTAGGGACAACATATCTCATTATTCCCAAAAAACTGTCATGCGATAGTGACTCGGTCGCTGTATCTATTAAGCTTTCACGGAAACTACTGAAATGTTTTTGCTGTATAATTATGTAGTTTCAATTTCAAGAATGGAAATAAGAAAGAGAGAAAGAGGGAAAGAGAGATAACACTTTATTATACACCAAAATATACAATCTCAAAACAGAACATATTTCAAATATTTACTAGGCAATATAATAAGCGGCCTTATCGCTCAAAGCGATCTCTTTCTTCCTAGCAACTTAAATCAAAGAAATTTGAAACAGGCGATGTAGGTGGTGCAGGAGAAAGGCAATAAATACACAAATACTCAAACTAATTTAAGTATTAAATATAAATAATAATAAAATATATTATTATTATATATTGTGTATATATACATAGTCGTATATATATATTTCAAAACACATAAGTTATTATAATAAATGTATTAGCATGATTTTATTGTGCACATAAGATACTTATTATTACGAAAAATGAAATAATTTGCGATATGAAATTAAGTAAATCTTCCTGAGATGAATAAAGCCTAGATAAAAATTAAATACAACATAACCTGTGTTAAAACTTGTTCGCTAAATAAACAAGGATTATCTACTAAGGTTGGTCGGGAAAATTTCTACTAACATATAATGATAAATACCTATTGAGGTACGCTGTAGCCCGCGGGTAAGATTTTATACACTGTATGGAAGAGACATGACAAAGATCCCTGCACTAGAAAAGTAGAAGCTACACCAACCTTGATATCTGCCATCTCCTGGCTCAGGTTAGATTGCAAGCAGGAACAGTGCACGGCACTATAATTTAATCTTAGAGCTAACACTTTGTACAACAACGTGTTGTTTAAATAAAATAAAAGATTTAAAAGGCACCAAATGAAATATTATATATACAGAGATAGGTTAAGTAAGTTTATATTGCGATGCTACGAAAGGCCAGTTAAGTAATAAGTTCTCAGTTATATTGAAAAGACCTATGTAATACTTAGTTCGCAATAAAAAATATTTCATATGATTTGATAAGTTTTAAGTATAACAAAAGTTCTTGTCACGGTCAATAATCATAATAATTCGATAAATCTTATAAATATAAAATTTGGTTTTACCGATTCTCATGAAATTTTGTGTGCATATTGGGTAGGTCTGAGAATCGGACAAAATCTATTTTTAATCCTCCTAAATGTTAAGGGTAGTCCACCCCTAATTTTTTTTTTTATAGATAAAAACAATTATTTTTTTATGATACAACATTAAAAAATACATACAACCCTAAATTTTCAACCCTCTATGATCAACCCCTATTTTTTATTTGTTAAATATCGATTGAAGCTTTTTCGGGCAAGACGACGTCTATCGGGACAGCTAGTAATTTATATAAAAAGGTTGAGAGTACGGCGAGATCTTTCTCTCGTCATACGTTGACAGTATTTGTCCAAAATGGCCGCACTTACCCTGCCGTGCATTACCCGTCGCCACATACAAAAAGATAAGTACAGCAAAATTGATGGAGCAATGCTCTACCTACTTTATACTAGGCAAGCACTGAACAGCTATAATCGTAAATACTGCAGTTATCCATATCGTAGTAAATAGACTTTTAAGAAACCAACTCTCCTGGATGTTAATCTAACAAATTAATACCTTTTTATGAACTTTTCCTCTCTTTGCGTTCGGGGAATTATAAAGTTTATTATAATTTGGTTTATACTTATACTTACTTATACTTTGACTGAATTTCACCTTTAGTGGGTATAAAACAGTTTATAAAGATTTTAGTTACCTTATAAATTACAGCATATAAAATCTGCCGAGTGCACATATTATTGATAATTATTCAATACGACATTCAAAAATTAGTTGAAAGTGTTTTTCTAAACTAACATCTCAAACTTTCTCTACTTATCGCCGTCCTTCCCATTCATATGATAAGAAAGAGCTCTCAATTCACAAACTCGCGTTTCAAAAGAGACCCCAGTTCGAATCCCGTCGGGCAGTAGATATACACCACTTAAGTGTATTGGCTGATGTGCTGACAGTGATGGAATATAATATCGTGATGCAACTCGCACATAGAAATAACAGGACTCGAAATTAAATGCCACTAGAATTATTATAGAGTTTATTAGAACTATACAAACACGTATAACACAGGTACAAATTTATATTCGAACACAACAAATCCAAACGTAATGCAGAAGGTCGTAATTTAATCAAACGCGCAAAGTCCGTCACTATTAGAATCCCGAATGTACACTCGTCACGCCCGTATCGTAGTCGAAGCTCAACTGACTCCTCTCTCCATCAGGCCGTTGTTTTATGATCCATAAATGCAATGTGCCCGCCCGGCAACGTCGCCCAGTTTCTTAGAATTAGCTTGTAACACCAGGCTAATGATGCTAATGAGTACAATAGGACAATAGACTGTTCCCTACTAGAAACGTATGTTAATTAGTTCAAGTGCCGACAAGTAATAAAATGTGTTTCTACAGATCTGTACGTGGAATTTGTCTTTGTCGGGGCCTTGGTTAGTATATTGTTACAATATACTAATACGAGTGTCTAGTTAGAAGAATTCACTGAAGAGGAGTAAGTTCACCCCTTTAGGGTGGGATATAATGTACTTAAAGCATACTTGAAAATATGATTATGTTTATTTATATCTCAAGCTCTTTTTTATAAGTTTTATACAAAAGTTTTATACAGCTGTAAATGTCATAACTTATATTTGTATGAACATTGTATTCTACCCTTAAGAACTGACACTTAATGATTGTTATGTATTGGCATGTAGTTAAACAATTAAACCACGAATTTTATTCATTTGTTTGGAGAAAATAATGTTCTGAGTTAACAAGAAAAAAAAACAAGAACGCAATATGGAATTCGGATTTTATTGGTCAAAAAATATTCTTGTAACATTCTCATTTACATTATTAGAAATACATAATACAAAAATTACAACACATATTTACCATATCACATCAAATCGATTTTATGTATTTTAAATATACAAAAAATAACTTTTTACATAATAATTTGATTAAGTATCTAAGTACCTAAATAACAACATGCATTTCGCATATATATATATATATATATATACATACATATACATATATATATCAATATAGAATACTGTTAGTTCGATGGGTTAGATTATAAAAACATAAATCCTTATAGTGGTTAAGGGTGTTCAACGATCTCCGACCGCCGTAGGTACAGTCAAGTTCATTAATATATATGCATTGACAAGGATTCAAAATATTGTATGCAGTAGAATGTTAAAAAATATCTTAACAATCAAACAAATCAATAATTTGTGGTCAAGTTTTAGATTCATTTATATGTGACAGATTCTGTTCAATAATATGTATGCATTACGATCATAATTATGTATGCAGTGATGGATTCATAAATATTTTGAATACGGTTTACGTTTAAACTTATCAAACATTAGATTTTATGAAACCTTTCAAACTCTTTAGTCAAAGTTTGCGATTGGTAACATTAGTTATTTGTCGAAAAGATACATTTGTTTTTTTTTCAAAGATAAAGTTTTTGACATTTACCTAATAATTTTAAAAGATAAATTAAAATTTCATCTTCTTTATTTATTATTAAAAATGTATAGAATTGATGAACACACAACTCATAAAATAGTGTGTATGTGTGAGGAAGGTATTTGGGTAATTGGGAATATCAAGAAATACTATTTCTTTATGGTGTAGAAGGTGGCTGGAAGAGGGTGATGTAAAAAGACATGTGTCGTTTGGTCGACCCAGAAAAACAACTTATGAAAAAGATATGCAATTGGTGAAAAAATCCCACCACGTAGCCTAGATCTTAACTCCATAGTGAATCTATGGGGATAAATGATCCAAAATTGGGATAATAGTGAAACTCGTACACAAGAAAATTTAAAGGCTCACATTCATTTGTATATTTATTTCTTAAATTAGTTGAGTATTTTTGTATTGTGTATCTATTGCCTTTTTCCTGCACCACCTATTTCGCCTGATTCAATCTCTGTTATTTAGGTTGCCTGGAAGAGATCGCTTTGAGCGATAAGGCCGCCTGTTGTATTGCCTAGAAAATATTGTAAACATGGTCTGTTTTTGTAATTGTATATTTTGGTGTGCAATAAAGTGTTATCTATCTATCTATCTATTCATTCCATCTGGGATAGTTTTAGAAATCGGGATTACTGCTACAAAATTATTAAATCAATGAGGACTCGCTTACAAAATGTAATTGACGTGAATGGAGCGTACACAAGATTTAAAATTAATGCTCGCTGGCTAAGCCATATTTTAAAGCGGACAAAAAAGCGCTTAGTGCAGCCACTTGTCTTTTCATATTTATGTACCTAGACTATAAAGGTATAAAATAGGTCTAAAAGACATAAAATCGACGCCTTTGAATTGTAGTGCTGGAGTCGGATTGTCAGAATTCTGTGTACAGCTCACAGAATAAATGTTTCTATACTGGAAGAGCTTGAGATCCGAGTTCACCAGATGTTATCAGCAGTGTGCCGACAACGTACTACTGAAGTACTTTGACCACATATCGCGAAGGAACCCAGGCAACATGCAGAGACTTGTGGTCACTGGAAAAGTTGAAAGCAAAAGACATTGTGGTAGATCTCCAAATAGGTGGCTTGACTAAATTGTGACATAAACATTTCAATAAACTTGGCCAGCCACTATGTACAGTACCGATCTCCGTGGAACAGAGTTTATGTTCTCACTGCTATCAAAGTCATAATCCTCAGCAATGAAGGAACAACTTGAAAGAAGAAGCTATTTTTTATATATAAAAATGTATTAAAGTTCATTGAAATGTTTTTATTTTGTTGATATTCCTTTCAATTTTTGGTTAATAATTTTAAGAGAAGTTAGTTCTTTTTTAGTTTCGTAGTTACAGAAAAATAAATAAGTTTTCCAAAATCTTATTTTTTTTAATTCGTATACTTTATTCTACAAGTACCGAGTTAAGTAATACAACGAGAACACATTGGTTTTGATATTAATCAGTTATCAAGATCATTGTTAATCAGAATCCTAAAAACGCTAGCTAGTTACGCGACGTTGCCCAATGGGCAGTTGCACGTATTGGCAACGATGCATTATAACTTGCATATAAAGTACTGCAAAATGAATTCTAGGAAAAAGACAATTTGAGTGAAATTCTCATATCTATAAGATATTTATGAATATTTGTCTAGTCAGATATTTTTGAATCCTATGCTATTGAGTTATATTTGATCATATGGCTGGTCACAAATTATTGTAAAGTGTCCAGGCATATAATATTATTGAACCAATTACATGATGATATATTAATGAGCTACAGACTATAAAGATATTTTTTAACATTCTAGTGCATACAATATTTTGAATCCTTGTCAATGCATATATATTAATGAACTTGACTGTATCATGGCTTCGTGTGACTCCCTCCGGGACATCAGCCGGCACTCGCAAGATCACAGACATGTCAATATGTAGACGTTCTGTGCGCGTTCCACTTAGGCATGAGTACCATCGGGGATTCTGACCTCCCGGAAAATAGAACTATTGCGGTCGGACCCACACTAGTCAGGGTCATGGCTTTGGTCCATAGCAGCGATACGTGATGCCGAGATACTCAAATCGACTGTTTCCATTGACCAAACATCTCGCTCTAGATTGTTTTCACTCAAGTCGCAAAATGTTTTGAGTCATGATTGATCTCGTCAGCCAGCCAATAGCCGAACCGAATAGATCTCGATACAATCGTATAACATCTCGATTGGTCAGTCGAGGAGCGAGTGGATTGTAATTTTAGATTGATTGAGATTCTTATGATTATTTAAACATCTCGAAGTCACCAATCGCTATTTCATGAGTTTAGGCATACCTAACTATAGCGTAGGTTTTTAGTATAAAGAAAATAATCTCTATTAAAAATGAGGACATATATATATATATATATATATATATATATATATATATATACATCTTACTCACCGTACCTACATGCTGTGTGCAGTTGCTGAATTTAAAAAAATGTCTGGACAAATTCTAGTATGCAGGAATATATATATAATATAAATATAAATTTTACTATAAATTTTAATACTGGTACAGAGTTAATACAGTGATTAGTTTGCAAGTTAGAAATTTTGATGAAAAAATCGCACCGAAATAATTGTGGTGTATACATGCCTAAATATTGACTTATAGCCTCTCATCACATCCAAATTTATGAAATAGTTATATACACTTTTAATAATTTAAATAAGAAGAATATCATAAACATGGTTCTTACTATTCCAATTTCTACTTAGTTCTTAATTAAACATTGATTCGAATTACAAAATCTTATAGAAGTTCATTAGAATGATTAAGAATAATATTTTTTAAATATCTTATTTCATAGTAAAACAACTCCAAAAAATTCCAAAATGATTTAATAGAAGTCAACTGTACCGTTTCAAACCCTAACAAATGCTTCCTTCACAATAATCTTCACTACACATTACAAAATATATCATAAACTCGTAACGACATGTTATTTCATAATTATTTATTAAGCTTTTTGGGAGCAATACCATATTAAAATTTGAATACAGTATCAACAATATTTGGCAAACACAGTACATAAACAAATACAAGCTAGACAATGAATGCACAAACGTTAATTTAAAAACAAAATTAAATTAAACTTAAAACATCTTCCTTGAAGAACCCAGGTGAGTTTTACGATAACGGGCAGTTCTCGATCTGCGTAAATACCATAGATAGAAAAGTACGAAGGAAAATCATACATATATACCTCAAATCGATATAAGAAGCCATGATAGATAATATGTGTAGAAAAGTAATAAATAAGTAGTAGAAATAAGTATATAAGTACATAGTAACAAGAAAAATATTGGAAAATTTAAGAAAAAAAAAAGTCGATAACTATATAGGAAAAGAGGGAAATGTAGTTAGTAATAAGAATATTGTAAATATCAGTAGACACAATGTAAGGAAAGAAGAGATCAAAATTAGATTGATAAACAAATTAAGATATAAGTTGTGGGTAAAGTAAAAAGTATAAAAAAGAATAAAGAAAAGAAAAAAAGATATAAAAAGCAAATCAGGTCTAGTTTGTCTGAAAAAGATTTAAAAATAAAAAAAACCTCAATTCGACCCACGAATCTTTTTGTTACCTTTTAGCCTACTTACTCCGCTTTGACTCAAAACATGTACGTGCGTGGGCCGTAATGCTTATCAAACAAATTGCACGTTAGTTTCACTTCTCATATATCGAATTTAAAAACCCTTCAATAATTAGACCGTGTGTTTAACAGCGATTCAATAAATCTACAAGTAATTCTATCAGTTTAATTCCAATAAATCTAACAATTATTATAATCTGAGCTCATCTTAATTTTAAAAATTAATTACCATTAATACTGATTTTATTACACTTAAATAACTACAACACGCGCTACAGCGTTTCTTTTCATTGTGCATGTAGAACAAAACACTGTATTATCAACTAGGATATGCCCGCGACTTCGTCTCTTGACTTGAAATTCCCGCGATATTCCCGGGACACAAAATACCGCAGCGTTTGAAAAATAATGTAAACTATTGTTTTAGTGAAAACTGTGTCGGAAGAAGTTAATTTTTACGCCCCCAACAACTACAAACTGCTCCCGGAAAAATATTTAGATAAATAGATAGATAACACTTTATTGCTCACCAAAAAAAAAAACAATTCAAAAACAAAATGCATAATTACAATACTTCTTGGCAAAGCAACAGGCGGCCTTATCGCTAAAAGCGATCTCTTTCAGGCAACCTAGCTTAAAGGAAATTCTTAACTAATCTGGCGATGTAGGTGGAACAGAAAAGATAGGACTGTACAATTTAAATATACATGCTTACACTATTTTATATTTATTACATTTTTGCCGTCGATCAGTAAAAAAAAAACAAATTTTTAAAGTTTGTTTTTATTCTGACCATTTTAAATAATTCCCAGAAAAATTCCTGCAGGCTTCCCAGAATAAAAAGTAGCGCAGAGCTTAAGTCTAAGAATTAGCTGTCGATCAGCGAAAACCGCATCGAAGTCGGCCTAATAGTTTTTACGTGAATCCCGAACAAACAGACAAGAAATCTAAAAACAATTGCATCCTGTTCTTCATCGTTTATATGGTCTGTTCCTGTTGTTTTTCTTTTAATAGCTTCAATGTACAGACACGCCATGTTTAGAATTTTATTATATTATAGATTATTTATATAGATAATAGCAGTCCATGAAAGTCCCATTGCTGGGGTCGGGCCCCCCACTATGTACCTATGGGGAACCGACAATATTTTCATTTATCCCACGGTAAAGATGTGATTTATCGAGATAACAAATATCCTAAGTGTTGATCCGGATATAAGTTATTATCCCATCAGGATGGGACGCCGTCTCCTCCTTCTGCGAGCGCATCATGCTTGCGAAGAAGGAGGCGGAGCGTGAGCGCACATCACTGATCCGCTCCCGCCAGAGGAGGACGCATCGGTGCCAGAGGGCCAGCCTTGACCGTCGGCCACTGTACGCGGGCGGCTCGGGTGGGGCTACCCTTGGGGTATAGGGGTTCTCACTCACCTGACCTCATCAAGATGGGGGCGCGGCGTGTTACGCGCGCACTCACCGTTCCTCCCGTGAGGTGTTACATAACGCCCCACGCACAGAGAGCTGGATGATGCCGGGGGATAGAAGAAAGTCCCCCGGCAGTGAAAGTGGCCTCGTGAGTCCCACGCCTCCCAGTGCTGCGGAAAGGCTAGGTCATATACCCGTAGCCCTGGCATAAATCGAAGGACGGACCACCCAGGGGTTTTAGTGGGTATCCCTAACTGGGGAGGGGCAATAGCATGGCTCCAGCTCTGACTAGCATGCTAGTGCCACCCCCGATCTGGCAAATTCCACACACGGGTCGTAATTTATCCCCCAAGGTTTTGCCCTTATCTCGGCTTAGGACCTCAATCGGATTTCCCCTGGTAAAAAAAGGGTATAAGTTATTGTGTCGGTTTGTTTAAAATTTAAATCAATTCAGTAATTCTCACGCGATCCTCTAACAGATAGAAAAAAATCTGTTGGTCCCCCCAACGAAATATCTTTTAGATAGATAATATATATCACGAGTTTAAATAATAAATCTGACGCTTTTCCACTGTTACACTTATATAGCCACGGACCTGTTAAACATAGTTTAATTAATTGTTCATATTTCAAAAACTATTCCACCGATATTATCGAAAATAACGATTGTAGAAAGTATTTTTTGAACTCTACCTACTTTGATTTTCTCAAAAAACTTGAACCTGAGATAATAAGCATATAAGGTTTCTAATTAAATAACTATGATATTCCTAAAAGATTCTGCTGTTTTAATCATAATTTATGGCTGATCTACCCTTCTCACTTACACTATAACGAGCAACCCTAAAACCGACCCTTAACTAAATACAAGACATTCGCTATACAATAAATAATATTAAAATGTCTATCTTCAAATGTAGGTAACAAAAAAAATATTTACATTAGTACTTAAAAAATAATCAAACAAAGATATTTAAAATATAAATAATTATTACAACACCATATCTATACATACCTTTATTATTTAAAGTAAAAACAATATATTAATGAAAAAAAATTGGTAATCTGAGTTTAAAAATAAAGATAAAAATTATCTATAAATTATTTAATATACAGTTTAAAAATGATAAATAATGAACAATTTTAAACAATAACTCATATGCCTAAACTTACGGAACTTTGTATTATATAAAGATAATGTATATATACTTAGTAAAAACTTTTTAGAATTTAATATACTTTAACCGTTTTCTCCACCAGAAGTATTACAAACTACTTCTAAGTACTAGTAAATAATTTTACAATTTCTTTACCAAATAGCTTTTACTAAACCTTACAGAATACATATGAAAAATAATGACGTAATTGGTCTTAATACTTATACGTTCATTTAAAAAAAATCTTATTCATAAATATCAACAATGATCTGGAGGGAACTTCCCGCCGCGGTTTTCCCTTTGCGCTATGACATAGGGTTTTTTAACAAGGGTGCTATAAAATTTCTTAAAGGTCGGCAATGCGTTAGCGACACCCCTGGTGTTGCAAAAATCCAAAGGGGATGGTAAGCACTTTCCATCATGTGGGCATCGTCTTCCTGTTTGCCTAGGCAATAAAAAACCAACCAAAACACTTCTTATTACTTGAAATTAATTTTAACAGATTCTTTTTACGCAATTATCTTTTTTAATATTATTATAAAAACACCTTTTGAAACACTTAAGAACACGTAATTTAGTTTAGACACATTCATTAATTTCACTTATTTACACTTTTCGTCCATGAATGTAGGCTGAAACAAAAAAAAGGTATATATATTAATGATGTACTTATAAATTATTCGTTTTATACTAGCATGGATTTTGCAAAAAGATGTAATAATAAGAGTTTAAAAAAGAATATTAAGGTAGTTTGGGCATGTAGAGAGAATGGATGAAAGTAGAATTACAAAACAAGTGTATGAAAGCATAGTGAATGGTAGAGTAATGGTAGAGTTGGTACCGGTAAACAATGTTATCAAATAATAATAGTATATAAGTTTATGTAGTAAGTTTTCGCGACTACTACAATAAAACTACGTTTTAACGATTTTAACTTTGGTATATTATACGATTTTTATTCCGACGTTTCAGCCACTATTCAGTAGCCGTAATCAAGAAGCAAAGCAAAGACTGCTTAAGAAGGTAAAAGGCATCTTAAATAAACGTGCATGTATGAAGAAGTTGATGAAATTAGATGAAGCGAAAGCTTTTTGTCAGGATGGCACATGGAGATCCGTCCTTTCTGCCTGTCTCTTATAATACAGGTGTGATAATATGTATGTATGTACTGGCTGTACAAGTGACGTCATCCGTACGGGACTTGCTCTTTATACATACATCTTCTAAGCCTAAGAAATGTCGAAATGAGACATGTATGAAAGTTTAAGATAAAATTTGTTTTTCAATCCCTTAAGTTTTCATTGAAATCCTTTGAGCCGTTCCGAAGTTTCTTTAATAAAAACTTTCAGATTAAGGAATAACAGTTCTTAAACGCATAAATAGTAAAATTCACTCATTTTTTTTATTTTTTTTAAAATCAGAAACAGATACTTTAAGGCCCGCTTGGACAACGATCGCCTTTAAATAAAATTAGTTAATTTTATTTTACTCTCTAAACGCGTTTAATAGTAAATGCATTTACGTTGTCTTGCACGAGGCACTCTCACATGTCATTTAGTAAAATGTATTTATGCCATCGGTAAAACAGGCAGATGTGTTTCATTTCACGTGGCCGTACGTTTTATCGAACAAACACACGAAATTTAGCTTAAATGTTAGTTATTTCCTGCGTAAAAAGGATTTTAGTTGGCCAATCTCAAATTGACAATTGAAATTTTGTTCGTTTGGTTAAGTTTGTTTTGGAATTTTTAGCGGCAACCTGAAGAGTGATCTTTTGCTGTGCGGTTTTATTTTCGATTTTATGGGTATTTAGCATTGAGATAAATAAAGCAAATAAAATACGAGTCACGATCTGTAATTGACTTTTTAATAACTTACAATTTCATAAAGAATAATGAATATTAATTTACGAAAAGATTCGTTGAAAATGTTCTTTAATGCAGACTTTAATCCAGAAGATATATGCTTTCCCATCTCACGTTCAGGGTCCATTTTATAATCAAAGAATTGTAGACAAAGATCATAAGTTTGTCTTCACTGCTTCCATTATATAGGCGTTCTAGGTCATCCCATACTTCTTTAGCGCTTTTATATCGCATAACTTGTTTTAGAATCTAATCCGTCATGTTTGTCGTCATCAGGGTTGATCACATCACAGTAAATTTTTAGAAATTGTTGTAAATTTATTTCATATTTAGCTTTAGCATCTGCACCATCAGATGCTGCAGGCTCATCGGGCTTTTGAAGTTTTCCTTGCAAAATTTCTTCAGTGCCGGGTTTTGCCCTGCACGCTGTCTCAATACGATACCGCCAAGGCTTATATTGTTACCATCTAGGTGCATTATTTTTACCTTGAAGCCTCTGCGATCGCCTTATCCATTGTGAGCGTCAGGTCGAATACAATGCTAGAATATTGTATTCATTCTTTGCTAGTTAAAATATTTTTACTGGATCCAATTCCTTAACTTTATTACTCTGCTACCATGTTAGTTTGTACGAATAATGGGTATTTAGAATTGAGATAAATAATTAAAGCAAATCATATACGAGTGACAATCTGTAATTGACTTTTTATAAGTGACAATTTCACAAAGACATACGAGTGACAATGTTTAAACGCGTTTAAGGAGTTAAATAGCCGTTTATGGATGATTAACTTTGACAGTTCTGTAAACGTATTTACCAGTAAATTTAGCGTTGTGCAAGACGTTTATCGTATTTAAGGGTGGTAAATGCGTTTAGTGTTTCTTAAATAAAATTAAGGAGCGTCATGCAAGCCACCCTAAGTATAATATTCAGTCTAGATTTCAATACAAATAGCAATAGATGCTCTGTATTGATATAACATATTGTATTAGTATTCCGCCCGCAACACTACTTATGCGTTTATCGACAAATATTTATTTATTACGAGTATTATATACAAATACAATTGGTATTCTTCTGAAGGAGTCAAATTGTTTAAACTTACAAAACAAACGTTTCTTGAATATACAACGAGATAATATTATAAGAGCTCCCTTTTTGGCTAAAATGACTGTTGAATCTTAAAATGGAATATTTTGATAAAAACTATGTACACCTCTGCGCACTGTGGTGATTTGCGCTGTTGGCAGCATTGGTTTTCGTAGCCAGTACTATTTATTTCATTTTCTCATTGCTGTTTTAGCAGATTGAATAATGATTCAGGTAAGATATTTGTCTTTGATGAAATCTTTAAAAAACTTGTTAAACAAAGAGAGATTATTTAGTATCTATTATAATGTCATTCTATGGGTGTGTTACTACAAGCGGTTATAATCGCTTTTAAACAGGTTTCAAGCCTTCGTAGCAACCCAGTATTAGTATTGTGGATATAACTGAACCAAAACACAATAACATCTAAATATTATTATTAATTTATCGGAAAGTGCTTCAGAATGTTGAACACATAGATCTACCCTTTAGCAATTAGTAAAAATCGAGCTTTAAGGCAAATGTTTGCAACAACTAGGATTGAAATCACGAACTTACAACTAACAAAGCATTCATTAGCAAAGTTTAACTAAGTACACTAAACTGTTGTTTTCTAGGGTATCATGAAACTTATAAAGTTCTTAAGACAACATCAACATCACGTGCTTTAGAAAATTTATCTAACAGACTAAAGTTTAGTGCTTGAAATGTTTAATTCAATATTATAAAAATTCAGTGAAGCTTAAATTATTTAGGCGCGTTTTCAAAGTTTTGAATTACTAATTAATATTATTACTGGACGGCGGGCGCCTGTAATTTGCTTTTTACCTGCCCTTTTATTTCAAACATCTACAATTTGATCGTGGTACTTACGTCGCGATTTACCGGCATCTACTTTACCATTCACACTGCTAGCTGCTGCTAGTCATACAATTGTTTCATCAGTCTCCTTTCATCCATTCTCTTTATATGTCCAAACCAGCTTAACATTCCTTTCTCAATTCTTGTAATTATACATGTTGTCAGTCCACAACGTGCGCTAATGATTCATAATGCCCTTCTTAAATGAATCATCAAAATCTTTGAGGCTACTTCCCGTTATAGGACGCAGATTAAAAATCCAAAAATTTTAAACATTGCATACTTGAGCAAGGTATGTCAAATAAATAAGAGCAAACATGCCATGGTATGGTATGAGTCAACAAGCGCTAAGAACAATGGGTTGCTGACAAATATCGAGGAAACGTGAATAAATTGTCAACCAACGACGAGTAGTGCAGCGATTACAATGATGACGTAGACACCAACTCAAAACACAAAAATTATTACGCGGTTGGGGAACCCCCGTCAGGAATGAAGTTCCTTATGTTCAAGGGTCGCCTAGAGGGGGCATAACGCTTTTTCCTTACGTTGCGATTTCTGCAAGTTCACTCTACTGTAAGCCGCGTAAAACAACTTTGTTCCAAAAAGATAAACAAAATATTAGTTTCTATAAAGAAATTTGCAGAGAGCTCTTTGATGCCATCCATGACATCAAAGTAAATGACAAATCTTTAGAGACCTGCTTTGCACACACCTTTACTAACCAGATTGTGAGATGTCGGCTGATACTGAGTTGCACCATGCTCGACATGGGAGAAATACTCAACATGGGGACGGTCTTGAGCTTTATATAATAAAGTCCCGGTGTGAAGTACCGGTAAGCCCTGTTGAGCACCGCAAGATTTTTTGAAGCGATTTTTGCTTGCTCTTCAAGTGACCCCTAAATTGCACTTCGCTCGAAATTTCGAAGTCCAGGATCCGTATAGTGTCCGAGATCTTAAGGGGAGTGTCTATATGATAAAAAAAAACTTGAGAGGTGTCAAGGGACACCCGGATGGAACGAAGTTCCTTTCGATTATTTACAAAAAACCTGTATACACTCAACAAAAATAATCGTCGCGACACCACACTGTTCAATGCGAAGTGTAATAGTAAATGAGTAAGTTTGAATCCTATTTACTTCAATATAAGAAACAATTTAAAAATCGAATCACATCCTGCAATTCGACTCTTGAAACAAATTTAACTTTAAACCAGATTCGCGATATTGCTCCTTATTTTAATGACATTAAGACTCTATATGTCCGCAAATGCTATCTGTACGTCAGCAACCCATGACATTTAAATAATGTACTCCAAATTAAACTCTAACTGCGTGGGCATAAAGGGTTATGCAACTGCATTTTATCTTGGCAAGTTCAAAAAGTGTCGTTGACAACTTTTTCGTAAGAATTTTTTCCGTCTAGCCCCCATTCGTACCGCGCGATAAGGAACTACGTTCCAAAAAACCTAATAGTCGTCCTAAAATTGGAAAATAAAATAAAAGAGCTTATATACTTACCATCATAGTAGGTACTGTGTGGACATTTAGGGCAGCTAGCAAGCGAAGGCTGTCTCTGCGATGGGAGGTCTATGTGAGTCCGACACAACGAGCGCTGCCATTCTACTGCTGCATTTCCTCTTGAGCCTCTGAGTACCTCGATACCTGTAAAGTCGTATACTTCAAGGGAATTATTTAAATAGTTACTAACCTTATTAGTTCATAATAACATCATTTTATAAGCCAAAATAATTCAAATCCAACACAAATCAATCAAATATAATAACTACTTATAAAAGTACAATCAGCTGGATGTTAAAATCGTCTAATTTTGAAGAACCACGTCGAATAACTATCACGTGTCAATTCATCTATCTATAACTAATATTATAAAATTTTAAACGTCCCATGTCTGTATATGGAAGCTATTTTATAAAAAAAAATGGAATAGACTATATAAACAAAGAAGAACACGATGCATCTTGTCTGTTTGTTAGGGATTCAGTTAAAAACTACTAAGCCGATTTCGATGTTGTTTTCGCTGATCGACAGCAAATTCTTAGACTTAAAATCTGAGCTACTTTCTATCTTGGGAATCTTGCAGAATTTTTACAGGGAATGAATTAAAATGGCCAGATTTAAAAACACAAATTCCAATGTGCTATTATCACTTATCGATAGCAAATGTTATTATGTAATAAATGTGTGATATTTTTTATCTCGGGAATCCCGCGAGAATTTTCCCGGGAGCTGACACAGTTTTCACTCAAACGATAGCTTACATTCTTTTTTAAATGCTATGATACTTTGTGTCCGGGGAATTTCAAGTTAAGCGTGGATGAAGTCGCGGGAATATCCTAGTTAAGATAAATGTGCAAAAGTTTGTGCACTATGTAAGTAAACCTTCACATTATATATAAAAAACTCCTTGTGGCACTCGGGGACTGCCGCGGTAAAGCTATTGCATAGCATTTTTTAACAACTTATGCAACTATAATTATTTATTTATTTTTTATTTATGCAGTATTTTATTTTCTTTGATATTAATTAAAGTTATACTTTTTGAGCGTGGTGACCGATAAGAAAACAAATCACCTATGTATAAATATTATATACCTACATGTATACTTACGGGGCGCACATGCGGTGAGTGTGGCATTATAAAGATAGGATAGATACCTATACACCTATATACTTTCTCACAAACAGCTGCTTACGTATTCGTCCGATTTCGGAGCAGCTTGTCTCGATCCGTGCGAGCTTCGTACAGTGGTACCATATACATACACATTAAGCGAACGCTCGGCCGAGCTACATGGTAGGCGGAGTGGGGGGTGTTAGGTTTTATTTTCGTTACGGAAGTTCTTGATTCGGTCGCCGCGCTCAAAGCCCGCGATGAAAGCTATGCAATAGCTTAAAATTCATAACCGACTTTTATGAG
The DNA here is from genome assembly GCA_949752895.1 of Dendrolimus pini. Lineage (NCBI taxonomy): Eukaryota > Metazoa > Arthropoda > Insecta > Lepidoptera > Lasiocampidae > Dendrolimus > Dendrolimus pini. The sequence continues at coordinate 18,972,922 of OX457132.1, read as the reverse complement.
GCTTTAAATATAGATTTTTACATATAAGAGCCAAATCTATACTAATATTATAAAGCTGAAGAGTTTGTTTGTTTGTTTGTTTGTTTGTTTGTTTGAACGCGCTAATCTTCCAAACCAAACCGCTGGTCCGATTTGAAAAATTCTTTCATTGGATAGTACATTTATCGAGAAAGGAAAAATTATATCATCACGCTAACACTAATAGGAGCGGAGCACCAATGAGGAATGTTTCAAAATCGGGGGGTTTTGAAAACAAATTCCACGCGGACGACGTCGCGGGCACAGCTAGTAATTATATACTCCTCTAGCTACTAATATACAAAATTGTAGTATATGTAAATACCAAACATTATTTATGAACTTGTTGATAAGTTGTACCTGCTAATATAGTCATAGCATCGCTGTGTATTGTTTTCTAAGTATAATGTACTACATTGTATGCATAAAAAATATTCGTATTTAAAAGCGTGCTATAATGACCAAAGATCACTTCAATAATTACGTTAACGAGTAAAAACCTGATCGGGATCGACTCCCCGAATGTGAAATGCACTCCGGCGGTGATTCCGGAAGCGGTCGCTTACGCCTCCGGAATACGTCCCGCCAACGGCATAGGATTGCGGTCCGGAAATACGTCCGGAACCTGTTGACAAAGGCATAGTATAATTCATGTATATTTGTTTTTACTAACTTCTGATTTTCCCTCTGCACTACCACATGGGGTCATTTAATAATAATAATATAATAATAATCATTTGATTTCGAATCAATTCATCATTCGATACATATGTTGGTTTGTAAAATCACATAAAAGAAATACTTAAAATTAGTGTTAGTAGAACTTATAGCCTAATAGTGCTTGCTTTACATTTGCTAGCACAACAATTGAGAACGGGCACATCAAAACCTGTTAACCAGGACTTTTAGATTGTTGTTAGAGCTGGCCCGAATCCTAAAGAGCAACAAGGCAGATCTTTTCCTAACAACAGCGTAGTAGTCGTCAACTCGTGCTTCTGCGAACATGCCTGATGCGCAACAGAACCTGGGTAGCCCCATCAACATCCTTAAATCATTATTATATTGGACTCGCAAGGCGTTGGCGGCTCTTTGCGCACTGTTGTTCCACAACCTCCACGTTTAAAAACCTGACAGTATGCTTTAAATATTTTTACTTCCTTACTACAGCGTGCGAAGCAGCGAACCAACAGTTAGCATCGAACCGACTGCGCCCTGCTTTCCCTCTCCATGTCATCATGATCCTTGAGATCTTTAGTAACATAGTGGTCGAGATATTTAAATCTATCAACCAGATTAGGTGCGCTACCTTTCAATTTAACTGCAATCTAAGACGGGCACTATAATATTTCTTCAAGTTGCTGTCAACGAGTTGACAACGACAACAACAACAACCCCATTTCCTTGAGCTCCAACGCTCAACTACGCAACGGTACTCTAGAACATTTATTCAGCGTACAACAATTATCTGGAGGGAATTTCCCACCGCGGTTTCCTTTTACGCTATGACATGGGATTCTTTAAGAAGGGCGTTATAAAATTTCTTAGAGGTCGGCAACGCGTTGGCGACACCCCTGGTGTTACAAACGTCCTTAGGTGGCGGTGATCACTTTCCATCTCGTGGGCCGTCTAACTGTTTGCCAGCTTTTGGCAATAAAAAAATCTCATAGTAGATAGTCACATGCGCTGGTTAATAGTAGCATATGGAATAGTTATACAAAATATCTTTAGTCTAGATGAAATTTCATTGTTTTCTTGATAACAGCTCTTAGGGCCTGCGCGATTCGTATGGTACCAGGCTCTTACAGAACATCGGCGTGAAACGGTTAGCCTGAGCTAATCGGGCTTTGAATGATGAGTGAGAGATCCCATATCTCACTACCCCTTCCTCCTATATTATACTGTCTGCTCTAGCCTATTCCTCCTATCAGCTTCCTCTATATCGTCTTTGTTCCATCCCATAACCCCTATTCCGTCCTAAAGGCTAAGAAAAGGCTGGCTTCACTCCTGGTATTCGTAAACGTCTATTTGTTTGTATTTTCATCAGCTTTGCAATAATAAAATTAGAAATCAAGATCTTGTGGCTGAGACTATAAGAAAGAGCAAAGCGCATCATCTACTTGATTTTTGTGTTTATCCAGAATTAATTTATTTTTCTTTCTTTCTTTAATCACTTATGCTCGCTAGGCCATTAGTAAAGACTAGCCGAGGATCGTTGAATTAAGAAAGCCTATCTGTGCCGATGAATCGAACACAAGCTGGTTAGTCCTCCAGATATCGTTCGTAGTGAAGGCTCCAACGCATAGGCGTCAGACATGGAATAATAGATAGGAAACAGCCAAGAGGAATTGTAATGATAAATGCAGGTGGTAGAAAAATTATAGATGTTGAGTCCCAATAGTAAGCAGATTTAAAATAACTATAAAATATTATATTATCAAATCACTGTCAATAAGAAACATAGTAGAATATTTTACAAAAGCACAAGTATTTCAATGTAACGTCTCTTCGCCATGAACATTTTTTTCTTCTCAATTACTACTTAATTAATATTTTAGATTCCTAGTATCTTCATTTCACTTGATTAAAAATAATGTAATTTATCATCTGACACCAAAACCATAATTAATCTTATAAATTATAAAATGGTGTCTTCACAACTGATTTATTGGTTTCATAATTAACCAATTTGTACAAAATTCATTGATATATACCATTTATCAAAGATTTCTTTTTGGATAATAAAATTAGATATAAGATAACGCTAATGTATTGCCCAAGGTATGGACCAGGCTTTTGATCGTAGAAGACATCTCTCAGAGATCTGGCTATATCTAATACATAGTTTCCAAGTATCAATAATAAATTTATCACAAGATGCAATAATGGCGTTAATTACAACGTGAAGTCCATACATTTTTCTGTTATTTTATTTTTCCGTCAGTAACAATAATAGGTGCCAACGGCATTTTTAGGGGCCAGTGCTGGGAGTGGCGAGTCATCGCATGCCAATTTTTCCATGTTCCCTGAACATTGCGACGAGGCCCCATAGCTCAGATCCCTAGTTCCACTAGCAGGTCATCACAATAGCCCAGTACATTTTATCCTCATTTCTTACAATGGTCCTACACTGGCCGGGGCTTGTCCTTGGATGCATTATTATATGGTGTAGACAGGTATAATCGGCGGTCAGTTTCACGCCACATTTACATTAAATTTGTCAAGGGGCCTCTACGTGTTGGCCCTCCCATGGCCCCACGCAAGCCCTCCAAAAGTCCCGGCCATTTTTATGGTTCAAGGTCATCAATGACATACTAGGTATATATATAAGTACTAGGTAATTCAAGGTCATAAATTACACGATTATGTGTCATCATAAGTTTATCTTTCCCTCGCTTTTTGGCATTTATTATTAAAAAAAATACATGCATTTACGTAGATAAATATAATCAAAAACTGAAGCTTAAACTAGAGTCAAATTCTGGTTTTAAGCCTAACTTATTTTGAGAGCAAGCATTCGTACAGTTGAAATTACATTAATTTTTGTGTAGGCGCTATTCCCCCGCGAAAAATTCATATCTATGCCACATAAAAAAATCTCTCCCACTTTCTTGGACATAAAGTATCAGTAGTCAATTCTCGGCATTGTGACTACATAATATACCAAATTTCAGCTAAATCGCTGCCGTGGTTTTTCCATGAAAGTGTAACAGACAGACAGAGATTACTTTTGCATATATAATATTAGTGTGGATTTAATTTATTAGTTGCTACTGAAATAATCCGAGTATAATTTCAAATGAGAACCTTCCACACAAATACAAACAAATTTTCAAAGTGATACGTGCTAAAAGTTATTTGTACGTACGCTCTACCCAAATATGAATGTTATGCCTGTTAGACCTTTATATTGACCTTTAATAGCCTGTTCGTTCTATAGCCTGAATAAAGGAAGGCTCAAATCAAACTATGTGGACCACGACTCCCTACAGTTTCATAAAGTCGTGATCCGTCCCTAGCACGTACACTTTCTATAAGACGATTCACATAACACCCAGCGATTAATAAGCGTTTGTTGATAAACTAAATTTCGGGTTTCACTAAGGACGATTCACATAAACTCAGGCCGATCTCGAGGAGACACCGAGCCCGGGACACGTTTATCTTACCGCATCCGCGTTAGTAATTTCAACAACAAACAAGCGACGTAGCGTGGGTGACGGCCGCCCGGGTGGAAGACAATTTTGCCTCCCTTTTATTTAGGTATTTCAATTTAATAGAATAGAATATCATTTATTGCATAAACTGTCACATACATATAATTTAAAGGAGATCTTGTGTACTTTGTTGGAACGGCAGTTTGTCCTTTCGAACGTGCAATACAGGCAGTTTATAATGTTGCCAGGTCATTATAAATATAAATCTATTATTATCTTGTTATTATTTTTTCTGTTATTTGTCACAATGAAAAAAAAGAAATATATAACATTATTCAAAATACTTATAGAATTAATCTAACATTAGTCATTAGTTAATTAGTCAATAAAAAAAAACAAATGTCAAAAAAAAATTATCACAATAATTATACAATTATATATAGGTCATAAATTATGGTTTAATTATTTATCTACAATGAATTTATTACATTTTGTTGTTTATCAAAATTAAAATATTCTGCAAGGGAGTAAAAGCACCTGTTAATCAACCATTCTAAGAGCTTTCTTTTAAATAATGGTATGCTTTTAATTTCCTTTAGGTGTGAGGGCAGCTTATTATATATTAAGATTGCCATGCAGTAAACATTATTTTTGTATAACGACAGTCTAATATTTGGTAAAACAAGCTTTCCTTTATTCCTTATGCTTCGTGTTTGTTCACTGTCATTTAATTCAAAATTATCACTGTTTCTTTACAAATACACATATTTCCTTAATACATAAACATGGTAGAGGTAATAAAGCTAAAGACTTAAATGAGGGTTTACAGCTATCTAAAAAATGGATACCTGTAATTGCTCTGATACATTTCTTTTGTACAATAAATGCTCTATTTACCTGAACTGAATTCCCCCATAGCATAATTCCATAGCTAAGAACAGACAACACATATCCATTGTACGCGCATAAAGACGTTTCTTTAGAAACTATTTCTCTTAATCGTCTTAACACATATACAAATCTATTTAATTTTCCGCATATGTGATTGATGTGATTTTTCCAGTTTATATGCTTATCAATGAAGATACCTAAAAAATTGATTGATTCCGTTTGTTGTATATCTTGGTTATTTTGTCTTGTATTCAATGGTATGTCTTTAGCATTATAAGTATTAAATTGTATAATTTTTGTTTTGTCAATATTTAATTCTAAATCATTATTATGTAACCACTTTGTTATGTCACTAATTGTATCATTAACCTTATCTTCAAGTAAATTTTTATCTTTACATCTTACGGTAACTGTAGTGTCTTGCATATAATATACATTTCTGTGACGTTGAATTCGGGAGATCATTTACGTATAACAAGAATAGCAAGGGACCGAGGATGCTGCCCTGTGGGACACCAGATCTACATAACCTATATCTCTATCCTAACCTAGATCTAACCTAGATCTAGAAACAATGATTTCATCGTTACAAAATTTGAAAATTTCAGTACACTGATTACGATTTAGTAGATAGTTAGAGATCCAGCTGTTGGCTGTTCCTCTTATTCCATAGTATTCAAGTTTATTCAGTAGTTTTTGATGATTTACTAAGTCGAATGCTTTGCTCATATCCAGGAATATTGATGCAATTACGTGATTGTTATTAAGAGATTCAGTAATATCTTTTATTAGATTGAAGCATGCTAGTGATGTCGAACTTCCTTTTCGAAATCCATATTGTTCTGGTATTAACATTTTCTGTGACGTTATATAGTTAATAATTCTGTCTTTTAAATATCTTAGAGAAGATATTGGAATTAAAGTGATTGGTCTATAATTGTTCATTTTTGTTACATCATCTTTTTTGTGTATCGGTTTAACTATAGAGTATTTCAATTTGTCTGGGAAATATCCCTGTTCAAATGTTAAGTTAATAATATAACTAAGTACTGTACAGATGTTTGCTGCAATTACTTTAATCATTCTTGTACTAATATTATCATATCCAACAGCCCGACTATTATTTAATCCTAATATCAATTTATGTACTTCTTCAAGGTCTGTTGGTGATATAAACATGCTTTGAGTAGAATTTGGGATATTTAAGTTAACTTTTTTATAGGGATTTACGTTTAATTTTTGTTCATTCAATTCAATAAAAAAATCGTTAAATTGTTCTGCAATAGATTTGGGACATTCATAAATCTTGCCATCTTTAATTATTTTATCAATTTGGTGTTTTTTATTTAGTTTTCCTGTAATGTTTGATTTAATTATATCCCAACTTGTTTTACATTTATTGTTACTCGTGTTTATGTAAGACTTATTACTAATAGTTTGTGCCTTATGGATACATTTTTTAAGAACTGCACTATACTTTTTATACGTTGTTAGATTGTATTTTTTGTTAGATTTTGATTTGAGATACTTTAGATACAATATTCTTTTAAGCTGACATGAACGCTTTATGCCTTTGGTTAACCATTTAGTAATCTGTTTTTTACTGATTTGTTTTACTTTACTAACAGGAAAACATAAATTATAAAAAAGGTTCAAAGTAGAATGAAATTCTGAGAAAGCGTCATTAGCACTATTATTATTGTACACATCAGAAAACGTTAACGCAGATATACAATTTTTAAACTTAGTAATATTTTCTTGACTAAAATCTCTTCTAGTATAGTAGAAATATTCTTTAACGTGATTTATTCTATTAGTGTTTTTTATACTAATTGTTTGTCCTGTTTCATGGTCTGATAACGCTAAGTGGTTTACTTTACTTTGCTTTCTATGCATGCTTTATCGTAATTAGTTGCAATTAAATGGATGCACGAGTTTTTTCTAGTAGGGGTATTAATATGTATATTAAAATTATAGTTTTTAAGTAGAGATAGTAACTCATTCGTGTTTTTAGAAACATTTTAGTATGTCAATATTCCAGTCGCCACATATAACTATCTCATGTTTTTCGTATTTACTTGTGCTAATTCTATAAAGTAGTGATTCTAATTTTTCAAAAAATATTGTAATATTTAGTTGATCAGGTATTCTATATATACAGATAATAATTAACTTGTATTCCGTAATTATTGTACCACAGCATTCGAATGCATATTTTATGTTTAATTCTTTAACTATTTCTAAGATTTCGAAATTTATATTATTTTTTACCATAATGCATTAATTTAATGCATACTATATCCATACTTATATTAAAAAGAGGTAAAATTTGTGTGTTTGTGATGTTGTAGGGATAATATCTCGATTTACTGAACCGATTTAGATAATTCTTTTTCTTTTGTGTTGCCAGCAGTCGCTACAAAATATCATTCAAAGAAAGGGGATCCCCCGAATTCGTCACAGATTAAGTAATGAAAAATTCCTTGCTCTTTTCAATTAGTCCGAATTAGTAGTTGCGATAAAAATATGAAAGGGTCCAAATATTTATATTATTTATTGTGAAATTTTGCTACCACTAAAAAAGTGCCGCCCGGGGCGGGCCACTCCTGCCGCCACTGCGCTACGCCACTGCAAAAAAACCCTCATCGAGTCAGGGCTTTAAACTATTAGACATGCAAATATCACCCAAGTAAATGTTTCTACCCACTGTGTAATTCTACAGCGATAAGTAACCAACCGAAATTTGAAAAATTAACCCATTCCGCTAATGGTGGCCGGTCAAAAACCCAACTGATGCCTATTTGGCTAATGTATGAGTGACTTGTTAACCAGTTGCTAACGGTTAACGGCTAAGCTGCAAACTTGTTGAGTTTTTCGTTTTATTCGACAAAGATCAACCATATGGCGAGTTAATAGATAATGGCTATTTTGTGAAAACCCGTATTTAGCTGGATTTTACAATAGCTACCCATGTCTGTTACCAAACTTTGGCTCCGTTAAGACAACAATTGCAGTCAACTTTTGTCTGTGAAAACATTTATTATTTCTAATTATTTTAATTATTTAAAATACGACGCTATTGCAATTATTATTTTGCGTTTTTCGTGTTTATATGATGTTTATATACTTGTAAGTTGATCGTGCTATATGTATGTATATATACAATTGTACATAGCAGAGTCACGTTCCGGTGTAATGTAAATTATCTTTAAGTTTAAAACATGCTTTGCATGTAAATTGAAGTGACGGACTAAAGTAATAGCAAATTGGAAATTCCCAACTTATTTCAAAGCGTTTTTCACATTATTTAATTTCTATTAAACTGATTTGTGAAGGAAAACCATCGTGAGCTATTTTCACGGCTGAATGGATTTCAAATTGTAGGAATATTTGATATTTGAAATGGCAGCTAATTTTATTTCGCTATTTAGGTTCTGAATATTTATGAATACCTTTTTATTAATGTTGATTTAAACCTCAATATTTAAAGAAATGGAAGGGGTGAAGTTCTTTTTTTTAAATAAAATAGCTATATTGTTTGCAAATTAGTATTAATAAAATTGTATGTGTTCAAGTTTACAGTCTGGTAAATAAACAAATATAAATTTAGTAAATAATTTCATTCGAGCTCATAACTACGATAAAAATGACAGATTAAAAAAAATATACAAAAACCCTTCAGTTACTATCAACATAAAGAATAATTAAGCTGTGAATGTCGCTACTATTAAAACGTTAATTTTTTTGTTTGTTCTATACGGTTATTGGGTGCTGTAAATGAATGGACGCAAAAAGACGAGGTTAGAAATTGGTTTGTATGAAATTTTCACCACAAGTGTAGATGAATTGTATGTTCTCGCTTAAATAATTTAAATTTCACTCTACCGTAAGGATTTATATAAGTAATTCGCCGAAAAAGGCTTTGATCTCAACAAATTTCCCTCGGGTGTAAAGTTTATTTGATACTTAAGTAGTGCTGTGATTTTTGCATACTAACTACAATTTGAGACGTTAGCAGTTTCACACTTTATTTAAGAGGTGTTTACTACAAAAAATAGAATCCTAACCCTGATAAGGAGGACAAGTCGACGAATTATCTTCTGTAGAGATAAAAACCTCAACTTAAGTATTATTACATACCGACAAAGCACGCACACCTGGCTATCGTAAAACGCAGTTTATTGCCTTTCCTGCATTCGGAGTTCTTTTGTTTACTTCGTGTTTAAAATTTAAAAACATCCTATTGTAATCGTAGTAATCGTACTTATTTTATGGCCTTCATTATTGTCGAACTAATCCTTGCTTTTATTACATTGCGTCGAAGTTTGCCAGATGTGCGGATTATCTCAATGAACGCGGCCGCTTTGTCGGTATTATACAGTTTAGTATAAAACAATGCCCGAGTAAGACGTGTGTAGTACACTCGAAGAGCGATATAATGACGGACTTGGCGCGTGTTATTGAATCGTACAGTGTTACTGGTTGTATCCAGTATATTTGTAACTGTTTCATACATGTTTGTATAGTTCTAATAAACTCTATAATAATTTAACCAACCAACGGCATTTTTAATTCGAGCCCTGTGTAGCTTGTAACAGTATAATACATATAAAAAATGTTTGTTTAGCGCCATAGTACTATTGTATTATTGTACCATAACTGGTATACAAAGAGAGACTACCATATGCACAGACGAGCTAATGGACCGGTCTAAACGTAGTTTATTAATTGTTCGAAAATTAATTGTACAACATACTTCTTTACTTATAAAGAAGCCTGCGGTAAATAAATATCAAATAAAAGAATTTTCGCTAGACGGCTGTGAAAGTTCTTGCTGCTTATTCTCCTTCCGACCACAAACTGCAACGCGGTGGATATATAAAAAGAAGGTCTTATTCGTATTAAGTTGGAGTAAGTTTGTATTCTTTGAAGTTTCTTGAAGAAGCCTCAAAATTTACTCTAACTCAATGTAAATAAGATCGAATTTCTTTGCAAATACTCTATAATCAAAGAAGCGCCATTAGATAAATAATAATTAACGATCTTATTTTAACAATTATCATCGTATTATATTTTAGCTTTATTTGTGACTTTTCTTTAGAAATTGATAGAACCACTCTAATTGCGGCTTTAAGCCAAATCTGTATTCCACGAATCTCGAAAGATATTAATACTAGTATTATAATCTCAAAATAAGAAGCTCCATTTGATACTTAAGGACGTCGGAAACAATAAGCAATTTTGAATGAAATCTGAAATCCAATAAATATTCATTTATTAGGTTGACATAATTTTTATAGATGCATTTAGTATAATTTTATTAAAACCACCACAAGTTTGTTGTCGACTGTCACAAAAGGCTAATTAGGAAGCACCACAAATTTGTGGTCAAATACAGATAATTGAACGAACGTTGAACTGATGCTTTCTCCCTCCAACTACATAGAAATTGTGTTAGAATAAAAGAGACGATATAATTCCCTTGGTTTTGTCGCGACAATTTGGATGGCAGCTTGTGGACAAAAATAATATTAAATTATTATTTTCCTTCACATGTCGAAATTACATGATTTTTTTATCTATGTATTAAAAATGTAAAAAAAATTAACATAGTTTGGCCTAGTAGTTTTCATTTTACGAACATTTTTTTGTTCCCGTTTCTTGGGACCTATATTTTTTAAGGAGCGCGGCACCTTTTGTAGGTCTGCCCATACATAGCTAGACACTAAAAAGTAACACATAAAATAAAATAAACTTCGTTTAACAAAACCGACTTAAAAAACTAAAAAGTATGAAATAACTTATTTCTAAAGCTATTATTATTAATATATATTATTTAAAACGTCTTGAAGTCGGTGCAAAGTAAAACATAAAAATTACTATATTTTGAAAATTACTAAGCACCGACTTTAAAATGTTTTAGATGATATATATTAATAATAATAGCTTTAGAAATAATTTATTTTATACTTTTTAGTTTTTTAGTTTTTGAAGTCGGTTTTTTTAAACGAAGTTTTTTTATTTTATGTTTAGAAATATATATGTAACCAAGGACAGCTTTCGAGGATTTTCGTCCTTCTTTTGTCGCCTTTCAATGATGAATGAAACGGTCTTAAACCCTCGACGTGACCAAATCTCGGGTCTTCGTTATAGGCAATCCACTCGCATCCAATAATACTTAGCACTGTTCAGACAATTCTGGAGATTTGATTTCTGACATGACCTTGATGTTTTCGTTATGACTTTTATATTCGCTTTCAACTAAATTAAATTAGGTTTTACAATATAAATGTCAGGAGTGTTCATGTACACTAACATATTACTAAAACTTAAAATACACAAAATATTTTCATACATATATTTTATGTTGGCGGCGATAAGCAAGGCCTTCCTATACTGCATCATGTATTCACGTATCTATCTATCTACCTGTCTAATAATGTGTCATAGCTGCACTTTATCTCAAAAATGATTATTCTTTAATATTGTTACGAGTTGCAGGACTCGAGTTGCAGAATTTATTAGAACTATACAATGCACAATTCAATAACACGCGCAAACTCCGTCATTAAATGTACACACATCTTGCTCCGCCTGTGTTTATCGCTTGACTACCTCACCCCACCGTTCGGTCATTTCTTTATACAAATACAATATGTATCGACACAATACTCGACCGCATGGACTGAATTTTCAAGAATCACACCTGGCTAATGACTATCATAAAAGTTCCAATACACAATGGGCTGTTTTTTTATTACAAATTTTAAACACAAAGTAAACAAAAGAAGTCCAAATGCCAAAGGTAATAAACTGCAGGTGTAAATTAGTCTTTTGTTGGCATTCGGTCGTAACAATATTATTATAATTCTTTTTTGTACTTCTATAGGACAAAAATCTCAATTCGATTAAAAAACATGTTCGTAGAAATATAGTAAAAAATCAATATTTTAAAGACAATTTTTTTCTCCAGATAATTATTAAATAAATTTGTTTAATACACACTGTTACAATCACCACGTGATAAATGTGGAGAAAGACATGGCAGGGGAAGCCCGAACCCTTCGAACCTCCGAACCGAATCCTAAGGAATTAGAAATTCTCAGACTGATATTAAATTATTATATTATGGTAGTGAACCATAATATAATAATCCAACCAAAGTTCACTTACTTGGCATTCATCCAGTAATAAATGATAGGGTTGACCATCGCGTTGGCCATGGCCAGCCAGTAGAATCCAAGGTACACATGTTGGACGTACTTCATATACAGGATCGAAGGGTTGAAGTGAGTATAAATGAAGTACGTATGATATGGGAGCCAGCAGATCCCAAATATCACTATCACTAAGATGAACATTTTCACAACCTGTTGAAAGGGACTGAGATATACTTCAATATTTATTAAATAAATTAAAGTACAATTTTACACAACTAGTAATTACAGTAGATCAATTTTAGTAGCGAGCGACAGTGTGCGAAACGTGTAAGCGAAACAGAGCTTAGAATGCATAGGAAGTAACAATGCCACTTACAATTGCAAAAAAAGAGATGCATGGAATGTGTAAAGAATGATATAAAGATTTGTGGTGGTTGACTGACGATTTCGAATACAAGGGAAGATGGAAAAAATTACACTGGTCCCAAATGATTAGGTTAAAGTGAAAGAAAAAAGAGGTATAAAATAAGAAAATTTCTTAATAATAAATATTATTAGACTATAATATCCAATTACTGGCTCTTACTATCGAAAATGAGTTAAACGACTTTGTTGTCGTCTCACAATTCCATTATCAGTGAAACCGCGACCTTAATGGGCCGTCGAACCTACTCGTCAGTTCACCAAAAACAAGCGGTTGTTTTAATAGATGTTTCGGGACAATGAATTCCCTATTAACATGGCGTTAGCGGCACTGTTTCTACCCACAAAATATTATCGTATCCTTTTAAAATCGAAATTAGCAACAGGACAGTCATTTGGTTCGAAAAAGGGGTTACCTGGAAAGTTTTATCATAATTTTGAAATTGGAGAGTTTAATAGATTCTGATGTGCTCTCGCCACTCGCGCCGCCACATTCCAAAATGGCGCCCAATAGCAGTTTTTTGACTATACCTTCTTTCCGACTCATTTTGCGATAAAGATGATACTAACAATTGAAATTTTCTACATTTTTTTTGTAAAACCAATAGTTTTGACGTACGAATACCGCAAAGTGTACTATGTTACCTTCCGCTTCGATCGTATTGAATCCACCTGCCGCTGAGTGAGCTCCCCGATAGATCTGGAGCCCCACAGGACTCTGCCCATAGCAGAGTAGAAGAACGTCATGCCCAGCATTGGAACAGCATATGTTACCACGAAAAATAATACTTGATATCTGTTGAGAGAACAAAATTATTCTCTTCAAGGGTAGATATCGCAAGCTAATATAAAATTCTGCAAGCATATGTAAATATTTAGAGCTACAAGAAAATTCTAGGAATACCAAAAAAGCATACTATACAATTATATTTAAGAGTATAGTAGTCAAATTTTGTGACATAACAAAATCCTGAATTTTTGGAATTATCTATATAACGTGAAACAAAAACTTTCTACCTCTTTTTACGAAAATTGCGCGGACGGAGGAGTATGAAATTTCGCACACATGACCGTCTTATATAGGGAAGAAGCGACGAATGCTATTTTTTTTTTAATTGTGCATAAACATACGTTAAAACAATAAATAAAAACATAACACACACTACCATGTATGTGACACACACACGCATATACTCGTTTGTTTATTGTTCAAGTCAAATTAACAGTGTATGTAGCCTTGGCGAAATCCGTGATTATAGAAGTATGGTATTTGACATAAATTACCGACCACTAGTTATTATAATTATATGAAATTTTAAATATGTATTTTGGCACTATTATTAGGAATTATTGTCATTTCACGTATTTTAGTTCCATGACTTATGCGACACATCCGTAATATAGTGGAGACTCGATTAACCGTACGAATAATGGATAATGTACGATTAATGTACATACTATTAACTCTAGAAATGTAAGATGTAACGTACCTTATTTGAGTATACTTGTTTATACAAATTAAAAAACTTATCATCTAATATCAATGTTTATAAGAGATTAGACACACATTTTAGTATGTTACATGGTGCATGTTGTATTAAATTACTAAAATATTGCAACCTTAATCGTAAAATGACTGCCAATCCGGTTAAACGCGAATCCGTATAACTGATGATCGAGTCTCCATGCTATATAGTTTGTCACGGAGATAACATGCTTCGTTGGCTATGTCAAGTCACACAGAGGGACCGCGTCAGAAACTCCCATCCGGGTCAACCTTTTGGTATATCCCTGATAATGGTAGATAAAGTTTTACATCAACCAGTTATGTATTTTCGTGTGATATAATATACGTGCCGATTGGGTAGATTAGATATATTAAAATAAAACCTAAAATTATTTTTTATATAAAACAGTGGTCGCTAAAATATCATACTACCCACCTTTAAAAATATTTCGAAAAAAATTTTATCCGATTTATTATTTTTTTATTTATAAAAACAACGCAATATCAATTTACAATTGATCGATTTATCCATAAGATTTGAGACCTCCGAATTCATATTTTTTATTTTAATATTATACACAACTAAATACAGTCTAGAAATAAAAAACACAGGAGCTAAGAACTGTTAAAACTACTAAGCACGGGCATTTTATTTCATTTTAATTTGAAAACCATTTAAGCGTAGTTCTAATTAAGCAACTTTAAATATTCACAGGTAACCGCTTCCATCAGATGGTCCATCTGCGTTTACCTAGTTATTCAACAAAAAACTTGGTTATCGGTAAAAAATTGCTTCTATACTGTCAAGCCGCATCCACTCTGAATTAACTTTTCCGCAAATCCACGAAGCAAAAATGCAATCTTGGCTTCTCTCCAACTAAATCCGACTCCACTCTCAAATTGAGTTCTCTGCCTCGTTTCAATTCATCATTTACTTTAATAAAGTGGCTGAATTGTACTGGGCTTAGATACTGGAGATAGCTCGGTTTTTTCTCATGTTCTTTTGCGAATTGAAAAATTCATTCAATTTAAAAACTACTAAAGTATTTCTTAAACTAGTAATAAGTTAAACTCATATACATACATACATACATATTGTCACGCCTGTTTCCCATTGGGGTAGGCAGAGACGATGGATCTCCACTTGCTACGATCTTGACAAACACTTTTCGCTTCATCAACTTTCATTAATCTTCTCATACATGCACGCTTATTTAAATTACTTTTTATCTGACCTTTCTTCAAAATATCTTTAATTTGATCATGGTGAGTACGTCTTGGTCTACCGGCACCGACTCTTCCAGTCACATTGCTATCATATACTTGTTTTGTTATTCTGCTATCATTCATTCTCTCTACATGGCCAAACCACCTTAACAGTCCCTTTTCAACTCTTGTCACTACATCTTCTTTCAATTCACAATGCTCCCTTATCACACTGTTTCTTATCATATCACTTACATTAACCTTACATATACTTCTCAAAGCTCTCATTTCAACTGCATTTATCCTACTTTCATGCTTCTTCTGCCACACCCAACTCTCACTGCCGTACATTAGCGTTGGTACTAATACCCCTTGATGGACAGCCAGACGTGCCTTTACAGAAACTTTCTGGCTGTTTATAAAAGAGTTCAGCGCTCCATTCACCTTATTACCTGCCATTACTCTCCTTTCAATATCACTTTCATGCTTTCCGTCTCTGGTAAACATGCACCCTAGGTAAACAAATTCTTTAACTTGCTCTAGTCTTTCATTTCCTATCTGTACGTTACACATTGTCATACTTTCATCTCTTTCAAACACCATAACTTTCGTCTTCTCTACATTAATTTTCATACCCTTAGTCTTAAAAGATTCGTCCATAATCGTTACCATCTCCTGTAACTCTTCTTCCGATGATGCAAGTATAACCTGATCATCGGCGTAGAGTAGACATTTGATGAGTAACCCATTCATTCTTAAACCACTTTCACTTTCTTTCAAACCATCCAGGCAACTGTTCATAAAAAGGTTGAATAGCCACGGCGATGCTACGCAACCCTGTCTAACACCTTTTTCGATGTTAAACGATTCGGAGTAGGCCCCGTTGATCCTAACACAAGCACTGGAATCGTCATAGAGAGACTTTAGTGATTGTATTAGGTTGTCTGTTACCCCACATTTAGATAACGCTGACCACAGTTCTGTTCTTATCACTCTGTCGTAGGCTTTCTCCAGATCTATGAATGCACAAAAGACATTTTGGCCCTTGGCCAAAAACTTTTCAGTTATGCACCGTAAGGTGAAGACTTGGTCTGTACATCCCATTCCCTTGCGAAAACCCGCTTGTACATCCCATACTTTCTCATCTGTCATTACGAAAACCCGTTCAATCAATACTTTAGCATACAACTTTCCGACAACGCTGAGAAGGCTAATGCCCCTATAATTTTTACAGTCTTGTTGTGACCCTTTCCCTTTATAGAGTGGAATAATTACGGCTCTACACCAATCTTTTGGTACAGAGCCTCTCATCCAGCACATGTTGAAAAGGCGGTATAATTGGCTTGCGACCAGACCTTGTCCAGCTCTCAACATTTCTACGGTAATGTTATCACACCCCGCAGCCTTTCCTAATTTCATACTATTTAAAGCTTTCACTATTTCATTCATATCTATACTATCACTATTATCCTCTCTTTCCTCCCTTACATCAGTCATACTGTTTACACTTGATATCCCTTTTTCAAATAATCCCTCAAAATATTCTTTCCATCGGTTTAGTATACATTCTTCTTCTTTTACAATGCATCCATTCTTATCTCTAATTACATTGAGCTCAGAATTTAGAGTCTTTCCTCTGGCTCTTTTTATGGACTTCCAAAAGTATTTAATATTACTCTGGAAATCTTCGGAAATTCTTTCATCAAACTCATCTTTTTGTTCATTCTTTTTCCTTTTGACCATTTCTTTCACTATTACATTCATTTTCTTATATAGATTTCTAGCTTCATCTACATCTTCTTTTCTTGCAATATTCAATCTTAGATCAGCTCTTAAAGCTAACCAATCTTTCCATGCTTTCTTTTTATCATCCACTACGCTCTGTACTTCCTTATCCCACCAAACATTCTTCACGCATTTGCCCGTTTTTCTTTTAGCTGTACCACATACTTCAGTAGCGACACTCACAACTTTAGTTTTAAAAGCCATCCATAAGTCTTCTAACTTGCATATATCATTGATTCCAATAAATTTTTCTTCTAGTTTAGCATTGTATTCTATTTTCACCTCTTCCTCTCGCAACTTTTCAACTTTTATTCTTTGTAGTGTACTAGATCCAGATTTACTCAAATTTTGGTGCCTCCAGGATTTGTAAAGATTCTTTATGCGACATACTACCAAAAAGTGATCTGAATCGATTCCTGCACCTCGAAATGATCTAGTGTCTACAACATTTTTTTCTTAGTCTTTCATCCACTATTACAAAATCGATCATACTTTTCCCTTTCGCATTTTCCCATGTATACATATGTATATTTTTGTGACAAAACATTGTATTAGTCACGCACAAGTTACATTCTAAACAAATCTCAAGCAAATTTTTCCCATTCATATTTATTCTTTCATCTCCATATGTACCTAACACTCTTTCATACCCATCGCGTTTCAATCCTACCCAGCCATTAAAATCACCTAACACAATTATTCTTTCGTTTTGTTTACACGTAAGCAGGACATCTCGCAGACAGGCCCAAAACTTGTCTTTCTCTTCTTCACAATTTTTTCGTGAGCGGTTATTCGAACTTGTTTCTGTTGGTGCATATACCCCTACCACGAAAAGTCGAGTCAAACCAATTTTCAATCTTACCCATGCAAGTCTTGGGCTGACACATTCTTACTCTTTCACACATTCTTCCATTCTTTCTGAGAGGATAAGGCCAACGCCTTGACTTCCTCTGTCTGTAGCTTGCACTCCTGACCAATAAGCTGTATAAGAACCGCATTTAGTAGTCTCACTTCCTTTCCGCTTCGTCTCGCTCACACATAATAAATCTATTTTTCTTTCATTCATCATCTGACATACCTCGTCTAATTTACTATCCATTCCTCCCCTAACATTCATCGTAGCAAAGCGGCTCTCCATAGCCCGCGTTTCGCGCCCATGAGAAACGAGACGTGACGAGTTGCGAACTACGTCGCCGCCATTCGGATTCTTACATAATTCGTGCTCCATCGCATTTCTATGGGCAATTTTAACCTAGATTAATACATACGACTATATAATACGAACATTTTAACTAAACTTTTAACTTAAAAATCTAATTATAATACTAATGACATGCATATAATATTCTTCAAGTCCATTCTGGCAGTGTTGTTGAGGCAATTTCGATATCCAATATCCAATCTCTGATAGGCGAAAGTAGTAAGAAACTGGTTTTCCTTGACTGTGCTTTTTTGTTTCATCCAAATTCTCCAGAGTTTTTGATGTATTAATAAATTCCGAAGGGCTCGATACATCACACGGCGAAATCCTTAAGAGTTATATATAGAAAATGGTTGAGAAACAGACATAGTTTTCGCAGTTTTTCGCTAATATCTTTTAGGTCTTTGCAGTTACAGCCAAAACAAAATCACCCAAATATAAACAACGCCAAGGCGCTTCGAAGTATAGTGGAAATAGTATTGGTTGCTCGATAGGAAGTTGGTCGAAATTCACTTTTAAACTTCACAAATATTGTAATTGTATTGTAATATATATTAAACTCATATCATATTCATAATTTCAGTGAAGTTGGGCCGAGATATAAGTAAACCATCATTATATTAATACGTAAAGCAAAAACTTTGAACCCCTTGAAAATTGCGCGGACGGACGAGTATGAAATTTCGCACATTTACGGTCTTACTTATAATAATCTCGTTAAGAAATGATTAGGCATCTCTTAAGTAAGAGAATCAGAATCAGACCCTAATCCATTAATTATTATTTTTTTCACTCATAAACTGTATTACCTTTTGTTTACCTAAGAGGAGCACTGATAGACAGAATTTGAATGATTAACGTAGGTTGCACCCAAAATATTCGGCTAAAGAGGAGTTTATGGGTAACATTTTCACCAATCAGTTGCTGAGTAGTTTCTTTAAATTTAAAAAACGATAACGATACTTATAGTAAGCCCCTGATAGTTTATATAGAGAAGGATTGCAGAATGCCAATATGTTTCTAAAATTATGCATAAAAAATACTTTAAATCGATAAAAAAAACATTACACACACTACCATGTATTTGACACACACACGCATATATACTCTTGTTTATTGTTAAAGTCAAATTAACAGTGTAGCCTTGTCGAAATCTGTGATTATAGAAGTATATAGTCTTTGACAACAGAACCATATTAATGTTCAAATTATAATCCTAATACGTCACAAACGACGTTGTGTTCATGGGATATATAAATATAGCTAAAAAGGCGAATTCTTACTGTTTTGAGCTGCTAATAAAATAAATCCTAAATTTACTTACATGAAATCCATATAAGAGACGTCTGGTAAACCATCCGGCCATGACAGCAAACAAGCTGTCTTAAGAGTACCCTTTGACCTGCAAAGAAACAAAACAATTTAAAAATGGAAATTGCATGAGTTCAGCAGACAGGCAGATGGCCTACCTCGTGGAAAGCGGTTACCATCGCCTATGGACATTTGTAACGCCAAGGGGGCTACTAATACGCTGCTCTTTTAAGGGAGACTGGAACCTGGCAACTTATGCCGGAACACAACTCAAGGTTATTATGGCGGTATACTCTAGACCAGGGGTGGAAGCTATCCCATTCCCTACCACCTGGTAGTGACATTATATATAAACTTAATATAATTTAACAATAAACCTTTCGGAATACGTTAATTTTCGTCAATATTCCACTAGTTTAATTCTTTTCCAGACATAAACAAATTTAAAGACTATATTCTAATCTAAGACAAACAAAATAGGTAGACAGAGTCCCGAGCTCTCAGAGTGAAGCCGGCTAATAGAAACCGATTTTGGAAAACGAAGCCGATCGCCCCGCAGTGCGTTACGAAAACTTAATATTAAATATTCGAGTTATAACGGATAAATGTGTAATAGTGTCCAGTATTAAACACACAGAGGTGAACTAAGTGTATAAAATACTAAATAAGTTTCCGCACACAAGTAAACAATTACAAAAACTTGTCAATAATGATAATTGAAGAAGAAAACTCTAATTAATTTAAAGGAAAGTGATGTGAGTGGTTAATTAGCAAAGCATTCTACACAGTTAACGAATATATAAAAGTCATAAAAAATTATAAAAATATATAATAACAGTATGTACAATTTGCATGCATCGCCAAAAACATGTGAACCCTTATCATCAACATGACGTGTTACATGTTGTATACGCCATGTTTTTGAGCAAATAAATTATTGACTGATTGATTAAAAACTGCTTCACCTTATTTTGCGCTTTTGTTCACGTAGGCTCCGTCTATAATTTTATTCGTTCATCTGAGGTTCTAATAAAAATAATCATCTACAGTAACTTATGTGAGCAGATTTTTTAAATGAATTAATTCTCTAATTGATATATATTTAATTATTTACACATCAGAATAAAAATCATTAAATAAAACTTGGTCCGATTCCAGTAGTGGGTTTATGAGTTTTTATTATTTTTAAGATATTTAAGAAAACGAAACAACCAATTACCTAGACTCTAGGTCCTAGAGTATTTCACAGTAATTCAGTTTTGTGTTCTTGGTGAAATTTTGTTTTATATCGTGTGTATTTCGATAAACTCTTTTGTTTCGAACCCAGACACCGTACGTGTTACAAATATAATAAATGCACTTCAAATCCTAATGTCGATATTTAAAAAAAAAACAATATATTTTATTTGTATTGAATAAGTTAAATAAATCTGTGAAGAGGGCAATTACAATGAATTTAAAAATGAAAAAGAAACAGGAGAGAACAATCCGGACCTGAAGATTTCGAAAACGCAATTCTTCTGTTTGTCAGATTAGAACTTTACGTGAAAACAACTAAATGGATTTAAATGAAACTCGATACACAGCTACCTTATATCTCTGGACAACACGTAGGATACTGTTTATCCCAGTAAATGACCGTTTCCATAGCATACATAAATATAGCCAAAAAGGTGGCGCTTCGATCGTATTTTTTTGTTGCCCCCGGGAAACTAGTATTTTATAATATAATAAATAGCGGTCAGCATTTTTCATTTCGATTAACACTTTTTATTCGTCCAGCTCCCATCCGCTGAGTAACGTGCGATAAAGAACTTCGTTCCAAAATTTCAAAGTGTCTCTATCTGCCGATTGATTTATATTGATCAATTGAATTCCGTCGTATCACTTACATATAAAAAAGTCTTCAAAGGCAGAAATAAACAAAAAGAACCTTTTTTTTCAATCCCTATCGTAATATCACTTAAATGAAACCCGATTATCTTCCCCTATCTCGAATTCATTCTTAAAAACGTGTATACATTGGAAGCAAGATTTGTATTACACCCATTTTTCATTTGAGAAAAAATCTGAGGAATTATTGTCGTTGGCAATTGAAGTGTTTCCTTGTTATATTTTTTGGAGACTTATCTTTTGCGTGATTCTTTTTGTTCCTTCTATAACTTATCACAGCGCTACGACGTTTTTTCAGTTACGTGACTATTATGTACGGAAAGCAATGTTATCTCTCTTGTCAAAACAGCTAACAAATGACTGGAAACAATAGTAGGTTGTTGTTGAAAGAAAGCAACATCATACTTCCTGAAGTACAATGAATAATTAAAAAGTATAAGAAAAGACTTTATTAGAAGTAATAGCGACGTACTTTTTAAATTGCTTAAATAATTATGATTTAAGGCCGCTTGCAAAACGTTCCTTAAATTTTTTTAAGAAACACTAAACGCATTTAACGCCCTTAAATACGATTAGCCTCTTGCACAACGAAAAATTTGTCACTAAATATGTTTAAAGAACTGTCAATACATTTTGTGTAAAACGTATTTAGGCAGTTTATTGACTAATTTTATTTAAAGGCGATCGTTATGCGAGCGACCCTTAGAGGTAGAAAAAACAATATTGCATATGTACCAAAATACAAATGGGCTTTCATTGCCAAATCCGAAATTATGAGACACAGATAAAACTACTTAAAGGGGTTTCGGGCTGATTTTGAGAAATACTAAAGCGGTATCATGATATTTTTGAAAAATCAATTAGCCATGTCGGGAATCAAATCGGCAGATTTTGAAAAGATAAATACCTAAAAATAAGTACCTTTGTTATTACACCAATCCTTGTAATATTTAAATTGTATAAAACATATTCCGCCTCTGTCTGTATATCAGTTAATTTTTTATCCGTGCAGGAACGGAGAAAGAATACAATTTCCTGCGGCCGGGCGGCTTGTCGTAAGAGGCGACAAAACAACCCACAGCCAAGTGGTAGGGTATTTGCCCGACTGGATGGCTACCACCCCTGGTCTAAAGTATGTCGCCATAATAACCTTGTGTTGTGTTCCGGCATTAGTGACCAGGTTCCAGTCTCCCTTAAGAGAGCAGCAGCGCATTTGTAGCACCTTTGGTGTTGCAAATGTCCATAAGCGATGGTAACCGCTTTCCATCAAGTGGGCCGTCTGCCTGTCTGCTGAACTCTTGCAATAAAAAAAAATAAAAAAAACCTTCTAAACCACGAAAAAGATTTTGAAATAATTTTCAAGTGAAGGTTTGTATATACATAAAAACCATTTATAGAACTATATATAAATAGCTCTATTTTATTGTAAATTAAATAGAGCTATTTCCTGGTATTAGAAATTAGTGTAGTAGAAATTACCAAACTGTTACTTTTTGATGGATGGATGAATGGATGATCTCGAAGTCGATAAAACTATATTAATTACGTCAAAAAGCATAATTAAAATAGCAAAAAAAAACATAAAAAAAACTTTCCTCAGAACATTGTGCGCTTGCAACACCTCGTTTCCATAGTTCTCAAACTGCTTCATTTATGTTTCCCCGCTGCTACGCTGCCTGTCAAATACTGGTCAGTGCCTAACTCTTCTTGACTTACATAAAAAGTTAATTAAGTTTATGCATGTAGCGAGCGTAGCCGCGGGCAAAAACTATTATATAATTGTATAAAATTTTCTTTAAAAATTATCTAACCGGTGCTGAAAAGCGAAAAAAAACTTTTCTATACTTTAGGAGGATTTCGTGGATTTATAAATACTACAAATACAGACAGAGAGGCGCGGAAAACGTCTTTGTTTGATACTATGTAAAAATAAGGCTTAGTTTGCCTTGTTTATGTTATATTCGCTGTAACTCTAACAATAGGGGATTGGATATTCAAATCAATTGAGAGATTTTTTATCATTCTACCAAAAGTCGCAACCTCTTATATATCGTATATCGTATATTTTATACGAGCATTCCAACCTACTACTAGAGTTGGGTAGGACATAATTTTAAAGGAGTTTGTAAGAGTAACATGACATTTTGTACTGAACAATCTATCACTTCAAATGAGGCGAGGAGATTTGTATGGCTTGTAACGCGGCAATACATTTGAAGCGATGAGGCCGGTGAGGCGATGAGCGTCATTCCCTCATTCGTCCCGTACAAAATTTCTAGTTCGAAAATGTTCGTTAAGAATCGGGCGTGATCGGCCTCGGTTCTCATTTTATTAGCAGTCGTACATGTCATGTTGTCCCTCTTTGTCATGTCAATATCGTTAGATGAGTTATTGTACTGTTGTCCTCGTACCGTCCTTCCTCTTACATTTGACGCGTGAGTAGTAGCGGGAAAAAACTTTTGAAGTTGTACAAATTTAAATTTGTTTAAACAGTTGAAATTTACTTTGTACGGGACAAATGTACTACCTCACACGTGTACTACTCATCACTACCTACTACGCCATAAGTATGTACAAGTTAGAATAGTCAAATAACGCATGAATTTATTAGAGTAAAGATATTATTATGATGTTTTCAAAAGTAAGATATTATTTTAACGCGTGTTCCTTTATAAGTAAATATTGTTAGAATCTATAGTTTCGTGCTCGTTAGAGCTAATAAACCGATTTAAATGAAATTCAACATAGAGCTGGGTAATATGCAAGATCATCCATCACTTAAGATGCTTTGAGGGATAGACGAATTATACCGAAAAAGGCGGTATCTCGTCACGTTATTTGGTGCCACCATTACAGTTCACTAAGATTTGCTGCCATGTTCCAGTAAGAACGTTTACCTACATGTTAAACCGTTAAAAGAAAAAGTAAAATAAAGAATGCTAAAACTTAGGAGAATAATTTAAAATACGTACCTATACTCCTTTGTTGTGGAATATAATAAGCATGGTATAGCGAGCAGCATGCCACTGACCCATATCACAGCGATCATGATGAGGGAGCAAGTCTTCGACATACGCGGTCTCATCGGCCTCACTATCGCCTGGTACCTAAAGCAAATAAATATTTAAAGTTTTACTTTTGTACTTTCCAAGACACCTCTGGAAATAACAACAACATTCTTTATTGAACACCAACATAAAAACAGTAACTTAAAATTAGAAGGTAGTAGTAATAGTATGTATAAGTAGTACAATGGGCGGCCTTATTGCTTAAAATAATCTCAACAATAAGAAAGCAGTAGCTATATTAATGCTGATATTAAATTGATTAAAAATAACAGACAACTTTAACAGACAAGTGGAAAAACGAATGGCAACGGATAAGTGTGGAAAAATGAATCGCAACGGACAAGTGGAAAAACATATCGCAACGGACAAGTCGAAAATCTTTAACTGACAAGTGACAAAATGAATCGCAACAAAATTTTAACTTGAAGTGTTACGGGCAGATTGGTTAATGTACTTGTCCAATTTCAAAACGCATTTATTAAATGGCATTGAATTATTCAAGTTTGTGTTTATAGGGATCACTTTGTTTGATTCATTCAAATTGAAAGAGAGAAACGAACCGACTAATGCTGATATTACACAGATAAGCCAAAGTGGATCAATGTGGTTGAAAGGCCCAGAACTGAATGAACGCGACGGTATTAATGACATTAAATGTATAATTTTAATTTGACCATTTTTTAATATAATCGGCATACAAACAAACTCATTGTGTATCCCCTAGCTAAGTAAATTAGTCTTGAGTTATGGGTAATTTACAAGGGACCACTTTGGGGCCGATCCCAGACACTCAGACCAAAGTAAATAACAAAAAGTTCGTTTCCAAAATTTCCCAGCGAGATCGGCCGGTTAGGACTTAGCCCGCTGAACCACAAAGGCCGCCTCATGAATCATGTTTATATGGATTGCTTTGGTTGATTTATCCAAATGGAAAGACAGAAATGTACCGTCTAAAATCGACTTACAAGAGTTCTCAATAATCGAGACCAAAAATGTTGAGAGGCCTTAACTCATTATTATCATAATATCAAATATTCTAATGAATAATTTAACGTTAATACATATATTAATAATTTATGGATCATAACTGTATCCTTGTTGCTTATTGTTATTTTTGGATATATTAAATCTTCTTTTTCTTTAATAATTATAAAAATCAATTGAATTGATCCTGTACGTGACGTGAAATATTGGCTTCTAAATTTTTATTTTTTCTGAGCAGGATCAATACTGTCGGGCCCACTAGTAACTAATAGATATCCCAAATATAATATTTCCAATCCCTAAAATAGCAGCCCATGAATGTTCCACTATTGTGAACAAACCCATTTTAAAAAAACAAACGGTATACCCACCACGTATATCCAAGAACTCACAAATAGGTAATTTTGTTGTTTATTCACAACGTTTACCTGAGGACCTGGATACTGTGTATACATCTGTTACGAAAGATCAATCCCAGGGTTCCAAGTCTGCTATTACAATAATGTCAGAATAGCACCGTAATGGTTGCGTCTGTATATTATAGTTATAGCAGACTTGGGTCCCAGTGTTTATATTATTAAACTACCAAAGACATCCACCTATAGATTCTCATCCATGTATTCGCTTTAAGAATGAATTCAACATTTAGTTTCATACAATCAATTCTCAAATAAAAAAATGCCCGCATCGAATATGGCAACGAAACCTAGCTCAATAAGCATTTTATTAAGCCCCAAGAATCCTTTCGCCTAATAAAGCAGACATTAGTCCCAGACAAAATATATTTCATTGAAATAAATCTGTAAACTAGCTGAATCGGTAGAATGCTCTGGTTACAGATATAATTCAATTAAAGATAAAGGTAAGTTACTAACCAATACGATTACTCGCTTTGGCCAGATGGACATTGTGTTTGGTATCATTGGTGACCCTAAAATGCTGGTGAAGCGGAAAAGATTAATCTAAATATTTATTATTGGAATATGTATTTCTGTATTCTCTGCGTATTTTGCCGCCCGTATAAAGCGATATTCATACCCATTTTCTTAAGCTACCACACTAAACTATGCTACAGTTCTCTAGAACATTTATTCCACGTTTAACAATGATCTGGAGAGAACTTCCCCTTGCGGTTTGTTCCCTCTGCGCTATGTCATGGGGTTCTTTAATAAGGGCATTATAAAATTTCTTACATATCGGCAACGCGTTAGCGACTCACCTAGTTTTGCAAACGTCCATGTGCAACGGTAACCCTATGCCATCAGGTGGACCATCTATCTGTTTGCCTGCTTCAAGCATTAAAAAAATTTAAGGCGAGACGATCAATAGCTGCGTATGCCGAAGGTGAATATGCTGCGGTGGACGTTAAGAGTTACGCGAAAGGGTCGCGACTGGAATTCTCGAATCAAACAAACTACTTGAGAGTTACTTTCGTCGGAACTGTCACGCTTTATAGATACCAGCTAGTTATTTGGTAAGTAGATGATCAAGCTATGGCCGTCTTCATCATGTTCCGGTAGAATGGGTCTAATAATTAGTGTTTTTTTTTACATGAGTCCAGCAGACACATAGACGGCCTATCTGATGTAAAGCGCCTCGCCTCGCCATCGCCTAAGAACATTTGTAACAGCAAATGTGCTGCCGCTTTGTAAAGGGAGATTGGGACTTGGCCACTAATGCCGGGATACAATTCAGTCTTATTATGGCGACAAACTCTAGAGCCTACATACACCAAGGGTGGTAGCCATCCAAACAAGTAAATTCACTTTCTGTTGTTATTTTGTCGCCTCTTACGACAATCCGCCCGGCCGCAGTAAATTACATTATTTGTCCGTTTCTACATGGATAGATATAATAATAAATACATTTTAGTTTGATGTCTTCAGCAATGATGTGCATTCTAATGGTCTAACAGTAAGCGATGCCTTAGAATACGAGAAATAGAGAAAGATGAGAAGAGATTTTCGGCAAGACGGCGAACGTGCACTATTTAATAAAATTTAATCAATCAAAAATATCCTATTCACGGACGGACCGATTTGAAACGAATTTTCCTTTTATGTGTTTTAGCTGTATTTTACCTTAACTTTATAGAATTTGCTACATCAAAGTAAAGTGAGGACAATTTAATAATAAGTGTGAAGATATTTCCTGTCAGGCCACTTATCAACGTAAATAAAAAGTAACTTATGTACATCGTCATGTCTTTTAAGAGTTGTTAAATCACACGTTTAAAAACATCCATTTCTTAAACTTTCGTTATAAATGCGTGGCTGTCAGATTATTAAATCTCTTTATGTAATAAACATGATTTTATTAGATGATCTCCAAACTCTAATATAGCTAGAGTATAAATATATTATTTATGAATAACTGAACATTATTAAAAGTTAGATATTCAATAAAGTATTGTTACAAAACTCTTAAAATTTACACTATTAATACCAACATATCTATATATTATTTATATACATTAATACACCTTGCTACCAAATTTCATACAGAAGCAGTAATGTTCAAGGTATATTATTGTGGCTATTGAAGACAGAGGAATATAATTATGAACAGATAGACGTGACGATATGATATATAACACTAGGGCTCATTTTTGCAAGAGTTGCTAAGTAATCCTAAAAAAATCAGATTACCATTGTGAAAATTGTCTAATTAAATTTTTAAGCAATTTTTGTTTACAAAATTTTACGTTTTTTTTTGTTGACCTCTAAACCCATATTTATCTGTAACTGACATTAATAAATATCCTTGTTAGGCAAATAAATAATTAAATATAAATTACGGTATATTGTTAAAGATTCCAAACCTAATTACATAAAATTATATTTTCATTCGGTGAATAATTAACAAAGTGTTTCTATAAACACTTTATTATATACTTTTTACAAGTAGATGATGCTGTCAGTACCGTACTTAGCATTATCGACTGTTAGTCTGGGGTTTATACACATAGTTACATATAGAACTTGGAAAACAGTCTAATTCGACTTCCGATCACAGAATGCCGATTTAAAGTACAATTAATTATAAGTTATGGTCCTTGTACAATAATTGATAACCACCCGTGAGAGCTATTACGACATCCGCATTCGACCAAAGTCGAAGTGGGAATGATCTTTCGTCATCACCTCCGCTCGCTTTTATTTTCGATTAATAAATATAACTACCCGCAAATGTTACAGTAGTAAAGTGTAATAGTTAAGTGGCACTACTTGGAACAAATATTATTAACATTACATAATCCGGATTGGGATATGGCGTATTCTGGCTTTTGAATCTCAGCTGCCTTCAGAGCCCAGGATCTGCTTTTTCATATTTATATCATAACTGTATTAAGATGAGTACGAACGTATAATGCTTTTTTATTCCAAAAATACAATATTTTTTATTTTTAACCGACTTCGAAAAAGGAGGAGGTTCTCAATTCGTCGGGATCATTTTTTTTTTTTGCTTTTTTTTATGTATGTTCGCCGATTACTCCGTCATTTATGATCCGATTTACGTGATTCTTTTTTTGTTCGACGCGGAATAGCTTCCAATAGGTCCCCTAAAAATTTTACATAGTTTGGCCCAGTAGTTTTCATTTTATGAACATTTTTCATGAAAATAATTTTCACTCCGTTCCATATGTACACCGATTACTCTGAGATTTATGATTCGATTTACGTGATTCTTTTTTTGTTCGACGCGGAATAGCTGCCATGTGGTCCCCTAAAAATTTGACATAGTTTGGCCCAGTAGTTTTCATTTTATGAACATTTTTCATGAAAATAATTTTCACTCCGTTCCATATGTACACCGATTACTCAGAGATTTATGATTCAGTTTACGTGATTCTTTTTTTGTTCGACGCGGAATAGCTGCCATGTGGTCCCCTAAAAATTTAACATTGTTTGGCCCAGTAGTTTTCATTTTACGATCATTTTTTTGTTCCCGGTTCTTGGGACCTATATTTTTAAAGAAGCGCGGCACCATTCGTAAGTCCACCCATACATAGCTAGACACTAAAAAGTAACAAATAAAAAATAAAAACTTAGTTTAAAAAAACCGACTTCAAAAACTAAAAAACTAAAATCTATAAAATAACTTATTTCTAAATCTATTAAAAATTAATATATATTATCTAAAACATCTTAAAGTCGGTGCTTAGTAATTTTCAAAATATAGTAATTTTTATGTTTTGCTTTGCACCGACTTCAAGATGTTTTAGATAATATATATTAATATTTAATAGCTTTAGAAATAAGTTATTTTCTACATTTTAGTTTTTTAGTTTTTGAAGTCGGTTTTTTTAAACGAAGTTTTTATTTTTTATAAATGATCGGTACGGACCCGAAGAATAATTCTGTAAAGCTTAGTGACCAGATTAACATAAATAAGATTATGTATTTACATATTTTTATAATGAGGACAAACATACAGTACTTCCAAAATTGGGATACTTTCCGCAGGATAACCAAAGTTTACTCAACAGAATCCATGTGTATAGATAGAAAAGGCTAAATTGTGGTAACAAAGTTACATAATTATGTCCGTCTTGTAACATACCTGTCAAAAGATATTCCCGTGAGTGTGAATACGCTTGCTGCCACTGTCACGTTTGCTATGAAGTTGCTTAACTGACAGTATCGGACTCCAAACACCCAGTCGCTGTAACAGAATTCAATTATCAAGTACCTAGCATGGAGGAATAATAACATTTTACAGCAACCCCAGTATAGAATAGGCAATTACAATTATAACTAAAGATAAAGGCAGAAATACGTATATTACCAACACTGATTACTTATTAATATTATTTAAGCAGGCAACCTTTTCGCTTTTTCTGTTCAATCCCTATTATGATTTATAAGTGAATTTGTGATAAGGATGATATTTCATTTAAAAAAATAGTCATAAAGCTATAAACGTCCGAGCCTCCCATTATCGGGGAACGGACTCTATATCCGCCACGTTTATCTAAAGGGCTTGGCAGGTTTGACATAATGGTTATCTCGATGTGCAGGTTACATCACTATGTTTTACTTCCTCGTTGTGAGCAAGTGGTGATTGTAACAATATGCACTTTAGATCAGAAAACAGGCTTAAGTGGTGCATGCGTTCCGGTCAGGATCCAACCCGCGCCCTTGATTCTAAAACGCGTGCGCTATCCATTATGCTAATACGACTCGATTTTTCACTAGCCAGCTCGGAAAAGGCACAAGGATCAATCAATTCCACCCGCAGTGTCTCCACCGTCCTCCCACCATAAATAAAAACGGCACAAATCGGCGCCTTATAATTTAGCCGTAAGGAAGTCGGTGTCTACGATACGCACGTGCCAAATCCCAACCAGCGGCAAATCTCTAATTTCCTGTATCGACCTAAGTTTCTTATCTTTCAAAGTGAATTTCATTGTTGCCAGAAATAAATATTTTTTAAGAAAAAGGCAGTGCCTGTTATTTCGTATTGAATTAAAAATAAAAATCACCACTAACAATGCACATTGTATATCTCCAATCCAAAAATGTCACGCTTGATATTGGTAATACAATGAACAACTTCAGAATTGATCCCAAATAGACAAAAGCAAATAATGAAACGTTCGTTTACGAAATTTCACAGGATTTGAATTGAATTCGGGACCCTCGCGTTGAATCAATCAATCATTGAGCTACAAAAACTGTTAAAATACAGCACTAATCAAATATCGTCCGGCCATTGTTCCAGCAGTCCCACTTAATATTCTTACAGATTGATTTGATTTTAGAATATCGCTCCGGTCCTTTGGGGTCGTCATTTCATATAGCTCATAATATTTTTCAATGAAGTAGAAATATTTTTTCAAATCAAATTCTAATTCTGTTGAAATTAAAATAAGCGTGTCCATTCTTTTTACCCTTTTTTATCCTATTGTTTGCCAGCTTCCAATTTAAACCTCAGACAATACTAACGTCAACTGAATTACTAAACTAGTCAATGAACCTGTCCAAACAGTGGTTTTGAAGTCTGATTAAATGTGATTTATTCTCATGAATAAGTTATTTTACCAGGTGCTTTGTACAAGAAAACGCAATTTAGATAAAACATATATCATTGACGTTTCGTACTTCTTTTCTTAAGAATACATAGTTCTATAGCTTCTTGAAGATAATGTTAGAATATTTTTATCAGGAAAAAGCTATTACTAGAAGATTACGCAAGCGAAGCGTGGAAAGCAGTTATAGTAGTATAATAACAATAAAACCAAACAAATGTATATTGTCATGTCAAACACAGTGAAGGGCAAAAGTAAAAAACATCGTTAGAACTTCGAAGAACTGGTATATACTAAGCATATATACAATTTTTGTACGTAGCTCAGTTATAAAGGCTATTTGTGTTTAAATTCCGTAAAGGTAACAAATGTCATTACTTTCGTAATTTCTGTAAGGTACAGCAAAAACAATTCAATCCAAAAATGTCTCGTATCTCAGAAATTACACAACGTAGGTATTTTATTAAAAACAATTTTATTCAAAAGTGATTTTGAGTTTGTATAATCTTCAGGGTTATTTTTTACATCTTTGAAAGCTAATATCTTTCCACTTTCGACTGAAATAAAATATTCCTTAAATAACATCGTCGTAATTTTTCAATGTCTAACTAATGATATCCTTGACAAGCATTTGCAGAGAAAAAAATCAATGCACAGTTACGTGTATCTGTTATCTCTATAGCAACGAGAACTCCCACCTCAAAACAAGAGTCTATAATTAAGTACAGGATCAATCAATCAATATCTTTATTTGCAAGAATGTAGTTATACAGGTGTTATACAATTGTAGATGCACAGTACATTCTGTCACATAGTGGTGTACAAAATGAATTAAAAATTTAAATTGAATTATCATAAATATTGTAATCAAAAAATAAAGAAGTCAATTTTTGGTAATATATAAGAAATTAATGTCAATGTCAATTAGCGCGCGCGCGCACGTGTGTGTGTGCGTGCGTGTGTGCGTGCGTGCGTGTGTGTGTGTGTGTGTGTTAGTTATTTCACTGTTTCATACACTATTGTGTAGCGCCATATATACTTCAACTATCTTTCAATATTTATCTATATATCTCTAATCGTTTCTAAGAAAAATGAATGCGTTATACAAAGACGGACGGACACGACATTTCAAAAATGGCTATGAAACCCTAAATAGTATATATTCAGCAGAAAACCGTTTTTCCATTGCTTATAATATGAAAATGATACGAAACTTTTCTTTGTAAGTCATATCATTTTCGCAAACGGAAACGTGTCTTCAACATGCTTACACTTATATTGGTATATCTACAGTAAGATTCCATAACAGCTGTGACCCAGACTGTTTTCAGTAAGTATTAACCAACTTGAAACATCGACCTGAAATATTTCAAGACCAAACGTTTCTAGGTCAGCATAAATATTTCAAGATCTCCTGTACAACCCTTGACTTCCTCGATTTTGTAGATATTATAATTGGATAGACAAACCATGTTAAAATAGCTAATAACATTATTTACATAATATATCAAACCAAATTAATTTGTTCACAACGTGGTTATAAAATTGATATGCCGTAGAGTACATATTGTTACAACCTAGGTCCTGACAAAGACAAATTCCACATACAGATCTGTTGAATTTTATTACCTGTCGGCATTTGAACGAATTGTAATGCTTTTATGGTCATTTTCTTTTGTTCACTTATTTATTGGCATTCGTTTCTAGTGGAGAACAGCCTATTTTTCTATTGTACTCGCTCAATAACATCATTAGCCAGGTGTTACAAGCTAATTGTAGGAAACTGTGGCGACGTTGCCGGGCGGGCACATTTGCATTTGTGGAGCATAAAACGACGGCCTGATGGAGAGAGCAGTCAATTGAGCTACGTGTGTAGTGGAACACTTTGTAACGCATAAATTACATAAACATAAACATTTTACAATTCAAACTCCCGCGCATTACGTGAAGGTTAAAACTATTTAAAAAATTACTTGATCAAAACAATACGTTCCAAACCATAAACTCGCTTTCAATAAAGGTTGACTTCATACCGGTTGGCATTACAGTTTGCCAGTACAATAAAAATTACGATATTTAATTATTTTCTATTACTCACTAAAAATATTTAAAACTACAATAACGTTCTTTATAGAATTATAAATTTACCATTTAAAAACATTAAAATAAATAATATTATTCGACTGTATACGAATAATCTAACATCAAATCTTCATAGAAAATTTACCACTAAACTAAATTATAGAATCTAATTAATTTCTAATATTACCAATCGCAAACTTATCCATTAAAACGAAAATAAAACTCGAATAATTAAAGTAATTTTTATACGCGTTGAAAGTATTTACCGCAAATAAATTCTCGGAATAATGCGAGAGTAGAGTTGGTCACACTTGTTGAGGGAAGTCCATATATAAAAAACAGTTGGTTTTTACGGAAGACCGTCGTGTTTTATATTTAATACGTGACGACTTTGGAATCGTTTTCTTTCACTACGATCTGTCGGCCAGTACAGTACTTTCATCTCAAGTTAATCTAAAACACATATTCAATAACTAAGGTACGTAAATCTTTGATTTTCGTCAGTCTATCGCTTCTTTTTTTATTCGATATACAGTAGAAACTTTTATTGATTACAGCCGTGATAAAAATGGCGAATAAATGGTTTAGCTGACTCATTGCCGTTTCCGTCCCGCCTTGGGGAATATTATTCTCAATCGGGAGGTGCCCGTAATAATTCCAGTAGTGTTTTTTTAAAAAACCTCGGCGTATTCGAAAAGGTATATATTTACATTTTTTCTTTATTTGTCACAACGTGGTAAACTTATAACCCTTTAATCGGATGATATCATTTGAATCTTGGATTATTTAGCTTTATACTACTCAGTATCATGGAAACCACATGTGATTTAAGCACGTATATTAAATATTTTGTTTCTAATGAACAAATTAAGGCCTTATTACAATAGCGTAATGTAGTCCCGTTCGCTGAACAATCGGCGTGGTATTTCAAGTATCATCTTAGTGCTATCTGCTTCATCTAAATAATAACCAAATTAATTAAGCCATAATTACTGGTTCATCTTTGTGTAGAATTCACTTTAGGCTTCCGAAGATAACGAATGTCTGTAATTCTTTTTTTTAACATGTAGTTTTCTCTCTGAATTCCAGGCGTTCGGGGTTTTTTTTGTTTCCCTCTTCGTATTTTGTTCTTCTCCGTTATTACCAATGCTGGTACATCAGGGTAATACCTCGAGTTTATATTGGCGGAGCTAGCGCCCTACAACGAGTTTCCGTGGAAGTCCGTCAAACATCATTTTTATGCCAGTTAATACTAGTCTACCTTAGAAGAAACCGCAAGTATACCGTTAGGGAGATTCGCTATTTTCTCCAACCCCAAATAGCGTGGCGTCCAAATATTCTAATTAACTTTAATGTAATTATGTCCAAATATTTACCACTTTAAGCAAACCTACCCCCTACAAAAAAAAGTCTCATGTAACTGGGTTTATTCAGTTAACAATTAGAGCTGATTACATTATCAATAATTAGCATAGTATTCATAACGGCTGTAGAACGTTTAATATAAACTGGAGATTTAAATTAAAAAGGTATTGTTTTATTTGTGCCACTCCATCATTTTTTTTTTATTAAAAACAAAACAATTATTACTACATAACAAAAGATCTATATTAATACATAACAACTTACAAGCCAATAGATGGCGCTGTGCAATAATAGAGGTCACAAACGTTTCCCGAAACATACAAATAATATATACAAAATTTCAACAATAACAGATGGCCTGCGAGGAATAACATTAGCCTCGCTAAAAGATACTTACGAAAGTGAAAATAAAAAGGTCAGTTTAAGATCGAAGTTATATTTATTCAACAGCCTTGCATCACAACTATAATATCATAGCACACTCTACAGATTCTTCAACTACGATACGGGCGTGAAGTTGTAATAAACTTTATAGTAATTCTAACGGCATTTTAGTTCGAGTCCCGTTAACTCGTAACAATATGTTTGCTCTCATAAAAGCATCAAAATATATGTAAGAACTTTAGATAGTCTTAAAACACAACATTATACAAATAAATGTGCAAAAAAACATATTTTTTTTAATAAAGTTGTAGTTTATTTAGAATTGAATAATTAATTCCTTCACCTAGTTAAATATTATATTTACGAGCCATCCCCTAAATATTTAATATACTTTGGCCTAGTAGTTTTCATTTTATGAACATTTTTTATGATTTTTTTTCCAATTCGTTCAGTATGTACACCGATTACACTGAGATTTATGATTCGATTTACGTGATTCCTCTTTAGTTTGATGCTGAATAGTTGCCATTTGGTCCGCTAAAAAATTGACATAGTTTGCTCCAGTACTTTTCATTTTATGATTTTTTTTCCGTTCCCTTTTCTTGGGACCTATATTTTTTAAGGCGCGCGGCACCTTTCGTAGGCTTACCCTTAGCTAGACACGAAAAAGTAACAAATAAAAAAAAACTTCGTTTAAAAAAACTGCCTTCAAAAACTAAAAAGTATAAAATAACTTATTTGTAAAGTAATTTTTTTCGCCACTATGTTCATTCATTTTGTTTGGTTGTTTTGATGAATGAAACATCTATTTTCAGCTTTAGTCACTACGTCTACGTTCCAGTAGAGTATCACAACCACCACGATCGCGACCGCGATTTTCCCCCGTCCACTTGACATGGGTCGTTGTGAGCGTTGTGTGATCGCAAATGGTGACGTCATTAGTGATGTTTTCGGCACGACACCGCGGTCGCCAGTTGGAACGGCTAACGGAACATTTTGGGCGTTGTGAGCTACTTATGGAATAGATAATACTTATATTTAACCTTCTTTTACGGGTTGAAAGATAGGTTACGTTACTTAATCCGATAGTCAAACTGGGGCCCAATTCTGCTATTACTATCTCGTCAGTATCGCTGGCTACTATCGTTTCAATAGTAGGTTTAAAAAAGTTGTCATATAGGGTTGGAACCGTTTAAGTGTTAACTCGCTAATATTAGTAGGGAATTGATTAAATATTGTTACTGCCATACAATATGCGATTTTCTTAAATATTGATAACTTAATTAACGGGAAAAATAGCTTCTCTTTATGTCTACTACCTTCCACTTTATATTTTGATTTAAATAATTAAGAGTGTTTTTTACAAAAATACAAATTTCCAGAATGTACAAACAAGGTAAAGGAAGAACTTCAAGCTTTTTAAATAAGGGCTTACAGCTATCAATATAAGATGCGCCACAAACAGCCCTAATACACTTTTTCTGTATTGTTACGAGTCACGAGACTCGAATTTAAATGCCGCTAGAATACAGTTTATTAGAACTATACAAACACGTATAACACAGGTACAAATATAACCGAACACAACAAGTCCAAACGTAATGCAGAAGGTCGTAATTCAATAACACGTGCAAAGTCCATCACTAAATAGATTACCGAATGTACACAAGTCTTGCTTCGCTCGTGGTTATCGCTCGACTGCCTCGTCCCTCACTCTAGGCATTATTTATACTGCACAGATGCAATATGTCTGCCTGGCCATGTGGACCGAATTTCCTATATTCAGTGTGTACTTTAAATCCGACACACCTGGCTAATGACTGCCATAAAAGATTACAATACACAACGAACACGGGCACGGGGACATTCTAATCATAAATTTTAAACAAAAAGTAAACTAAAGAAGTACAAATACCGAAGGTAATAAAATGTGTTTCTACAGGTGTAATTTATCTTTGACGGCGTCTAGGTCGTAACAGTTTTT
This sequence comes from Dendrolimus pini, assembly GCA_949752895.1. Taxonomy (NCBI): domain Eukaryota; kingdom Metazoa; phylum Arthropoda; class Insecta; order Lepidoptera; family Lasiocampidae; genus Dendrolimus; species Dendrolimus pini. The sequence continues at coordinate 18,935,475 of OX457132.1, read as the reverse complement.
AAAAAATACAAAATATCATAACAAAACTCGGGTCTCAAATACATACAAATGCTTGTTTGCTATGTGGGTGGGATATCTTACTAAATAAATATTTACGCAAGTATCATTCAGATACAGACTCCAGACTTGTTTATACAAAAACCTGTCGCTGAAATGTAGCTCATCCGAGTGAAAAATGTCATCAGTTACCTACATGCGCAGTACTGACATAAGACTACCATACGGGATTGTATAACGATTACTCTCCGATACAGTCATGCTTAAACGATGTTCATAGCTATAGGGCAAAGGGTTTTATTGCTTCAAAGTCTGATCTTTATTTAGTGTTTGCATAAGGGAAAAAAATTAAAGCTAATTAAATTAAGAGCATGGAAAAAGAATTCTTATTATATTTTTCATTTGCAATTCATATTTATATTTCTATCAGTCATTTATACACAACACTGTAGAACTTCAGCACTGACGGTGTTCATATTGAGTTATAGTAACGTTATTAAAAAAACCTCCAAACTTACTCTAACTCGTATGAATGAGACCGAATGCCTTTGCAAATGCTTTATAATCGACGAAGCACCATTAAGTGACTAATAAACTATTATATCATTTATAATAGTTTTATTTTTTCTTACAAATGAACCATTCAAATTGTGATTTTGCGACAAATGTGAATTCCACGAATATATACGATTATAATCACTATAATAAATAAGTAAGCCGATTTGACACAAGAAAGCCAGTAGAAGATAACTTTGAATGAAATCAATAAAAATGAATGCCAATAAAAAATAAATTATTTTCTTGATAATATAAATACGTTAATATTAATCCGTGTAGAAACGGAGAAAAAAATACAATTTCCTGCGGCAGGGCGGCCTGTCGTGAGAGGCGACCAAACAACCCACAGCCAGGTGGTAGGGTATTTGCTCGACTGGATGGCTACAACCCCTGGCCTAGTGTATGCCGCCATAAAAACCTTGCGTTGTGTTACAGCATTAGTGACCAGGTCTCCATTAAGAGAGCAGCATAGCATTTGTACCACCTTTGGTGTTGCGATCGATTGTATGAAGTCATTTTACACAAAAAGTGATTAACTTAAAATAAATAAAACGATCACAAAATCTCTCGATTTCTCCTTGTAATAGTAGGTTAAACTTGGTTAACAATTTGGAGGTTTTAATCCCTAATGAGATTGTAATGAGAACTGTCAAATGAGGCATATAAAAATACTGAAATAATCAGTTCTAAAAAAACATTGATTTAAAACATTGTTACCTACACATAAATTATATTATTATGTATCACATATAGAGAATGAACGAGCAATCTTTGAATTGTTATCCGAGCAGAAACGAAAAAAAGATCACACAATTTTCTGTGAGCGGGCGGCCTACAGCCTACAGCTTATAACTTATATACAGGGTATTTGCCCGTTTGGATGACACCGCCCCTGGTCCAGGTATGTCGCCATAACAATCTTTAGTTGTGTTCTGACATTAGTAGCCAGGTTCCCGTCTCCGTTTAAAGAACGGCACACAAATGTCCATAGATGATGGTAACCGCTTTCCATCAGGTGGGCCGCTTGCCTACCTGCTGAACTCGAGCAATAAAAATCTCTCTACAATTTCGGCCAGGTTTCCTTTTACGCTTTGTATGGAAACTCCATAAATAAAAAATGAAAATATCAAACATTCCAAAATATAAAAATTATATTAAACACAAATATAAAAAAAAATGTTTGTGTTTAATATACGGGATTAGACATATTTTTCATATATGTATTACGTAGCATCGCTTATTTTGGGCAGAAATATGCCTACTAAACGCGGAAAGATGAAAAAACACAGGAAAAATATGTTTTTGTTTGTACAGCAAAAAGTTTTGGCATTTATCAAGATTGTAGATAATGGATCTCAATAAAAACTGTTTTTTGGAAAGGCTGTATAGTGGATTCTTGTTTATTATTAAAGCTATTTAGGATTCCGAACCTATTTTAAACTATATTTATGTCCGTCCGTCTATCATCTATAGGTATTTGTATGTCGTAGCAATTCTGTTAATTGCTTCATCGAAATCTACGTGAATGTTTGATAGGATAGCGTATTCTATAAACCACTACACAATGATGTTTGAAATAGAATACTGTTAGTTATTTTAGTTTATACACAAATTACATATTAGTTTTTTAGACTATATTGTTACATACCCACAAAGATATGCGCACCTGGTTTATTACCCTTCCCGCATACGGACTTCTTTTGTTTACTTCGTGTTTAAAATTTGAAATTAGACAATAGCCGATTGTTATTTTTTTCGACTTTGTGGGCCGTTCGCAGGAATAATTAACCAAGTGTGCAGATTACGGTTTCTCGGAAACCACGAGGTCGATCTTTTATTGTATAGTTAGTATAAAAAAATGCCCGAACGGATGGGTGGGAGAGTCAAGCGAGGATTACGATACGAGCAAGACGTAGATTCGACGAGCGATATAGTGACGGACTTTGCGCGTGTTATTGAATCGTCCAGTTTGTACTAGTAGTGTCTAGTTATATTTGTACCTATGTTATACGTGTTTGTATAGTTCCAATAAATTCTAAAGTAGTTCCAACGGCATTTTAATTCGAGTCCTGCGCACTCGTTACAATATTAAAGTAGTGTATACTTACATATTAACATTTATAAAAAAATATTATGTAGTGAAAATGGTAAAAAACTTAAAGATTCTAATTTCTTAGGGAAAAGTATTACCAGCTTAGTTCTGAAATTAACTCAGTATAAATTCGTGAGACGATCTTCAACTTTGTTATTCTTCCCATTATTATACCTATTATAAATATTAAACATAATTATGTCACGCAAAACACGTATTAAACTTGTAACATTTATTTAAATGAAAAGGTAGACCACATTACTTATATTGATTACACTGACAAAAGAAAGTGCCTACAGAAAACGTGGCCGTTTTATATTGTAATATTATCGTACATTTCAGACAGAGTAAATCGATCTTTTGTTTGAAAAACGAATAACACAAGCTACCATGAAAGTACGGTAATGCCTAAAATAGACGGATCATTTCTGTCTTTCCATTTGGCTTTAACAACTTTGAATAATAAACGAGCTTAATTGTTCAAAAGGGTTTCATATTGTGACATTTACTGTGACATACTGTCTATTTGTTATTTAATCGTTTTTTTAGAATATTGAGTATTTTGAAGGATTAATGTGTTTAAAATATTAGAGTTTATCCCGCGGGTCAATTTCTTCTTCAAAGTCAACTTCTGGTACGTACCTCTTGTTTAAAGAGGTTCCAACACAGGTTACATTGTATTAAATTCTTATGTTACTGCTATTTGCTCCGGAACATTCACTTCATTTTATATCGCAAACTAATCACCACATCGATCAAATCTACCACACCGACAACATCGATCAAATCCGTAAAAGCATAACAAACAGAGAGACAAATATATATATATATATATATATATATATATATATCTCGCAGAACGGCCTCGTTCTCACGACATCTTTAGTTATTGCAGGTTTAGTGGGCGTCATCAGGATAAAATGCGAGCATAAAACACAATAGCCACGGTTTATACACTTTTAATGTAGATTTGATCAACATTATGACATAGTTTAAACCGAGCAGCGGGTTCAGGGCACCCCCGCTCATACTTTCAACTTCAATACTTTCTTTAAAACTCTCAAAGGTCCAACTCGACCTGTAGCCACCAACCAAATGTGTAACAAAAACTCCTCCGTCTACCGAAGTAGATACTAATCAAAGTATAGAGGGCGTCTCTGACCCCGCTCCGCCATATGCTCTGCTCCGATTGGTCGTTTATTAAATTACAATATTCATAACTTTTATTAGGTTAGAACGGTCTTGAAGTTACAGAAACATTTAAAAAATCTAACTAAATTACATTAAGAATTTTAGAAGTAATTAAAATGTAAACAAATGATATTGTGCGTTATACATCCAAACTATAATCCATCCAATTATAGCTTCCCTCCGACACGGCCTTCCTGACGTATCACACGCCCTCGTGTGATGGGCCGCCCATTATGGATTATCTGCAAAAAGAAAGAGATATAGTTCGGCCACTCCTGACCAAGGACATCGTGTACATTTTATCTTCTGCGCAAAAACTTCATTCTGGATTTTTTTCTGAGATCTGAGTCCTAACAGACTCCAGACTACACACCAAATCAAGTCAGAGTATCGAAACTGCCACCTCGTCGCCCATCGAGCTACGCATCTTGGGTCAAATGTCAAAACACAAATCAAAACATCAAACACAAAAATATCCAACTAGTATACAGCCTCTCATTCTATCGATACCAATTTTCAATCGCTACCCCGCCTTTTATTCCACTGATTTCACTTTTCAATGGCCACCCCGCCTTTTATTCCACTGATTTCACTTTTCAATGGCCACCCCGCCTTTTATTCCACTGATTCTACTTTGCAACGGCCACGGCGCCAATTAAAAAGCCTAAATCAACCCAAATGGCCACCTCGCATCTTATTTCACTGGCCACCTCGCCTCTATTTCACTGGCCACCTCGCCTCGGCCATCTCGCCTCTATTTCACTGGCCACCTCGCCTCTATTTCACTGGCCACCACGCCTGTTACAAAGGTTAAATAAACCCAAAGAACCACTCAGCTACTCCTGACCACTAATGACTATTTTAACATCAAACACACAAAAAACTTTCAAAATTTTCAACGGCTGTTATTTCAAGAATAATATCACAATTTCATAATCTCTACACACCAACCCATTTTAAGTATAGTAGCTTGAAGAATAACTAGGAATATTCGAACTATTGTTCAGGGCTACAAAAACTCCAGCAATAATTAATCACAATTAAAAAAAAACCCAGAGACTCAAAAAACACGAACATTGTAAACCTTTATCATTTTAACTATCAGACTAAAATCTTTCACTCTATATGTACCTCTAAATTTAAAAACTACCCATTATAATAGTCAACTGCATTTACCACGTTTAATAATTATTGAAATTCCATTATTTTTAACTTCAAACAAAAACCGTGTGAACGCATCAGTCATCCAACCCGCTAACAACACTTCTCAATCAGTCAATCAAACCAATACATCTAAATGAGTGATGTACTCTCAACCAACCCCCGCTGGGCGTGGCTCGGATGACACTCTTTGACCAGAATATACAATCAGAGTAACCAAGGTTATCACTCTACGGGCTCCAGGGTCGACAACTTATGAAAACTCATAATAATAGAGGAACAAACAAACTCAAAATAATTTTCCAATTTACAATGCGTTCAATAACTAGGGTATTCACCCTAATTCGAATTTGAGACTATCACAAAAATAATCTTAAATAAAAAATCAACTTACCAAAGTGTCTACTAACTTAAATACCCCCTGAGTACCTTATAGTGGCTTTCAAACTTCTTCATAGCCACACTTTCTTCACGGTAAAATTATAATCATCTAAATCTAAAATGTCTTTCATATAACGCCTGTAAACTTAATCATAAAACCAACGGAAAACATAGCGTAGCAATAATGTATCCTAATCACTTTCCACTATACGTTATATAAGTAAAAAACTCAAAAACTAGACCTGATTTTCACATAAAAAAATCTTGGAAGGTAAACTTGAAAAGACAATAATTAATACACGCACATCGTTTATAACGAACACAAATTTCTTGTAAGTAACCAACTCCCAAAAATAATGATGAAAAAGTAAACTACCTACGTAATTTGTTCGTTTTCCATTTTTTGGCAACCATATCGTAATTTTTCGTACACGAAAAATATCACTTAAATATGAGGGTAGTGAAATTGTCTACCACAAACGATGAACTATAATTTTTTTTAAATCTCGCTTTCTTCATTTTCAGAATTCTCACTAAAATAATTATTAAAAATTACCATACCTCCTGTGCCAAGTAGAATAGGCACGTAATTTTTACCTTAGATTAGACTTCACGATCCATAAAATTGCCTTTCTACTCGCTGTACTAACGTGAATTTGAACCATTGCTGGCACACAGTAGGCCCAACGGTGACCAAACCATGCATAGGCCGGCACACCGCCGCTCCACAGGCACATTCAAGACGTCACCACTACGTCGCCGCTATTGCCGCCGATGGCCCCGACATGTCAATCGTCCTCAAATGCTTTTGCTTCCACTGTGGGCATCCTTCAATCCATCAGCACGCCCTCTTATACTGGCAAGGCTTCGCAGTCATTGCCTTCATTGTGGGCACAGGCTGAGATCCCACTTCTGATGTCGCAGAACGGCCTCGTTCTCACGACATCTTTAGTTATTGCAGGTTTAGTGGGCGTCATCAGGATAAAATGCGAGCATAAAACACAATAGCCACGGTTTATATACTTTTAATTTAGATTTGATCAACATTATGACATAGTTTAGACCGAGCAGCGGGTTCAGGGCACCCGCTCATACTTTCAACTTCAATACTTTCTTTAAAACTCTCAAAGGTCCAACTCGACCTGTAGCCACCAACCAAATGTGTAACAAAAACTCCTCCGTCTACCGAAGTAGATACTAATCAAAGTATAGAGGGCGTCTCTGACCCCGCTCCGCCATATGCTCTGCTCCGATTGGTCGTTTATTAAATTACAATATTCATAACTTTTATTAGGTTAGAACGGTCTTGAAGTTATAGAAACATTTAAGAAATCTAATTAAATTACATTAAGAATTTTAGAAGTAATTAAAATGTAAACAAATGATATTGTGCGTTATACATCCAAACTATAATCCATCCAATTATAGCTTCCCTCCGACATATATATATATATATATATATATATATATATATATATATATATATATATATCTATTGAGTTTCGGCCAAATCGGTCCAGTAGTTTTTCCGTGAAAACGGAACAGACAGACAGGGTTACTTTCGCGTTATAATATTAATAAGAATTCTTGTGTATAAATAATTAGTAGTAGAGAAGTAGAATTCGGCGCCAGGAGTGAAGCCAACTCGTTGCCAACCTTTAGGATGGGATAGGAGAGATCGAAGGAATGGGAGAGCAGGAGAGGGAAGTCACCTATCAGAACTCTCACTCATCGCGCGAAACACAATTAGCTCAAGGTCAACAGTTTTACGCCAATACCCTGTTCGCCTGGTATCACACTGAGTAGCCTGTCATATGTGGCGACAAAACATCCCAGAACCATCCGGATGGTTACCACCCTTGGTCAAGAGTATGTCGCCATAACAACCTTGTACAATTCAAGGTTCCGGCATTAGTGGCCAGATTCCAGTATCCCTTATAGAGAACGACAGCACATTGGGAGCACCTTTGCTGTTACAAATGTCCATAGGCGATGGTAACCGCTACCAGGTGAGCCGTCTGCCTGTGTACTGAAACTCATCCCATAAAAACCATGGCTGTATCGTGTCAAAAATGTGATCATTAGGTTTAATTCCGTACTTTATAACACCACCGCTTGCTCATTATTGTATATAATTTTTTTTAGTTTTATACCTAAATGAATGGCTTTAAAAGTAAAAATCTATTGTCACGTCTTCTGCTAGCGTTTAGTAAAAACTTTAATAAAGAAAGCAAAACACGAATAATTCAAATGATTTATTCAAATACAGTCTCTTACGTATAGAAATTCAAGAATTTCTGATTTCAAAACATTTAATAATTCAAGACAAGTATTATTATAAATGACAAAAGAAGTTCCTTCGGAAAAATCTTGTACAACGTCGACATCTGAGTAGCTATAATTTACAAAGCCTTAAATGGTCGTCGTTTTTATGTTTCTCAACAACGTCTGACGCCTACAACTAGGGTTGCCACCTGTTTTTGAAAAAAATCATATATCGCTAATAGCGATAAGACCGCCAATTTTATTGTAAAATTTCATGTCTTTTAACTGTCTCTTTTAAAATACAAAACAACATATTAATTTCATCATTAATTCACATTTTTAAGTAGGGTATAAATAGAAATTAAGTATTCGGAACAAAAAATATTGATTTCAAAATTTTATTTGATTACTATTATTTTAGACATAGTATGTACTTGTCACCTGAGACAGATGAATCACCAACCAAAATCTTGTTTGCAAATCGGCAAAATCGGCATCGAATAAAGCACGTCTATTCTACTTTGAAATTGGCAAAATCAATACAAAACGCGTTGCTTGCAGCCATAGTTTAAAAAAAATCTTTCTGTCACATTGACACTGACATCTAACGTTTCATTCAATAATCAATATATATTTTTAAAATTTAAGAGCTCTTAGAACTTTTAAATTTTGCTGCCCTCACTAGGATTCCACGTTGTTATATCAAGCCCTTTGTACCGCCATCACGCAAAACAGCTCTTGGTTTTAACCCGCTTAGTCCTCGTTTATGCAGGTTATATAATAAAATGAACAGTATAGATATACATCATGACTCCTTATTCAAATTTAAGAAATAAATTCACTCTTCAGCTCTTCAGCTTAAGCGTTTTCCCAGATTTTTTGTTATATATTTTGTTTATATTAAGCAAGCTATGGTTGCTTGTAAGAGACTGTACATGTAGCATAAGACCATTAACATGTATATTTAATTAAGCATATCAATGTATCAGTTGTTGGCAAACTTAATAAATTAAAAAAAAAATAAGTAAATATACACGATTGCTTCAACTCAGAAATAGCTATAATAGTTCAGTAATTATTTATTACATTTTACGCTGAGTAAAGAGTGGAAATACAGTATTTTCACATACCTTATTTTCATGCAAATGTATAAAGTATACTAATTGAAAATAAAGTAGAATACTTTATTGTAAAGTATGGTTAGCAACCCTATCTACAACGCAAAACAGTGGCCCTCCGAGCTGCAGCCGGGGCAAAGAGCGTTAGCTCGAGGCCCCCTCACCGACACGTCATACATCACAAGTGACGTTGTCGATGAAAAGTTCAATCAATAGTGGCCTTACTTATAATAATCTCGTTAAGAAAGGATTAGCCATCTCTTAAATAAGAGACTCTTAAGCCCCTAATCAATGGCTGTTTCAAATAAAACTTGCCATCTTGCCTCTTAGCAGTCACTCTCGATGTTGGTTATTTTTAACAGTTATATATGAGTTACTTTACCAGCACCTCTTACCTTAAGAGGAGTTTATGGGTAAGATTTTCGTTAATCAGTTGCTGAGCAGTTTCTTAAAATTTAACAAACGATTATAAGTAAGGCCATAGGTATTTAACCTATTGTTTTGCTTAAATAAAAGTGACAGAAGATTTTAAGAAGCCGTATTATAATTTATGTTTCCGTAAAAAACAAGTTGTTCACAGGTTTAAATAACTAATAATCCCTGTGCCTATACAGTAAACTAATTTTAATAGCGAACCATTGTCTACGAATCGTGTAAGCGAGACAGAGCTAAAAATGCATAGCAAACAACACTCTGCCTTTTTACTTGGGAATAAAGTTCAATATAGATCATTAACATGTCAAAACCGATCTGTGTTACTTGCGCAAACGAAAACTATCAATCGGAATTATAATTTGTGTACTACTGTACAATTGTTTTGATAAGCAACATGAGCGAATTAGACATCAAAACGAAGAGGTTTTTAAGTCAATTCTTTTAGTTATCACTAATAATGTGCGACAATTTATCTTTCAAGTTGAATTCACAAGAAGAAACACTTAAAGTGAAACTAAACTAGAACACCCACCTGTGTAACATGTAGATAAAATTGAATAGACAATTCAATGACGCCATCATTAAGTCAGCAAATGAAAGATTCACCAAGAAGTAATTAGTGACTGTCCTCATCCGGCGATGTGCTGCAACAAAAATAAACAGCATTGTAAAACACTTCTTTAATTAGTATTATTTTGTTAGTGGACTCTCTCTCTCTTTTCTTTCACCATATCCCAATTAATTGGGGTCAGCACAATATGTCTTTTCCTTCCGCACTCCTCTATTCTGACATATATCTTCTGTCAGACCACATCATATCATCCTTCACGCAATCCATCCATCTTTGGACTATGAATATTATAATAATTAAAAATGCACGTGCGAATAAAAGATGCTATGATGTGGAAGAAAAAGTTATGACAGATAAAAAACAAACTAACATCAATAAAATTCTATATCTATACATATAATAAAATTGTAGAGGTCGAATTTCTGTACAATGAAAAAAAATGCTAAAAACCGAGTCAGGAGGATATAAGAAGTGAAATAGAACTATTTTTTTTTTAGATTTTTTTGTTTCTCTGTTTGTCTGTTTGTACCGGCTAATCTCAGAAACGACTGGACCGATATACATGAAATTTTGTATAGTTATAGCTTATATCCCTGGTCAACATATAGGATACTTTTGATCCCGAAAAATTAAAGAGTTCCCGTGGGATAGCTAAAAAACTTTAATTACTTAAACAGCTTATAACAGACTAAAAGTAATTTATCTGCAACGTAACATAATAGAAGCGGATATTTTGACAGGATGTGGTGTCGGTGAGAGAGTTTTATCTTATATATATATATATAAAGCTGATAAGTTTGTTTTTTTGTTTGTTTGCTTGAACACGCTAATCTCAGGAACTACTGGTCTGATTTGAAATTTTTTTTCAGTGTTAGATAGCCCATGTATCGAGGAAGGTTATAGGTTATATACCATCACGCTAAGAGCATTAGGAGCGGAGCACCAATGAAGAATGTTTTAAAATCGCAGGGTTTTTTTAACTTACTTCTTTTTAAACTATTTCACGCGAACGAAGTCGCGGGCAGAAGCTAGTTTAATAATATATATTTAGTTTTCTTTGTTTTGATCTTCTTTTCAAAATAATATTATTTGTGGCCAGTCCTAAGCCCTATTGAGCAGACTAGAAACTCTTTGTTGGAGATTCCAACAAGTATTAACCCTTTTACGGACATTAGTAGATTTAAACAAATATTTATCGGATTTTACGCCTTAGGAATCGAATTTTATATAAGGCCCAATCCTAGAGCTAACTCCTTTAGTAAGACAATCGTACTAAAGGAGTCTAAATCTAGTCCAATGACTAGAGTTTATGTATTGGAGCTGACCCGCACATTTTTTAAGGTAATTTCGTTAACCTTATGATTTTATTTTCTAAATGCAAGAAAAATATTTAAAACATGCAGAACTGCACTTTGAAATCACTGGAGGCGTGTTGGATCAGACAATGATAACGTAGTACTGCAGGTTGCATCCATGTTGAACAATGATGTAGCTCTGGTTCACATCAACCGTCACTTAGGTTGCTATGATGAAGGTGCAGATTGTCCCGCGCTCATAACTATGGTTCTGAGCGAGATAAGGAATGCCCAATTCAGTTTAGTGGATCTCGAGTCCCATACTATTACTTGTCATGGACAAAGAGCTGTGTATCATTCTCAAACTAAACTACTAGTACAAGTGAAAGAAAACGGGACCGTATAGGAAATATTACTAGTACATCTATGAAAGTGAAAACTAATGTATCTATTTAAAAATGGAATCTTAAATATTACTAATTGAAAATCATGCTGCGTCTACCACCGCTTCCAAAGTAATTTTAGTTACTGATAAGTATCATATGAGTATCGTACGAGAAGAAGCGGCGTAACAAACTCCCCAGCAACATATCTTTACTTCATAATAATTATTGTTATTCATCTGTTATTTTTTAAAGTAGTTATACAGGGTTTAATAAAGTAATTTATATGAATGCTTATTAAAAGAGCTCGGTGGTGATCGCATTATATACATTCGGTAGGGTCGTCAAAAAATCTTTCATTGTATATTAATCCTTCTCGCAGAAAGATTGTTTTACTACTTTTTAAATTTGTTAATTGAAAGCTTTTGGATGTTTGCTGGGATTTTGTTGAAGAGCATTATACTTTGCTTCACGAATCTATTGTAAATTTTATGGAGCCTGTGGGAGTTTATAATTTTATTTATCATGGTTCATAGCCTATGTTCAAAAAATTTATATTTGGCTATACACATATGCTAAAGTCAAGCACGACTTTACATTCTTTCGTTCATCAAAGAATCATCATAAATAGTACTCAATCAAGTCTTATAAGATCTTGTGTCGTGGATATATATATACATGCTTATTGGTTTTTCTGGTTCTTGTGTGTAACATTAATTTAGTGATTTTTGTGCTTATTATCCTATCTATATATAGTGCCATGTGTGGAACGTGGAAATATATTAACATGCATTATAGTTCTAAAGTATAAAGGTTTCAAGAATTATAGCTTTTATTGATTTTCAGTCCGAGGTAAAACTCCTAAATTAACTGTACTGATAGTCAACGTAGAAGTTTCGAGTTTCTTTCTCAGGGTAACTAACGAAAGAAGTTTTGTCAGCACGCTTTATACCTTTATTGTTCACCACGCATATAAAAACTTTTGCAACAGTACTGTAACTTTTGTTACAAAATTGCGTGACTGAAAACGGTAATAAAATCAACGTAAATGTTTGTCTATTTCAATGTTGTTGTTGCGTGTAGGTATCACGTAAAATAACATTAATATTACTTTGATTTATTATTGTCTGCTGGTCAGCCAGTATCCTTTTTTATGTGTATTATTACTTCCATAATTTTATAAAAACTATTAGACTTGAACAAGAACTCAAAAACAGTACAACAATCAGTAAAATTGAAATACCGCACGTGTTTGTGAGGATAGATATTTATATGCCGTATGTGACATCTTGTTTCTTACATTTTTGGTGTTTGTATGTTTGTTCGAGATTCACGCAAAAACTACCGGGCCGATTTCGATGCGGTTTTCCCTGATCCATATTAAATTTCAAGACTCAAAATCTGCGATACTTTTTGTTTCGAGAATCTTTCGACAATTTTGTCTAAACTCAAAAGCCAGTTCGAAAATAAATTGTTACGATGTCAAATTTTCACTGATTAATATAGTATTTTGTAATACAATTTTATTGTCGTTGTGTATGCCTTTAGTGACATTACTTATCACGAGTCTTTATGGAAATTTCCGGGATTCATGTATTTACATACGGAAAAATTCATTATCCTGGATATGGATCTTCGATTTTGTATCTAGAAAAATAATTGTAACCTTTGTTACCTGTCTAAAGTAAATAAAATCGTGGGCAATTTCTAGTAATAAATAACTTTACTTTTTTTTTGCAAAGCTGGCAAAAAAGCAGACGGCCTATCTAAATGGTAAGTGGTTACTGACGCCTGTACAACAGTACAGTTTGAAACATCAGAAGCGAAGCCAAGGCGTTGCCAATTTTTAGGATGGGATAGAGGAGATGGGGTAGGAGTTATGAGATAGAGAGATTAGTCAGGAAGAATAGAGGGGATAGGCTACGGAAGATAAGACGAGAGAGCGAGAAGTGGGCTTTCGGAACTATCACTCATCGTACGAAATAATCGAGTTTCGTACTGTTACGAGCTAGGAGTCGAATTCAAATAAATGCCGTTGGAATTACTATAGAATTTATTAGAACTGTACAAACACGTAGAAAACAAGTACAATATAAAAATGGATGCAACCAATTCACACTGCACTATGTTACTAATCGCAAGTCTACACGTCTTAATCGTATCGTAGTCGTCGATTGACTACGCACCCCTCCGTTCGGGCATTATTTTATACCAACTATATAGTACAAAAAAATCGACCGCGTGGACTGGAGTTTCCGAGAAAAAGTAATTTGCACACTTGGTTATCTATTCCTGCAAACGGCCAACAAAGTGGAAAACAATAACAATAGGCTAAATTTATTATTTATTTATTATTAAATATCAAGTAAACAAAAAGAGTTCCAAATGCGGAAGGGGCAATAAGCCCGGTGTGCGGCATTTCTTTGTCGGTATGCAGGTGGCCCAATTTGTAACTGTACTATGACTGAGCTTAAGGTTATTTCATGCCGATAGTCTGTGAGAGCCGGTTGTTGATATCACAACGCTCGGCCCAGTGACCAGTTTGATAAAATATATTTAAAAAAAAAGGTAAAGTTTTTAGGACTCTCTCCGTGTAAGAACGGCAAAAGAATACTAATTCCTGCGGCCGGGCGGCCTGTCGTAAGATGCGATAAAACAAACCACAGCCAGGTGTTAGAGCACTTGTCCCACTGGACGGCTACCATCCCTGGTCTAGAGTATGCCGCCATAACAGCTTTGAGTGAATAAATAAGTAAATACATTGTAACAATAATAATCGGCAGACAGACACATATTGTATATCCCCCAATTTAGCAAGTTCAGCTTGTGTTATAGATAATGTACAATGGTCTACTCTGAGGCCGATCCCAGACACCCAGATTATAGTAAATAAAGGAGAAAATACGTTTCCGAAATGTACTATACCAGTAATCGAACCCGGAGCCTCTGCTTTGCAGTGCGCTAGGTCATCAAACAAACTTCTTTGAATTGTGTTCCGAAATCAGTGGCCAGGTTCCAGTTTTTCCTTCGAGGCCGGCAGCGCCTCTGGTATTGCTAATGTCCATAGGTGATGGTATTCACTTTCCATCACAGTTGGGCCGTCAGCCTGTCTGCTGTGCTTCAGCCATATAAAAAAGGACTATTCTTTCTATCATATTCCCAGTGTACCAACTTCATCGTTCGCTTAGATAGATAGATAGATAGAAAATCATTTATTGTTCACCACATACACATATAATATATATAATATAATAATATCAGCCCATAAATGTCCCAATGCTGGGCTCGGGCCTCCCATTATAGGGGAAACGGACAGTATACCCGCCACCCTTGTCCAAGGCGGCTTGGCAGGTTTGACACATCGGTTATCTCGATGTGCAGGTTGCATCACGATGTTTTCTTTCACCGTTGTTAGCACGTGGTAATTGTAACAATATGCACATTAGATCAGAAAATTTACTAAGAGGTGCATGCGTTCCGGTCAGGATCGAACTCACGTCCTTCGATTTAGGGGCGCGTGCGCAGCCATTACGCTATTACCACATAAAGTAAATAATTTACAGTCATTTCGTGTCAAGGCAGGAACAAAGGGCGGCCTTATCGAGTTAGAGCGATTTCTTCCAGACAATCCGGGCTGTGGATTGTGTGAAAGGAATCAAGAGTGTATGACGGTGGTGTACATGTAATGAATAGGATACTAAGATATTACACAATACATATAATTAGGAAAAAGAAAATGTATTCATTTAAAATGCGCACCTCTTTTTTGTCTCAACTACATCGTCGCGGATAGAGAGACTTGGGAAAGCCAATGCTAGATGGCGTTGAGCGGTTAAAAAATCGGTAGTAGTGAGTCGACCATTGCAACACGTGCGTTTCCCACAAACCAAAACCAATATCTAATTATCAAAACGAACTGAATACCAAACATACACAGTGAATTAGTTCATATTAGTTAATACTACAAAAAAACCTGTGATTTGCAAGTGCTAGGCCTAGCTGAACTCCACACAGGAAGGCGTCCGGTAAGTACCATCCCCATTCCTTCCTTGAAACACACAGTATCCAGAACCAACTTAGGTAACTTAATATTTATGGGGTGAAGTTTAATTAGGTATTATTATAAGTCACTAGCTGTCCTGGCAGACGTCGTCCTGCCCGGAAAAGCTTCAATCGATATGCCGACAGCAGCGCCACCTACCGGTCCAATTGTGAACCAACTCAGAAAACTTCTCTGGCTCATGCACAACAGCTTTGCTAAAGATCGTCACATGATCAAATGTATAGTATACGATTCTATAAAGGACATCCAGACAACCATTCATTTTTATATATAAGTTTATTGTATTAAAATAAACCCTACTTTTCAATATTCCTATCTCTAGAAATTATTATGATTTATGTACGTATAGTGTTAATGGTTTAATAGACGACTCACAGAAGGTCACTATTACGTCATATCATTTGTTTCATGTGGGCTTTATTGTCAAGAATTAAGTACGAGCAAACGTCAAAAGTAAAGTAACCGCTTGGAAACAGCATAGTGTCTCTTTAAATCATGATTGTTAGCAGATGGTAGACGCAAGCTTCTTACGTGTGTGACACATACAATATCTTGACTAGCCCTTTTAAATATATAAAAGGATTTAAAAATTAGATAAAAACATTTTAAAAAAATGCAAAATGTAATTTGATGTTGGTTTCATTAAGGAATAGGTATGAGGCATAAATAAACCAAACGTAATAGCCGATACAAGTTCGGTGTCCGCCATGCTTGAATATACGTAGCACACTGACGCATTCACAAGCGTGTAAACGACTTCCAAATGCCAAGCGTGATTTTGGACGCTTGGTGCTTGTGGATGCTTGTCGAGCCTTGGCAAGCATGGAAACGCACCATAATGTACAGCACAGTGTGTGAGCAAGACGGATGATGGGCGAGCGAGATAGAGCAACTTTTTATACGTGCGTTCCCGCGCTGTACTAGTCAGTAGTTCGTTGTCCGCTGCGATGACTAGACGTATGCAGCTCTCATATCTTCATCCAGCAATTTTGTACAGGCCAGTCCACTGGGCCAGTTTATCAAAACGCAACCTCCACTTAAAGCCTCACAGCTCCATTGGTTATCAATCCTACGACATACGTAACCGGCACGCTGCCACTACAGTGATATTAATTAGTTCTCTTACATATATCCTTGTTTAAGGTTTTATCCATAAGAGATTAGACCCAACGGAGCTTGCTTGATGAATCGATTTATGTACCATTTTCTGAAGGCAACGACTCTTAATTTGCTGAAGCCTGGAACCACTGAAGCTTACCCGTGCCCTATTGTGTCTATACGACATCTTACTTGGCTGGTTGACCTGTATTGACGAGGCCACGTACTAGGGTTGCGAAGTCAACTTATTCAAATAATGTCAAAACATCTAAACTTTCAATTTGGCATTGGCTTATTGTAGTAAATTTGACTCTGGCCTTATCGAACTTTTTTATTCAGAAGCTAATATTTTTTTTACCTTGGAATACGCGGGCTGTTTGAGAATTATCGAATAAAAACCAAAAAAAATACAAAAGCAGATCCATTGCTTTGAACTCGTGTTGACTTTTGACCAAATATCTCCAAAACACGATTTCCTAAAACTCATAAAAACTATATAAATTTAGAATTTTGATAAAAGTTGTACGTTATCAGTTTAAAAAAATTCTTGCGTTAACATAAACCCGATGGTTAAACAAAATATTAGTTTAGTAAATGTTTGACCGATTCACACTGAAGGTCTTCAAAGGTCGTGAGCTTTGAAATATAGACTAATATAATTATCGTTTATCGTCCATAGTTTGAATGACAGATAATTTATATTTATAAGTTCAGCACGCAAGCTTGTCAAACGTCATGTAAATAATGATGACATTGCCGTAATATTTTTGTATAAATAACTAGAATTTGCCCACTACTTCATTCACGTTTGACAGGTAACTTAGATTGCAATTATTTTGTATTTGTATTTTAAGTATTTAAAAATAAAGGGTATTTCAACTGGACAACGGATTTTTTACTATGAAAATACAAGAATTCCAAAGATTCCCGCATAACTTGAGATAAGTAATATTACTAAAGGCATACATAACTACAACTGCTTTATCAAAGGTATGTAATAAATATAGAAATTGTCATGTCAAGCTAATCTAATTATCACGTGGTTTAGAAATTAAGAAGTCCCGGGAAATATAAAAAGTCCCGGATATATATAGTTTTCGTATCAATCGGATCCGAATCAGCTAGATTTTATTATACTGTCCAATTTAAAACACTTCCAGGAAAAATCCCGGGACACTAAGAATCACAGCATTTGCAAGAGAACGTATACTGTTGTTTAAGTATAAGACGAATCAAAATCTGCTAATTTTGACGCATACTAGCCCCTCCCGGAAAATTCCCGCGTAGTTCCTAGGATACAAAGTAACTTAGCATATATATAAAAATGTGAGCTATTGTTTTAGTGAAAACTGTGTCGGGATAAACTAATTTTATGCTACCGAAAAACTTTAAACCACATCCGGGAAAATTCCTTCGCGATTCCTGTGATAAATAATATCAGAAATTTTACTACACAAATTTTGCTAGCGATAAGTGAATTGGAATTCGAAATATATCAGTCTGGTCATTTGAAATAATTCCCAGAAAACGCCCCGTGCGATTCCCGGGTTAAAAAGTATCGCAGATTTTTAAGTCAAAGAACTCGCTATCGGTCAGGAAAAACTGAATCGACTTCGACCGGGTAGCATTTCGTGACTTCCGAACAAACAGACAAGACATTTTAAAAAATTGCATCGTATTTTCCGTCGTTTATATAGTTCATTGCAGTTGTTTTTTTGAGTAGCTTCAATGTATAGACACGGCATTTTTAGAATTTTATATTATTATAGACATAGGCTACTTGTTACCCGCCACGTCGTCCACTAATTTTTACTATCAAAATACAAGTTGAAATGCAACTGCAGTGCAAAACACGTTTCTTTATTTCTTATCAAAGGCGTCAGATGAACAAAGTGCTCGTAGATAGGCCAAGTCACGAGTACTCAGAGTGAAGCCGATCGCGCCATATTGTATCTTATATCTTATACTAATATATAAAGCTGAACAGTTTGTTTGTTTAAACGTGCTAATCTCAGGAACTACTGTTCTGAATAATTCTTTCAGTGTCCCATTTATCGAGGAAGGCTATAGGCTATCATCCCGCTAAGACCAATAGGAGCGGAGCAGCAATGAAACATGTTTAAAAATCGGGAGGGCTTTGAAAACAAATTCCACGCGGACGGCGTCGCGGGCACAGCTAGTATAATGTAAAAAAGAAAGTTTGTGAGTTTGTTCGTTGTAAGTAGTAGTAAGTCTCTTGAACTAATGAACCGATTTCAAAAATTAGTTCATCAGTAGAAAGCTACATTATTCCTATATAACAGGCATTTAATTGTGGTTTTTTTTATGACGCTCAGTGAAATAGGTACCGGTCAGCTAGTTATACATTAAATTGACTTGTAACAATGTTATCAATAAAATTATTTCTAAATTTTTCTGAATTTCTAAAAAGAAAAGACGAGTTACTTACCTGTTACAATCCATATAACAATAGCGTTGCCACCAATAGCGACGGCCAGCATCGCAGCAAAAACGCACACCCAAGAATTATGAGCCCAGAGTGGCATTGTGATGCTGGAAGGAGGTGATGTCGGCGACTTGGGTACCAAAAGCGTCGCCGCCCCCAACGTACTCCGATTGAAATCCATCTTCCATGTGTAAATCACCTGGAACATCACATACATGTAGCTACTAACATATTAGTTCGTTAACATAGTATTAGAGTCGTTAAAGTTATATCATTCTAATGCTGATATGCATAGATATGTAACCGAAGATGTGTAACTTAAAATAAGCTATATTTTTTAATAATAATAATCGGCATAAAAACACACACATTGTTTATCGCCACGTTCCGAAGAACTGTTTAGAATGGTACCTTCGTCCTCTTTCTAGCATCGCACCACTCGCCATCGGTTGGGAGTTCACCCCCACTTCCTTGAGCCGCTTCGCTCATGTACACAACGGTTCTGTAGAACGTTTCTCTTGTATACCGTGGGGATTTGGAATGAGCTCCCAGCCGAGGTTTTTCCACAGCGCTACGATAGCAGAAAGTTTATTTCCGAAGTTTAAGTTATATCCGTGCAGGAACGGAGAAAGAATACACTTTCCAGCGGCCGGCCGGCCTGTCGTAAGAGGCGACAAATAACCCAGTAGGGCATTTGCCCGACTGGATGTCTACCACCTGGTCTAGAGTATGCCGCCATAACAACCTTGAGTTGTGCTCCGGCATTAGTGACCAGGTACCAGTCTCCCTTAAGAGAGCAGCAGCGTATTTGTGGCACCTTTGGTGTTGCAAATGTCCATAGGCGATGGTAACCGCTTTCCATCAAGTGGGCCGTCTGCCTGTCTGCTAACTCATGCAAGAAAATAAAAACAAATAAACTAATCTAATCGCTAAAAATATATGCCTAAACAACGATTATTTTATTCTAACCGTCGCGAGTCGGTTAAATGGCTACACACCAGCCTAAAAGTTGCATTGTCGATATCTGCTAGTCGTAATTAGTCCACATAACGTTTTCTCATTTTGAAACAAATTCTAAACTCCCAATAGATTTATTATTACTAGTGGTCGCCCGTGGTCGAACTTCGACAATAATAATTAGTTTAAATGATAAGATTGAAGATTAATAAGGTTCTGTTGTCAAATATTATACTTTTATAATCACAGATTTCGCCAAGGCTACACTGTTAATTTGCCTTGAATAATAAACAATAATAAACTTTTGTTTATTATTATACTAATAGTTTATTTTAATTACGACGAAATAAATATATAAAATAAAAATAAGTCTCTATATGGTGTCCCATATACAATTTCATAACGCATTGTGTATGTATGTATAGCTATGTATTTATTATAATATTAAGTAATATATCTCGAAAATTGAAATTTCTATCTTTAAGGTTAAAATGTCAGTGCTATTTTGTATACACACATTAATTACGCTTATTAACTAATAATCATTTGACAAGAAAATATGAAACATTTTATTTATTCGCAGTTTATCATATATTACATATTATTGATAACTCTTGTTATATAATGAGCTAATTTCCCAGTATTTCTACGTTAATTCTTTAATAAGATCTTGTTCATATACAAGTTCCCTAGACGAGAATGCTTCAAAAGTAATATTGCCTTCCTTTGTACGCAGGTCTGTTACGCTTAAGACGATAGTGTGTTTTTTATTAGGTATAATATATATAATAAAGATCATTATACTATAACAACGATATATCTACATGTACCTGCTTAGATTCAATAGAAAAATATTTTATTTGACCCAAATTACAGGCCTACAAAGAAATAGGTAATCGAATAAATAGTATATGAAGAAATGCCTATATAAGTATTTCTAGAAAAAGCTTTTGTTAGGGACGTGGAATTGGTTTTACTGCACAGCATTGATTATAGATAGATAGATAACACTTATTGCTCACCAAATATACAATTTAAAAAATGTACAATCACAGTATCGTCATGGTAGAAACAATAGGCAGCCTTATCGCTTAAAACAATTTCTTCCAGGCAACCTAATATTAAGGAATAATTTAACGTAATCTGGCGATGTAGGTGGTGCAGATTATTAGGTAGATCTTAAACAAACATACTTAAACTACATATTTTATCAATTAAATACACATACTTAAATCACTGATTATTATTTTTTATTATGATTATATTACTTTCCCATTTGCAAAGACGTGTGTTAGTAAAAGATTCCAGAATAATTGAGTCATTCCGAATGCTGTTAAAAAGAGATTAATAAACATCCAAAAAACCTTTACATTTATACAGGGTGTACCAGAACTCAACGTCAAGCCGAAACGGGGTGACAGGATTGATTATAACCATCACGAGAAAAATCAGAAAAAAAATCTATCCCATGCAGTTTGAAAATTATGGGCATTTAAGAAAAACCTATAAATTTGGTCAAACTGTCACCATTTTTCGGTTATTGTGGTTAATTTTTATTATTTTTGTTCATTTAAACTTTGGAACCGTAACCCTAAATAACATTTCTAGAACCACAGTCAAAAATAATGACACAATTGCCCCAAGTTTTCCAGAATTAAGACTATTTGTTAAACTATGAATTTTAAATTTTCAAAATTTGTCGACTTAAAAAGGCCCTCCTTTAAAAAAAACGTACTAAAGTGCCTTGGCAAGTGTCATTAAAAGTTTGCACATTTAATCAGGATTGTAAAATGGTACAATAGTTGTTATTTTCATACTAAAAAAAAGAGTAAAAACATAAAAACCTCAAGTAACCCGATTTTTGCTAACACATTTTACTGAGTTCAAATGTTTTTTTATTCGCACAAGCTCTTAGTAGGTTCTTAATTTTACGGCAAAATGGTGAGAGAGATGGATAGTGGACATGTTTTCCATGAGTGAGCGAGACAGATAGTGACGCCACTTTTACCAACGTCAACAAAAGTAAGTAAAATTAATAAAATAATGAAAAATCTTGACCTAGTTTAGGTTTATTGGAATAAAATATCTGTCCAGGAACGGAAAAAG
Organism: Dendrolimus pini; assembly: GCA_949752895.1. NCBI lineage: Eukaryota > Metazoa > Arthropoda > Insecta > Lepidoptera > Lasiocampidae > Dendrolimus > Dendrolimus pini. Next base: position 18,913,358 of record OX457132.1, on the reverse strand, counting down.
AATACATTTTCTGTGGCCTGGCGGCCTGTCGTAAGAGGCGACTAAACAACCCACAGCCAGGTGGTAGGGCATTTTCCCGGCTGGATGGCTACCACCCTTGGTCTAAAGGATGTCGCCACAACAACCTTGAGTTGTGTTCCGGCATTAGTGACCAGGTTCCAGTCTCATAAAAATAATACTGTGGTTGTATTGTCGTTGTCTGGAAGAGATCGCTTTTTAGTAATACCACCGCCTTTTGTGCATAATTAGATATAGTTCAGTCGGTTAGTTTATTTTTGTACTGTGTAAAATAAAGAGTTATCTATCTATTTATTTGCACACCCTAGGTGCAGGCGTACCAGTTTAATCCCCCGGACTGTATTCTACATCGTATTCATCCTATCGTTAGTACGCTTGGCCTTCGGACAAACTTTCTTTGCGTACTCTACCGTCTGTATAATGGGGATTGTTCCGAGGAACTGTTCAGAATTCTGCCTTCGTCTTCTTTCTACCACCATCGGCTGGATGAACATCCTTACTTGCTTGAGCCTCTTTACTTATGTACGCAAAATTTCTTTAAAAAAAATATATTGTGGACTGTGTGGGATTTGGATTGAGCTGGAAAGCTGACTGATGTCTTGAAATTTCTTCGAGGGCAGTAGTGGTTTGGTATTACCACTGGTGTTGCATGTCAATAGGCGATAGTTTCCGCTTTCCATCAGGTGGGCCGTCCACCTATCTGCTGTACTTTTGCAATAAACGTTATAGCACGTTCTAGATATGAAACGGTGTAGAGAGGTATACTCCTTAAGCTGTTCTCACGATCCCTCCAAGTCCTTAAATATAACTGAACAATGAACAAAATACCCAGTATAGTAATTGCGTTTACAGTCTATTTGTTTACTGATTACATTAGTAACATCGATAACATGTAGAAACAATGGTCCCAAGTGTCGATGGAAATTACATTGGTTACGAAATAAATACCGATTCAACGTCTATTCCTTTACACGCTCTAGTTGAATTGTATGAGATTTTTCTGATTTTCCTTTATCGAATATGACGCACATATTGAAGAGATGTTTTATTTTGCATTGTCCAAGATTAAAACCACTCTATAGTCAGCAGTAATATTTAAAGCACATTGTTACTAATGCCCGGGCGTGAGTATCAAAAGCAGTCAAAACCCAATTTCAGCGCCGTTACCGGATCCAATTGTGAATCTAAACCATCCCACCAAAACACCCAGAAAATCCATACAAATCTTTTATAAGGAAATACGGATTTTACACAGCCGCATGGAAAGAATGACAATAGCTTACAATGGGTCCATAATCCAAAGTGGTGATTCCATCTATATTGAAGTGAAACTTCTATTTAGACGGAGGGTATTAGGATTTTTCTTTCACCAAAAAGCGTTACGGCTGCGTGGAGGGGAGGCATAAATTTAGTCTAGACATGGTGAGAGGCGGCATAATGTTAGAGTAGATTATAGGTGGTTTTTTAAGTTTCGGATCGAATTCAGTTTATTCGTTTGATAAAATATATAAAAATATGTATATGTATATAAAAAATGCATTCATTAAAATGTACCTAATCTAACCAAATCATTATTTTCAATAAACCTGCGAAAAATCTTTCTTTCATGTGTGCTGCGACACATAGTAGAAGTGAAACTTCAACGGACTAGTGGAAAAACGAATTGCGACGGATAAGTGGAAAAATGAATGGCAACGGACAAGTGGCAAAGCGAATCGTTAGAAAATTTTAACTTAAAGTTTTACGGGCAGGTTTTCAAATTGTACAAGTACTCAAGTACATTGACAATACCCGTAAAACTTCAAGATGTCCGTTGAAGTTTCACTTCTACTATTTTTTTATTGCACGAGTCCAGCAGCCAGGCAGACGTTACACTGATGGAAAGCTATCGCCTATGGACATTCGCAACACCAAAGGTACTACAAAAACTGCTGCCCTTTAATAGGAAACTGGAACGTGGCTACTAATGCCGGAACGCAACTCAAGGTTGTTATAGCGACATACTTTAGATCAGGGTGATAGCCGGGCAAGTATTCTACTGCCTGGCTGTGGGATATTTTTTCTCCTTTAACGACAAGCCGCCCGACCGCAGGATATTCTATTCTTACTCCGTTCCTGCACGGATAAAATATAAATAGATTCTACATCCTTCTCTTAAAATAAGTTTAACACCTTGCACGTTTATATTTGGAAATGTGTTGATTAACTTTGGCGATGTACAAAAAAATTTCTTAACTAAACTTTGATTGGAAGTTACCAACGAATCCATATAAAAGGAGTATATGTAAGAAAAACATTATTCAAGGAAAAATGTTTATGTAAGAAAATGATTTTATTAAAGTATTTCCTTTCAAGTGCCTGAAAATATTAGCTTTCAGAGTTTCGATAAAAAATTTGTACGAAATAGAAATACAAAATGGTACATCATTTCAGTATTCATTTAAATACAAACAGCAAAAACGCGCAAAATATATCTATTATCTATTACCAATATTATAAAAATGAAAGATTTGTTTGTTTGCATGGAATAGGCTCCGAAAGTACTGGACTACACTATTCCCGGATGACATAGGCTATATTATAGTTTAAAAAAAGTTTTTTTTATTAAATACCCGTGCGAAGCCGGGGCGGGCGGCTAGTTATTTATAAATATAACAGTTAAGCTCGTGCACTGTTTACTGAGGCTCAATCTGATATTAATTACTAGCTGTACCCCCGACAACCTTGTCCTGCTCTTAAAAAATAAACATTTTAGCACCCGATTGCAGTGCCATACCCCGGATCCAATTGTGAATCTAAACCATCCCAAGACCCACTCAAACAAACACAAAAATGTCGTCTAAATCCTCGTACACGATTTCAACGCCTCCTACCACGACCTAGAAGCGTAGTAACAGAAAATGGCATCTAGGCACGTAACATAGTTGCGCCCCTTCGTAAATTATCATCATTCTCGCTCATTCGTGAAGCTCGAGAATCGCGAACGTGCCTGTTGGATATGCAATCACGAAGCAAATATAACAGTATAAAACAGCTTATTGTAGTATCATTTGATTTTTTAATTTAATTATTGTCAATTTTACGCACTCTCCTATCAATAAATGCCCCGCGCGCGGCCCTGGTGCACACTACTTGCCCCACCCTCGCTATGCCTTTGCCGGGACCAATTGTCAATCTAAACTATTCTAGAAGCCGCTTGAACAAACACAAAAATTTCATCAAGTTCATATAGGAGTTCAGTGGCCCTCTACCAACCGGGTCCAATCGTGAATCTAAACCATCCCGGGACCAACTTGAACGTACACATAAATAATTTCACCCAAATTCTGAAACCCGATATCAGCACCACTTACCTGGTTCAATTATAAATCAAAACCATCCCGAGACCCATTCTAACGCACACAAAAATTTCGTCAAAATTCTGGAACCCGATTACTGCGCGACCTACCGGGACCAACTAACAATCTAAACCATTCTCGAATCCACTTGAACACACCCTAAAAAATCGTCACAATCTGTCCCACCGTTTAGGAGTCCAGCGGTGCCACCTAGTGGGTCCATTTGTGAATCTAAACCATGCTAGAACCACCTTGAACACACACAAAAATATTCATCAAAATCGGTCCCATCCTGTAGGAAAAGTTCAGTGACATACAATAGAATAGAATAGAATATTCTTTATTGCACACAAGAAAAAAAAATACTCATAAACAGAAAAAAATTATCTATAAAGATAGATTTTTCGGCCAGCAAACGTCGCGAGCGTCCTCAGAACACTCTACCGAAGTTTCACCAGAAACTGGCCAATTGTGTAAGAACGCATGTAGAACAAACATTGATTTTTATTTATATAGGTTTTTTGACCCAAGAACCTTACCGTGCATCCTGAAGACACCCTACCAAAGTTTCATCACAATCTGAACAATGGTTTAGGAGCGCATTGAGAACAAACCTACAAACATAGATTTTTATTTATAAGAAGATTAGGCAAATATGTCCTACTACTACTTTTCGAGTTTCACGGCCACAAACATAAGGGAGATACATATACCTACATGTAGGTACTTTAAACTCTATATTTGAATATTATATTTTAGGCACTAACAATACTAACTACTTCAATTCAATTTATTAATATTGGAAATGAGTATATAAAAAGGTGTTAGATTTCCATTATAATATTTCGCCAAATTCCGCTTTTACGGCGTGGATATTTATAAGTATACTGGCTACATTTGTTTAATATAATATATTTATCAAATTATTCAATTAATTGTTTACCTGATAAAATGTCATTCAATAAATTATAACATTGTTTAAAAGTAAATTTCAACAATATCAAAAAAGTAAATAGTAAAAAAGTGTCTCACCACTAACCAAACAAATCTCAACACAGTAAGCAGGAATGAAAACCACAAGTTTCCATAACACCACAAGAGACTTGATCCGTGGGCTGCCTTGTTGAGAATAAATCAATTATTGACGCCCTTTTGAATAAAACTATGTTGTTATGTTCGTGGAAATCACTAAAAATAGAAAACCAATTTCGGCAAAAAAAAAACAGTATAAAAAAGAAAGAAAACACAAATTCTTGACCTGTTTCCACTAAATATTTATTGCTCTTCACAAAAAATAGTAGTTTCGATGAAAGCCCATCATAAAAATGTGTTTCATTTTATTTCCGTAAAACAGCAGAGAAGTACACGCCGAAAGCGGTTACCATCGCCTATTGTTGGAAAATGATCTATGTGTGGTTTCACCCGTGTGGTGATGGTAAATCGTTATATTTTAGTTAATTCACACTATATCTTTATAAATTATAGCATATGTGTTATTTTCATGTGAAAGCTACTATTACTATAAAGTTTCGTCAAAACCCATTCAGTAATTTTTTGCGTTTTTGTTTGCGTGAAAGAGTAACAAACATACATCCATACATCTATACATTCATACATTCATTCTTCTAACCATTCGCATTTATAATATTTATTATATTATATTTGTATGTCTTTCAAGACCACGTGCCATAAAAATGGCCCAGACTTTTGGAGGGCTTAGGTGGAGCCATGGGGAGGCCAACACGTAGAGGCCCCCTTGACAAATTTAATGTAAATGTGGCGTGACACTGACCGGCGATTGTCCCTGTCTACACCATATAATAATGCACCCAAGGACAAGCCCGGGCCAGTATAGGACTATTATGGGAAATGAGGACAAAAAGTACCGGGTGAACTGCTAGTGGTACTGGGGGTCTGGGAATATGGGTACTATGGCGTCTGCCCGTCGCAATGTTCAGGGAACATGGAAAAATGGGCAGACGGTGACTCGCCACTCCCTGCATGGGCCCCAAAAAATGATATAGAAGACAGGGGCAACATGGATGTGAATGGCTGAGGGGTATAGACAGGTTGGCTGCAGGTTCACCGAAGCTACTTATGACGTGATGCCATTTATCACTTCCACCCCTGGAGCTTGAGTCTTAGCTCTAGCGATCTCCACTCCGTGTCGGCCGGTTAAGGCAAGCATGGTAGGGCCTTGCCTTGGCCCCCGAAGTCCGGTACGAGGTGTCGCTATTCACCTAAGGCTTCGCCACATAACCCCCCTGCGGGTACAAATTATATTATATTATTATGTAGAGAATACAGAATTTATAGAGAATATAGAGATATAGAAATTGCTACAATCACCATGTGCTGACGGTGAAGGAAAACAACGTGATGAATTTTGCCCATCGAGATAATCGATATGTCAAATCCGCCACGACGCCTTGGACAAACGTGGTGAGTATACTGTCGATTCCCCTAAGAAATAGAGAGATGAAGCCAATCATTGTAATACTAAAATGAAGTTCTATAAAAAAAATCTAAACTTACGAATGAAGGGAAACCTTGCCAAGGGTGCCCTGACTGTAAGTAATCTCACCTCCACGTCCTCAGTCTTTGCCAGGTTCTTGAAATCGTGTTTTGCATAGAATTTCTGCCTCTCCAATGTGATATTACGCATCACATCCATTTTGAACGACGCACAATGACTCCATAATTACAAAAGTTTCATCACATACAAAGTCGTTGATCATAATAAATTTTATATTCACTTCAAAGTATCTATTGTCTCATTTAACCACTTTCACGAAATATCACTGGTGTTGAACGTTGTACATTGTTTCGCATACCTGAAACAAATTTAATATAACTTTTCAACATACCGCTTTGACGTGTGTTCTTTGTATATCACATGACCAACTGTCGCTCGCGGCTTCGTACCTATAGATTGAATATAGTCATAGTTTGAACAAACTTTCGTCCCCATTTTTACACCCTTAGTGGTTGAATTTCCAAAACATCCCGTCGTAGTACGCGAATACAGTACAGAAAAAACCCGCATACAAATTATAACGGTCCTAGCATCAATAGTTTGGGCTAAGCGCTGACATCTCAGGCAGTCAGTCAGTTAGATGTTGTGATGGACCTAAAGTCTCAATCTGTTCTTTTGTTCTGCAGGATTGTGATAGATATGTAAAAAATGTTGGGAAAGTTATGAAGTTCTTTTTTTATTGCACGAGTTCAGCACACAGGCAGACGGCCCACCTGATGGAAAGCGGTTACCATCGCCTATGGATATTTGCCACACCAAAACTGCTACAATTGGCTGTTGCGCTCTAGATGGAGACTGGAACCTGGCCACTAATGCCGGAACGCAACTCAAACCAAATGCCATAGCTGTCGGTTGTTTTGTCGCCTCTTACGACAGCCCGCCTGGGTGCAGGAAATTGTATTATCCCCCTTCTTGCACGGATAGAAGTTATGAAGTGTAATAAAATATGCAGATATGTAGGTACAGAGTGAATTTTTCAAGCGGGACCTCTATGGTCAAATTCGGAACTTTATAGATTCCACCCCGTGATTCTTTTGAATATTTTTCAGTATATCTTATGATATAGCGAAAAGTATTCTAAGGACTCACGGAGCCAATTGTTATGAAAACTAAAGCGGTATCATTTATATAAACCCATAATGTAGCTTGCAAGGATCACCTATATAAGATTGTCAATTATAAAAATAAGGACCCACATACACACAGACCCATTTTCCACCTCATTACCATTTAATTTGAAAATTGTTGTTTACCTTGTATCGAAATAATACACGGGAGATTTCCACGTGAATCGAGAGTACATTATGTTAATATCTACCACGAGGTCATTGAATTACGTCGACCTATCTGTTAGGCCCTGTCCAAAAACTTTTCCACTGTTAGAGGAGTAACTGGGTGGAGATAAGTTATGGAGAAAATCTTTAAAGTAATTTCGAAACTATTCTTTAGGGGCAAATCTTATGACCTATTAGGATTTCTTCTTATTAAAAGGCTTTTTTAAGATTTGCATTAACCACAGAAGAATATATTGTATATATATATTATACTAACTACTATCCGTGACTTCGTTTACGTTTAATTGTATACTTTCTCATTGATGTAAAATCGCAACTATTAAGCCTATTATGTGAGTTGAGTTATGGCTTTCATATTTGATAGAAAGGGGTCAAAAATCAAACAAAACTATCTTAATCATTAAACTAGGGTAAACATTATCATTATTGGCACCGAACTCAGTGATTGTCGTTCAGTTAATTTACCTAAGATATTAAATAATCATAATATTTTCTATTTTGTAGACATACAATAATACTAATATTGTCATTATTCTCCAGATGGTAGGTAGGGTATTTGCCCGCCTAAATGGCTACCACCCCTGGTCTAGAACATGCCGCCATAACAACCTTGAGTTGCGATCCGGCATTAGTGTCATAGTAGTAGTGGTAGTAGTGGCATTAGTGTCCAGGTTCCATTTTCCATTTAGAGACCGGCAGCACAATATTGGTACAAATGTCCAAAGGCATCCATAGGCGTAGGTAGTACACTAGTCTGGTGTTACAAATGTCCATGGGCGATGGTAGCCGCTTACCATCAGATGGGACGTCTGCCCGTCTGCTGAACTGCCGCAATAACAAAAAAAAAACATGGCTGCAAAATGAAAAAAGTATTTAAATTAATACTTTGAATAAATAATAATAATAGGGCACTAATTACTAGACTGCAGTGCCAACAATAGTATAGTTTCCCCTATTCTTCATAAGTGACGTTTTTAACTACTTATTTAAGCAGTTAAAAAAAACTATTTTTTATTAGTTACTAAAAACTTTAATCATTTTCGTATACCTAACATGACGACTTCATCCCTCATTAAAAATTTCATCCCCTTTTTGACATAGGTGGTTTTTTCCTAGAGATCCCATAAATTTTGAAGTCACATAACCTTGAGAATTAGATGTCTTAGGATCTTTTTATACAAAGTGATTCCAAAAACCAAAACTTATTTTATATTTTTCTCTTTTTCAGAAGCAAAAATGAGTGAAACTGCTTGCGTTAATGAAGACACAACTACTCGCTGAAGATCATTTGTGTCTTTCAAGTTCTTGAGAAGTTTAATTAGTTTAGTTCCATTCTAACAAACTTACCAGTCGAGCTATTTAAATCTTATTTACAGAAGGGGAAATTAAATAGAGAAGCATTTGTGTATAACACATTAAATCGGGCAAGTGTCTGGCATACCACGATCCACTGCTTTCGTAAATTGGCTAAAGAACAATAAAGAAGCATTTAATCGAAAATACCCCATATCTTTAATATTTATAAAGGGGTGAAAGGCTATTTGGTTTAAGCGACATCTAGGGCGATATTGAGTTATATACATATTCGGAATCAGCGAATTTTTCTCCGTCGAATGATGCCGGATTCATTAAAATCAGAGCATTTTTTTGGCGTTTGAAACAATACTATTTTTCTGTTGTTTCCAAAGTAGCAGTGTATTATACGACGTGGATTTTGCATATTTTTTTTTGTAATATACTTGAACCATACAATTATATAAAGAACCGAGACATGAACCAATTACCCTTCGTCAGATAAATAATTCAATAAGAGTTAAAGCGTTTTTCCTATTTTAATTTTTTATTAAGGTGTAACTTGAATCAATTTGACTTCCACTAATTACACGGTGTGATGTTACTTAAACCATTTGTCCGTCACCCAAATACGACACGGAGCGTCGCTTAAGCTCTTTCAGCTGCATCTATTTACCACGCAGGGTGCTACTTAAACCAAATAGTCGTTTTGTTTCCACATATTTTGTTTAGTTGTTGAAACATTTTGTTGCTATTATTTTTTTAATTGGATGTCACTTAATACAGGCGATAAAATGAAGTGAAGAAATTTGAAACATTTTTTCAATTTTAACAAAAATACGAGTCGGTCGTTCAATCATTAAATTTTAATATGATACATCTTATTCATGTCACATGATACCATATTTATTTAAATCTGCAACACTGCAATTCTAAAGATGTCCTACTGGATACTGATGTAGAGGATACAGTCGAATAAAATGATAAATAAATACGTTATTTCCAACTGCGTTATGATTATTATCAAGCATTGACTGTTTTATAGTTACTACAAATATTCTTTCTTGATTTTTATTTTAAGCAGGGGACATTCTTGCTAACCCACAAGAGGTTTTAGCGCGATGGAGTGAATATTTTAGAGAAATGTATGATAATATCTCGGATGCTGGCACCACGACTGAGTCTGTGACCGACTTCGAGAAGTCAGCATCCGAGATCACTTTGGAAGAGATCGAATGGTCGATAAGAAGTCTGAAAAATGGAAAGGCAGCAGGAATCGATAGTGTGTCTGCTGAGATGATCAAATATGGTGGAACCTGCGTCCGGGACGCTTTCCTGTTCTTATGCAACTTGTGCTGGAGGACGGGAAAGGTTCCCAAGGACTGGAGGCGCGCTGTCATCGTGCCCTTGTATAAAGGCAAGGGGTCACGTATGGAGTGCGCCAGCTACAGGGCCATCAATTTGTTCAGCACAGCATCTAAAGTGTATGCTAAGATTATTGAAAGGAGAATGAGAGTGGTATCCGATGGATTACTGTGGGATGCACAAGGGGGCTTCAGAAATGGAATGTATGGATCAAGTTTTTTCGCTCCGCAATATCGTGGAGAAGCAGCTGGCTATGGGCCGGAAGGTTTTCTGCGGTTTTGTGGATCTAGAGAAAGCATTTGACAGGGTTGTGCGGAAGACCTCTGGGACATATTGCCCGGATATGGGATCAATGGCCAATTGCTGCGTGCTGTGCAGTCCACTTACGAGGACTGTATGGCATGCGTGCGGGTGGACGGCAGCCTGTCGCCCTGGTTTGACGTCAATATTGGCATCCGGCAGGGCTGCATGCTGTTCATCCTATATCTGGACAACTGTCTCCAGAGATTAAGATTGATGGATGTTGGGGTGCGGATGGGTGATCTAGTTGTTAGCACTTTGCTTTATGCGGATGATGCCGTGCTTTTAGCCGAATCGCCATCAGAACTGCAAACACTAGTCACAATGATGAAAGATGACTGTCAGGCGAGAGGCTTACATTTGAATGCCAAGAAAACAAAGGTTATGGTGTTTGAAAGAGAAGAAACCAGAACGAATGCAAGGATAATGGTCGATGATGTTATGCTGGAACAAGTAAATGAGTTTGTATATCTTGGATGTGCTTTTAGCAGGGATGGAAGGTACACCGCTGACATAGAAAGAAGAGTAAATTTGGGGAATAGTGTGAATGGAGCGTTAGGTAAACTTCTAGGCGCTAAGAACCTCAGCCAGAAAGCCCAGCTTGCCATACACAACGCGGTGCTGGTACCTACGCTCACGTATGGAAGCGAGAGTTGGGTATGGAACAGAGAGTATGAAAGTAGAGTAAACGCAGTCGAGATGCGTGTACTGCGCAAAATCTGCGGAGTGACGCTCGCGGACCGCGTTCGTAATACCGAAGTAAGAAAGAGAGTTGGTCTGAAAGAGAGTGTCGGGGTGAAGGTAAGGAAAGGAATGCTCCGGTGGTTCGGGCATGTAGAAAGAATGTATGATGAAAGAATGACTAAACAGATATACAATGCAAAAGTGGATGGATGCAGAAGTCGCGGAAGGCCACGACACACCTTCCATGATCAAATTGATCGTGTATTAGCAGAAGGTGATGTCAGGAGCCTTAAGAACAGACGAGCGTGCATGACAAGAGCTATGAATGTCAAAGAAGCAAGTGAGGTGTGTAAGAATAAGCCTATATGGCGCTCTGTTGTTCGTGCCTACCCCGCAAGAGACCTGGCGTGAAGTTATGTATGTATGTATGTATGTGATTTATATTTTGTTTTTATTAGTTTGAAGTTTAACAATTATCGGTTGTGATTATTTATAGTTTTAGTAAGTTTTATGACATCTAATCTTAAGTGATACTGAATAAATAATACCTATTTTTATTTGATGTTCCCACATCGAGACTGTTCTACTTAATTATTATTCTACATAAATACTTTTACTGATGTATGTATTCCTTTATTTATTCAATACCAGCGGCCCGGCGCGGTTTCCGTGGTTATATAGTGTCATGTTGTATAGCCTATAACGATATATCCAGGTTGTTTTAAGAGCCTTTGATAGTATAAGACGTAAAAAAAATGTAATATCAAACGTTACATTTTCAGTACTATAAAGTCACATAAGTAAATTAGGCTTCCAGTCATTTTAATCTAAATCGGTAATTGAGATAAATAGCTTGCTACTATTATTTTTGGGCTACGTCACTTCATACTTTTTGGCTTACTCTGAAAATATACTGCAGTGTCGCTTAATTCTTTTTCCCTGTATTCAATTGTAGTTATGAAGTCACTTAAATCTTTTTTCCATACTCTGAAAAATAAGGGCTTAAGGCAAATTGTATAAAGCGACATTTATCTTTGTAATTAAAGATCCGTTTTATTTGGTATGAGCATCATCAACACGATGCTTTTAATTGAATTTAAATAAAGTTTACTCCATTCAAATAGCTGAAGAAGTTTTTTTGTTATGATTTTTTTTCCAAAATTTTAAACTTTAGATGGCTCTCCTGTAAAGTTGCAAAAATGTCGCTTAAACCAAATAGCCTTTCACCCCTCGATATATAATATGTAGGAATTTGATGTCATGATGTTTTTTTTTTATTTCAGGAGTTCAGCAGACAGGCAGACGGCCCACTTGACGAAAAGCGGTTACCATCGCCTATGTACTACATTTGTAACACCAAAGGTGCTAAAAATGCGCTGCTGCTGTCTCAAGGGAGACTGGAACCTGGTCACTAATGCCGGAACACAACTAAAGGTTGATATGGCGACATACTTTAGACCAGGGGTGGTAGCCATCCAGTCGGGCAATAGCCCTACCAAAATGTATAAAAAGATCCTAAGACACCTAACACTTAAGGTTATGTGACTTTAAAAATTATGGGCTCTCTAGGAAAAAATCACCTACGTCAAAAGGGGATGAAATTTTTAATGAGTGATGAAGTCGTCATGTTAGGTATACGAAAATGATTAAAGTTTTTAGTAATTAGGATGTTTTGGAATTGAAAAAGCCCGGTTACAGTATGCGAGTCTGACGAATTTTTGGTTGTAATAATCACCCGATGAAGACGGTGAAGCGCCAGCGAGGTTGAGAAGTTCTCGAGGGGTTATAATGTCAGTATATCATCTGGTACTCCTATCCCGTGATGAGTTGATTTAAGTTTTGCCTTATTTAATTAAACTTTTTGGAAACATTGAAAATTAAACTGAATGTTTTTATTACAAAATGGAATCTTACAGATTATTTATTAAAAGTCATGAGTGGTAGACTGGTAGAGTGGTAGACCGGCCAGAGTAATTTTAGTTACTGTTAAAGTAGAAGTGGCGCAACAATCTCCTCAACAACATATCTTCACTTTATATTTAGTATTTCTGGTGTCGCCCATGGTATAAATTCGACGATAATAATTAATTTAAATTATAAGTTTGAACATCATTAAGGTTCTGTTGTAAAAGTATATACTTCTATAATCACAGATTTCCCCAAGGCTACACTGTTAATTTGACTTTAACAATAAACAAAAGAGTATATATGCGTGTGTGTGTCAAATGCACGGTAGTGTGTGCAATGTTTTTTTTATTAATTTAATGTATTTTTTATGCATAATTAAAAAAAACAAATAGCATTCGTCACTTCTTCTCTATATAAACTTTTTCCCAAGGCTACATTGTTAATTTGACTTTAACAATAAACAAAAGAGTATATATGCGTGTGTTTGTCAAATGCATGGTAGTGTGGGTAATGTTTTTTTTTCATTAATTTAATGTATTTTTATGCATAATTTAAAAAAATAGCATTCGTCGCTTCTTCTCTATATAAACTATAATAAGAGAAATTTCATACTCCTCCGTCCGCGCAATTTTCATAAACAGGGGTACTAGTTCGTAAGTTTTCTGTATTGGTGTAATTTATTATAAAAGCACAATTTACAACAAAGTTCACTTAAAAAGGATAACGCTGTAACCATTCACGGGTAAGCGGTCTTGACTATCTAAGAACTAACTTGACCCTTGACCTTGGCCTTTTATACCCTTACTGGTCCAATGGATCTCAAATGTTATTTCACAAGGATGTACCTAAAATGTTCTTTCACGCGTGTGATTGCAAATAATGTGAAGAATGTAGGAAAGATTTAGAACATAAGTTTGTACAGTCCAGCTATGTGAGTTATTATGGCTAAAGATAAAACTTATAAAGATTAGAAGATTTAAAATAAGACGCAATTTAGACCTTTTGTAAAGTACGACCACAAACATAGACAGTACGAGAACTGGATTTTTCTTTAACATTAATTTTATCCGAAGTCCTACTCCAAAATCATAATAAAATAAAACCAACAAAATCCAAAGTAAAGATTTATAAACATATCCATATTACATTATCCACAGAACTTATACTATAATAACTATACTACTACATCGCGAAATATAAATGCAACAGCCATTTATATTTCTTGAGTCATGCATGTAAATGAGTAAATCTCCAATGAATCCCTAGCAACGTTACACTTTGACCAATATAACAATTGTAGTAGAATCTAAATATAAGTCAATTGTTAGACATCTGTGTTGTGTTTAATTAACTATAATAATGTCTTGCTTAGGATGTCCCCAAACTAAGCAATTTACGCTTGTATTATGCATAATATACATCGGACCACTCTGGGACCTATCCCAGATACCCCAACCATAGTAAATAACGGAAAGTTCCTTTATGAATTTACTACCGGAACCTCTGCATTCCAGTGCGCTCGGCCGGCTGAGGTTTAGCCCGCTCAACCACAGAGGCTGTCAAAGAAAATTACAAATAATAAATAGGTAATGAAACTACGTTTTAACGGTTTTATGCGCGGTAACTTATTTTAAAATATTAATCAATTTGAATAAATTACCACGCTTAAAACCGTTAAAACGTAGTCTTATTATAGGAAATGTTTATTTTTCATTTTTTTATTAATAATTTTCGTTGTTTTAAACTTTTAATTTTGTAATAACGAAAATTATTAATAAAAAAATGAAAAATAAACATTTTTCTGTTTTCAAATTTGAAAAATCTTTATTACTTTTTGAGCTATTTGCAAAAAACTAAACCCCCATTCTTTTTTTTAGTTAATTGTTAATAACTTTTACAATTTTTGCAAGCGGAACTTCATTTTTTTCAAAAATCATCTAGATGCCATTCCAAATCGAATGACACCTCATTTATAATTTTCGGAGACTGCTGAAAAAAGTTGGTCCAAAAGGCACTTGTTTTCTAGTCTATTACGTTCTGTTACAAGGAGAATTCTAGCTGCTAGTTTCGAGCAGTCACACTTGCTAGTTTTTAAATTTAGAAAGGACCTTCTGGACGACATAGGTACTTTTTATTATCTATAATACTAATAGTTTTATAACTAACCTAGACTCTTAGGAGGAGACGACGATTTTCGGATGGAACTTTCTAGAATGATCTTAGGGTTCTCCAGTCACCCTAGAATATTCTACCTCTCTTTCTTTGCGTATTGTTTTCACACGAGCCGTTTACCGAAGGGCACGCGTCGCTTCATATTGAATTCTGGTGTTGGTCAAATAGAGCTGTTTGCCCGTCTTTATTTTTAAAGTTTGAAAGTGCACCAATAAATCCCTGTAAGTAATTCATACTATGCTTAAGGTAGCCACCGTTTAAACTCTTTATTCATTTGTTTGAATCGTCTCTTGTATCTTAACAATAACGATGAGTTTATTTTGAGCATACCGACATAAGAGACGTTGGCTGATGAGACAGGCCTATAATTAATACCTAAGTCTAATTCATATGGACTAATCTTGTAAAACCCTCTTATTGAAGAAGGTATTGATTTTTTTTTGCAATTTGTAATCCTAATTTACTAATCTTAAGTTATTAAGTAATATATAAGGCACGGTGCAGCTCGCTACTCAACAACAATTATATATATATATATATTACATTGGAATGCGTTCTTTTTTAAATTCTGGCCATTTTAAATCATTTTCAGAATAATTCTCGCGTGTCTTTGATAGTTCACCACTTACTTCACCACTGGAAAGTTGGCATAACCTTTAATGTCCTCCTTTAATTCAGTTATTATTATTGAGTTAAGCCAAGGTAGTTTCGGAAAATGAAACGTTGTTATCTACCCTGGCAAATTCTATGTACCAGTGGTTTACATTATTCCCGTCTGCTAGGTCCTAATTGATATATAAGTACAGTAGAGAAAGACCTCTCCAGAAAGTTGGTAAATAACCACCACAAACACAGCCACGTAAGGCCACGTTTAGTCTTACCATAGATTTTAACTTTGTCATTTTCCACAATTTCAGTGGGATTTATTCTGTTTGAGCATACTTCTTGAAGAAAGCTGCCTATACTCTATGCCCTGCACAAGAAGACTGTAAGCCAACTTTCGTTGCTAACATAAGCCCTCTCCACCCTCAGACCGTCCGACCGCACCAGGATAGCTAGTGAAGGCCGCCCTCTTCCGTTCAGTCAAATTTAATCATCTTTTAGTTTAAACCTTATTCAACAACATTTTACTCTGAATGAGTTTGGCTTAACCAACCTTTTGGTTTCTTCGTAGACAGACTTCTTTATCTGAATTAGCCTTGGCTTACCACGACCAATAAATTAATCCAACTGGAAGAACTCAATACTGTATTAATTGGAATAATATAATACTAAATCAGCGATTCAGCGAGACAAGTTAACCACCAGAGTTGAGCTAATGACATTTTAACATCCTTTTAGAGTTTAAAGGTTTAACTCAGTATTTTTCAGTCTGTGGGTCGCGACGCCTATCTAACAAACGCGCGAGAATTATTCTGAAAATGATTTAAAATGGCCAGAATTAAAAAAAAAACGCATCCAATGTAATTTTTACACTGATCAATAGCAATTTATTTATAATAAAATGTGTGTTTTTCCTGCGACACCCGCAGATATTTTCCCGGGAACAAACATAATCTTTATTAAAATTGACCTCAAAGTTGTTCTGAAAAATTTTCTTTACTGACAAAAGATTAAAATTGATATTATCTATTGATAGTGCTTCTAATTATATATTCCTACCTTGACAAATTACATCTATGGTACCCTTCTTTTTAGCTATAAGAGAATCCCCTTCCTCTTCTTCAGCCAATTTTGGTCCACTGCTGGACGTAGGCCTCCCCAAGTACGCGCCACATATCCCGGTCTCTCGTTTTCCTCATCCAGCCCCTGCCAGCGATCTTGCGCAGGTCGTCAGTCCACCGGGCTGGCGGGCGTCCTACGCTACGTTTGCCGAGACGTGGTCTCCACTCCAGGACTCGTTTGCTCCATCGGCCGTCGGTTGAGCGACTTTGAATTTGTGGACCAGTCCCGCTGTCAGTGTCCAGGTCTCGGCACCGTATGTCATGATAGGTAGGACGCACTGCTCGAAGACTTTCGTCTTCAAGCATCGAGAGCAGAGAATCCCCATTAGCAATATAAATTTTTATTGGTTCAGATAAAATAAATATGTTAGTTATATATTGTTCAAAATTTGAATTAATTAAATGTTCCGTACATCCCGAATCTATGACCCATTCAATTTTCTCGCTTATTTTACAGTTTACATTATTACAATAGCCTGTACTTAAAAA
This sequence comes from Dendrolimus pini, assembly GCA_949752895.1. Lineage (NCBI taxonomy): Eukaryota > Metazoa > Arthropoda > Insecta > Lepidoptera > Lasiocampidae > Dendrolimus > Dendrolimus pini. The sequence goes on along the minus strand of OX457132.1, from coordinate 18,896,236 downwards.
TAAAAAGCTACTAGAATCTTCTGCATAATTTACAGTATTGTTATACTGATTTTGGTATTCATATCTACCATTGAAATACTGTCGTCCTGCTCCTCTACCTCTTCTTGGGTAAGTCCTAACTCGTCCTCGAAATGCTCGACCTCGTCCTGATGAGCCAAGTCCTCTGTTACAATGTTTCGCAATGTGTCCAATCTTGTGACATTTAAAGCACGTAATAAATGCTGTTTCGGGTTCATTATATTCATTATTATTCTTTATTTTTAATTCAGTATCTAATAGTCTCGCCTTCATGAAGTTTATTGAAATATGTATGTATGTACGATTTACAAATTTACGTACAAAGTGATACTGATTCACTAAATACTGCAATCAATAAAATCAACACTGACCTAGATCACATTCTAAGATGGAGCAAAAAGTTTGGACTTGACGTAAACCCACAGAAAACTCAGTTGATAATCGTCGGTAGCCCTAGGATGAATGCCAAAGTTAACTGGTCCTCCTTACCACAGGTTGTTTTTGACGGGACAAATATTCCTCTGAGCGATACTGTCAAAAATCTCGGCATAATCATCGATAGAGAGCTGTCTTGGCGGCCTCACATCGCCGATTTAAGTCGCAGAGTCTTCTTATCTTCTAAATCCCTCAGAAGATTAAGAAACTTTCTGCCCACTGCTACCAAGATTACGCTCGCTGAGTCTTTCTTGCTTCCCATACTTGATTACGCTGACGCCTGCTATCTAGATTTAACCTTAGAACAGCTTAACAAGCTTGAGCGGCTTCAAAATTTTTGTATCAGGTTCATATTTGGTTTGCGAAAATATGACCATGTTTCCGAATATCGTAAAAGACTCAAGTGGCTTCCTATTCATTTTCGCCGGAATACTCACATTCTCACTCTCCTTTATAACATATTATATACTCCTAATAGTCCCCAGTACCTTAAGGAACGTTTTAATTTCCTTCGCCTATCCACTGCCCACAATTTGCGCTATGATAGGTATCGAAAACTTTTGACACCTGCACACACTTCATCCTATTATGATAATTCTTTTACGGTGCAGGCTGTCAAAATTTGGAATATGCTGCCTCTTACTGTCAGAGAGGCCAAATCCTTACCAACATTTAGAAATTTACTCAGAAAACTATTTGTCCACAAATAGCTATTTCTGATTTACTAAAATAATCATGCTAAGACATTTATTTATTATAATAACTTATGTGTTATTGTATATATATGACTATGTATATATGTATGTATGTATTTGTATATTTATTTCTTAAATTATTTGAAAAAAAGTGGATGGATGCAGAAGTCGCGGAAGGCCACGACACACCTTCCATGATCAAATTGATCGTGTATTAGCAGAAGGTGATGTCAGGAGCCTTAGAACAGACGAGCGTGCATGACAAGAGCTATGAATGTCAAAGAAGCAAGCGAGGTGTGTAAGAATAAGCCTGTATGGCGCTCTGTTGTTCGTGCCTACCCCGCAAGGGACCTGGCGTGAAGTTATGTATGTATGTAAATTATTTGAGTATTTTTGTATTGTGTATATATTGCCTTTTTCCTGCACCACCTATTTCGCCTGATTCAATCTCTGTTATTTAGGTTGCCTGGAAGAGATCGCTTTGAGCGATAAGGCCGCCTGTTGTATTGCCTAGAAAATATTGTAAACATGGTCTGTTTTTGTAATTGTATATTTTGGTGTGAAATAAAGTGTTATCTATCTATCTATCTATCTATATGTAAATCATTCATGGTTTCTATTGCCGTTATCACATTCTTGTATTCTTCGGGTAATGCTGTTAAAAGGTTACAAACTTTGTCCAATTCCGTAAATTTACGTCCTACTGCCTCTAATTCATTTATAATCTGTTCAAACCTCATAAAAAAAAAATGTAATTTTTCGTTCGGCTGACATTTTATAGTTAGTAATTTCTTCTTTAGATGCATTTCATTTTGTATACTATTTCTTTGAAAAGTTTCTCGTAATACGTTTATCATTTCTTCCGATGTCTGGCCTTTTGATATTATATCGAGATATTTATCTTCTAAACATTGAACAATAATGGCACGAGCTTTTGTATCTAATATACGTTTTTGTTTATCATCTTTGATCACCTCTTTTAAATTAATACCTTTTTCCTCTAATAATAGGTATATTCGATATTTCCAATTGGCAAATTTACTGTTTTCTTTTAGTAGGGGAAATTTTCTTTCCGACATTTTCTTTTCTTTTTTTTCGTATTTTTGAATTTTATATATTTCTATGGTTTTCTAATAATATTACTCTCTACACTTATACATTTCCCTACAGCCTATAAGGCGTCTGGGCCCATAACCTATAAAAACTTGATAAATTATTGGGATAAGCTATTTAAACAAAGTGTGCTCTTTTCATGGTTTCTCTCCATATATTCAATGTACTCTGTGATGGTTTCTTTATTACAGCAATGTCAAGTCAATCACAATATATTATCATGAAGTAAAATACAAATAATACAAAAGAGGTTCTAATGCCTAACAGTTTGTAGTTGTTCGAGTGCTTAAAAAAGGATTTTCATATATATTTTTCATTAAGACGATAGCTTAGATTATTTTTTTAATGTGATATTTTGTGTACCGTGAATCCCGCGGGAATTTCAAAACAAGCGTGGATGAAGTCGTGGGCATCTCCTAGTTTCTAATAAGATTCAAAACAAAGTTCGCGAATTATTACCGCTTCATTAAATAGCAAATCAGACGGTTATACTACGGAGGTATCCCTACAAACAACACTGTGTACAATTTTCCTTTGTCATGCAAAACTTCTAAGATTACTTTAGTTGCAGTGATTCAAGAAACATTTTGCTCTCTTTGTTAATTTTGCCAAAATTTCTTTACTCTTGGTAAATTATATTTCAGAGGCTTTTCGTGTTATTATTGTTACAAAGAAACATTTGCTCGCTACTTACAGCTTGATACTTTATTTACGCAGTTTGTAATACAGCAATAAACATTTATTACCTTTTCAAAATATACTTTTGGGGTTTATGTAATTTATTTTATTTGTTCTACCCTATTCTTAATTCAACATGAATGCAGACATTTTTGTACCCCTTTTTACGAAAATTGCGCGGACGGAGGAGTAAGTAAGAAGACATATTGTGCCGACCCCAATTAATTGGGACGTAGTGAAAGAAAAGAGACAGATGATGTATGTAGATCAGCTCACTGCATTCTAATTAACTGTAAAACCTGTTAGTCTTTTTTATAACTCTATTTATTATTAGGTATATACTTCAATTAATGTTTTTGCACGATCTGTAATCGAAAATATTTTACTTACGCGGTTATGATAATTATTTTCATAATATTTCTATATCAGTTGCCTGTATACATAACAGGTAAAAGTAATTACATCTACCACTCAATAATTCTTAATTTGCAGGTTAATTAGGGACGGCAAAATTTGATTGATGTGGCACCACGTGAATGTATATATTCATTGTATTAAGGCAAAGAAGCTAAATTAATACAGCTCTGTAACATGTAGATCTATTTATAAATATTATATCAGTATTTGGTTTAAAACAACTATAATATAAATTACATACTATTGAATACAATGTAAGAAAACTTAACTTATTTGTATTGTATTCTACCCATAGTCCCTCAAGACTATAAGTAGAATACTGAGCCCAGATCACCGTCTTCTATGGGTAAGGTGCCCAGAAGGCTGGCTACGTTTCCTCGCTGGTTATACTTTGGTTTAAATAAATTCGAAATATTTTCATTTATTTATTTTTTTATTGCAGGAGTTCAGCAGACAGGCAGACGGCCCAATTGATAGAAAGCAGTTGCAACATCAAACGTGCTACAAATACGCTGCTGCTCTCTTAAGGGAGACTGGAACCTAACCTAATGCCGGAACACAATACAAGGTTGTTATGGCGGCATACTCTAGACCAGGGTTGGTCGCCATCCAGTCGAGCAAATACTGTACCACCTGGCTGTTGTGGGTTGTTTTGTCGCCTCTTATGACAGGCCACCCGGCCGCAGGAAATTGTATTCTTTCTCCATTCCTGCACGGATAGAATGTGTGTGAATATGTATTGATAACATACTTTACTTTTTTGTTTTTTAGTGTGTTTAGTTTAGTTACTTTTTCATTATACTCATTTTTCCATTTTTATTATTACATCCTACCATTGTTTACCATGAAATTAAATTTATTGCAGTAAATGGAATTCTATTATTATTCGCATGTAAGTATATGTAATTTATATTATTATTATTAATATTATCTATGTAATTATGTATAATGTTAATTTAATATTGTAATTATTTTGTCTTTTCTTTAATTACGATTGAATAAGTTTCAATTTAATTAAACCACCAAATATTATTAAATTTTTCTTGTAATGTCTCCTTGGGTACCGGGTGTTTGGAAGAGATCGCTATAAGCGATAAGGCCGCCCTTTGTTCTAATGGAAATGAATTCATATTAACTGTCTAGGTTTAAGTTATTCTGACCAATAAAGAGTTTCCATTCATTCATCCTACATTTTTCTTATATTTTAATCTCTGTACTTATATGTTTATATACATACATATATATATATATATATATATATATATATATATATATATGTATGTATGTATATATGTGTGTGTGTGTGTGTGTGTGTGTGTGTGTGTGTGTGTGTGTGTGTGTGTGTGTGTGTGTGTGTGTGTGTGTGTGTGTGTGTGTGTGTGTGTGTGTGTGTGTGTGTGTGTGTGTGTGTGTGTGTGTGTGTGTGTGTGTGTGTGTATTATATTTAGTATGGGTCGCATGGCGTATGATTTAGGAGGTGGATACTGAAAACCAGCGCTGAGCCACTACTACGTCTCGGCACAGCATTTTGCTAACAATTTCTGTATAATTTTATCTATACTTTGTTATGTTACTACTATTTGTGTACTATTTTGTGTTGTGTGTTGATTTTAGAATTAATAACTTTTTATCTTTCTTCTTTTTTCTTTTAGGACTAGGGAAATGAATATATTTTTATTTATTTTACTTAACTGGAAAAACCAAGCCAGCCAAGATTCATAAAAAAACAAAGAAATATAAAGAATCATCCCAACCAATATACATTTACCTTCTATCCAAATACAATACGGAAGATATGCGTATTTCCGCGTGATAAGGGTCCAATGTTTATACGAGGGAATCTGAATAAATTCATCATTATGTATTATGTATAATATCTCGGCGTTGTAAAGATATTCAAAATAAGATTCCATTGCAATGACGTCAAAAAATTCAATAAAGGAGATCGATTGTGTGAAGGATGATATGATGCTTCGTGGTGTGATAGAAGATATATGTCACAAGAGAGGAGTGTGGAAGGAAAAGACATATATCCGTGCAGGAACGGAGAAAGAATACAATTTCCTGCGGCCGAGCGGCCTGACGTAAGAGGCGACAAAACAACCCACAGCCAGGGCGTAGGGTATTTGCCCGACTGGTTGGCTACCACACTTGGTCAAGATTATGCCGCCATAACAACCTTGAGTTGTGTTTTGGCGTTAGTGACCAGGTTCCAGTCTCCCTTAAGAGAGCAGCAGCGCATTTGTAGCACCATTGGTGTTGCAAATGTCCATAGGCGATGGTAACCGCTTTCCATTAAGTGGGTCGTCTGCCTGTCTGCTGAACTGCTGAAAAAAAAAACATTGTGCCTCAATCTCAAAATCCCAAACCATTGGGTTATGGTGAAAGAAAAGAGAGAGCATCAAAAATTCATATTCTACTAAATCCGCAATATCTTCTTGGCAAAATAATAGTAGAAAAAAAGTATTATTACACGGGAAAGCCATTGGAATTAACAGAATATCTATTGAAATGAGGCAAAATTACGATTGAGATGAGAGTGGAGCGAATTTAGCGAGATAATACTAACAGGATTGGGTACTTGTTTGAGAGAAATATTATATAATAAAGCAAAAAAAAAGTCTTATAAGCACACAATAAATAAAATTACATTATATAGATTCTCAAAACGGAAGTGAGACTCCTAGTAGTGGGACGTCATGGACTGTTGTCATGTAACGTAATTTAAATTTACTTAAGAACAATAATTTCAGGGTTTATTCTAAAAATATATATGAACTCTGACTAAATACTAAAAATAAATTATACATAAAATAAACTGTACCCGGCAGACGGTGTCCTGAATTTAAAAACTAAAATTCTGGAACCTGAGCGTAGTATTCTCGAATCCCTTTGAACAAATAAAAAATATCATCAAAATCGGTCCTACCGCTTATGACGAGCGGCGTTACCTACCGGGTTCAATTATGAATCTAAACCATCCCGGGATCCACTTGAACACACACAAAAAATGACGTGAAAATCATGGAACCCGATTGCAGCGCGTCATACCGGGACAAATTTTTAATCTAAACGATTCTCTAATCCATTTGAACACACAAAAAATCATCTCAGTGGGATCCACTGATTAGGAGGAATTCAGCGACACCACCTATCGGGTCCCAATGTGAATCCAAACCATCCCCGGATCAACATGAACACACACAAAAAAGTCATCAAAATCGCTTCAATCGTTGAGTAAAAGTTCAGTGATATATGAACTGAAAATTGTATATATAAAGCTTTTACCGGCCAGAAACCTCCGCAGGCGTCCGCAGGACACCCTACTAAAATTTCATCAGAATATGATCAATTGCTTAGAAACGCATATTGGACAAACATAAAAACATTAATTTTTATTTATATAGATTTTTGTCCTAGAAACCCTTTCGGGAGTTCTCAGAGCATCCTACTAAAGTTTCTTCAGAATATGATCAATTGCTTAGAAACGCATATTGGACAAACATACAAACATTATTTTTATTTATAAAGATTTTTTGACCTAGAAACCCTTTCGGGCGTATACAGGACACCCTGCTAGAGTTTCATCACAATCTAAAATATGAATCTGATCCATTCGTGGACAAACACTGATTGTTTGAAGTTACTATGTAAGTGCGCCGGAAAACGATGGTAGCTGTAGAACACGTGGGTGTATGAAATATTTCATTTCACGAGATCACATGACTATGAACTACTTTTACTGGAAATAAATAAGATACTATCTAAATGCAAGATCAAAAATTGTTTTAAAAGTTTTTTTTTTATTATAACTTCCGTATGCCTAAACGAACATACGAAAAAATACGCCGTATTGGTCGACCCGTTCTCGAGTTTTGCGCTTAACAACATTCATTTTTATATATATATGTATATATATATAAGTCGTGTTAAATACACTATATATAACTCAAGAACGGCTGTATCGATTTTGCTGAAAATTGGTGGGGAGGTAGCTTAGAACCAGGAGACGGACATGGGATAATTTATCCTCTTGGAACCGGTAGGTGGCGCTGATATCAGGTTCTAGAATCCTACGAATCACCTGGAACGATTTTGGTGATTTTTAACCGACTTCGAAAAAAGGAGGAGGTTCTCAATTCGTCGGGATCTTTTTTTTTTTGCTTTTTTTTTATGTATGTTCGCCGATTACTCCGTCATTTATGATCCGATTTACGTGATTCTTTTTTTGTTCGACGCATAATAAATAGCTTCCAATTGGTCCCCTAAAAATTTGACATAGTTTGGCCCAGTAGTTTTCATTTTATGAACATTTTTCATGAACATAATTTTCACTCCGTTCCATATGTACACCGATTACTCTGAGATTTATGATTCGATTTACTCGATTCTTTTTTTTTTCGACGCAGAATAGCTGCCATGTGGTCCCCTAAAAATTTGACATAGTTTGGCCCAGTAGTTTTCATTTTACGATCATTTTTTTGTTCCCGGTTCTTGGGACCTATATTTTTTAAGAAGCGCGGCACCATTCGTATGTCCACCCATGCATAGCTAGACACTAAAAAGTAACAAATAAAAAATAAAAACTTCGTTTAAAAAAACCGACTTCAAAAACTAAAAAACTAAAATGTATAAAATAACTTATTTCTAAAGCTATTAAATATTAATATATATTATCTAAAACATCTTGAAGTCGGTGCAAAGCAAAACATAAAAACTACTATATTTTGAAAATTACTAAGCACCGACTTTAAGATGTTTTAGATAATATATATTAATATTTAATAGCTTTAGAAATAAGTTATTTTATACATTTTAGTTTTTTAGTTTTTGAAGTCGGTTTTTTAAACGAAGTTTTTATTTTTTGTTTTTGTGTGTTTGAGTGGGTTCCCGGATGCTTTAAATTCACAATTAGAACCGGTAAGTGACGCTGGGATTGTGTCCTAGAGAAAAGTTGTTTTCAGAGCAGGACAACGGCTATTTTGTATATAAATAATCAATCGAACTTTCACTAACTTAACTACATCTAAATTTTGCGACCTAAAACTGTGCCTTTGTGAACAACGCACATAATTTTCGTTTATTAAAAAACTTTTATATTGAAATAATTATTTGAAACACGGTTCAAAACAGTTTGCCTGTTTCGAACAAATGAATATTACAAATGTAATATATATAAACATAGTGAGATATGCCCGCAACTTCGTCTTCATTGACTTGACATTCCCTTGGGATTCCCAGGAGACATAATATCGCAGCATTTGAAAAGAAAAAAAACGAATCGCAACGTACAAGTGGAAAAGCTTCAACTGACAAGTGACAAAATGAATCGCAACAGTATGTGGGTTGATTCCATTTTGCATAAGTAGGTCCAATTATTGGTGTGCTGCTAATAAACTTTATGATAATTCCAACGGCATATTCGAATGTACATCCTACAAATACCCTATAAATTCGTAACAATACATTATATTAACGCCATATATATAGTAAAATATTAGAATTTCTTGCAATATATGTCCGCATCCCAATTAAATCGTGCCCTCGAGTGTTGTCCAGAAACACAATTCACGCGAGAGTTTGTGTAGTTATTACAATTCTATTATCGTCAATACGCTGATTCGGATCGAGCAAATTATGTCACTTGTAAGAACGTCGCATCGTATCGGATGTTTGTAGTGTTTCTAGTCATATACATTTTTATTTAACATTTTGGATATAACTGCACACGTGTCACATGAATCGAGTGACGCCACATGTTATTATCATGTTTCCGCCTTAATCGTTTTCCCGTCACGATAGGCTTAAATTGACTCGATTGATTCACCGGTCCGCTCCCCTTTTCATTCATAGGGTTAACCACATACCCTTGTAGTGACAGTTCTTCGAGGTTTCAAACGAATGATGTTTAAATTAGACTGAAGCTTTAGGAAACTCAAACAGAAGTGAATAACAAAAGTTTATGGTCCCTCAATTAACACGCTACTCATTAACATAATTTGAAATTAAATGTTTTAACCCAAAATAAATGAGTGTTCAAAAGGTTATGCTACTGGAGCGACCCCATTGAGAATTTTATGCGTATTTTTAACCGAATTTTAAAAGGAGGAAGTGCTTAATTGGATTGTATATTTTTTGAAGTGATAACTTCTTATGGCAGGGGAAAACCGCTTCATTATGAAACGCGTTACGGTGCCAATCTGCCTGGCTTCCCTTTCTCTCACGTTAGATTAGTTTAAGTCAGTGTTTTTCAACGTGTGGGTCGCGACCCCCTGGCGGGTCGCGAAGCCTCTATGGGGGGTCGCGTAGCTTCTATAGCGGAGTTGCAAAAGGTCGGGAAAGCTACTGCAGTAAAGTTTGCAATATCCGTAGATTCATCAAATTGCAAAAACACAAAAGTACTTTCTTTTATTTTTTCTATGACTTGATCACGAACATTAGTCACCATATCGCTTATTCTGCTTTAAATGGTACTATCAGACAGAGGTATTCTGTTGAGTTTTTCGACCTCTTGTTTGCCAAACACAATATCCGCCATATCTAAAGCTGTTGGTAAAATCAACCTTTCGGCGATAGTATTAGGTTTTTCTGCTTTAGATACACGAAGAGCTACTCGATAGCAACGCTTTCTCATTTATGCGGGGCGGCCGGCATCGGACGTGGTCGTACGTATTCGCGTAAATTGCGTTATCTATTGGCGACGCATTCGATGTAAAAAAATGTGTTTTACGTACTTAATTATGTATTTAGTCGAACCCTAATTATGAAAATTGATAAATATGTTGGATTAAATATTTGTCACAAAATAAAATACATGAACAAAAAAGCAACGGGTAGGGGGGGTCGCGAAATATTTCTTCATACTAAAGGGGTCGTGTCATGAAAAACACTGGTTTAAGTTATCACTTCTGTCGGGCGTCCCGAGACACGCAGCGTCTTTTTTATGTTTGTAACGCGATTTCTCCATCAACCGTGAACCGGTATCCATTGTTTTTTTTTCAAAAGAGTATACTCGTGAGGTGGTCCCATTGTCATCAAGTCAGGATCTGATCAGGGAAATCGAGAGCAACCCTTGTTAAAGAGCGTCTACATGGCAATAGCACAATTTCTATTGGCACTCAATATATTATTTATAAAGCTATTCAAGTATTTGCGCAACTAAAAAGTAGAAAATAATTTAATTTAACAAAAACATAACTTTAAAATTCGAAGTCGGTTATGTTTTTATATTTATTACAAATAAAGAAAATTGACATGTCTGTTTATAATGTCAATGTCAAAATAAGTAGACTTTTACTAAATGCTATGAAAGTATACACTTATATTAAAAAAATATTATTTTTTTTGGCTGCCTGTCTGTTTGTTACGGCTAATCTCTGAAATGACTGGACCGATTTTGACGGGGTTTCACTGGCAGATAGCTCATGTTATAAGGAGTAATTTAAGTAAGTTGCGGGTTACAGCTAGTATTAATATTAAATAAAAATATAAACTGTCAATAGACATTTCACAACCTAAAATACCTTACTGTAATCTTCCTAGTTTTCTTACTTACTGATGAAGACAAAAATGGTTTAAGGAACTGAAGGTCCGGTGGCGAATAAGGCGATTATAGAAAGAGGTAGCATAAGAGAATAGAGAGAAGAGATGTGTAAACACAAATGTTTATTCTTTCTTTTCGTTCACCTTCTAAATATTTGGAGTCGGCACAATGCCTTTGCATTTCATACTTCTTTATTCTGATACACGTCCTCTGTCACACCTCAAATGATCGTGTCATCCTTCATACTATTTCACCTTTGTCCGTATTAGTTAGATTATTTATTATTAAATTCTGCGATCAGCTCCCTATTTGTTAAGCCGAATACAATTTTTTTTACAGCTGGAGCACACAGCACACATGCTGACGGCCCACTTGTTGGAAAGCGGTTATCAACGCGCTGCCGGCCTCGAAGCAATTTTATGACATCCTTTTAAAAAAAAGACCATATCGTAGCGCTGTAGAAAAACCTCGGCTGGGAGTTCATTCCAAATCCCCACGCAAGAGAAAAGTTCTACAACCGTTGTGTTCATGAGAGAAACGGCTCGAGGAATTGGGGATAAACACAAACCGATTCAATTTGAGAACTTGGGGCTTGATCTATGTTAAAAACTTCTTTGAGGTTAATTTGTTGTGGACTGTAATTATTTTAATTATAAAAGAAAACTGCACGTGCGTAAAATAATGACGATTTTGTGTGTGTGTGTGTTGTGGTGTAATATGATTTAGACAAACAATTGGGTCTCTTGAAAATTCCCATAAATGTCTTAATGCATATTTAAGGATACAAATTAATAAATACTACCAAAGATTGGAGTGGTTGGCTTCCGTATTGGTGTTTCTCATATAATACAACCGTATACTCAGAAATCAAATATATATAATTATGAACTTGTGTTTGGAAGACTTTGTGATATACAAAATTGTACTATTGAACCTTTATACAACCTAGACAGTTATCCATAAAAACTAAAATTTAGACTACAGGAAGCTCAATGTGAAGCAAAGAATTTTTAGGTAATTAGCTATAGGTATTATTTTAATTTCTCAAAATATACAATACAAGGGTTTTTAAAATCCTTCACAATAATTCTCTAGTTTATTTATAGAACAATGGACTACCTCAATGAATAAACTATTCTCTATTCTATTGTCTAGGAGAAGAATTTTATGTCCATTCTCGGTATTGAGACACTGCATATATACGTTTCAGGTAAAACAGTTTCCTAGTATTTCCGTTAAAGCGCAACAGACATACTACTTTCGCATTTATAATATTTGAATGGAAGATGATTTTTGTATCTCTAAACTTGAGAAATAATTTGTCTCGTATATACGCTATCATCACCTATTTCATCTCATCCAATTTTAACGAAACCAAAAGTAGCCTGGATCCTTCCCCAAGGTCCTATCTATCTCTATACTAATATATACTATGTATATAGTAACATATGTTACATTACTTCAACCATTTATTTTATTTCTAAATAAAAATAGTGTAATAATTCTCGTGTGATATATCAAAATTGATTTGTAAGGACAAACTCACTAATCACTAATTTTTTTGTCCAAAATACGCATCTTGTTAAATTTAAATCAATCCATATCCCGCGGAAGCTTTCCATATTGCAGGATTAAAAGATATTGATTCTCGTTATTAATAGAATACAAGTCATAAAAACCAGTTAATTCCTTCGTCATAAAAAAGGACTATCCCAAAGCTACATACCTATATTACTGTAAGTATACAATTTCAATTAAAATCTTTTAAAACTTTTATAGTTACTAAATGACCAAACTTCAACTTTGGTATTACAAATTCACTTCAAAAAGTTTATAAATTGGAAGTTAATTACAAAAAGTTGTAAATTACATCAATTACTCACCGAAATAAGTATTCGAAAACTTTTTAGGAAAAACTTTACAAACTTTTATTATAGTATATTTCTTCTTAGCATATAACAAAACTATCACAAAGTCACAATTCATAATATTCCAATCATATCTTTATATTTTTAATCATGTTATTATGTGAATAAATTATTTGATTACGGTTTTACGATCGTTATACGGAGGTCTACAGAGACGTGCAACCCAGTCAACTTCACCATTTACACTGACTGGATACCAGTGAAACCGGTCGCTGAAAGTTGTGAAACTTGTCGTAGCTCCGTTCGCTGCCCTGCGATAAATAAATATTATTTCCTTTAAAAGCAACACCTGGTTGGTGACTTTCAGACGATTTTCATGATTCATTTTGATTGTCTAATGTTCATTTCATTGGTTTGACTACGAACTAAGTGTAATTTCACTTTTTACTTTTACCAACAAAATTTATTGGCACTTAGGACGATATTAGATGATTCTTTTTCTGTTTTATAGTTTGGAAGTTTCAGTATCACTAAGTACCGCCATACCAATAATGATTCAAATTTATATCGCCGTCTAATGTCGGCATTAGAATTGACGAATTTACTTATTTTTAAATGTAGCTTCGTTTGGTTTGTGGATTTAACCAGTGGTAACTTAAGTAGTTTAGGGTTTTAAAATACGATTTATTTAAAATAAGCAAGCATGTCTAGGATCTATAGCATCCTAAACGTTGTATTTAAAGCATTAAATTTTTGTTTTTGTGGTGCATGAGCCAGAGAAGGTTTCTGAGTTGGTTCACAATTGGATCCAGTAGGTGGCGCTGCTGTCAGCATATCGTTTGAAGATCGGGCAGGACGATGTCTGCCAGGACAGCTAGTGTTTAATACAATAAAAGGAGACTGATACTCTTTCATACTTTCTCAGGCCCAGATTGTATGAAAATGAGAGTGATACTTTAAGATTTCTTCTTATTATTTATAATTGTAGTAGGTTTAGTTATTTGTAATTCACTAATCGTGTAGTGTAAGTGTTTTCATATTACTAATAGTTGAAATTCATTCACATAAATCGATTATAGTAACCGATAACTTATTTGTGACCTTATTTCTAAGATTTCAGACAGAATTTAGGACTGTTTTTTTTCTATTTTGTAATAAAAATATATAACGCTTTTTTAAGTCAAGTCTCAACTCATGACATTTCTTGAGTCCAAAAGTCCCCGTCCTTTCTTCCTATAAAACCCACAACAATATTTTACAGTTATTTTTTTCCCTAATTTTTTTTCAAAGTTGATATTTAGTTGAAAAATAAAATTGTATAACTTTGAATAATGGTTGCTAAGGGCTATTGGATCTGTGTTCAGCACAAACAGTATATTGTAACAGATTTGATGTGCGTTTCAGGCTTCAAACTATTGCGGTGCCTACATACGCGAAAGCTTTTGGTCATATACCCACTCTTTAGCAAACTGTTTTTAAAATTCATTCTAATGAAACCGAATAATATATCGAAAAAAATAAAACGTCAAACAAGTCAAAAGTCAAAAATGTTCGATTATTAGAGCACAGATTTTTGTAATTCTTTAAAACTATTTGATATAAATCAATAAAAATAACTAATTAAATTTTAGTAAAATGCCAAATGCGAGGCGAAGAAAGTTTTCGGTACAAAATGCCATTGGAGGGCGAGACTCGTCTAAGTCACCAAGTGGCCTGCAAAACGGGTAAGAAGTGAAGAACCTATATTTTAATAAGCATGTACAAACGATGTCACCACAAGATCCTACTGCATAAAGCTGAATTTCAAGTATAGATAAGAAAACAATAAGGCAGGTTGTCCTCACAAGATTTTGTTAAAACTTATAAGAGTTGTAAGAGACGAAGTCAAAAGGCAGAATTGTGTAAACAATAAGTACATAAAGGTGCGGTATAGTTATAGGGCGCATTCATAGGGGTCGAAAAAATAACCACGAAGGCTAAGGCGGGAGTGAAGTGTAGTGGGCTAAGGCGGCAGCGAAGCGTAGTGGGCTAAGGCGGGAGTGAAGCGTAGTGGGCTAAGGCGAGAGCGAAACGTAGTGGAGCTATATACTATACATATACATTTGTTCAGAAACTTTAAACTAGTTTGTGAATTCCAAAAACACCAAACCTTTTAGACATCTTAAGGTAACCCAACCCTGTTATCCATACAAAGTTCACTGAACTCGAGATAAATTATTTATTTATTAAAATTTGTTTAGATAACAGCTGATCTACGGTTGTTGGTTTTTTAAATTGATGGAACTAAGACACCGTGATCTTGATAAAGTAATTAAGAGAAAATACAACATGAATGTACCTAGTAGTATGTATGTACTATGTAATTATATATGTCATAGAATGCGATGTGTCTGCTCTTGAATACTAGTTAACTATGTCCATTTCCCTTAAATCTACCTGAAGTGGTCTTTCTTCATTTAAGTAAGACTATTCAGTACCCTAATTTCATCTAAATTTGAGCTTGAATTTGATCTTGCCTCAATATCTCTTATCTATTGTGGTGTACCAATTTAATAATAAATCATTTTCTCACTCATCTCTAAATTCGGCTCTGTGTGACAAGCTAATTGTTATTTTTACTCAATTTACGATGTTCGTTAATATTTCATTAGTAACCCTAAACTATTTATATAAGCCACTGATTAAGTACACTTTGTTGTCCAACTCCATTAACGTTCCAAAACTTTTCTTAGAGATCTACAAAACCTAGGATATTTTTACCTTTCTAAACGCATTCCTATTTCGTATAAAAGTTCTTTCATGCGATCAATACTATAATAAAACTATATATTATGCAATATGTACTTAATCAGTAGCTATGCATTGCATAATACGAGTATTGTGTACGAGAGTGGCTATTTAAGGAAATATAATTTTACATATTTATATTTCTAGACATGCTGATACAGAAGCTGATCTTAAAATAATGACCCAGCAATTAGGGCTAACAAGATCAAAAATGAAAAACAAATTACACCAAAATAACTGTAAAACCTCTTCAACATTAGAAATAGTCGCAGAGTGTCCAAGTAATATTTCAATTCAGACTGTTATGGAATTATCAACTCAAACCCTTGACAAAGATGTCACTGCTAGCTCCCGTACTATTGACTTATGCCATATAATCGATAATAAAAAAGATGCCCCCATTAACGAAGCTGGAGAAACAATTGATATGGCAAAAGACATTTCTCCAAAGAAACGAGATGCAAGAAATATAAATACAGATCAAGTTCAAACACGAAGAGATAAACATCCACGTCAGCATAGAATAAAAGTAAGGAGTCCAAAACGTCGTCCGCTAGTTCTTGAAAATAAAGTTAAAGAGGATATTAAACGATCAATAGGAACTTCATCTGTAGATTGGGACGAGCAACTTGAAGTTAGTTTAAGCCTTGATACTGAACTCGTTCCAAGTGCTGTTGTAATCACTGAAGAAGAAGATAGATCGAGTAATCATTCTTTAGAAGATATGTGCCGTATTTGTCACGGTGGGGAACGGCTTACTGCTGAATTGGGACAGTTAATATCAGCGTGTGCCTGTCGAGGAACCGTTGGTAGGGTTCATGTAAAATGTTTGGAAAGATGGCTTACTGAATCCGGAAAGTCAAGATGTGAACTTTGTGGAACAAGATACGCTACTCGACGCGTTCATAGGTACGGAGTGCCAAGAGCTCTAGTTATGTGGGTGCTGAGTCAAAATGCAAAACAGGTAATGCACCTTAAAAAAAATACAAATTTCTGTCAACCTATTTATACATTCGAGGTTTCAAATATTGATATTTTCAAAATGCGGGCATTTGCAATGCTTTTTTTGTCACATCACCACATTATAGTCAATAATGATGCACATAAAGATACAAAAAGTATTAGCTGTAATTCGAGCCTACGACATGGAATGAATCACTCGTCTGCAATCACTGAAATCTTTGTTTGTCAAAGTGGGAAACCTTTATACATACCCTACTGTCTGGGATAAAGACAATGAGGCATTGTAGGACTTTTGGCAACTGCCGATAGTAGCCAATTAAACTACCACATTGTTCCATTAACCACCAAACCAGGTTCATTTAATAGAAGTCCCGAACCTCGCAGGTTTGCCACCCCGCCAGCATCAGCTTACTTTTTTTTCTTTTTTTTATTGCTGAAGTTCAGCAGAGAGGCAGACAGCCCACTTTATGGAAAGTTACAAATAGGCTGCTGCTCTCTTAATGGAGACTGGATCCAAGTCACTTATACCGAAACACAACTCGAGGTGCTACTGCAAGCCTCCCCATTTAAATTACGATCCGAAACAATTATGTAAATTAATTAATGACTTTTTAAACTTCTTCTTAAACACGCAATTTGATTGAAAGTATGGTTATTTCGTACCTTCATTGTGATGGAAAATCTTCAGTAATTAAATGTGTGTAAGCACGTTTTAAGTATCTTAACGTGAAATTTTGTGCTAAGATTGCGTTGATTTATTGCGCGTATTCAGGGCGCTTAACGGCCTATTATCTTACAAGTACCTGAAATTCGTTATTACGCCCTCGCTACGCTTCTGCACCAAACCATCTCGTGCCTAAATAAGTCACTTTCATCCCTAGTGTAACAATTTACTATTATATAATAGATAAAAAAACAACGAAAAAGTAACGGAAAGCTCATTTACGATATTTATACTGTTGGGAATGGAAGTCGGGCCCTCTATGTTCCAGTGTGATTTCAGTGAACTAGACTACACAAGACCAACGAAATCACACAGACAGTTTACATGATTTTTATTTTTGTTTACAATTTATTCTTTTCTTTCGTCATCATCACTTGTTACCTACCTTGTCTTCTTCAGTTCGTAAGCTTCTTCAGCACCCATTATTGTAAGACCATTGGGCACGCATACCATCCCTCATGAAGTCAATCAGCATTTTATGAACCAATACCGTTTTTCTTTTGTATGAACATTGCTGGTTTCAACTTTATTTTGGTTATATTAGGCTATGAATTAGATTGGAAGTGTATCGTTGATCAGAATTTAATTAGAATACAATATTGTTCCTTACCGACAAAGAAATGTGCACACCTGGCTGTCGTAAAGTGCAGTTTATTGCCTTCTTTGATTTAGGAATACTTTTGTTTACTTTGTGTTTAGAATTTGTAATTAAGAAAAACATCCTATTGTTATCGTACTTATTTTATGGCCGTCATTAGTGTCGAAATAATCCTTGTTGTTAATGCATTATTGCGTCGAAGCTTGCGAGGTGTGAGGATTAACTCAGTGAACGCAGTCCTTTGTCGGTATTATACAGTTTAATATAAAACAATGCCCTAACGGAGGGGTGAGGCAGTCAAGCGACGACTACGATACGAGTAAGAAGTACATTCGATGAGCGATATAGTGACGGACTTTGCGCGTGTCATTGAATCGTGCAGTTTGTACTGGCTGTATCCAGTCATATTTTTACCTGTTTTATACGTGTTTGTACAGTTCTAATAAACTCTATAGTAATTCCAACGGCATTTTAGTTCGAGTCCTGTGTGGCTCGTAACAATATTTTATATTAAGAAGATTTTTTGGTAATTTACAGTTGATGGTTGACAGTCTAGGCATAATGTTAATGTCACCGTTGGCTGTGCTGGCAGCGTGGTTATCAGGGCGCACCCTCGCCGGACTGATGACGCAGGACAGCCATATCACACCCTGGCCGCTGGCTTCCACCTTCGTCCTTGCTTGTATGACTCTCGTAGGTTTGAATTTACGTTCCATCCACATCCATTTTAATCTGTATCTTTCCATATATATTAATATACAAAAATTAATATCTACTAGGAATATCAATTACCCGGTTAGAAAATTTAGACGGGGTAGAGTCATGTTGATATTATTACCCTCACAGATTATTGGCGTGAAATAGTTAGTTCCTCTATTGGCCTAACCCACCCGCTTTACCCATACTTCATATCCAACGGGATTTAGAACGGTAAAGGCTGGCAAGGCGTTGGCTTAGCTCCTGATGTGACACCTCGAGAACCCTGCGGCCGGCGGCTTTACGGTGGACGCAATCAGGCCACAGCTGGAAAGATGGGTCACCCGCACCAGCGGAACCCTGACCTTCAGGACGACGCAGATACTGACCGGACACGGTTGTTTCGATCAGTATCTGTTTCGCATTGTGGGCTGCTTGCCTTCTCCGGACTGCCGCCTGTGCGGCGCACCCGATACGGCGTTTCACACGCTTGTCGAGTGCGCTGCATGGACGCCTCAGCGTTTCGAGCTCGAGACGCACGTAGGAGCCGTTGGATTGCTTGGCGACTTGGTAACGGCCATGTTGCACAGCGACGACCGCTGGGAGTCTGCGGTTACTTTCTGTGAGGCAGTAATGTCTCTCAAAGAGGCCGCAGAAAGGGACAGGGAGCGAAGTCCTGCAGCGCGTGCTAATGTCTCTACTCGAGGTCGCCGGCATCCAGCTGGCACCCGGAGAGGCAGGTACGCGCATTACTTCCCTCCCTGAGTTAGGTTCCGGTACGGCGGGGCCCTTGCTACTAGGCAACGCAAGGGATTCATCTGCCCCCGTTTCGAAGTGGGGTGTGTTCTCCCAGGGCACACTCCAGGCACTTTATTGCGCTGGATCGACTGTTGCGTAACTATGTTCTATATCTCAGTCTTTCCATCACAAACAAAGCGCAGGGTCGACAAGGGAGGAGGGGGTTTTTAGTGGGTATCGAGGTTGCTCGCCCGTGCGGCATCGCTCTGAGTCTTCCACACTCCTCTGTGTCACGCCATCGCGGACGGAGCGCAATCAAAGCATACTATTGCTAGCGTTATCGCCCCCGATGGATGCGTGCCGTTTCCTAGTGACGGCCCAGAGAGTGCGTAAATCGGTCTAAGAATTTTCCCTCGCCTCAAAAAAAAAAACTCCTGGTGTGACGGACGTCTATATGTCACGGTAGCTCCTTTCCACGAGTTGATCCGTCTGCCGGTTTACCAACTTCACAATAAAAAAAGACAAAAGCTACAGATCTTTCTTATTGATAAATCATTATTGTTTACGCCATTTATAGTATTTACCTATTAAATGAATATTAAAGGTGATATTTAGGAGATATTTGCAATTGTGGTAGTATAATTTATTCGCCTCATTATTTAATTTTTTTTTTTAAACACTGGAGTGCATGATGTGTAATTGTCCATCCCTTTCCTTCCTACGTAATTCCCTATATTTGAGCCAAATATACCTTGCTCACTGGGTGAATAGAAATCGACGGAAAGAAAGGAGGGATCCAACTGTGTTCTGTGCGTAACTCGAAATAAAGTGAAATAATTATTACAAAATACTTTAAGTAAAATTGTGTAGTGCAACAAATATTCTAAATATTTATCAGACTTAATAATAGTGGCCAGAAGATATAATAACATAGAACTGGTCGTATAACCATTTGAAGGAGATCCGGTGAGTTTCCTTTGTGTCCTTCCAATTTTTGATGCACTGATTGTGCTCAACATTCAACCAAAGCATCAAGCAAGTAGGACGAACAGGATTTGTCCGGCCTTTTTTATTACAAAAGGTCCTTAATATATTACATATTCTTTGTTGCTATTATATTTATAATTACATAATTTGTATAATTACATTTAACCGATATTTTATTTAAAACACATTTATTAGATCAAAATAGTCATAAATTGAGTCTTTGAAATTTTCAAGGTACTTTTCAATCTATCCTCAGAAGATCATCTTCGTACAGTAGAAACAGGATCGTTGCAATTAATTACACAATTTAATTAAATAATTTAAGCCACATCTAGAGTTACGGTAGAAAATAATTTATATTAATCATCTAAATACACAATTTTATTTTGCAAGAAAAAAAAGGTATAGCCTACCTACCGCACGCACGAGTTTTAGGTGCGCGAACAACACTTAGGTCACTAGGTCTATATTGGTCGTCAGTAACTACAAAATATTATGAACATAAAATTAATCTATTATTTTAATCAGGTTTGTTACTACTGCTGGATCGTCTCAGCGGCGACACGTCACGCCCTGGGCTGGTGGATGTGGTACAGGTCTCAGTATGAAGTTCGTCTGCAGTTCGACGATAGCGAAGAATAAGAAATCTTGTGACATTGCCTAGTCTTTGAACTAATTCTTTTCAAAATATTGTGGTCTTTTTCGCCTCCAGTAAATTGATTTCAACTTTTTGTTATTTCTGATTTAATATTTTCGTTGCCAAAGTTTGCCGGTTTGACGATGCGCCTAATTAAAATGTACCTTCGCCTATAAATATATGGAACAGTAGAGGTCTACCAACGTGACAGCACGTTGACCTCGAAATAATTTAAAATTTCGTGACCCTTTTTCAACGAACCCATATTATAAACTTGTAAAGAACGTAAGAGAAACTGCCCTGGGAATTTGCGTATATAAGCGAAGTAGTTGAAGAATGTGAGGTCAACAACCGATGGCGAGCGGTGCTATGTTTGAAGAAAGACGGTAAAATTATTAAGATCATGGTTGTTTTTCCTTCTTATCTTAGACAAAAGTTTAGATGGAGCTTGGGTGCACAAAAGCGTCAGATAAATTAAAGCATTTCTTACAAACAACATACATACATACATAACTTCACGCCAGGTCCCTTGCGGGGTAGGCACGAACAACAGAGCGCCATTTAGGCTTATTCTTACACACCTCATTTGCTTCTTTGACAACATGTTGTTATGTTATTATGTTTACAGTGTTCGTAAACATAAGTAGTATAGTATGTATACACGTGATTTGCGTCTTTTTTTATTGCAAGAGTTCAGCAGACAGTCAGACGGTCCACTTGATGGATAGCGGTTACCATCATCGCCTATGGACATTTGCAACACCAAAGATGCTACAAATGCGTTGCTGCTCTCTTAAAGGAAACTGGAACCTGGTCAATAATGCCGGAACACAAATCAATGTTGTTATGGCGGCATACTCTAGACCAGGGGTGGTAGCCATTCAGTCTGTAGGTAATAGTAATATATCCACCGGAAACTATGCCACCTTTATTAGTACTAATTCGATTATTTCAGGCCGTGTTCCCATTACACGAACAGTGAGCGGCTGACTTGTTTTTTTTTTTTTGCTGGGTTACTGAGTAGCGTATCGGTCGCTAATTTAATATCGAGTTAGCAGCGAACTGTAGCTTATTAGGTGCGAAGCTCTTTCGTTTAAAACTCTTAGGAAAGAAGGTAAACGGTTAGTGCGTAGTGAGCGAACTGCGCCGCCCACCACGCGCACCGTTTGCTGCTAATCGGCCGCTCACTGAATGAGTACAAGCAAAACGCCGCAAACTGCGTACATTACACGCTGTATGGACACCTCATGCAAACAGTTAGCCGCTCACTTTTCGTCTACTAAGGACACGGCCTAAAACTAAGTTCTCATAAAGGCTTAATCGGCGGCGCAATCGGCTTCCTTTAGGAGGCTTCACTCGGGCTCAGTCTACTTATTTTGTTCGTCTAAGGTTCTCATACTAAATCTGCTTGAACTTCCCTTAAAAGCAATAAAACTACGTAGGTTTCACTCAACTGACAGTAAGCTAAGTGCTTCTTTCTTGTTTAGGGAAAGATTAAAGAGACATATAAAAAATATTTTATTTAGCTCACAGAATAAGAAACACAAAATTATTTCTTATTACTTACAGCCATTTATGTTTTATAATCTATAACCCCTCATTTATATTATGCGCACTTCTACGGCAGCAAGCAGGAAAGTGGCGAATAACAGATGTCCAAATTCCCTCAATTTGGACATCTGTGATTCGCGCTGTCCATCCTGCTAGATGCCATGGACGTGGCATGATCTAAAGGAGGACTTAGATATTTAACTTGTTAAAATTATTTCATTACAACGCAGTATACCCTAATGCTTAGGCATCACCTGTGACAATGTTATATTTAATAACTGTGATCAAAACATAGCTTTATTTATAGGTTTAAAAATAATGCCGATAAAGAATAGCTACATTTATTTTTATTGCATGAGTTTAGCAGAAAGGCAGATCTCCACCCAATGGAAAACGGTTACCGTGGCCTATGGACATTTGTAAAAGTACAAAGTGCTAACAACGTGCTGCCCTCTCTAAAGGAAGATTGGAACCTAGCCCGAAGTTTTTACGGTAGCATACTCTAGACCAGGGGTGGTAGCGACCCAGACGGGTAAATACCTTACCACCTAGCTGTGGGCTGTTTTGTCGTCTCTTACGACAGGCTGCCCGGCCACAGGAGATTGTATTCTTTCTCTGTTCCTGCACGGATAAAATTAGTGAACATACAAATATCTATCAATATTTTACATTTAACATCATTAATAAAAGTGGGGCTTTATCTGCGTTAGTGTCAAAGACTTAGGCTGTGGCCGAATTCATTAATTAAAGCATTAACAAATATCATCACTAACAATGTCTCATCTCAAATAACGCATTAAACCCGTCGCCCTATCTGCGTGAAACGGCTTATATCTGTAACATTATAGCAGATGAAGCTCCACTATATCAACATCGCAATACAAATAACGCATTGAACCGATCACTACATCTGCCTCAAACTAATACTGTGTAACTATCTATAATTGAACTATAACTATCTAACTCAGATGAAGCCCGAGCATTACAAAGCCAAGAAGGCATAAATAATCATAACAGCCTTGAGTTGTGTTCCGGCATTAGTGACCAGGTTCCAGTCTCCCTTAAGAGAGCAACAGCGCATTTGTAGCATCTATGGTGTTGCAAATGTTCATAGGCGATGGTAACTGCTTTCCAACAAGTGGGCCGTCTGCCTGTCTGCTGAACTCCTGCAATAAAAATAAAAAAAGACTGTGGCATTTTTCTCAATGATAAAAAGTAGCTCAGTTCAAAGAGTACATTGTATATATAAGGAGCTCAATTGATTTGACTATCAAAATGGTATCATTTAGTCGATGCATAAGTATTATTTGATTATTTATATATACTGTTACACGCCGACAAAGTAAATGCACACCTGGTTTATTACCTTCCCGCATTTAGAATTATTTTGTTTACGTTGTGTTTAAAATTTGTAATTAAGAAAAACATTATTTGTACTTGTTTATGGCCGCAGGTGTGCAGATTACGGTTTCTCGGAAACTTCAGTCAACGCGGTCGATTGTTGTATTGTACAGCTTAGTATAAAACGATGCCCGAACGGGGGAGTGGTGAGGCAGTCAAGCGGCGATTACGATACGAGCCAGACGTGTGTAGTACATTCCATAAGTGATATAGTGACGGACTTTGCGCGTGTTATTGAATCGTGCAGTTTGTATTGGTTGTGTCCAGTGATATTTGTACCTGTGTTATACGTGTTTGTATAGATCTAATAAATTTTATAGTAAATCCAATGGCATTTTAATTCGAGTCCCACACTCGTAACAATACAATGTACTCTGCATCTGATCTGTTTGAAGAATCAACCCTTAATATTATCATTAAAACCAGTAGATTATAGTTCATTGATTGAATTCGGGCATTTAATTTTTAAGTATCGAAACGTCTTCAAGATAATGAGGCCATCTTCTAATCTCGTTATACAGCTTCCTGCCCGGGCTCTCAGTCGCAATTAGCTGTTTGTGCGCGACCAAATGGTAATTCGGGCTTAAATGGCCCCGCTCCACTCCGCACTGGATCATTGATTTAACCGCATTCATTTGCTGAGGTGTTGGTGCCACGTCTGAAATTTAAAAAAAAATAGAGAGACTTTACACATGAGACAATTATTTAGCAATAACTTACATTTCGTATTAGGAAGATTTTTCATAATGTTACGTGCGAGCGGGGGTACGCACTTATGGATTGGAAGAAAACACCAGTTTTTGACTAAGAGCTTTTATTGACTTACACAGCCGCACGTAGTACCTCTCTGCAGGGTCGCCCCTATACGCACGACCAACGATGCATAGTCCCGACGATAAGTTAACACACCCTCAATACCGTCGCCGATATTGCATAGACCACCTCCGATATTATCGCGTGTAGCTCGCTTCTGATTCCTCTCTCGAACTGCGCTACACACATCCTCCTCACGTATTTGTCCACCAACCTTGTCATTAAATTCAACACTTAATTCGTCTCTGTCTTCTAATAACCTTCTCTTTCAACTCTTTAGTATCGCACTTGTCGCTTCACCGTCTTGGAGTGAACTCAACTCTAAACTCAACTTTAAACTGCCCGGTAGGCACGCCTTACGCTGTTTATATAGTACCCGGAAGAATTTTCTAGAACCCATCTATCTATCTCTGTTTCTTCCGTCCCAAACCTTCTGTTCGGGAACTTTCGTTTATACGTCTATCCCTTTCTAACATCTATCTATCTCTTTCTTTCGTTCATCGTCTATCCCTTTCCAACGTCTATCTATCTCTGTCTTTCGTTCATCGTCTATCCTTTTCTAAATATATCCGTCCTTGTCTTTTCCTTCTAGATTGTTCTAGTTTTTTCCAAAAGTTCTAAAACTAACTAGATGTTTCCACCATCATTCGCCACGCTAGTATATATATATATATGAATACTAGTTGACCCGGTGAACTTCGTACCGCCTATTTTCTGAATTCATAAAAGACTTTGTTCCATGACAAAAAAACAAAATCACCCAAATCGCTCCCGGTGATTAGGAGAATTCTAGAACCCGATCCCAGCGCCACCTATCGGTTATATTTGCGAATCTAAACCATACGGGAACCCACTCAAACACACAAAAACAAAATCACCAAAATCGCTCCCGGTGATTAGGAAATTTAGAACCCGATCTCAGCGCCACCTACCGGTTCCAATTGTGGCAGTAAACCATCCCGGGACCCACTCGAACACACACACAAAATTTCATGAAAATCAGATGTATAGTACGATCCTATAAAGGTCATACACACAAACATTAATTTTTATGTATCAAGATTATCTTAATTTCTTGTAGAAAATCGGTAGTAGTAGAATATCGGTTTATCCGTCGTACAAAGTAGGCACCACTTCTTGGTTGCATAAAGAGTGATCAGAACGCTATGTTATGACATGCATTCTTTGTTCTTTTTATATTCCATGAGTTCAGCAGACAGGACAATGGACATGATGGAAAGCGATTACCGTCGCCGATGGACATTTGTAATACCAAAAGTGTTAACAATGTTCTGCCGCTATCTAAAGGAATACTGGAACCTGGCTCAAGGTGTTATGTTAGCATACTCTAGACCAGGGGTAGTAACCACCCAGACGGGTAAATTGCCTACCACCTAGCTGTGGGTGGTTTTGTCGCCTCTTACGAGAGGCCACCCGGCCGCAGGAAATTGTATTCTTTCTCCGTTCCTACGACGTTAAGCCAGTATTTTTGGACTTATCCTATCTACTGGGTCTTGGCCAAAGCGGGATGGTTAGAAATTTGTCACTCACACAACTAGCCGGTTTCCGTAAAACTTGACGTGTCACACTGGTGTCCTCGAAAAGCGTGGATTTCTTATTTAAGCTAAATTTCTAATGAAACTTACTGTTGTAATTTCCGATGAATGAGATACCAATTGATCTCCTGTTGTATCCGTATGTGTGGGCTCCAACATGCAACCAACCTGATCCTTCGTAGATCTTTCCATTACCACCGACAAGGAAACTGAAAATGTATACGAGTATTAATTATATCTATGACTGGGCAAGTTCGGATACTTATTTCCACATTCTTATAATTAACCAGCTACCCGACAAACATTGTCTTGTTTTGAAAAAATAAAAATCTAGAACCCGAATCCAGCACCATCTACCGGATTTAATTGTGAATCTGGACCACCCCGGGAGCCACTCTAATCCAGCATAATAATAGACGTAAAAGATTTCATCAAAATCCTGAAACCCAATTCCAGCGTCACCTACCGGATCCAATTGTGAGTCTAAACTATTACGGGACCCATACAAACATACGTAACCAATTTCATCAAAAAAGGGTATAGCGGTTTAGGAGGAGTTTGACATACACACGAACAGAAGAAATATGGTGTATAAAATTATATAAAAAATCAAGTGCCCTAAACTCTAAAAGTAGTGAAGGCACGGAAGTGGAAGATCTTTTTTTTAGTGTCTAAAGCTAGCAAATAGGAAGACGGCCCACCTAATGAAATATGGTTACTTACTGTCGCCTATCAAAATTTACAACGCTAGGAGAAGATGACAACGCCTTGTCAACTTGTATGATAATATACAGTATGGGGGGGGGGGGGAAATAAAAAGAATGGGGTAGAAGGAATAAGATATTGTTTTTTAAATCTCCTCCTAACGCACACGCTCGTGAGGAGTATTTTATTCTTGTTTTTATCTTTTTTTGCTTTATTATCCTTTTCTTTCCTGTTTATTGCCAAACTTATTCTATTTATTAATAGTATTTTATTACAAATTTTTAGCCTAAGAATTCCACCACTTACATTTTCTACTTTATATAAAACTATTACTTATTTTACTATTCTTTACTACTTATTACTCATTTCTGACGTACTTATTTCCATGTACTTATTTTCTATATATTTATTTTATTATACTCAAGACAGTGGTATATCTACTCTTACCATGTAACATCTTTCGTGCTATTTACTTCAATCTATTATTTAATAAAAGGGATGAGATATTAAGGATGGTAGAAAGAGAAATAGCATAGGGGAAAATGAAATATGGGCTATAGGTACACTTATTCACTGTACGAAGTACAATTAGCTCTGTTGAGTGTTGGACTTGGGATCTGGCTCGAAGGACCACCAAGTTGACTGAATTTATTTACAGGCGCTACAACAGCAACAGCTGCGATCAACACAAGTGTATCAAACGGCACGTTCGAGATTAACCAACACAACTTAGCACTAGCAACGTCCGGGCGTTACACTGAACGTAGATAGCACAAATTGTATCGATTACACCAATCAAAACGAGTGGCACTAATCACAATACACTGGTGGTCCACAAGATCCATGTGGTCACGCTGAGAGTCCGTTGGCTGTAGAGTCTTCCGAATGCTCCTTGATCTTCCTGGTCTTCTTAGTCTTCCTTGTATATACTTCTCCGATGTGTGTTATATTCGACAGAACGAGGATGCCGGAGCCTCGCCCCGTGCTTACTAAGCTACTACAAAAATGCAGACATTTAGCAGCTAACGGAGTGAGCTACATATCCGCGGTAAGCGGGGCCTGGGCATGGTGCGGGTATTTACGGGAGAGGTCAGGGGGTATTCTGTCCGCAACAAGCTCATAGCCGTTTGGCGCTAATATAACGGAATAGCGTAGTATTATACCGACCAAACCCGTCTAGCGAACTGTAATCAAGATAATGATCCATGCTGGAATCATTACCTTGAATACAGTTCGCTAGGCTCTACCACGCACTACCACGTTAAAATTATGTTGTTTACATGATGTTTGGAATGTGTACCATTCAATTCCGTTCAAAACTGGCCGAGCGTTTAGGAATTTCTTTAATTTGGAATTTTAATTAAATTGAAATTTGATCCCCTTTGTTCACACCGTTGATATTTGAATCTTGAATTAATGATTAAACTTCATTTGAAAGCACGTCTAGATTTCTAACACCCCCGCTTTACAATTTCAAATTGTTAAGGTTTGATTAAGATACTTCCTAAAATGTTACAATATTGAAAGGGTATATTTCTGTTTCCCTTTAAATACCACTTTTGCTTCACTCTCTCTTCACTTCTCACTTCACTCTCACATCGTCTTTAAAAGAAAAGCTGTATTCAGGCATAGTTTCTTATATGCAGCATCAAGGTGCTGTAAAAATATTCCTTCACCTACAAGAAATGCCCCATCAGTGTCAGTCTTTAGGATACCACTAAAGAAATTCCTTTGTGAACACCAAAACGCACAATGCATCCAAAGACACGACATAAGCGCTATATAACCTTTTTACTATCGATGTTCACCTATCCTATTAATATTGTGGCGAGTGATACTGGAATAATTTCTTGATATTTTCTATTTAAAAATTTGTTTATCACTTCTGGTCTAGAGTATGCCGCCATAACATAGCCTGGAATTGTTTTCCGGTACCAGTGCCCAAGTTTCAGTCTCCCTTTAGGGAATAATATTTATTGTAAATTTGAATTTTTTATAATGGTAATTATAACTACGTAGTTAATGAATTAATATTAAAGAAAATAACAGCACATTCATAGCACCTTTCAAATGCCCATAAGCGATGGTAACCGCATACCTTCAGGTGGGCCGTCTACCTGTCTGCTGAACTCATGCAATAAAAATATAGCTGGTGCAGCTGCCGCCCGACAAGAGGACCTAAAATGCTGCAAATATGCATCCTTTGATAGCAGATACATATTTGTAGCTTTTAGTGTCGAGACTTTGGGGCGATGGGTTCCAGAAGCCTTCACCTTTATAGAGACCTATCAAAGCGGTTGATAGAAAACGCTTGCCTGTATTTTGGACAACGCATAAGCGTTGCCGTACAACGCAGTAACGTGGTCAGCATTTGAGAACGTTCCCAACTAACGGTGATTTTAAAGGTTTAAAGGTTTAAAACATTTATTTCTCAAAAGAATTTACAATTCACTTACAGAGAAATAACTAGTTAAATTTAATTAACATTAACCCCTATTAGCGCATCTGTCCATTTTCTAAATAGCTTTACAATAACAAATGGTGCAAACAGATGGATAGATTTATTTTAGGTTGGATAAGTACCTTTCACATTAGAATAATAATTTAGTCAAGTAGAGAGTAGTCCTTTAGAATGTGGTTTTTCAATAGTTATTTGAACAGTAAGAATGATTTTACTTCTTTAATGTTTTTCGGTAGATTATTGTAAAGTACAACGCCTTCATGAGTTATATTCTTTTTTCCGTAGTTTGTTCTGGGTATATTGATTAAAATGTTATTTGCTTGCCTAGTTCGTAGTTTTGCAGTAGAATGATCTTTATTTTTAGTAAATAATATTTGTGTGTGTATGTCTTTGTGTAGAATTTTTCTTATTAGAATACATGTGTTGTATATGTAAGTTTGCTTTATATTTAATAAATTTGTTTCTTTATAGATTTTAATTGTAGGAGTAAGATAGGTATATTGGAAAAGTATTTTCATTATTCTATTTTGTGCTATTTGTAGTGTTTTTAGGTTAGATTTTGCTGCTCTTCCCCAAACTTCAATCAGATAGTCTATATGTGACTTCACCAAGGAATGATATATAGTGTTAGGGACGTATCTCGGGAGACACCGAGCTATGCTTTTTACAGCGCCGCTTAACGATAATAGTTTTTTCGAACTTTTTGTATATGTGCTTTCCAAGTGAGCTGGTTATCCAAAATTAAGCCAAGATATTTATCGTCAGTTACTTTGTTGATCTTTTCATTATTAATAGTTAAAGTGGGATAGGTTCCGATTTTTTTGTTTTTTGGTGCAAAAATTATGTGGTTGGTTTTAGAGGCATTTATAGTCAGTAGATTTGATTGAAGCCAAGTGTGCATAATATCCAAGTCATGTTGTGCTTGCTTAATTACAGTGTCTATTGAATGTCCATAATAAAATAAACTAGTGTCATCAGCATATAGATTTATATTTCCAAGTAGACCAATCTCATGTATATTATTTATATATATAAGAAACAGCAAGGGCCCCAATATGGATCCTTGGGGCACACCACAGTTAATTATTTTTGGTTCACTTTAATATTGATCAATCTTAACTATTTGTTGACGGTTTTTGAGATATGATTCGAAAATTTTAAAAGCTGTGTCCGTAATTCCTATATCCTGCAATTTCAATAAAAGAATTATATGGCAAACAGTATCAAAAGCTTTTTTTAGGTCAACGAATATCCCTAGTGTTATTTGTCTGTGGTCGATTTTAAGTTTTATATTTGTGACTATTGTCAACAGTGGCAGAAACAGTGTTTGAATGGGGTCGAAAACCATATTGTTTTTTGTAAAGATAATCTATTGAAGTTAGGTATTCGCTAAGTCGATTGTGAAGAATTTTTTCAAATATTTTCGATAATACTGGAAGAACTGATATTGGTCGGTAATTATTGGGATCCATTTTGTTGTTACCTGATTTAAATATTGGAGTCACTTTTGCTAATTTGAGAGAATCAGGAAAATAACCTTGTTCCATGCACTTGTTTATGCAGTTCACTAATGGTTCAGCAATAAAGAATTTAATACATTTAATTGATTTTGTACTAATGCCATCTAAGCCTGAACTAATGTTGTTATCTGGCCTATTAATAATTTTTATCACCTCAGCTTTATCAGTAAACTTAAGTTTTGATAGTTGGTTAGATTTTGATTTATTGTATGTCAGAGTATGCGTTAAATTATTATGAAATTTTTGTGGTATGTTAGCAGCCAGTTCGCTGCCTATAGTAGAAAATAATGTATTAAAATATTCACAAATATATATATATATATATATATATATATATATATATATATATATATATATATATATATATATATATATATATAGTTATATAGTTTTAGATTTGAGACCCATTTACCATTTGTAATTTTTATATTTTGTAAATTAAGTTGTATATAGATATAATAGATAGTATTAGATAGATTAGATAATATCTTATAGATATATAAGATATTATTGGTATAGGTATATTCTACTTTAACCTTTAAAATGTTAAATAATTAATATAACAAAACATAATAATATACTTCATCTTACTTTGGACCGATATCCCAATAATTAATATCCATGTGTGAGTTTTGAATGTTTTGCACAATATTAACACAAGCGGCGTCGGTGTTACATGTGTCTGTCGCTGAGTGTTCTATTATAACTATGGGTACTGGTCTTGGAAGATATTCCACGTGTAGAGGACTCAAAGCATCCCATTCTTTCTTGGATACTATTCCACAATCTGTAAATGGGAAAGGATTATTTTTAGCGTATTCTTAAGTTTTTGCGACTAGTAGACATTATATACCTGATACCCACGGTAGACAACACAAAATGTTTGCAGTACCGGCCAGTAGGACTAATGTGCTTCTACAAGCCCCTCTAACCGGGTGTTCTTCGAATATTGAACCTTTGAATTGATTTGATTTGAATTGAATTGATTTATGAAGGGAATGCCGATTTAGATATTCACACGTGTCCTTTTGGGAAATTTAAAGAAAGTGCATTGAAGTGTATTACTAACACAATAGGCTACGTATAAGGTGCATTGTCACTTTAGTGGTAAGATTGTTATGACAAAATATCTGTTCTCTCCATACTCCTCTATTCAGGAACACATCCTCTGTCACATCACAAATTATCATGCCATCTTTTATACAATACATCCTCTCTTTTTTAATCTACCTTTACTCTTACATCCATCAGTTTTCTAGTTTGACATTCTTCTTGTCACGTGAGTTCCATCCCTCTCATTACATGGCCATAGCACCTTGTGTTCCTTCTCTTAATTTTCAAAAATCCGCTATGTACTCATCTATCATGTCCATTCTTTCAACACCACACATCTACCTCAAGATTCAGATTTCAGCTGAGTATAGATGTTTGTCGTTTATTATTTTATTGGCCCAACATTAGGACCTGTATAACATGACCGGTGGCCGCATTACAGCTGTATCATAAGTATATACTTTTCATTCGCTTACTTTTTACCATTGTTAGAAAATTTACATTAATTGTATGAAGTTTAAATCAAATTTTAATCAATTGTAAGAAAATTAAATGAATCCTAAAATATTGAAACCCGAGTAACTCTTTTCTTAGTGGTAAATAGACTTAGTATTTAATCGAAATAAATTAATCTAATAAGTACCGCACAGACGCCAATCACGTACGAACACTACACAAGTTTTAAAAATCTTCATTTCATTTGACGCTTTGTACGAAGTATAGACTTCGTCTATATTTTTATTTCGTCTGTGTGCAAAACACATTATTTCAACAAAACGATCCAAAATTGAATAATAAAAGATAAAACAAAATTCATAATGTGAGAAAAAGAACCTGACCTATATCATCATAACATTTTTATTAAAAAATAAATTTAGCATTCCAATTATTATTTAGACTAATGTTTATTAGAAAAGTTACCAACCATTATTAGGTGTCTTATCAAATTATTAAATGTCTTTGCATTTGGAGTTGAAATAATTTATTAGCAAACTTTTCAGTTGCAAACTTAAATTTAGCGAATCGAGGCGTATCTAGATACTGAAACTGAATGGTCTACCATCTACATTGAATCCATGTACTTCTTTATTCTAGGTCGTTCCCTCACTGCTAAAGATCGTGACTTTGATGGCAGTGAATAATTGCTCTCCTTCACCAAGACCGTTTTTGAGAACGTGGACGGCTGAATTTATCGACTTGTCTAGGTGGTCAGTAATCTGATCAGTTCGGCTATTTGGACATCTACCACGGGGTGCCTTGCCTTCAACTTTCCCAGTGACCATAAATCTCACTAACCTCTCTTGATATAATTACATGATATCTACTAAAACTTACTTTTCTATCCCTCGGGAACAACGCCATTTATCGGTATAAAAAGTATACTAACTGTTGATCCTGGATATAAGCTATCTACGTGTTGAATTTAATTTAAATCCGTTCAGTAGTTTTTATGTGATACTCTAACAGACAGACGGACCAAAAAGTTGTATTTTCGGAATGAACTAGTCCGAATTAGCTAGAAACCTTTTTTCTTTTTCAAATTAATCGTAGAAACTCAACTTTTCTAATAGTTATATTATAATATATAGACTAGCGGTCATGTCAGACGTTGCCCTGCTTTGAAAAAAAAATCTGGAACATGATTGTAGTGTCACCTACTGCGCCCAATTGTTAATCTAAGCCATTCTCGATTCCACTTAAACACACACAAGAAATTTTATCAAAATACATCCAACCGTTCAGCACCACATACCGAGTCCAATTATTGTGAATCTAAATAATTGTCGAATCCACCTAAACACAACAAGAAATTTCATAAAAACCAGTTCAAGAGTTTACTAGGAGTTCAATGACATAATAATTTTACGTATAAATATTTCCAAGAATCTCAATACTGCGATCCTGTCATTCTGAGTCATTCTGACATTTCTTCTGTCATTATGTAAATTGTACTACTACTTCTACACTGTGATGTAGATTCCAAATTCAAAAAATTCAATTATTTATTTATTTAGGTTTATGGCTTGGCAGCTAGGCCTTTAAGCCAGATCTTAGTTTACAATATAGTTTCTTCATTTTCTTAAGCCTATGTGTAGCACAGCTGAACTGTAGGTAATCAGCTAGTGCCATTCAACGGAGTTCTTGTGACAACTCAAAAGGCCACATTTGACTATACAGTTCACATTTCTCACAACACATAATCACTACTCAAAAACTATCAATATCCTAAAACTATTGTTCATTTTAGAGTAATTTTACACATTTTTAGAAAATAAAACTGCACAGCACAACATCGCCTTTCAGTTCCAGCCAAAACCTCCCAAAAAATTCTAATATTTGACACTGGTCAGTTATGCCTGCTCCGCTTTCTATTGTTCGAAATTCAAATAAATTGTAATGTTTTTAACTGAATTTAATGGCGCCACCTACTGCGTCCAATTGTAGATCTAAACCATCCGAGGTCCCACTCAAATAGATCGACCGAGGAAGATCGGTCTAGGGGCTTAGGAAGAGTTCAATTACAAAGAAATAACTTTATAATTAATATTATAGAGATATTACCAAACAACTTACCAGCTTCAACATATACCAAATTAAATAAACAAATAACAAACAATCCACACAATATTTTCATTTTCTTCGCTTCCCGTGCTATCTTAAAGAGGTTCAGAATAAAACTACTTGTTTTGTTCTACTGTAGATGAACTTCAATAACCTGTGTGATTCACACTGACGTTATCCTGTTATTGCGTGCAACAGAGAGAGGATCGTTTGTTTTGCCATTTTATAATAATTTGCGGTTTATATATATGGTCATTCAGTTGATAATTACGTTCTTAAATAATTTGAGTGGTTCTGTAGGTATAAGCGGGATTATTATTAACAATGTTTCTGTGTTTAAATGAATACTAGTTTTACCAACTTGTAGGAAACCTACATAGACACTGGCTGCATGGAAGTCTAAATATTTCATAATAATAAAAAACAATGTGTCTAATAATTTTAAGTCAGTTGCTATTGAACTGTTGATGAAAAATATTTATTATCTGCTATTCATTTAATACAAACTATAGTTGAAGTGAGTGCAGTTTAA
Source organism: Dendrolimus pini (assembly GCA_949752895.1). Taxonomy (NCBI): domain Eukaryota; kingdom Metazoa; phylum Arthropoda; class Insecta; order Lepidoptera; family Lasiocampidae; genus Dendrolimus; species Dendrolimus pini. The sequence continues at coordinate 18,861,185 of OX457132.1, read as the reverse complement.
ATTTTGTATATTTACGCGCATACACCAGCAAAATCTTAATACAGTCTGCTAAATACAACTTTTAAACATGGTCCTTCGAGCCGGATATGAACCAGCGACCTATGGATAATTTTAAAATATATATATATATATATATATATATATATATACACATATACATATATATTAAAGTGATCAGCAATATCATAATTTAACTTTATTTAACCAATTTCTGTATAGTAAGTAGTAAACTGTATATAGTAGATAATTTTTCGAAAAATAAGGTCGTAAAGAAGTTCCACTTCTTACGTATGTACACTAGTACACGCACACATGTGTTTTTTTATTAATATTAAATATTAAACTATCCTATAAATAAAAGTGACTTAAAAATACGGGTAAAATTTATTTTGATATTTTCGTATTTAAGTTACGTTGTTATTTTAATTATGATAAAGTTTGCCTTTCACAATAAGCGTCCAAGGGCAGTTATGTCTCCGTTTTACGAAGAAAAACGATATAGCATTTTCTTAAGTTTTCGCGACTAGTACATAATAAACGTTTTACTAACCAACTTGATTGACAATTTATATCACAGAGTACTTTATTCTACATTTTATATTATACTCTATACTATATATTTATATACTCATTTTAATATTATATAAAATTACTAGGATATGCCCGCGACGTCGTCCACGCTTGACTTGAAATTCCCGTAGGATCCCCAGTACACAAAGTATTGCAGCATTTAAAAAATTATGTTCTCTATCGTTTTAATGAAAACAATGTTGGAATAAGCTAATAATTTATTATTATTAATTTATGCATCCGAACAACTTCAAACCACTCCCGGAAAAAATCCCGCGGGATTCCCTGGATACAAATCACACATTTTATTACATTAAATTTACTATCGATCAGTAAAAAATCACATTGGAATTCGATTTATTTTTAATCTGGCTATTATAATAATATAAATAATTCCCAGATAAATTCCAGCGGGATTTGCAGGGTAAAAAGTGGCACAAAGTTTAAGTCTAACTAAGTTTATATAGTGTATTCCAGTTGATTTTTTTAATAGCTCCACCTGTATGAATTTTATAATATTGCTACGAGTGCGGGACTCGAATTGCAAATGCCGTTGGAATTACTACAGAATATATTAGAAGTATTCAAACACGTATAACTCAAATATAACTGAACACAATCAGTTTAAACCTAATGTGCAATTCAATAGCACGCGCAAAGTCCGTCACTATATAGGTTATCGAATGTACACAAGTCTCGCCTTGATCGTGGTTCTCGCTAGACTGACGATCTCTCCATTGGGCCATTTCTTTATAATGCACAGATGCAATGTGTCTACCTGACAAGCGTCGACGCAATTTCCTAGAAAACGTAATCCACACACCTGCGTAATTATGCCTGCGCACGGCCATAAACAAGTACAATACACAATAGGCTGTTTTTAATTACAAAATTTAACACAAAATAAAAGAAGATAGTCATAAAACAGTTTTAATGTTATTAGCTCAAACGCCGCGGAAGGTAATAAATGTGCTTTGTCTGCAGGTATGCAGGTGGCCCAACTTGTAACAATATTATAAATAGACTAAAACTAGGCAAGTTGCCGAAGAATTTGTTGCGGCGCTTCTTCTCTTTAAGCCACAACATGTTGCGAAGCGGTGATAAATTAGATTAGACTCCCATAGAGTAAATAATAACCAGAAGCAAAGAAATCCAGGATCCGATATCAAAACTATTAAGACCCAAACCCAGTAAAAACTAACTGCCCGACATCAAGACACTGTGAGCTCTTTCTGCGTGTACCGGAACACAAACCAACTTGACTGAGAATTTCTTTTAGTTTCCTTCCACCCATTTTAATATTATATAAAATAATTTGAGCTGGGCATGTTTGCTGAAGCGTTTCTTGCTGCGCTTCTTCTTTTCAAGCCACAACATGTTGCGAAGTTGTAAATTAGATTAGGCTGCCATAGAGTAAATAATAACCATAAACAAAAATAAAAACTTAATAATCAAAATGAACAAGTTGGCAGTATGCTAAATAAAATTTTAACAATACTCATTGACACTTGATCTTTGTCTTCTGTGATCACGGGTAGTCAAAAGTGGACGATAAGTTTGAATAAATAAAGTAAAATCCACGCTTAAAACCGCTAACACGTAGTTTTAAGAACAATATTATATAATCGTATATATCGTGCTATATAATAAATAATATAGGAAGATAGCCCAATAAAAACAAAAATCTAATACGCTCTGAAATGTTATGACATTAATATCATCTAATACCCGTTTTTTTGTCGCCACCTCCTGTCTTAAGCTAAAACGAAAAAAGCATAAAATCAAATAAATTAGAGGTCTTATTTGCTTTTTAATTATCTTACTATTCTCGGGGAAAAAAGGGTATCTTTAATTTTATTATCTTTCTTTTCAATTAAAGGTAATAACATAACAAACATATTGCTTATATTCTAACTATTTATGCACCTTGCCCCGGCCCGCGTCGTCATTGTGAGAACCTGAATGCTGTCACTACCCATTCCCGGTCAAACGGATGTTTTTGTCTAGAGCCCACACAGGTGGCCGGGAATGGTACGATGTCACCGCGGGAGGATGCATGGCCAAGACAGTTAGCAGTGCACATCAAGCCTGCATTGACTCATTAATAATAAGCATATATTATCTGTAGTTACAAATTGGGTTTCTGATAATTAAAATTTAATAATAAAAAATAGTGAATGGTTATTATTATTGTCGAAATTACCAGATCATTGTCGTAAATTTTAAACTTCGATAATTAATTGAATATGTATTTTTTCCACTCAAAACCAATTTCAGTTGTTATAAATAAGTCTTAAATATATTCCTAAACACATTAACCATTAAAATAATCCAGGAAATCATCCGGGGATATATATGTAAACCCAACCCGAGGGCAATGTATGAAGATTCAATTTTGGTCTTTGCTTAATTTTACAATTTTTTATTTTTTATTACTGAAGCACAGCAGACAAGCTGGCGGCTCAACTGTGATGGAAAGTGGTTACCGTAGCCTATGCACATTATCAATACCAGAGGTGTTGCTTCTGTGCGGCAGCACCTCGAAGAAGTGTGGGATTTGTGTCCCACACAGGGTTGCAGTTTAGACAACTGTATTAATTTAGGAGAGAAAATAATAGTTTGGGCTGAGCCAGATGCAATTTACGTATTCACTATCACTTTTCTAAAAAGCGCCAGTGCTTTAATAATGTGAAAAAGTAGGTTTTAATAAGAAGATACTGCATGCGGCCACTGATGCCGCCGGAACACAACTCAAAGTACCAGGGGTGGTAGAAATCCAGTCGGATAAATGCCCTACCACCTGGCTGTGGGTTGTTTTGTCGCCTCTTACGGCAGGCCATTCTTTTTCCATTCCCGCACGGAGAGAACTGCAATAACAAAGTCAGAATATATACATTTTACCCGTCACAAGCGACCAACCAAAGGAACCCAAAAACATTGACCTTAGTTTTAGGTTTACCGCAAATGTTACGTTATAACAAAAAAACATAAACAAAGTCGGGGACTCCCAGTTAGTACCTACTATAGCGAATTTATCTGTTGTTTTATTTTTTTGTTGATTGACAACAGACTAATTATCATTTTAATTATTATAGAGGCAGGAAAACGAGATTCGTCGTTATACAAACATTTATTTTATAGATTTTAGGAATCATCTCGCTAAAAAGTAATTAATAATAATAAGGACTGTTTTAAGGGCGCAGTCTATTTTTGATGTCACGTACTGTAGGTATATAATTCGCACTTTTAATAAAACAGAAATAACTCGAAAATCACGACTTTGTAGATTGCATTATAAAACGTAAGAACTTATAATCCATCCATGCATAGAAATTAATAAAAATTAATTAATTAATTGTCTGTTTGTAATGTCGACAAAATGTACTCCTGATTTCAGTTTCAGATAATAATATTAACGATAACTTAGTTTAACACAGTTAATGACACTTTTTTTCTAGACATTGCTCTAAACAAGGGAACAAGTATTTTTGAAACTCTGTAAGCTTCATTTTTTTTAGAATTTTCTATGTCAGAGTTCAGAGATGTTGGAGCAAATAATATTCTATTAATTTAAGTTTTCCGAAACGCCTTATGAGTTAATTTACATAGTTACGTTGCGATATATTTGATTTTGCATTTGATATGGCATTTATATCTAATGCTTTTCTTTGTTTTATTTCGATACAAGTACCGATGTCGAGGTATTAAACATACATTAAAACAAAGTGTTGGAGAATCTTTTCATTATTTTCTCAAGAAAATAAAGAAGAGCTGTGTTAAAATGGTACCTTTTAAAAACACAATAGCAATAATCGGCAAGTGTTTAACTTTATTTATTAGAACGTATTTTTTTCTTGTCGTACAATAGCAGCCTTACGTGATAGAAAGTGGTTAAGTCGCCTTTGCTATACCAAAGGTGTTGCCAATGTGCTATGGCCAAGATTAGGCTGGAACCTGGCCTCTAATGCCGGAACAAATATCAAGGTTATTATGGCATACTCTAACTCAGGCGTGGTCACTATCCAGACGAGAAAATACCCTACCACCTGTCTAGGTGACTTATATATAAATGTTAAAATAAACGCGAGTCTTTGTTCTTGTTAATTAAGGCACAGTCGCGGTATGAAAAGTTTCGTCAAAGTCGACTTTTCCTTGCACAAGTACAAAAACTGTTTCTTGTAACGCCAATATTTTATAAGATGTTATGTTTTGTGACGTTTATAAAATACAGAAATGTAAAAAAGATAATTGCTATGTTGACAATGATTTACACTGAGATTAACAATAGTTTCAATTGTCCGAAATAAAGAGGATAATAATATAATTACTATGCTTATCATAAATATCAAAACCAATAAAAAGGTTTAACATCTCTAAAACATCTTTTTAGACAAGATAGATATATAGAAAAAAATAAAAAACAACTTTGATCTGAGTAATTTTAAACTTTAGGGTCAAACAGTTACATAAACATATTTTATGTGGAATAGTTTATTTTGTGATTTAGTTTGAAAAGATAACATGTGTTTGCGGAACGTTAAATGAATAGATTTGAAAACTGGCGAACCTTTTCATACCGCGACTGTATCTATGAATATTTAGAAGAACGAATGAGGCATTTGTAATTGTCGTAAGTAAATTCGCTAAACTTGAATCAAAACTGTGGTAATACCTAAATTTAATAGCATTTAATAAACCAAATATTCTAAATTTAATAGCATACACAATATTCAAAATTAGTATACTTTTCTAAAAAACATCTCGATGCATGTTCACACCAATGACGTAGCAATCATTATATATAAAATCGTGTCTATTTTTTTCATGAGTTCAGCAGACAGGTAGACATCCCACTTGATGGAAAGTGGTAACAATCGCCTATGGACATTTGTAACACCAACCTTGCTACCAATGTGCCGCCGCTCACTGGCGAAGACTGGAACTTGGCCACTAATGCCGGAACACAACTCAAGGTTGTCATGGCAGCATACTCTATACCAGAGATGGTAGCCATCCAGGCTGGCAAATATCCTACCACCTGGCGGTAGGTTGTTTTGTCGCTTCTTATGACAGGCCGCCCCATACCAGGAGATTGTTTTCTCTCTCCGTTCCTGCACGAATAAAATTATGTCACTAAACTTGTCCTAGACGGTGGGACCAATTTTGATGAATAGTTTTGTTTGTTTTCAACTGGGTTCCCGGGTAATTTAGATCCTCAATTGGACTCGGTAGGTGGATTTGCAATGTGGTTCTAATTTTTTGTTTTTTAGGATAGGACGCCATCTGCAGGGCCCGCTAATATATATGTAAATATTTTGAATATGACTGAAGTAGCTAGATACTGTCTGTAACTTGGATTTCTCAGCCGTATACAAAACATGGGCCGGCCCCTTGTAGACCTACGGTTCCCTGATTAATATTCAACGAATGGACCTAACCGGTTATAAAGCAATGTAGACGGCTATCAAATTCCAGTCACTTAAATTATGCTAATTCTTATGAATCACACAAAACTTAATTCCTAATAACCTGTCTATATCTCACAGTATTGTTTGATTAATAAATAATTGGAATCAAACGTGTATAGCCTGTTACAAGATGTTTAACAATAATTAATCAGAATTATTGAAATAAAAGTCTTTTTCACTCTCAAACAATTTTTGTTATAAAATTTAAATTAAATATGATATTATTGTATTTATTGTAATACTAGCTTGTGCAGCGTAACTTCGTATCCCTGCCCATACCCCACGAAAACGACGTTGTTTATCGGTTATCGGCTTTAAAAGTACCTTAAATGCTCTACCGAGATACAAGCTAGCTCCTTCTTGAGTTTCATTGAAACTGGTTCGAATAAGTCCTATGAATTTTTCGCTTTTTTAATTATGTTACACAAACTCGACCTATCTACAGATTTATTATGTTTATGTATTTTTTATATAGCAGGAGTTCAACAGACAGGCAGACAGCCCACTAGATGGAAAGCGGTTACCATCGCCTATGGGCATTTGAAACACCAAAGGTGCTAGGTACTAATGCGCTACTGCTCTCATAACGGAGACTGGAACCTGGTCACTAATGCCGGAACTCAAGGTTGTTGTGGCGACATACTTTAGACCAGGGGTGGTCGCCATCCAGTCGGACAAGTGCCCTACCACCTCGCTGTGGGTTGTTTAGTCGCCTCTTAGGACACGCTGCCTGGCCGAAATGTAACCAGCTTTTAACCGCAGCTTCGCTAGCGTTAATGTTTTCTCACGGGAACTGTACATATTTCCGGGATAAAAAGTAGGCAATGTGATTTTCTAGACTACAGTCTGTTTCTATGCCAAATTGCATCCAGATCCGTTCGGCCGTTCTGGTGTAATTGAACAACAAACATCCATCCAAACTATAAATATAATATGGATTTATATTATATACCGCTCACGTCCCATCATATACCCTGTTTTTCCTTAAATAATTTTTATACGTTACAAAGAGGATTTTTGCAATTAATTACAATATTTAATGAAGTTTAAATGTTTTAATCCATGTCTAAAGTTAGAATATTACAGTAGAAAATTGTATTATATTAATCATCTAAAGATACAATTAAATTAAAATTTTATCCAATAATTTATGTTGTAAGAAATAACAACGTATACAGAACTGTTTATGGTAATTACCCATTATTAAACAGCATGAAACATTTCAAGTTGGAGGACATTTCCCTCTTTAAATTACACTCTAATTAGAGTGACCATAATTCGTCGTTTACAAAATCTTTAATTACAGTTATAAATTATGCTATTGTCTTCAACAACGTAATTTATAAAGTTTCTACGGCAGCATGAATATAATATTTATTAGCTTTATAACAAAGTTGCAATAGGGAAAAAATAATTTATCTTCTATGTATACTACATATAAATTTGTAAATGGTTCGAGTTTGTACAATGCGTTAAAAGATTAAACTAGTGTTTTGATGTCTGAGATGTTTACGAGTCGACGTTTTTACAATTAAGTTGGAAAAAAAACAATATAATCAGGGGGCTAATATGGATCAGTAGATTTGGAAAATACAACATTGCCCATAAATGGACCACTGCTGGGCTCAGGTCTTCCTTTGTTGGGGGAACGGAAAGTATAACCACCACGCTTGTCCAAGGCGGCTGGGCAGGTTTGATTCATCGGTTATCTCGCTGTGCTGGTTGCATCACGATGTTTTCATTCACCGTTATTAGCACGTAGTAATTATAACAATATGCACGTTAGAACAGAAAACTGCCTAAGTGGTGTTTGAGTTCCGGCTGGGATCGAACCCGCGCTCTTTGAGCCTGGGACGCGTGAGTTTGCCATTACGCTACCACGACTTTTTGTCTGTCTATTAGAGCATAACGTGAAAATTGAAGTAAAAATGTTTAAATGAAAGTCAGCAAAGTACTAGATCATCTCTGATCCACAATCAAGATAGGTACTTTTATCCCAATAAATTCATAGTTTTTCAACCTTTCACTATGGAAGAAGAATACACTTTTTCCATGCTTTTACAACGGTTTGCTACTAATAAAACGTGTTATTTTAAACTATAATTCATTTGAACTATCATCTTTTTTTTTTAAATAAGGACAGCAGATATACTGATCTGATACTGATGACCCAACTAATGGAAAGTGATTACCCAGGTACCCAGGTGTGGCAAACATAATATGATGTCCAATTGTCCATAACTGACACTATGGACGTTTTATGTAACAATAACATTTCCTATCAACGTGTTCCTTCCTGTGAAGGAATTTTATGACACGTGTTTTTAATAAACCCCAGTTTAGTTGTTATTCCCATTGTATTATTTTTTGCACCGCTAGCTTACACGGTGTTAAGGAAGTTAGAAGAATTGTGTGAAATGAAAGTGTCTCTGAAATTGCAATGGATTCCATCACATGTAGGAATATTTGGTAACGAAGAGGCTGACTGTTTAGCTCGCAATTCTTGCACAGTAGGTCCGGAAGCTTACATTCTCCCTACATATTTCGAAATTTTGTCGCAATCCAAAATTGAGTTTCACAATCTTTGGAAAGAATATTTTAATGAACGTTCGAAGACTAAAGGTATATGGTACAAGACATTTCAGAGCGAGCCTCCTCGTATCCCATGGTCCAGTGAGAGTAAGTTGAGCCGCTCCTTAGTCTTCGTCGCTCATCGTGTGCGTGCTGGACATATGCCGCTCAAGACTTATGCTTTTCTCATGAAAAAGTCCAACAGCCCCAATTGTGAGACGTGAAAGAGAGGACATATATCATATTCTTATAGAATGCTCCAGAAATGACAATGATTGATAGCGACTAAGGAGAGACTTATGCTTAGACTTCCTGGACTTTGGAATTTTTCATTCTTTTTAGCCGACCCCCTGTTTGTTAAAAGCATTAAATAATAGTGATTATCCATGTTTACACATGTAAAATGACTATTATTTTATGCTTACGTAATTATTAATATTATTAATGTGATTGTAAGTTTTTTTTCTGTTTCCACGGACTGATATGGACGCTAGTCCAAAAGTCCTTAAAAATAATAATAATTTAAACACAATCAATTATAAACCCCATATCGTAATCCTGTAGAAAAACTTTAGCTGTGAGTCCCTTCCAAACTCTTAAAGTGCTCAAAAGTTTCAAAAAAACTTGCTTTAGGCTCTCATGACCTACTATGACGCTAAATCTTAACACAGTTTACATCTGGCAACATCTACAATCAGAACAAAGATGTGGTAAGAAATTATCCCGGTTACCAACTAATTATTACAACCACGTTTATTAAAACGTGACTATATTTAGACTCCTTTTATCAGAGCACCCAGAAACTAGAGTTGCTTCACTAACACAATTTCTATTCGATAATAATGTAGGTCGTCGAAAAGGCGATAACATACAGGAACTGTTTTAAAATTGAAGCTTGTAACTGGCTAATTCCACTTTCCTTATCCTGCCCCTACCAGCATCATCCAGCCAGCCACTCAGATCATAGGTCTACATGAATGGTCTCCCACATTACATTAATCCAGCTACTGACTTGGGGAGCGGGCGGACTTTAAAATATTCAATGCGCAACATTGAAGTCTGACTTGGTAGTGCTCTACTGACTTAAGATGAGTTTACACGATGCCAATATGATATCAGCACTGGCTTCCTTCGACTTTGAAGTCAGTAGCTGAATCAATTTAAATTAGATTTCTCGTTTACCGAGACGCGGTCTGTTATAAATACTGGTTAGTAGTAATATGTGTTTTTTTCATAATATCATTAACAGGCAATTTGGTACCTGTCTTTAAATAAAAGTCTTCATAGAAAAAGTATATTTTTTTAATACGGTCTTCTCTCCAAGATTCATGTGCTGGATCAACTATCGTCCGTCGACACTGCGCCGGACATGACTAGTCCTCTGCCACTTCTGTTTTCTAATTTGACGAGCTATATAACGCTTACGTATAATCTAGATAAGACCTTTTTGAGAAATACCCAACATAATTAGCTTTTATGATTATTATTACTTACAAAATAAATGATGTGTAAATGAAGGTTTGATTTAGTCACAGTTAGAAAGAAGATGGGCTATAGAATTGTTAAAAGCGTTACTTGACTTATTCTAATTCATTTTATTGTTTCTAACGACCTGTATCATAGCATCACGACAACATTTCATAAATAAGCTTGCTAATAATATTTAATTTATGTTCGTAACTAAATCTGATAATAGAGTAACCTCACCCCCGCTATCATAAGCAATGAACTTTTGTTAGGCCCTGGCCAAAAGGACAGACCAGATAAACAATGCCTTGACGAAGCAAGCGAAGATCACATGTATGCTAGTGGTCTCAAAATACGAAGTACAATAGATAAAGAAAAAGGCGGACTCCCTTCTATGAAATTGATGCTCCAGACTTAGAATTTAAAGCCAGTATGACATGATGAAACATTATTCCACTATGATGGCAGCAATCAAAAATCTAGGCATACATCACACGAAAACCAAGAGTTTTCGTTACTGTATTACTTAGGCCGTTTGTCCACCGCCGCCGTCACCGGACCGTCACCGAGAACGAGATTATTTCGGACCGAGTTTAAGGTGACGTGACGGCGATCGTGTGTCCACCACGCCGATATATCGGTGGCTCAGTTCTAGAGCTTTGTCTTGCATGGTAGTCGCGTTTTCCTTTTTAGTAAAAATAAAACAAACTAGGAGGATGGCTAGTTTCAACCGGCGACAATTACTTTTTATGATACAATTTTTTATTATAATTATTTTATTATAGACAAAACAAAAACCGGGCGAACGGCACGGTGCGACGGTAGTGTGTGGACAAGAACAAACGTGTTTTGTATTGCCGGCACATCGGCCCGTCATAAAACCGTGCCGAGTTCTAGCGGTCACGCCGAACTACTCGAAACATCCGCCACAACAGGACTCTGCTGCACCGGGCGCAGCGGGTTCTGGCCATGAGGACCATACGGGGGTATCGCAGTGTCGTGGACGGCGGCGACTCTTCTGGCAGGCGAGCTGCCCTGGCATCTCCAGGCAGACGTCCTGGCCGAAGTTCGTCGTACCCGGCAGGATGCCCTAGCTAGAGGCCTGACCTTCTGTCAGGTCGAAATCGAGACGATCAGGAAGCGGGAAACCGCTTCCTGCATCGTCAAATGGTCTCGAGACCTCGAGAACCCTGCGGCCGGCGGCTTTACGGTGGACGCAATCAGGCCACAGCTGGAGAGATGGGTCACCCGCACCAGCGGAACCCTGACCTTCAGGATGACGCAGATACTGACCGGACACGGGTGTTTCGATCAGTATCTGTGTCACATTATATTATGGCTGCTTTCCTTCTCCGGACTGTCGCCAGTGCGGCGCACCCGACACGGCGCTTCATACGCTAGTCGAGTGCGCCGCATGGGCGCCGCAGCGTCTCGAACTCGAAGCGCACGTAGGAGCGGTCGATTCGCTCGGTGACTTGGTAACGGTCATGTTGCGGAGCGACGACTACTGGGGAGCTGCGGTTACTTTTTGTGAGGCAGTAATGTCTCTCAAGAAGGCCGCAGAGCGGGACAGGGAGCGAAGTCCTACAGCACGTGCTATGGTCTCTACTCGAGTCGCCGGCCTTCAGCTGGCACCCGGAGAGGCAGGTACGCGCATTACTTCCCTCCCTGAGTTAGGTTCCGTTACGGGGGCCCTTAGCGAGCTAAGAAAGCAAGGGACCATCGACCCCCGTCTAACGAAGTGGGGTGTGTTCTCTCAGGGCACACTCCAGGCACTTTGTTGCGCTGGATCGGCTGGGCGTAACTACGTTCTAAGTCTCAGCCTTTCCTTCACAAACTAAAGCGCAGGGTCGTCACGGGAGGAGGGGGTTTTTAGTGGGTATTGGGGTTGCTCGCTCGTGTAGCAACGCTCGGAGTCTCCACACTACTCTGTGACGTCGATCGCGGACGGAGCACTGTCAAGAGTATACTATTGCTGCAGTGTTATCGCCCCCGACCGACGCGTGTCGTTCCCTAGCAACGGCCCAGTTTGTACGTAAATCGGTTAAGCATTCTCCCTCGCCTCAAAAAAAAAAACGCTAAATCGGAGCCGTCATCTCGTTCTCGGTGACGGTTCGGTGACGGCGGCGGTAGACAAACGGCCTTAGTCATAGAGTATATTGAATATATGGAGAGCCTTAGTCGAACATGATCAAAACAAAGTATATTAATGATAATATATTTAATAAGCCATAAACAAAGGTACCTAATTATTATATAATCGAAACATTAGAAGAAGACAATGAAGTTTTTTAAGCAAAATTCATCGTTAAATTTAAACAATTAACTAAAATTTAATGATAATTACATGAGAACATTGCAATATGATATAAAAAATGTTGAAGCGTAGGAAGTCTTCAATGAAGCACCTTTTGCTTGAAATATACGTATATTTTAATATTTTGCGATTTAGAAATAATTTTGTACGCGCATGTACAATAAATCGACGTCGTTCTGTCAATATTTCGAATATTGGCGGTTGCCATATATTCAATATACTCTATGGCGGTTGGCCGTAGATAATGAGCGTTTGTCATAGGCAATTTATGATATTGCGCGTACACACCGGTGCGAGCGTATTGGTTCATGCCCGGCTGAACCGGTGTGTACTTTCCTTTGGTATTTCGTGCCGCAACATACCCCGGCCTTGGATGCTGCAGCATCCAAAATTTGAGCCCCAGCACAGTCAGCACAGCAACGAACATATTCTGGTCATTGTGCGCTTGATGACTCCAGATGTCGTCCAAATCTCCGCTACTGTCGTGATGCCTCTCTGCTAAGTAGTCTCCAAATAAACTCAAAATAAACTAAGTGCCACTCTAACTGTGGCAAGTTGTAGTTCTTGATAACAAGCGGTGCGTCTGTGGTTGTGGTGTTCCTCTCCACTTGTTCCTCGTCTGCGTGTCTAAAATGTACTCCTTCATCCATCGAGTCCGAAATACTGCGATAGGCGCTCCACTCGCTGGTAACCTGACAGACGGTGCTCTGATGTGTCTCTGCCGTCAGGACACACAGAAGATGTCATGGTACGGCCAAAGAGGAAGCAGGCAGGACTCAAGGGATGGAAATAGTGTGGATAAAAGGATGGAATACAAAATCGATGAGAGTTGAGGATGGCATCCAGTTGTGTTAATAAAGTGCTCAACTCCTTAAAAGTCATGTTATGCGCGTTTCCAATTTACACGGTGTAAATGGAGTTTATGAGATTTGACTCCCGTTTAGCACAGATCACCAAAATAACAAATGAGAAAGATTTTAGGTGAATTTAATGTGTAGACTAACAGCGTAGTCAGGAAGTTAAATGTAAATTTTGAAAAGTTGTTCATAAATCCCATTAATTTTGAGCAATACTAGAGAAATGTCATCTGCGATTTACTTCGTCATAAACTATTGCGAGGTCATGTGAGTAAATATGCATCAAAGGATAGATTGCCTACGAGTTTAAATTGTATTGTGCGTGTAACAATACATGTAAATTAGCAAACGTACCCCGTGACAGTTCTTGTAACCCTACCTTTGAGATTCAGTACGAGCATTTTTGTGTATTACAGCACCTCAGTATAAATGATGGCATGTTGAAGTAATAGGTAGGTGCGGTACTTAAATCACCCATTAGAAGGTCTATGAGTCCTACCTCTCAATCGCATATAAGTAGCGCAACGTGAATATCAGCTCCTTGTAGAACTGTGCATGACACGTGAATGCTCATATTGAAAGTGGAAAGTATGCTTGCTACAAATTAAGGGGAAATAATTAACGAGAATAACAACTAATTGGACTATGTCACCTGAATAATTTTATTAAAATAGAAATATAAATTGAATTTTAAAATAATGTGTGATTGATTGTAATTAAATTTATATAATAATATTATATTGAAAGTTTGTGATGAGTGTTGTAAATCAAAAGTTATGTGTCATGTGTAGTTAGAAATTAAATGCGAATTCTTCCAACTACAGCGTATAGTTAAAATATTGTCAAAATGATGTGGTTGAATTGAATATACTTCTGTTTGTAAATAGATAGATGGGCGTGCGAGTCCCTTTTCTAAAGTAGCAGACTGTTGTTCTGCTTGCGAACCTGTCTACACCAAAGATTCAGCTGTCATGTTCAAGTGGAATGCGAATGCGGAATCCTCCGGCACTATTGCGTGTATTAGTGACAACGAAAGATCGTTCGCATCTCAGCTTGTCAGACAATGCGACCTGAACCTTTGGTAATTCCTAAGACTAACAGAACTGACATAACTGCTTAAAGTTAGAACTATCAATATATTGCGCAATATTACATTGCATAGTGTCACGGTTGCGCATGGTAGAATGTACAGGGCCTGACACTATCCAACCAAATTGCGTGTTTAGTAACGTTGGACTGTTTGGTAAACGTATTCTGCCATCGATAAGTAGGTCCCTAAATCGATCTGCGCCTATTAATATGTCGATGCCTTGGGACTCTACAAATTGCGGATTTGCCAACTGAATATTCTCAGGATGCCTGAACTGCGTGCGTGGTATATTAACAGCTGGCAATGTTGATGTGATTTGCGGTAAAACGAAACACTTGATGTGTGTGGAGAAGGTGTTTATGAGTGATTTAATTTCTATATCACAGGTTTTCGTACACTGTGACACAGAATTACCTACTACTCGTATTTCATGAGTGGACTGTAATAGTGGAATATCTAATAAATTGTATAATGATTGTGTTATAAAACTACGTTGACTCCCATTGTCAAGAAGAGCGCGTACTGCGTCTTTATTGTTATATTTAGTCTACTACCTCGATCAATGCAGTAGGTAACAAAACGGGTTCAATATTAGAATTGTATGGGCACAGGTCATTAGTGTGAATTTTATTTAGATGTAAAGATTTTTATAACTTGCTACTCAAAGCAACGACGTTCCCGGGGGCAGAGTGAGGCACGAGGGAACAAACACCTGTGGATGCGCATGCGCACTACATATCAGCTGTGATTGCGCTGGCGCAGACCTCAGTTGACGACGGAAGCGTGGTTGTCGTACTAGATAATAAGCGTTTGTCATAGGCAATATATAGGCGTACACACCGGTGCGAGCGTACTGGTTCATGCCCGGCTGAACCGGTGTGTACTTTCCTTTGTTATTTCGTGCCGCAACAAGTGTAAATTATTTTTTTATTGCACACTAATGACTGCGACGGTGTTTTCTTCATTGGGATTGACAACGCTATTATCCAAAAACAGACAAGGCTGATTTTGTATTCTTTTTAATAAAATAAAATAAGCCATTGTAAAATATTTTTTTGGAATTTAGCCTCTAATTGCTTTTTATTTCAATTTGTATTCACCGATGCTGTCTATATATCTATCTATGAAATAAAAAAATGGGATCTTTGGGCTAGATTGTACTGGTTATTTAAGTAAACAAATCCCTAATTATTTACACATATTGAAGTATCAAAGCTTAGAAAAATAAAAACCAAACTGAAAATCTTATCGAATTTTTGCAGTGTTTACGAGGCTTTTATTTTTACCAATTTTTGGGTTTTTTGACTCGAGATTGAATATCAATCAGTCTAGGATATCATTCTTAGTTCTTATTATTCTATTATTTATGTAGAACTGAGGTATCAGCCAGCCAATGCGGCCAGGTCTGAATCACGTTTTGGAGGGCAGGTCCTGGACTTAGGGTCTTTCTTAATTGCATGTGACCTACCAGGTGGTATTCTTCTGACAAATGTTTATTCTGAACGCCGCAAATTAGAAGATCTTGGGCGGCTTTCATTGCAGCTGGAGTTGGGAGTACCGCTGCAAATAATTAAGCGCATGTTTATATTATAATATTTTAAAATGTTTGATGTTTCAACTACTGTATTCACAATTGCAATTGTATTCACAAAACGCTTAAATAAACCGTTAGCACAGAACATACCTCTGAAATCTCCAATGAATGCAATACCTATTGATCTTGCGTTGTACGTCATAGTATGGGCACCGACCAGTCCCCAACCAGCACCTTCATACACTTTTCCATTTCCACCAACAAGGAAACTGAAAATTAAATTTTAATTATTAGGGTGATCTCGACAAGCTCTTTTTTAGTTTACTGTAGCTTTTTTTATGTATAATAAATATGTAAACGGTTCGAGTTTGTACCTAACTATATAGTAGTACTTACGAATATCCAACATCAGTCTGGCCTTGCTGCATTAGAAATTTTCGTATAGACCTAGCCACGCTTTGGCATTCCTCATCCGTGGAACATTCGCGAGTAACAGTGTGAATGATGACTACTAAGTCTACTGGATTTGGGAGCACATCTTGACGAAGAGTAGGAGTACCAGTCCATTCCGTTATAGGAACGACGTTGCAGCTAGAATCTGAAAGAATATATTCTGTTTATATGCAACCAATGAATTCAAGGCAATTTTAAATGTATAACAATCATAGAGGCGAAAACATTACTGTTTTTATTATTTGGCTACGGAATCATAAAAGATATTGTTAAAACCAATTTTTGTCCCAATTATTTTTGAAGCAAATTATTTGCATAATTTTCCACTTTTTACTGCAAAAATTTAAGGACGCAACTTTTACGATTATAGAAATTAATATCTTCCCACCTACCGACTTAAATGAAAAAATCATTAAAAAATACCGACTGCAGTTTTCAAGATCTGTTTAAAGATAAACCTGTACTCTCGACTTTGTAGATTGAAAAAATCAACCCTCAGTTGTATTTATGAAGGCCATCGCTAATTTTTAACATACAAAGACGACAGCCACACACGAATTTTTTTTTCTGTTTTTTTTGTTACTGGCTATAAAACCCTAAATAGTGTTATTTTATTTGAGGCCCTTTTGTAATTAAGCTAACGTTTGTAAACACAAAACCAAGTCAATAACATACCTGCATAACACGTAAAAAGTCCAGCAATTACGACAAGTAAAACCTCAAGCTTCATTTTGACGTTTTAATGTCGAAATACAAATACAATATGCAAATAAATTTATTTGCATGATGCCTTTTATACTAATGAAAAACACGGGATGCATAGGGATCGGTAAAGTCCGGCCT
Source organism: Dendrolimus pini (assembly GCA_949752895.1). Classification (NCBI taxonomy): domain Eukaryota; kingdom Metazoa; phylum Arthropoda; class Insecta; order Lepidoptera; family Lasiocampidae; genus Dendrolimus; species Dendrolimus pini. Next base: position 18,844,015 of record OX457132.1, on the reverse strand, counting down.
CGGTGTATAGGAAAATCCAATTTTTTTCTCGTATTGAATAACAATGCTGCATATGTTCTATTAGGAAACAAATATATGAATTAATTAATTGTTCGTTATTTGTTTATGAAACTGGTGCGGTATTGGACATTTACCGAAAAAGGGAAGACCCCGGCTATTTCGTAATTAAGTAATAATATATATTACCATAGGTCTACTAGTGTAACAAGCGTTTTGTTCTAATGGCGTGGGCTATGTTGTAACGGAGAAAAAGATATTCTTTAAAAAAACTGGCAAAAAGGAAACCAACTTTAAGAGTAGTTAAATAAATATTTTCTACAACATCTTGAAGTCGGCATTTTCCAAATTTGTTGTTGTTTTATTTATTACTTTTTATATAATCTTGAAGTCAGATTTGTTTGCTAAAAAAAATTTTTTCGACTTCAAAGAAGGAGGAAGTTCTTCACTTTTAAGTTAATACGTATATGGTATCCAATAACAATAATTTTATACCAAATTATATTAAAGCTCTACTGAAGCTAACGCAACAAGAATGATCAAAATCGGGTCTGAAACAAAAAAAATGTGAACATACATACTACATAAAAAAAAATATCTTCGCGACGAACTGAGAAACTTCTCTGTTTTTGAAGTCGGTAAATAATATATTTCAATTTTATAAAATTTATATTAATAAATATATGATTTCAAAATATGTACATATCTTTAAGTGGGGTGATCCCAGCTACTTAAGCTCTTGGGTGTAGTCAGGAATATATAGCACGGGATGCTAATGAAGCATCCCGTCACCATTTTAGTTGAGAGATTAGGCATGTAACAGTTTGTGTTAATATTGTTACAAATGCATACCACCCTGAGACTTGTTAGTGCTGTGCATTTCTAGAACCTGACTCACCAGCCCCATCAAAGGCAGATTCGAAGGTTAGCGGCGCTAATTGGTTTTCTATTCAGGATTTAACATACCCATCACTTCTTAATACCCTAACATTTTTACAATCCATTTTTTATAAGTATTACAAAATTTGAATTCCAACAAGCGACACTACTGTGCTTATCCGTGATCCAGCTTTGCACAGGTATCAATATGTATGTATGTATTGTTACAACTCAGGTCCCGACAAATTCAAAATCCACCTGCATATTAAAAAAAACACATTATATTACCTGTCGGCATTTGAACTAATTGTAATTCTTTTATGATCGTCTTCTTTTGTTCACTTATTTATTGGCATACGTTTCTAGAGAATAGCCCATTGATTTAATGTACTCATCTATGGCCGACTCATTAGCCAGATATTTCGGATTTCGTCAACTGCGATACGAACACACTACATTTGTGCAGTATAAAGCGATGGCCTAATTGAGGGAGGGCGCAATCAAGCGAGAACCACGATCAAAGCTTGACGTATGTACAATCGGGAATCTATTAGTGACGGACTTTGCGCGTTTTATTGAATTACGACCTTCTGCATTACGTTTGGATTTTTTGTGTTCGGTTATATTTGTATCCGTGCCATGCGTGTTTGTATAGTTCTAATAAACTCTATAAAAATAATAATTCTAACAGCATTTAAATTCGAGTCCCCCAACTCGTAACAATATTAAATGTCTTAATTTTTAATGTTTTTCATTACGATATTGCCTTAACCATATTGGGTACGAATACACGGTACGAAGGTTGGTATGCGCCCACACGTCAACAATAAAACAAATTGTAACTTATATTACAAAATGTAAAAAAATTAACTACGGTATTTTCAGATTTCTAAAATCTGTAAATTAAATTAGTTACTTAGTTGCTTTGTTATAATGTTTTTGTCGGTTGTTAAATTTTTTCTAGTTGTTAAACTTGTTATTTTGTTATGTTTTTATTGTATTGTTCTGCGTTGATGACATTTGAAAAATGAAAAATAATAGGTTTTTTTTTCAGTCGGTACCTGACACGGTCGACCGCTTATCTGACATTTATGTACTTGGCTTGGTCGAAAAGTATAGGTGTGTGTGGCGACCAGCTTACACCCTTTAAGTCCTTACGCCCAAATGACAGAGAGAGAGAGAGAGAGAGAGATATATATATATATATATATATATATATATATATATATATATATATATATATCACTTTATTGTGCATCAAAACATACAATTACAAAAACAGGTCATTTTTACCATATTTTCTAGGCGATACAATAGGCGACCTTATCGCTCAAAGCGATCTCTTCCAGGCAAGCTAAGTCAAAAACAAATTTGAATCAGAGGATGTAGGTGGTGCAGGAAAAAGGCAATGGGTACATAAATACTCAAACTAATTTAACAAATAAATAATTTAAGAAAATACGTACATATATAAATAGTCATAAATATACACATATACAATTATACATTACAAAAAAGTGCCACGTATCCGTCACATCCTCGAGTAAAGACAGCTCTGTATCAACATAAAGTCAGTCGCATGCAAACGGCTTAGCGAGATCAGCCAGTTAAAATATAATATTTATTATCAAATCCAATCCAATCACTGTTAATAGTTGCGTTTTGTTTTACGTAACAAAACATAATAACAAACCTCTGTAATAAGTTTTTCCCCGTACCATAACGACGGGTGCAAAGTAAATAAAGTTATTAAAATATGACATTATTTGTTTTGCATATATCACATTATTTCAATAAATTTTCGTACGTAAAAAAAGGCCAGCTACGTATGTTATTTCAAATACTACGACGTTAATACGACCATCTTTTCGCTCTCCTGTAAAGTAGCTATTTTGCAGATATCTCTTTTTACTTTGCACCCGTCGATAAAATACCTACACATAAATATAACAAACGACACGTAACTATGTTCTTAGTATTTATTCATTACTTAGGTATTTATATTAAACAACTTACAAATCATTCCCCAAAGTCGAACACAAAATCTATTGTTGGTATACATAACTCAAATAATGAGGATAGCTGTTCATGTAAATTAATATCAAAGTTTCCCTCACATCCTTAATCCCCAAAGGATAGATATAAAATAATAAGCGTACGCTATCTGCCAGAGATATTTGGGTCCCAATCTATTATAATTTTGCACCCACTACCAATATCATCATACATCATAATTTCTGGAAAAAATTAGATTCAACTCGTCATGCTTATCTGAGGCCTGTGATCCAAAACGAAGATAGACAGAGAGGATAGGAAAAGAGAGATTTACCAGGTAAATTAATTATTTAAAGAAATTAAAAGGAGTTTCGTGTTGAGCGAGCGCTCATATTGTAGATTGTTGTATTGTCAGTTCACATAGATTGATCAACCTTGCTTCAGATAAAAAATATGAGACATAAATTATCCAAAGCTGTATAGCGTTGACAGTAAAAGCTTTGTTGTAGAAAGATGAATTACGCGCAGGGGTGTTCAAGCTAAGTTTAGTGGAAGGGCGTAAATTACGAGAGCATGAAAGGAATTCAAAGCGTTCTTTAAAATACTAAGATGAAATCGTAAGATACTGCAACACTATTTTATTATTTTACTTACTTACTTTATCTTTCTGTCAAATTTCATCCATATTAATCGAGTGATTTTAAGAAAAATGATCCTTAAAATGGTACATAAAAATTAAATGCTATTTAATTATTATTAATTATTGTAATGTATATCTCTGAAGACCACGGGCCATGTAAATGGCCCTTAGTTTTGGAGGGATTGCGTAGGGCCATGGGAAGGCCACCACGTAGAGGCCGTTGACAAATTTAATATAAATGTGGCGTGACACTGTCCGGCAATTGTCCCTGTCTAAACCATATAATAATGCACCCAAGGAGAAGCCGTGGCCAGTGTAGGACTATTGTGGGAAATGAGGACAAAAATTACCGGGGTATTGGGTGAACTACTAGGGGTCTGGGAATATGGACTATGGCGTCTGCCCGTCGTAATGTTCTGGAAACATGGGAAAATTGGCAGACGGTGACTCGCCACATCCTGCATGGGCCCCAAAGAATGCGATAGAAGACAGGGGCAAGATGGTTGTGTGTGGTTAAGGAGTGTCGAGAGATGGGCTGCAGGTTCACCGAAGCTACTTCCGACATTAGGCCATTAATCACTTCCACACCTGTAGCCTTAGCCTTGAGTCTTAGCTCTAGCGATCTCCACTCCATGCCGGCTGGCTAAGGCAAGCACGGAGGTGGGGGGCCTTGCCTTGACCTTATTATTATTATTAATTTTGGGCCGGTCTGAATTTTGCACCCGGGCGTCTCCTATGCTTAAGATGGCCTTAAAATCTACATAGTAAGTAATCTATATAGTAAGATAGATAGAGACATCTATAACATGTGTGACATGTGTAAACTAAACTAATATCTACCACAGGAAGATGAGCAGAGGCTTGCTTCGATACTAGCTAAGGTGGTAATATAATAGTATAGTTTACATAAAGTATTGTAGTGTAGTAATTATATTTTGGGACAAAATATTGTTATTTAAAAAATATATAAGCCATTCGCTAATTTACGTTCAGTGTTTTTTATTTTTATATTAGTATAGATTCATATCTTTAGCAAATTAGTTCCGGCAGGTACTTAAGTAAGCATCTCGGGATTTTATAAACCCAAGGCTACATACACTAAATAACTTTTTATAAAGCGGTTGTAAATCAATACGATTGACAAAATCAATATAAAAACCATGTGCGTTAAAGTATTTTAACTTTTTGTCAGTCTACAAAATGTTAAATGGAATATTCTCGTGATGCCTTTGTATTCGAGAAATAAACACAATAAACGAATGTATTTGTCGTGATGTAAGTACATATATATTTTATGGTTCAATAGTCAAATTCCAAAAGACGTTAACAATGAACGTTTGTCACCTACATAGAACGCTTCAATGTGGAATGTCACGCATTTGCCCAATTTCTATCATTGCCGATGTCCGTGGACATTTATCATATTAGAGGTAGTCTACTTTTAGTGCAAAATTAGAGGTTTACAATACAAGGCCCCAATTCTGCTATTGCTAACGATCTGGCGTTGCGAATGGATTCAAAGTAAAAAAAATTATTGCAGTTCAGCAGACAGGCGGACGGATTGATGGAAAGCGGTTACCATCGCCTATGGATATTTGCAACACCAAAGGTGCTACAAATGCGCTGCTGCTCTCTTAAGGGAGACTGGAACCTGGTCACTAATGCCGGAACCCAACTCAAGGTTGTTATGGCGACATACTTTAGGCTAGGGTTGTTTTTTCGCCTCTTACGACAGACCGCCCGGACTCAGGAAATTATATTCTTTCTCCGTTCCTGCACGGATAAAAAGTATGAGTCCGTTGTATCATAATGCTAAAACTACGTGTTCTACTACATCCGCAATATCCTCTTGAAGGTGTAGCGATGCTACAACATAAAAAAGAAATCGATATTACCACTAGCCGAAATTATTATTGAAAAAGTTTAAATATTTATTTCGCAAGTTGTCGTTTACAAGGATTACTAATTTAAAACAAAATACTCACAAAATTAAAAAGCTTGTAAAAAGATGAAAATATTAAATTTGAGCGATGACAACCCATTACCAATGGGATAAAAAGGATCCGATAAGGATAAGGTAGGAGGGGTAGGATAGAAAAGATGAGATAAAAGAAATGGGACAATAAATGAGTTGGGAGAAAAGGGATATTTCCACCGTCAGGGCCGAATCTAGGGGGGAAGCATCTAATCATTAACGCAATTGGGACCACTAAAACATCCAGTACTTTAAGCACATAAATAACTTGGCATAGGTTAAAAAACTTGGGGAGGCCTACGTCCAACAGTGGCCTGAGATTGGCTGAAGAAGAAGAAGGTTATAAATCAATGACGCACGCGTGTCCACCAGTTGGCGTCTGATGGCTGAAATGATGATGATGCAATAAGTAAATGATGAAAATATAGGCGAGCGCGGGCGGCATCCATTTGATGTTTTCATATCCTGTTTGAAATTGTTGATCGAAGGTTGTTTTATAGTTTTATTTATAATCCCCACCATAAATAGCTAGCTTGCTTTCTCATCACACCTGTAAAAGAAAGTTGATGATTATTGCTATACTCAGAAAAACAAATTAATTAAAAGACTGTTGTTACTCACTAAAAACCTGCTTGCGTATAAGTCCACGCACACTAAATTAGTTTTAAAGCCTGATTCACATTTATATTAGTCAAATTGTTAACTAGTGAATAAATCTTTATCGCAGCTTGGAGATATCTACATAAGCGATAATTTATTACTTAACTTGAAAAAGTCAATCCCAATGATCGTAGGGACATAACTCACCAGTAAAAGAGCCATTCGTAGATTTCTCTTTGAATGAATTCCCATCGCTTCTGCTATTTAAATTTCATTGATTACCTAGTTCAAAGCAATGTTAGTCTGCTAACCGACTTCATTAAGGCCCAGTTCTTACCAACCGATCATTTGCCTTATTATCGGTTAAAATTTGACATAAGCTCGATACAAGTAATGCCAAAATTCAACCGATGGTAGGGCAAGTAAACTAATAGTAAATTATAGAAACCGACCATAACTAAACCCAACTTCATTGGAGTACGCATAATTTTTATGGCAGGCTATTAATAACTTAAGGTTTTTTTAGAAAGATTAAAGAAAATCTTCTTGTTAACCTAATAATCCAGTTTAACTATCAAAATTAGATTTCTTGTAAAACTGCTCAGGAAGTTTTAAAGATTTAAAGCAACCAATATTAAATATAATAATTAAAAAGATTTTTTAATTAGATGATACATAGAACGCAGTTGAAAGAAAAGCTTTATTCTCTAAAAAAGGCCTTTAAGCTCGTGTAAAAAACATTAAAGTAAATAAAGAAACGTGCATTAAAATTACTTTCAAGTGGGCTAAGCCTTTGCCGGCCCACTTCACTGCAAAGCAGAGGCTCCAGATTCTTTAACTGGCGTAATAATCTTCGGAAACGAACTTTGCGTTATTCATCATGGTCTAGGTGTAAAGGCCTGGGTTTGATGAGACCCCGGTTGTGCTGTGGACTGATGTAGTATATATGTTTATTACACGATACGTCCGCACGAATTTATATATATATATATATATATATATATATATATATATATATATATATGTATGTATATATATATATATATATGTGTGTGTGTGTATATATATATATATATATATATATATATTTATGTATCATTGATTGCGATTCTAGTTTTTATGTTTCGCATTGATGTAAGATTCCCGTGAAGACACGTTAAGATCTCAGCGGTAGATTAACGTTGGTTTTAACAGACCAGCATTGTGTTGAGACTGGTGCTTCTTTTAACACAAGTTTGTTTATTTCTAATTTATTTCTTTATAGGATTAGCTAATGTAATTTGTCCTAAATAAAATAATATTGTTTTTTTTCTAATAAAAACTATATATATATATATTTACATAAATCGTTCATTACTCACGTTCAAGTATGAATCTACTTTCCACCAAAGCTCAACCGGGTTCTCATCGGCCCAGGCCTTTATACTTGGTGTCTGAGATCGGCCCTAGAAAGGTCTGTTATACTAACTACCTTGCTTAAGCTATTACACAATGTGTGTGTTTATAATTATTTATTTACTATAGTTTCTATGTCACTAAGATTGCACGTTAACAAATAAATGAATATTGTTACACGCCGACAAAGTCAACGCACACCTGTAGTTTATTACCTTTCCCGCATTAGGACATCTGTTGTTTACTTTATGTTTAAAATCTGTAATTAATAAAAACATCCTATTGTTATTGTACTCGTTTATGACCGCAGGTGTGCAGATTACTTTTTCTTGAAAAATTCAGTCCACGCAGTCGATTGTTGTATTGTATAGTTTAGTATAAATGCCCGAACGGAAGGGTCAGGCAGGCAAGCGAGGATTACGTTACGAGCAAGACGTGTACATTCGATAAGCTATATAGTGACGGACTTTGTGCGTGTTATTGAATCGCGCATTACGTTTGAACTGATTGTGTTCATTTATATTTGTACCTGTGTTATACGTGTTTGTATAGTCCTAATAAATTCTATAGTAATCCCAACGGCATTTTAATTCGAGCCCCACACTGATAACAATATAATGCATTTAATAAAACAATAACGTGACTTATCACGTTCAATGACACCTGTACATACGTAGGTCATTACCAGCTTTCGTCATAGACCGTTACTTGACTTAATCTTTGACCCCAAGCCCATATTCGAGGACAATAGTCGTGCGCAAACCAACGGTTCTAATGAGAAACTCAATCGGGAAAATTAACGTGACACACTGCACCAGCAATATTTATTTACCAGGTTGCGGTATACGTCAGAGTAAACATGGATACTTACGCTGAACGTGGCAGCACGCATTCTTACTGCACTCGGGACAGGGGCAGGCTCTCGGCCATATCATGCTCGCTCTCTAAGATGAGCAAGACAGTATATGTAATGGGACCTTTAATCTACAAAAGACTACCTCTCAATATAAAATAATCGGAAAAGTCTCGGTTTTTTTAAGAAGAGATTAAATAGTTATCTTATCGAGCAGACGCCCTACTCAATAGAGGATTTTTTTTATTTAAATATGATTAATTATATTATATATTTTTTTCATTAATGAAAATTGTGAATGTAACTGATATGACGTGTACATATAATTGTATATTATTGTACGAAATAAATACTTATGACTTATGACTGTGCATATCTCGTGTTCTCGAAAATACTTTATGATACCATAGTCATTTTCGCGAAAACGAAACCCTTGTGAAATTGTTGTGAAATTGTCCTGGTTACTTTTCACGGGAACTATTAGGTTTGTATATGTGATTTTTAGTAAGAAAACTAGAGTTTACCCCGCGGCTGTACTGCGGGTCAAACTCTAGTGCGTACCTCTTGTTCAAAGAGCAGGCGTTAATAGGTTACAGTGTATGATATTTTTATATTGGTGCTATTTGCCCCTGGAAGATTTACTTCATTTTATATCGCAAATTTACCCATCTCCTGGGATGAAAAGTAGATAGATAGATAACATTTTATTGTACACCAATACAAACATGAACTATAGATATAATTTTAGTCTTTACTAAAATTATATCTATAGTCTTATCGCTAAAAAGCGATCCCTTCCAGACAACCCCCGGGAATGAATTGAGATGATAATGGCGATGGTGGTATACGTAACATATCGTACGAACTACTTACATTTTAATAATAAATACATAAATTATATATGTATATATATATATATATATATATATATATATATATATATATATATATATATATGTATATATACTTAATATACATACCATACAAATACATATCTACAAAATATATAAATGAATTTAAATATCATATTCCAACGGACAGGTAGTATTTTTTGATCATAGTTTTAAATATCGTTAGCGATTTTGCTTGACTGATTGTGACAGGAAGCGCGTTCCAGAGCTGTATAGCCTTAACAGTAAAAGAATTGTTATAAAAAGTTGAGTTATGCGCAGGAGTGTTCAATTTAAGTTTAGTAGAAGGGCGTAAATTATGAGAGCATGAAAGAAATTCAAAATTTTGTTTAAGGTAATCAGGAGTACTAGGGACAAATAAAATACTATAGAGAAAAGCAAGGATGTGAGTATTCCGGCGAAATCGAATTGGCAACCACTTGAGTTTTTTTCGGAATTCAGAGACATGGTCATATTTACGTAGTCCAAATATGAACCTTATGCAAAAATTTTGGAGGCGCTCAAGTTTATTAAGTTGTTCTTGGGTTAAATTTAGATAGCTGGCGGCAGCATAATCAAGGATAGGAAGTAATAAGGATTCTGCTAGCTTAATTTTGGTGGTAATGGGTAAGAAATTCCTCAACCTTCTAAGGGATTTGGATGAGAGGTAAAGCCTTAGTACGGTGATATGAGGTCGCCAAGACAGCTCATTGTCAAATATAATGCCAAGGTTTTTTACCTTATCACTAAAAGGAATGATTGTCCCGTCAAACATCACACTAGGTATGGTGATTCGACCTCGTTAATCATCCGTGAACTACCGATGACGATGACTTGCGTATCTATATCTATGTGTATTCAGACAGACAGATCGAGTTACTATCGCATATTTTTTATAGATTATGAATTTTTATATCTATATATTTGAGAAATGATTGGTCGAACGAGTAGAACAAGATATGAAAGTTTGTATGGGAACAAACTTTCATCCTCTGTTCTACTCGTTCTAGTTTTACTCATATTTCCTTAAACCACGAAGTCTATCTATCTGTAAACTACATAAACGACCAAAACTAAAAAAAATTACACAAATACCAAAACTACACAAACTACCACAACTATCACAATTTTTTTATTGCATGAGTTCAGCAGACAGGCAGACGGCCCACTTGATGGAACGCGGTTTCTGTCGCCTATGGACATTTGTAACCCCAAAGATGCCACCAGTGTGCTGACGCTCTCTAAAGGGAGTCTGGAACCTGGCCACTAATGCCGGAACACAACTCAAGGTTGTTATGGCGGCATACTTTAAACCAGAGGTGATAGTAATCCAGTCGGGCAAATACCCTACTACATGTGGGTTGTTTTGTCGCCTCTTACGACAGGCCTCCCGGCCGTAGGAAATAGTATTCATAATACGCATCTGTGAAAGCTCCTTTGATAGTGTAGTGGTGGTGCGGTGGTTAATGTTGGTACGGCGTTATCCTCCAAAGTTCCGACACCAAATAACACTCACAAATACAGAAGGAGTTAACAACTTTATTCATGAATATCAGCAAACGAGTTTTATAATTTTGATATACAATATTAATTCAATGAAACACACGACAAAAATATAATTACTAATGAATCGTGGGACGGTATGCGCGCGTGTCACGGGACAAGGTCATGAGCCGCACTCTGGTGATCGAATTCGACTATCGTATCTAGGTGTTCCCATTGGATTGCGACGACATTTTAACGTTTCACGGCAGTCGCTTTATCGTTTACACGTCATTAGCAAGCTACAAATCTACAGTCGCGAGGGGAAGGGAAAACACGTGTAAACGACGAGACGATATTTTTATCGTGGCTACGATAGATTTGCCGTCACGATTTAGTCGTAACGATTTTTTATCCTTTTACGACTGTCGTGCTAGCCGTTCCCACTGTCATGACAATCTGTCGTCACTGCAAAAAATGGCGTAGTCAACAGTAAATCGTGTCGTTCTATATGTGAACACCTCCATTTAAACATATAAGCCACGACACTTAAAACTACACGACTATCTGTCGTCACGACAAGTGGGAACGCGCCCTAAAGGTAAAAATAAGACGTAATTAACGCCAGCTTTTAGTAAATGATGAGCTAAGCGCGAAGTACCTGCAATTTCGTAGGAATAGTGACGATTACATGACGTTTGGAGGTTTGTAAACAATTCAAAACAATTATGTTTGAACTGGTTTCTGAAAACGTGGGCTACAACATCCTTGAACATTTTTCCGGTTGTGATTTTTTTTATGTTTAGACCTTAAGAATTAAGTCCTAAGATGCATTTTGTTATTCAAGTTTTGATAACAAGATACTGCGTATGAGTTCTTCGCTCATCGAAGGTCCCTCTGCAGAACTGCATCTTCAATTATTCGAATACTACGGAACCTGGTTTAAAAGCCTATGAAGACCTGATTCAAATGGGTGTTTCACAAAATTAGCCCTGCGCGTGCGATATTTACTTCGATGGAACAGCGTCACTTATAGAACTTGTGAGCGTGGCAAAATAAAATAACTATAATATATTTCTTATAATATTGTTACGGGTGCAGGACTCGAATTAAAATGCCGTTGGAATCACTATAAAATTTATTAGAACTATACAAACACGTATAACACAGGTACAAATATAACTGGACACAACCAGTACAAACTGCACGATTCAATAACACGCGCAAAGTCCGTGACTATATAGCTTATCGAATGTACACGTCTTGCCCGTATCTTAATCGTCACTTGACTCCTCTTCCCTCCGTTCGGGCATTGTTTTTGCACTAAACTGTACAATACAACACTCGACTGGATTTTCCACGAAAATGTAATCTGCACACCTGCTCAATTATTCCTGCGAACAGCCATAAACGCGTACGATACACAATAGGCTGTTTATCTAAATAAACAAAAGAAGTCCAAATTCGGGAAAGTAATAAACTGTGCCTTATGGCAGATAGGTGTGCATTTACTTTTGGCGGCATGTAACAACATTATATGTTACTTTAATTGATTTTAGCGATGTAGGTTTAACAGTAATAAGAATTTTAAATATTTTTTACTTTTTCAGCTTTTTATACCAACTTAATACTTTTTGCACTAGTATGGGTCATTTTCTTATTGTAGTTTTAAATACTTTAAAGACAGTATGGTTACCTTTACAATCCCACATTCCTATCTCGTTATCAACATACAGCTAGCCTAATATAAAATAAATAGATCAAGCCTTCGTCGACTCTTCATAACTAAGATATTTGTAAATTTTAGATTTTAAGAAAATCCTTTTGAATTTCTTTTACTGTAACTAAAATATATCTTTACTGCTGGAATGTACAGTGCATAATAAAATATTTTGTTTACCGTTCCTTTAATTTATATTACATCACCGGAGCACCAGGTAATAACATTTGGGGCTATAATATACCTGGCATGATGTCACCACTAAGAGTCTTAAATATAATAAATTAAATCAAAGGGGTAGTAATATTTTACTGATTTCTATTATTACTGAAAAATTACAAAATTGATCATACAAAAACAATGTAATACAAAATCTTCTTTTTCGGCAAATCCACTGCAATGAATTGTATAACACAATTATATGTACATATAAAATATTTTTATAGTTCAAAACGCTAAATTTTATTGCTTATTATCATTTAAAATCCATCATTCGGATCCTGCTTCCAAATTAGAAAAAAATATTTTGACAACTTTAGCACAATACGTAGTACAGCAAACCACAAGAATAGTTTTTGAAATAATAAGATTGAATAGACTTACGGATAGTGGAGTGTGCCTAAAAATAAAAAAACTTCGTTTAAAAAAGCTGACTTCAAAAACTAAAAAGTATAAAATAACTTATTTCTAAAGCTATTTTTATTAATATATATTATCTTAAACATCTTAAGGTCGGTGCTTAGTAATTTTCAAAATATTGTAATTTTTATGTATTACTTTGCACCGACTTCAAGATGTTTTAGATAATATATATTAATAATAATAGCTTTAGAAATAAGTTATTTTATACTTTTTAGATTTTGAAGTCGATTTTTTTAAACGAAGTTTATTTTATTTTATTTGTTACTTTTTAGTGTCTATCTATGTATGGGTAGACCTACGAAAGATGCCGCGCTTCTTAAAAAATATAGGTTCCAAGAAACGGGAACAAAAAAATGTTCATAAAATGAAAACTACTGAGCCAGCCTATGTCAATTTTTTAGGGGACCAATTGGAAGCTATTCCGCGTCAAACAAAAAATAATCACGTAAATTGGATCATAAATCTCGGAGTAATCGGTGAACAATCATAAAAAAAAGATTCCGACGAATTGAGAACCTCCTCCTTTTTTGAAGTCGGTTAAAAAGGTTTCATTTAATATTTAGACATCGGAATCCCAATAAAAACAGTCTGTAAGCATGCTGTAAGCATAAACAACGTCGTAAAATCATACCATATTTAAAAACAATGATTCAGAAAAATATTACAAATTCGTGTCATTTTTTTTCTAAGGTTTCCAACGAGTCTACGTGTTTTCAAAATATTTACCTGTTGTTCTAAACTTCATGTTAGTTTTAATATTTTAGCATGATAATTGCTTTGTAAGTAACGTTAAAGATGACTTAGTGACTATCTAAAATTGGAAAATATTTTCATAATAATTTGGGGTCGATACTATATGTCTTTTCCCTCATAGTTTTCTGTTCGGGCAGGAAATGTGTCTATTTATTTCTGGGTGTACAGTTATTGATATATCCAGTGTATTAGATAGACCTATCGTCAATTATGACGTATAGGTCTATTTAATATATGATATGATCTATATTTCAACTAATTATAGTTGAACTATAGAAATTTGAGTTAAAAACAAAAACAACATATTTCGCAAATATGCAAAAGCAAATAATGATAAATAAATAACGGGCACACAAGCAACTCATTGTATATTACTAAGGGCTGGTTCAATCACCATTTAAATATTTTCTTAAGTTTAACGTCGGAATAACTAAAATCAAATTAATTACCGCAATTAAAACTGTTAAAACGTAGTTTTATTACCACCATATAAAAGTTATTCGTATACATGCGTTAGGTCTTACAAGAATGGATAAGGTGAGAAATGATTATATAAGGGAATCTTTGAAAGTTGCACCCGTGACTGAAAAATTGAGAGAAGATTAAAGTGGTATGGGCATATGAGAAAAGATGAAAGTCATGTTGCAAAAGGAATGGTTAACTACAAGATGGATGGGTACAAATATAAAGGTAGACCAAAAAAGAGATAATTGATTGAGTGAAGGATGATATGATGATTTTTGGTGTGATAGAAGATGTATGTCAGAATAGAGGAGTGTGGAAGGAAAAGACACATTGTGCCGACCCCAAATAATTGGGTAAAGGTGAAAGAAAAGATAAAGATACAAGTTATTCGTAGAATCATGGAAGAAGAACACTATATTTTATCATGGTGGAATGAAAAATAAATAATAATAAAACAATTGAATAGTTTCACTATTGAAATTACTCAGGTTATAATTTATTCAACTGATAAATTTTATGTGACGATTGAAAATATTGGTCTTAGTTAAGCAAGCTACCCTTGTGTTACGGATAATATACAACAATCTGCTTTGGGGCCAACCCAGACACCCAGACCGTATTTCTTTTATGAAATTTACCATGCAAGGATCAACCACAGAGCCCGTCTGTCTCTCTTTTCATAAGAGACACTCAAAACGAGCTGTTTGATTTGTTATTTTTATTTGATTACAAGTTTTAACTTTTTCTTATTTCAACCTTTAGGAATATTAGAAATATAAAGTCATCTTTTATCATTTATCAGACTGGTAATTTTTAATATAAGCATGTTTAAATACAAACCTAATAACATACACACAATTAATTCTTTTTATTTAACCATATTACCTGTAGTTGACATCAATTGCCATTATACAAAAAAAAATTGTACTTATCTTGTACTTATATTAAATATAAAAAAGTATACATAGTGTATACTGAGTACTAAATATTTACTAACAAAAATTGCAGTTTATAAATAAAAGAAATCTGATACGTTTTAATATAATGTTTGTATTTATATATTATTGTTACGATTTGCAGGACTCGAATTAAAATGACGTTAGAATTACTATAGAGTTTATTAGAACTATACAAAATCGTATATCACAGGTACAAATGTAATAACACGCGCAATGTCCGTCACTGAATAGATTACCGAATGTAGTACACACGTCTTGCTTCGCTTGTGCTTATCACTCGACTGCCTCACCCAGCCGTTGGGGCATTGCTTTATACTGTACAAATACAATATATCTACTCGACCGTTTGGACTGAATTTTAAACACAAAGTAAACAAAAGAAGTCCAAATGCCGAAAGGTAATAAACTGCAGGTGTGAATTGGTATTTGTCGGTTGTAACATTATTATAAAAATAAATACAAACGTATCAGATTTCATCTACTTATAAACTGCATTTATTATTTGTAAATATTTCATAGGTATTTGTACTTAGTATCCAGGTATGTATATGAAGTACAAATATCAAATATTTACTATAATTACCATTGCTGTCAACTACACGTAATATGGTTAAACAAAAAGAATACATTGAATATATTAACCTGTTTCTGCGACGTAATTATTCATAAGACAATAGAATAGCCAGCCAAAATGAACATAATTTAACAACCTGTTAACTAATTACAAAAGACACCGCATGGGATATTATCAAAACTTTTAATTATACATGAATAATACATTTAACAATGTGAAAATTAAGCCGGACCTTAATGAAAAAGAACTTGAACAACACAACAAGGAGACGCCAACATGCACAGATAGTAGCAGGATAATAAATGGAAATCTGTACAGTTGTATCATGGAAGAAAATGCGATAATTTATTATAATTGGTTAACTTATATATATAAGTTATGTTTTGTTGTGTGTGTTGCTACAATTATTTCATATATGTACTAGCTGTCCCGGCAGACGTCGAAAAGCTTCGATCGATATGCCAACAGCAGCGCCACATACCGGGTCCAATTGTCAACCAACACAGAAACCTTCTCTGGCTCATGCACAACAACTTTGCTAAACATCATCACATGATCAAATGTATAGTTTACGATTCTATAAAGGACTTATTATATTATATATATAAGAAAGAAAAAAAAGATGTGCTATTTAAATTATTGCTTTCTCATATTGTTTTTAGTCTGTTATTCATTTACCTTTATCAAACTGCATTATACTACAGGTGGCCCACGAAAAAGTTGCATTTTAAAATTGCTATAAAAAACAGATTTTCTGAGCCCCAAATACGGCAGTTTTTGAAGTAATAACTTCTTATGGGAAGGTTAACCGCTTCGTTACGTAACGCGTTACGGCGCCAGTCTGTCTGGCTTCCCATTCTCTCACGCAAGTTATCACTTCTGTCGGGCGTCCCGAGACGCACACTTTTTTTCTTTATTGACATAACCACCGAAGTGGAAATGAGCTTCATCTGAAAAGATGATTTTTCGATAAAAGTGCTCTTACTGTTTCGATTTTGTAAAACTCACCATTTTGGAAGTAAGTTTTCAATATTTCCCAATTTTCTTCAAGCGTAAACTTAACCATTTCGTAAACCGCACACATACCCTTTTAAATATTTGACACATTGGCAAGTCATTCGAGCTGTCAAAGCCGAAATAATCGATAGTTCAGAAAGCAACCGATAGATGGGCCATCCCATATATATGAGTATATTGTTGTTGTTATGTGTGTTGTGTTGTCCACCGTGACTTCACTTTATGGTCCCAGACGGAAGAACAGCGCTAGTCGTTGTTGGCTAGCATTATGCTGAGACTGAGTCCAATTTAGGACTTATTTTGTTTCTATTTCTATTTATATTAACTTAGTTTTTGTCCTAAATAATATATTTTCTTTCATTCTTTCTATAATGACTATCACAAAGTAAATAATGTAACTTTGATAAACTCCTAATTCCTACGCAACTATATTCCTACTACTATCTATAATTATTATTACTCTATATACACATGAAACACACCTTCCTACTTAATTTCATCCATATTGACAAACGGTCAGTTCCTATATCTTACCAACAGATCATTTGCCTGACTGATGTATTAAAATTTGATATAAGCTCCATACGAGTAATGTCAAAACTCATCCCATGGTAAAGCAAGTAAGTGAATAAATAGTAAATTATAGGAACCGGCTATCAGTGGTCAAGAAAACCATAATATACAAAAACAGACTAATAGGGCGATAGACGTACATGATGAAAAAGTAAAAATACGTTTTTGCCTAGACGTCTACAAAACTAAAACTCGAATATCCTGTGTCCAACATTGTCCATGACCACTTTTTTCGACTCGTGATAGATCATTCATTTATTTATTTCTCTTATTTTATTCATTTTATAGTTAAAAATATGTATATTTTATTTATTCTTTGTTTAATGTTGTTCTTATTATAAATAATATTAAATGTTCATTAGTTTGTTTTTCTGTGAAGGTGACGTTACTGCCTGGCACTAACAGAAGACCAGCGTTGGTTGTGTAATCAGCATTTGCGAGTTAGGGCAACTTTAGTTAACCTTTGGCTTTTGTTAAGCTACTTATCAATTAATCAATAACTTTTTTTGCACACCAATACAAAAAAAAAGAAATTACAGACCAAAACTGTTTCTCATTGTGCACAAAGGGCGGTCTTATCTTTAAAAAGCGATATCTTACAGACAACCCCATATGTTATGTATAATTTATATTTTAAATAACTCTAAATAAACGTATTTTCTTTCTTTCTTTCTATTTTATCTATGTCTCTGCAGATATAAAAATGACCCAGACTTTTGGAGGGCTTGCGTGAAGAAGGCCCATTGACAAATTTAATCTAAATGTGGCCGACGATTGACACTGACCGGCGATTTTCCCTGTCCACGCCATATAGAAATGCACCCAAGGACAATGACTAATAGGTAGACTATTGTAGGGAATGAGAACAAAAGGTACTGGGCTATTGGGATGAACTGCTAGTGAAACTAGGAATCTGAGCTATGGGGACTATGTGGCCCGCCCGTCACAATGTTCAAGAAACATGAAAAAAATATTTATATTATTCTTATGGATGCGATGAAGCGGCACGCAGTCACCGCGGCTGCAGACATCAAAGGCGGCAATAACACAACTGATTTATTTATAATTACATAAAATAAACGACTACCCACAATTTACATACATTCATCATAAAAAGAATAAATTCATTTACAGAGAAGTAGCCAGTTACATTAAATATACATTCTATTAGGACACATGTCCATTTGTAATTACAAAATATAAAACTTTACTTTTAATTTTTTTGTTTTATTATTTATATGTGAGGGTAGTCATAAAAGGAATGTTAGAGCGGTATAAATTCTGAATAAGGCCAGGGCCTTATTACCTTTTTTGGCTACAATATCACTGATAAATGCTGATAATATCAACAAGGCAGACAACAAAAACTATTAAGAAGTTAAAAAAAATATTGCGGGCAATGATGCAGTCAAGAATTTAATTCTAAATATAACCCACTCCCCTCTGTCACTGAATCTTGTTATAATTACTTATCTCCAAAAAAATATTGTCCAAAAAAAGAATGTTAAACAGATTCTAGGACATCGATCAAAAGTAAACGCATTAAAAACCTCCAAAACAGAACTGACATTCCGGACATACTTATTGAGTTGAGGTCAATTATTTATTTTAGTTCTGCATAATTAATACCTTGTAAAAAATTTTTTAACTTTCTGTGTGTATAAATTGATATAATAACAATGCTGTTATCACCTCAATCGTTTCATTGCTAAGGTATTAAAGCCATTCTAGAATTTAATAGACTGTGTACATTCTAGGAACGCTCCTCATCAACAGTGACCTGGAATCCATTTTTTAGATTTGTATGTTTGTAACGAATAAACTAAAAACTACTGGGCCGATTTCAAAAATTTTTTCACCGTTCGAATGCTACATGATCCCTGATTAATATAGGTTCTATAAAAATTAAGGACCCCTACTAAAACTTCAATACCTAAACCCATCAATCTAAACAAAATACTTGGCGCTCGAATGTGCGAAAGTCTTCGCATATAGTATGTATGAACTTGTAATAAGATCTCTTTGGCTATACCATTTGTACCTTTTGGCTGGTTTTGGTATCATTAAAAAGTTTTAGTTTTAAAGAAGACAATTCCAAATTCAAATTAGGAAAATGTGTGATTTTCATTTGTTTTTCTTATTGTTAAAATGAGTGAATCTAATGAAGAAATTCGATACTTTTTAAAAGTTTTACTACAAAAAAGGTAAAAATGCAACACAAGCCGCGAACAAAATTTGTGATGTTTATGGACCTGTGTATCTGTGACAGTAGCGCAAATTTGGTTTAAGCGTTTTCAATCCGGAAAGTTTGATATCAAAGATGCACGTCGCTCTGGTCGCCCTGTTACGGACAAAATTGATGCCATTTTTGAAAAAGTGGAGCAAGATCGGCATATTAGTAGTTACGATGTAGCTGGAGAACTGGTAATTGACCACAAAACGGTTTTGGCGCATTTGAAAAAAGCTGGGTGCACAAAAAAGCTCGATATTTGGGTGCCTCATGAGCTCGCTGAAAGAAACCTAATGAACCTTGTACTCATTTGTGATTCTTTATTACGACGTAATGAAACCGAACCATTTTTGAAGAAGCTGATAACTGGTGATGAAAAGTGGATCACGTACGACAAGAACGTGCGAAAAAGATCGTGGTCAAAGGCCGGTCAGGCTTCACAGACTGTGGCGAGACCCGGTTTAACTCGCAACAAGGTGATGCTGTGTGTATGGTAGGATTGGAAGGGCATTATTCATTATGAGCTGTTACCACCAGGCAGGACCATTGATTCTGAACTGTACTGCGCACAACTGATGAGATTATAGCAAAAATATGAGAGAAAGCGGCCGGAATTAATCAACAGAAGGGGTGTGGTTTTTCACCATTCTTTAGCCACTCGGCAAAAATTACGAGAGTTCGGCTGGGAGGTGTTAATGCATCCGCCGTATAGTCCTGACCTTGCACCTTCAGATTTTCACCTGTTTCGGTCTCTGCAGAATTCCTTAGGCAGCGTCAGGTCAACATCACGAGAGGACTGCCAAAACCACTTGTCGCAGTTTCTTGATCAGAAGCCCGAAATTTTTTATAGCAATGGGATCACGTACCTACCTACAAGATAGCAGAAAGTTATCCAACAAAATGACACCTACATACTTTAGTCAAATGTACTTTACAAATAAACTTTATAAAAAAACCTTTTGAATTTTTATATAAAATGCGAAGAAACTTTTTCCCCAACCTAATATTTCAGGACGTGTGCCGAGACCGCTAGACTATTAATATGTTTTTAATATTACCTAGTTTTATTTTTAGATGTTATTTGTATATATTTAGATGTACTTATGTAAATCTTGTACTAATATAACTATATAAAGCTGAAGAGTTTGTTTGAACGCGTTAATCCCAGGAACTACTGGTCTGATGTGAAAAATTTATCGAGGAAGGCTATAGTTTATATATCATCACGCTAAAACCAATAGGAGCGGAGCATGAATAAAGAATGTTTCAAAATCGTTTTTTCAACTTTTTTCAACAATTCCACGCGAACAAAGTTGCGGGCAGAAGCTAGTAAATAATAAAATATTTCGATCAGGTTCAGTTGAAAACAAATTAATTTCCATAAACCTAATTGTAAAATATAGAAATCTATTTTGTAAAAGTATGTTGTATCATATCCATTCCGAGGGACACACGTGAACACTTTCAATTTGCTCATCTGAGCTATGGATTGTATTTTTAATTACTTTTTGTCACAGAGTATGTACATAGAAATGAATGCTATATTTTTATTTTAACAAATGAATTTACTGATTGCTTTCATTACAAGTGTTTGTTATATTAGCGAGAAATTTGTTAGAGCGCTACAATATGGGGCTGTTCAAAAAGAACGTAAACAGATTTTTAAAGTCTCAACGAGGTAGGCAATGCATCGGCTCCCGTAGTGTTGCAGATGTCCATGGGCGATGGTAGCCACTTGCCATCAAGTAGACCCGTCTGCCAGTTTGCCTATACGTAAATATATAAAAAAATATAAAAAAATAGGGATATGTAATCCTTAAGCCTCCTATTTCAGCGTTAGAAATACTTTTTCATAATAATATTGTTACATGCCTCAAAGTGAATGCACGCCTAGTTTATTACCTTTACCGCATTTGTCATTTTTTGTTTACTTTGTGTTTAAAATTTGCAGTTAGACAACAGCCTATTGTTATTGCACTTGTTTATGGCCGCAGGTGTGCAGTTTACAGTTTCTCGGAAACTTCAGTCCACCCGGTCGATTGTTGTATTGTAGTACAGCTTAGTATAAACCGATGCCCGAACGGAGGTTAGGCAGTCAAACGAGGATTACGATACGAGCAAGGCGTGGACATTCGATGAGCTATATAGTGACGGACATTGCGCCTGTTATTGAATCGTGCGGTTTGTACTGGTTGCGTCCAGTTATATTTGCAACTGTGTTACACGTGTTTGTATAATTCTAATAAATTCTATAGTAATTCCAACGGCATTTTAATTCGAGTCCCGCACTCGTACCAATATAAACGTGGACAAAATAGCAAACAACAGCTAGTTCAGTATACATAGAAAATTTTACCTTTATTATCTAACTAATGAAGTTTAGTATATAGAATATAAAAAAATATTAATTTCTGTAAATACAGTGATAAAGTAAATCGCAAGTAAATTATATTGATGTAAAACAGCGAACGGAAAACATATACATCTGACTTTAGTAGCTAAGATTCGACTATTTATTGATGTGTTTACGCAAAGTAGACGTCTGCCGCGATCAATATAAGTTTTTAAGACTATTATAAATAAAATATATCAATGGCAGATCTGGTCAATTACTTTTAAAAAAATTTAGTATATTCAAAATTGTCTGCCATAAAGTAAAACCGCGCGATAATGGTATGCAATTCTTATTTTCCGATGATAATAATAAGCCTATATTTTCAAATTTCAAAACGGCAGACATGGTCAAATGGATTTAAAATTTGTCAAAAATCGATACTGTCTTACCTCAGCGCTCGTCGCGTCCACCACTTAGAGCTTAGTGAGTCCCCGTACCATGCATGGTAGGTATAGGGGCCTTAATGTACAAAACCTCAGGTCTGGTCAAATACATACAGGTAGCCGTTCACTGGCTCTTAAACTTTAACAATAAACGCCACAAACACTTTTAGACAAATATTTAATAGGTTCATAAAGCAACTTATACACTTACAGATGATGCACGGGTGTACGAATGAAATTCGATAAATGTTCTTAAATCCTTCGAAAGTCGATTTATCAATTTATGGGCGGTTCCTACGTCTTACTATTTATTTTATACGTAACAATATATACATATATAATATATATGTATATGTAATATATATGACACGTCTGTTTTCAATAAAGTGAATCTCTACCTGCTACGATCGTTCGAGTTGTCACAAGAACTCCGTTGAATGGCGTCGGTTTAATCTACAATTCACCTGAGCCGCCTATATATGGCTTAAGAAAATGAAGAAACTATAATATACTGTCGTCTAAGGTCTAGCTGCCCAGTCTTAAACTTTAAATTATACGACTGTATAGATAAGACAGTAAATAAACAAGCAAATTATTATCAAAAATAAAAAAGCATTGTCTCAGAGCTGAACGCCTCCGCTCCGATAGAATTTTAAAGCCCACCAAGCCCGGTATCGCTTAAACAGCGATCTGTAGCCTGCTGGGTCAAGTTCGAAAAGAAAGTCTCAGTTCATCTCGAAAAAAAACCTAAATATATGAAAATGTTAGCCATTAATTAATTTAAATAAACTAAATTATAAATAGTACAAGCTATTATAGACTGTGTAACAAATCGCTGCCAGATGGGAGCGTGTCCAGAAGGCTGTATGGCGATGCTTATTCGTTTGGCGAAATATGAGCCAACCTTCTGATCACGGGTGGCATCGAAGAGTTTCATGCAAATTTCTTTGAGAAAACTCTTTGCCGATAGACCCCACGGACCTATTTTACTCATTTCGATATCATGTAGGTTTCAGAAGATACGAACCTCTTTAAGAATCTTAAAAAAGCATTCAAACTTACTCTAACTGAATGAATAAGACTCCGAGCTAACGAAGATGTCGGCATAACTAGTTTATAATAAAATAAAGATTTGTAAGCATAGTAAGATATATGAAAATATGGACAGGAACACTAGCCTGTTAATTATTTAAGAAAAACCCTCAATAGTATTATTTTTTGTTAATTAATATTCATAAATAATTACGGTTATGTTTATTGTGTCGTATTAGTTAGAAAACCGCAAATATTTATTTATTTTTTTAAATATGACCATGTTTCCGAATATCATAAAAGACTCAAGTGGCTTCCTATTCATTTGCGCCGGAGTACTCACATTCTCAATCTCCTGTATAATATATTATTTACTCCAAATAGTCCCCAGTACCTTAAGGAACGTTTTAAATTCCTTCGCCTATCCACTGCCCACAATTTGCGCTCTGATACGTATCGCAAACTTTGACACCTGCACACACTTCATCCTATTATGATAATTCTTTTACAGTGCAGGCTGTCAAACTTTGGAATATGCTACCTCTTACTGTCAGAGAAGCCAAATCCTTACCAACATTTAGAAGTTTACTCAGAAAACACTATTTGTCCATAAATAGCTATGTCTGATTAACACAATATAATCATGCTAATACATTATAATAACATATGTATTTTGTAATATATTATTGTATATTTTAGTTATGACTATGTATATATGTATGTATTTGTATATTTATTTGTTAAATTAGTTTGAGTATTTATGTGTCCATTGCCTTTTTCCTGCACCACCTACATCGCCTGATTCAAATTTGTTTTTGATTTAGGTTGCCTGGAAGAGATCGCTTTGAGCGACAATGGCCGCCTATTGTATCGCCTAGAAAATATTGTAAATATGGTCTGTTTTTGTATTTGTATGTTTGGGTGTGCAATAAAGAGATATCTCTCTCTCTCTCTCATTTTTAACAAGACTTTATCACTAGTGACGACATCAGAGTCATAAATAAATATTTATAAAATAAAATAAAAATATTTAAGAAGTGCAACGTGTACTTCGAAACAACTTGAGTAATTATTCTGAGCAGTCATCTACATCATTGTCAAGCTGCAAGCAACCATAAAAATATTTATGGACACAAACTTTTGATTCTATCAGAGTAATTTACTACCGGATAAATCTACGGAACCATTATAGGCATTAATGAATAAATCCGGTTATTTAATCATAAAGATTCCGAGCAATAAAGGTCAAAGCACGTGACCGCATGTTTACGATTTCCTGCAAAAAATTGTATTAAGTTTTTATCATACATTCATAACGTGTTTTTGTAAATTTTAAGTTATAAATTTTAATTTATTACTTAATAATATTAATTATGAATATTTTTCTATAATATTATTTTCAAAAAGAAATGGATGGATTGTGTGAAGGGTGGCATGATAATTTATGGTGTGATAAAGACATTTGCTAATATACTCTTGTATAGAAGAAAAGGACATTTCACCGACCACAAATGATTGGGAGAAAATGAAAGAAAAGAAAGAAATTTCGATTTGCTTTACATAATGATACTCGACTCGTGACTCGTGTACTCTTCTGGTGCCCGATTGAAACCCATGTAATATCGTCAGATATTAAATCGATCGCAGGCAAAATCTCGGGTGATAATCCATGCCGAAACTATCAACTAAACCAAACCATCCACTACTAAACCGTTACCAGCACTTAGGTGACCGAGATGGGAGGTCTGGGGTGTTCTACGGACCAACCGTCGCGCCAAAGGAGAGGCTCGCTCGCAGACGGAGGTAAACCCACGTCAGCTAGGTCTGCGGCCTAGGCCACAGCTGGTTCCCGTGGCCCCCGTATATAACGATAAGAGGAACACAGGGGTTTTTAGCGGTATTCCGGCGGAGCAGCCACCGAGTCCCACTGTTATGTCCTCGAGCAGTGGTATGTACGCAAAGGGATTCACCTCAATAAAAAAGAGAAAAAGATAAATTCCAGAGAAGAATAGCGTAGAGTACAGTTAAATCAATTGAGACACTTTACCATTTTGTAAAATAGCAGAACCCTATAAAATTGGCAGGAGACAGCGCTGAACAGGAAGGAGTGAAGTATTCTCATTTCGGATGCCAAGACTTATTCTGGGCCGGTGAGCCGCAGCAGTTAGTTATTTTAGTTATAAAATTGAGGGTAAAAATTATAACGTCGTTTTACAAATAAACTTATTTTAAAAAGAGGTTTTTAAATACAAGCTTTTGAGATCCTGGATATCATGTGGCAGCAGAGTACTAGACAAGACAAATAAAGCGAGCCCAAACACGATGGGTTTATCTTGTTTGGTACTGGAGTGTTTATGGCCAACTTTCGACTCCATCATCAGAACAGCTCCATGGTACCATATTATTGCATTGTCACGCGATATACATATGCGTGCAAAATTTCAGCTCAATCGGAAACCAGGAAGGTGGTCAAATTTAACTTGCGAGATTCCACCCGAACTGACTTTCATACATACATCCATTGCAAGTTAAATAAAAGCTTGTCAAAAAAGAGTAAAATGGCGCGTTAATTGACGTTTAAACAGTAATTAAAATTATATCTGTTAACAACTCTTTCGTATTTATATTTTTAATTTATTTTGATAGATAAGAGAATGACATTTCTGTTTATTAGTTACCAAATATATGTATTTTCACCATCATTGTCCAGCGAATTGTTTCAGTTTTTAATCTAAATTCATACAGTCCTTAATATTTTGATCCTTCTACCGCTTCTAATAACAACGATGATGAACACGCGATCACGAAAAATAACGACCGACTCCAACCCCCCGTCGGGTGATGCTCAGGATTCTCGGGCGGTCCATTCGTCGTCGAACACAAACATCGACGCGTCGCTGTGGTAGGATGTGTTGTATGAATTTAGATTAAAAACTGAAATAATTCGCTGGACAACGATGGTAAAAATGTGGCGTTGCGGTCGCATATTTTTGGTGACGTCATTGCAATTCACTAACAAATATTATATCGTCGGTAACGCGAATAAAGATTCGCTGACACGTGCGAGTGTTTAATCAATATACTCAAAGTAAGCCAAATTGCCTTGACAGTCTACTTTTATTTGTCACGTCAATTGTCCTATTCTATTCTATTTTTGTTATTAATAGCTCCAATGGATCAGCATTGATTTTGCCAATGTCACAGTAGTTTAAAAACTGACAGGTGAATATTAAGAAAACAATTTCACAAGTTAGGATATTATACTCAATTGTTACTATGTATTTAACTGATTGATTGAATTCAAATTTTTTATTTTTTTATTTATCTTACAACTACATGACAAAGGACAATAATTAGTTGCTGACTAGTTTTTTTCAAAATACAAAATACGCGTAACACAAGCAACAACTGGGTTTGTGTTACGCATTGTAAATTGGCGTGTGTCGTAAAATTACGACTTCATGTAAAACATAATTATAACTGTAATTACATTTCCGAACAAGATCAAAAGGTGAAATAATTACATGTTCACTTTGTGCCAAACGCTGTATTTACTTTATACTCATTGGCATTATGATAAAAATTAATGGTTTAGTCTTCTTTTAACTTATTTTATTTCAGATTCACTATTGAAATTTAGTATGTCAAGCGTCTTAGAAACATACCCTACATACGTATTCGGGATCAAAATTAATGAAGATTGATTTAGGACATGTCCTGTATATCGACGATAAGCACCGAGCTTCAGGTCTTGTTTTATAATACGCGACAGATTCCTAGCGGGAATCTTCATTTCTCGCGATAAGATTTTTTTGCTTCTTAATGGAGTTTCGACGACTTCTGGCTTTAACAGCGTTAACAGCCTTTGTAGTTCTAACAGCAGGCGACCGCCCCGATCTTTCCTGGTCTTCTACAGACGAAGTGTTGTTGTATCTGTTGATAGTACGATATACAAACATACGGCTGATACTAAGCTTTTGAAGTCTCCGGAATATGACCGACGGTTCCATACCCACTTTGTACAAGGCGATCACTGCAATACTATCCTTTCTTTAACACCCCACTCCATATTGTAATTTGATAAAGAACACGAAAAAATATGTGAAATGACGCAAAATCGAAAGAAGTTTTTAAAATAATATAGGTACCTGTGTGTTTCAAATTTAAAATAATCAAAAAGTTGAAAAAAGAAAAGTTTTTATGTAACAATATTTATGGCCATTTATATACATATATGTATATATATAAGTGTGTGTGTGTGTGTGTGTGCGTGTGTATAATAAGTATTGCCATACAGCGTGGCAATGCAAACAGCCTTCTGGGCACGCTCTCCTATAGCAGTGATCTTGCACAAAGTGTATTTTAGTTTCAGTCATAGTTTTTTTAGGCCTCGCGCTGGCCCTCGCGGCGTAGAAAAAGGTCCCCAGGGTGGCGAATGGGAGAGTGGTCGGTAATACAGCGTAGCTACACTTCTGGCTAAGTCCGATGGACTCGCTGACCAACGACGGGTGTGGTTCTCTAGCAATGTGGGGGTTGTGCAGAGAGTTAACACTTCCCCACTCACGGAAAAACAAATTTTTACGAAACCGAAAACGAGAAATGTTCTCGTTTCGGAGGCCAAGACACATTTTGGTTCGCCGAATTAGCCAATAAGTTAGTTTTTTTAATCTAAATGGTACTCTTATAATTTAATCAATAATCAGCTACTTAAAAGTCGTGGTTAAAGCAGTCGTAAATAGTGATAAGTAATGAAGTTTACTTTAAATCAGAAGAGATTTGTAAACATTAATCATTAAAAGTAACTAAAGACTCTCTAAGATCTAGTCTAGGAATTAATTGACATGCAAGATAAGTATTACTTTAATGAACTAAATTAAATAAGTCTTGAAGACGAAATATTTATAAAGAAACTAAAAATATACTTACGATGAAATAGATCGATCCGCTCTACACAATATCTATTACCAAACGTTACGAAGGTTTTTGCGAGCTTGTAACACTATTTAATAATATGCGCAACAAATAATTGAGTATTAACATCTTACTAATCGAATACATTCTCAGCGCGTTCCATTAGTAGCTCACAAGGCCCAAAATGGTCCGTTAGCTGTACCACAGGGCGACCGCGGTCGTTTTGGTCGAGACGAAAACGTCACTAATCACGTCATAACAACCCATGTCAAGAGGTGAGTCGGATAACCGTTCCACTTAAGTTTACGATTGTAACGCCGGCAAGCAAGTGGGACGGGAAAAATCGGTCGTGAACGTGGTCGTTGTGAGTTTCTAATGGATACCAACACTGTCACATGAGTTCACATGTTTGATGTCAAATAAACAGAAAAAAATGTTTGTGTTATGCTGTATGATAATGTAGATAAACGATAAAATTAAAATATTAGTCACGTATTATAGAAACTGGCAATAAACGTAATAATGGTTGTCGATGATGCCACCATCAGGTATGATACCGGATTTTGATATGACTATAGTAACAGTTCAAATAACCATAAGAATCTCCAAGATTTTCTTTCATAAAGGACTTCCAGTTAAATCCAGTATTAGTATACTACCTAACAAATATTTATAAACTCTCCTGGATATGATAGATAGATAGATACCACTTTATTGCTCATCAAAATAAAGAGATACAAAAAACAAAATGCATAATTACAATACTTCTTGGCAAAACAACAGGTGGCCTTATTGCTGAAAGAGAACTCTTCCAAATAACTAGCTTAAAAGAAATTATTAACTTACCTGGTGATGTAAGCGGAGCAGAAAAAAGATTGCACAATTTAAATGTAATTTATAAATGTAATACATACATAAATTCAAACAGATTATATACGTATATACATATATATAATAAATATATCTATTTATTTAAATTATATAAGACAAGCATTTTTATTTAACATATATTACAATAGATAAATATGTAAATGTTTAATATATAAGACATATTTATTTAAAGGTAGTTAGTATTTTCTAAGCGAGTTCCGAAATGTAGGTAAAGTTTTGGCCTCTCTGACAGTAATAGGAAACGCATTCCAGAGTTTGACAGCGTGCACTGTAAAAGAGTTATCATAAAAGGATGAAATGTTTGCAGGTGTCAGGAGTCCTGAATATGTATCTGAGCGCAAATTATGAGAAGTGGAGAGGCGAAGGAATTCAAAACATTCCTTAAGGTAAGGAGGACTATTAGGGTTAAATAATGGATACTGTCAAGGAGCAAATTTAGAGCACGCTTGATAGTTTTGAACTGACTCGACTGCAGTCGGATATGCGCGGGCAGCATAACGCAAACATGAACTGACAAGAAATAGCAGCGAAATTTGTCAAATTTCATCCGTACTGGTTGAAAAAGACTTTATAATACATAAAGAAGAGAATATACTTAGAAGAAAAATTCTTGAGCTACATATAATATTAATGCTTGTACACATTCAATTTTCTTGATATTATTTGAAATCCAGTACCTCGGCTAACTTTCAAAATTTAATAATACAGAACCTCTTTAAGACGAACTTGAAGGGAGACGCCAAAAAATTCGAGTTATAGAGTTTTCGACTTATGGAGGATATCGACTGAATCGAATTTTTGTAAGGACTTGTAGAGGTTAAATGTATTCGAATAATCGAGTTGTAAAGGTTGTAAAATCAAATATTGCTATGTTTGAGATACATAGGTCCATCTTATTTCTTCAAGTTATAAAGGGAAAATAAGTACTGACTTTGCTCATAGGGAGTCATTAATTATTTCAACATATAAAGAGTTCAGATATTGAGCTACGGCGATTTTCGGTTTGAAGGGAAGAAGACACATTTTTTTTTCGACTTTGGGAGGTTTTCAACTTAACGAGGGTCGACTTAAAGAGGTTCTACTGTATTACAACGTAATAAAAGATGAAAAACAGTACGGAGAATGTGCTCAGCAGACAACCACTATGTTATATTAATCAATCATCGTTGAATTGCACCTTAGTTTAGAATAAAAAATTATCTGATCACATGCAACTATATAAACAACAGGTTCTATCGAAAGGATGATACCAAGCAAAAATGATATGAACAATCAAATATCAATGTAAATAAAGCCTTGCTTGAGACGGAAAGATCGAAAGACCCGTGAATCTATTGACTAATCCGGGGAGTAAGTTGATTGGTAATTTACTTGCTCCAGCTGCAATTGTTATGAACATTCAACATTCATTGTAAAATGAGCTCAATGAAAGCTGTGTATTAACACAATAATTCCTTGTACATAATATCGAAGATATGTTTAAGGTGGTAACAAATTAGGACAGGGCTTTAATTGGAATCCTAGAATATATTAAAAATAAAATATTTCGAAGATTTTACGACTTACTTCCTTTTGACGGGATGTATAGAATAAAATTAATATTTAATTCTGTAATAATATATTCAATAAATTAGCCTTGATAATTAAAACTTTACTTTGAAGTTTAACGTTATCATAATGTTTTTAATGTCATAAAATTAACCCAAGCAAAAGTAAGTAAGTTGGCCAAGGCACAGACTCAATTTGTAAAACAAAAAACTTCAAATAATTATATAAAACTGGTTTGATTGACGTAGATTGTGAACTAAAAAGTGTTTAGAGACGGCCATATTTTTAATGATTTATAGATTCTAATCGCAATACACAGATTATCTGTGTCGCAACTC
Source organism: Dendrolimus pini (assembly GCA_949752895.1). Classification (NCBI taxonomy): domain Eukaryota; kingdom Metazoa; phylum Arthropoda; class Insecta; order Lepidoptera; family Lasiocampidae; genus Dendrolimus; species Dendrolimus pini. The sequence continues at coordinate 18,812,878 of OX457132.1, read as the reverse complement.
TATATCTAATTAGTTTTTTCCTCTAATAACATTTTGTCAACTTTTTCCGTTGATTGCAAACATCCGGGATATAAGCAGTTATGATGTTTATTAAGGATTTAAAATGTTAATAAATAACTTGATAAAATAATAAATAAATTATAAGACACTGTTGAAAACTAGTTTGCTGTATTATTATTTAGAATACGCTAAAATTGGTTATTCAAAGGAACTATTTAATATGCTGCACATGTCGCATTTTTGCTAAATGTTCAGTGCTCATTTCCATGCTATAAGAAAAATTAATTAGACAAAGATATATCGTAATATTTTATAATCCTAACATTAAAATAATATGATATAAATAAATTTTCGACTAGTACCCATAATAAAACTAAATTTTAACAGTTTTAGGTGCTGTATTTTATTTTAAAATGATCAAGTTGGTGGTGGGCTAAATAAAAACTAACAATACTCATTGACACTTGACATCCTTGACTTCCTTGTCAATTAAAAAGTGGCCGAAACGTCGGAATAACAATCAAAGAAAAGATCGCGCTTAAAACATATCAATACTGAAAACAATACATCATCCCTAAATTCTACCTGGAAAACGGTAAATTTCGAAAATAAGGTTACAAATAAGTATATTACCATAATCGATTTATGTGGATGAATTTCCACAAATGATACTTGCACTACTCCAGTGCTTTTCAATCTTTTTGGACACGCGACCCCTTTACGGGTTGAACTACGTTTGTCTTTCCCTATTTTTTTATCTGTATTCATTATTACGGCCTATACTATGCGAAAAGATGCTGAGCTTAGAAAGTACCTAAGTATGAGATATAAGCTTAAATTGCCTTTTCTCTTATGCCGGCGACACCCCCAAGCAAGCCGCTGCGACCCCCTTAGGGGTCGCGACCCACAGGTTGAAAATTACTACACTACGCGATTAATTCATTAAAAATGTAGGAGGTAGTGGTGGAGGCTGATCTGCGCGAGCTTCATGCCTATGACTGGCAGGAGACAGCGCTGAACAGAAAGGAGTGGAGTATTCTCATTTCGGAAGCCAGGACTCATTTTTAACCGACTTTGAAAAAGGAGGAGGTTCTCAATTCGTTGGGATCTTTTTTTGTTTTGCTTATTTTTACGTATGTTCGCCGATTACTCCGTGATTTATGATCCGATTTACGTGATTATTTTTTGTTTGACGCGGAATAGCTGCCATGTGGTCCCCTAAAAATTTGATATAGTTTGGCCCAGTAGTTTTCATTTTATGTACATTTTTTTGTTCTCGTTTCTTGGGACCTATATTATTTAAGAAGCGCGGCACCATTCGTAAGTCCACCCATACATAGCTAGACACTAAAAAATAAAAAATAAAAACTTCGTTTAAAAAAACCGACTTCAAAAACTAAAATGTATAAAATAACTTATTTCTAAAGCTATTATTATTAATATATATTATCTAAAACATCTTGAAGTCGGTGCAAAGTAAAACAATAAAAATTACTATATTTTGCAAATTACTAAGCACCGACTTTAAGATGTTTTAGATAATATATATTAATAATAATAGCTTTAGAAATAAGTTAATTTATACATTTTAGTTTTTTAGTTTTTGAAGTCGGTTTTTTTAAACGAAGTTTTTATTTTTTATGGGTCGATGACCCGCGGCACTTAATTAGTAGGTTTATTTATTATAAAAATATTAACATAATAAGAAGGAATCTTAAAATTACCTCATCTTTTTGTAATCTATTCGATCCAACAATGTATTCGACTCCTTTGAACTAAAATTGTCATTTTAATCCACGTTATTATTAAGTCCAGAGAGATTATTAAACTATATATCAGTTTCCGATATTGCTACATTTAAATATTTGCTCAATTATTTTGAATGAATGGCTGTAGTACATATTAGGAGGAAACACAAATAATGTGGATTACGTGACACTATTCATGTTTAGCCCGATAAGACGAAACAATTAACAAATATATTTGTTCACACAATCCATGTTTAACCTTTTGTTGAAATATTTAATCATTTATTTTTATCTACCGCAACTTGACCCGTATCAGAAAACCTTAGCCTAATTATTATATTTCTTTATGAAAAACATTGTTATAACTGGTCTTAGTGAATAGGTGTATCTAATACCTATTAACGGCGCGCTCCTATATCTTACTGACCGTTCATTTGCCTTACTATCGGTTAAAATTTGACTTATGCTCCATAAATCTAATGTCAAAATTCAACCGATGGTAGGGCAAGTGAATGGATAGTAAGATACAAGAACCTGCCATTAGCCAATCACTAAGTTTGAAAAAAACAATTCGCATAGATAAATGTAAACATTTGATTGTTTGCATGTTCAGTAATCCTATCCTATATCCTATAAATATTATAAATACTATATAAACTACTATAAAAATAAATATTATAAATACTATATATTATATTATTTTATTCAAAAGAAGATGGCAACCCTAGTGACAAATGACATTAGTGACATTGGCGCCACCAAACCCACCGTATAAACATTCAAAATCGAGTACGGGACGAGCGGTGACTTTTTCAAATTAATTATGTGCCAAACATTTACGTGACAAACCGCAAAGAATGTCTAAATTGCTCTTTAGTGGTTTAATTTGATTGGGTTACCTAGTAGGTACTACTTTACTTACACTTAATAAGGTTTTTATATAACGCGTGCGAAGCCGCAGGCAAAAGCTATATGAACCTTCCTTGAGAAATGACGTAACTGACGGTGAAAACCGATTAAAAATCCGTTGCGTGATTTAGAAACTAGTGGCTAAGGATATACAGACAGATAAACGTGGAAAGCGACTTTGTTTTATACTATACAAGCTTCTGCCCGCGACTTCGTCCGCGTGGTGCAGTTTTTTAACTATCCCACGGGAACTCTTTAATTTTTCGGGATCAAAAGTATCCTATATGTTGACCAGGGATATAAGCTACCATCATACAAAGTCGTTTCGGAGATTAGCCGGCACAAACAGACAGACAAACAGACAAACAGACAAACAGACAAACCGACAAACAGAGAAACAAAAATTTAAAAAAAATCTAATTTAGTTCTCTTTCACTTCTTACATCCCCCTGACTCGGTTTTTAGCTTTTTTTTTATTGTACAGAAATTCGACCTCTACAGTTTTATTATATGTATAGATAAGGATAAAGAAGATGTATGTTTTTAATATAAATATTTAAGGTTTCACTATAATTAAATTACCAAGTTTATAATTTTCGAATTATTGTTAAGTACAATGTATATAATATAATATAATATGTATATATATATATATATATATATATACAACACACACACACACACACACACACACACACACACGTGTGTGTGTATGTATGACGTATTTAAACAGATGTAACATATTTGCGATAAAATATAGCAAATATTTTCATTTGTAATACAGCATAATATTTTCTTTATATTTCTACAATAACAATATCTATTTACTACATAATATAATACTTTTGCGCAGGGGCGCAGAAGGTTTGCCGATAGACTCATGATGTCACGCATCGATGGTCGGTAGGGTTGACAAAATAGTTTACATGATCTTTATTTTCAATAAGTACTTTTATGTAATAACTTCCATGTAAACAACCCTGCCTGTTGTCTTCCCACTCTCGCTAGACCCATAGGTTTGCTGGAAGAAAACTCTTTCTAGAATTAAGCTCGCCTTTGTATATCACCATTATTTTATACATTTATTTGTAACTATTTTGTGTACAACAAAGAATAAATAGTTGTTGCAATAAATTTATTATTGTATATACTTTACATAAGTGTAGTACATACACGCTTTACACATGCATAATCACTATTTTTACCAGTAAATATGTTAAATAATTGAAAATTTAACAAATTAACCGGTTTGTTTTCATGACTTCCAAGACGTAATTAGAAAAAACTTAGTTTAAAAAAACCGACTTCAAAAACTAAAAAGTATAAAATAACTTATTTCTAAAGCTATTATTATTCATATATATTATCTAAAACATCTTAAAGTCGGTGCTTAGTAATTTTTATGTTTTACTTTGCACCGACTTCAAGATGTTTTAGATAATATATGTATATTAATAATAATTGCTTTAGAAATAAGTTATTTTATACTTTTTAGTTTTTTAGTTTTTCAAGTCGGTTTTTTTTTATTTGTTACTTTTTAGTGTCTAGCTATGTATGGGTAGACCTACGAAAGGTGCCGCGCTCCTTAAAAAATATAGGTCCAAGAAATGGGAACAAAAAAATGATCATAAAATGAAAACTACTAGACCAAACTATGTTAAATTTTCAGGGGACTAAATGTCAGCTATTCTACATCAAACTAAAAAATAATCATGTAAATCGGATCATAAATCTCAGAGTAATTGGTGTACATATGGAACGGAGTGAAATTTTTTTACATGAAAAATGTTCATAAAATGAAAACTACTGGGCCAAAGTATATTAAATCTTTAGGGGACCAAATGGCAGCTATTCTGCGTCGAACAAAAAAAGGATCACGTAAATCGGATCATAAATCTCGGAGTAATCGATGTACATACATAAAAATTAAAAACATAGCGTTCAAATTGAGAACCTCCTCCTTTTTGGAAGTCGGTTAAAAATTATATAAAAGAAACCGGTTATTTATCATATTTACCGGCATTAATAATGATTATGAATAATTACCGGTCATTATATATAATCACCAGTTTATTACTTTTACCATAACATATACATATTAAACATACATTATTATTTTTTAGGCGGGAACTGAAAGGAGATGTTGTGCTACGCAGTTTTATTTTCTAAAAATGTGTAAAATTACTCTTAAATGAACAATAGTTGTAGGATATTGATAGTTTTTGAGTAGTAATTATGTGTTTTGTGAGAAATGTGAACTGTATAGTCAAATGTGGCCTTTTGAGTTGTCACAAGAACTCCGTTGAATGGCACCAGCTGATAACCTACAGTTCAGCTGAGCTATGTATAGCTTAAGAAAATGAAAAAACTATATTGTAAACTATAAGATCTGGCTTAAAGGCCTAGCTGCCAAGCCATAAACCTAAATAAAATAACACATACATTTTTGCCCATATAGGTCCAGTTGTTTTCGAGAACGATGACTGTAACATATAACGTTAAACGTACAGATGGACGTACGACCCTGACAATTTTAGAATGGTTCCGCCTTTGCCAAAATGGGAAAGTAAGGAGCATAATGTCAGACAGTACCTACATAATAGAAGCAGGAGGATGCCGTTCATTTAAGGAAACCCTTTTATATTGTTACGAGCTACAGGACTCGAATTAAAATACCGTCAGAATTACTATAGCATTTATTAGAACTATACAAACACATATAACACAGGTAGAAATATAATTGAATACAACCAGTACATACTGCACGATTCAATAACACGCGCAAAGTCCGTCATTATATCGCTTATCGAATGTACTATGTCTTGTTCGTATCGTAATCGTCGCTTGACTCCCTCAACACCAAACACCCCCCCCCCCCCCCCCCCCAACCGTAAACCGTAATCTGCACACGTGCGGACATAAACAATTGAATGATTTTCGTAATTACAAATTGTAAACACAAAGTAAACAAAAGAAGTTAAAATGCTGGCAAGGTAATAAACCAGGTGTGCATTTTACTTTGTCGGCGTGTAACAATATTTATTCTGAACAACTTTTTATTAAAAATCGAACAAAATAATACAATTGTTCATTTATATTTGACACGAAATGTATGAAGCTGTCCTTAATAAACGGTAACTAATAAAAAAGGCGTCCTTGGGCGCCATTACTCGACTATGGGTAATAGAAAATTACATACTGTCATATGTATTTAAATATTATAAAATAAACTCTCACTCTCCAATCTCCTATTCCACTGAAATAACTAGTTTTATTTCCTAATATTTAGTATGATTATCCAAAAATATTTACGTTTATTATAAAAACTTCTTGCTAATATTCTTGTTTTTCCTATATTGTTTGACCAGATAATTTAATTGCCTTACAAAAATTTCACATCCGTGTTATTAAATACATGAATGTTTACAAGTCATTATACTTGAAAATGTAGGTATGTGAAACTTAGACGACATACACACAATAAATTATACCAGAATATGATTTTGATCGCCGGGTCAGAGATAATACAGGGTGGCGCAATAGAACGTGCATATTGCATCATCTTTTTTCGCGGGGTAGAAAGTGCGCGGGCGGGGGGAGCCTGCATCGTTGGGTAGGCGGGCTCATGGAGTTTTAGTCACTATGAGTCACATCGACGGGAAGCGTCGCGCATTTTGCGTGCGCGCATTTTACGAGAACTCTCGTTCATACATCGTTACTAGGCGTTTATATTGTTCTGAATATGGACTAAGGCAAATTAGTGAAGCTCCGAGAGCTAATTTAATTAAAATATGGGTACAGCGTTTTGAAGAGACTGGTTCAAGGTTTAAACCACAAGCAAACGGTCGTCCAAGAACATCTAGGACCGACGACAATATTGAGAGAGTTATGTAGTCTGTACGAGGAGATCCACAAATGTCTACTCGCAAGAGATCGTCTGTCTTACACTTATCGCGACGAAGTTTGCAACGAATTTTAAACTTGGATCTTAAACTGCATCCTTACAAGCTGCAGTTAACACAAGAATTGAAAGAGTCTGACTTCGGAGCAAGGCTCGCATTTGCTAATGAAATGCTTAATCAATTTTCCAATTTTGACAATATCCTTTTCTCAGATGAGGCCCACTTCCATATCAATGGGTTCGTAAACCGTCAAAATTGTCGTTACTGGAACAGTGAGAATCCCAAACTCAAGCACCAGAAACCACTGCATAGTCCTAAAGTGACAGTATGGGCAGCAATCTCTGGTAGAGGAATAATTGGACCGTTTTTCTTTGAAAATGCGCGGGGGCAAAACGTCACTGTTAATACCGAACGCTATGTTGCGATGTTGGAAGGTTTTTTGGCTCAAGAGCTTGAAAATTCAAGAATAGTGAATTCTAGGACTTGGTTTCAACAAGACGGAGCTACCTGTCACACATCAAATGACTCCATGGCGGTTGTGAAACAGATGTTCCCTGGCAGACTGATTTCGAAAAGAGGTGATATCCCATGGCCCCCACGTAGTCCAGACGTGACGCCTCCTGACTTTTTTTTGTGGGGATACCTCAAGAACAAAGTCTACAGCAATAATCCGAAAAACATCGATCAGCACAAGGAGAATATCCGTGGTGAAATGGCAGCAATTACACCAGCATTACTGAAGAAAGTTTTCAATAACTTCCGTTTGCGATTAGAGGAGTGTCGTCGTAGAGAGGGTCATAGACGATGTTATTTTTAAAAAATAAACTTCAGTTATTTCTTAATAATACCTCAGTTTTATTTTAACTATACCTTTTGTATTTATTTTTTAATCAATATTTTAAATATGCACGTTCTATTGCGCCACCCGATATAATGACGACTTATAGAAAGAATCGTTAAGGAAAAAATAAAAACGACTAAGAAATATCTCTAATACTTTTGCCATGTCTCAAGAGATATACTTTATGTATTTTGTTATTATTTTTTATTGCAGGAGTTCAGCAGACTGGCACACGGCTCACTTGATGGAAAGCGGCTACCATCGCCTATGGACATTTGCAACAACAAAGGTGCTACAAATGCGCTGCTGCTCTCTTAAGGGACAATGGAACCTGGTCACTACTGCCGGAACACAACTCAAGGTTGTTATGGCGACATACTTAAACCAGGGGTGGTAGCCATACAGTCGGGCAAATGCCCTACCACCTGACTGTGAATTGTTTTGTCGCCTCTTACGACAGGCCGCCTGGCCGCAGGAAATTGTATTCTTTCTTCGTTCCTGCACGGATAAAAAAATGTATGAGCCTTTATCACTAAGATCTAGATTACCGGTGAATGAAACTCGCCAATCCTATCTGAGAAAGAATGGTAAGTCTGTCCTCCAGAAATGGGGAAGTCCGATCCCAGCAGTGGGACATTTATGACATATATTATTACTACGTATTAGTGATGTAACGAATATTCGCATTCGCATTCGCGAATATTCGCATGTTTTGGAATATTTGTATTCGCGTTCGCATTCGCTAAATTTATGCGAATATTTTGCGAATGTCAACATTCTAAAAAAATGGATAAGTCCAGGTAAATTAAACAAAAAAAAACATTATTTTCTTACGATTTTTATTATAAAACCATTCATTTTAACTGAAAAAGTCTTGCAATTATTTTAATAAGATTATTAAGATTGTTTTTGCCTTAACGTTGGGTATTGGTTTTGTATTATAATTAATCAACTTACCGACTTACTAATAACACATTAGAAAAAAACAAAAAAAAACAATTCTTCTTTAAACTTCTATTACGAATTCTTCCTTAAACATCTAGCTCGTTTAGCATCCTAAAGCGTAAAATAGGTCCATATTTCACTAGTAACTGATTTAACTGTCAAATCAGAGCCATAGACAAATTTTAAATCCAATACTCGCATTCGCATCCGCATTCGCATCCGCTTTCGCGAATGTTTAGAAATTGATATTCGTTACATCACTACTACGTATACGGCTAGTGTACAAGGCGCATTCCTGCATATAAAACCACTATCACAATATCCTTATTTCGAGCAAGGCCTTTCTTCGTAAACACGGAAAATGCAAAACCAAAAATAAACCTATGACTAAGATAAAAATACAATGTCAACGTAGACCAAATGATGCAGGGTCATATCTAGAATTGCCAGATGTCTCGTTCTCGACCGGGCAGTCCAGTTTTTTCTGTCCGATTGTCCGATCAAGAAAATCTTGGTAAATCGGACAAAAGTTTGTCCGGTTTTAAAACATATTCCTTAATTCTCTAGCGAACTCAAAAGAATACTAGATAGATAGATAACACTTAATTGCACACCAAAATATACAATTACAGAAAGAGACCATATTTACAATATTTTCTAGGCAATACAATAGGTGGCCTTATCGCCCAAAGTGATCTATTCCAGGCAACCTAAATGAGAAAAATTTGAATCAAGCGAAATAGGTGGTGCAAAAAATTTGCAACAGATACATAAATATTAAAAAGTAATTTAAATATATATATCAAACGTTTCTTTCGACGCGGCGCCATTATGCGTTTTCTTTAATATAACTTCCAGTTATCCAAAGATGCTAGTTCAGGCATCAAAACGTTTTTAAAAGCATTGGAATCGAGTACTAAATATGTGAAAAGTAGATTGGCTCTTGTAAATTTATATGTTAATAAATATGAAGACTTTGCTATGATATTATTATTGTGATGTAAGGTTCTTGAATAAATACATTTATATAAAATACATTTCAAGCAAAAATATAATATAAAATAATCTACGACTAAACGTGGTAAGTGCATCCGCTACAAATATAAAAATAAAACTTGTCCGGGTTTTTTCCAATACACCTGGCAACTCTAACCACATCACCAAAAAGCTCTTGTTTGCGAGTGGTATGTTTTATTCGTGAATCAAATAAATTGGCCTCGTGTATCAGTCCACGTACGGTAGAATATTGCGTAAAAATGACTTACGTGTATTCTATTTAATATTATTATTTGTCTATAAAATCCTAAAAGAAATGTTTAACCGAAGATAACGTACTGTAACGAATTTGTAGGATGTAAATTCCGAATTGCCGTTGGAATGATCTCAAAGTTTATTAGAAGTACACACACGTAATTCACAGTTCTTACAAATACAGCCGAATAGAACAACATCAAACCGCAGGGCACAAAATCGTTATCACATAAATCGCGCAAAGTATATCGTTATAAGATATTCGTTCCGAAAGTGCACTAGGTAACGCTTCGTTCACAGTCAGAACTCGACTGCTGCATTTCCCGACTGTCCGACCCTGATCCATTTGTAAATTAGACATTGCCTTCTATCAACATGCCGCCCACTGGTTTTTGAATTCCTTAAATAGTCAGCTTAATGGATTCTAAGGATTCGCATGAAATACCAACAGAGGCAAGAAGGTTTTATGACGTCTCACGACGGTGTGAGCAAAGAAATTAGCGCCAAAAATAGATCACTCAAATTCAAAAGGGTAATAAGATACCTGCAAAGGGTCAGTATCGGCTTGCGACAGTATATTTCTTAAAAATAAAATCGTTGAAATTATTTTCAATACACTTTTTTCAAATTTTTCAGAATTTATAAGTACCTTATTACTTCAAAAATCAAAGAGGACGGGTTTAACAACTTTCATCACATAAGCATTTATCGGAACGTCACTTAACTTCATAATATATAGGTAAATTAAACGAATATTTTAGCTAAATATATGTATGAAAACTTTACTCCTCTCCATAAACTTAAATCTAGACAATGAATATGAATACATTTGCATTGAAAGAATGGACGGCCTTCTGGCTTTTAGCGATCTCTTTCAGGCATCGCGGTGAAAAATCGTTTTTCTAGAGTGTACCGTACTTTATGGATACTTTAGCTGCCTAGTTAACTTTGGCGTTGTGGTTTTTAACATAATAATGATGACTTGAATGAACTCATGTATATGACGTTGTTCGTGTACCGATATTTTTGAACAAGAAGGCCGATTCGAACTATTAGAAGACCTTGGTTGTATCGATATTTATGATCACTTTCGATGTTCTTATCTATTTGACCATCATGGCCGCTTCTTTCTATAAGACGCTGCCTGCACCTATCATATTCTTACGACCGATAAAGACCAATTCACACCTGCAGTTTATTACCTTTTCGGTATTTGGGCTTCTTTTGTTTACTTTATGTTTAAAATTTGTAATAAGAAAAACGGCCCATTGTGTATTGTAATCCTTTATGAACGTTATAGTCATTAGCCAGGTGTGATTCTAAGAAATTCGGTCTGCGCGGCCGTGAGATATATTGTAATTATGCAGTATAAAGCAATGCCCCAATGCAGAGATGGGGAGTCAAGCGATAAGACGTGTGTAAATTCGATAACCTATATAGTCACGAACTTTGCGGGTGTTATTGAATCGTGCATTACGTTTGTACTGGTTGTGTCCAGTTATATTTTTGTACCTGTGTTATACGTGTTTGTATATAGTCTAATAATTTTTATAGTAATTTCAACGGCATTTTAATTAGAGTCCCGTAACTCGTAACAGTATTTACATATAATGTAGGTAAATTTCTTTTACAAACCCTTACGTTAAATTCTTTATGTCACTAATGACATAAATGACGTATTAAATGCTTGGAATTACTAAAACCACTGTGACCACGAAACTTCCAATAAAAAACAGGTACTTTTGCATTCGTCATTCGTCGTACATGCCCTTTCATTCGTTTTATTAAAAAAAACCCTGTATTCAATCAGAACGTAAAAAGTGACTCAGTGTTAAATAACTTAAAAGGTCAGAAAAACCTGTGCACTTTTCTAAATCAGATTAAAACTTTTTTAGAAAAACGACTTCAACTTTTTCATGTAGACTTAACACAGACTGTAGGTACTTAATTACGAGTATAAGACAACAAAAACTGATGGTGGATAAACTAATAAAAGACTTGTGAAGAAACAGTGTAAATCTAATTGTATAACAGTTATTTAATTACTATATGTATACAGGTGGTTCAAGTGGGCTTCTGTGGTTAAATCCGAAACTATAATATATTTGTATAGCTCAAAATATTGAAAGGCACCCCGGCGTCAATTTTAATGATGTCTAATGATACCCATTAGATTTTTGGAAAATTAATTATCCTAGGGTATATCAATAATCAATTCAGATAATTTAAAATATATATACTATATTAAATATTACATCAATCCATAATGTACGTAAGGTACAGGTAAGTTTGTTGTAAGGTTATTTTTACACGCTTTATATTAGCTTCACTTGTATGTCAGTATGTCAGTATGTAACTTGAGCTCGATTTTGTCCTACTTTGAACGATCAGATTTAATTCATACTTTGCACACCTGTCAAAGGTCGATGACAATGCAATAATATAGTATCATGGAGCTGATCTGATGATGGAGTGGGAAGGTGGCCATAGGAACTCCTGTACTAAACAAGATAGACCCTTCGTGTTTGGGCCCGTATGTTTATATCGCGTGACAGTGCAATAATATGGTACCATGGAGCTGATCTGATGATGGAGACGGAAGGTGGCCATAGGAACTCCTGTACTAAACAAGATAGACCCTTCGTGTTTGGGCCCGTATGTTTATATCGCGTGACAATGCAATAATATGGTACCATGGAGCTGATCTGATGATGGAGTCGGAAGGTGGCCATAGGAACTCCTGTACTAAACAAGATAGACCCTTCGTGTTTGGGCCAGTATGTTTATATCGCGTGAAAATGCAATAATATGGTACCATGGAGCTGATCTGATGATGGAGTCGGAAGGTGGCCATAGGAACTCCTGTACTAAACAAGATAGACCCTTCGTGTTTGGGCCCGTATGTTTATATCGCGTGACAATGCAATAATATGGTACCATGGAGCTGATCTGATGATGGAGTCGGAAGGTGGCCATAGGAACTCCTGTACTAAACAAGATAGACCCTTCGTGTTTGGGCCTATCGCGTGACAATGCAATAATATGGTACCATGGAGCTGATCTGATGATGGAGTCGGAAGGTGGCCATAGGAACTCCTGTACTAAACAAGATAGACCCTTCGTGTTTGGGCCCGTATGTTTATATCGCGTGACAATGCAATAATATGGTACCATGGAGCTGATCTGATGATGGAGACGGAAGGTGGCCATAGGAACTCCTGTACTAAACAAGATAGACCCGTCGTGTTTGGGCTCGTATGTTTATATCGCGTCAAAATGCAATAATATGGTACAATGGAGCTGATCTGATGATGGAGTCGGAAGGTGGCCATAGGAACTCCTGTACTAAACAAGATAGACCCTTCGTGTTTGGGCTCGTATGTTTATATCGCGTGACAATGCAATAATATGGTACCATGGAGCTGATCTGATGATGGAGTCGGAAGGTGGCCATAGGAACTCCTGTACTAAACAAGATAGACCCGTCGTGTTTGGGCTCGTTTTACTTGTCTTGGCTAGCACTCTGCTGCTACATGATATGCAGGATCTCAAAAGCTTGTATTTAAAAACATTTAAACAAAAATCAACTAAAAAATGAAAAATAAATAATAGTTTAAAAAAACTAAAAAAAACACGCTTTTATAAAAAATCCAACTAAAAAAACAAAAAATAAAATTTAATATAATATAAAAAAGCGTGGGGTGTATTCAAAGCGCTTTTTAAGATATTATATTATTAATTGAATACACCCCACGCTTTTTTATATTATATTAAATTTTATTTTTTGTTTTTTTAGTTGGATTTTTTATAAAAGCGTGTTTTTTTTAGTTTTTTGTGAAGGAATGTCTAATGGCAAAGTAAGGAAAGGGTTTGATTATTTAATAAATCGATTAATATTTTCACATATTCATAACCAGTTATCAAGTTACCAAATTAATCGAAACAATGCTATATCCATTAACACATTTTTTAAATACATATGAATATGTACGTAAAATTAATATTTATATATACGACTATCCTTGCAGGAACGGAGAAAGAATACAATTATTACAAGAGGCGACAAAACAACCCACAGCCAGGTGGTAAGACATTTGCGTGCCTGGATGGACACCACCACTAGTCCGTTGTGTTCGTCCGTGGTGTTAGTGGTTAGGTTCCTCTCTCCCTTTAGGGATTAGCAGCACATTGAAATATAACAAACCTTTGGTGTTACAAATGTCCATAGGCGATGGTAGCTGCTTTCTATCAGGTGGGGCGGGGCGCCTGTCTACTGACGTCATGCAGTAAAAGAAATTACGAAAATATTTATTCTATTTTCAGGAGAATGAGTCAGAATAAACTTCTACGCGAGCAGATCCAATTGGAATATCCTAGTATGAGTGTTGTTTTTTGTTTTTATTTCATTATTTAAATATATATTTCAGTTCCAGTGTGGTACATATCAAAACGCAAATAAAGAATTCAGATATATTTTACTGCAGCGGAGTCTATTTGTTTTTTATCCAAATATAATTAATTATTATTTATTGCTTATGGTTTTGCAAGTCATGGTGAATATACATTTTGAATAATCGGTCAATTTTTAATTTGAATAGGTATAATTTAACAGTAAACTGTAAGTTTTCCGTAAATTTTATTTTGTCTTTGTACTGGACAGATCCTGTAACTAGGGTTGGGTAAATTTTGGATTATTATCCCACAGATTCTATACCATTTTTCTGAATATTAAGTATTCTATATTTTTAGTGCTTTTTATGAATAATGATGAAAAATTAACAATTTGGCGATAAGCTAAATAAAACTTTGAGAATACTCATTGGCATATTTGTCTTACGTGACCTCGGCTACTGAAAAGTGGCAGAAACGTCGGAATTATAAAAATCAAAACGTTAAAATGTAGTTTTATTATTTATTACTAGCTGTCCCGGCACACGTCGTCCTGCCCGGAAATAATAGGGGTTGATCGTAAAGGGTTGAAAATTTAGGGTTGTATGTATTTTTAATGCTATATCATAAAAAAATTTAAAGAAATCATCTAAAAATTAAAAAATGTAGGGGTGGACTACCCTTAACATTTAGGGGGATGAAAAATAGATGTTGTCCGATTCTCAGACCTACCCAATATGCACACAAAATTTCATGAGAATCGGTCAAGCCGTTTCAGAGGAGTATGGTAACTACTAACTAACATAGTGACACGAAAATTTTATATATAAGATAAATATATATTTTATATTTATTAGTCAGTACTTACCTACATCGATTTACGGATTAGGAAATAATTACTCTGGTAGCATTAAGGATGGCGATTGCAGCACTGCGTCTGCGGGACGTCGTTCGTAGCGCGGACTCTACCAGATAACGGATGGCTTGTGCTGAAAGTAGACCAATAGGTAATCATAATACTTTATTTCATAATTAAAATTGATACTTAGCATTGGTCTTAATCAAATATTTTATTTACAAATAATTATTATAATTGGTTTGTACCGCGAATATATAATTAATATAATAACCTATTTTTTCCTTACGAAACCTATTTATTAAATAAGAGTGACGTCGAATATCATAATAAAACATAATTACTCGTTTATCATTTTTTTCAGATTATCAATTCAAATTAAATTACCTTAGCTTTTGTTTTTCACCACACTAGTGATTTTTGCCTTGTTAGAACTATTGAACAATCGGTTAATAAAACAATTATTCTTTAATTTACTCTAGAACCTGACAGGAATTTGACACAAAGCACTATTTGAAGCGATGCCCTGGGTTAACCTTAGGCTAATTCTGCTGAAACCAGACGTCATACCGAAATCATAAAACGAACTTACCAAGAATAATTTCAATAAATATATGTATTGAGTTTAACTCAAGACTGAAAGTACTTCAGAAATAGATCTAATAACCGTATTAGTCGTATATAACCCATATTACAGTGGCGCAGAGTGGAAACTCGGCTAGGGTAAGCCGGTTAAAAGAGCATGCTGTATGATGCAAGCAGTGCCCTCTAGCATCTAGTGAGCGGAGGAGTCTTTAGCCCGGTTGACGAAGTGAGTTTGCACTGCTTCCCGGGGCCTGGGCATTCTCAAGCACTTGTGCGCTAGTATCAGCGTGGGCGTAACTACGTTCTAAGTCTCGCGCTCTTCCTGCCATAAGCGCGGGGCACATGGAAGTAGGGTGGTTTTAGTGAAGTATTGAGTTTTCGAGTCTCCACACATGCCGGCGATTTGACTCTGGTGTCCATTCGTGGTGTCACCTCTCGTCGCTTTGGTCTAATCCTTAGTAAAGGACCCGGTAGTATGCGATGTATTTAAATCGACTTCAAAAAGTAAGAGGTTCTCAATTCGTTTGTATGGTTTTTTTATTATATGCTCGCTACTCGGTTTCTCCGTCAATTGTGAACCGATTTTCAAAAATATTATTCAATCAAAGGGTTATAGGATTATACTCCCGAATTGGTCTCATTTTCACCATGTCAAAGTCTGATGAGTGGATTCTGCGGAATCGGAGAACCTCACAAACATTGTTTACTAACTTCTTCGTAACACGATATCTCCGTCAATTGTTAATCAATTTTTATTTCTTTTCTTGTAAGTGTATTTCCTTACAATTTGCATTCTTTTGCATTCTTGCTGCATATTTTGAAAGAAAAACCGGTGCCCGATCGGGTTATGAGCTGATATTTCATCCAATAAGTGTGGAAAGCCACCGATCGTAAGACATAGTAATACAGTTATAATATATGAACGAGTAAAAAACGTAAGCGCCAATAAATTCATAGCACTTTCGACTTTTTAGACGCTAGTTAATTTATACAGACACTACTTATATTCGAACAGAATGCGTCAACGCCAATGGATAGGTTTTGTTTTTTATGATTTGCCATTTTGGTTATTTTGGTCAATTTGGTCATTTTAAACATTTTCATAATTTTGTTATTTATGTAGTTTACAGATAGACAGGGGGATACAGATCAATAAAACTAGAAGGGGTTAAAATAGGGGATGTAAGTTTGTTTGAGAGTTCAATCATTTCGGAAGTTTATAGATATACAAAATTTATCGTCTATAAAAAAATGCGATAATAACTCAATCTGTCTGTATGTTAAGCCTTTGAGAAAAAACTACTAGGAGTACTGGACCAGTTTTGCTGTAATTTTGATACTGAAAAATTTGCAAAGATACTTTTCATTCCATGAGTAGGGTTAGTTTACATATATGTACAATGAAGTGCATCTTCCAGGGTCAAATAGCACTAATATTAAAAATTAATACAATGTAACCTGTGTTAACGCCTTTTTTTTTTTTGAGGCGAGGGAAAAAGCTACCGATTTACGCACTCTCAGGGCCGTCACTAGGAAACGGCGCGCATCCATCGGGGGCGGTAACGCTAGCTAATAGTATGCTTTGTTTGCGCTCCGTCCGCAATGGCTTGACACTGAGGAGTGTGGAAGACTCAGAGTGATGCCGCACGGGCGAGCAACCTCAATACCCACTAAAAACCCCCTCCTCCCTGTCGACCCTGCGCTTTTGTTGTGATGGAAAGACTGAGATATAGAACATAGTTACGCAACATCGATCCAGCGCAATAAAGTGCCTGGAGTGTGCCCTGGGAGAACACACCCCACTTCGAAACGGGGGCAGTTGAATCCCTTGCGATGCCTAGTAGCAAGGGGCCCCTCGTACCGGAACCTAATTCAGGGAGGGAAGTAATGCGCGTACCTGCCTCTCCGGGTGCCAGCTGAAGGCCGGCGACCTCGGGTGGAGACATTAGCACGCGCTGCAGGACTTCGCTCCCTGTCCCTTTCTGCGGCCTCTTTGAGAGACATTACTGCCTCACAGAAAGTAAACGCAGACTCCCAGCGGTCGTCGCTGTGCAACATGGCCGTTACCAAGTCGCCGAGCGATCGGACGGCTCCTACGTGTGTCTCGAGTTCGAACCGCTGAGGCGTCCATGCAGCGCACTCAACAAGCGTATGAAACGCCGTATCGTGTGCGCCGCACTGGCGGCAGTCCGGGGAAGGCAAGCAGCACACAATGCGAAACAGATACTGATCGAAACAACCGTGTCCGGTCAGTATCTGAGTCGTCCTGAAGGTCAGGGTTCCGCTGGTGCGGGTCACCCATCTCTCCAGCTGTGGCCTGATTGCATCCACCGTGTAGCCGCCGGCCACAACCTGTGTTAACGCCTGCTGTTTGAACAAGGAGTACGCACACCCCGCGGCGCAGACACGGATAAAACTCTATAGTAGAATTATTTTCTCCGTGCAGTTTGGGTTATAAATAATCGGAGTGGTGAAGCGAGTATTTCGCTCTCTCTTCCACTCACGGGCCTTATGGGCAGGCATAGTGATACGCATTATTGTTATCGATAAGCGTTATTGATAGTGTATTTAGTTTTGTCATTTTGTGGGTTAATGATATAAATGAAAGAAAAAAAAATAGATAAAACAACGTATTTATTAAAATAAGAATAATAATGATTTAACATAAATTATTAATTAGGTATCTATGTATTAAAAAAACTATAAGTACAAAAGTTTAGAACGTAACAAGTCATATTAAAAAAAATATAAATACTTATATCTAAGTTTAAAATTAACAGAAAAAAAGATAATAATGATTTTTATAAGAATGATAATCTTTCTTTGATAAGAATGAGTTCTTATTGATAATGGCGTTGCGCCCGCGCAACATGCTCACCGCCCTAGCCGGGCAGAGGCCGAGTTTGATTTATGACCCAAACTGCACGGAGAAAATAATTCTACTATAGTTAATTAAATTAATGGATTCTTGTTGTGCAACAAACGGATCGACATTCGAGACTACTTTTAAATTTGGACCGATGAAAAGGTTCTGCTTTTGCTGTTTTCTAATCAAAGAGTGGGACACAAGGTCATGTTTAAACCAAGACCCATGTCTTATCCACGTGAGAAGGCACGTCGTTATCAGTTAATTTACAATCACTCATCTGTAGTGGCACATTAGTGTTGACAGTCAGTGATGATATCGTGACATCAGACATCCATCGTGTATACGTTCGACACTGATATATCACTTTGTATAGTCATAATCAAGAATATTTAATCTCAGACGTTTGATCCTAATATTACTTGTGATATAATAATGGCCGTTAGCCACTGCTTCTTGCAATATACAATATACAGAAGTAGTGATACCCTCAACGATGGTAGCATAACTGTTCATGAGATATCATGGGATTGTATAACACTGGATCGATAATCTTTGGGAAAAACTTTATCCCATAATGTAGTACGATTAACTTAAGATGAAAACTTTTTTTATAGCAGGATTGCAGCAGACAGGCAGACGGCCCACTTTATGGAAAGCGGTTACCATCGCCTATGGAGATTAGCAACATCAAAGGTGCTACAAATGAGACTCGAACCTGGTCACTAATACCGGAACACAACTCAAGTTGCTACCACCTGGCTGTGGGTTGTTTTGCCGCCTCTTACGACAGGCCACCCGGCCGCAGGAAATTGTATACTTTCTCCGTTCCTGCACGGATAAACTTGTTGAATAGTATTCATTCAAATGTGACTTAAATCCTAAAAGTGATATTTCAGATATTTCCTAGTTGCTTGTTGTAGTTTCTAGAAGTTTGTTTCAAATATACAACATAATATAGAAAAAAATACGAATATATACTAAGAGATTAAAATCGTAAACTACGTCAAAATACGCAGTTAACTAGCAAAAAATACTACATATTTACATGTCAATTATAGATAAATACATGTAATATCTCCCACCATCTATGTATCGGATACATTGGAAGAAAACAAAAAACGTTAGCGCTTTTGCGTCGGACAATTAACTGGTATTTTGAACTCAGTATGACCTGATGGGCGAGCGCACGTCACAGCCGTTCATATAAAAAAGTGGGGGGCGAGACTGTTTGCCAACATTCGCTACTCGACGCTCAAAGAGAACGTACGTGTTGTGTTAAGTGATTTATTAAAAAAATTAAAAATGTATACAAACCCTTTTGAACGTAAACATTCTGCGCTCAGGCAAGTCCTTGACCGCTTCATGAGGGGTGAAACCAGACTGAGCTTCAGAAAGAAGGATATGTCGAAAGGAAGTGTTAATGGAAGTAGTTCGTCGGTTGCATCTTCAACGATGGAGTACAAACCGAAGTTTATGAAGAGATGAAGTAGAACAGTGATGTTTGTGGTGCTAGTGATATATTTTGCAGCGTCCCGCTCTTAAGCAGGTTGGTTTTCTTTACAACAGTGTCACTAATAATTCATCTAATTATTTTATTTTATTAAGGGAGCGAATAGGTACAATAATTAGATTACAAAGTGAATAATGAGAAGCTATTGTTGATGTCAGAAAAGTAATAAAAAAAGAAAACTACAGAGATCAAATTGTTAATTCAGATTTAAAGTAAAATTTAACCAACATCGCCTAAAGATGCTACATTTATAAATTTGTTAGTATTCACCTAATAGTTATGTAGTGGAATTTTATTGTGGAATGTTCCTACAATCAACGAATCAGTCGTTCGTCGTTTAGCATATTAGCCATCATTACAATCAATTATAAAAAATCATTAACATCATTGGAGTTCATAAAATCTCTTGAGTTCAGTCTTATTTATGATAAATATTACAAACCTACCATATTTTTATTTCCGATAAAATAAATTTGATATACCCCTTTAAACCTTGATTATCGCCTTGGACGTGAGGTCGGGGTTGATATAGGTTAGATAAGTCTGCATATATATATATATATATATATATATAAATATTTTAATAATATAAGAGCAAATTTTGTTAGCATCAATCTGCTTGTTAAAACATTCCGGCTAATCCTAATTTTTGTAATGCTATTATTAATGAACAATGTTAATGAAGCAAATGCGGAACTATCTAATTCCAAATATATTCTACAACTATAAACAAAGAATATGTTAAAGTAGTTATTTTTCTTAAAAATACATAATAATATGCATTAATTACAACAATAACAAATAATAATGTCGTTAATGAAATAAAATACATGAACTTATTATAAACTAGCTTCTGCCCGCGACTTCATCCGCGTGGAAAGTTCTTTTAACTATCCCACGGGAACTCTTTAATTTTTCGGGATCAAAAGTATCTATGTTACTTCTAATACCTCCAAGAATATGTGTACAAAGTTTCATGATGATCGGTTGAGTAGTTTTCGCGTGAAAGCGTACCAAACAAACTTACATTCACATTTATAATATTAGTAGGGATTGCAAGAGGAAAGTACCCTAAAAATATTTAAAAATTACAAGAACTCGATGATTAGAACTTTCAAAGAAATTTCGAAAGGCCTTAAGACTTAATAATTATTATGAAAACATTACCTTCTTCTTATAAGAAAGTCAACACAGGCTTGGTATTTTGTTTGTAGTCTGAAGGATCTGGGATCTTAGCTAGCATAATATGTATATTTTACAACTTGAAATCCTTGTTCAAACCAAATTAAGTGATTTTCGCTGTATATGCTAGATTAAATCAAATTAATTATTCATAATTAACTTGTAATGTAAGTTTGTTAAAATATAACTTATACTAGTTATATGAAAATCATACTCGTGTTCATAAATTCATTTAAATAACTCGTTCTCCGTTTAATAAGACCTAATTAACTTATTAGGATAGACAATCAACAAACGTCACATTATAATTGGTTTTGAAAACCAAACAAAGCTTCAACCTTTGGAGTATTATTTATAAGTGGGCGTATTTTCACATGTTACATATATGTATCTTAAAATAAACAAACGTATAAATAGAATACCTCCTACAGTTATAGAATCAAACCTATGAGGACAGCTAAACCGACAAAATTATTGAAATTTTATAGTATTAATTAGTAGGTACATAATTGCAAAATTGTTCTGCCTCATAGGTCTGTATTCTTTAAAATATTGAATTGTGATAACAATACATGATTAAATGTTGTATTAAAATATGTCATTTTTTACCGACATAAGCATTTGTACTATTAGTAGTAGTAGTTATAGCATATATGATATAGAAATTCAATGTTTCCTTTCTTTTGTCCGCAGATTGAGTGGTCTATCTGGTGCGCAGACTTCGCTGTTCTTGAGGAAAACAAGTTTTAGCACTATGAGGAAAAAAACTTGAAGAAAAGAATTACTCAATAGAAGAATATGAGAAAAAAATGACACAGAATAAACAACGCTATCTTAACAAGTCGTATTGGAAATATAGAATTAGAAATTTCGTAGCTTAATATTTTGTCAATAAAGACATGTTTTACCCTACTCTATTTGTTTCATTGTCTTAATTAGGTACGTAATTAGTTCATTACTTTTCTATGGATAATAATAGGCTTACATTACTTATATTGGCGATGATGATTAGTAAAATTACATTGTCACTTGCTCTGTGACGTATTCTAGGTTTAAAAGTACTTACTGTATTGATCTTTTCATCTCACGATGCACATACCTATCTTTCTGGAATATCATTGGAAATATTTCGCTTGTAGATGTTACATAAAAAATCAGCATTATAAACATATGCCTGAAGAGTCAGCGGCGTTAAAACGCATTATTAACAATTCCATCTGGGGCATATTCGTATCTAAATATACTACTGGTAGTCGTTATACATATTTTAATTAAATCCGTGACATTTGTTAGTAAGATACTAACTATAATGCTTCCGTTTCTACGAATAATGTTACAATATGTGGAATACACGAGATTGTCTTAGCTATTAAACTAGATGCCAGCAAGCAAATAATCATAGTTTAATCCTATATACTAGTTAGAATTGGTCAGAATCCACTCGACCTTGGTTATTCAAGATGGCACCCTTTTGTGGTGGTTATCTTTATAAAGTTAGTAGATCAAATTTAACTGTTAAATTGGATCACAAAGGATGTAATCTAAATGAAGATTGGTTGCATCCTGGACAAAGGATTGGGTACAATAGGCATATAGAGATACGTGGATAGCCCATTTATCGAGGACGGCTATAAGCTATATATCATCACGCTAAGACCAATAGGAGCGGAGCAGCAATGAAAAATGTTTCAAAATCGGGGGGGGGGGGGCTTTAAAAACAAATTCCACGCGGACGGCGTCGCGGGCACAGCTAGTATAGTGATAATTGTATATTATTATATAGTAATAAATTTAGACTGGACCTTGAATCATAACACCATAACATTACTTCAATTTCAAATTACTATAATAAGCCGAGTTATTATTATTATTAAAAAGAAAAACTAAGTAAATAGTTAGATCTTGCTCACGAGGTTACCGCTATGTGGCGTCTGGAGTCAACGAGTATTGTGCCGATAGTTGTCACCGTCAACGGTCTTATAGCAAAAAGCCTCGCCGGCATCTAGACACGCTTTCGCTGGGAAGCTGGGTGATGGTCCAGATACAGAAGGCAGCACTCTTGGACACGGCACGAATTGTGAGGAGTTTGGACCCCAGTCCCCGCTGGCCGTTAGCTGCAAGATTTTATATTTTTTTATTGCATGAGTTCTACAGGCAATGAAATGAACCACCTGACGGGAAGCGGTTCCCGTCGCGTATTATCGCGTACATTTGTAGCACCAAGAGCTACCAATATCCTGCCTCTCTCTAAAGGGAGGCTAGCCTGGCCACTAATGCTGAAACACTACTTAAGGTTGTTATTACGGCTAATCTAAACCAGGCGTGCTCGTCATCTAGACGAGCAAATAATCTACCACCCGGTTGCGAGTCGTTTTATCGCCTCTTGCGACAGGTCCTCCGGCCGCAGGACAGGTAATAACATTTCCGATTATGTTCCTCCAGAATCAGAATATCGAGAAAACGAAAAAAAAATCTCATGGGAATGAAAACTAATATATGTATTTTAAAATTGAATCATACAAATTACTTATGACGCCTTTGACGTAGATTATGAGGGTGCATATAACGTAGATGCTAAACGGTACAGAAGAAACGAACTCAGATGAATTTCTCGGAACACTCCCCGCTCTATAAGTCTTTTTACCTTTACCTCGGCTATCACTCGGAATTATAACCGTAAAATACATTTATTAGTTAGTTAATATTTATTTATTTAAATTTTGAAGACACATTTCAGACTACTAAACCTTGAGACACGAGTCTACAAAATTACTTAACGAACGGTTGAGTAACAATACCCTTAATGGCTATTAGCCATAATCATGTGTAGCAAGAATTCAATATTCTCGAATTTTCCTTATGCGCCATGTTCCTTTAAATGGAATATTAGACGATAATTTCACCTGGTTTCCATAACTATTCAAAGATAAAATTACGATGGACAAAGTTGTTAATTCATAGGTGCATTACGAATAATATCTCAACGGCTCACACGAACACTATGGGTAGACCAAGCGCCGAGCTCTCGGACTGAAGCCAGCTAAAGGATCAGATCGCGCCGGAGTGCGGTACGAGAGACGAGAACCTAGTATTAAATAATCTTATAAATACAGATAAAGGTAGAAATGTTTCCAATGGATACTATTAATCACTCACGCAAACTACGTGTACACTACACACTTTTATGGACACAAGTTTAAAAAAATTGCTTCACTTCATTTGACGCTTTTGTTTACATACGCTCCGTCTATACTTTTATTCGTTGATCAGATTCAAATCGGCATATAAATATCGAGCTTCGATTACTCTCCTATATTTGTTCAAAGCGGATTCACACATCGTCCTGTCTGATAATATTTCAAGATGTTTTCGACCTTAAACTATATTTAGGACAACATGTGTGTATGCTAAGAAAAAAACACTAAGTTCTTTATACCCTCCGTCTGGAGGCAAAGATGTCTTTGAATGAAAAAAAATCGAAATGTGTGCTGGGACACATATTACAAGTGAAACTTCAACGGACAAGTGGAAAAACGAATCGCAACGTACAAGTGGAAAAACTTCAACTGACAAGTGACAAAGTGAATTGCAACAAAATTTTAACTTGAAGTTTTACGGGTAGATTGTTAATGTACTTGTCCAATTTAAAAACCTTGCGATTGCGATTTGTTTTTCAACTTGTCCGTTGAAGTTTCACTTGTAATATGTGTCCCAGCACACATTTCGATTTTTCGCAGGTTAACTGCAAATTATGATTTGGTTAGGTTAGGTACATTTTAATGAATGCAGTTTTAATTTAAACATATTTTATTTTATCAAACGAAAAACTGAATTCGATCCGGAACCAAAAAAACATTCATAGTATACTCTAAAATTATACACATACAACGGAACATTAAAAAATGCTTTCGTAATCAACTTCATTCGGACATCAAATTATGTTAACAGAAAAATATTTCCAAAAAAATAACACAATAAAATTTCGTTTGCTCATGTTTTGATGAAGAGGCTCCGAAACTACTGAACCGATTTGAAAAATTCTTTCACTGTTGGCAAGCTACACTATTCCCGGGTGAAATAGGGTATATTATATTTCCAAATAAATTAGGGGTCCTTACTAAAACTTCAATAATGTAACCCAGGGTGTAAAAAAAATCCTAAAATCGCGTGCGCTGCGAAAAGTATTGATGATAGAATAAAATAATGTACTACGACTTTGCAGAACACATCATTATTTACTAAAAGTGTCGCGACACTATATATCTAACTATTATAGTTATGCCACAATAAGTGTTCTTTTATTTTAAAATTTTAATTAAAATGCCGCCGCTAGAAAAGGCTCTTTATTTGTATCTTGGTATTAATCCTTATCAAAATAAATTACTTCATATTCAAAACTGCTTCAATACCTTGATATAACTTTTTAAATTATTCAATTCGGACATTCCATTCGAAAGATATCACGAGTTTAAAAATGTAAGTATTAGACCACGGGACTGTGACACTTTTTCGTGAGCGAAAAATCGTAAGACCCCCTCTATATAGAAGTTTCACTTCAAAAAGTTTGTTAACAAAAAATTAAAATCCAACTGGAAACTCGCAGCATCCCACGAGGTTTCAGAATAAGTAAAGCTTTTTTGTCCTATCCAAAAAAGAAACAAGAGACCAACTACAACTTCGATTTATCAAAGATAGGTAATTCATTTTTAGGCTTTCGCTCCCTTAAAGTATATAAGATTCTTATGGTCACACTCCAATGTTTATCTATATGTCGGAGCTAATTATTATTATATGAAAGGCGAGTGGCGCTTTCCGCCACTAGGCGGTTGGCCTCAATGTCTATAAAAACTTATACACAAAAAAGTAAATTTATACTTATTATTTTTTGTTTAGTACTATGTTTTAAAAGCCTTACTAACCGGATAAAAATAATGTTCATAATTTTAACAATCGATACTTGCTTACCATATAATTAAATTCAAAACCATTATTGTCTGATTCTTTCAACTATTATAACAATAAGAATCTTGATGCGTCAAAATATCGATATACCTGCGTAATGTGCTGTTGCTTAACACTTTATTATTCCGTTAGTTGGTTAATCGATTAATTTTTTGCTATCAATATCTGTTGTTTTTATACATTTTAAGTCGCTGTCAAGTGTATGCAATACGTCAGACAAAGCTGTCTGTATGCACTCGGTTCCTTTGTGTGACATTGTGACGAATGAAATACAAATGCATAATTTTTTCGTTAAACATAATAATTATCGTACAACTACTGTTCACATTATTCACTTATAGATAGAATTAATATTTTTTTCAAAATAAAATTTCACAATGAAATATTACATTTCAAGTTCCCGCCAAAAACTGAGATTATCGTTTCCAAGATGATGTATTTGCTAGTGAATTGCAATGGTGGTGCCTTAAAACGCGATCGAAGCGCCTTCTTTTATTCCTCGAGAACAGTGTTTTTTCTAGATGGAAGGTATTCTATGTCCTTTTCTATTTCCTTGACAACGTGTACGCAAATGTGACGGTTTGCTACATAGTTAAGGCGCGTGTAGGAGGACACTAAGGTCGAGATTTGCTTAGGTAAATAAAATACGTTTGTTCAGTACAAAGGTGAGTTGGTCACTGTTTATTGACAACTAAATGACATGTATCCATGCAGTAACGGAGAGAGAATACAAATTCCTGCAGCTGAGCGGCCTGTCGTAAGAGGCGACATAAAGACCCACAGGTAAGTGGTAGGTTATTTATCCGTCTGGATGGCTACCCTGGTCTAAAAAATGCATCCATAACAACCTTGAGTTTTGTTATTATTAGTGGCCTCGTTGCAGTCTGCCCTGGAGAGTGGCAGCACATTTGTAGCACCTTTGGTGTTTCAAATGACTATAGACGATTCTATATATAGTATGATATATCCTATTTTTATACAGTATATAAATTATATCTTTAAAAACCACGAGCCATAAAAATGGCCCGGACATTTTGGCTTGTTTGGAGCCATGGGAAGGCTTACACGTAGAGGCCCTTTGACAAATTTATTGTCAAAGTGGCATGATACTGACCGGCGATTATCCCTGTCTACACCATATAGCAATGCACCCAAGGACAAGCCCCGGCCAGTGTAGGACTATTGTGGGAAATGAGGAGAAAAAGTACCGGGCCATCGTGGTGAACTGCTAGTGGTACTAGGGGTCTCGGAATATGGGTACTATGGCGTCTGCCCGTCTCAATGTTCAGGGAACATGGAAAAATGGGCAGACGGTGACTCGCCACTCCCTAAAGTATATATTATTATTAATTTTCACTTATTCTTGGAATGTTTCACATGATTTATTGTCTTCATCGCCACTGCTGTCTTAATATTTTCCTTAGGGTAGGGGGTTTCCTGGAAGAGATCGCTTTAGGCGATAAGGCCGCCTTTGTTCAATATTTACTGTTCCTAGTTTTATGAACAATAAAATGTTTTCATTAATTCATTTATTCATTCATAGGCGATAGTGATTCTTTTCTATCAGGTGGTCCGTCTGCCTGTCTCCTAAACTCATGCAATAAAAAGTAATTATTTCTAACAAGAAAATACAGTTTTCATCCAAACAGCGAAAAAACAAACCAACCAACTTTAGCATTTATAATATGAGGATAGTATACAAAAGTCAACACTAAAGCCTTCTGACGCCATAACAATATTATAAGAACTTTACTTAAAGCTTAACCAATAATCTATATTCATAAAGATAATGTTAATTTCCATTAATAGTTTCTCTTATAACTTTCCATACACTATTATAAGGTTTGTAAACAATTATTTGAAGGCTATATAATATTGTGATATCAAACAGGCGCCAGCTGTAAAGTTAGTCATTTAGAGATAACATAATCATACCTAAAACGTCATAGTCGTTTTGCGAAAATGATGAGGAACATTTACCGCTTAGACTGTTTTTCTAGACAGGATATTCTAATGATTCTTAATAAAACTACGTTTTAACGGTTTTATCACGGTGATTTATTTAATTAAAAAACACCCAAATTTCAATAGAGAAGACTTGTGTTGATACTTTGGCGGTTTCCCATCTCCCAGTTACAGCCGTGATTGCCGGAGCCGCCGCCGCAAACCAGGAGGCCCTGAAACGCCGCAAATATGTGTCCATTGCTAACGGGTACATATTTGTGGCTTTCGGGGTTGAAACCCTGGGACCGTGGGGGCCTGGAGCTCATCACCTCTATCAAGACCTCTCAACGCGTCTAACTGAGGTCTCGCGTGACCAAAAGGCTAGCTTGCACCTAGGGCAACGCATCAGCGTTGCCATCCAACGTGGAAATGCGGCCAGCATTTTGTGCACTCTTCCCGCCAACAGCGACATGGAGTCTATTTTTAACCGACTTCGAAAAAAGGAGGAGGTTCTCAATTCGTCGGGATCTTTTTTTTTTTTTGCTTTTTTTTTTTAATGTATGTTCGCCGATAACTCCGTGATTTATGATCCGATTTACGTGATTCTTTTTTTGTTCGACGCGGAATAGCTTCCAATTGGTCCCCTAAAAATTTTACATAGTTTGGCCCAGTAGTTTTCATTTTATGAACATTTTTCATGGAAATAATTTTCACTCCGTTCCATATGTTCGCCGATAACTCCGTGATTTATGATCCGATTTACGTGATTCTTTTTTTGTTCGACGCGGAATAGCTGCCATGTGGTCCCCTAAAAATTTGACATAGTTTGGCCCAGTAGTTTTCATTTTACGAACATTTTTTTGTTCCCGCTTCTTGGGACCTATATTTTTTAAGAAGCGCGGCACCATTCGTGGGTCCACCCATACATAGCTAGACACTAAAAAGTAACAAATAAAATTTAAAAACTTCGTTTAAAAAAACCGACTTCAAAAACTAAAAAACTAAAATGTATAAAATAACTTATTTCTTAAGCTATTATTATTAATATATATTATCTAAAACATCTTGAAGTCGGTGCAAAGGAAAACATAAAAATTACTATATTTTGAAAATTACTAAGCACCGACTTTAAGATGTTTTAGATAATATATATTAATAATAATAGCTTAAGAAATAAGTTATTTTATACATTTTAGTTTTTTAGTTTTTGAAGTCGGTTTTTTTAAACGAAGTTTTTAAATTTTATTTACTTATAGATTGGTTTTTTTTGTAAGTCTAGTTATATTTATATTTTAGTTTAATTTTAGTTAGTTTATTTATAGAGAAGATGGTTGGCAAGTACCACCTGTGTGGTATCCGATCATTAAAACTATTAAGACCAGCAAAAACCAACTGCTAGACATCAAGACACTGTGAGCTTTCTGTATGCACCGGAACACAAACCAACTTGACTGATAATTTCTTTTATTTTTCCTTCCACCCATTTTATATTATATAAAATAGCTATGTGTGGGATGCTATGTACGGACACCTTGGCTGCGTTGGTCGTTTTACCTGACGCAGCTGCCGCACGCAGGAGGACCTGAAACGGCACTAATACACATCTATTGGCAATGGATACATAAATCGGTCCAACAGTTTTTGAATTTATTAATTACAAACATAAAAAAATATAAATCTTTCCTCTTGTAATATTAGTATAGACAACGCTTGTTACGCCATGTCTGGTTTATTGTTGATCTTATCTAAACATCCGACGAGAGTGCAAAAAATCTTAAATCTTCATACACAATACATGAATATCAATACTTTGAGTTCATTGACGTATAATTACTATAATCTTATCTTAACTATATATGTTAGCGTTTGTGCGTAAAGTACATTTTTGTTACATCAAACATCACGCGACAAATTGTAATAAAAAGATTTTATTTATTTTGGTCAAAATTTAACAATGATTTTACAATCATAACTGTTTCTATGCGAAATTGTGTTTGTACGAAAACTTGAACTTAATTGTCTTTATTTATTTTTATTATTAAAATTTATTCTACTTCTCATTACAAACAAGTTTTTGTCAGGGTTTATATTTCTTATTTTAATACAGTCTTTGCAATACCTACGACTAACATTCTATCTGCTATACAATAATTATATACTTTTAACATGGGTGAACTTTAGGTCTGGATCTACTATTTGACTAGGATAAGAGGTTTGCATATTGCCGGTTTTCTTGGAGATTAATCAATATGTTGAACATTCAAGAGTACTTGACACTGGTTTGATCTACAACCCTGAGAGAGATACTATATTCAAATAAACACACAAGTTAACTAGTTGCACAAAACATGAATGGTTTTATTTAGCTATCCATTGTTGTTGTTAATATCGCTTGAAATACTGAAGAATGACACTTTTTTTTTAAATTGATTGACAAAGGTGAGGTAACTGCTATGTTGTTTACCATTATATCATTGCGAACTGCTTATACATATCATGTTAATATTTTTTATAAAATATGGTTCTAATTGCAGGCACAAAAACATGTTTATGGAACATTTGCAAATAAATGATTGGGTAAATGAAACATCTTATGCTTGGACTTGTGCGATAATATCATTAAAAAATATTACATTGACTGTAGTCAAATATGTCTTAGCCAAGACATTAGAAGAAATGATATTTTAAGTAATTAATAAGCTTTTGACGGCCTCTGTGGTTGAGCGGGCTAAGCCTTTGACGGCCTACCTCACTGCAACCCAGAGGTTCCGGGTTCGATTCCCGGTATAGTAAATTTCGGAAACGTATTTTCTCCGTTATTTACCATGGTCTGGGTGTCTCGGATCGGCCCCAAAGTGGTCCGTTGTATGTTACCCATAACACAAGCGTAACTTGCTTAATTTGGGGATATACAATGTGTGTGTTTGTCTGCCGATTATTATTATATATTATTATATTTTTAAAAAGGTTTTTAAATACAAGCTTTTGAGATCCTGGATATCATGTAGCAGCAGAGTGCTAGCCAAGACAACTAAAACGAGCCCTAACGTGGTGGGTTTATCTTGTTTAGTACAGGAGTTCCTATGGCCACCTTCCGACTCCATCATCAGGTCAGGCCCATTGTACCATATTATTGCATTGTCACGCGATACACATACGCGTGCAAAATTTCAGCTCAATCAGAAACCGGGAAGTTGGTCAAATTTAACTTGCAAGATTCCACCCGAACGTACATACATCCATTCCAAGTTAAATAAAAGCTTGTAAAAAAATATTTTATGTTGTTATCAATAAATTTCAGGACTTGTTAAACTCATATACAACCTTTATATTGCTATTGCTGGCCAGAGAAATAAATAGTATAAATATATTTAAAATATTGACGTTAATGTTTGGAACCACAGAGTACTTTATATATATGTTTGGAACGTTATGAATAAAAAGTGCTCTAATTTCGCTTGTAAAAATCTGTAATAAAAAATTACGTAAAACATTATAATATTGTTGAATTTAAAAAATCCCAAGTTTCTTTCAAGTATCTGAAAGAACACGGCACCATGGTACCTACCAGTTATCTCCAGGACTGATCAATGAACTTGCCACCCATTAAGATCTCACTTCCTTTGTCGTTGATGTCAACAACCAAGGCATATAATACTGAACTTAGCTCTCATTTCACATTTAAGTTTTTAATGGGATAGATATCACTTCATTCCACACGAAAATAAGCAATTACAAAAAAACCATATTTGCAATACTTTCTAGGCAATACTGTTACACGCCGACAAAAGTAAATGCACACCTGCAGTTTATTACCTCTTGGCATTTGGAATTCTTCTGTTTACTTTGTATTTAAATTTTGTAATTAGAAAAAACTATTGTGTATTGTCTATTATGGTATCGTTTATTATGGTCATTAACCAGGTGTGATTTTTAGATTCTATTGTTATGCGATCGAGCATTGTGTCAAGACATTGAATAGTTTAGTATAAAATAATGCCCGAACGGAGGGGTGAGGCAGTCAAGCGACGATTACGATACGAGCAAGACGTGTACATTCGATAAGCTATATAGTGACGGACTTTGCGCCTGTTATTAAATCGTGCATCACGTTTGTACGGGTTGCGTCCAGTTATATTTGTACCTGTGTGATACGTATTTGTATAGTTCTAATAAATTCTATAGTAATTCCAGCGGCATTTTAAAGTTATCTCTTCGAGGCACTCTAAAATCATTTGGCCTGAAGAGATCCCCGCAATGAATAGAATAAACTCACTGTTTATAGAATTTAGTCTGTTTAGCAGATTTAAAATTTGGTACAAACAGACGCATGTATAATATTGGTTAGGATTATAGTGTTTGCAAAATAAGCACTACAATCGTGAATTATCAGAGTGATTTTCCGGCATTTGTCATGACCTTTGAACGAACAACAAAAGCATTATCGCGCATGGTTCGGATGTGTGTTCTTTATCTGCAAAGTCAAGCGAATGATTTCCGATTGTTTTGTTATCGACATTTAAATTACAATTCACAATATGCTTTTAATTGTTTTATTTAATACTCAAAGGTTTTAGTTATTTTATTGTTCCCGCAGTTAGCTCTTCCTTTGGCCGTGAACTTTGATTAATATTCTATACTTATATATAATAGACTGATCTATACTAATATTATAAAGCTGAAGAGTTTGTTTGTTTGTTTTTTTTAATGCGCTAATCTCAGGAACCGCTGGTCCGACTTGAAAAATTATTTCAGTGTTGGATAGTACATTTATCGAGGAAGGCTATAGGCTATATGTATTTTCAAAAAAATTAGGGATCCTTACTAAAAGTCCAATAATGTCACCCAAGGTGTAAAAAAATTACCAGAAAAAATCCTTATACGGCGTGCGCTGCGAAAACTATTGATTATATTATAGAACATAACAATATACTTTGCAGAACATATAATTGTCTACAAAAAATATCGCGTAACCATATGTCTAAGTATTGTAGTTATCTCACAATAAGTGTTTTTTTTTAATAATTAAAATCTTAAAGTATAAAACATCTTAAAGTCGGTGCTTAGTAATTTTCAAAATATAGTAATTTTTATGTTTTACTTTGCACCGACTTCAAGATGTTTTAGATAATATATATTAACAATAATAGCTTAAGAAATAAGTTATTTTATACATTTTAGTTTTTTCGTTTTTGAAGTCGGTTTTTTTAAACGAAGTTTTTATTTTTTATTTGTTACTTTTTAGTGTCTAGCTATGTATGGGTGGACCTACGAATGGTGCCGCGCTTCTTAAAAAATATAGGTCCCAAGAACCGGGAACAAAAAAATGTTCGTAAAATGAAAACTAGTGGGCCAAACTATGTCAAATTTTTAGGGGACCACATGGCAGCTATTCCGCGTCGAACAAAAAAGAATCACGTAACTCGAATCATAAATCTCAGAGTAATCGGTGTACAGAATCACGTAACTCGAATCATAAATCTCAGAGTAATCGGTGTACATATGGAACGGAGTGAAAATTATTTCCATGAAAAATATTCATAAAATGAAAACTACTGGGCCAAACTATGTAAATTTTTTAGGGGACCAATTGGAAGCTATTCCGCGTCGAACAAAGAATCACGTAAATCGGATCATAAATCACGGAGTTATCGGCGAACATACATAAAAAAAAGGAAAAAAAAAAAAGATCCCGACGAATTGAGAACCTCCTCCTTTTTTCGAAGTCGGTTAATAAGTATTAAGTCACGCGCGCGCATGTATGATGTGGTGGGCAGTCATGAGGGGCGATACCAGGAGACGGACATAGGATACTTTTTATCCCGTTGGAAACGGTAGGTGGCGCTGAGTTCGGGTACTAGAATCTTCCTAATCACCCGGACCGATTTTGGTGATTTTGTTTTTGTATGTTTGAGTGGGTCCCCGCATGGTTTAAATCCACAATTGGAACCGATAGGTGGCGCTGGGATTAGCCCTAGATTTTTATTTTTTCAGATCAGAACAACGTCTACTGGGGCCGCTATATGTATTACAACTTCTTTCAGATTACAAAAAGTACTATTTTCTTTCTTGGGGGTCGGTATATGCTTCTGCAATAACATTCAGAATAAAATGTTTGATCTGCCCTTCAGTAGTTTTACACCTAAATTAAAAAATACCTTGCTTAAAAAGGGATTGTATACTATTGACAGTGATCTGTTATATAGTGTATATTAGTTTCAATGTCTTTTTTGGTCTAGATTTATGTATGTATTGAATTTATAAAGTGTTATCTATCTATCTTATGTCTTTTTCTATACCCTTGACAACGTGTATGCAAAACTTCATGACGATCTGTTGCGTATTTAAAACGAGATGACGTCACAAACAAATAAATTCACATTCACATTTGTAATATTAGTTAGAATTATAAGGAAATATTGAAGAACATTTAAATGACAAAACTGCATTTACGTAGCTGCTCGTTCCAGCCTTTTATATTATCTTCTGTATAACGCTTATTTTGCATAACATGTGTGTGAATTCTTAGTACTTATATCATTATTGCGACGGAAACAATATTTTTTGTTTGTTAGTTTGTTGGTACTCCAATAATTTTATAAAAAGTAATTGTAATACAACTTGTATATGTATTTTAAAAAAAGAACATGAGATAATTAATTATGATAAAAAAATATATCCAACGTGTTGCTGGGGACTTTCTTGTCAGTTCTTCTCCTTTACAGTGATAACACGTTGTGAAGCGATGTACAATGAAACAAATTGAAACATGACCCACCATAAGGTCATTTTCTTACAGTTGTGAAATACAATTAGGTTGAAATTCGCATAGAATAGGATGAAAATTGAAATTTTGACTTACAAATATATGACCTTCAAAATTAGTGTCCAATGGAAGTTATTTTGAATAAAAACATATGAATTGCATATATTCTGACTATAATATTGTTGTCACCCCCTCAATGATTAGCGCTCTATTAATTGACTAATTCAAAACACAATAAATAATCATGCGCTCAAGTAACATTTGGTTATAGCATAGGTCATAAACTCTTCATGACTATAAAATGTTTGCTAGACTTCCTCTTCCAGAACCGATTTTAGAGGAATAGAAGGATGGTGCACTACGTTACTCTTTTAGGTGATTTATAGTAAAGGGATATAAACGGTTGCATGGCATACGTCAGTGTACCTGATTTCCCAAGATTGTGTTTTAGATGTTTCATACCATTCCCATGGCGAGTGAAGTGCATGTTGCGACGCTTGGCTGTAGGTATGAACGTTCAGTCACACATACAGCGCAACTTGGTATACAGTTATATTGGGTAGGGTGAAAATACTCAATTTTTTAAAATGCGGTCTCACTGACTCGTATCTCCTACAAGGACGCACTATTGCACGTATAATCCGCGCGCAGAAGGTTTGCCGGTGACTACTTACTATTATTATATATAATTATGTAAAGTGTATACAATCATACATTTATTGCAATAACTATTTATGTAACCTTTTTTGTCAACCCTACTGATTATCGACGCGTGAAATCATGAGGCTATCGGCAAATCGTCTGCGCACGGGTAATACGGCCCTTTATTGCATGCGGAAAAATCAATTATAATTTAAGAAATGTTCTTCTTCTTCAGCCAATCCCTGTCGACTACTGGACGTATTCCTTCCCAAGTTCAAGCCACATACCTATAAGAAATCATAATTTATTTTTATTCTGAAGTCATACAATGATAATTATAATTTACTACATTTAGCGCCGATTTTTCAATCGCCAGATAAAAGTTATCTATAGGATAAAATACAACATGAACAAATAAACATTATATTGCGCGGTTAAAACAGTTGAAGTGTTTCACATTTAATCGGGTTATAATTTATCTATGTATAACTTTTATCTGATTATTGAAAAATCGGACTTTAGATATATATCTAAATTTGTTTAGATTTTTAATTAATCTGTCGTCTGTCATCTTAATCAACAGGTTAATTATAACTATAAAATTATAAACCGCAATATTTAGTAGCCCATTTTTCACTTTTATGGATTCTAAAATCATGAACACAATATTTTTAAATTTGTTTATATTAGAGAATAATAAGATGCACCACTTAAACCTTAAAGGTTTGTGTGTGATGCAATATACTATATGCTAATGCTATAACTATAAAAGGAGATATACACACAATAATTTTCAATCAACTTAACTGTATCATCATGTAACATCTGGGGGTTGCCTGAAAGAGATGGCTTTAAGCGATAAGGCCGCCATTTGTTCAACATTTATTGTATCTAGTTTTAAGAACGATAGTTTTCATTATGGTAAACAATAAAGTGTTTTTATTCATTCAGTCATTCATCCGTTGTGGCATAAAAAGAATTCTTCCATAGTTGTGGTCTAATCCTTGTTATTACCTGAAAACTCAAAATAACCCTTTCAAAGTATAATAACGTTATTGACGTCAAAAGAATAGAATGGAAAATGCCGTGATATATCGGATCCATTACAATAACATTAGAGTGCAACAAAATAATCGCTTTAACAATCAACATTATACGTTTTTAATTATGTCTTAACAATTTTATTCCGTAAACATCGTTAGAAATCATCATGATTCGATCGAAATTTTATTAAATGGAAGATGGTAATGGTTTGTTTTGAACTGCTATTTATTAAGGATGTAATGCAAGCCACACACACACACGATTAGAGAATATGATTTGTTTGCGAGTCGGACACTCTTTTATTTATTGACTTAAATGAAAAAAAGGTCTAAAACCTTCTATTATGATTTTAAGATGATACCCACGCCTAAATCTAATATTATATGGAGGTAAAATTTGTGAGTTTGGATGTTCGGGGTAATCTCCGATACTACTGTTCCGATTTTGAAAATTGTATCACCAGTAGAAAGCTGCATTATTTTTGAGTGACATAGGCGTTATTTGATTGTGATTAATAAGTCACAAAAGTAAAAATGTATCACGCCCAGTGAAGTTGTCACGGATCTGCTAGTAAGTACATACTAAAAAAGTTCAATTTCTCTATTATATCTGTAACGCCGACCTCTATTTTTTCTCAATTATAGAGATACCAATAGACAAACACGTAAATAAGTCCTGGTAGTTACAAAACTACCACAAGCAAGCAACTTTTCAAGCTGCTAAGCTTATGCTGATATTAGACTGATACATTGAATTTGACTAAAATATATACAACATTGAATTTGACTAAAATATATACAATATATATCCCTATTAATATTATAAATGCGAAAGTAACTCTGTGTGTCTGTCTGTTCCGTTTTCACGGAAAAACTACTGGACCGATTTGGCTGAAACTCAGTATATATATTTTCGATACCGAGGATGAACATAGGATACTTTTTATCCCGATAAATGGGATAGTTTCCGGGATAAAAATATATTTGTCTGTTTGTTTGTTATGCTTTTACGGAAAATCTACTGGACCGAATTGTCTGAAAATCGGTATATACGTAATTTTCATACCAAGGGTGGACAAGGGATATTTTTCATCCCGGATAATGGGATAGATTTTGGGATAGATTTATGTAAAAGTTATCCCAAAAGTGGGATAGGTTTTGATTGGTTTTGTGATTTGCCATTTTCATCATTTTGGTTATTTTGTCCTTTTTGTTCATTTTGCTCTTTTTTCTATTTTGCTCTTTTATGTCCATTTGCTCTTTTTGCTCCTTTTTGTCCATTTTGCTGTTTTTGCTCTTTTTGTCCATTTTGCTCTTTTGTTGTTTTTGCTCTTTTGTCTTTTTTGTCCATTTTGCTCTTTTTGCTCTTTTGCTCTTTTTGCTCTTATTGCTCTTTTTGTCTATTTTGCTCTTTATGCTCTTTTTGTCCTTTATGCTTTTTGACCTTTTTGCTCTTTTTTGTCCATTTTGCTCTTTTTGCTATTTTTTTTGTTCTTTTTGTCCATTTTGATCTTTTGGCCATTTTGCTCTTTATGCTCTTTTGCTCCTTTTGCTCTTTTTGTACATTTTGATATTTTTGCTCTTTTTCTGTTTTTGCTCTTTTGTCCTTTTTTTCATTTTGCTCTTTTGCTCTTTTTGCTCCTTTTTGTCCATTTTGCTGATTTTGCTCTTTTTGTCCTTTTTGTCATTTTTGTAGTTTTCATAGATAAATAAAACTACGACGGCATGTAATAGAGGTTGAGAGTATGAATGAGACCAATCATTTCTCAAGTCAAATAGATATAAACATTCATCCCTATTAATATTATAAATGCGAAAGTAACTCTGTCTGTCTGTCTGTTCCGTTTTCACGTAAAAACTACTGCACCGATTTGGCTGAAATTCGGTACGTATGACGAAGATAGACGAGGGATGGTATAATTAGCGATATAAAATGAAGTGAATCTTCCGTGGGCAAATACATAAAAATGTAATATAATATATAACCTGTAGTACTTGCTCTAGAAACAAGAGATACGCACTAGAGGTTAACCCGCGGCGCAGCCGCGGGGTAAACTCTAGTATACATATATATATATATAGACAGCCCACCTGGTGGAAATTGGTTACCATCGCCTATAGATAGACGTTTGCAGCACACGTGATGATGATGATGATGTGATGTGATATGGGAATCAGATAGGAAGAATGGGATAGAGGAGTTGGGATATAGGATTGGAATAGGGTAGATTGGATAGGGGGAGGGTGGAAATAGAGCACCGATGCTCTCACTCATCGCACGAAATAGTTACAACCATTTCACACCGGAATTCTAGGAGAGCATGGTGTCACACGAGCTAAAATCTTAGTATCCTTCAAGTTGTGTACATTTCACCCATTCAATTTCATTGATCTTTCTAATATTAACCTCATTACTCTTTTTACATGGGCATGAGGTCTTTAGAAATCGCTTACAGTACCCCAAAAGTACTGAATGCATAGACTATTAGATATTCAATCTAGAAATTTCACAACACGGGTCGTTTGGAATGTGGTAAGAAAACCTGAATAACCAGTTCCGATACTTAATGAAGGTAAATAAATTAATTAAACACGGTAAACAAATTGGTTTAAAAAAAAAATAAAGTTTTAGATAAAAAATGTTGTGACGTACAGTCATAATATACGGACATGAGCTCTTATAAAGATTTTTTAGCCATCTGTCGCATCTTCAGTTGATCAGAAAGATGATGCCTACCTTAGACGACAGATCATGATGACAATGAGGATCCAGCAAGTAGCGCAGCCACTCCGGACACCTTTCCTATGGTGATCTACTTCTTTTTATCGCTGGAGTACAGGCAGACAGATTGGTGGTTTACCTGATGGAAAGCGGTTACCGTCATCTGTGGATATTTGTATCACAAGAGATATCATCAACGCGCTGCCGGCCCAAATAAAATAATTTATTGCATAAAAACATCGTAGGTATATAAATAGGTATTATTATTTTATAATTATCACATATATTTTACCGGCGTACAATTTATTGAAACTTATATTATATGTACTTATTTCAATATTTATTTAGTGTTAATTATTATTACTAATGTTATAATCTTATAATTATTTATAACCTTAAATTTAACAAACTACTAAACAATACACAATTTAAATTTGCATGTTTCTAATCATAGTAATATAGTACAAATATTATGAATGAATGATTGAATGAAAACTCTTTATTTTTCACCGTAACTTAGACCAGGACATTTAATATAAATACATTTCCATTAAAACAATGGGCGGCCTTATCGCTTACAGCGATCTCTTCCAGGCAACACGGTGTCCAAGGTAACAATACAAGAAAAAATAAAAAACTTGTGGCACTCGGGGACTGCCGCGGTAAAGCTATTGCATAGCAATTTTTATCAACTTATGCAATTATAATTATTCATTTATTTATTATTTATGCAGTTTTTTTTTCTTTGATATTAATTCAAGTTACACTTTTTGAGCGTGGTGACCGATAACAAAACAAACCACCTATGTATACATATATACCTGCATGTATACTTAAGGGGCGCACATGCGGTGAGTGTGGCATTATAAAGATAATGATAGATACCTATACATCTATATACTTTCTCACAAACAGCTGTTTACGTATTCATCCGATTTCGGAGCAGCTCATCGTCCATAAATTGCAATACCTGACATACCTCGAACCGCTGCGAGAGCTCGCGGGTCACTGTGGCCACCGCACGCCTCCGCTCGCCGCGCCCGCCTCAGACCTCTATCACCGCGCGTGGTAGGCAGAGTGGGAGGTGTTAAGTTTATTTTCGTTACGGAATTTCTTCATTCGGTCACCGCACTCAAAGCCCGCGATAAAAGCTATACAATAGCTTAATATTTGGTGGTTTAGCTCGATTAAAACTAATTCAATCGTAATCAAATAAATACAATAATAAACTAACATAGATGTACATAATTAAATTAGCTATAATAATATAAATTACACATACTTACACTTACATGCGAACAATAATGCAATTATAAATATATTTCAACACTTAACATTCTATCTTATCACCTATATTTAAAATTATCATTTAGGAACTCCGTTACACTGTAGTAGCTTTTTTATAAGTAGTTTTTTTTTTTGTGATTCAAATAATTTACTTTTCAGTGCGTTCAGTTCTTTTGGAATTTTATTATATATTTTTGGAGCCATGCATACTATACTTTCGTACAGTAATGTTGTTTTTGCAGGGTACATACAAACATACAAAGTCAATCCATATTAGATACATAGATAACACTTTATTGTACACCATTACAGAAATATTACGAACTAATATTATTCTAATTGTGTACAAAGGGCGGTCTTATCGCCAAAGAACGATCTCTTCGAGACAACCCGTGGCAAGTATATTGCTTATTAGGAGTGGCGATGGTAGTATACATAATTATTGTACGATTACTTACATTTTAATAATAAATTTATAACTATACTGTATATACAAATATACACATAAGATATATACATATACAAGATGTGGTGATAATATGCAACTATTTAAACATAATAAATATATAACTATATGCAATATAATATCATGTTACGTATATTCCTAACCGTAACGTCGGATGTATTTGGAAACAAATGTAGATTTTTGTGTACAAACACTGTATTTATTTGGCACACAAAACAAGAAACAGCTAAAAGTTACATATTTCATATTATGTATAAATTATTAGGTCTAAGATGTAACTCTAAACATAATAACTATAATATAAATTACATACTATTGAATACAATGTAAGAAAACTTAACTTATTTGTATTGTATTCTACCCATAGTCCCTCAAGACTATAAGTAGAATACTGAGCCCAGATCACCGTCTTCTATGGGTAAGGTGCCCAGAAGGCTGGCTACGTTTCCTCGCTGGATCGCCATACTGATCCGTTGGCCGAGGTAGGCACCAGCCCTCTGATCACCTGAGGAGTCGATGAGTCGTTTTGATAAATTTTGGTAGAGGCTCATGGCCTCAGGACCCCACGGTCCAAGCGTCTCGACAGCAAACGGCACAAACATATAACTCTCACTGAGGATTGCATATTTCCGCCGCTTGAGCGATTCCGCTGTTTCCGCCGCCGAACCGGCCGATCTAGAAGTGTTTGGTAAATGGGATGCGGCCAACGTGTCTACGCAAGTCGCATCCCACATCAAAGGCTTGCCACGCTGCCAGGGAATTAGAGTCATTCCGTCAGGGCGCCTGCCATCATCACGTGCAATACCGTTCGGCTCCAATAGAGCCGGCACGTTAGCGGTGGCAAGCGCCCTCCGTAAGACATCATTCAGGGTGGCGTGGCGTGACCATCTGCCGGCACTGCGGCGGCAAGAAAGACCGTGGTATCCCGGGTCGATTACTTCTATACCACAGACACATGTGTGTGGTGCACATATGCGAGAACCTAAGCGCAGGTTTATAGCCAAAGAAAAGGAAGTATTATCCAATAATGTACCTATGTTTGGGGAGGGGATAGCTTGGAGCCAAAAACCAGACTCTTTGCGAGAAACGGCAAGGATGCGGGCACGTCCTGTAGAGTTAGTTGAATTTAGAAGTTCTGTGTTTAATCCTCTACATATAGGTTCATCCCAGCATCGTTGCGAATTCATGATCGTGGGAATGTCTTCACTAGGGCAGACCATTTTCCAGGCGTTTAGTGCTTCATTTAAAAAGGATGTATTGACATTCTCCCAGTGTTGCATAATTTTTTTAAATAATGAGCCAGTGCTGTAGGCGGATGAAAGAAAAGCCGGTAGAGCAACGCTAGAGATTTTGCGGATGAAAATTGATAATAATAAATAAAAATTACATTGAAAAAAAAAAAGTAAAAAATTACTCTAAACATGTGAACACATAATGTACCATACATTGACAAGATATTTAGGGGTTAATATTATTAGTATGACTACTATATTGTTAGTATTGTAGTAGTAGTATAATGTTAGTAGATCTATTAGTACTTGCAATCTCATTATATAGCCTGCACATTCTTGTGACTGGATTATAAAAAGATGTTTTTTTTTTTTAAATTGTGATTGTTACTTCAAAGAAATATAACGATTTGAAAAAACTTTATAACACGCTTTCTGGCCATATGGTCGGTTCCTATATCTTACTATACATTCGCCTTGCCTTACCATCGGTTGAATATTGACATCACATTTATGAAGCTTTTGTCAAATTTTTAGCGATAGTAACATAAATGACCGGTTGGTAAAATACAGGAACCGGCCATTAATCTACTTGTAATTTTAATAAAGTCTAAGTAAAGCACATGATTAATATTAAAAAATAATGAATTACGTGTTAACTTTAAAAAGCTTTAGGAATAAATTTATGTTATAATAATTCAAAATGTTTTAATATGCATTGCAAAACGAGATTTATTATCGAGCAACCAACAACTAGTAATATAGGGAAAACCATATTTAATCCGTGTTTACTTGAATTCTATATAAAAACATAATATAGGTGTTGTTTCTAAGAATAAAGACATAAACATTAATGTCGATTAGTCGATGTCGAATGTCGATAAGCTATTTACTGAGAAACAATTTTTCGGACAGGTACACATTTCGTAAAATACCATGTAGATATATATTCAAAGATAAGAAATAATAAAAAAAAATGCATTCCGTTCTCTACGGGTCATTATCATTATCATCATCCGAGCATTAAATCCCGGTCGCGTTCGAAGCACTCACTCCAACGCCCAGGATCCGCTTTCCTAAATTTTTTACTTCACTTCATACGGACTTCAAAATCTCCTTTTTTTGAGACCATTGGTACATTCACAACGTCAAGCCAACATTTCTTGGGCCTTCCGCTTCGACTGGGACCTGGCGGAGGAGGCATGAGGAGACATTTGTTCCCTAGATAATTAGCCGGTCTCCGTAAAACTTGGTCGTATCAGCGTAAACGACATTCTTGCAGTTTTCTGCTATGTCACGGACATGAAGACTGTCGCGGATGTCACTCCACACATCCATCGTAGCATATTCATCTCCGTGCCACGCAGTTCTTGCTTGTGTCGCTCAAGTACAAGTCACGCTTCACTGCCATACAAAACGATAGATCTAATGATGGATTTATAGACCTGTCCTTTTAATTTAACCGGCATTTTTGGGGTCACAAATTACACCTGTCACCTCACGCCACTTGGCCCAAGCTGCTGTGATACGGGCCTTGACGTCGTGGTCGCGCTCGACCGTGTATCTTCGGCTATGCGCACCGATGTGGTTTTGTAGTATTGCAGTTATATAGCCTATTCAAGTTGTTTTTTTAAATAGCTTCAATGAATGAAAGCACGGCATGCTTAGAATGTTATAATATTATAGATTAAAATTAATGTAAAAATTCCATTGTCACTTATTAAAAAAGCAAGTATAGAATATCTTTATCTTTTTTCGGATGCACATGAAAATTTCATTCAAGATTCTGTTTTTGCTAAAATGTATAGGGAACCCTAAAAAGGGAGGATGTAGTACTTCCATTCTTTTGCAATTATTTGTAGGTTACGGTTAATTATTTTTATCTGAACTTGAGTTCAACATGTGTTTTATAGGTAAAAGTATAAGTAAAAGAGGTTTTTCGAAAATAATAATAATTTAGTTTATTGTGATATACAATATAATGTATGTAGGTATAATTTGATGTATTTATAAGCAAGCACATATAAAACACACAATTTGGACCCGTTGTATGTAAAGTAATTTTGCCAGAATTGTAATGTGGTACTTAATATACGAGTAGTAGCCTAAAAACATCTCACTACTGGGCTCGAGCCTTCCAATGTTTAGGGGAAAGGACAGCATTCGTTCCCCACACTTGTGCAAGGTGGCTTGATGAGTTCGACACATCGGTTATCTCAATGTACAGTTTTGTTATATGTTTCTTTAGTCTGCCTATGTAGCGCACAATTACCGACCAGGAGTTGAAGCCACGTCACCTACCACGATGTTTGGAATAGAAGTCATTCATACAATATCAGAAAATATTTTTTATATTTCTCTAACACAGAATAACCGTAATTAAAAATAACTAGTAGTAGATGGTAATTATTAAAACGTGATTATGTAAAGATTTAATGTGAAAAACCCACACCCATTGTTTGCAAGTCAGAAATCAAAACGTAATTTTTGTTCAAATAAAAATAATTAAAAGCTGCTTGTTGA
This sequence comes from Dendrolimus pini, assembly GCA_949752895.1. Taxonomy (NCBI): domain Eukaryota; kingdom Metazoa; phylum Arthropoda; class Insecta; order Lepidoptera; family Lasiocampidae; genus Dendrolimus; species Dendrolimus pini. The sequence goes on along the minus strand of OX457132.1, from coordinate 18,768,307 downwards.
TGCTATTTACAAAATAAAACTTTATCATTATATTAATACGTGAAGCAAAAATTTTGTACCCCTTTTTACAATTATTGCGCGGACGTAGGAGTATGAAATTTCGCACATTTATAGTTTATATCGAGAAGAAGTGACGAAAGCTAATTTTTGTTTTTAATTATGCATAAAAAATACATTTTAATCATTAAAAAAACATTACACACACTACCATGTATTTGACACACACACGCATACATACTCTTTTTTTTATTATTCAAGTCAAATTAACAGTGTAGCCTTGGCGAAATCTGTGATTATAGAAGTATATAGTCTTTCTTCAGGAGTTCAGTAGACAGGCAAACAGCCCACTTGATGGAAAGCGGTTACCATTGCCTATGGACATTTGCAGCACCAAAGGTGCTACAAATGCGCTGCTGCTCTCTTAAGTGAGACTGGAATTTGGTTCAAGGTTGTTATGACGACATGCTTTAGACCAGGAGTGGTAGCCATTCAGTAGGGGAAATGCCCTACCACCTGGCTGTGGGTTGTTTGGTCGCCTCTTACGACAGGTCGCCCGGCCGCCCGGCCGCAGGAAATTGTATTCTTTGTCCGTTTCTGCACGGATAAAAAATCATATCACCTCCCAATTAATTGATATACTTAATACCATTTAAGCCCTTCAATTTGAATCAAAACAGGATAAAAGAATATCTATAACTTTATAAAAGAGAGATAAATATATATTTTTAGTACTAGTTTATTTTATTACAACTGAAAATTACATATTAAAAATAATTTTATTTCTATTTAAATAGTAATTGTTCGGTCCTTGCCTAGTATAAAGTAGGTAGAACATTGCTCCATTAATTTTGCTGTCTACCCTCTTTCTGTGTGAGGCGACGGCCAATGCACAGCAGGGGAAGCCATTTTGGACACTCTTATTCAAAGTTCGACAAGAACTACATCGCGCCATGCGCTGTTAACTTTTCTAAAACTTTAACTTGTGATTACTGCCCGTGCCAAGAACTTTTGCTATCCCTAAGGCTTTGCACAAGTGTTAGTTACAACCTGAGTGCAATCTGAACCGAGCCAGGAGAGGGCAAAAGGATCTCAAGGTTGGTGGAGTTTCTACTTTCTAGTGCAAGGATCTAGGTCATATCTCCGCTATACAGTCCATAGAAATCGAACCAGCATTTTATCCAGTAATCAATGCGCTATTTAACTCGTTAGAATGTTGACATCACAACAGTACATCCATACTAGAATCTTGATTTTGTGTGGATGTACTGAGTTGTGTCGTCGTCGTGTGAGCTTCCTTGGAAGCTCTGACATTTTATATCATTATAAAAAGTGCCTTAATTGATAAGACTCAAATAGGGTTATGATAATCGATGATAATGGTTTCTAAATTGAATAAAACGTGATAATGATCAGTAACTGACAAATTGCTGTTAGGAACATCCAAATTATGGCAATTAATATTATTGCGAACCGTTCCTTTGCTGGTGTTTTATTACCTCTTTGAATTTGAGGGGCCTATTGTTCGCGCTCATCCCTTTGTACGTGTCCTGGTAAGACGTCACAAATCCTTCTGTCAACTGTTTGGATTTCATGTACGTTCTTAGAAACCACTTAACTGACTAGTAGACGAGTCGGCACGTTCCTGGGCTATTTTACAAAATGATGCGATCGGTTAGTCGGGTACTGAGTCAGTTATGTTTCTACTGCGATCGAGACGTTACCTGGTGTACTTTCGGAGCGAGTACCTTATAACGACGGACCCTGCACGATTTTATGTAATTACGGTTTGCACTTGTTGTATTTGGTTGTAGTTGTAAGAACTGTGAATTACGTGTGTGTACTTCTATTAAACATTGTGATAATTCCAACAGCATTTTAAATCCACACCCAGGAATTCGTAACTATATAATAAAACAACGACCCGGAGCATAATAGTCATGGATGGAAGAATTTGTTTTGGCATCACAAGAACACCCAAAAAGCTTCAGTGGTACGCCTACACATTACGAATATAATGGATACCAACATCAAAGGAAGCCATATTAAGCTTATTATGATTAATTGTAGGAGAAAATAGCGTTCATTATGAGTAAGATAATCAAAGAGTCAGGATTAAATTACATACGTATTTCTTTTCCATTGCCTAGGGCATCCCTATAATAATGTAGCGACCAGGGTAAAACTTTCTGGCAACGTAAGCCGGTCTCAAGACTTTTAGAAAAAGGGAGAAGATTCTGGAAGGAAAAGACAAGGATGGACATATTTTAGAAAGGGATAGACGATGAACGAATGTTCTGGAATAGAAGGTTCGGGAAGGAAAAGACAGAGATAGATAGATGTTTAGAAAGGGACAGATAGTAAATAAAAGAATAACGAAATTATGGTTTCTAGAAGATTCTTCCGGGTATATAAGCAGCGTAAGGCGCGCCTACCGGGCAGTTTAGAGTTGAGTTCAGTTTAAGACAGTGAAGCGACAAGTGCGATACGAAAGAGTTGGAAGAAGAGTTTAATAGAAGACACTGACGAGTTTAGTGGTGAATTTAGTGAAAAGTTTAGTGGACAGTTAAGTGAAGGAGGAGTGTAGCGTAGTTCGAGAGACGAACCAGAAGCGAGCTACACGCGATAATATCGGAGGTGAGCACTACAGTGGCAGGAGGTGGTCTACGCAATATCGGCGACAGTATTGTGAGCGAGACACCTTATCGTCGGGACTGTGCATCGTTAGTCGTGCGTATAGGGGCAGCCCTGCGGAGAGGTATAACGTGCGGATGTGTAAGTCAATAAAAGCGTTTAGCTAAAAAGTGGTGTTTTCTTCCAATCCTAAGTGCGTATCCCCGCTCGCACGTAACAATAATGAGTAATGATAATTCTAGTTGACATCTCAAAAGGCTAGTGTTTCATCCTATTGTAGGCAATGTTAGGTCTTTGTTTACTATCGTGTAACATGTTTAGCCAAGGACGGAGTACGTGAACAGAAAGGGGGCAACCTGAATGACGTAGCTCACTATTCTTTGTTCATAGTCAAGTAGTATTTTTCCTACACGTAAATATATGGGGTGTACCTACATAGACTTATAAATTGAAATCACATTCTACCAGAAAGTTGTATGGCAAGTCAATGTTTTAAAAATTAGACTACACAACACTGGTAACATTTAAGTAGCAAAATACTAACGTCTTTTAATAACACGAAAATAAAATCTGGACAATCAGATTTCCATTTTTTATACTGTCAAGTTGGGCAGATCGCTAATATAATATTTTCTACTAAATATACTTGCCATTTCAAAATCTTATCTATATACTTTTTATTCTATTGCAAAACCCATATGTTACACAATTTTTCTCTGATCCATCCTAACAACCTTAGGATATGTTGTTATGTTGGTGTTGTTAAGAAATTGCTCTTAGTGATAAGACCGTTAAAATTAAGATACAATTCAAGAAGTACAATATTCTTGGATTGTATCTTAATTTTATGCAATAAAGTATATTCTGCTTTACTAGCGGCCCCGGTAGACGTAGTCCTGCTTTGAATAATAAAAATCTAAGTCCCGATTCCAGCGCCACTACTGGGTTTAACTGTAGATTTAAACCTAGAAGGACCCACTCAAATAAACCCCAAAAATTACCAAAATCTTGGAACACGTTTCCGACGTCACCTACCGGGTCCAATTGTAAATCTAAAAAAAACTCGATCACTGAACACACAGAAAATTTCATCAAAATCGATCCAATCGTTTAGGAGGAGTTCACTCACATACACACGTATAGAAGAATTATATATATAAAAAACGGTTATGTTGTTTGTTTGAAAATTTCAAAAAGACGTGTCAAAGAGAAAGGTTGTGACTTAAATAAAGTATGGCGCCATCTATTTGATCTAAAGAACTCATACTTACCAACCTCTCGGTGTAAAAAAATATATTTTCTTGTAAATTAAAATGAAATCTATCCTAAGTTGGTACAAATTCAGCAAAATGCAAAATAAATAATCAAAATCGTTTGCGTAATTTTGGAGTTCATCGCACTCAAACACTGTGACAGGGAATTTATATATATATATATATATATATATATATATATATAGATTGCACACAAAAAGAAATACTTAACTTCGCTTACAAATCTTAGTTCGATCATGATAAACTTTCTCGCTTTCTAAATTATAATAGTAACGGAACATTATGCTAGAGCTTTTTTAGGTGTTTTCTTGTGTATACTCGTAGTATCGGACATGAAAATATTCTAAAGACAATCAAGGTAACCAGGTAGCTCGCAAAATTAGTAAGTTCAAGTGGCAGTGGACTGGTCACGTTTAACGCACCGACGGCTGATGAAGCCAATGTGTCCTGGAGTGGAAACTGACCATCCGCGTAAGTTCGGCGGTAGGCGTTACATGAAGTGGAAGGCGCATATATGGCGCAACTTGAGGAGTCCAGGCCGGCCTGGACATCGATTGGCTGGAGATAACGGAAAACATTAAAAAATTTGTTCATTATTTGTTTCCTACTAAAACCACACTATACCATTATGCTAACAAAATAACCAACATGCAATACATTGCACCATTGAAACACGGACGTTTCAAGCCATCCTATTTCAATGTGTCAGTCAATAAAATCTTACCAAACATTTTCATAATCGAGCTTTAAGTAACTTCAAATATATAATGGCGACCAGTATTTTGAATATTAGAAGATAAGCTATAAAATATTATTGTTACGAGTCGCGAGAATCAAAATGCCGTTGCAATTATTATAGTTTATTAGAACTATACAAACACGTATAACAAAGGTACAAATATAACTCAACACAACAAATCCAAACGTAATGCAGAAAGTCGTAATTCAATAAAACGCGCAAAGTCCTTCACTAATAGATTACCGAATGTAGTACACACGTCTCGCTATGATCGTAGTTCTTGCTCGACCGCCTCCTCCCTCGATTTGGTCATTGTTTTATACTGCACAAATGCAATGTGTCCGCCCGGCAACGTGGGCCGAATTTCTAGAATCAGCTTGTACTTTAAAATCCGTAACACCTGGCTAATGATTACAATACAACAAAAGGCCGTATGCCAATTAATAAGTTAAGAAAACAAGACGATCATAAAAGAATTACAATAACTTCAATTTATTAGTTCAAATGCCGACGGGTAAGAAAATGTATTTTGTTTCAGATATGCAGGTGGATTTTGTTTTTATCGGGACCTGAGTTGTAACAATAATAATAACAGCTCATAAACGTCCCACTGCTGGGCTCGCCTCCCACTATAGGGGAACGGACAGTACACCCGCCGTGCTTGTTGAAGGCGGCTTGGCAGGTTTGACACATCGGATATCTCGATGTGCAGGTGTGATTTTATATATGTATTTGTTATTTAAATTATTGCTTTTTATATTGTTTTTCGTCTGTAATTCATTTGGTTTTATTAAACTGCATTATACTGTATATATTGTTGTTGTTATGTGTGTTGTATTGTCCACCGTGACTTCACTTTATGGTCCCAGACGGAAGAACAGCGCTAGTCCTTGTTGCCTAGCATTATTCTGAGACTGGGTCACTTTAGGACTTATTTTGTTTCTATTGTCTTTTTATTTCTATTTGTATTAACTTAGTTTTTGTCCTAAATAAAATATTTTTCTTTCTTTCTTTCTTTCAGGTTTCATCACGACGTTTTCCTTCACCGTTGTTAGCACGTGGTGATTTTATCAATGTCAATATTTCTTCAGAAAACTGTCTAAGTGGTACATGCGTTCCGGCCAGGATTTGAACTAGCGTCCTTTGAGTTTCAAGCACGCGTGCGCTAGCCATTACGCTAACACGACTTGTTACAGTCTACAGCATTAATTTGCCAAAACTTTTTTCATACAACTGTAAATATTGACAGAGACAATTATAATTATGCACAAAGCAGATTTTAAGTCACCCATAAATAGTCTTAATATTATATTGTAAAAAAATAAGAGAAAAATTATTTGGTATACGAAAACATGTTTGTATTATCCCCGCAAATTGGTAATGCGCTGGAACATTGTCAAATTAACATTCACGTGACGTCATCCGCAACTCGATATGTATGCGTACTCGCCGGCCAGTGATGGCAACAGTACTGAGTGTTCGGCTACGATTACGTCACCAAGATGGCAGCCAGGCGCAATAGCAATTTGCGGGGATAATACATACCGTTTTTTCAAATGAAAATTATCTTTTTTTATGTAATGAGTTCAGCAGACAGGCAGACGGCCCACCTGATGGAAAGTGGTTACCATCGCCTACGGACATTCGTAACACCAAAGGTGTTACCAATGTGCTGCCAGTCTCTAAAGGGGGGAACTCGAGCCTGGTCACTAATGCCGGAACACAACTCAAGGTTGTTATGGCGGCATACTCTAGGGATGGTAGCAATCCAGCAATCCAGATAGACAAAAACCCTACAACCTGGATGTGGATTGTTTTGTCGCCTCTAACGACAGGCCGCCCGGTCGCAGGAAATTGTATTCTTTCTTCGTTCCTGTACAGAAAAATAAAGAATAATAAAATAAGGAATAATCTTGTAACTTGTTTCATTATAGTATAATCATAGTTGTTTCTATTTTGATATTGACCATTACATTACATAGAATAAACAGTATAATTATTTTGTTAACTTTATAATGTAATATCAATAGGTGTATTTATATATGTCTATTGAGTATAAAATATGTAATGTATGTAATTAAGTATAAATGTAAGTAGCTGCATATCCTCTTATATTTATGTATAGCACCTTTAAGCAATATAATATGTTTTTATTCCTGCCACGGGTTGTCTGGAAGAGATCGCTTCTTAGCGATAAGACCGCCCATTGTGCACAAAATAGTACGTTATGCCTTTATATTTATAACTATAATAATATTTTCTATCCTTTTATTGCGCTCTTTCTTATTGAATATGCACTGTTTGCTACAACTCCATTAATTCTTCAAAAGTCATTCTGTAACATAATTCTGTATAAAACTTTTAAAAAAAGTACTTAAATACAAATAGAACAACAAATATAAAGAAAAACAATTTTTAGCTAGACGTGTTGCTGGGGAGTTTCTTGCCGCTTCTTCTCCTTAACAGCAATAATACGTTGCGAAGCGGTGTACATAGACTAGGAAGTAAAATTAAATTTTAACCTATATGTATGACCTTCAAAAAGTGTTCTCCAGTGGAACTTATTTTGAATAAAAACTTTTGAATTTGAATTTGTTATCTATCTATCTAATTTAAATAACAAAACAAATGTATGTAACATTAAACATTGTCTCAGGAAAACTTAACGCTTGGACGCCTCAAGTAAATATCGGCATTGAACTTGACTCTTATTTTGTAACCGCCCCTCTCCTCTTGCCTGCTAACCAGCAGCATTCTGCAATACGCGCGAGGCGATACGCACGGCGCTACCATGTTCCCCAATCCTTTCGACAGAAAACATTCGACAATCAGACAAGTACTAGATAGACTGTTCAAAGAGTCCAGAAGTAGTATTAGAAGGAAAAATATGCTTTCGAGAAAGGATAGTAATACCTCATCGTGTTCAAACGCTTCTAAAGAAGGAAAGGTGTTGAGAGCACTATTGCGCGGTTGATGTTATGTGATTGACAGTTTTTGTGATGTTTTTTATTCGGTTTTCAATCTGCTAGTCATCAAACGCTGCATCAAATGTTGGTAAGAGTATTTTTCAGCTCTTTCTCCTATTTATATTCAATATTTTTCGAAAATGAAATACAATAAAGTTAAGGGTTGGTGTATAAATATAAATATAATGTACTTTTATTTATTTATTGTTTGAAATATAAAGTGAATTATAGATGGTCATAAAAAATAAACGAAAAAAAGAATTAATAAATTAAAACAGCGGTTCCATAATTAGGTTTATTTCCATTGAAATTACTTTTTTGTGGAGTTGGAAATATTTAAAAGTTCTTGGTTAATAGTTCAAAGTTTGGGTTTTAAAGCTTAAATAGATTAGATTTTGAAAGGTTTTCCAATGACTGCTTACTATTATTGAATTGTATTACTTATTATTATTGTATATACTTATGTAAAGTATATACAATAATAAATTTATTGAACTATTTATGTAACCTTTTTTGTCAACCCTACTGACCATCAACGCGCGACATCATGACGCTATCAGCCAACCTTCTGCGCACGGATAGTAAATATAATACATGTAAAAACAATTGAATTCGGGACACTACTAAATTTTTTCACACGCAAAAATATTTTTATTTTAATAATTAATGACACATTTTTAAGTCGAAATCATGTTGCTGAAACCGAAAAACCTATTTAAATAAGAATTTTAACACGAACAAGGTTTATATATATTTATATATTATAATTTTATCGCTTAATTGTAAATACGTATGTTATCATATCAATTATAATATCCCACCACTGATAAATACTTAAAATTCTCAATAAATAGATAAATATTAATAAACAACACGCGAGAGCAGCAATACGTATGTGTTCTATGCAGGGTAGATGTAAGGAGAATCATCTCATATAGGAAAGTAGTAGAAGTGTCCAGTTGAGAGCTGTAAATAACAGTACAAAAACCGTCGACAATGACGCTGATGTAAACAAAGGGTTTGGTATGAATGTAGCTGTTGTAGACGAATCGAAGTATGCGGAGTTAAAAAAATTAAAATCGTTGGCGACTAGAGTAGTTGGTGACAGTACACTATTACTACGTCTTACATACTACGTCAACTATTTACGTAGTACAAAGTAATTTACTAAATATAACCTCAAAGAATTGTTATGTGAAAACGTGAATAATGATTTTATTTCGTGAATTTTATTAGTGATTTTGTATTACTTAATTTTATAAAACTAAAACACTATAATAACTTTTGGGGCTTTCTTTAAAATTCACCCTAATACCAAAGTGGCGTCAACCTAATTTAATGCTTCATGTACAGAGATGGTACTCCTTACTACTAGAGGCATAGTGCGTTCAAAGAAATTCCGCGGTATACTCTCATTTCGCTGCGATAAAAAAGTGATATATAGTGCGATAATATCGATGCCAGCGTATCTTCTAATTCCAAGTATACGTATATTTCGAACAACAATAGATAAAATACTAAATCTTTAATATATTAGATATTTTTGTGCAAAGATAGATAATAATTTCTAAGTGAATTCCGAAAGTAGGTAATGTTTTAGCCTCCTTGACAGTTAGAGGCGTCAAATTAGAAAAACTAGCGTCGTAACCGATACAAATCCGGCACGGTAATAAGCAAAGTGCAAGCCTGGATCTACATCTGAATCCATACGGCGTATAAATTATCAAAACTTGATTTTTTTCCCTACATCATACATAAGCAATGTAGTACGTCGTTTTTTCTTCGATTAATCGATAGTAATATAAATAATAATAAATAATCGATCGATAATAATTAATTTTTAATAAATTCAAATCTTTTTTATTTTGTCCTTCTTTTATCTTCTCAGAAAGATTTTAAATGTATGCGAGCAAAATCCCGTGGGAAAGATTTTTTTAAGTTACTAACGATCCCGGCAGACGTCCTGCCTTGAAATAAATTTAAACCCCGATTATTGAAACTAAATATAGCCTATGTTACTCAAGGACAACGTAGCATTCTAATGGTGAAAGAATTTCTTAAATAGGTCCAGTAGTTTTTGAGTTTATTCCTTACACAAATACAAATCTTTCCTATTTATTATAATATTAGTACAGAAGTATAGATTTTGTAACAAAATGTGCTGAATACCCGTTTTCTAACAACACTGCGACATTATGTTATAATGTTTCGTATAACTCAGGGCATTTACATAACCGTCCTTGTACTATTGTATGTTGTAAAATGATACAGAATCATGCAAGAATCATCAACACGAGATATTCTGTCGTTATATTAAACTGTCACGTGTGTTTATATTGCCTACAAATCTACAAAAACATTATTGTACAGATAGTTACATTACTTTCCTAGATTACTGTTTTTATGTCCAAATAAATTTTAAGAAATTCTGACTGTTAAAGTCGACAAAATATAGTCACAATAAATAGACCAAGTGCGTGTCAAACGCACACTGAAGGTTTCTGTCGATGTAACCAATGCACATTGTTTTTATCGTCTTGCTTCGAAGTCTTAAAAAACGCATTTACTTGCAAATAAATCATATGTCAAAAGCTACTCAATAAATTTTGTATGTAACAAATTCCTGCTCTGTCAAAATATATGCTTTGTTTGTTTGTTTGTACTAGATTTTCTCCACGGCTACGCCGCAGTCAAAGCCTAGTCAGCTTTATTTTGCTTACAAAAAAACTTTATTAGGTTTTATATATTGCGAAAGAAGCCGCGGATATAAGCTAGTATATACAAATAAACCTTCCTTGAGATATTATCTAGCTGATGGTGAAAACCGATTAAAAAAACCGTTGCGTAGTTTAGCAGGATTTAGCCCTATATACATACAGACAGACGCGAAAAGAGACTTTGTTTTATCTTATAAATAAAAAATCAATGTTTGTCCTCGATGCGCTCTTAAACCATTGATCAAATTCTGATGAAATTTTAGTAGGGTGTTTTGAGGAAGCTCGCAAAGGTTCCTGGCCCAAAAATGGACCCCCTGGATGGCGCCGCTAAACCCCTAAACGGTGGGACCAATTTAGATGAATTTTTTGTTTGTGTTTAAGTGGATTCGAGAAAGTTTTAGGTTCACAATTGGACCCGGTATATGGCGCTACAATCGGGTTCTAGATTTTAATTCTTTAAGGGCAGGACAAGGTCTGTCTTGTCTGTCTAAATCTATGTATTCTAGGGAAATAGAGAATAACAATGGAACACAATGGTATTACATTTTCTACAGGCGCTTAATCTTTTTGTATGCATGTAAAGCGATTTCTCTGTCTATTGTAGACCGATTTTCAATTTATTTAAGAGTATTCAACTGAGGTGTTCCCATGATTACCAAGTCAGGATCTCAGGAGTGGATCTAGAAAATCCTTGTTTACGAGCGTCAAAACCAAAGAGAGATAGTAACCTTGTATACGCCTGCTAGTAGTACAATTTCTACAGGCGCTTAATATATTATTTCTAAAGCTACTCAAGTGCTTGCGCAACTAAAAAGTAAAAAATAATTAAAACAAAATCGACTTCAAACTAAAAAGCAAAAATAAATATTTAACCACCTTCTATCTACAACATCTTGAAGTCGGTGCAATATAAAACATAAAAATTACTATATTTTGCACAATAGTTGTTGTTTTACTTGGCATCGCTTTCAAGATGTTGTAGAAAGAAGTTTGTGCTTTTTAGTTTGAAATCCCTTTTGTTTTTTATATGACTGAATATTAATGATAAATAAACAGAAAAACTAATAGTTTTCGTTTCGCCAGGTTTTAAACCAATATCATTGGAATGAGAAATAGATATTATGCTCAAAAATGCAAGAATTCATTAATTCACTTATTTATATCTTAGAAGTTTCAATTTTAAAGTGCTGTATAATTTAAAATGAATTAATACTTTTATATTATAAACGTAGATTTATAATTTAATTCAACGTAATATATTCTAGTTGAATGTTTTGTCTAGTTTAGAGGTATAAGGTAGAGCAGTAATTATTTTTATAAAAACCGCAGCCCTCTGTTGCTAACCGAGAATAATCATAATAATAGAAGTGCGAATAAGATCTTGTACAGCATTTTTTGGGGACGAGCAAGTTACCGTCAGTTAATTTTTCCGTGTTCCCCTAATATTGCGAGGGGTAGACGCCATTGTCCCAGATCCCTAGTTAGCAGTTCATCCAAATAGCTCAGTACCTTTTGTTATTTCATACAATAGTCCTAACTGACCGGGGCTTACCCCGGTCAGTTAGGACAATTGTCAAATGTTCCTTGGGAACATTTTAATACGATGCAGGCAGGGACAATCACCGGTCAGTGACACGACACATTTATATGAAAGTCGAACATCTCTACATGTTGGCTTATCCAAGACACACACACACAAGCCCTCCAAAGTCCGTGCTATTTTTATGGTCCTTGGTTTTCAACGACATACAAAGATGAGCGCAAATAATATTTCAGAAGAAGTTAGCAGGTTTACCAATTCTACGTTTCCTATTTACCCAACTCGTGTGGTGGTATTGCATTCGAAACTGGTATGGAAACGTGCGCAACCGATCGCCACTCGCATACGCAGCGTTGCGAAATTTACGTTGCCATTGCTATTTGTCTGAGCTGAACTATATAATATGACACAGATTTTTTATAAACATACGTATGTATATATTGTTGTAAGTCGTGATTCGATCCTGTCCGGAACGCATCCACCACTTAGGAATTTTTCTGACCACCACCAATTACCACGTGTTAACAACGGTAAAGTAAAACATCAGATGCAATGTGCACATAGAGATAACCGATCTGTCAAACCTGCCAAGCAGTCTTGAACAAGCATGTCCGTTCCCCTATAATAGGAGGCCCGAGCCCAGCAGTGGGATATATAATAATATGTAATGTTAATACCTATATATATAACGTCACGTCTGATTTTTCTTGAATTGGTCAGAGAAATTTAATCTCTACCAGCTACAATCCATACAAACATTTTTGGATTCATCTACTTTTAATATCTCTTCATACATACACGTTTATTTAACGCGCTTTTTACTTGACCTTTCTTCTCACTTCTTGACCAATCTTCAATTTGATCATGGTGAGTTCGTCGGTCTGCCGGCATCGGCTCTACCCATCACATATCTGTCATATGGGCAGTTCCAATATCTTACTATTCAGTCACTTGTCTTACCTTACCTTACCACCCATTGAATTTTGATATTACTTTTATGGAGCTTGTATCAAATTTTAAGTGACAGTAAGATAAATAAACGGTCGGTAAGATATAGCAACCAGCAATTATTATACTTACTTTATGATTCTGCTTTCATTCATTCTCTCTACATGCCCATACTACCATCAAATTCCTTTTACAACTATTGTCACTAGTAAACAAAATATCTGATTATAACGATTATTTGTAACTGGCAACCCTTTTGTCATCACATTGGTAACCATGGGAAAATAATATTATTATACTTTTTCCATGCTGGTAACATTGTGTTTTTTCCCTCTCCAGGGGCTCCTGGATGGAACAAACATACAACTATACATCCATTCTTACAAACTCTCAGGTTTATATTATTTATTATATTATAGAGAAGATTCCCGTATTATTTTTAATTATCGTCAATCTACAGACACAGCATGCTTAGAATTTTATAGTATTATACATTATACCACCGCGATATCAAGAAGATATTATGGATATAGTAGAATACGAAATTTTTGACATATTCCCAACATCAAGATATTGAAATAGTAGAGTTGGGCTCCCGTGATCTTAGTGTAGTAATGGTGCTTGTACTTATTATCCTAAATAAATCTAAAGTAATCAAATCTATCTTACTTATTTCTGTCCTAAACCTTCAGTCACTACGTCCCTATTCCAAATATAATAATGATAATACAAGATACTGACATTGAAATTTTCATATTTAATACTTTAACACAATTTAAGATTTTTTTATTTATTTGACATGAATTTAAATTAATTTGGAAACATTAGTGTAGGGCAGGGGTCGGCAACCTGCGGTTCGCGAGCCACATGTGGCTCTTTCGATGTTGAGCTGCGGCTCCTTAGTTATACATCGAAGGCTTCATACCAAATGGGCGTACAGACAAAAGTGCAGTATTACACAATGTACAAAATTGTGAATAAAACAAAACTGGTTAATCGTATAAGGCTGAAATCCGGAATATCCTTCTTCTTAGGTAGACTTGCATACTGGTAAGATTTTCTAAATTGTAACATACATATTTTTTGTAAACAACAAAAAATGGCATTTTTGCGTATGCCCCTATATGTTATGAAGCTCTCGATATGTAAAAAAAGACATGGTTTCCATTGAGTTTGTTTGCCCAATGTTTGTTATTGAATGAAGCACAAGTTAGTCTTGTAAGTTATTAAGTTAATTGTTTTCATTTTTTTATTTAATAATAAGTAATTATCTAATAATGTCACATAAATATTATCTTTTTGTTGTGAAAAACACTACTTATATATGAATAAATAGATTTGTTTGTTATTATCAAACACTTAATTTATGCAAGTAATATTTATTGTTGGCAAGAAAAAAATTGTGGCTCTTTGAAAACTTTGAAATTTCGTAAATTGTATTTTTGACTCTTCCGACTGAAAAGTTGCCGACCCCTTGCCCTTGCCGACTGCCGTTATAGCTTGAAGATATTTAGTTAATGTATTTGCACGCCATGTAAATAATAAAACATACTGGCAACTTTATGTAATACCTATTCATGTATATACCTATGTTTTTGTTTGTTGTTTTTGATTGATTGAAAAAAAAAAATTTAATGAGGTAAACTTTAGTCAAGTTGATTGCACTTGTTGAAAATGGAGATAGAAATCTCTTGTGCACCACATACAGGATATGTGGATATGCATACTATGTCGTAAAATACAAGTATGTGTCTTCTACACTACTCCTGTAGTTAATAACAAAGAACTCGACTTCAATTGATTTCCATTGACTGAATCAATTCAACCGATTACCAATTGACCCTGAAAACATACCTCCACATGTATTTAAATTGAAGTATTGAAACGGGGTCGATGCCGCTTATTAAAAATGTCTGAAAAACCCAATTTCCGATCTTTGTGCGAACTAATCGCGTGACGGCCGATCGTTCTTCACAAATTATCTATACTAATATTATACAGAGGAAAGCTTTGTATGTTTGTATCGATAACTCAAAAACTACTAGACCAATTTCACAAATTCCTTCACTATTGGAATGCTACATTATCCATAAATAATATAAGATGTATTTATTACTAGAAAAAAGCGATATATCCGTGCAGGAACAGAGAAAGGATACATTTTACTGCGGCCGGGAGGCCTGTCGTAAGAGGTGACAAAACATCCCACAGCCAGGTGGTAGGGTATTTTCCTGACTGGATGGCAACCATCCCTGGTCTAGTCATGAGTATGCCACCATAACAACCTTATGTTGTGTTCCGGCATTAGTGACCAGGTTCCAGTCTCCCTTAAGAGAACAGCAGCGCATTTGTGGCACATTTGATGTTGCAAATGCCCATAGGCGATGGTAACCGCTTTCCATCAAGTGGGCCGTCTCCCTGTCTGCTGAACTCCAGCAATCAAAATAATATGTATATAGAAATTAGAGATCCGTAATAAAACTCCAATAATGTGACCCAAGGAGTAAAAAAATTAACCATAAAATGTCCTCTAATGCAATCGGGTTCTAGATTTTTATTTTTTCAGGGCAGGACAAAGCCTAGCCATAACGCTAGTATATTTATACTTTTTATTCTTTAATATGCTGACTCATGTTCATATCAGGTATTTAGTATGAATGCCGCAAACCGAGGCTTGAATTGAAATGATAATTCGTACAAAAAACAACCGGCCCTGTGCGAGTCAGACTCACATGTAATGTTCCGTTGTAAACATAATAAAATTTATAAATCTAATTTAGCCCAGCTTTACACCTGTAAATTTTGATCCCGTTAGCGTCTAAGGCTAAGCACGCTTAAGATTGTCAATATAGGATTCATATTTTCACAGCTTATTCCAGCCTTAGAGGCTTACGAATGCAAAACTTGCAAGTGTAAGACCGAACTTTGAATATAAACATAGTTATTTTTGATACCAGTGAGGTAAGTTGGTTTTTACAAACGTGTAGACGAATGTACGCCTGAAACCAGGTTGATGGCTTACCATAGTCACGAGTTTATAAAAACCAACAACCGTACACTTATTATTATACCACGTTTGCTACACATGTGCGAGAAAACAGTACAATAGGTAACGGACCAAACATAAATATCAGTCGGGAAATCGCAATAATCTTTAACATTTCTAATATATAAAAAAACTTAAGATGCTTAGGATAATATATATTAAAAATAAAATATTATAATTAAAAACAGCTTTAGAAATAAGTTATTTTATACTTTTTAGTTTTTGAAGTCGGTTTTTTTTAACAAAGTTTTTTTTATTTGTTTCTTTTTAGTGTCTAGCTATGGGTAGGCCTACGAATGGTGCCGCGCACCTTAAAAATATAGGTCTCAAGAAACTGAAACGGAAAAAAAATCATAAAATGAAAACTACTGGGCCAAACTATGTTAAATTTTTAGGGGACCAAATCGCAACTATTCCGCATCAAACTAAAGAGTTTTTGGAAATCGGTTAAAAATGGCGCTCATTTGCCAATGGCGTCACATGTGCGGGGTGAAAATTAGACCTACATCTCTCGTCTCATTTTCTCTATAGCAGGGGTTCACGAAGTGTGCGCCGTAGAGAGTGAAGAGAGGAGCCGTGAGGCGCTCCTGTTTACCATTCTCCGGAAACTAATCGTAGACTAGTGTACATAGACATTTGACTGACGATTAAAATAAAATAACGCTGTTTAGCCATATAGTTTTAGCGATTATTTTATTATAACCATCGGTTAAATGTCTATGCCCACCAGCCTTAGGCATTCGCAGTTACAAAATATGTGGATCACGAAGCTCACATGTTAACTAAGTTGCCATAATATTTTATTTCCTATTTTTCTTAAATCATAAATATTTCCTTGTATATAAATATGAAAACTCAGCTTCATATTCTGGATGTTTTAATTTTTGTGTCTAATTACTTAGTACCATTGTACCCTCTTTCAACTAGTTAACGGCGACAAGACAAAGTAATAAACCTGTAAGTGGGCCGCGAACTGAAAAAGTTTAGGAATCCCTGCTCTATAGTATTAAAGTGAAATAAATGTTGATCAACAGCGCTTTCAAGGATGTTCAATTACTCAACTTATTTGTTCTCGTAAGGTGAAACTCCTTGGTGGAATTCTTTTATTTTTACCTAAGTAGGTGCCTATTTTCCGCGCATCACAAATAACGTTACATCTGCGTGACGCATTCAGTAACACTAACATTATCCCAGGAGTAGTAGAGGCATGGGTATAACATAATTTTATGTCTTGTAAACGGCATATTTTAATTGTTTCAGGTGGCGTCAATATCTTCTCTTGGACTGGAAATCTTAGGAAATTAAATAATAATTTTAAATGGGAAATATACCTGTTATTAAAATAACGTCGACAATGGATTCAATTAATAAAGAATAACAAAATTATATAAAAACAAAAATATAATTAGTCAGTAATTATCGTATAACTATTCCTTATTATAGTATAGTAGTTACCTCGACTCGTGTATTATATTAATATAAGAAGAGCTAATGTCAAAGATATTATGTTAATGTATTCCATAATTTAGAAATTAAGTTGTTATTACGTCTATAGTGTTTACAAATAAATTCGTTGATTTCGATGAACAAGGTATTAATTTAAAAAAGCAAAATTTTCAAAAGAGCTATTTAAAGTTTTCAAATAAATATTTTAATTTACCTAAAGCATTAATTCATAACAATAAACACATTAGTATTGATAATTTGAAAAAAATACATTTAAATTAACTAATATAAAGACATAATTATGTTGTTATCGAAAAAAATATACAATATTATACCTATTAGGCCTATATATAAAATTGTATATGGTTCCCAAATCACTGTCTGTTGGGAACGTTCCCAAAACGTTAGCATTGCAACGTTATGTGTTGCCGAAATATATTTCACCCGTTAAGACGCATGAGAGTTTCATTAAAGTCGGTAGATATTCTTCTATCTTTAAAATCTTAATTAAATAATTTACTTAAATTTTAATTTTATTAAGTCGATTTTTTTTAATAATATCTTATTCATTCAAACAAGCGAAATGTGTTTATACGTAAAAATATGGTAGATTGTTATAGAAGGGATGAAAGCTACCTATTTACCTAGGCACAGGATGGTTTGTTATTTGGCTCGAGTGCTTAAATAGGTGGCTTGCACTCAAGGTTAACACTCTGCTTTTCATTTTGAATATGAGGAAAGTAAATAAAAACTGGTTAGTTAAACAAATAACTCTAAAATCTCTAAAATCTGGGGTCAAATTATTAAATCTGATGAAGTCATTTAATACGTCACAAACGGTACGTCAAATAAATTTCTTTTTCTGTGCCATTCTACCAGCCAGTTTTTTTTGGTATTGATGTTGATGATAGTAAATATTAAGATCAAAATGTAAATTAAATAATTTAGTATAGTAAATGATAAGTATAAAATTATTGATATTTTTTAATTACAATTTTATGCCCCGATTTAATCATTACTATATAAGAAGTTCGAAAATGACTCGCATAGTTTGAAACTTTTTAACAGCAGGGACAATCATTTCTCAGGGAAGAAAAGTACTGTTTTCATCCCTGATTCACTTCAACATTTCTTTCCGAGTATGAGAAATGGAAAGGTATATTGCCATCAGAGCTACCGGAATTATCTCTGGCTTCCAAGGCCTGAGAAAAGGCGATTAGCTGGGCCTGCAGGTTGATTTAATGATCACTTGTATAGAGTTTATTTCAAATTAAGGTAAGGTAAGTAAGGCAAATGAACACATAGTAATGTGTAAAAACCCGGCAGCTACATATCGTCAGTCGCCTACAACACCACTCTACTGCTATCCCCCAGCGGTAGGGTGGTAGGGTGCCCATGATGGATTATATCTCGAGAAACAGATACAAGGACGTATTTACCCGGGGCTGCAAGGGGTTTGTAGAATCCAGGAGCAGAAGCCTAGAGGGTGCAAATCGACTTGTTATACTTATACATAATTACCATGCATAATCTGCTAGTTTTGGTAATTATTTAACATCGTCCCTACTCGATCGCTGAGAACATAATAAAACACCTATTGAAACTTACTGACTCCTTTTTTTACTAAATTTACTTTTTGTTACTGAAGGGAGGTGGACTAATTTTTGCACTCCGGCCACCAATATGTAAAACATATGTTTAAAAATATATACACATTTGTGTTTAAGTATACTCAGTTGTAGGCCAACAAGTTTTTGTATGATACTTCCGTAACCCACCAATCCTATGTAAATAAATAAATCGCAGACAAATAAATACACACATTCTATATATCCAAACTAAGTGAGTTACGTTTGGGTTATGGGTTACATACAACGAATCACTGGCCGGTTCCAGATAATTTTGTTACACAAATTTGTTTACGATATTTACATGCTAGGAATGGGACTGGACAACTTCTGCATTCCCTTGAGAGCGGTAGCATGCTGCTAGCTAGCGTACATATATAATCTTATACTAATATATAAAGCTGAACAGTTTGTTTGTTTAAACGCGCTAATCTCAGGAACTTCTGGTCTGATTTGAAAAAAATTTCAGGGTTAGATAGCCCTTTTATCGAGGAAGGCTATAGGCTATATATTATCACGCTAAGACCAATAGAAGCGGAGCACCAATGAAGAATATTTCAAAATCGGGGGGTTTTGAAAACATATTCCACGCGGACGACGTCGCGCGTCGAATTTAATTACCTATATATACATATACGATATATTTATATATAGGTAATTAAATTTTGTTTAGTAGCAACAAGATTTTAAGAGTCAATATCCCAATCAGCAACTAAATAAGTATTATTTATATAGTAAATTATCTAGTGTTTTGAGTTTTGTATAGATTATTTCAATAAAAACGTTGTTTTTGTTTTGGATATACTTGATAAAATGTTTTATCGGGTTATTCAAACACCGTTTACCTTTTTTTTAATAAACAAATATTATTATTATTATATATTTATTTAAAGAACTAAAATTGATCATAATGCAATATTTACATATTTAGTGAAATAGTTATTTCCAATAGTACCTATGAAGAACCAGTGAGTGACGAGTGGACAGGTACCTACTAGCTAAGCGTGCTACGTCTTAGATCGCATCTTCACTTAACATCTGGTGAGATAGCTGTCAAGCGCGAAGCTACATCACGATAAAAAAAGTAAAGAATAACCTACATATTAAGTTAGAATACCTTTATGATGTTTATTTAGTAAGACGATAAGTGAGCACCTTTTATAATGTCAACACTTTTAATTTCATAAACTGGTTAGGTGTAATGTGAAAATTGACACAATTATCACGTGTTGGCGATAAATAATCTTGCATATTGATGAGACAGGCGTTTTAAAAGCACGTGTGATATGAAAAAATATTACATAACGTATCATTATCATAAAAAAATATGGAGTGGAATTTTATGTTTGTAAGACTTACTTTGTATGTAAGAGACTTACTTTGGGCGCTATGTCAAATCGCTTTTGGTATGAACGACCACTGTTTATCTACTGTGAGTATTAGGTTATACTTTGATTTTAAACCGCTGGTGTGTTCGCATGTGTGCTCGCATGTGTGAAGGGTGGGCCTTCTCTGCGTTATGTCTGGCATCAGAGTCAAGTCATACTTTAACTCTAATATACTTATTAGAGGCTGATTATCCCCAGTTCTGTGAGTTCAGATCATAAATTTTGAAACGCCTTATGAATACGGTTTTTTCAGATTTCACTTGTGTTTTAATTTTTGATAAGGTTTAACGCCTCGGGCAGTCCTTTTCGCGGTCAGCCCATGCTAACAACGCTGATAAATACATGGTCACGAGTGAAACTAAATAAAAGTTACCTTGTGAAATCAGTTGAAAGTTTCATACTATGTGTGAGACCAGATAAGCGTTATCTGTACCAATATTATAAAGAGGAATCATTTGTATTTTTTATATGTTTGTAACGAATCAACTTAAAAACTACTGGACCGAATTCAAAAATTCTTTCACCACTCGAATGCTATATTATCCCTTATTAATATAGACTATATAAAAATTAGGGATCCCTACTAAAACTTTAATAACTCAACAAATCACTAACCCATCAATTTAATCAAAATACTTGGCGCTGTAATCGGGTTCTTTTTTTAGTTAGTTATTTTTTCAGGGCAGGACAACCTCTGCCAAGACCGCTAGTTATATTTATAAATATATGCATATATATTTTTTCTTCAAGAAATGAGAATACCCGAATACTGACTGATATGGCCTATTTCTTTCGTTAGTTAATCATAACTATTATTACAAGTTGGACCACCTGCATACCTATTGTTACATACCGACAAAGAAATGCTGCGCACCTGCTTTATTTCCCCTCCCGCATTTGGAGTTCTTTTGTTTACTTCGTATTTAAAATTTGCTATAAATCAATAGCCTGTTGTTATTGTTTTCGACTTTGTTGGCCGTTCGCAGGAATAATCAGCCAGGTGTGCAAATTACTGTTTCTCGGAAAACTCCAGTGCACGCGGTCGATTTTTTCTTGTACTATATAGTTAGTATAAAACATGCCCTATCAGAGGGGTGGGGCAGTCAAGCGACGATTACGATACTAACAAGACGTGGGTAGTACTTTCGATTAGCGATATAGTGACGGACTTTTCGCGTGTAATTAAATCGTGCAATTTATACAGTGTGAACTCGTTGCATCCAATTTTATTTGTACCTGTTTTATACGTGTTTGTACAGTTCTAATAAACTCTATAGTAATTTCAACGACATTTATTTTAATTCGCGTCCTGTAGCTTCTAACACTATGTATGGAACAAGAACCAGTTAATTTGATATGGCTTAAAACATATGGACCTTTGACAAATTATTTTAATATATTCTTGAATCTTAATGTAAACTACGAAATAATAAACCAATAAAATAAAGAGAACGTGACCTTAATTAAACCATAATTAATAATATATATCAAATGGAGCCAGCAGGTCACGTTATGCTATCCAAGGGATGGTGCAAGACAACGAAAACGTCCGCTAAGAAGATGGGAAGATGATCTTCGCCTGGCCCTGGGACCGTATTGGACAAGAGTCCCGGCAGACAGACAGCAATGGAAGCAGTTGGAGGAGACCTATGTCAAGCGATACACTGAGCTAAGAGACATTTTATAAAGCATGACACTAAACAAAGAGGAACTAGCTCGGAACAAACGGCTACACCATCATCATCATCAATAATATTAGCCGTATGATATTCTACATTTAATGATTTAATCTTTTACGACTAATGTAGAATATTGTTACTACATCATCATCTTCTATGGTCTATGGTTAAAGTGCCAAGAAGTCTGTCTACGTTACTGTACAAAAGTCCCAAAAACTCCCAGCGAAGCGAAATGAAACAAACGTGATAGTCGTGATAGATGTTCAATAATACTTGTATTCGCTACTGGATGGAATCGAACCAAACTTTGGTTGAATTATACAATTCTTCAAAACATAGTGTTTCAAAACGGTACAGCGCTATCTAGTTTTAGCTTGGTAAATAAAATATCATTAAAAATTTCGACAGTTACCTCGTTGATTTGCCACACTGATCAATTGTCTGAGGTAAGCACCAGCCCTCTTTTCACTTGATCTTAATTAGTTTTCAATCGCTACGAGTACGGTGATAACGATAAGTTTGATTTAAAATAATAATTATTAAAAACAGATCAACAAACTTCAGCAAAATGAACTGACAGCTGCTCAGATAAATATTGTCGAAATTCTGACGCTACTTATATTTAGATTTTATGTTATCAGTGTATTAATAGTCTGTATATTCTTTATTTAGAAATCACCGAGATTAAAAGTTCTTGAACTTGAGATACACTCGTTCTTTACGTTATCTATATTTTGTAAGTAATTCTTATGTACGTATAGTTTGCTCCATGTAATGCTTAAACAAGGTCCTTTAATTTTCTTTAAAAGTTTTCCTTATATTTAATTTTACTTTTGATAAAATATAATAAAGATTTAAATATTCACATGTTTCTATTTTGGTTATAATTTATTATTTACAGTGTGTGTGTGTGTTTTACAAAGACAATATCCGTATACATTAAATCTAGAAATACACTTGTAAAGATATAGGGAAACTCAACTCAAGGTTGTTATGGGGCATACTCTAGACTAGGGATGGTAGCCATCCCGTCGGGCAAATGCCCTACAGCCCGATCGCAGGAATTGTATTCTTTCTCCGTTCCTGCACGGATACGGATACATTGTGGACGGATTTTCAATTTGTTTTTTTTTATTTATTCGAAAGAGTATACTCTCGAAGTGGTCCCATAGTTACCAAGTTAGGATCTGATAAGTGGAGCGCAGGCAAATCGGGAACGACCCTTGTTGAAGAGAGAGAGAAGCTAATAGATAATGACATGCCTGAAGAATATGCAGACCTACTTAAACATTGCCTCACATCGGGCTATTTCGTGTGGGACTACGGCTTCTACGACCAAATCAACGGTGTGGCCATGGGCTCACAGGTGTCTCCTGTCGTGGCTGACATTTTTATGGAAGACTTCGAACGGAAGGCACTGGATACTGCTCCGGCTAAGCCGAAGATGTATAAAAGGTACGTAGACGATACTTTTGCCGTCCTCCCAAACGATAAAGTCTCTGCATTTCTAGATCATCTTAATTCCATTAACTGTAATATCAAATTTACTGTGGAACTAGAGGCAAACCATAAATTAGCTTTTCTTGATGTGCTCATCCTAAGGAATTCTCACAATACTCTTGACCATACGGTGTATAGGAAACCTACCCATACAGATAAATACCTTAATGGTTCGTCTCACCACCATCCTAGTCAGTTAGCTACCGTGGGCAAATCTTTGTTTCAGAGAGCACATAAAATCTGTGACGGGAACCACGTGGCTGGAGAGCTTCAGCACGTCAAGCGAGTCTTACAACGCAATCAGCTGAAGACTCCACACCAACGTCACAAAGGCCCCAAACCACCTTCAGTTGAGCGGTGCCCTGTTACCCTACCCTACATCAAGGGGGTCACAGACAGAATTGGTCACATCCTCAGGCGAGCTTCAATCAAAACATATTTCAAGCCGTATAAAAAGATAACCCAATTTTTGAGACCTGTGAAATGCAATATCCCACTCCAGGATGCAGGTGTTTACAAGCTCGATTGTGAATGTGGATTATCATACATTGGGCAAACAAAGAGGAGCATAAAAACACGGGTAAAAGAACACATTGCTGACATAAAACACACAAGGTCTACGAAGTCTGCGATCAGATTCGATAACCCACAAATCCTCGCGAAGGAGAATCGTTTCATACCAAGAATGATGCGTGAGGCTATTGAAATCAAAAAACACCCAAATTTCAATAGAGAAGATGGTTGGTAGGTACCACCTGTTTGGGATCCAATCATCAAAACCATTAAGACCCAAACCCAGCAAAAACCAACTGCCAGACCTCAAGACACTGTGAGCTCTTTCTGCGTGCAACGAAACAAACCAACTTGACTGATAATTTCTTTTATTTTTTCCTTCCACTCATTTTAATATTATATAAAAAAAAAATAGAACTAGGCATGTTTGCTGAAGAGTTTCTTGCGCCGCTTCTTCTCTTCAAGCCACAACATGTTGTGAAGCGGTGGTAAATTAGATTAGGTTCCCATAGAGTAAATAATATCCATAAACAAAATTTAAAACTAAATAATTAAAATGAACAAGTTGGCGGTAGGCTGAATAAAAACTTTAACAACTTTAAAACTTTACATAAAAAGAAAAACTAAATTTAAAGAGTATAACAATTTGAAAAACTTAATTAAATGGGAAGGACAGGAGCCCAAACTTGGTAAACCCTGTATGATGGTACTCCTGGCCCTCGCCTCCCATTAAGCACTATTTCTATAATAACCGCCACCAAAGAGCACTACAATGAAAGAAAAAAATAAAAACGAAATAAAAATAGAGAGATGTGTGTTTGTGTGAGTATGTGTGTAAGCGAGTGCATGCGTGCGTGTGTGGGTGAGTGTGTAATAATGGTTACAAGTGTATTTGGGTGTAGGAATATCAATGTTTGTAAAGTGTTATTCATAATATTCAAACTAGTTCGGTTGGCTGTTGAAGCGTATTTTTTTTTGTATAAACTAAAATTCGTTTTTTCCAAACATCGACAACGATCTCAAAACAACTCAACGTTGAAAAAGGTTATTGAAATTGAATTGAACATGGAACTTTAAAGAAATTTTCACCCATAAGGCTATAATTCAAAACGTAAAAGACGAGGCCACACTTGCTGACATGGTTTACAGATACCGTTACATGCCTGTCTTGACTATGGTTTGTGTATTAGCGCGCATGTTAGCCAATCTGCTTTCCGGTGGCCTTCATATTGGAAATTTCCATTCTCCATTAAAAATTGATATGAGCACAACCTCTATAATCTATAGACAGTAATATAGTGCATTGAACTCTAGCAACACAATGAAATTATTGTGGTTGAAATAGCTGCATTTACGTACATTCAAGAGATATATATTACTAAATTTTTTGCCATCATGTTTATGAGTACAGTTCATTGAGAATGCAGTGTTGGCCTCGAAGACATAACTTGAATGACTACCAAAATAATTAACAAGTGAAACTTCTTTAGATGGGTTAATACAAAGCGCTTGGTGTTTTTAGGGTTTTAGGGTTTAAAATAGATCCCTTCTTATATTCTTCGTGATCCCGGGATGTACCGATGTTAATTAAGAACATAATAGAAAAAGCCGTTGATGATCTCATAAGAATGACTTAGAATTGCTTAGCGTTGGGAGAGGCTTTGCATTTCTTTATATATCTCAAGAACAATCTGGTGCCAACGCCTCATTTTCATAATCGCAGAGCTCGTCATTGGCTGGGTATTCATTGTTCATCCTTATTTCCTTGAGCTACCATACAACGACGCAAAGATTCTTTAGAATATTTACTCTCCTTTTGCGCTGTTGTTAACAGTTCCTTGTAACACTCTCCAGTGTGCCGGCGGTACAAAACGCGGCTAGACAGGCACATCTTCGTACTAGAGTATAGATTAGATGGTCAGGTCATATAGTATAGGTTTGGCGTATGAAGTACGATCCTACACTCATAGATAGATATGAGTGTAGAATCGCTGACAGCTGATACGGCGTTCCTGTATTACTGATACATATGTTGGCATCCTAAAACATATACGTGCGATAGAAGACAGAACATAGGTGTATGGAAGATAAAGAAATACTGTGAAAAAGGAAAAAAAAGAGGTCGTAAATGTCGCTTTTATGAAAAACGTAGGATTTAATTTGTACAACTTCTGCAATAATAACATGATGTTATTTATGAGACCAGCAACTGGTAGGTAATGCCCGAGATGTTCGTAACGTTCATAAGGGACGCTATTCATCAGGTGGGTCGTATGCCTGTTTGCCTACTTTACTTTTGCCAATAATAAAATTGAGTAATTTGGTAACTAGAAATTAATATTGTTAAATACCGACAAAGACCGCACAGCCGCATGTTGTAAAAACGTTCTTTTATTTACTTCGTGTTCAAACTTTAAAAACATCTATTGTTATCGTACTTATTTTATGGCTGTAATTAGTGTCGAACGAATTATTAATCCTTGTTTTTATTGCATTGTGTTGAAGCTTGCCAGATGTGCGTGATCGGGGCCCCTTTGTCGGTATTATACAGTTTAGTATAAAACAATGCCCGAACGGAGGAATGGGGCAGTCTGGCGACGACTACGATACGAGTAATACGTTTGTAGTACTCTCGATTAGCGATATAGTGACTTTGCGCGTGTTGAATTGCATCGAATCGTGCAGTGTGAACTGATTGCATCCAGTTTTATTTGTATTTGTTTTATACGTGTTTGTACAGTTCTAATAAACTCTATAGTAATTCCAACGGCATTTATTTTAATTCGAGTCCTATAGCTCATAATACTGGTCCGTTACGAAACCGAAGGTTAAACGGGCAAAGCCACGTTATAAGCCCTGCTTCATTTTATGGGGAATTTCGGAATCATTAATCTAAAAAAGCAAAGTCATGACACCAGACTATTTGGACCGTTATGGTTCCTTTGTAGGACATGAGTAGTACCGTCAGCTGGTAAAGAGCGCTTTTATTGTATTAAAACCCAGGTCATTTTAATATTCTCTTAATGGTGCATAGATTAAATATTACTAAATGTATTTTTGTGTGAATCGTGATAGCTTAGTGGCTAGATAGTCGCGATTTAATCGAGTAATGTGGCTTTGCATCCTGGTCAAGAAGCAAACACCGCTTGTGCACTTCTTCTGATCTGGCGCCTAGACACGTGGTATTTGCGCCAAACGAATACAGACTGAAATGTATGACAATGACATAATACTTAGCGTGTGACAACCCAAGTGACGGCTGGGAAGATCTTGCTTTGCAAAGAAGGGAATGGCGTAATTCTATTGATAAGGCTGCTGCTGCCTTCGAAACGCAGCGAGTAGAACACTCCGACGAGCAACGCCTTATCAAAAAGAACCGCCCTAAAATCTCTTACAACTACACCTACGACTCAACAGGACGGCTGTATTGCGCTCCTTGCAGAAGAACTTTTAAAACCAAATTTGGTTTCTTTAGCTACCTGCGCTCGCACAGACGGACTTGACAAGGTTCGCCGTTGACGGATACGTCAAGAAGGACTATATATATATACTTAGCGTAACGATTTTATTCCCAATTAGTTGTCTATTTGATTCATTTAGTGATAATGCTATTTGTCTAGTGGGGCTATCATCGAGTTAGTATACTATGCATAAGCAATACAGGAACGATGAGGTTGTCAACGATTCTACACTCATAAGTGGCCTATGTGGTAAGATACGTTTGGCGTAGAAGATGTCCGCATCTATAAACATTTTCTACCGCTGGTACACTGCAGTGTTCCAAGGAACTATTAACAATGGTGCCGTCTTCCTCTTTGTTTCAACATACTTTTCACTATTGGTTGAGAATTCCAATTCCCACCAAAATTATAAAAAAATATTGTTATTGCTTTTCATAATAATAGTGATACATGCTTGGTACATAGACATGTACCTACTATTCTAAAACAATGGATATGCGCAATTACTACACGCACAATGATAATAATCAGTTAAACTGTGTTATCGATAAGATCTAAGGCATGGTAAAATCGAGACAACTTTTTATTACATTGGATGGATTATAATCTCGATGGTCGGTTTAGGACCAAGTCGTGTTCTAAGAGTCTTGCTTAAGATATATCATAACATTGAGGTGATTTTCCAGATGGAAATAACGGGTTTACTTAACCTTTAATTAGACGTGGTAAACTCAAACTAGAACATTTATCTAGCTTTCAGATGTGAGTGCCGGCTCGATCAGCGTGAGATACCACGCACTCACAGAATGTCGGCGTGAAACGTATTGTCTCGAGTTAGTCGTGTTTCGTACAAGGACTCTTATTTGATCCCTTCTATCCCATCCCATCCAGGAGTTGTAAACGTCTACAGGCTAGGGTTACAGTTTTCCATAAGGTGGAAAATTTCGGTCTGCCTGTTTGGTAATAAAAAATAACCTTTAAATTACAAATACTCAACGCATACCTAAGTTGTTAATTTTAACTTCAAACAATATATACGTCAATGCCTTGAGGGAATTCCTATTACAGGCGTATTTATGTCATGCGACATCCGTCAAATCATCACCGCGTTAGATAATAAATAATTAGAACTTGTTACTCGTAAGGTATTAGTGGAAAAATACTATACAACTTGATATTAACTTGCACAGTCGTAAAATAATTTGATTATTATAGACAGATTATATTAGAGAGATTATTAATACAGGTTTTGGATGGCACATTAGTATGTATTTCAGACGGTCACTGTGATTCCATATTCAAGTTCAATTAGAAAATAGGTCCTCAAGATGCAGGTCGACCTAGTTTAAGGACCAATGTACTTGCGTAATGTGAATTATGTTTTACCCAATATTTTAAGAAAGTTCTATTTATGGAACATTGTATAATAACTTAGTAAGGGCCATCCATACGGGGTTTTTAGAGAATTTTTAGATAATCATTTCAAGTTGTTTTGAAATTTGACTCTAATAAAATTAGAATAAGAGTAATATAGAATTCATTAGTTCTCTGGGACTTAACTTGCCCTCGTTAATGCCCAATAAGAAATTATACATCCTCGGATACATATAAAATCTGATTTTATTTAAATATTTTAGAATCCAAGCTTTCAAATACCATAATAAGTCTAATATTATGTTATATTATAGCTTAATAATAATAGTGTAGTTTTCTTTCTTGATATTTGGCCCTTCAGGCCAGGCTACACCCCTAACATAGTCAGGGACATTGGTCAGAAGATCTGTTATAACTCTATATAAATAATACATATGTAATAAGCACACATTATTTTGAATCAATGTAAAAATGCTATATCATCGTTTTTTTATTCATTTATTGACGGATGTTATTCTATTTATATAAATAGAATATATCCGAACGCTTACGTATATATTTAGCAGTTTGGATACATGTTAATTGCGTCAAGACGTTATTTTTTTTCTTAGAATTATTTTTTAAAACATTGTAAATCTTTCATGGCCACTATTTAGTCACAAAGAAGATATTATCGGAATTTCTATGTTTGCTTATAAAACCTAGGTTCCTGTTAGCCTTGTGGTCGGTGCAAAAGCATGTCTGCGGTTTAGATTACTAAGTGGCCTAGCATGATTAAATATTATCGAGTTCCAAAGCCATGAGACTAAAATGTTTTTACCTGTTTATATTTTTAATCTGACTGCGTTAACCAGTCCCGGATCTTGACCTTTTATGAGGGGGGTCAAGAACTGAAAAATGCCGCCCCCAGAAAGAACGCCATAACGGCCGGCCTAGCGCTGCTCTTTCTGTGTTAAGCCTATTTACCTATATATTAATACGTGAAGAAAAAACTTTGTATCCCTTTTTACGAGAATTGCGCGACCGTGGAGTATGAAATTTCGCACACTTATACAGTTTATATAGAGAAGAAGCAATGAAAACATTTTTTTTAACTATGCATAAAAAATACATTAAATCTATAAAAAAAAGACGGTGTGCGTCTCGGGACGCCCGACAGAAGTGATAACTTAAACTCATCTAACGCGAGAGAGGGAAGCCAGACAGACTGGCGCCGTAACGCGTTACGTAACGAACCGTTTACCCTCCCATAAAAAGTTATCACTTCAAAAATATTACACACCCTACTATGTATTTGACACACACACTCATATACCTATTCTCTTTTGTTTATTGTTCAAGTCAAATTGAATGCGGCTGAAGCATTTTAGGCGTTGTGAGCCATAAGTGGAACGTAACTATTGTGTGTCTATCCTTGAAATGCCAACAAAAATCTAGGTATTATTTTTAACAAAATACTTAGATTACTTAATTCAAATGCGAGCAGTAAGGCGCTCGAAATAAAGAATTATGCAAGTATAAACATATTTTATAGTAGGTAAATTCTTATAAGTATTTTTAGAGCATACTTACTAAATTTTGTATAGCTAAGTTACATAACTATAAAATTGATTCATAAAACCGGTAAAGACCGTTAAGATTGCACTTGAAATGAATTTACTAAAATTAATACATTTTATAGTATAGTAATCCGACTTATATTCTTATTACCTCACTGGCAGACATAAAAAGTTTGCATAGTCGACGGCTAGTCAAGGCCGCCATTTTGTAATTAGGTAGTATGTGTTAGGAAAAATATAGACATCGTTTAGTCAATTATTTCAAAAGTATTATTAGTAATAGTAATAATCGATCTGTGCGACGAGCAATACTCGTTGACATCAGTATCCCGCATGACGATAACCTCGTGTAGAAAGAAAAAGAAAAACTAAGTAAATAGTTATATCTTGCTCACGAGGTTACCGCTATGTGGCGTCTGGAGTCAACGAGTATTGTGCCGATAGTTGTCACCGTCAACGGTCTTATAGCAAAAAGCCTCGACCGTCATCTAGAGAGGCTTTCGCTGGGAAGCTGGGTGAAGGGCCAGATACAGAAGGCAGCACTCTTGGTCACGGCACGAATTATGAAAAGGTTCCTGTCTCTGGAGCCCTAACCACCGATAGTTTGGACCCCAGGCCCCGCTGGCGGTGCAAGTTTTTTTTTTTTTTATTGAATATGTATTTTATTTTTGATATATTTATATAAAAGAATAATGTCATCTATTTTTTTATAAAAACATATCTTTATATATTCCAAAAAAATGATATTTTTTTTAAACAAATAAATAAAGATTAATAATGATCGGAACATAGACATTGTATATCCCCAAGGCCCCCGAGCTAATCAAGTTATGCTAGTAACATTACAACGGGCAGCTTTGTAGCCGATCTCAGTAGTAACCCAGACTATAATTTTTCTTTGTCAACATTTTTATTATTTTGTTTATACTTATCTCTACGTTCTGTATTACAATCTTTTATATCAAACATTTACCTTATTTATCAGCTGTTATATATATAGTTTACGAAGTTTACCATGCCAGGAAGCGTCTGGGGGACATCAACATTCAAGACTTAAACCACAACATAAAAACTTACAAGCCTGCGAAAGTGAGAGTGTGATAGTATTATATATTATATTATCTGGGAACCCATTTTTAACTATTCTTAGGAATCCGTTACCATTTAGGCAAAAACAAAAATATAAACAAATAACTGCCTTAGTAATTACGGGCATTATATTCTTTTTAGGGTTTCGCAACAAAAGTGGACAAGACTCATCAAATAAATAATAACGTCCCATAATCACTCGTAGAGTAAAAACGAAATAGATTTTAAATAAAATTTAAAATCTTAGAAATACCTACCTAATGGCATGGACGTATAAAGAACAACGGACAGAATGTTGTATACTAAAACACTGAAGCACCCATAGTAAGCTCGGTCGCCTATGTTTACAGCACACATACAAAGAAAGTAAGCTCGGCGTCCGCCATTACGCAGCTAGTGTTGATAGAGTACAGACGTAGTGAGTTATTAAAATAACTATTTAATTATGCCAACCTGCGTCGTGAAATGTTGTTCCCAAAGCAGAATACGTGATAAAAAAAGAACAAGGAATCACTTTCCACAGGTAAAGTACTCTTTGACGCTTTATTTTAATTATTTTGTAACCATATTAATTTATGTAAACAAACCTTTCTTCGACAAAATTAATGTTGCAGCATTAGGAATACTATTTCGCCAATTTTATAAAAGATAAGCTAGTATGAAATTAAATTGACATAACTATATACAAAAATAAGCAACATAGTTATATCCTTGATAAAATACTAGAAAAATTTGTAGGTAGTGAAGTGTTTTTAAATTTAGAGTTAAAGCTATACGTGGGAACAGAACACCAAATAAATCTTATCAAATACATCGCGGAAAAGTATCTATCCATTAGGTTTCACCACATATCAAAAATCGAAGGAATTCACAGAACATATGATAGCAAAAGGCAGTATTACAAAAAATTTACATTTAGTGTTTTAACATACTTTTTTTTACACGCTTTATATTAGCTTCACTTGTATGTCAGTATGTCAGTATGTCTGTAACCGACCCCTTTGAGCTCGATTTTGTCCTACTTTGAACGATCAGATTTAATTCATACTTTGCACACCTGTCAAAGGTCGATGACAATGCAATAATATAGTATCATGGAGCTGATCTGATGATGGAGTGGGAAGGTGGCCATAGGAACTCCTGTACTAAACAAGATAGACCCTTCGTGTTTGGGCCCGTATGTTTATATCGCGTGACAATGCAATAATATGGTACCATGGAGCTGATCTGATGATGGAGACGGAAGGTGGCCATAGGAACTCCTGTACTAAACAAGATAGACCCTTCGTGTTTGGGCCCGTATGTTTATATCGCGTGACAATGCAATAATATGGTACCATGGAGCTGATCTGATGATGGAGTCGGAAGGTGGCCATAGGAACTCCTGTACTAAACAAGATAGACCCTTCGTGTTTGGGCCCGTATGTTTATATCGCGTGACAATGCAATAATATGGTACCATGGAGCTGATCTGATGATGGAGTCGGAAGGTGGCCATAGGAACTCCTGTACTAAACAAGATAGACCCTTCGTGTTTGGGCCCGTATGTTTATATCGCGTGACAATGCAATAATATGGTACCATGGAGCTGATCTGATGATGGAGTCGGAAGGTGGCCATAGGAACTCCTGTACTAAACAAGATAGACCCTTCGTGTTTGGGCCCGTATGTTTATATCGCGTGACAATGCAATAATATGGTACCATGGACCTGATCTGATGATGGAGTCGGAAGGTGGCCATAGGAACTCCTGTACTAAACAAGATAGACCCGTCGTGTTTGGGCTCGTATGTTTATATCGCGTCAAAATGCAATAATATGGTACAATGGAGCTGATCTGATGATGGAGTCGGAAGGTGGCCATAGGAACTCCTGTACTAAACAAGATAGACCCTTCGTGTTTGGGCTCGTATGTTTATATCGCGTGACAATGCAATAATATGGTACCATGGAGCTGATCTGATGATGGAGTCGGAAGGTGGCCATAGGAACTCCTGTACTAAACAAGATAGACCCGTCGTGTTTGGGCTCGTTTTACTTGTCTTGGCTAGCACTCTGCTGCTACATGATATGCAGGATCTCAAAAGCTTGTATTTAAAAACATTTAAACAAAAATCAACTAAAAAATGAAAAATAAATAATAGTTTAAAAAAACTAAAAAAAACACGCTTTTATAAAAAATCCAACTAAAAAAACAAAAAATAAAATTTAATATAATATAAAAAAGCGTGGGGTGTATTCAATTAATAATATAATATCTTAAAAAGCGCTTTGAATACACCCCACGCTTTTTTATATTATATTAAATTTTATTTTTTGTTTTTTTAGTTGGATTTTTTATAAAAGCGTGTTTTTTTTAGTTTTTTTATTTTATCGGAGTTTACTCCTTAAGAAACGATTTGAGCTACAAGCCCCAGTGTGGAAATTTTAAGAGGAGTAAAATCAAATGAAGTAAAAAGTTGAGGCGTTACGTAGAAAGAGACAAACATTTATTTCTGTAGGAAAGACTGAGATGGAATACATTACATAGTAAAAAAGAATCCGAAGAAAAGATCCGTTGCCAGGGAGACGAAATATAACAGTCACGTCAATCCACCCAACTGCCAAAACTCTCTTAGTTTGTAAATATTATTTAACTATCTTATAGCTATGTAAATACATATGCTTGTTTCTCTCATCATTTTAGAAGATGCTTTCATTTACTCTCTTTTTCTATTGATATCTAAACTCAAGTCATGCGTCGGAGCTGACACACACATTTTTTTTTCTTTTTATCGTTTTTATGAAAGCAAAACCTAACTTTATTTTTAAGCCTTCTATACATTAAAGACTTAATAGAAGATATTGTGTAGATTTTTTATTTATTTAAGTAAAAACCTATGTAAAATAAAAACATTTTGGCAATTTGGTCGTTTTATTTAATATTTATATACTATAATCTAATTTATCCTAAATTATGAAACAAATATTTATGGACAATATCAAACGAACTTATTTAATCATATAATAATGTGTAGTGAAATATCAAAATTTAGGGAAATTTTTTTTGACTGGCAACTCTGGAAACACGCAACATAGAAACGCGCCGCCATTACGGTGCTTCAATCTGTATAGTGACAACATTCCGTCCGTTGTTCTTTATATGTCCATGCCTAATGGTATATAATTTATGACATGCAACAGGTCATCCTAAAGTAAGCGGTTATGCATAATTCAATCACGATAGATAAATAAAACGATTTAAAATAAGGAGACTTATTCACAACCGGTCCGTTGATATATGAATTATGTTCAATAAAAACACTTGTTTATAACAAAATATGAAATATTAGGTACTGGCGTAGTTTGACCATTAGCTGCCATGCTCAGAGTAGGTTAAATGAATCATTAACCATAGTTAGCGGAAATTAAATTTCTCGTTTCACTTCTTCCTATTTATTCTTCTATTAGATTTTGTCCGCGGCTGTCGGGTGTCCCACACGGTCTGCTAAGAATACATTGTGGGTACTTTCCACAAGATACTTACAACGACCACGTTCACGACCGATTTTTCGCGTTCCCCTTGCGGGCGTTACAATTATAAACTCTAGTGGGAACAGATTATAGAGCGTTGATGTTATTAACGACAAAATGCACAAATGTCATTAGTCGAATTGAAAATCGCGCCTTTTTCAATGTCAAGCGATAGAGAGATTTAATGCTCTGTGGTCAACGCCCACTTCGATCCAGCTCTTGACATACGTCGTTGTGAGCGCTGTGTGATCCGACTTGGTAACGGCCATGTTGCACAGCGACGACCGCTGGGAGTCTGCGGTTACTTTCTGTGAGGCAGTAATGTCTCTCAAACAGGCCGCAGAAAGGGACAGGGAGCGAAGTCCTGCAGCGCGTGCTAATGTCTCTACTCGAGGTCGCCGGCCTTCAGCTGGCACCCGGAGAGGCAGGTACGCGCATTACTTCCCTCCCTGAGTTAGGTTCCGGTACGGGGGGCCCTTACTACTAGGCAACGCAAGGGATTCATCTGCCCCCGTTTCGAAGTGGGGTGTGTTCTCCCAGGGCACACTCCAGGCACTTTATTGCGCTGGATCGACTGTTGCGTAACTATGTTCTATATCTCAGTCTTTCCATCACAAACAAAGCGCAGGGTCGACAGGGAGGAGGGGGTTTTTAGTGGGTATTGAGGTTGCTCGCCCGTGCGGCATCGCTCTGAGTGACACTCCTCTGTGTCACGCCGTCGCGGACGGAGCGCAAACAAAGCATACTATTGCTAGCGTTATCGCCCCCGATGGATGCGTGCCGTTTCCTAGTGACGGCCCAGAGAGTGCGTAAATCGGTCAGCATTTTCCCTCGCCTCAAAAAAAAAAAAAAGAGCGCTGTGTGATCGAAAATAACGACATCATTAGTGACTTTTCGCAAAGATCATAATGGGAGTCTGGGAAGATGTTTGTCTTTACATTTGTCTGGCTCACTGGAAAATATTTTAAAATATTATATTTGATATTATATTGTATAAAATTCAGCCTTCCTAAAACGACGCAAGTTCCCACATTTTTTGACGTGACAACGTCTTATAATTCGATGGAGCCGGCTGCACGCACGAAAAAACATGACTCATGCGACGTTACCTCGCTCTGAGGCGTTCCATTTAAGGCTTGAAGTGCAAGCGAGAGCGCGGAACGAGCGACAAAGAGGCACAATCGGCCTCCGCGTACGGCTGCGTAATTGACATAATTGTATTTATGCGTACAAATAAATCGACGGGTGCAAAGTAAAAAGAGATATCTGCAAAATAGCTACTTTACAGGAGAGCGAAAAAATCTGAAAGATTTGAAAGAACATACGTAGCTGGCTTTTTTTACGTACGAAAATTTATTGAAATGTGATATATGCAAAACAAATAATGTCATATTGTAAAGAATTGTTTTATTAAAACGATTGTACAATAACATAAAATCATCATTTTGTAGATAATTTACTTTGCACCCGTCGAAATGTAACTTGATCAATTCAATTGTAATTTCCATTTACCTCCTTCTCTATATCTATACAAAATATCTATCAAACAAATAAAATTAAAATTTTCTTTTGAAAAATGGACCGTTCCATCAGTAGTTTCTTATGACGTTGTCACGTTCAACTATCGTCAGTAAACCGACTTTACAGACAACCGATTTTTTTAAAGTGTCTGTCAAAAGTTATGGCCCACAGGAAGTGTCTGGCAACTGTACCTCTTTGCTTATAACAACGTCCTATATGACAAATGTAAAAACTAGCCTTGCTACTTTGACGTAAGTTAGCAGTTTTTTTCCACCTTTGTTACCTGCTACCTGAAAAACGACCCCGCTTACAGTTTAGCGAGTATCGATTCCTTTCTAAGTTTATGTTACACTACCGATCCTAAAAATTTCATCTTCCCTAAAATCACGAAGTCTGGGGTGAATGGGATCTTGAACTATAGGAATGTCGTATATACTTATATAATTTTGGAATAAAACTATTTAAATAAAATCTCCATTTCTTTAGAAAAATATTTTATTTTGAAACAAGAAGACTTAAAACATATTATAACAGCAATATTTTGTTTAAATGATTAAAATGCATCCGTGGCTCTGAAATGTTCTTCATCTATTGTTGAATAAATATGACCTTCTCCACACATCCACTCCAAAATGTTCCTGAAACAAATTATATTTTTTTATAGCTGGAGTACAGCAGACAGGCAGACGGCCACCTGATGGAAAGTGGCTACTGTCGCCTATGGACGTTTGCAACAGCAGATATGTCACCAACGCGTTTTAAAAAACCTATTGAACAGTATTGCATGTAAGGATGGTATGTGTCCTGACTCTATTCCCCTGGCTACGTGGCAAGCATGGTAATAGACTATAATTGTTACAGAATGTAAATTATTTCTAATATTTGTTAGAATTTTCCAGTAATTAATGCAATGTTAGGTGTTTTTGACTCCGGATTTAGGTGTTAATATTATTGATTGTTGGTAACCCTATGCGTGAAGTTATCGTGAACGGGAAATAAATTTAACAATGTGTAGATTATGGGTTTTAAAATTATAAGGATAAAATCATAACAAAGTCCTAATATTTGCCCGCCAGAGACGAAGCCAACGCATTGTCAACCTTTCCGATGGAATAGAAGGTATGGGATAGATGAATGAAATGGGGGGATAGAAAAGGGGCCATCGGGACTGTCACTCATCGCACAAAACAAGATCAAGGCTAACCGTTTCACGCCGATATGCTGTGTTTGCGTGGTATTACGCCAATCGAGCTGACCATAAGAACTCTCCCCCACTAATTGCAGTTTCAGCAATCGTCATTTTTGGGTTTTTCATTTCTTAAAGAAATGGTATCCCCAAGGCACTAATCTATACATAAAGCTTGATTTTTTAAATTGCTGTTTAGATACACTAAATAGGTATATACATGAACATGATGTTTAGATATCTAAGGATATGTTTATCGCGCGTTTTTTCGAAACCGCCATTTGCAAGTACTGCGTATACCACAAGGAGAGCAGAAAGAAAAAAAGAAATATCGAAATGTGTGCTGGGACACATATTAGAAGTGAAACTTTAACGGACAAGTGGAAAAACGAATCGCAACGGACAAGTGGAAAAACGAATGGCAATGGATAAGTGGAAAAATAAATCGGAACGGACAAGTGTCAAAATGAATCGCAACAAAAATTTTACTTGAAGTTTTACGGGCAGGTTTTCAAATTGGACAAGTACATTAACAATCTGCCCGTAAAACTTAAAGTTAAAATTTTGTTGCGATTCATTTTATCACTTGTCAGTTGAAGATTTTCCACTTGTCCGTTGCGATTCGTTTTCCACTTGTACGTTGCGATTCGTTTTTGGTTTTTGGTTTTTTTTTGGTTTTTTTTTATTTGGTTAGGTTAGTTACATTTTATAGTGTAATACGCTACACACGCACTGACCAATTTTTTACGTCAACACTTTGTCGTTCATTGTCGTTCACTTTTGTTATGACTTTCGAAAAACTAAACCGTTGGCAAAGCCTTCTTGTTGTTATTTTTGTTTCCTTAACAAACTCTATTTATTTATTTATATTTTTTTACACATACCACAAATAGAGGCAGTGATGTCTTGTCACATGGAGAGCAGAGCTATAGTTCGATGCAAACTTAAGTTTGCCTCCATTAATAGCGGCTCGGAACATCGCACTTTCCGATGCGCAGAACGCAATTTTAGGTATTAGAGGGATGAGGTAGTCTGAGGACAACCAGAACCAGAACAGAGCTGGCAATTTAGCGCTTTAGGAGCTAGATATAGCGCTTTTTAGGGCAATCCAGCTCTCAATTTTATTAAACATCTTCCAGCGCAAGATCTTGCGGTTTTTATAATATGCAAATATCTAATTAATTTTATAATAAATATATATGAATATCTATACTAATATTATAAAGAGGAAAGATTAAATTTTTTGTTTGCATTGAAGAGGCTACAAAACTACTAAACCGATTTGAAAAATTCTTTCACTGTTGGCAAGATACACAATCCCCAGGTGACATAAGCTATATTATGTTTACAAAAAAAATTAGGGATTTACTAAAACTCCAATAACGTAACCCAAGGTGTAAAAAATACCTAAAATCGCATGCACTGCGAAAACTATTTATATGATAGAATGAAATAATGTACTACGACTTTGCAGAACACATCATTATCTACAAAAAGTGTCGCGACAGCATATGTCTAAATATTATAGTTATGCCACAATATGTGTTCTTTTATTTTAAAAATTTAATTAAATAGAAAAGGCTCTTTATTTGTATCTTGGTATTAATCCTTATCAAAATAAATTACTTCATATTCAGGACTGCTTCAATACCTTCATATAACTTTTTGAATTATTCAATTCTGACATTCCATTCAAAAAATATCACGAGTTTAAAAATGTAAGTATTAACCATCCAGACCACGTGACTGTGACACTTTTTCGTGAGCGAAAAATCGTAAGACCCCGTCTTCAAAAAAATTACACTTCAAAAAAATATTTGAAGAAATAGCAACATACATTGCTGACATGTATCTTAAAAACATATTTTGTTATTTTGTATGTCGCAGTTTCAACAAACAAGGCTTGCACTCAGCTTCGGTGTGCCGATATAATATCTGACACAACACTGATCCATGCCAAATGTCAAATCTATAGGTATTATAGTTCCTGAGATATCATGATGAGTCACTATATATTATGTGGATTTTAATTATATATATATATAACATGCACAAAGGGCAGAGTTGTAAGTTGCATAGAATAGGGAGTATACTTAATTTTTAAATTGTATGACTTGTGTCTTTCAAAAATGTTCTCCATTGGAACTAGGGTTGCATTGAAATTCAATTGTCACATTTTTGGTTCAGATATTTGAACATGAATATTTTAAAAATATTTTTCTTTACTTATCATGATAATGATTCCAGCCTGGCTCTACAACATCAAAACATTATATACCATAAGATGGATAGACTGGTTTTTTAACTAAAGAAGAAAGCACTTACTCAAATTCCTTTTCAGACATGCGGTCCTTTAATGATGTAAACATATCTTGTTTGCTTATCCCCTGCTCAAGTTTGCACGCTCCTATCAAATTGAATACCATCATTTGACGGGCATTTAAGCCATTCACTGATGAGGTTTCATTCATGCCCACCATAGAAGTAGCTGGAAGACCACTATTGAAGCCTGTTGCGGAAGCTGCTGGTTTTTCCTGTAAATATTTATTTCTCCTCTTAATGATATTAGAATTTTTTCTACTATACCAATGTAAAAGGAGAAACCTGAGGTTTAACCAGTTGACTATAATATTCAGGCTCCATCTGGGATAATGTTATAGTTATTGACTATGCCAAATGTCTTATTTATAGCATTTAAAATAATACTATTAACATATACCTTTATTAGTGTACATACAAATGTTTATCTGTCAATATTTAATGATATATCTCACAATAATTTTTCAGTGTTTTTCCTAAAAAATACAAGTCATAAAGAATATATACAGTGCTATACAAAAGAGTGTGTTGGTAAAACAGGTACTTAAGTGAGAGTATCTATTTTACTATATGTTCCGTTGTATGGTGTGTAATTTTCAACTTTCTAATGATATAAGATTTTTTTAAAAGGTTTTTAAATACAAGCTTTTGAGATCCAGGATATCATGTAGCAGCAGAGTGCTAGCCAAGTAAAACGAGCCCGAACACGACGGGTCTATCTTGTTTAGTACAGGAGTTCCAATGCCACCTTCTGACTCCATCATCAGATCAGCTCTATAGTACCATATTATTGCATTGTCACGCGATATACATATGCGTGCAAAATTTCAGCTCAATCAGAAACCGGAAAGTTGGTCAAATTTAACTTACAAGATTCCACCCGAACTTACTAAATACATACATCCATTGCAAGTTAAATAAAAGCTTATAATATAGATAGAGGTTCCATAAATGCATTGTTGGGTGAATGTGTTGAAAATAAAATTTACCTTCTTTGACTCAGCTTCCATTTTAACTTTATTGTGAATGCACTGCAAATAATGGAATGTGATGGCATTAACATCTGTGATTGGTGCAATCTTAAATATCATGATGACCTTGCTACCTTTGTTTGTTTTTATATTGCCACATATTTGAACATATTCATTCACTTTCACTTTTGGTGTTGATTTATCCTGTAAAATACCAAAGATTGTATAAGAATTTTTTTAACTAACATAATAAAAGTATTGCTTAGGGTAAAGTTTTGAATTTGGCAGGTGTGCAGGAGTTACCCTCCACTATTTTATTTTTTTTAATTTTAATAATCATAAAGGAGTTCTGGGTATATTTCATAAAATTTCATAGTAACTCGTATTGGTAAGGTAGAATTAAGGGTTGGGGGATTCACCTCCCCTTTTTGGCCGTAGAAGCATGGTTTTTGCAATTTAAAAAAACAGAGGTGTCTTTGTTTGTTCTAAGGTAGACTAAGGTGCGAGCTCCTCTTTTTAGGCCAATCTGAATTTTACCCTTATTCCCCCTCAACACCCCCTGATTCAATGTGCGTTTGAAAGTCAACCCTTGCAGTGTATTGTAAGTTCTGTATACTTAGTTCTGTTTTGGGAACCTTTACATAATCTTCATGTTTATTAATTATAGATAATCATAATATCTGTGTATTTTACATGTAGTTCTTCTAAAATAGATCAATTTGTATTATGTAAACCTAAGCAAATTGTTCAAAAGGCTGGCAATGTTCCTTTTAATTTTAGTAATTTTTAAATGTGAATTTCTTACATCTTCATCAATACTCTCCTGGTCCAGCCAAAGTATAGCAGTCATAGTTCCTGTGATATCTTGAATTGTATATGTGATTTTTGTACTCTGCATTCTTATGTTTTTTATACGAGCAACAAGCATAACTATTTGAATTTCTGTTCCCCATATTTTGACTCCATCATCACCACTGTGTAAAGCCTGTCTGATTACAATAGGTGCAGTACGAGATGCTCTTCTTCCCTGGAGTAAACAATAATAATAAAATCAATTGGGTTTTGAATGAACTTATTGAAACTGTAAAGTAACGACAAGGACAAATACTTACAGTTTTCTGAGGTTGATTGGGTGTATTTGCATTGCCAAATTGGTTTGGTGTGTTAAAAAATCCACCGCCTACAGCAGACTGATCTAAAACCACAAATTATATTGAAAACATTTATCAAAGAGATTGGTTTAGCTTATTAGGTAAATAAAGGCACTAGTAAAATACCAACCATTCCACATTTTGAAGAGATCGTTTTAAAGTTGATGATCTTTCAATTACTTTTTCTGACATACAGAATATGCCGACTAAATAAATAGAATGAAAAGTATTGAAAAGTAGTTTAATTTACTTATTTATTTATTCAGCAAAAGCGCGCGCTAATTAATGCTATTGCTTTTGACTCATGAACTGATTCCTGACATTGACACAAGACACTTGACGAAAAGACGATTGACGATTATTTTATTTATTTAGGTTTATGGATTAGAAGCTAGGCTTTTAAGCCAAATCTCGCATTAATTACAATATATTTTCTATAAAAAATGAAGAAACTTTATTGTAATTTAAGATCTGGTTTAAAGACCTAGCTGCCAAGCCATAAAATTAAATTAATAAAATCAACCTTCAACAATTTTCATGTGTCAAACTCTCAACGTCAAATCTTTAAAATTTTAGGTTATTTCACGTGTATATTATTCATTTAATAATAATGTATTTTTTTATAATTTAACTTGTAAAAATGTTAAAACCTAAAAATATGGAGGACCACTTACCAGGTTTTGATGCTCCGCAAGACGGCGATGAGGGTAATACTGACGAAAAACCTCTCAAGAAGAAAAAGAAAAATTCTGGTGGTTTTCAAGCCATGGGACTAAGTTTTCCTATTCTAAAGGGAATTACTAAACGTGGATACAAACAACCAACACCCATACAGAGAAAAGTAAGTTAATTTTAGGTTTTTATATTGCCCAGTACAAGAGAAGATATAAAAATTAAGGATAATTCTGCCTTTCTACTCAATTTACTTTTCACGTTATATCTTTCCAGTTTCTTTAGTATAAATGGCTCAACTTTACAATAATGGACACTGAATTTTACGAAAATCAAGTTTAGGGGTATAGATACGCCTTATATATAGACACTAGACCTCTTATTTGGGCTAGGAAACAAGTTTTTAGGGTCCACCAACAAGTTTTGAATGAATAATGGGAAAAACAAAAATATGTTTGATAAACAAGGTTATGTCACTTTTGTTGAAAAAAACTTTGAAATGTCTTTAGGAATACACTTACACATGATATATAAACACTAAAACCGTTTTTTAGTTTAGTAAACAAGTTTTGAATTAGTTATTATAATTTTAAAGTAAATAATAATAAATCACACTATTGTCACTTTTTTTCACTTTACGACGATAAATAAATGTTACCAAATCAGTATGTCAATAATATCGATTTTTTTATTCGAATATCATTCGATATTCCAATAATATCCATTTTGAAATACGAAAATTATTGTTCTTGCTTATAATTACGAG
Source organism: Dendrolimus pini (assembly GCA_949752895.1). Lineage (NCBI taxonomy): Eukaryota > Metazoa > Arthropoda > Insecta > Lepidoptera > Lasiocampidae > Dendrolimus > Dendrolimus pini. Next base: position 18,724,710 of record OX457132.1, on the reverse strand, counting down.
TTTGAATGAGAAGTATTTGTAATCGATTTATTTTTATTACAAACATCGATGCATTAGGCGGCACTATGAATATTTTACCGCCGTTTTATTTTTTAATAATGAGCGACTACAAACTGGTTCAAGGACAGTGTCTCTCGCGACCAGTGACTTAAACGGTGAGTTGGTTGGGTTGGGTTAGTGTTTAGACCAAAGCGCACGAGCCGAGCGACCGTAGCGAGCGTGCCGCGTTAGCGGCCGGCGAGTGCCAGAACCGACTGGTCACCATTTATTTATTGATAACTATTTAAATGGTGGTTACAAATCGGTTGTGACATTTGTTGACCGCTGTCATGGCACACTTGCTTTGCTCGCTAGGCTTGTGGGCTTTAGTCTGCGTTTTTAGACTGTATTAAATGTTTTTTTCATTGACCACTAACTTTTCTTCTGCATTTCTCGTATTTAGACACAAGAAATAAGTACACCATTTTGAAAAAAATTAGTAAAGTTATGTTTACAAAAAAAATCATATCTCAAAAACTACATGTCTCCTAGCCCATGTCTAGGAGAGCAGGGGTTGCAGAGAGGAAGAAGTACTCTTCCCCCCCTTTCCCCTTCCCGCCTCCACTACTTAAAATTCAGTGTCCATTATTGTAAAGTTGAACCATATAAATAGTTTAGAAATCATATTTTACTTCATTTTTACTATTTCTCGGGGTGCAGTATAGATATGAGGCACTTTTATTTTTATATTATTTGAATTTGTGATGTGAAATGAAGGCTGCTACTTAAGAATCTTATACACAATTGTTAAGTTGTGGGTGGGCGTAGTGAATAGGGGGGAGGTATACTTACCCCTACGACAACCCCTAAGGTCCGGAGGGTTTAAATTTTTTTAGTTTATAATCATAAACTCACTTATTTTTGTTGTAAAATTGTGCCACTTTTGATAATTTTTGATAATAAAAAACCGTGATTTGAGTTTATGAATGTACTCACGAATTGTTTATGAATGTATTCATAAATTACGTATAACCACTAGAACTTTTTGTAACACTAAAACTGTTTTTAATGTAGAAATAAAGTTTCAAATTTAATTGACGCATAAATACAAATTCATGCTAGACATATAATCGATTGATTAAGTAGTAGTAGAATTTGCCACAAAGGCAGGCAAAGGAATCTTAGTCTATACAGCCAAGTCTGATGTATTAAATCTTCGTATAGTACCGCAGTTTTATTGTAGGCTACAACCTACGCCATTCAACGGAGTTCTTGTGAAAACTCGAAAGGCCACATTTGACTATACAGTTCACATTTCTCACAAAAACACATCATTATTACTCAAAAACTATCAATATCCTACAACTATTGTTCATTTTAGAGTATTTTTACACATTTTTAGAAAATAAAACTGACAGCACAATGTCCCCCTTCAGTTCCCGCCAAAAACTCCTTCGATTGATTAAAAAGTGTCATTTTTTAGTGTCACTTTTGTTTTTAATGGCTTCGCTAACAAGGTGTGATTATAAAAATAAATTAATCAATATGTCATTAATACTTATCGATTTGTAATTAAAAAATTCGAAATCTTGTAGGTCAAGATTTAGAATTAATTAACATATTGATTTATATAATTTTCGGAAATCGATATATTTCTTTGAAAAAAAATATTTAACCATTTATTATTTATTTTATACACAAACAGTCGGTTATGTTAGGTGATATTCAGACCAAAGCGCACGAGCCGAGTGAGCGAAGTGAGCGTGCCGCGGGAGCGGCCGGCGAGTGCCAGAACCGAGTGGTAACCATTTACTATTTTTTTTGTACACACAGACAGTTAGGACACCTTGAAAGTTTCATATGAAACATTTGTTTTATTTATCAATTTAGTGGACGACTAGCAAGTTGGCTTTTAATATGACAATGAATTAATATATTAATGATATCAATTTTATTTCAATTTCAATACACTGCTGTTTTTTTTATATTAGTTAAATATAAATTAATGCGATTACGTAAAAAAAATATTGTCTTTATTGGTCGCCATTTTGAATGGTTACTCTTGTATTGTATACAAATGTGCTCTATTGTGTTTTTTCTTTGTTATCCAATTAAGCTGGTTTTTGGGTTATTTTGGCTGTTTTTATGTTGATTACTGGCTTTTTTTGAACTTTGAAAGGATTTTTCGATTTCGGACCTATGATAGAAGTGCAACATTAGCGAAAAAATCAGTGAAAATAAGTGAGTTTATGTTTATTAAAAAAAGTTTATTTCAAGATCGCCGGACCTTAAGGGTTGTAGGTAAGGTAAGTATTCCTCCCCCCTCCCCACTTCACCACTCCGCTATTAAAATTCCTGTATAAAGAAGCTATACATTTACCGAAATGAATTTTGGGTGGTTATAAAAAAAATAGCCACGAAGTCTCATGCGGAAGTTCTGTTTCACTTCTCTCCCACTCCGCTCCCGCTTTAGCCTTTCTAGCCTATATTAAAAAAGTTCGGATCTACTCATAATAGTTATTAATAAATATATGTGGCCTATAATTATTATACCCCTCCCCATTGTTTTATTGGACTTTGAGGACATCTAGCTCTAGTGACAAATATAACGAAGTAGTGGTGAAGTAGTCTAAACCTTTGCCTGCCTAGCTCACTGATACACAGATTTCTTGCTTGGTAGTTACATAAAACACACTTTGTTATTTACTATAGTCTGGGTGTTTGGGATTGGCCCCAGAGTGGTCTGGTGTACCCTATCATAAGTGTTACTTGCTTAGCTTGGGGATATACAACATGTGTTTATCTGCAGATTATTTATTATTATTTATAACTAAGCATTTTCTAATATTTTTCAGGCCTATACATCTTGTGATCAAACCATCTCAGAAATTGCTTTAGTGTTTATCTTTTACATTACAGACCAGGGTCTGTAATATAAAAGGTTAAATAATTAGCAGTACTGTTTAATTTGTATCGTGATCAAAAATGGAACACAGTTGAATGTTGATTGTTAGGGAAGGATTATTTTGGTTGTGAACAAATTTTAATGTGGTTGACCATACCACCATACTGTACAGCTTGGTCAACCGAATGCTCTCATCCAAAATATATATTTAGGCTCTATAAACTCAATTTCCGTGTCTATTATTGTGGCACACTGAATAACAATAACCTTGAACATTATTAATAAAATTATAATTTTTCCAGACTATACCACTAGCATTAGATGGAAAAGATGTAGTGGCAATGGCTAGGACTGGTTCAGGAAAAACAGCTTGTTTTGTTCTACCGATTTTAGAAAAACTAATATCACTGAACAGTAAAGCAATGCCAGGAAAGAATTTCAGGGCACTAATATTGTCACCTACAAGAGAATTGGCTTTGCAGGTAGGCAAAATAACAATTTTAACAAAGAAATACATTAATACAAGTTTGTATTTTAAACAATATGGTACAATTTGCATATACTACATTAATGACCAGTTCTTATATCTTATTATTTAGTCACTTATCTTAACATTGGTGGAATTTTGACACTAATGGATGGAGCTTTTGTCAAATTTTAATTGATAGTAACGCAAATGAACAGTTGTTAAGAAATAGGAATGGTCCATATGTCATACTACCAAGAATTGAATTAGCATGGTTTGTATGAATAGGGCAAATTTATGGTTCCTTAAGTAAATTACAGTAAGTGAATACTAGTGTAATATATACATTTATTTTCCATACCATGCATACAAATATACCTCTCCATGTAGATTCACTTACATAAACTGTTCTTTGAAGAATAAAGGTAAACAGAACATAATTTTTACATACATACATAACTTCATGCCAGGTCCCTTGCAGGGTAGGCACGAAGAACAGAGCGCCATTCAGGCTTATTCTTACACACCTCACTTGCTTCTTTGACATTCATAGCTCTTGTCATGCACGCACTTCTGTTGTTGAGGCTCCTGACATCACCTTCTGCTAATACACTATCAATTTGATCATGGAAGGTGTGTCGTGGCCTTCAGCGACTTCTGCATCCACCGGACAACCACCGTAGCATTCCTTTCCTTATCTTCACCCCGACACTGTCTTTCAGACCAACTCTCTTTCTTACTTCGGTATTATGAACGCGGTCCGCGTGTGTCACTCTGCAGATTTTGCGCAGTGCTCGCATCTTAACCGCGTTTACTCTACTTTCACGCTCTTTCTTCCATACCTGATCGTAAGTACCAGCACCGCGTTGTGTATGGCAAGCTGGGCCTTCTGGCTGAGGTTCTTAGCGCCTAGAAGTTTGCCTAAAGCTCCATTCACACTATTCCCCAAATTCACTCTTTTTTTCTATATAAGCGGTGTACCTTCCATCCATGCTGAAAGCACATCCAAGATATACAAACTCATTCAAACATAATTCTTGTCTTACAAAATTTGAGTATGGGCCTTATCAGAAAGTTGTAAGAGGCTCATTTATGGAATTCATTCTTCTTCACTAATTATTTTCGAAATATATTGCAGTATTTGAAAGATGTATAAATTATAACATATGTTTTGAATATGAGCAAGTAAAAGGTGTAAAATCAAAAATCACTCTTTTGATCAAGACAAAGATTTTTGTCAAAAACTTAATTGTTTTATTGGTAAGCTCTAGCTAGTGAACATGAAAAGTGAAACAGGTTTAAATGCTATTTTGAAGTTAATTTTATTATGACCTAACATTTTATAAACATAAGAAACTGAATCTTTGTATTATGGATACTTTATAAAAAGCAATTTCAATTTTAGGTCTGTCAAGTTGTTTGCTAATATATTGCTATTAAAACTGTGTAATAATTACTCACTCTCTACACATACAAGAAAATTATACAAAAATATATGATTAGTGAACGAAAAAATAAAAAGACAAATTTTTGTGACCAGTTCAATTTTGTCTTATTTTAGTGAAGAATCCACTTTTAACATTTAAGTTAGATTAATGAGATTTTGATTTTAAAAATGTAGCAATCATTTTCTATTAGTTTCATAGAGTTTCATATTCAGTTAAATGGTTGCTGTTTATTAGAAGAATTATTAAAATTAACAAATTGTTTTTAGACTCTTCGGTTTGTAAGAGAACTTGGGAAATTTACTGGACTCACTTCTGCAGCAATTCTAGGAGGAGAATCCATTGAACAACAATTCAGTGTGATGTCTGGAACTGCACCAGATATTGTTGTTGCGACACCAGGACGTTTCTTACACATTTGCATTGAAATGAGTTTGAAATTGGATAACATAAGTAAGTTTTTGTGTTGTCCAAAGCTCACATAAATCCACCTCGCTTCTAAAACAATACATTTGTGCAAACCTATGGTTGTTATGATAATCCCATTTATTTTTTAAAGGTATCATTTGTGTGTATAAAGTAGGACTGTAAAATGTACGTGTATGTAATGTAATGTACAATCAAACAAATTGAAACATGACCCACCATAAGGTCATTTTCTTACAGTCGTGAAATACAATTAGGTTGAAATTCGCCTGAACATACATTTCCTTGGTAACGAACTTGTTATCATGTTATTAGACATTGACAGTTACTGACTACGTTGTATTAAACAGATCGGAGAGACTCGTCTATACTCGTGTAACATCTGACAAATGCTATTACGTGCTATTACTATCATTGAAAACAATGGTGCTTATACCCGGTTTTAGGTTTAAGTAAAGTAAAATGAGTGCCATTTCTAACTTTGAAATACTACAACCAATTAATAAAATTAACAAAAAAAAATTTTTTTTTTCTTCCACATTAATGTTGTTAATGTTTTATTTTCTTGTGTATTCTGCTACCTAACGTATAACGATAACCCTAATGTCTAATGTTGTATATACAAAAGGTTTGGCCTGTGTCACCTTTGGCTTGTCGATTTATGAGCGGTTCCGATATCTCACTATTCACTCCACTTCACTTCCCCTGCTTTACCGTAGGTTGAATTTTGACATTGCTTGTATAGAGATTACTTCAAATTTTAATCGTTAGTAAGGCAAATAAACGGTCGGTAAGATATAGGAAACGGCACTTAATCCAACATACTTAATGACAGAGATAGTAATAGCACGTAATAGCATTTGTCTGGAGTATAGACGAGTCTCTCCGATCTGTTTAATACAACGTAGTCAGTAACTGTCAACGTCTAATAACATGATAACAAGTTCGTTACCAAGGAAATGTATGTTCAGGCGAATTTCAACCTAATTGTATTTCACGACTGTAAGAAAATGACCTTATGGTGGGTCATGTTTCAATTTGTTTGATTGTACGTACGTGTATGTAATGTAATGTACGTACGTGTTTACAAGGTTGAAAGTATGTAAAATATATAAGATAAAAACGCGATCTGAAATAGATATAAGACGGGAGCACAAATGCGCGTGGTTTCCCTATAAAGCGATAACGAGGACTCGCTGCCTGCCCTAGTGCCTGTATCGACGTATCGTATGAGGGGCGGGAGGGGTAAACACGGGCACAGTGATGCTATTTATGTTAAACACGGTACAAATAATAATAATAATTGTATAATGTCATCGATTTTTTTTATAAAAACATATCTTTATTTTTTTTTTTTAAAGATGTGAAATTTTTGAAAAGGAATAAATACAGATAATAATAATTGGAATACAAGAAGGGGAGACAGAGCTAAACCATTTAAATTTTACAGGTTACCATCTCAAGCACTGGCTTGAATGATGAATCAGAATGATGTATGCCAAAAAATTATAAATCATGCTCATCTTTGTAATAAGCCTTGTATAAATATTTATGTATTCCAATTTTACGCAAAATAATTCAAGTGAAAGTTTCTAGTTCAATTTAAAATTATTTATTTATGTCATTTTCAGAGGTTGTGGTTTTTGATGAAGCTGATCGTCTATTTGAACTCGGTTTTGGTGAACAACTACGTGAAATTGTAGCCCGTTTGCCATCTAGCCGTCAGACATTGTTGTTTTCTGCAACATTACCCAAAATGTTGGTAGAATTTGCGAGAGCAGGACTTTCTGACCCCGTCTTGTTAAGGCTGGATGTAGATTGGAAATTGCCATCAACATTGTGGCTGGGATGGATATCTGTTAGGGCTGAGTTAAAAACGGCAGCATTATTGTTGTTGTTAGATAAAGTGTTGACTGACAAGACTCCGCAAGCAATTGTCTTTGCTGCCACCAAGCACCATGTGGAATATTTGCATTTGGTAAGTGCATTGTTTATGAATGCCTACCTATGCATGTCTAGTGAAAGCTATTTGTACCTCAACCTAACCATTGGAGTAGATTAAGGGTCTTTTCAGAATAGCGTTTTATACGAGCGTATAAACTCGTTTTCGAAGCGCGTCACGCAACTCGTACGACCGTTGACGCGCTTACAAGCTTCGTATAAGCACAAGTCCAATTTGCGATCCCAAAATGCCGGTTAAGTTAAAAGGACAAGTCTACAAATCCATTATTAGACCTGTACTTTTATATGGCAGTGAATTGTAGCCTGTACTTGAGCGACACAAGCAGGACCTGCGTGTCACGGAGATGAATATGCTTCAGTGGATGTGTGAAGTCACGTGGAAAGATAAGTAGTCTTCACGTCCGTCACATAGCAGACAAACTGCAGAAGAGTCGCTTATGCTGGTACGGCCACGTTTTACGAAAACTGGCTTGTTACGTGGGGAACAAATGTCTAGCCATGCCGCCTCCGCCAGGGTCCGGTCGAAAGGTTAGGCCCAAGAAAGGCTCGCTTGGACCAATGGTCTCAATACGAGGGATGCCGAAGATCGCGCGAAATGTAGAAGAAAAAGTAGGAAAGCCGACCCTGGGAATCGAAGTGATCCGTTCCGAAAGCAACCGGGATTTAACGCTAACACTCACCTCAAATAAGCCTATGTATGCAAGGTCGATTTTATAAAGCGCGCGTATTTCGAAACGACTACACGCGCAATAAAAAAATGCTAGTCTGACAGCGCCCTATAAGCTATAAGTCGTGGTGCCTTAATGGCTAAGACACATGCATCTTATTCCAATAATAAAAATTGGAATACTTTTCCGGAGTATGTGGTTATTTGGCAGTTTTTCTGGTCTTATATGTAACAATTACCACATGTTAAAGTAGTAAAGGAAAACATCGTTAGTAACAATTTATTTCAACATAATCACTGCTTAAATTGTACATCTAATATTAATAACAATGTAATAATTTTGTATGGAGTAAAGTTTAACATTGGCTTATATTAATTATTACACACATACATACATTATCATCGCTGTTTTCTGTAGGGTTAGGCAGAAACTATGAATCTTTACTTGCTACAGTCCTGACAAACACATTCCACTTAATTTACCTTCATTCATCTCTTCATATGTGCACATTCATTTATATGTATAATTGTATACACAATTTTCTATACACACAGCCCTTTCAAGTAATAGTATAAGTAAGTAGTAGTAATAAAATTGAAAGAAATGTTTAACACAAGCTTTTGGTAATTATTGCAAACTGAATATATTTCATACATAAATTTCCAGATACTCCAACAAGCAGGCATAACTTCAACCTATGCATATTCAGGTCTCGATCCTTCTGCACGTAAGATAGCCTTAGGCAGGTTTATGAATAAAAAGTGTTCAGTGCTAATAGTGACGGATGTGGCAGCCAGAGGCCTGGATTTACCTGCATTGGATACTGTAATTAATTACAATTTCCCTGCTAAGCCAAAATTATTCGTTCACAGAGTTGGTAAGTTTATTGTAGAATAGAATATTAAGACAGACATTTCAGTGCTTGTAATGTTTGTTGTAACACTTTTTTTGCTAGTTGTCATCTCATACATCATTATCATGTCATACTAACATCTATTACATGTTATACATTTCTATGACTCTAACACTATCTTACAACTATATCCCGTCCAGTTGCTTTTACTTTTGACAGGTCCATCATTAATCAATTTGTGTGAAGCATTACCAATTTTTTAATCAATTTGGTGTATCCAAAAAAAAATTTGCTAAAAATACTGTGTTACGTAATAAAATATGGCACCCATATGTTCTAAGTATAAACATCCGTGACGTACATTAAACAACGTGAAATAAAAGCAACAACAACAGCATGACTTTTTAAATCTAAATAAATACCATATTTTTTTTACTTTTAATTAAAACATTTTCATTTCAAGACGGATAATTACGAATTTGGATATGATGACGATAGTTTATGCATTAGATGACGTACAGAATGGTACTACTATATCACTTAGAACATGCGCATGCAAATGTTAAAAGTAAAATAAATTGTTGAACAGGGTTATAGCCTATGACTATAGTGTCTTATTCTCAATAGAATCAATACCTACTGCTAGCAAGTGTATAGAGTATTTCTATTGACTAAACTACCTTATTGTGGGTAACTTTATGGTTGTTCTTTTCCAGGCAGAAGTGCCCGAGCAGGCAGAGCCGGTCGAGCCTTCTCGCTGGTTGCTGCTGATGATATTGCTCATCTGCTGGACTTGCATCTGTTCCTTGGCGCCGAACTGAAGACATCCTCTGCAGACATGGAGAAGGGCAACACCTGCCCCACCGGAGTATGGGGGACGATGCCCAACGGACTACTCGAAATGAGGCATCAGGATGTTATGAGCTGGGAGAAGTGTTATTCCGAAATTGTGCGTAGCAAGTTTTTATAATCTTAAGACTTCAGCCAATGCATTGTTTATTTAAATATACATTGAAGAAATAGCAGGGAAATGATATATGAGTGGCAATCTTCTATATATACATTAATAAAATTGTAGAGATCAAATTTCTGTACAATGAAAAAAAATGCTAAAAACCAAGTCAGGGAGATGTAAGAAGTGAAATAGAACTAATTTAGATTTTTTCAAATTATTTGTTTCTCTGTTTGTCTGTTTGTACCGGCTAATCTCCGAAACGATTAGACGGATTTAAATGAAATTTTGTATGATGGTAGCTTATATCCCAGGTCAACATTTAGGATACTTTTGATCCCGATAAGTTAAAGAGTTCCCGTGGGATAGTTAAAAACCCGCACCATGCGGACGAAGACGCGGGCAGAAGCTAGTCATTTATAAAAAATAATTTTTTTTCAACACACTTGCTCATACAGTGGCTCTATGGTCACCGCAATTAGGCACAGAATGACACCCATAATCAAACTGTGACTAAAAAAAATTATAACTCACTAGTGAGTTATAGTTTTTTTTTTAAATTTTATTGGTTGAGTTGCTTTGTTCTTAAAAAAGTTTTTATTAAAAAAAAAGATCGTGTTCTATAGAACAAATAAATTAATGTTCCTATTGCTTGCTCATTTCATGCAACTTCTTATTTAAATAGATAATTTTAACTCGTACGTGTTTAATAAATAAAACTTTCACTCATATATAACTTTTCTTTTCTCTGTAATAAAAAAGAACTTTAAATTCCCCATTTTGTACGTGGCAGAATAGGCGCGGAAAATAAAATAAAAAAAACCTCATCCCTTTAGTCTGTGGCCGATCGCAATGCGCGCGCATAGGAAAACTGTTATCTACTAAATAAAATGAGTTTTTGTTGTTATTTTATTCACAAGTGTGTTGAAAAACGTCGTATGATACACGTGTGTATTGATGATTACCGTCCTCGGCTCTCTTAAGACCCTCGCCTACGGATCGAGTCTCAATGGCGCCTCGGCGGTAATCACCAATGTTACACACTAGTACCATAATGTACTATTATCTTTTTAACCAAAACCATCATTTGCATTGATAAAATCCATACTATAATAAAACTGTAAATGGTTCGAGTTTGTGTTTTAAAAATGTGAAAGAAGTCAGGAGGGATAATTTGGACCAGGAGAATTCATAAATGCAATTTTTTTGAATTTTTGACTGTCTGTCTGTCTGTTAGAGTATCACATGAAAACTACTCAACGGATTTTAATAAAATAATAATCCCGACGAATTGAGAACCTCCTCCTTTTTTCGAAGTCGGTTAAAAATAGATGGCGTTGCAATCGCGATGTAGACAACCATCGCTGTAATTCAATAACAAATATGTTATCAAGTTGCCCACATGTCATTCATTGCATCTTAGGTACTTCAAATCATGTCGGCTGCGACATGATGTTTTACTGTGCAGTTGTCTATACTTTATTGACTTAGTTTCTTTGTAATTGTAGTGAATTCAACAAGAAAGTAAAGTACTGAAGGTTTGTATATATAAAACACTTAAAAAAAAAATTAAGTACTACCGCAGGTAGGCTTTCAAAATATCATCGTAATAGTTTTAGTTCTTCCTCTTGTTTAAAGAATAATTTATATGCTTTTGACTCAGTAATATTGTAGTTATATATATGTGCACTGTAGATAAAAATTATATTTTGAAATTATTATTTTTTTTTTAAGGAAGAAGCGGCTCGCACGTGTTCGCGTGGTTGGCAGCAGTACGTGAAGTGGCGCGAGCCGGCCTCCGCGGAGGCCAACAAGCGCGCCAAGGCCAACAAGCTGCCCGTTGTGGCCCACCCCTTCTTATTGGACACAGAAACGGACCCAACCATGGATTTGGTGCAACAAATCAAGAATTACACGCCTAAAGGGGTATGTCAAGGTCATTAGAAGTCCAGCCCTTTTTTAACCGACTTCGAAAAAAGGAGGAGGTTCTCAATTCATTGGGATCTTTTTTTTTTGCTTTTTTTAAGTATGTTCGCCGATAACTCCGTGATTTATGATCCGATTGACGTCATTCTTTTTTTGTTCGACGCGGAATAGCTTCCAATTGGTCCCCTAAAAATTTTACATAGTTTAGCCCAGTAGTTTTCATTTTATGAACATTTTTCATGGAAATAATTTTCACTCCGTTCCATATGTACACCGATTACTCTGAGATTTGATTCGATTTACGTGATTCTTTTTTTGTTCGACGCGCATTAGCTGCCATGTGGTCCCCTAAAAATTTGACATAGTTTGGCCCAGTAGTTTTCATTTTACGAACATTTTTTTGTTCGTTCCATATGTACACCGATTACTCTGAGATTTATGATTCGATTTACGTGATTCTTTTTTTGTTCGACGCGCATTAGCTGCCATGTGGTCCCCTAAAAATTTGACATAGTTTGGCCCAGTAGTTTTCATTTTACGAACATTTTTTTGTTCGTTCCATATGTACACCGATTACTCTGAGATTTATGATTCGATTTACGTGATTCTTTTTTTGTTCGACGCGCATTAGCTGCCATGTGGTCCCCTAAAAATTTGACATAGTTTGGCCCAGTAGTTTTCATTTTACGAACATTTTTTTGTTCGTTCCATATGTACACCGATTACTCTGAGATTTATGATTCGATTTACGTGATTCTTTTTTTGTTCGAAGCGCATTAGCTGCCATGTGGTCCCCTAAAAATTTGACATAGTTTGGCTCAGTAGTTTTCATTTTACGAACATTTTTTTGTTCGTTCCATATGTACACCGATTACTCTGAGATTTATGATTCGATTTACGTGATTCTTTTTTTGTTCGAAGCGCATTAGCTGCCATGTGGTCCCCTAAAAATTTGACATAGTTTGGCTCAGTAGTTTTCATTTTACGAACATTTTTTTGTTCGTTCCATATGTACACCGATTACTCTGAGATTTATGATTCGATTTACGTGATTCTTTTTTTGTTCGAAGCGCATTAGCTGCCATGTGGTCCCCTAAAAATTTGACATAGTTTGGCCCAGTAGTTTTCATTTTACGAACATTTTTTTGTTCTCGCTTCTTGGGACCTATATTTTTTAAGAAGCGCGGCACCATTCGTAAGTCCACCCATACATAGCTAGACACTAAAAAGTAACAAATAAAAAATAAAAACTTCGTATAAAAAAACCGACTTCAAAAACTAAAATGTATAAAATAACTTATTTCTAAAGCTATTATTATTAATATATATTATCTAAAACATCTTGAAGTCGGTGCAAAGTAAAACATAATAAAAATTACTATTTTTGCAAATTACTAAGCACCGACTTTAAGATGTTTTAGATAATATATATTAATAATAATAGCTTTAGAAATAAGTTATTTTATACATTTTAGTTTTTGAAGTCGGTTTTTTTATAGTATTTGACAGTCATTTTGGCAAAAAACGTAACCCATCCCGTCATCATCTTTATCCGTGCAGGAACGGAAAAAAACTAATTCCTGCGGCCGGGCGACCTATGGCCAGGTGGTAGGGTATTTGCACGTCTGGATGGCTACCAACCCTGGTCTAGAGTATGCTGACATAATAACCACGACTTGTGTTCCGGCATTAGTTAAGAGAGCAGCATTTGTAACGGCTTTGATGTTGTAAATGTCCATAGGCGATGGTAACCCATAAAAATAATCATATTTTTGTCTTGCTTGAAGCGTGCAAACAAACAACTAGTAATTCGTTTTAACAACATCCACAGAAGTAATTTGAGCACTTGGTAATGTTTGTTCCTTTTCCTTGTAATATAGCACAGAACGTTGATTTTCTTTACGACCCTTGGTGAGTGTCACACAATAAAATTGTATAAAAAAGATTAAATTAATTTTATATGTATTTCAGACAATTTTAGAACTGTCAGCGAAAAACGATTCCCCGATGTATTTGGCGATGAAACGAAAGAAGAGAGTTCACGGAAAAACTGTTCAAAAAGCAAGAGATAATAAGAAACTACAGGTAATCTCATGGTTCCATTATGAGTCTAATACTAAAATGTTAATGTTTTGCTGAAAAACAAATAAAATTTAATTGGTTTTTTTTTACAATTCCTTTATATGTTTTCATTTTCTTATTGTGACTGTCACACAGAGTATAAAATGGTTAAACGTTTTTAATAAGCTCACATTTTCTACGTTAAAACTGTTTTATCGACCTTTTTACTGCTTTACCGACGCTTAAAAAATTGCAACACAACTTTGCAAAGAACTTTTGTTTACACATAAATTATAATACTTATTTAGTTTTAGATTTTTCTTTTTTTTTCTTTATTCCTTCGTCTAGCGATTGTCTTGAAATGAATTTTTCGTGAATGTATTTTCGATATTAAAGGTATACATATAATTATATAGTAGTCTTTTTTCCCAAAAAATTAAATAAATTCCTTGAGAATGCCTTGACTTAACTTTGATGGATGGACTTGAACTTTGTATAAGTGAAGCCGCGTGGATAGCTGTATTTTTATATATGAATAGTGTGCATTATTCTCATTTCAATATTTCTTTTTCTTTCTTTCTTCATATTCTCTAGTATTATTATCATGACATTTCTCCGTTATAGTCTGAAGGAGCCCTGAACAATACAGTAGAACTACCAAGCAAGAAATCTCAGAATCAACTTTCCAAGAAGAAAAAGAAGGAAATTGTTCGGGATGAAAATTATATACCGCACTTCGCGAATGACCAGCATACGGAAATGGGGTCAGATTTTTTAAATGTTCATTATAATCTTTTTGACAAAACATAATCACCTATTTTGCTAGATTTTCTATAGCAACCTAGTGTCTTTTATCATTTGAGATTAATAATTGCGCCATTTCTGGCAATCGCTCTTGAGGCAGTTTGATCTCTTTCGTTGGCTTAATTTAACCCTTTAAGATGGAACCACCACAAATTTATGGTCAAATACATATAATTGAACTGATGCTTTCTCCCTCTAAATACATAGAATTTTTATGAGAGTAAACGAAACGATATAATTCTCTTGGTTTTGGCGCGGCAATTTTGATGGCAAAAATAATATTAACTTTGTACCCTCAAAAGGGATAATATAAGTATTGTGTCACGTGTCATCGATTAATTTACTAATGTATAATTTAGCACAGTTGAAGACTATGGTCAATGCATGAACGTGTTGCGAAATTAATGCAGATAATAGATATCGCTGTCAGAGTTGCCGATAAGATTGTACATGGATAGAATGTGTAAATATAATATGTAATATTGATTAGAATACTGGTGTATACATCACATAAACAATAAGGTCTCTGTATATATAGTCTTAGGAACAGGAAGAAAAAAGTCAAATGTGAAGGTTTATTACACCTTGGCTACATTCCATTAGGGACTCGCAACGACCACATTCACGATCGCGATTTTGTCCTCGTAAACTCAAGTGGAACGGTTATTCGATCCACCTCTTGACACGTGTCCTTGTGAGCGTTGTGTAATCTAAAATGATGACGTCATTGGTGACGTTTTCGCCACGACCACAACGACCGCGGTCACCTTGTGGAACGGCTAACGGATCATTTGAGTGTTGTGCGAATGAGATGGCATGCTAGTCTCGTTAGCGGTTGAGCGAGAACGCAACACTCCTTATCAGTGTCAGCTCTGATTCCGATTATAGAACCGCGGTATTTTCATAAATCTCCAATATGCCACCAAAATATCCGGCTTGAAGGACCAATTTGTATAGTATCTGTATGAATATAATAATGGAATGGAGTTATTGTTGAAACAGTATGGCGGTCAACTTCAACGCCGGCGCGGAGAGCGCTCAGCTGGACCTGGGCGCGGACAGCGCCGACGGCGTCCGCGCCAACAAGTCCCTGGTGCGCTGGGACAGGAAGCGGAAGAAGATGGTGCACGTCGATCCGGTATGTATTTATTTCTTTTCCCAATAAATATGTTTTACTACATTCATACAGCAGACGAGTCCTGGAGTGGAGACCGCGTCTCGTTAAACGTAGTGCCGGACGCCCTCCAGCCCGATGGACCGACGACCTACGCAAGGTCGCCGGTAGGCGCTGGATGAGGAAGACAGTGGACAGGGATGAGTGGCGCCGTCTTGGGGAGGCCTACGTCCAGCAGTGGACTGCGAATGGCTGACGACGACGACATTCATACTCGCATTTGGACACCTTTAAGTTTAATTAGTTTTATTTTGTGGAGGTTGGTCATGTATAAATGTGTATAGTCACTTCACTTCTTGTTTTTTGACAAAAGGCTTGTTCTTGGTCGAACTACCATTACTGCCAACGTCAGATGTGGAAAAGAAAGGTATAAGATGGCGATGAAGAAGTAGATAACAAAACACAAAAGGGGGGGGGGGGGCTAACAAATAAAAAAATGTTCTAGTACTAGTTCAGGACCGCCAACATCTGAAACAATATCAGTTTAAGCATATACAGGACAACACATTTTTCTAGTTTATATACAGAACTTGTTATAGGATTACAATTTCATATTATTAATAGAAATATATTTGGTTCGAACATTAAATATTATTATATATATTATGTTTTAATATTAGTGGGTTTTGGAATTTTAGCTGGTAAGATACCATACAGAGATAAAGTTAAGAGGGCAGTTAAAAAAATATATGGTCGATAGAGGCTTCTTCTGTATTACAATCACACATTGGGGGGAACGAACTCCAATCCTGTGGAGATGAACCGGGGTACATGAATGACCCAGACGCAAAAGAAATGTTTCAAGATATTATTGTGAATCTGTTATTTTCCACATATTTGAGAGAGAGCTAACAAATGAAAAAGGGACCGCTGGAGGGGAGAATACCAAAACATACGACGTTAATTGTTGTACTATTGATTTATCCTTCCTCTAGCAGTGGCGTGGGTTTCATGTAAGTCGATTCCCCATAGGCTACCTTTAAGAAACGAGCGACCAAAAGGTCGTAAGCGCCATGCATTTATTGGCGTTTACATTTTTAATTTGTGCTTACATTATTATCTCTTACGCTCGGCGGCTTTCCACACGTACTGGATGAAATAGCAACTCATAACCCGATCGGGCACCAGTTTTTATTTCAAAATATGTGATAAGATTGCAAGTTCAAAAATGCAAATTGTAATAAGAAAATACATTTTTTCAACAGCGGTGTAGGTAGTAGGCGATTGCATTATACGGTATGTTTTTTCAATCGGCATACCCTGGCCGAATTTCCACCCCGCGCCACTGATGCCTAGTTTAGGTGTTGGTGTTGGTTCTCACTAATTAATAAATTTTATTTTTTTAGTTTAATAGCGCTGTTACTGTTGTAAGAAAATCCTATTATCCAATAAAGCATTAAATTGTTATTATTTATAATGCGAAGGACGGCGGCCGCAAGATGATCCGCACGGAGAGCGGCGGCCGCGTGCCGGCCTCCTTCCGCAGCGGCCGCTACGACGACTGGCGGAAACGCAACCAAGCGGACGCCGCATCGGACGAAGAACAACCCGCGGATAATAACCGCAAGAAACCTAGTAACTATCATTTTATAATCTCTACTATAAAAGACCTGTAAGTGGGTCGAGTTTGTACATTTACCTTTAAAAGTTTTAAAAGTTCACGTGGGATAATGTTATTCTTAAGGTACACACAACACAACATAAAAAAAATAATGTCGCACACAGTACAAAAATAAACAATAAGGCTGGTGTGCACCGAAATTCAACCGACGGTTAACCAAAAATAATCACTGTTTTTCCATACATTTTTGGCGATTATTTTATTTTAACCGTGTATCGTGTATGAACTCAAAAAACTTTCATAATAATCAAGTTGTAAAAAGGGTACGGAACTCGAGTCCGTAGATTTGTTAATAAATAAAAAAACAGACCAGGAGATATCGCAAAAGGCAATTTTTAGAATTTTTGTCTATTTGTTAAGAGTATCAATCGTGAAAACCACTGCATGGATTTAAATGAAAATCAACTCATCGCTAGCTTTAATTCTGGGTCAACACTTAGGATACTTTGTAATGTTTGATGATTGACGTCGTTTCCGTGGGACAGGCGATTACAGTGAAAACGGTGGCGCTGCGATCGCGTTATGTTGCTGCTGTTACAATTGATAAATAAATATAACATTGGCATGGCAACGCGAGCGAAGTTGCGCTCGCACATGCTAGTATAATAATATAAAAAAATATTTAAGATGAATTAAAAACCCGAAGGCTTACTCTCAAACGTTTTCCGTTTTCGTTTTACAACTTTTTTGCTTATGTTTTTAATTTTGTGTTATATAGACTATATAATATTGTAGGTTTAAAGAAATCTTTGTTCTTTCTTTCTTTACATCGATCTTCTATTTTTCTTTTATTGACTCTTTCGGGCTGATCTGAAGAAAACGAACGACGGGAGGCGTTTGAAAGTAAAACCTTGGCTCTTTTTTGAAGCAGTTAACAATAAAGAGGAAAGAATCGAGTATAACCAATGTGTGAAACCCGTCAATCGTTGTTCTCTTGTTACAGTATCAGAATTCCGTCCCCACTGGGTGAAGCACAACGAGCGCGTCACGAAGAAAGCGGCCGAGGCGAAGTCGAAGGAGTTCCGGAACAAGCAACAGATCGTGAAGGAACGCCTGCGAAGGGAGAAGGTCAAGCAGAAACTCAAATTCAAAACCAAGAACAAAAAGAAAAGGGGCAAAAAATAAATCAAATGATATTATTTTTGTGTTTTTATTTTTCTAAATTGGTCAATGAAATTACAGTACTTCCCCCCGCCCAAGTCTTCATGTAACAGAAGAATAATTTACTGTTGTTCACATTATTCTGAAACTTTGTTTCAGTATGACATTGAAATTCGGAAATTAGATG
The DNA here is from genome assembly GCA_949752895.1 of Dendrolimus pini. Lineage (NCBI taxonomy): Eukaryota > Metazoa > Arthropoda > Insecta > Lepidoptera > Lasiocampidae > Dendrolimus > Dendrolimus pini. The sequence continues at coordinate 18,706,180 of OX457132.1, read as the reverse complement.
GTTCATTTCTGTCTTTTTTGAGTAGAAATGGTGAAAAAATTCAAATTTAAAAAATACAAAATTTCTATGATTTTTTTAATTGATAAAAAGCATCAAGGGCCCATTATATGAAGAGAGTTTATCGCACGTTTTGGGACGAGAAGTCTTATACTATACACAGGCTATACTTTTTAGACAATAATCGCATTGACATGTTTACAACCAAAAACTCGCCTACGAGTATGTCATACGAGAATCGTAAGGTAATGATCACTAATGGCCTTACTTATAATCGTTTGTTAAATTTTAAGAAACTGCTCAGCACGATTAACGAAAATCTTACCCATAAACTCCTCTTAAAAATAAGAGGTGCTTTAAGTGACTGCCAAGAGGCAAGATTCAAGTTTTATTTGAAATAGCCATTGATTAGGGGCTTAAGTCTCTTATTTAAGAGATGGCTAATCCTTTCTTAACGAGATTATTATAAGTAAAGCCCCAAGAGATTTGTTTACACTGACACAAATCGTATTAAGATATTTGCCTAGGATTTCTCGAATTGTCAAAGTTACATTTTGTATGACATTTTTCAAGTTCATGCGAGTATCGTACAAATCAGTTTGAACCGATTTGAATGTGAGACTTGCCATTCGAGCTCGGTCTATTTTTTGTAGTAAATATGAAAAGGGATATTTAGTTTGTTAACGCGAAATATTCTTAAATGCCTCTTCATCTTCTAGTTAACATTTGAGACTCCATTTTTAACCCAATATCTTTTGTTCGCTTTCATTTAATTAATTCTTGTCTTAGAAGAGCAGAGATCATTAACACCCTCGCGCACTACACTCATGCCTGCACCTTGTGACTAGCTGAACTCGAAATACGATTCTTGCTTTGAATTTTGACAGATACGTCAATATTTAATGATCAACCGATTATCACCCTTCAACGTACGATATTGTAATGTTTAAAGTTTTGCTTTCGACAAACGTATCTTCGAGGCAAGAAACTCTTTCCATGTAAATAGCCCTTTAATGTATTATTTTTTTTATTTACCCCCATTTCTATCGAAATTGAAAGAGTGAACCAATGTAATTTCGGATTCCTTTACTTTCATTTTGGTCTATGTAGCGTTCTTTCTCAATCATCGGATTTTATCAGCATAAATTCAGTATGCATTACTGATCTACTTCTGGCTGTAATAGAATTTGGGGTCTTTGTTTTATTTGCTTAAATACATCTACATCATACATTTCTATGAAGCTATTCACTATAATTTGCTACTTTGGACAAAGTAGCAATTTCAGTGCATGTGTAGATGGAATTTATGTGATATTTGAATATACTTGAAATATTTGGTCAAATACAGCAATACCTCTACGAATATGCAGTAGTTATGGCCGCCATTAATAATGGTGCAAAAATATTTTTAAAAGAAGTTTATGAATTGTTTTTTATTCTTATTTTATTCATAGGCAGTAAGGGTAAATAAAAAACACGAGAAAAATTATGATTATTTATATTTAAAAAATTAAAATAAACTAGAGTACCTACTTACAATTACCTGTACACGATAAATAACACGAAACGATTTTGAGGAAATAAAATTTGGACTTTGGGATGATTTATTTTATAATAATATAATATGATAGTTATAATCTTAAATGGAATAATTTATAATTACAAATCGTAAGCGAAAGTTTATTTACACATATAATTTTATTATCCAACAAATATAATGAGAGACAGACATTTGACGAATAAAATATTAAAAAAAAAGTTTACTCACACTTTGATATAATGAGCTGTTCACAAAAAAAATAATTTAAAACTTCGTAGTCTTAAATATGATAATTTTAATTTTATTTATTTATTCATGACCATAGAATCATCTTTCAGTCGAAAACATGTTAATCAATAGGTCTTCGTATAGTAGCGCAGTTGTATTGCAGCCTACAACCGACGCCATTCAATGGAGTTCTTGTGAAAACTCGAAAGATCATATCTGACTATACAGTTCACATTTCTCACAAAAACACAATTTCTACTCAAAAACTATCAATATCCTGCAACTATTGTTCGTTTTAGAGTAATTATACACATTTTTAGAAAATAAAACTGCACAGCACAACGTATCCTTTCAGTTCCCGCCAAAAACTCCTCTTAAATATGAAAGAAAAGTTACTTGCCAACGCTCAGATTCAATTAATAATCAAAATTATTTTGGTCTCGATATCGAACGTCACATCTTTTTTGGGGAATTGGACAATGTTGCTATCTCGAAAATTTTATTAACCATACAGATTACTATTTACAAGGTCCGAGTATAACATTCCGTTATTATAATGCACTCATTCATACAAATTTGATTTTAATGATAAATTTTACAAGTTCATTTATTATAACTAAAAAGCGAAACAATTAAAAGGTGGCACTAGAACACAGTAAGATGCAGCCATACTTATATCTTCAAGTCGTACCTGATATATCACCAAATATAATCGAACGTCTTACTTAATAACGTTTAATATGGCTTCGCCTCAATTATGGATTTATCCAGAGTATTCAAGATAACATGAAGAATTAAAACTAAAGATTATTCTAACAGTTTAAATAACACATTTTAGAATAATCTTTAAGCAAAAAGGCACTAGTTAGTGCCAGTCCTTTACATGACATAATGCAACACTGAAAGTCAATATATAATATTTTTTCCTTACATACCAGAGACATGTATTGAAGCTCAGTACAATATTTGACAGAAATTGTGGAAAGCTTATAGAATTGTTTAAAAAACTAAACATTGAAACCAAAGCACCTAATATGAAATCATGTAAAATACTACCAATGAAGATATAAGTGTGAATACTACCTACTTAAGAATATTTTATTTTAACTATAATTATATTGTTAGAAAGTATTCAGAATTTGTATTACACGTTAATTTTTGTCTTTTATATTTGTAACTTAAAAGAATATAGATATGCAGCACTAAATTAATTGAGAATAATTATTTAAACCTTACAATTTTTAATTGATCACAAAAATTCAATTCATTTCCTGTTCAAAAATATTATTATATTTTATTACGTTTTGTTCAAAATAATTTGAAAATTTGGCAACACTCATCACACTTTATGTCACAAAAATCTTTTCCATCCAATAATTTTTAAGTTGAATTCATGCAAACAATATGTTATGTTCTCTCCGTTAGTTATAAACACCGACTAAAATCCAATATATTTCAGATGACTCGCGGAGATTCTTAAAATAGTAGATAAATACTTGGTTGCATAATATTAGCAATCAACACTTTTCACATAATCACGTACAATTTAAAAATAGCATTATATATAAATTGGTTTTAGATAGATATAGATATATAACAATAATTTTATAAACATTCAAGAATACGAAATTTCCATTTATAAGAGTAAATGTATCTATCTAATGGCAACCCTAAGAATTATCTCAACCAGCGCCCTCTCGTGTAAACGTTCAGCAACTTCAAGCATACAATAACATTTTTTTTAGATTCACCTATATAATTTCACGTCTCCAAAGATCCTATCTAGCTTTTATAGTCAACAAATATATTTTTATACTCATAAAGGACAAACTCACATAGATCGTATGCAACTACATAATATGTATTGCCCTTAATAAACTACTACATTCCCCCACAAACTTTCCACATACAGCTTGATCATTCCCCATTGTCAAATACACAATATTGTCAATATTTATTGACCTACTGAACAAACAACCTTCATACTTCATTAAACTTTGTTCTGTCCTTTTTTGTGTTTGTTGTAAGTATCAAAACATATTGACCATATGTATTGTAACCCATAACTTAAAACGTAAAATACAGAAGCCGAAATAACCGTTCAAATATATCTTGTCCAAAGTAAAAATTTTATAGCATTAAATATAATCCTTCTATATTTTATATTTTCAAAGTATCACCAATTACCAATGATAATGAAAACAAAGAGTTCGAAGGTGTATTACCTGAAAAAAAATGTGTGCGTGTACTAGTGTACACACATAAGAAGTGAAACTTCTTTAAATTGGTTAAATACATAAAGCCCCTACCACGGTCGATGGCGCGTAATGGAAAGATGTGACGCGTAACCGAAAAATGTGACGGTAATTTTTTTCCAACGCCGATAAAGAAGTTTCACTTCAATAACTGTTTAAATTTCTCATTCACAATCCAGCTACGTGTTTGTAGGCAACATTATATGTGTATTGACAATAATATTGATACGCTCAAATTTGATTTATCTCAAAAAGCAAAGACGGGAAAGATCGTTCATATATTACCCAATCAGAATCCACGTACACAATCGATTTCAATATACCGGTTAGAACTTAAATACAATAATAACCTAAATCTAAAACCACTTCATGCCTGAACAATCAGTCTTCTCATTGCGAAAATTATCATAATTTTCATCTATTTACAGATTTTTTTTATTCCCAGTGATTTTCGAAAATATCTCTTAAAAAACATTGTACGCGTACATTTGTTTCTTTATATAAGAATAGTATTTTGAAACGACAATTTGTTATGTACTTATGCAGCATTTATTTATACAAGCACTGTATAGTGATTTTCTACCGAAAACTACAATGGACGGGTCAAAAGTGTTGTTATTCATGTACGACACTCGTGAAAAGTAGGGTATTAACTACAGGGGCTCTCCACATTCTCGCGTGAACACTAAAGAAGATCAGGATAAACGAGAACGTGAAACAGGTTCCCGAGTTCTTTCCTCACGTTCTCGCAAGAATGTAGATCGCTCATAAGTTAACATTTTGTTGAGCGCCTGTATAAGTTTGCATACGTTCTAATGTTTTAGACAAAAGCAGGGTATGGTTGAAGATTGCATGCGACATAAAAATTAAGTATAATGTATAAATAAATTAAATAATTATTTGCCAGCAAAGTTATTTATTATTTTGAATAGGTAATTAAATATTCTTTTTGGAAAAATAAGAATATTTTCAAAATAACTTGCAAATCTTAATGTATAAGAGCTCTTGTGTTATGTTTTGAATTTTGTAACCGTGAAATTTAGAGCATGTCGGTAAGCAATATAGAAGATATTGTAAGAAGTAAAGATACTTTTTATTCTACGAAAAACGTTTTCGTTTCTTTAAATAATATATGAACTACATAGAATATCTGAAAATATTTTTGTATGTTCTTAAACCTCATCATTAGTCAGACCTCCATGGGACACAATTCTGGGCACAATCCTTTATTGTATTACACATTCCAATTACGTTACCAGTTACATCTCGAGCTCGTACATAAATAATGTTGTTATGGGTCTAGTAATAAGGTACTGAGCAGTCAAATCAAGATGTTTTTTATCGTCATACAGCCTCCTTGCTTTTGTACGAATGTACTGAGTTATGACGTCATAATTGCAATAAGCTGGCACTCTGTCAACACTTTCATGCAAGTGCACTATAGTTGTGTGAAACACTCGCTGCCCGGGGTGCCATAAATCATCTGTGCACTAGGGAGAGACACGTGCGGTGAATCACTTGTCAATAACCAAGGCTTGGAAACCGGTAAAAAAAAGTCCAATCGGTTACCAGTTTTTATTTTCCGGTTTTTGGTAACAAGAGTTCATAAAAAAAGTTTTGTTGAATAAACCGGTTTCGAACGGTTTTTGCCGCACACCGGTTAGTTACACACAAACACGTGTCGAGAGAGATAGATTGATACGTTCTCTACTCGCGCAATAAACCGGTTAATACGGGTTTATATAACACTCTATTTATGGTTTACACTCCGATCGAAATAGTTGACTAAAACCGGTTCCACTACGCCTCCCACGAGGCCTTTACGTGTGCTAGAGAGAGACGTAAGCGCTGTCCCATTCCCACATTTTATCGTCCCACGGGCAGCGAGAGTTTCACCCGACTATAGTAATTGTATTAAGAAAACTGTGATTATCAAGCGATGAATCTATTAGAATTATGGCACTAGACGTAAAAAAATCTACATGAAAAGCTATACATTTACATGCAAATATTAATTTTAATAACATCTAAGTATCTGTTGCACAAAAATATTCTCATTTACAGTGTATATGATTGTAAGCAATTAGAAGAAAACTAAATTCATATCTCGTGTTGTTCGTTTCGTCATTTAAACTACACCCAAATAATCATTTTATCCAACTTAAAATGCATTCCAATGTCATAGTTACAATACTAAAAACACTTTATAGTACCCTGTCCATTTGAATGTTATTTCATGGAATTATTAAAACACTATTTTATTATAGAGCAATGAAAAATACCTAATATTTCGTTAGCTAGGAATCATGGAATAAGAATATTACGAATGTCAGTTGCCCAGTGCTGTTAGCCCGAGGGCGCTTTAAGGCATTCTTCTCACACTTTTTTACAGAGAACAACATCAATAAAACTTTGAACCAATGCTATATTATTTTAAAGATTTTAAGATCAAATCTATGAAACGTTAAAAATCTTAATATTTCAGACGAACAAAATAGGTAGACCGAGCTCTCAGCGTGAATCCGTTTAAAGAACAAGAACTTAGTATTAAATCATCGAACTAGTATGGATATAGCTGGAATAGTTTCCAGTGAATACTACGTAAGACGTATATATGTATACGTACGTAATTTATAATACATAGGTTCACGCTCACAAGTTTAGAAAAATGCTGCACTTGATTTGATCATTTTGTTCACATAGGCTCCGTTTATACTTGTACTAATTCAATTTCCTCAGGAGTTAAAGTACGAGCAAAACTTAAATGCGTCCTTGAAGTTCGCACGTGTCAGTGCGAAGAACACAGTTGTAAAAGAAGTAAGCGAAGTATTGCGCTCTCGCTCGGTTATCCGAACCCGCGTGCCGTCTCTCTCGCACAACACACCGTAAGGTGTCATATACGTTAATATTTGATTGGACCTGCAGAAACTCACAGACAGACTAACTTCACTCGAAGCGCATTTAAGTTATGCGTTTACTGTACGTAACTAAAATTAGAGTGAAACTATATTAATTACACTTTATTAAAAAGTGAATATAACCATTAAGGGCTGGGCATTGCCATTCTTAGTATTCTTTTCCGTGGTGTAAAATCATACTGTCATTTAAAAACCGGTATAACTCGTCCTTAACCGCATTAAAGTCATATAGACAAATTAATTGTCATTTTCAATATTATAGTCTACGCTAAAATTTATGGCAACTATTAAAAAATTGCACAGTGTTCTGCACCCATCCATCTGGAGAGGCCATAAACTTCGACGCGTACTATACTTAAAATGTAATTTAAGCATTATGCACAAAGTACTTAATAAGAACATATTGACGAGCAAAAACAATAACAAAAGTCGACATAAATATTCTCATTCGCCAAAGAAACAAAATAATTCCAACAATGTAATTTAACACAATCCTGCCAGCATTGTATTTTAAAGCCGAGACCACACAACCGCGAGCCTGATACAAATAGAAATAAATTGCATATTAAACTAAAAGCCGGTTTATCAATCATCACATAAATATTATCCATCGAATAAATTATAACTTGACTGAATGAAAAATTGAAACAGCTCAACAGTTTTACTCGCGCAACTGTAATTTTGAAATGTTCATGTTGTATTTTATTTTACGATTTTATTTGATGATTGAAAAGTCGCCTCTAAACCATGTATTTAATTATTTCCACACGTAGAAAACAGAGCATAATAATTATCGATTTGTTATATAGTCGGCGTCAATACTTGTAATGATCTTATTTTTTTCATCAATTATTAACAATAGGACGAAAAATATATTTCTATAATAAAAATATAGTTACAAGGGCTTGCACTGATGCCGACGATATTACTTATAGATGTCCAATTTGCTGTTTTTTATTACTTCCATAAAGTTGGCATTTATAATTTCACAAACCTCTAATTGACCCTTTGATTATTAAATGATAATTGTATAGACATTTTTCAAAGTTTATAAATATTTTTCACTTTTATGACTTCACTTCTAAATTAATATTGTAGTTATAGTTGAAAATACAGTACAAACAAACAAAAGTGAGTTATCGAAACAATCTCTCAGAAAAAAATATGTTACAGATTTTGAATACGTAAGATTTTCAATCATGTTCGCAGATTGTGTAGTCCAGGCCTTATACGCTTTATAGAGCATTATTTATAGAATTCCGTTGGTGTAATATTGATAGTTGTCATACAATCGGGTGGATATTGAATGTAAGGCGTCTCGTACCAATCTGTCCACGAGCGACTGTAGCTCTGGTTCCGTCTTGCCTTGGTGAAATCTCGCGCGGAACGAAGACACCGCGCTAGAACTTCGTAGGCAAGCTAATTGACCGCCTGTGAACAATTTAAAAAGAAGTGAAAATTTGTAACTGAATAATAAAATAAAATAAGCCTTTGTTATGCCTTAAGTAATTTTTAGTAGTAAATACAAATATGTTGTTAGTGTGAATATTGTATTGGTAGCCTATTTAACAACTCGTCCGCGAAATAGGTCTCCTCAAAAGGTACCTTGGGCGTTCCGAATCTTTTATAGTTCTATTTCAAGTATGCGTTTTATTTGTATTGTATTTTTTTTTTGACAATATTTTTTTTGGCTATATTTTTTGGTTTCAATTCGGTTGTTAGAGTAGAATTGGATCAAAGCCTAAGTCTAGCTACAGGAAACTTAATGCGACCCGTTTTGGAGAATCGCTTAGTATATTATTGACATGTGACACGTCTAGATATACCGGCAGTTGTATGACATTAAATCTGTGAAAGCGGCCGCTTTACGTTCGTTAGGCTTCAAATCTGATATGACAAACAAAGACGGGTAACTTGAATTCAACAAAATTATTTTCTATGATTAATATTTCCTATATTCATATAATAATAGATTCCTTTTGCTCAATGAATGAGTGTCATTTTTTTACTAACGGTAAAGCAAAACAATAGATAATCAGATACAGAATACACAGACGACATATTCCGGACTCTGACCCGTCTATTAAAAACAGACTCAAGACTGTTCAAATACCCTTAACTTTGTCACACCTACTTATATTTTGTTTTTACTACTCTAAAACCATACCATACATAGTTTGTAGACAATTAATTATATTATGCAAGCAGTGTATGCATAAACAGAATATAGTGTAAGCTATGAAACGGTTTAGCCAATATACAAAAAAAATATTATGGTAGGCTTTTATTGTGAGAAGGTTCTAATGATACACACTTGTTTTTTTTATTAAATAAGATTTTATTACGGGAGAGCACTGTACAATCTTAGACATGCAAAAAGAGAAGGGGAAGTTAGAAGTCGATGGGTGGCGCCACTGTTGCACCGCTCCAGTGTTGCAATAGTAAGCATACATACATACATATATAACATCACGCCAGGTCCCTTGCGGGGTAGGCACGAACAACAGAGCGCCATTCAGGCTTATTCTTACACACCTCACTTGCTTCTTTGACATTCATAGCTCTTGTCATGCACGCTCGTCTGTTGTTGAGGCTCCTGACATCACCTTCTGCTAATACACGATCAATTTGATCATGGAAGGTGTGTCGTGGCCTTCCGCGACTTCTGCATCCATCCACTTTAATAGTAAGCAGTTATGTTTAATATAGATTAGGAATTGAATATAGATTTATTCAATTTTGCAGAATAAAAAAAGAAAGTAATCTAACTTGAACTGTTTAATATTGAAATTAACTTGGAAAAAGCTTAGGTTATTACTTAACTTTATGCCTAATAACATACATAAACATATATATGTCGCAGAACGGCCTCGTTCTCACGACATCTTTAGTTATTTCAGGTTTAGTGGGCGTCATCAGGATGAAATGCGAGCATAAAACACAATAGCCACGGTTTATACACTTTTAATTTAGATTTGATCAACATTATTATGACATAGTTTAGACCGAGCAGCGGGTTCAGGGCACCCGCTCATACTTCTAACTTAAAACACTTTCTTTAAAATACTCTACGGTCCAACTCGACCTGCTGCCATCAACTCAATGTGCCACAAAAACTCCTCAGTCTACCGAAGTAGATACTACTCAAAGTATAGAGGGCGTCCGACCCCGCTCCGCCATAAGCTCTGCTCTGATTGGTCGTTTATTAAATTACAATATTCATAACTTTTATTAGGTTAGAACGATCTTTAAGTTATAGAAACGTTTAACAAATCAAATTAAATTAAATTAAGAATTTTAGAAGTAATTAAAATGTAAACAAATGATATTGTGCGTTATACATCCAGTCAACGATACGTCCAATTAAAGCTTCCCTCCGACATATATATATATATATATATATATATATATATATATATATATATATATATATATATTGTAAATTTATATATACATAAATATGTAATTATATATCATTATAATTTACTAGCTGTCCCGGCAGACGTCGTCCTGCCCGGAAAAGCTTCAATCGAGATACCGACAGTAGCGCCACCTACCGTGTCCAATTGTTAACCAACTCTGAAACCTTCTCTGGCTCATGCACAACAACTTTGCTAAAGATCACCACATGATCAAATGTATAGTTTACGATTCTATAAAGGACATATTACATTCGTTTTTATATAGAAGAGAAGTAACTAAATACACATAATATTTAAACATATAGTAAGCGTCTGTCCTAAATACGGCTAGCGCTGTGGGTTAGAGTGAGAGAGGAGGAGCCCACCTACCACTGCGGCACTACCGCATGCGTGAGAGAAAGGGAAGCCAGAAAGACTGGCGCCGTAACGCGTACCGTAACGAAGCGGTTTACTCTCCCACAACTAGTTATCACTTCAAAATTAGAAATTCGTGTATAGTTAGTGTTGACTCACCCATCCGCATGAGTTCGACGATGTGTATGATCTGGTCGCAGTGCTTGCGCGCCGCGATCAAGCCGCGGAATATCAGTATCTTGAAATAACGGAACATGTCAGAGTTCTCGCCGTCCATCACCTCCACGAATTCTTGGGTCAACTACGGAAAAAAATTATATGGAACATAGGTAAAAACGAAGTGAAAACTCCATGTGGTAGAGCCACACTGCAATCATCATCATTACAGCTTTTAAGACTGTCTCGATCAATGTATTTCATACATTCTCAAAGGATATTCCAACGGTTGGCCTTGAGTACAAACAGCAAGCGCATGAAACACGAATCACGATTAGCTAATCGTGTTTCGCGCGATGAGTTTAGAGTTATGATCATAGATAATAAATACTATTATATATATATATATATATATATATATATATGTGTGTGTGTGTGCGTTATACATCCAAATAATAATCCATCCAACTATAACTTCCCTCCGACATATATATATAAAATAAATGAGCCTCTCTAGCATAAAATATCAAAACATCCGCCACCTCGCCCGATTGATGATATCTCTATGGGTATTATATTCCTATTGACACTATTAGATGGTGTTTCAATCATCAATAATGCTATAAATTCCACTAGATGGTACTTTTGATATATTCTAAAGTAGCTGCGCCCCGCGCTCTCACCCGCGTGCTGGTGAACAATCGTTATATTTTGGATAATTCACACTAAACCTATATAAATTATGGCCTATGTGTTATTCTGATTTGTAAGCTATATTATTGAAAAGTTTGATCAAAACCCATTCAGTAGTTTTTGCGTGAAAGAGTTTTAAAACGTCTAACTAGTAAATTTATACGAATTACCTTAAACGGCGAACTTTCGAATCCGAGATTTTTAGGTGATATTGAAAATATAAATCCGAAATCTATGTGAATGATGTGACCTGCGCTGTCCAACAAGATATTCCCATTGTGCCTGAAACAACATCACTACGTTAGCATAGGAAGAAAAATTCTATAAATTAGATTCACCCAGTTAAAAAAAAACGTTATTCTGTGTAACTCGTAAATCCTATATAACTAGATGTTCCTAAGCGCTGCTTTTTGAAGCTTTATTATTCAAAACATATTGTATTATATAGTAACATGAATCAAAAATTGAAAGATTTAATAAAAAAAAATTTTTTTAGAAACGTGCTTTCTTCTTTCAAATTAAGAGAAGAATGACATCATTGAAATAAGTTAATAAATATTTTAAACAACAATTTATTTTTACATAAACATTTGACACCTTTTACTTGTACAAATCTATACGATTTTACGCTCATACAAAACCACTTATAAAGCTGCGATATATTGCATGCTGATAAAAAGCATTTCAGCTGATTTCATTATTCGCTCCCCTACCCATGTGTCGACGGTGAAGGAAACCTGTACATCGAGATAACCGATGTGTCAGATCCGCCAATATAGCATTGGACAAGCGTGGCGGGTATAATGCTCCTCTCTATATTATTTAATTTATTTTCTTGTTTTTTTTAATCAGCAGACAAACCCAAACATTGTATATCATAACTAATCAATAGACATAAGAAACTATGTGAACATTAGATAAAACGAAGCTTGTTATAAAGATATAATAAATAACACGCTGTAAGTTATGAAAATAATTAAAGAAAAATATAATTAAAAATAAAATAAAAATACGGACATATCAAGTTCGTCAGGAGAGAGGACTTAATTTGTAGCGGTACTACTACACTACGTATGTAGTGAAGTTACCGTAAATCCATAGGTCGCTGGTTCAGATCTGGCTCGAAGGACCAAAATATCGCCGAGATTTCAGTGGGTAATTTTTTTAATGTTGTACAGAACTGTGTTTATGAATACACCCGGGACTGGTGCCAGTTGCAAGTGCACCGACTGTCCGAGTGTTTCAGTGTTCGGTTCGATATAGGCACATATACATATTAAGAAGGAAAGAAAAACTTTATTTGCAGAAATAGCGACGTAATTACATTCCTTATATATTTTTACACACAGAGCATATGTTGAAAATTTATACGCCGCATTTTCAGCAAACAACGTTTGCATTGCACTCAGCATATTGCTGTGCCGGAATTATATCCAACACAACGGTGATTTTCAGTCCAAACCTTCCTTTTGGCGTAAGACGAAAACGACCCAATTTTGTTAATAAAATAATAATAATAATTAATAAAACTAATTCTACTTATGTAATACTTAATATGAATACTTTAATATGTAAAAGAAATAAATAAATATTAATAAAAACAACAATACGTTACTTGAAAATTAAAATAAATACTCCTGTAACAATTATTATTTGTATCGAATCCTTTATTCGAATAGAATTCGCTAGAGTGCTCGCCTAGCATTACCACATTCTGCGTGCCACGTCACTGACATGCAACAGATGACATTTTACTTCATAACCTATAAAATATTGAATGTGTTCTTTTATTGTAAAAAATATGAAATGCTTAATATATTTATTTCTTTGACGACCACGGGCCATAAAAATGGCCCGGACATTTGGAGGGCTTGCGCGGGGCCATGGAAAGGCCAACACGTGGAGGCCCTTTGACAAATTTAATGTAAATGTGGCGTGACATTGACCGGCGATTATCCCTGTCTACACCATATAATGATGCACCCAAGCCCCGGCCAGTGTGGGAAATGAGGACAAAAGTACCGGGCTACTGGGGGTCTGGGAATATGGGTACTATGGCGTCTGCCCGTCGCAATGTTCGGGGAACATGGAAAAATGGCCACTCCCTGCATGGGCTCCAGAATAAAATACCTGTCCTTGAGCTGCAGCAGGTAGCTGGTGAGCGCGTAGGCGGCGGCGGACTCGACGAAGTTGGTCTGCGCGCGCAGGAAGCCCTCGCTGGTGGGCGGGCCGTGCTCCAGCGCCAGCCACGCGCGCAGCGACGCACCCGACTGCTTCTTGATCTGGTGCAGCGACACCGAGTTCAGCACCTGCGGCAGGGGCGCACCAATACAATTGGCGCTCTTATCGCTATTAGCGATTTCATCCAGACAACCTTTTGGATGGACAAAAAATTTGATAAGAACAGAGATATTATCCCCACAACTTGCTAATGCGCTGGAACCTTGTCAAATTAACATTCACGTGACGTCATCCGCAACTCGATATGTACGCGTGCTCGCCGGCCAGTGATGCCAACGGTACTGAGCACTGTCATAACAGTCAGTACAATTCTTTTTTCTTAAGAGATTTTTTGCGTTCTATTAGTAGGTACGTATTGCAGTAGATGTCACTGTTCTCAAATTAAACACCAAATGAAAGAAAATAATATCTTTCGTTATACGCAGTTGTTTTAATACTTGTTTAAGAAATATTTGATATGTTATTATGTTTTTGCAAGCCATATCAGCTAATAAATATATTTTAAAGTATGTAAATTCTATTCCTCACCTTTTTCAAACTATAAAGCTCTTTTTAACTTTAATTACTGGATTTTTGATGAATTGTCGATTTACCAAAAATTTATTTCAAAGATGTCAATTATGTCAAAACCAAAACGATTTCCGATAGATACGAGTCACACTCGTGAACGTATGTATTTTGTTTGTGTTTTGATTATTTTTCGACAACTTTGTTTGATTCCTGGACTCCTAAGACTTCGCTTATCACGTTTACTAGTGTTCTGTGATCACGTTGGACTTACGCATGTACCCTGAACACCGATTTGCCTAACGATTTGTTCTCTGGTGACTTGGATTATGGCTTCTTCTAAAAGAGGTTGTTGTGTGCCCAGATGCGGTAAAACTTGTGAGTAAATCATCCTAACGGCACCAGATGTGATAGATGTGGATACAAATGATGTTATGAAAATGTATACCTTTGAATATTTAAATAAAAGGAAACATAATAAATCACGCTACCGCTAAATTGTTGTTTTATTTACTAACAATTAAATATTTTTTTAAAAGGCTTTTGGGAATTGCAGGAGTTAAATTATTAACTCCCGCAATTTCCAAAAGTCTAATATAAAAATCAAAATAATACTACACGCCCTGGACGGTTTTCGCCGTTGAATAGTGTCGTATACCGATAGAGTGCGTTAGTATATATATTATGACTGTTGACTCTATACCCGTATATATAAAGTACTCTGTGGTACTGAGTGTTCGGCTACGGTTACGTCACCAAAATGGCGACCAGGCGCAATAGCAAATTGCGGGGATAATATGTTGCATTATTCTCACTACCGAATCAGTATTTTATAAACATGTACATACATGATATAATATACATTAATTAATAAAAAATATACTAATACGATATATGTTAATAAAATATTACTAAAATACACTTACATAAATAAATATAAAACTAGAAAAAGATGGCAATAAGTGCTGTTGCATCCTTAAATTGAGCTATTTTAGCTGTAATAATCCTTCACAAGTCTATTAAAAATAGGCAGTGATTTGGCTAGTTTTATATTAACAGGCAGCTGTACTATATCCCTTGATATCAGTTTCATAGTTTGCCCATCTGTTGTATATCCTGTATATAACTCATAAACCACACAACGGACTTTGCTGTAAAATAGTGCTACGCACTAGAGTTTGACCGAGGAAAGCTCTGTTGTAATATATTGTTATGAATATGTCGGAATTCTATTTAAAATGCCGTCAAAATTATCGCAAAATTTATTAGAATTATAATTATTTCGCAAAACTTGTAAGCTTAATGACTTTTAAGAATATGCAAATAAATTTGAACAATAAAGGACAGGATTTATAACGACTTATTGCTAGGCAATACAAAGAGATTAACGCGAACAAAGTCTGAATAATTAAGGAAAATCATAAAAGGATTATTATGTTTCGTCTTCTCGGAACTATAGTTGGAATAATATTTTTAAATTGCAATGAATTAATTGATATAAAATAAAAATACTAACCGGTTGGATCAACCCAGACTCCTTATCCAGGCACAGTATCTCATAGGGGTGCAGCCTCAGGGGCACTCGTTCGAGGTCCCACAGAGCCTGCAGCCGCCTCAGCAATTGCGCCGCTAACATCTCCTGTCTCAGGTCATCCCCCACCTTCACTATACAACCGAGCAACCTCCATCCTGTATAATGGCCGTACGGCGATGTCGAACGCATACGATCCAATTTATTTTCCCACGATTCCTGGAAAATTAAGGCTTTTCAAAATTTCGAGCATTCGGCAGCAACTTCAAGAGTATCGGCAAAAATTAACAATAGTCGTAGGATATTCATTTTTGTAAGAATTGAGTGTTTGTGTAATAAATATCATCTGCCTAATTTAATTTTTTCTTCACTACGTGCTGCTTGTAACAATATGTGCATTGTGCAATAAGTCAGAAGTATTATAAATACACCACTATAATAAAATATACGGGTGATTCAGCCAGTGAGTTACCAAGAGATTTGAAATGTATTCTCAAAAAAAATTTAACTTTCCCAAGGCCTCACCTTGAGCGCGGTAGCGGACGGATCGGCGGGATCATGCTTGAAGGCATTAGGTGGAGGCGCCTGAGTGGCGTCGGCCAACCTCCTGCGCACTTCCCCAGCGCCCACGGCAACAGACTCCTTTGAACCGCACGACGATGTTGATAGTGCTGATATCGCGGAGACCTAAACAAAAGCAACCATTGTTCACGTCATTTATATACACTTACAATCTTAAATTAATATTAAAAGAATAAAATTCATCAATTACTAAATTAGAATGACGTAATTTATTTATTTATAATATTAATCTTTATTAATATTATAAATGCGAAAGTAACGCTGTCTGTCTGTTCCGTTTTCACGAAACAACTACAGTACCGATTTGGTTGAAACTCAGTATATATAGATTTTCGATGCCGAAGATGAAAGGATACTTTTTATCCCGACAAATGGGATAGTTTCCGGGATAAAAATATATTTGTCTCTCTGTTTATTATTGGACCGATTTGGCTGAAACTCGGCACATATGTAATTTTAATGCCGAGGGTGGCCAAGGGATACTTTCATCCCGGATACTGGGATAGATTTTGGTAAACTCTAGTATCCTATATTCAAGCGAAATGTACCTCGCTCACTGGGTCTGAAGGAAATCGACGGAAAGAAAGGAGGTGGTCCAATTGAACTCTGCGCATGCTCATTACATGTGATATTAATATTACAAGTAAATTGAGTGGCGATGCAGATAATATCATAATCAATTAATCGGCCTTAATAAAAGTAACCGTAATACATATCATTTACAACATTGAACTGTGTTGTCGTGCTAAATACTTCGTTTTAAAATAATAATTACTGTCCATATATAGAATTTATAGTTTCCGCTCATATTGTCACACTGACAATCACACGTGCACTTTTTATAATTCACCATTTTATGAGATTCTTAATCTGACTCTATTGTTTCTGCATGCATGTTGCATTCCGGGAATTTTTGTTGCTATTCTTTACGGCTTTACTGTGCAGGGGATTAAATAACTTAAAAACACTGTATTTTTCTTCGTGCAGGTAGAATTCGGAGAGATTATTGTCGTCGTTCTCTATAGCTTTGCAATGTAGGTGTTTCTATTCAGACATTGAGCGAATAGATGGGTCTGGCTTGGAGAGTGGGGGACCGCAACACCGTTTCGGTTGCGATAGACGCACCCTCAGGGAATTCAAAGTGATATTGGTTAAAAATGAACAATAGTTATAGACTGTCGATTGTGTTGAGCAAGAATTGTAAGTTTCTATTTAAAATCTCAACAAATTGGAAAGATTAAAAGTTCCCAGATTATATAACAAAAGTACACTCGTCAAAATAATATCTTGCAAAAGCTAACGAACTCTTAACAAAAATCACATTTTATACATGTTTAAGGTCTGTCAAGAACTTTGACATCGCATGTTCAGGTACATTGGACTCAAATAATAACATTTTAATCAGAAACAAATGCTAAAGAAAATTATTTAGCAACGAACCCAAGTTCATAAAAATACATAGCGTTCTCATATAAATCTCAGGTTAAATCTAATCACATGGCTAACAAAGAAAGAGCTATTGTTCACAATAGACTTCGAGCATGGGAAAAAAGAAATAAATACAGTTTTTATAATATAATCTGAATGACGTATTTTAGCATTAAGTCTGAGATTAGATGATTTGCAGTTTTAAATAAATACGACTAATCTAGCTCAAACTTGTTCCATCATCAAAATTAACATAAAAATATAAATATTGTTGGTTAATTTGGATTCAGATAAACTAAAATATCTAAGAGGTTTTTTTTTATTGCAGGAGTTCAGCAGACAGACAGACGGCCCACTTGATGGAAAGCGGTTACCATCGCCTATGGACATTTGCAACACCAAAGGTGCTACAAATGCGCTGCTGCTCTCTTAAGGGAGACTGGAACCTAGTCACTAATGCCGGAACACAAATCAAAGTTGTTATGGCGGCATACTCTAGACCAGGGGTGGTAGCCATCCAGTCGGGCAAATACCCTACCACCTGGCTGTAGGTTGTTTTGTCGCCTCTTACGACAGGCCGCCCGGCCGCAGAAAATTGTACTCTTTCTCCGTTCCTGCACGGATAAAGAAGAGTATATGTGTACTTTCGATAACAGGAATAAACACACACACAGAAATAAAACTTTTCAAGGGATACAAAATCAAAGTTACCACAAGCGAAACCGCAGACAAGTTCTCGTTTTTTATTATAATTCTTGATCACGCTTCATTTACTAAATTCATTTCAAAGCTTGTTTCATAGGTAGTTTTATAACAACGTTATACATACATATAATAGGACATATATCATCTATGGGGATACTATAGGCACTGTCTGTCTATATGGATTATTCTATACGTAAGCGCCAAACTTATATCACAATCTGGTAAAATGAGATAAAGAAGAAGATAGAAGAAAGAGAACCCCTGGGCATCGATATGACCACTCTGTCACACGCTATCAACATACCTGTGATAAGCTGTCAGGCGCCGGTGCTCTGTCCACGTACAACATCGCCTGCGGTGTGACATCCTCATCGTAATGACTCCAACAATCTCCCGTGTCGACGTCGTCGAGTGCCGAATACAACGACAGCGCTGGCCATTCAGGCACGAGGTTCTCCTCGCTCTTCGTGTGCCTGATCGGTGGGGAATGGGGCGCCGGCGGCGCAGGTGGCAGCAGACGAGGCGGCAGAGCTTCATGGCCATCCGTTTCTAACACTTCCACGTACATTATGTACGGTGCCTGTTGATAAAAGAAAACATTAAAATTATAACCCTTACCTAATAGCTTTCAGTAGTACCTACATACGTAAGATTTTTTAAATTAATTTTGATTGTGTGTACATAATAATAATAATATAATGATAATAAATAGTTTTAAGTTACAATCTAGGTCTACATTATTTTAATTCAATGCTCCATATTTTTACGATTATAATTTCGACGGGTGCAAAGTAAATAAAGTTATCTACAAACTGATATTTTTAATTTATTGTACAATCGTTTTAATAAAACAATTCTTTACAATATGACATTATTTGTTTTGCATATATCACATTATTTCAATAAATTTTCGTACGTAAAAAAAGCCAGCTACGTATGTTCTTTCCAATACTACGAAGGTAATACGACCATCTTTTCGCTCTCCTGTAAAGTAGCTATTTTGCAGATATCTCTTTTTACTTTGCACCCGTCGATTTGTTGTGTATATCAACAAATGAAAGAAA
The DNA here is from genome assembly GCA_949752895.1 of Dendrolimus pini. Lineage (NCBI taxonomy): Eukaryota > Metazoa > Arthropoda > Insecta > Lepidoptera > Lasiocampidae > Dendrolimus > Dendrolimus pini. The sequence goes on along the minus strand of OX457132.1, from coordinate 18,686,559 downwards.
AAAATATATTTACAAGCTGAACCGCTTCTTATTATATGCACGTCGAGTTAAGAATTTGTAATAATGAATGCAAGGTTCCTTATCTTACTATCATTAACCGCGTACAACAATGATTTGGAGAAAACTTCCCGCCGCGGTTTTCCCTTTGCGGCTATGACATGGGGTTCTTTAAGAAGGACGTTATAAAATTTCTTAGAGGTCGGCAACGCGTTGGCGACACCCCTGGTGTTGCTAACGTCCATAGACGACGGTAACCACTTTTCATCAGGTGGGCCGGCTGCCTGTTTGCCTGCTTCAGGCAATAAAAAACAATTTATTTACCCTACCATCGGTAGAAATTTACACTACTTGTATGTAGCTTGTGTCAAATTTTAATCGAAAGTAAGGCAAATAAATGATAGGTAAAATACAGGAACAGGCCGTTAGTAGCTAGTCACGCCAGCGAGTCGTGTCACAAGCTATTTATTCAAATTCTTCATATTATGACCACACTCGTATGGTGAATGTCCTCAGCGCATCATTGTCAGCGAATACTTTTTTTTAAAGAATCCTAGAATTTCTTCGATTTAAGCGACTTAATAGCGGCAAATTAAATAAAAATAATCAATTGGCAACATAAGACCTAAATTTAAAACAAAATTAGATACTGTTTTGTACTTAATTTCACTTCGTATATTACTAAGATAATTAGACATGTTAACAGCTAATAATATGATTATTAAGCTTGTATCCATACCGTAACTCATTTATTGTGTCTTTAGTTGCAGATGGGCGAATCTCCTAAGAGCCCAATTTTACGCAATCACGTTTTTTTTAATCCCTTGCTATTAGATAAATCATTAATTTTGGCTACAATATCACTGTTACCAACAAGGCACTTGAAACCGATTACATGTTAAATTATGCTTCTAAATAAACATCCTCAATTTGATCGCTTAAGGGCTTGAATGATATCAATTAACAAGGCTGTAGATAATGAATACACTGCTTAGATAACAAAAATACAATAATAGATGGTGAAGATAAGGTATGGTGTTTGTAGTACATCAATGATAGTGACTTTAATATCCACGTAAACTTGTACTTTAACACAGATTTAGTACATGGTAATTAAATCAAAAAATTAAAACAGATAGTAAATCAAGTCTTAAGGCAGAAATAATTTTAATTTATTTTTAAATAATTGTAATAATAGAAAGAAAGTTAATTTATTTAAGATAGTCACATCATTGCAAAAATTTCGCAATAATAAAAAAAATCTAAAATTAGCGTCAGAATCAGCATGAAACTGGTCAGTTAAGTTAAGGCCAGCGCTGATCAACCGCTTAGCGTGAAAAGCTTCCTCACAGTCGCATTAGTGACGTTACACTATTACAATTACGTTTCCTGCGGCCGGGCGATCTGTCGTAGGAAGCGACAAAACAACCCACAGCCAGGTGATAATTGCCCGTCTGGATCGCTACCACCCCTGGTCTAGTGTATGCAGCCATAACAACCATAAGTTGTGTTCCTGCATCAGTGGACAGGTTTCCAGTCTTGGTTTAAAGAGCAGCAGCACATTGGTAGCACTTTTGCTGTTTCAAATACCCATAGGCGATGGTAACCGTTTAAATCACGTAGACCGTTCGCCTGTCCGCTGAAATAATATAATAAAGTAAATAAAAAAAACACATTTACACAATATACGTTCAGAATCAGTAATGTTTCCTGCCACAGGATGTATGGGAGAGATCGCTTTTGTTAGCGATGGGACGGCCTTTTGTACAACACTATTGGAATAGTAATTAGTTTATAAATTTTATGTAATTATCTCTATCAATATTATAAACGCGAAAGTTTGTAAGAATGTATGGATGTATGTTTGCTACTTTTTCACGCAAAAACTACTTAATGGATTATGATGAAACTTTACAATTATATAGCTTACACATCAGAATAACACATAGGCTATGATTTATAAAGATATAGTGTGAATTATACAAAATATTACTATTTTCCATCACCACGCGGGTGAAACCGCAGGCGCGGCTAGTGTACAATAAAGAGAAAAATTATCTACAACTTGTAAAAAGAAATTAAGCTTTAAAATATGTATATTGCATAATATGATACGATCGATATTATAGGGAAACTAGTAATAATGGCAGTAACTCAATCTTAATAATATAAACATAACAAATATAAGTGTATTGAAATTAAAAACTTGAAACAACCAAGTAAAAAATAATACACCGAAATAGTTCAATAAACTTAGTTGCAAGAAATCAAAAATTACTATCATACATTGACATAGATAAGATCTATTTACAAACAACACTCGAAGATTGAGAACAAAGGAAACGAGCAAGTTTCCTTCTAGCGATAAAATCTGTCAAACGACTTCAGCTGTTCGAGACGAGAGCAAATAAACAAGGCCATTTACTACCCTGTGAGCGTTTTTCCTTTCCCAACTACTCGGGGTCAACATACCAAATACATCGTTCAATGTGCAACGTGGCGAAAACACAAAAATACGAGACCGAGGTAATGTGGGAAGACTGCGAAGAAAACAAGTTATCGTAAAAACCACAGAAGTATAAAATACATACAACGGTAGTATGAGGATGATGCCAGTTCAATAAGATTTACTTGAATTTGTCTCTTCAAAAATGTTACTATTGTGGTGGTGACATTGATCAGTGGATAAGCCCGTTTCGCTGGACGTCAAATATGTGTAGTAGTACAAACAGGATACAGATTATTTTGAAAATTTGATACAGGGAATGTTTATTCTGCCATTTAAATATTCAACACATTGACATTATACTTCATTTTTAACATGGCATAAACCACGAAGTTTACTTAATACTTGTACTATACACAATTTATCTAAGCTTTGAATTGTTTTGTCGTTTAACTATTTTACGTATACCTATTATAATAATCTACATGGCTGAGACGTGATCACTAAATGATATATGGAAAGAATACAAAGTTGCTCAGCGAGCTATTGAACGAATTACAGTCTCTGTTCTGCATAATATTACCAATGAGTGTAGTAAAACAAGCAGAGTAAGAAACATAATTCGCAACATAAAATAGATTAAAATTGCAGCGGGACAGTGGACTAGAATACGTATAGACAGAATTGTGATAAACGTAGGATTGACAATCTGCACAAATTCGCTAGTAGCGGCTAAAAGAAAAAAGCTCCAACAGAAGATCGATCAGGGTTAACTGAAAACAATGCATTAAATATCTGGAAAACCTTGATTAGTTTTACGGCCGATGTAACATTTAATTACGTTCGTATAACAAAGTAGTGCCAGCATTCAGGCACTTTATAATTTATAGTATGAGTATCTAACGTCGTCTGTTTTATGCAATTCATTAAAACAGCTGATAGTTATCTGTTATCTCTATTATAACGAGACAATGCGACTCCTATGCGCTTAAAACCTGCTCTGTTGTAATCAACAAATAGGAAATAAATATATATGTAATATATCTAACCTATGAAAAACAATCTTAGAGTGAACGCACAATAGAAAGAATACGTCTATCTTTACTTATATTATAAACGCGAGCGTTTTTAAGAATGTATGGATGCATGTTTATTATTCTTTCACGCAAAAACTACTGAATGGATTTTGATGAAACTTTACAATAATATAGCTTACACATCAGAATAATATGTAGATATGGCTATAATCTCGTATAAAGATATAGTGTGAATTATCCAAAATATAATGATTTTCCGTCACCGCGCGGGTGAAACCGCAGGGGCAGCTAGTATCTATATAAAATAGAGGTATTGACGACAAAAATACTTTTCACATCATCATCATCCGAGCGTTAAATCCCGGTTGGGTTCGGAGCGTTCACTCCGACGCCCAGGGTCCGCTTTCCTACTCCACTTCGGGCGGGCTTCTGCATCCCCTATTTTGAGACCATTGGTAAATTAGTTTACTATGGTGTCGTAAATAAAAAGATCAAATTTATTATAGATATAGATACAAAAACTATAGTATCGTGAATTCATTCAATGATTTTTCCTCAAACAGATATTTGAAATTAATATGAAATTTGGAAAATAAATTTTCCTGTGTTCACAATGTTCTTGTTTCATTGTAGGTATTTTTCCTCCTGACAATGTATTCAGTTGATAAAACACGATCGAGTCATAAGTTGAGCTGTTTGTAGTCATGGTAGATAATGCACAAAAACAACTAGTATGGTTTTTTTAAATTTATTTATATAAATACGTGATGCCATTCTCGTGGATCTTCCCTTGAATAATAATTATTTATTTATTAAAGCAACTGCTGATAACACTGTCGCAACTCCTAATTAAGTGTTATTTCTACATTTTATTACAATAAAACAAGAAATGTTTTAATAGATTATACATTTACGAGTAGAAAATTCTTGGGAAAAACGTAAGTTATATAATGAGTAAGTAACTTTGATTAAGTAATATAATCATAGGACATAATGTCCTGATATATTTAAATATAGGTATGCTAGTAGTAGGTACCTAATAATAATAATTCTTGACCTTATCAATAATTAGTAAAAATAATGACACAGTACAACGTCTTATCAAGCGATAAATGTCGATTAATCCTTTAGTTTCGAGCGTCGGCGTTTATACAAGCAAGCATTTAAATAAATAGTATTTTCATTATAGAAATCCTGGAGGAAGTCTTGCGTACTGTTCAGTACTGGCACATGACAGTTACCCAGTAGAAAGTATAACGCTGAAGAGCTATATCCTGTATGAGTAGGTGCCTTCAGTCTTCTCTCGCTTTTTGGCGTATTATTATTTACCAAAACAATATATTTCTAACCTTAAGTTAGGTTGCCTGGAAGAGATTGCTTTCAGCGATAAGGCCGCCTATTGTTTCTACCAATTTGTTTGTGTCTAGCAGTTTGACAATATTGTAACTGTGTATTTTGAAATCTATCTATATTTATGTTTGCATAAATCAATGTGTAATTTCTTCATATTCATAATTACCGAAACCAGACTCAGACCAATAGCTGGATGACTTTATAAATTACATGATTTATTATTTTTTTACCTAGAATAATATTGAACACTAATGAGAAATCAATACTGAGATGAGATGAATAAAAACAAACATTGGATTTGGGTGGGACCATACAGATTAATACATAATATATATATATATATATATATATATATATATATATATATATGTATGTATATGTGTATATATATATATATATGTATGTATGTATATGTATATATATATATATATATATATATTACACGACGTATTGAAAACCTCCTCCTTTTTTGAGTTGGTTAGAAATCCACTAACAATTTTCGTATATTATTATTCTTTGAATTGGATTATTCTATCAAATTCCAATAAAAATGTGCCTATAACTATTAATCACATCAAAGAGCATAGACAAAGCATAATAATAAAATTGAATATAAAACAGTCAGTTCTTTAAGATCTATTTATCAACTGAAAGTAAACGACCTTCAGCTAAAACTCGAATACAATGGCGATATAAGTAATCGTGATCCATTACATTCTTTATAACTACGAAGGTTCAATGTTTCAACCTTAATTACTTAACACATTAAAGAAGTTACCAGTAAATTCTCGGATTATATGATAACAATGATATATGTTTGTAATAACAAAAATGTTGGACTATAGATTTTTATTTCAGAGAAAGGAACCAAGATTATTTCAAGCTTATTGAGGCCCAGTGAAGTTTCCTTACTTATTTTTACAGAAACAGTCGAAATATTTCTTGTTTTTAGGCTTACTGATAAAACATAGTAGGAATAATAATTCACTCAGTAAACAACTCAAATCTCCTAAATCCTACATAACTAGACAAGCACCATTTCTTTACAATTCTCATTGATTTAGTTAAAAAAGATATGTTATAAATAAAGAAATCCACCCCGAAAGAAGGACAATCTTCTTCTGCTATTTCTTTATAGAAGAAGGATGTCCTTCTTTCGGGGTGAAATCCATTTAAAGACTGTTCAGCGCAAGAGAACCTCGGTAAGGGTTTGACTCGACGGATATTAAGTAAACCTGAAGACCCACTAAAACATCCTGTTGTTTCTCTTATCGTCAATTGTCCGGAATGTGGGTATCCTCGCATCTGAATTTGACGCATTAAAACCCTGCCTACATCTGCGCAATGTCTTTATTATTGCGTTATTTATAAGTGTAATAATAATAATTCACCCGCAGGGGCTTTGTGGCGAAGCCTTAGGTGAGTAGCGACACCTCGTACCTGACTCCGGGGGCCAAAGCAAGGTCCTCCACCTCCGTGCTCGCCTTAACCAGCCGGCACGGAGTGGAGATCGCTAGAGCTAAGACTCAAGCTCCAGGGGTGGAAGTGATAAATGGCGGGCAGACGCCATAGTCCCCATATTCCCAGACCCCAAGTACCACAAGCAGTTCATCCCAATAGCCCGGTACTTTTTGTCCTCATTTCCCACAATACGCCTACTGCCGAGGTTTGTCCTTGGGTGCATTTTTATATGGTGTAGACAGGGATAATCGCCGGTCAGTGTCACGCTACATTTACATTAAATTTGTCAAGGGGCCTCTACGTTTTAGCCTTCCCATGGCCCCACGCAAGCCCTTCAAATGTCCGGGCCATTTTTATGACCCGTGGTCTCGAAAGACATACATATAATTCAATTATTTCAAAAAATTGAGTATTTTCATATTATACAATTTTATATTATAAAATTATTTCAATGTTATCAAAGTTCACAAATTAATTCACGGAACAACAATAAATTAATAAGGCAAATACTAGGGCATTACACTCGAGTCACTATAATTATTATCAAATCAAATATCAAAGGGACATGTATATAAAAATGACTTCAAGTATGGACTCTGCCACCGGGTCGCGAGGCGGCAGAAAACAAACAAGCTCATGCATTTAACTGGGTGTGCAGTTGCACCCATTTACATAGCAGTGGCGGGTCCCTAAGATCTACAAAAAGACTAAGTGAGCATGCTGTTGGTGCTGCCGGGAACGCGGGCCAGTAGGGATGCGCATCTCTTTCTAACGTTGGCCGCAAAGCCATCGATTCGCACTTCTGTGAACATCCCTAACACATGACAGACAGCGGTGGCAGATGCAGATGAGGCATTACGGATATCATCATTTTTTATTTTATCCATGAGAAATGCTCGCTACATTAAGCTGTGCCAAGACCTAATCATGTAGGATATAGGCGCATTTCAGAATAACTTAAACCATGACTGGACGATTTCATTTCCAGTCATCTTCTTTTATGGTTGGTATCATATAATAAGATTATTCTATAAAGTTCCCATAAACAAGTAAATAATGCCTTCGCGTTTAGCTACGATTCAGATCCAAGGATATTGAAAGATCCGGCGCGTTGCGGCGACACGCTATGTAATATCCGGCCTCCATCCGATCTTTCGAAATCCTTTAGGTTATACATTAAACACATTTATTTATAGTTGCTTTATAATATGCGCAATACAATTTATCCGCAGCCAAACAAGCACATAGTAATTCTTAATTCAAGCAAGTTGTTTGTGTGTTATAACTTGGAAAAAAAAGGAACTGACTAATAGATTAAGAATGATAATGTCAGTTATTTAATGTTGGCTACTTGATGGTTACTTCAACTACTTCTACTAATATTACTAACTTCTACTTTACAACGATTATTTATAATTTTTCGCACTAAACATCTGTGGAAACTTATTATATTGTTACATGCCGACAAAGTCGATGCACACCTGGTTTAAACTTTCCCGCATTTGGACTTCTTTTGTTTACTTTGTGTTTACAATTTGCAATTAGACAATAGCCTATTGTTATTGTACTCGTTTATGGCCGTTCGTAGGAATAATTAAGCAGGTGTGCAGATTACGTTTTCTTGGAAAATGCAGTCCACGCGGTCGAGTGTTGTATTGTATAGTTTAGGATAAAAACAATGCCCGAACGGAGGGGTGAGGCAGTCAAGCGATAACCACGATCAAAGCAAGACGTGTACATTCGATAAGCGATATAGTGACGGACTTTGCGCGTGTTATTGAATCGTGAAGTTTGTACTGGTTGCGTCCAGTTACATTTGTACCTGTGTTATGCGTGTTTGTATGGTTCTAATAAATTCTATAGTAATTCCAACGGCATTTCGATTCGAGTCCCACACGTAAAAATATTTAATGGGTAATCCTAATACTTTGTTTAAATGTGAAATCGAAGGGAAAATTATTAAGATTGATTACGGATATAGCGTCTTTGGCATGAGTTACATATCGTTGTACAATGTACACAATAAAAACCCTACTAATTTATTGAAAATTCGTTTACCAAACCTTGCCGAGAATGGGACTCGGGAAATCGTTATCGAAGGTGATTCGTTAATCATCGAAATAAATTACGTACTTGGTGTGATAAATACGTATAAATAAACAGTTCGAAACGTCATTAGAGCTACGGCGCCTAGGTCGTATGCGTGAGTCAAGTCGATTCACGTGGCAAAACACAAGACTGGCTATGTAAATATTCTCTAAATGGGATTACCACACACTTATATCGACGAATTTTGGTAGAACAGCGTCCGATGTTTCGTTTACAATTTTATTACTTATGTATGAATGTACTACAAAGACTTGTCCAAAGTTTCGTATTCCAAGGGAAATAATTTGTGCCAGCCAATATTATTTCGTCGATATTAGTAAAAAAAACAAAAGCTGGGGAACAACCACAGGTTTTGCCATTTCTATGTGGAATTGTAAAAAAAATCATTTTGCTCGAATATAATCCATATCTCACATTACTGAACTGATTTTGTCCAAACAAATTTTTATCGGCGGTATTATTAAGCACCGTTATGATTTTTTTTTTCATATTACTGGAACCTGGTCACTAATGCCTGATCACAAATCAAGGTTGTTATGGCGGCAAACTCTAGATCAGGGGGTGTTCAATAGAAGAGGGAGAGACGTTTATGGTATAGGAAGCGAATTATTATTCAACTGTTTAACTTAAATAAAATTCATTAAGGACAACCCCATCTTGATTTTTAAGACATGTCTAAAGACACTGAAAAAAGATCAATTTCATGTCACTATTTTTTTTTCTTAATTTCACTACACCATTATGAAGCGATATATTTTCCTCTTAAATTTCATTGACATAATTATATAAACCCAGTAGGGTTTCAGAAATAATGGTTATGACATATTATCTTGATATATAAAATTGAATGTCTGTCTGTATATCCTTTATAGAATCGTAAACTATACATTTGATTATGTGATGATTTTTAGCAAAGTTGTTGTGCATGAGCCAGAGAAGGTCTCGGAGTTGGTTCAAAATTGGACCCGGTAGGTGGCGCTGCTGGCGGCATATCGATTGAAGCTTTTCCGGGAGGACGACGTCTGCCGGAATAGCTAGTTATAGATAAACGAACAGATGAACATAGCGATCTTATAAGGGTTACGGAACCACGTTACTACGAAACCCTAGGATTTTTATATATTTTTTCTTCTGTTTCCTCCGGGAACATATTAAGTACAAGATGTTGTGCCTTTCTTCACCTTTAGATGCCCTTTTACTTACACCGTTTATTAATTAATTTCTGGTTGTTTGATCATAATGATTAAATAATCAAATATTTGATCACAGCTGATATGCGATTCTGGTATTAAACTTACGAATTAAATTAAGTAATGATTCGGCTTAGTAAGTTTATAATAGGTCTTAATCTATCGTGCACGAAAATTCCGAGTTCGTATTTTCTGTTCGGTGAAAAGCAATTGGTTTTGGTATTTTATACCATGATGAACTGATAAACTCTTACAAACAACAATACTTTGTGTAAAATTTACAAAATTCATAGAAAAAGAAAAATCATAGTTATTTATTGATATAACAGAGTAAGTATTAATTTTTACACAACAGTGTGATAAGGGAGCGTAGTGGATTGAAAGAAAATGTAGTGGCAAGAGGTGAAAAAGGAATGTTAAGGTAGTTTGAGCATGTATTCTGCTTTCATTCATTCTCTCAATGAATGGAAGCAGAATTACAAAACAAGTATATGACAGCAACGTGACTGGTAAAGTCGGTGCCGGTAGACCGAGACCTACTCACCATGATCAAATTGAAGAAAGGTCAGATAAAAAGTAATTTAAATAAACATGTATGTATGAAAAGATTAATGAAAGTTGATGAAGCAATAATGATCGTAGCAGGTGGAGATCCATCATCTCTGCCTACCCCAATGGGAAACAGGCGTGACAATATGTATGTAAGTATTAAATTTTATGACACGTATTTAAATAACGATATTGAAACTAGATATACCAGCGCCTTAAAGGAAAACAGAGAAATCAATATTCCAACTAGATTTCCTCGGTGGCGATTCAGAGTCGTGCAAAACACACCCTTGAACGTCTGCCAAGTTAAGCCTCATGGGGATTAACGAAACATAGTGCGGTGACTCATACTTAGTCACGGATCACTGTAATACAATTTAGTACACATGATTTCGTTTACTAAATACATTAATACTGAGATCACGAAAGTATCCTTAAAATAAAAAGAGCGTGTGAATCATTAGAGATGACGCCGGTTTATTTTCTTATAGCAAGTAATAAGTGTTCCCGGAACATTTTATACTGCTTTCTGTCATCAGCATAAGATTAATTCAACGAAGTGACTGTAATACAGAAATACATATAGCGCAACATTTAAAAATACGCACACTGTTAATATTGTTACAACCTAGGCGCCGACAAAGACAAATTCCACGTACAGATCTGTAGAAGCATAATTTTTATCCTGTCGGCAATTGAACTAGTTGTAATCGTTTAATGATCGTCTTCTTTTGTTCACTTATTTATTGGCATACGTTTCTAATTATTGTGGAGAATAGCCTATTATTATATATATAATTAGCCAGGTGTTGCGGATTCTTTTGCATTTGTGAAGTATAAAAGGACGGACTGATGGAGAGAGGGGAACCAGTCGAGCGACAACTACGATACGGGCGTGATGTGTGTACATTCAGGAATCTAATAGTGACGGACTTTGCGCGTTTTATTGAATTACGAACTTCTGCATTAGGTTTGGATTTGTTGTGTTCGGTTATATTTGTACCTGTGTTATACGTGTTTGTATAGTTCTAATAAACTCTATAATAATTCTAACGGCATTTTAATTCGATTCCCGCTAAGCTCATAACAACATAATATAACATTAAATAAAGTGTAATAAGAATAACTACGTCTGTACTTTAAAATATTGATAATGCTGATTCTTGCTTGGTTATTTTAAATACGTAATCTATTTTAACTTAATAATATTTATCTGGTTCTGCTAGTTAAATATGAAATTGTCTTCTGGGCACCTCACACATAGAATACGGTTACCCAGGCTCAGTATTCTACTTATAGACTTGAGAGACTATGAGGTAAAATACAATACAACTAAGTTTCCTTTTATTTCATTACTTTATATTAGCTTAAAAATGTATATTTAACTATAATAACAGATCAACACTAACATTAATTTGTGAAATTGTAATTTAAACTAAATTTAATAGAAGTATTTCAAATAACTTACCAGTTTAAATGCGAACCTAACGTAATAAATATAAATAAAATTAAATATAAGAATAATTTATTTCATGTTTGATGCCAATATAAGCTTTTAAAATAACACCGTTACAAAATTTCGAGTAATGTAAATTCTTCAAATTCCATAATATATAAATTCAAGTTTAAAATTCCAATCTGAAAAAAATTGCTTGTATTACAGATAGCTTTTATTAATTCTGAATTAAACCGATATTAAGGCACTTTAATTTTAACTAAATAGATACAATACAAAAAAAACTTAATAACCAGATTGCTATTTACCTTGAGCAATTTTTCAAATACACCCACAGTTTCGTAAAGTTGATTGGATCGCAAAGAAAGTTTATTCACATCTAACGGAGAAAGAATACAATTTCCTGTCGTTGGACGGCCTATCGTAAGAGGCGACAAAATAACCTACAGTCAGGTAGGGTATTTGACAGTCAAGAGTATACCGCCATAACAACCTTCGAGTTGTGTTCCGGCATTATCAACCAGGTTCCAATCTGGTATATCCAGATGGTGACCACTTTCCATCAGGTGGGCCGTCTGCCTATCTGCTGTACATGCAATAAAATGAAAAAAAAAAACTATACTGTTCACAGTACTTGTGAAAATTAAGCAAGTAAATGAAACTTTTCGTCTATGTTTAGTTGTACTTTCTGTGACCTTTTTCCCCTATTATTAGGTTTGACACAATATATAACTTGTTTCACACCACACAATCAAATTATTTAGATGAAGTTCTGATGTAAAAATGTTTTAAGAGTAATATATAATTATATATTTAATTTGAAGGCCTCTTCTCTTGTTAAGTTTCTCTTGTTCTCTTGTTACTAAGCCGTTGCCGACCCAGTTCACTGAAACGCGAGACCCCGAGCTCGATGCCTGGCAGGGTTTCGTAAACGAACTTTCCGTTATTTACTATTGTCTGGGTGTTTAGGATCGTCCCCAGAGTGGTCCCTCATATATTACACACAACACATTAGTAACTTGCTTAGCTTAGGGACATACAGTGCCCTGTCAGGGCATGTAAAATGGCTATACCAAATACTTGTGGCCCGGGCATAAAGCCGAAGGACGGAACATCGAGGTGTTTTAGTGGGTATCGCCGACCATGGTGTGGCGATAGCATTTCTTGCTACTGCCACCCTAACATGGCGAATTCCACACTCCCCACCGCTTTTCCCCCTCGGTGGATAGTCCTCAAACGGGTTACGGTTCAAAGAATAGGGATAAAAAGTGCGCATGACTGCCGATTATAAAAAAATCTATTTACTAGCCTATTATGCTACACCGCCTGTACGGTGCGTGGTGTGACAAAGCCAAGTACTAAAAACACGTATGTTGTAGCTACGACTTGGAAACACCACGATTATTCTTTTCATAATAAGTATTCGTCGGTCGCGTACAGCGCCTTACGCAGCCTACTGCATTTGTAACACAACACCGCCAGATGCTACTGCTTCATCTGGGATATTGTTATAGTTATAGACTATATATTATAGTTATCTATACTAATATTATAAAGGGGTAAAGTTTGTGAGTTTGTGACGTTGTAGGGGGTGATCTCTGGATCTACGGGTCTGATTTGAAAAACTCTTTCAGTGTTAGATAGTCCATTTATCGAGGAAGGCTATAGACTATATGTCCTCACGCTAAGACCAATAGGAGCGGAGCACCAATGAAAATATTTCAAAATCAGGGGGCTTTTAACTTACTTTTTTTCAACTATTCCCCGCGGACGAAGTCGCGAGCAGAAGCTAGTAGACTATAAGCCCGAGCATAAGAGAAAGGCTTTACGTATGCTCGTAGCTATACGTATTTTATAAATGATATTTAGAATTAATTTAGCAAAGTGTACGTTCAAAATATGTGGTCTATACACATTTTGAACATGTTAAAGGCATTAAATATCCTCCCTTTTGCGTAACATTCTAATTAATGAATTGAAAAGTTCGTATTAACAGATATCTCTCACGCAAGTCCATTAGCGTTGTGTTAAATGGGTGAGCGTTGTCTTCTATCGTCTGTATACATAATTACTTTAAAAGTTCAAATGTTCCACGCCATTTCGGTGCTTCTTTATCGCATTCATGCTCTCTTCCAACGTCTTTAGTCCTTTAAGATCGAAAACTTCATAAACGTCATAAACTTAAACCTTTAAACGTATATTCTATTACATTTAAATTTTATTCTAGTTCAGCAGACAGTCAGACAGCAAGCAGTTACCATCATCTATGGACATTTATGACACCAAAGGTACTACGAATGTGCTGCTGCTCCCCTAAGGGAGACTTTAACTTGGCTACTAATCCCGGAACACAACTCATACTTGTTATGGCGGCATTCTTTATACCAGTCAATGAAGATTTAATTAAGAAGAAGAAGGCAAAATATAATGATTACACATAACAATTATGTCCAAAACGACAATAAGCAGTCGACAATACGTTAAAAGGTTGCATAGAAATTAAGTATACAATAATAATTTACAAAATCAAAAACCCCACTGCATATAAGTGAATTTAAAAGAAATGCACTAAAACGACCGAACCAAGATAAAAAAAATAGAAGAAAACCAAATTAAAATAAACTATAAACAAAATAAATTCTACTTCGGTTTATAATCCAAGTAAAATACCGCATTAAGTTTAGTAGCAAGCGGAACCCATTAATTTTCTTTCGGTATAACTAAACTTAATGCCTTAAACCGTCCTTGGCAGTCGGGTAAAAACACAAAAACTCACCTTATCTTTACTATTGAGCACGGCTGCGGTATGTGGGGGTATCCTCAGCACGTAATGCGGCTTATGATGTAACGGTAGCCAGACTTTGGCCGGCAGGTTAAGGTCCAAGGTGGCCAGCTCGGCCCTCAGGTGGCCATTACGCCGCTCCTTGTCTGCCACGCTCGCCAGACGACGGCCGATGTTCGTCAGGGCATTCAGAAACTGAAATATCGAACGGTGGGCTAGGTTATTATTGGGTCATATGTGATACGGAAGTGCTCGCGACTTTGTAGGCATTAAAAAAGTAGCCTAAGTTACTTCTTATAACACCAACTATCTGCCAGTGAAAGTCCGTTTCAGAGAGACGAATTATTTTTATTGTTACGAGTTGCAGGACTCGAATTAAAATGCCGTTAAAATTGCGAGATATATATATATATAGATGATAGAGTTTATTAGAACTATACAAACACGTATAACACAGGTACAAATATAATAACAAGCGCAAAGTCCGTCACTAAATAGATTACCGAATGTAGTACACACGTCTTGCTCCGCTAGTGGTTATCGCTTGACTCCTCACCTATCCGTTTGGGCATTGCTGTATACTGTTCAAATACAATATGTTTGCTCGACTCCGGAGACTGAACTTCTAAGAATCACACCTGGCTAATAACTACCATAAATATTACAATACATAATTGGCTTGTTGGAAATGTTTTTACAATCACAAATGTTAAACACAAAGTAAACAAAAGAAGTCCAAATGACGTAAAGATAATAAAATGTGTTTCTACAGACGCAGGTGTGAATTTTCCTTTGTCGGCACATCGGTCGTAACATTATTTTAATTACAAGTCGGTTCTCGTCTGACCACGATTTCATCTGATTATAGACGAAGTTAATTTAGCTCTAAGATGGAGAACGTTACTTAAAAGTTACATATTGAGACGTCTCTTGGTGGACTTATTATCTATTATTAATTTTAAGGCCATATCTATGACAGCTGTTGTAGAAATCAATATCTAGCAAAGTGTTAAATTCTTTTTATATTGTTTTATAATATTCATGTTATACAGCCTTCTTTCTTCTTTGGTGGAAATAAAGCACATAAGGAAAAATTATTTTGTGTGTTTATTCGTTTTTTAAATTTAATACATTAGTAAAACATTTTAGTATCTATTTGAATATAAAAATACATAAAGGCAAATCTAATAAATTTATTCATAATTACTATAAAATATCCAATGATTATATTAAAGTGTAATTCATCTAAAATTATTTCCTGTTACATCAATATAATATGTCCATAGTACTAAATAATTTACATTATATTTTATATTGTATTTTAGGAATTGAATCGTCGAGTGAATTCTTGTTTTTTTTCCTTCTTCACAGCCTTAGTACTACCCGTGCGCAGAAGGTTTGCCGATAGCCTCATGATGTCACGCGTCAATGGTCAATAGGGTTGACAAAAAAGGTTACATAAATAGTGCAACATCTATTTATGTAACCTTTTTTAAATTCATTATTTTAATTTATTATTGTATATACTTTACTATTTACTTTACTTTAATAATAGTAACTAGTCATCGGCAAAACCTTCTTTCTGCGCGCGGCTTATAATTAACGAATTAAGTGTCATGACATTTGGAGTATACATAATAGCGATAACGGGGGTGAGAATATAGGATACTTTTCACCCTGAAAAATAGAATCGTTTCTGACAAATTCAACTTCACGTCAGGACTATGGGACATATTTTATCCCAAAAACTAAACGTATTTCTAGAAGATAGAAAGTCGGTCAGTAGTTTTAGTTAGTACCTACTTACGTCGTTGAATTAATTCCCCATTAAACTGGTTATATCCGTAATTATGATTTCAATTGCAAAGCAATTTAAAGAACTGGAGAAACTAGAATGTATTGAAACATCGTGATTCTAGTTACACTAGTTAGGTCACGTGTGAAACGCAATCAATGTAAATTGAAGCACACTGCTCGAACAAATTCGCACCGAGCCAGTGCAAGTGTATGCAGAGTAAACTGTGGCATGCCCTGATTAAACAGTATGCTAACCAAATGAAATCAATGCTGTTTTTGTTTACACTTATCTAATGCTACTACAATCAAGCTTTAAGTGTTTGTATGTATATTTGAACTCTCTAATCTCTGCAATTTAGATAGATTGGGTAATACTATTGACGTTAAAAGTATGAAGTATTGACATAAATTATGTAAGTTTAAAATTTTTTTTATTTATAAACGAGCTAACTTTTCCTAACAGTGGCCTATGCAAATTTTGCCACAAGCCAAGTCATTAAGCGCAGATTCTATTTATTGTCTCTCTCTAACACATAATGTTTTTCGATTCCTTGATATTACAATATCTTTTCCTTTGAACTGTGTATTTTGTTTTTAGCGTCATTATTAATATTTGAAAGGAACTGAAGCATGTTTAGTGACTTTTTCTTTGCCACATCGCGGTTTACAGTCACATGCTAGCTTTCAAGAGCGTTAGTTGTTATGTGTCGACATCCGCATGAAGACCATAATTCTAGGGGATATTTTCCGCCAAACATATATGTTTTGACAATATAATCATTAAATCTCACTGCATCTTTATGCGTGGGACTTTATTCAATAATATAGAGGAAAGCATCATCCGCCATTGCTTTCGGTATTAAACCTAAGGCAAGCATTAAAGATACATACATACATGTATTTTAAAATGCCTTTTTTGGTCATATTTAACTGTTTGCCTTTTTTATATATCGCTTGGCAAAAGTGAAAGTAACAGGCTCTGGTTTTAGTTTCAGGTGAAATAATTTTGAAAAAACTTGATTTTTTTGTGTGTTGGGTTATTATTATCCAGTGACGTCATACACACTTGCAGCTAAGAAGTCGTTCGTGAACTAATATTGAGTATATTTAAACATTTTAATATTGTGAGCTGTTTATCTTGCAATGAATAAATATTTAAAAGCAAATAATGGTTCTGACCGTACTTCAAAACAATGAAAGTTAGTAATGGGTTGAAAACGGAAAGCTTTTTTGGTAGAAGACGGAAAAAATATTATATTTATTTTTGTAGGTTGAAAACGGAATAGATTTTGGGCTGAAAGCGGAAAAAATATTTTTGGGTAGAAAAAGTGGGTAGAAAACGGAAACACCCGTAATTTGCTTAATCTTGAGATGTAATGTGTGTGTCGATGATTATTTTACTATGGCAGTATTCCAGTGTATTTATAAACATAATATACATATAAACTACCCGAGGACATAATAAACTAGTTCTAAACATACTTTAAAATGTTCAATGTATTATTATTATCAATGATATAGAACATTATTATAATAGTGAACATGATGAGATCACGCTGTGTGGGATTTGAGTGTGCTAACGATTTGCTGACACTCATTGCTAGACACGTTTATATTTTGAGTACATTTGCACTCAACTGACAGGTGTTTATTGAATCTAACGTATTTAAAATGTCAAAACATTTTTATAAGTGTTTATAGTCTGTACCTGCTATATTTTTTAAAGAAATCTCTTTGAAACACAAGGCAAGCTGTTCAGGAAATATTCAGTTAAATCGGTTAAAAGTCTAGCATTGACTGCAAGATTTCTATACAATAAAAACATAACAACTAACGGCTTTACTTATAACAAATCTCGTTGAGAAAGTATCAGCTATCTCTTAAATAAGAGACTCCTTATAAGCCCCTTAAGCTCCAAATCAATGACAATATTTTTTTCAGTTATAAATGTGTATTACATATTTTTATCTAAGAGGAGCACAGATAAACGAAATTTGAATGATTAAAGTAGGTTGTACCCAAAATATTCGACCAAAGAACGGAAAAGAGCGAAATTATTCTCAACAATACGTTTTTTATTCTGTATCTAGTGCCTTAGATTGACATAGGACACTGACAGCTGAGTTGTTTGTTTGTCGTGTCTAAATAGAAAATAATAAAAATGGATAAAATAATATAAATCATCACCATGGAACGCCTAAAAAGAGCAGAAAAAACTGGAGTGAACACTGAGCGTATGCGTTATAGGCATAGGGCGTATGTAAACTAACCATATTAATCCTGGTTTCTATTTAAATGCACTACTAAAAAGTGAGGCCTAATGCACGCTAAAATAATGTTTTATTTATTTTTTAGAAAATGCTCAAAATGCTGGCTTGAGTGTGCCGATATTATTGAAAAAAAAAGAACGCTTCGAGGCAAGTTACTCTCTATCGAACAAAATATCAGATTCCCTCCCTATAACAGTACAACAAAATGTTACTGCAAACGTCCATATTTGTTCATCCGTATCCTCCTCATATTAACCGTGCAGAACAAAATTAGAGATTTCCACCGTGTATCATTTGGTCTGGCGCTTATGCGGTCATCCAATTGAGGGCTCCTCTATCTACGAATAGTACAATTCGATTCGTTACTGAACTAGTTGTTGGGTAGCTAGGTAGTTCCTAGTAGTTTATAGTTCATGAACTACACTAGCTAGACTGTCAGATCGCTGACTGACGCGCTGGGCTATTACTGTGTGAACTAATAATCCTTTTAATGTTTGGTAATGTGAAACATTTTTATTAGTATAGTGTAGGGAACCTCTTACTAATGGTACATCATTCATGAACAAGACAAGACTAGTATATTTTTATTGTTAGTCCTACTTCTATTACGACGGAGCATATTATCCGATTATAACCAATACAACATTAGCCAATATTTCCTACAATGATATTATTATTTTCATATCAAAACAAGTTAAAAGTTCAGTGCCATGAATCGTAGTAAGTCAAAATACGAAGTTATAACTATAGCGGTGCAAATTATAATACCTAATTAAAATTTTAAATATACATAAACAATATTATCAATTGAATATAAAAAACGGATACATGTTAGTATGATAAAATATAGCAAAGTTATAATATTGCCGCAATGTTTTGGAATCAATGAGATAATATGATTATTTCGATGTTGTACATTAATATTGTTTGGTTCACTTTAGTGACTTGGAACGACCAGTATATATTGAATTGAGTATAAGACAATTTTCATGCTGAAACATAGAATAATTTATACAGAAAGCTTACGCGAGCGAAGCTGAATAATCCAGATTAGCTATGAAAGATCTTGAAAATATATCAATGAATAGCTTTAGAAAAAAATCAAAACAGTTTGTACGTGCTGATAATACTCGAGGCTTGCTCTCATCAGATCCTGACTTGGTGACAAAGGGACTACATCAGGAGTATACCTTTTCAAATAAATAAAATGAAAATCTATATACAATTTTCAGAGAAATCACGCAACAGACTTGAGAAATTTCTCCTTTTTAAAGTTTGATAAAATCAAACAAACAGAAAAACGGGCGCACTGTATAAACTGGAGTTAGGAGCGAAATCAGCGATAAATATTTTATAGGGCCGATTGTCAATCCTTATATAGATAAATTAACTTCGAGTTTTTGCGTTTGTAGAAGTATTTGTAACTTTACAAAGTACAAAGTACGAGTAACAATTCTAAACTTGAAATTTAAAGTTCCTTGTACAATCAGCAAAAAGGTTCGTTGCAATTTAAAGAAGAAATTATATTTACAATTAAATGTCTATGATCAAAATCAAATAAATAATAAATATTTACATTAGTAATACTGTGAGGTCTGACTCCCGCTCAATTAGTTCAGTTCAGTAAGGTGTTTGTTATCAGAAAGCAAATGTCATTCTTCAGAACAGAGACCAACAATTTAGTATTAAAATATGTTTAATATTAATATTTTCTATTTTAATATCGTTTATTATTATTAGTTTCATATTGAGTACCTGCCTATAAAAAATAAAAAAGTATTAGTTTATTTATTTATGTGCCGACCGTACACTACTACAAATGCCTACCGACTTAACTTATTAGCTTACCTTGCAAACAAATAAATCAAAATTAATTTAATTAATTAAGGAAAATGAAATAACAGACAGTCAGGCGCTAAATATAACCATTTTAACCGGAAAGCGGACGCAAAATATTAAAACAAACTCATTTTTCAACAAAAGCTCTGCCAGGAAAAGTCCAGCTCTATTTTAAGAATTTTTGAATTTCTGTCAAAGCTAGTAGTAATTGTTTCTACTGAGATATAATTTGTGAGATGAATGAGCAATTCCTGTCAAATGGATGGGATATATACCTAAAGATTATAATATCGTACTGAAAATTTATTTAAATATTAGGTTATGCCCGCAACTTAATCCACGCTTGACTGGAAATTCTCGCGGCATTTCCGGGATAAAAAGCGCAGGTTTTGTGATTGTATTAAATTTTTATGTAGTGCTATTTGCCCTCGGAAGGTTCACTTCATTTAATACCGCAAACTATCCCATCTCCTCGGATGAAAATGTCTCGTATTTATGTCCAATGTCGATATTAAGACTACATTTAAACAAAATTACAACAAGACTGATCCAGTACTTCTGGTAGTTTTTCCGTGAAAGCTTAACAGACAGCCAGATCGAATAAACACATAGATAATATCGTATTTTGTTTATAGATGATAAATTTTCTTATCTATTAACCTGAGAAATTATAATTATTGGTCTCCCATACAAACTTTCATCCTCTATTTCAACCCGTTCTATTTTTATTTATCTATCCCCTATCTAGCTGTAAACTACAAAAATAACAAAATAACCAAGATGACCACATGATCAAAATTATCAAACTGACCAAATTGACCAAAACTATCAAAATGGCAACTGACAAAAAAACTATCCTATTTTTTGAGCTGACCTTAACATAATCTATCCCATTATCCGGGATGAAAACTATCCCTTGTCCACCTTCGGTATTAAAATTACATATATACTGAATTTCAGCCAAATCGGTCCAATAGATTTTCCGTAAAAACATAACAAACAGAGAGACAAATACATTTTTATCCCGGAAACGATCCCATTTTTCGGGATAAAAAGTATCCTATGGTCATCCCCGGCATTGAAAAAATATATATACAGTTTTTCTGTGAAAGCGTAACAGACAGACACACAAAGTTACCTTCGCATAATATTAATAGCGAATAAAGAAGCCGTTCTATCTAGTGGGCCGTATGCCTGTTTATCTGCTTTAGACAATAAAAAAAAATGTAAGTTATGAAATAAAAATACGTATAACACGTAAAAACGGTTGAAGCAAAACCATTGCATGCATGTAAAGCTCTTATCATCACAGACCCAACTTGAAATATTGCTGCTACTGTAATGTGACGACCATCGCTCACTTTAATTAAAACAAAAGGTAATCTAACATGACATCTTGATTATCTAGTCCAACAAATGTAACACAAACGTGAGTCATGTTTCACTAACAGCCTGGCGGTAATCGATTAACGGTATTCCCTGTTTGAATATCGATTTTGAATTCCCCATAGTAATCGATTTGTATCAGGACAAACTACTCGGCAGCTTTGCAAGCGTCGTCTAGTAGAATAGACGATTACATTAAAATCACACATCACATAAATTTACGATTTTTAAATACGCAATAATAAAATTAACTACCATAGATAATAACGTTATCAGCTTATCATTCGTATCACTATACGCAAACACATAAACTAAATAGTTACTAAAGATAAATAAGCAGATGAAAAGAAATCCAGAAAAACACGAAATATTTACACACGTTTGTTTCATTTTTAACTGATCTTATGATTCTACTAGTAACAAGGTCCTATTAACCAGTTAGTTGTCTTATCAATATTTCTTTTGAATAAACTATCCATACACATACACACCGGTGAGAGAGTGCTGTGTAGAAAGCAACATAAATACCTAATATTTTGTATAAAATATAATGATGCTGAATATTACGTTAATTTTTAACTAAAACATTAAAAATCTTATTATCCAAATTGTATATGTTCCGGATGATTTAACATTTTCCCATAACACAACTTCCAGACATCTGCAGGAAAATTCCAGGTTGAATTTCGAAGGTCCCAACTGCATAGTAGACAATAAGTCTATAGTTAGGCTGTTGTTGTCCACTTATAAGGTAGGAAAGAATCCAATTATAAATAAAGTTGGTTCACTTAAATAAACAATCAATGCATATTCCTTATAGCCGTCACAATTAACATTTATTCTGTTGAAGTAACTTCTTTATGAACCAACTGACTTTTAAGGCTTTAAAGTTTTTTACCTACTTGAAAAACTATACCTGCAACAGTTACTCTAAGCAATAGAACTCATTTTCAAATGTTGACACACATCTTAAATGTAGAGGTCTA
This sequence comes from Dendrolimus pini, assembly GCA_949752895.1. Lineage (NCBI taxonomy): Eukaryota > Metazoa > Arthropoda > Insecta > Lepidoptera > Lasiocampidae > Dendrolimus > Dendrolimus pini. The sequence continues at coordinate 18,663,901 of OX457132.1, read as the reverse complement.
TGTTCTCTCCTTCTACACCCTTATTATATAAATTTCATTTTTTATAGTATATAATATTACATTATTTATCGTACAAATCATTACAAACAATGACAAATCTATTCTGACATACATTTCTGTCAGTTCTGACAGATCTTCATATCTTCCATTATGTCTTTTTTGGCCTACCTATCGAAAATTATGCTCGAAAAGACAAGAGCCCAATAAAAATATAAATCCTACACTGTACCATAGATCATTTATATTCTTTCCTTGCTTTTCAGAGTTTCAAGTTTGATTAATTTTTTTGTTATACTACACACAATTCATACTCATATGAAAGTGACTTAATTTGGATGTTTGTTGAACGGGTTATGAAATCCAATATATTTGATGATATATTTAATAATGGGAATAAACATAGATACCTCTACTATGTAAGTATGTTGTGTGAAACGTTTCCGTGAGGGATGCTTTCTAAATTTGCCCGCGAAAATAAGCGCAAAAGTAAGACCTTATCATAAAATTAGCAACGTACACTTGCGCAATAGACACTTCTTCATATAAGATCAAATAATGCGCAGCTTTCTCTAGCTAATCTGTAGGGGCCACATTTTATGTAACGTTGTTTCGATAAAGAAGATGATCATAATAAATAATACATATTTTTATCCGAGGCGAGCGTAGCCGCGTGTAAGTCTATTACTAGATGATATCATAAATTTGTAAATAACATTTTTTTATTTATAAAAACACGTGTGGCGACATCGCGAGCAAACACAACTAAAAAAACTGCCAGTTCACTAATTTTAACCTTGGAAAGATGCATATTCTTGTTTGGGTGATTAAAACGGAACATAATTGAAATTAAATAGGTTAACTAATTTATGAAAATGATCTCATAAAATGAAGTCCGGTGCACTCTAGAGATACTTTGGTTGTCCTAAACAAGGCATGCCTACATTCAATTAGCAGTGACCACAGTACGACACATAAAAGTTAAGAGTAAATCTATTTCAGTGTTTCCTAGATTAAAATCCAGATAAAAGTTATTCATAGAATGAAGTATAACATGGAAAAATTAAAAATGACAGTTGCATGAATAAAACAGTTGAATGGTTTCACCTTTGAATTCACAAAGGTTATTCTTAACTAATAACTTTTATCTGATTATTGAAATTCGGCCCTTAATAATATACCTCAATTGAATTTTGATTAACTTAACCATAGACGAAGAATACAATTTTTTTACTTTTATATTAATAATAACTGTCCATCTAAAGGTTGTCTCGGAAGAAATTTATGTGCTGTAAGACCGACTATTTTAATACTACTGATATAATGTTCATACATAATGTTAAACTACAAGATGGATGGGTACAAATGTAAAGGTAGACCAAAAAGAGATGGAAGGATTGTGCAAAGGATGGATGATATGATGATTTGTGGTATGACAGAAGATGTACCTATGTCAAGATAGAGGACTGTAGAAGGAAAAGACATATTGTGCAGACCCCAAATTAGTTCTTCTTGATTGAAGAGTCTTTGCCCTATTAAATAATCATCAAATTAAAACAAAAATGAAATAAACTTATTATTCCTCTAACGACCACAAGTAAGTAGTGTAACTGCTTAATTCTAATGCAAAATAATAAAATAAAAATACTTCTAAGAGACAACAGCAATTACTTTATTTAAAATATTAAATGATGTTTTTTTTTCAATCAAAGGTCAAAAAATCTCTTCTTTTATCGTTACTCGTACTTAAAATTTACCAGAGGCGTTATCGAGTCACAACATCAAGAAGTAACGATGTGTTGCTTTTGATAACGTGAGGCCAAAGAAGTTCGGCCAAATTTCGGCCGATTTTTTTTGTTATAGCCGAATATTTGGCCGAGTTCGTATTCGGTTCAAACCACGTTCAGCCCATCCCTACAAATAACGTAGATCCCAATTATTTACTAACTAACAAAGACAGACCTTTCCGGGTCCGCGTTATTGTTGTCAAAGGCATTGTTACGTGATTCGGGGAATCCCAACAGAATCGCTTTGCAGGGCAACTTTGGGAGCCACCTCTCATTGTCACTGGACGCCTTTTATCAAATTAAAACCCCATTAATTAATCACCACAGCAACATCCTGTGACTCTTACGGGCATTAGGTAACCGTCATAATACGAGATAAGAACAATGAATTTTTCGGTTTAATTTTATCTATCTATGTAGTTGAAATGTGAACATGATATTGGCGGGGAGTCACCAATTCAGCCAGGTCAAGCGGAGGCTTCGGCTGGCCAGTCACGCCCGTTTGGACCGCGGTGAATAGCGCAAGCGACCCTATTTACTGCTAAAGCACTGGCTTGTTGGTGAGGTTGCTTTAGCGTGTTGGTTGGTTGGTAGGTCGTTTATGTTACGTCTCACAGTACTTAGGCTGTACCTATTGCATATGACTAGACTTGACTAAATGTATAAAGAAGATTCGTATATTTCAACAGATATGTACGCCCTTTAAAAATTTAAGAAAAAAAGAATTGTAATATCCTATTGTAATCATATTTCAAAAATTAGAGCTTACTCAGAACCGGGTTATCCTGATTCTTAAACTTAATATAAAACCGGAAATTCAAATATAATTTCCGATTCATTCGAAAATCAATATCGACAATATGACTAAACATTTTTAATACGTATTAAGCTACTTTAATGCCTTTTGCGGTCGTTTAATAATGATTAATGGATGCGGCTGTAAACTGAGTATAATTATAGGTAATGTTTATTCTATAAAAGTATTTTATAATAAGATAACTACGTCGCAAAATAAATAAGTCTTAAAATGTCACTGGTATTTTGTGTCCTTGCTTTTTCTTATCCGTTTCCAATAATAATTATCCTTTAAATATAATAAAACTACGTTTTAACGGTTTTCCGCGCGATAATTTATCTGATGTTTATTATTCCGAGGTTTCGGCCGTTTCCAACAGCCGTGATCACGAATACACTAAAATTAAATTAATAGTAAATAATTAAAATGAACAAGTTGGCGGAAGGCTAAATAATACTTAAACAATACTCTCATTAACACTTGACCTCATTGTCTCCTGTGATCACATCTGCTGAAAAGCGGCCGAAACCACGTTATAATGAAAATCGAATAAATTATCAGGCTTAAAACGTACTTTTATTATGTATACTAGTCGCAAAACTTAAGAAAATACTATCCTTTAAGTAATTGATATTTTGCTTTTAAGTTATATATAATGCTATATGATTATTTTTTATGATTTAGTGTTTTCTACGTGCAGTTAAATATTTAATTCTAAATTAAAGTTATTTGCTCAAAATAAGTTAAAAGTATGCTTTGCAATACAAACATAAAACGAATTCTTGTTCAAATCCTACAGCACGATTCATACCTCATTGACTCCTATATTGTATTCATATGATATACATAAAAATTAAGCTTATTTAGAAATATTTAATTACCTGCGTTTGTGGCGCCAATCTAGGAGCTCCGCACGAACATTGCTCACCGCAAAGGCAGCCGCTGTCAAAGGCCCGCCCCGACGCCAAGTCGCCTAAATGCCTCCCAGTCGGCGTCGCGAGCCTAAGGGCTGACGCATCTGACTGGGATCTGTGGTGTCCTCTCCTCGCCGCCGGCCTTATCTCTTCAGCCAGTATAGAGTCTTTCAGTTTCGTGGATTTCGATCTTTTCGCATCGCCGCCGAAAGCCGTCAGCAGCCACGCGAGCCGCAGTGAAAACTCCGCGCTCTGTTTACACCTGTACACCAAGTATGGTCGGAGCACGTCCGCAACGTCACCCATTTCTATGTACATCGTCGATAACTGTGGCAGGTAGAAATCCACGTCCTCAAACGGAAATGAAAACAGTTTATTGGCTAGATAGGACTGCACTCCAGGCTCTTTGGAGTTGAACAGATACGAGATCGCCATGCTCATGTCAAACAATTTGCTTTCGAATAGTCGGAGCAGAAAGTCTTTGTTCCTTGATGTCTCGGAGGCTGACACTGTTTTGGCTGGCGGGTCGACTATAGTATCCGGTGTGTCCGGAGGGTCTGGCGGTTTATCTGTGTCTTCTGGATTACCGGAGTCGAGGCTCTCTCTGGACCTCGCCGCGGCGGGAGGCGGAGGACGTTCTTCATCATTACCATCGGGTGGTGTGTGAATACCGGAGTCATCCGATCCTGTCGGCACTTCGGGAGGAAGCGCGAGTCTCGGAGCCGACACTTCGAGGGGCATTCGAAGTGGCGCACCCTCCGGCGACGTGGGTGTCATGTCCTCTGGTATCCGTTGAAGAACAGAGTCCAGGGATCTGTTTCTCTGGTGGCCGCATCCTGCTGGCGGCCCGTTGGCGCCCGTCACATGTCTATGGACAAACAAACAAGTTTGTTTACATATCGGAATATTTATTTATTCTAGTCGAAGAAATTTGGTCACTAATATAGACTACATAGATTTAAATTCCTACGCACTTATAAAACGGATCCTCGTAATGCCGTATGCCGACGACAATTATTTTCCGAACCATTTGTTCAATAACAAGTTATTACTGCAAAACGCAGTTCACCACGAGATTCACAAACAGATATAGGATTATACACTTAGCAAAAACATGATTGGTACACTTGAGCACTAGAGCAATATTAAAACAATAGTAACAGCCTTGCGATACATTACAGAGCGTAAATAATAACGCGTAAATTTCTACGTGATCACAACACACACGTCCAACCGTGGAGCCGTCGTAAGTAAAACTGTTTTACGTAACTACAACGACCAAAGAGCCAACGAATTGAACAGACGCGCCGCTCCGCATACATTCGAATAAGGACCACCTCGATTACGCAGCCTAAACACAACTAACATCTAAATTTTTTAAAGAACATAAGCTTAAACAGACATACATTTCCTGGGTACAAATGTAAAGGTAGACAAAAAAAAGATGGATGGATTGTGTGAAGGATGATATGATGATATGTGGTGTGACAGAAGATGTATGTCAGAGTAGAGAAGTGTGAAAGGAGAAGACATATTGTGCCGACCGAAATTAATTGGGATATGGTGAAAGAAAAGAGAGACATATATTTGTTGGCTGTTTGCTTCAATAACGTGACAGTTCATTTATTTGTTTGACAATTAAAAACGCCTTTTCCGATTATATTTTTATGACACTAACGATGTATCTTTTAAAATATATTGTAGATTGACAGAAAAAGATTGATTTTTCAATTCAATTTTCAGGATATTAAACTTCGGCTCCGAATTCCAAGACAACAAATTTTACAAGAGTCTTATACTAATTCTCGTTATCATAAGAACTTATATATCACGTATACGTACGTATTATATAAAACTTATATATTATATACGGTTGTTCAGATTTACTCGCCTAAATGAATCCTGTATCTGTGTAAACACACAATGCAAAATTTCATGACAATCAATTCATTTGTAAGACGTAAACAAAGAAAAAATCCACAAATTAATACACGAACAGTCAATTTCATATTCATAAATTACTTTAAATTAATTGCAATAAAGAAGTAACAATTTTCACTTAAACACTTCTTGATTATTTGTTTTAATTTTCGTGTTATTTGTCTTCCCAGTGCTGCACCGGCACTTGTGCAAACAGACGTAATAAATGCGGTTTCTATGAGGGCCGTTTTGCAGATGTGAACTACTAAATTTTATATGTGGCATATTTTAATTCTGCTTTGTTCATGAACTAAATACATATGTATTTGGAAATGAAACGACTAGTTTCAGTGGAACCTTGGAATGGAGTGACAATTTATTTCTTTAAATTTGGCATTGTATATAAAAATTTGTATGTATAGTGATTTATCTCATGTTATCGAAATACTGACAGTATTTCGATAACAAGCTGATATTATACGAATCAAGCAAACTGAATCAATTTGGTTGAAAAGCCCGAAACTAAAAGGAAACGACAACAATCAATTACATTGAATGACTCCACTTTTATGTTTATGTGGATCACTTCGGTGGAAAAAAGAAATGAATTGTCTAATATCGTTTTTAGAGTCTGCTCATATTTTAGCATTTTCTAAACGCATGATTTTCAGCCAGTGCGAATATTTTCGCCTTGAAAAATTGACAACACAAAAGAATAACATAGCCATCATTATGTATTCGTAAAATGATTGCAAAAGTAGCTTCCTTATTAGACAGCGTGGCGTATTAGTTAATGTTGCAAGGAATAACAATAAGCATTAGAAACAGTTACAACCGTAAACACCACTCTATTCTTAAATATGGCTTCGCCAGTTTAATGTCACTAGTGTCATTCAATAATTAATATTCAAGTTTTTGAAAATTTTCTGTGAGCTAGGCCGGTAGACTTGGTCTACTCAACCACAGAGGCCATCAACATGTACCCGGCGAAAGGGAATCGATACCCCACAACCTAATCTCAGCCAAATCGTAAGTTTGATTAACGCCAACAAGTTGAAACCTTGTGCCAAACCGAAATATCATTATTCATTAAAAAATTAAGTTACTAACTAATGTTCATAAACCAAAAATATACGTTTTAAGACAACAAAACCGCACATCGAAATATTACTCCTACAGTAAACACTAATCATATGCCTATATTATATCATATTAACCTGCCTGGAAGAGAGCGCTATAAGCTGGTCATTGTTCAAGTGCAAATATATCCAAATTAATTGTCTAGATTTCAGTTTATAGTGGTTCAGTCATTTATTCATAATATCATAGAGAACCCACCGACATCGCACACGACACCATGACATAACAGCTGAGCGAATGACTACATACGGACAGCTACTTAGGAGAAAGCGGACGACGACCCCGAAAACTTTATCACCACTAAGTCATCAGTTAAAAAGTTCCGCCTTAAGAACGTATAGCGTACGGACGGGTGTTGCTTTCTTAACATGATCGTGTATTCACTCAATCAAGAATTCAGAGGAAGTAAGTGGAAGTGTGTAATGGGCACTCAATGAGTAAGCCATACCATACGGAGAGGGAGTGGCGGCCGAATTATCTTCGTTTATTTTTGGAACGTTATCGGTATAGGAGCACATGTTAGGTTTATGTCAGGGCTGTCACCTTTATAAAAGCATTGAGCGTTATATTGGCTGGAAGAAGGCGCTAGATACCGCGCTAAAAATGAGCTAATAAATAGCTAAAGAGCTAATAAATAACACGCCAAATAAAGGGTTCTAGAATGAATTTATAAATTTAATATAAGAATGTTTTTTAAATGAATTAAAAAAAAAAGTAAAAGACTTTATTTGAACAAATAGGGGCGAAGTTACATTACTTACACATTAAGATTTCATATAGCATATTTTGAGAATTTGTACGACGCACTTTCAGCAAACAAGGTTTGCATGACATAATGCTGATTTTCAGAGGAAATATTCCTTTTGGCGTGATATCGAAACAATAGTTTTCTTCGTCTTTGTTTAATATTGTGACTCAAAAAAAATCATTTGCAGGTGCAATTTAAATTATCAAATGACAATACAACAAGGATATAAACGTCTTTATGACCATTTACATTTGATATAGAAAAGAAAATAAACAATTAAATATTTGCTCATCACAGAAAACGCAAAAGATTTGGCACTGGAAGTTGTTTAGTAAAGAAGGAACTAAATTACCCTAAAAATTGTTAGATCTAGCTCAGAAAGCGAGAAGGCAGCCCTGATTGTCGCCCCCTAAGCAGATGTGGCGATGAAAAAATAACAGTATAGAATGATTGGTGGCATTCATCGTAAGTTGTTATAGTGACGTTTCTTGAGAGTTATGTTGTGGAACTGTGATGTATTGCTTGCGGAAATATCTATTTATAACCGTGCCAGTACTACCAACCATCCATTACTCACAGCTTTGCTTCTCGTAGGAAATCGAGAAAAATGCATACTATTAATATTACCTGATGTGAATAGTATAGGGATAGTAGGTATAATTACCAACATCACTAATACCCGGAAGATTTCAAATGCAATCAATGAATATTTTAATTGAAATTGTTTTTTTTTAATTTTTTAGGAAAAAAAACTTACTTAAATGCTAGACGGTTGAATCTCAAACTTAATTAAACTAACCAGTTTGAGAACAATACCCACGAGTAATAGCTAACAAAAGCAAAAAACATATAAGTATTGTTTTAATGCTCGCGCAAGTTTTTTGAACTCACATCACAAATTATATAAAATAAACGATTGTAATCATGCACGAGAAAGCTGCAATTTGTGTTCGCTCACAGGCAATTCCTATTCCATATCTCAAAAATGTACACGTGAACGAAGATTTTACGATCAATTTACAAGTCTAGAAGATCATTGCAGAAGTATTGAAGAATGCCAAAATTGTCATTCTGTTTACAGCACAAGATGTAATCATAATAGCTGTCTGAGCTTCTTCATAAGCTTTGCTCGTCAATCAAAGCGGAATTCATTTTCAGTATTAGTATAAACGTAAACAAATATTACAGAATCATTGTTAATTGAGGGTTCATTTTCATTGGCTGAAAAGTAGGTTGATATACTGATGTAATAATAGATTGCTTGATAGCAAGGAATCCCGCAGATGAAATAACAACTAATGATAGTCGTAAGTCGAAGACGTTATGCCACACGATGATAATTATGCCACCTTCTGGTATTGCAAGTGGTGTAATTTCTAGTGAAATTATTACGTATTTAGCATACGAAGGGAACTCGCACATGACAGTTTAGTGCCACTGTTTCGATACATCTACCGAATGTGCGGTGTGCAACTCTTCTGGCACCCCGTATACGAGCGTCATTGATTGATGAATACGGCTCGCGCATACGGGCCTTGTCAACCAATGAAACCTGTTACCGTATAAAAGCCTTATGATATGAGTTTAGATAAATCTTCCGCACCTCGCATATACGTCCCAACGACCAATGAAAATAATCCCTTTCGTACATTTAAAAATCAATCTATTGACGATAATAATACATTTAAGAAATAAATGGCCTTGGAAGAAAATGTTAACTGGAGAAACAGTTTATTAAAAAGCAACAGATGTTGAAAGTGACAGAAATAATTCTTATCTACTTCAATAATATGTTGCAATATTCTTTGATGATAGAATTAAGAACACCAGCACAAATTGACCTCGCGTGCTTAACCAACAAGACTCGCCAACAATTAATTCAAATTGCATAATAACAAAGCATCACGCGTCAAAATTTTAACTCAAAATCGATATAATGAAAACAGTTTTCTCTCATCTTAAAACTACATTGAAGGGTGTAATAGAATTGAATTATATATCTCTCCATACATTTACAATACGTACTGTAACAGTAGAAACTCATCATGAAGGGGTTTCGTAAAGATGAGAAATGTCCAGTGTCTTTATCATTTGGCTAAAAAGTTGACCAAAAATATTGATTGAAAATATCATAGTTTCCCTAAAATGAGAAAGCCTGAGCTCAGTAGTGGAACATTTATGGGCTGATATTATATAAATGCCTGTCTGCTGAACTCTTGCAAAAAAACATTCTATTTATGTGTCGTCATTGGTTTCCATAGGAATTCAACATGATCAAAAACACTTGTTGTTTTCAAAATCACGAAAGTTCTCAATCAAACGGAATCAATGAAATATATTTATCGAAAGTTCTATACCACTTAACGGCAATGCCGCTATATTGACTTCAATTATAAGTTGTTTACTCTCAAAACGTCTCGTGCGTTGATATTCAAAGTAATTTAGACTCGTAAATAAAATAGGCGGTTGAGACATTGGCCTCGTTAAACTTTTGTTGGCAAATTTATTTAAAACTAGTGCACATCACACGGTATGATCGCCGGCGTAAACTTCGTGTCAATGAGCCGCAGAAACTATCCCACTTTGGGGATAAAAGATTTCCCAAGCTCATATTCGCTATCAAAAATACATATTTACCAAATTCACGATAATCGATTTGAAGCTTTAGCTTCACGAAAATATTTTATAATATCCATATCCGTTATCGATGTTAATGCTATTAATAAGTATCAATATTTTTATCAGTTCATCCGATGGCCGTGAAGAGCAAAAAAAGTATACATCCAAACTAAGGAACATTTATATGTTATCGGGATTAAAAATGTTAGGTCGTATTTTCACAAATATTTTTATAGACCCCGAATATTCATTAGCATTTTTTAGTTTTGGGAGTGATTCTCAGCTAATCATAACTCACTGCTGAACGTAATGGTAGCCATACACCATGCTGCATATCATCAAACCGGCATGACGCTGCATGCTTGATCCAATCTGCAGTCTGTTCATATACACCACACACGATCAATTTGAAATGTCCAATCGGCGGTTGAAGCTATGGTGTTACCAGTGGCTGATGACGATGTTCTAGCCGTCTTGGGCATTTTATTCGTGGTAAAGAAAGAAAAAAAAGAACGTGCGGCGTGGTGCAAATGGTGGTTATAGAAAAGGATTGAGTTTTCTTTATTCAGATTACCTACGCCAAAAGATTATCGAACTATTTACGAATTATCGAAGAAATCTACACATTAGTGACTCCTCTAACGACGGCCATACACGATCGAATAGCCATGATCATGCAAAAAGAAATGAATTTCGATTGTTCGGTGAAGTATAACTGTCCCACCAATCCACGCCCACAGACGGTCAGTGCTACTTGATCTAATCGGCAGTATCATGCCGATTGGACGATAGGCAGCACTATGTATATGACCTTAAGTCACTTCAAACGCCATATATACCGGTTCCTCTTTCTTCATCCCACCCTTGCTGACTTTACACATGTCATCAGTTCACAAGGCCGGAGGGCGTCCTAGACTATGTTTACAAGAAAACACGGTCTTACACTCTAAGACTCGTCTGATCCTTCCGTCTTTAATTTTAAAATAATACGTCTAAATAAACTTAAAAATACTGAATAAAACTACATTTTAACGGTTTTAAGCGCGGTAATTTATTTAATTTTTGTTATTCCGAAGTTTCGGCCACTTTTCAGTGGCTGTGACGACGGAAGACAGAGATGTCAAGCGTCCGAGTATTGTTAAAGTTTTATTTAGCCTACCGCAACTTGTTCATTTTAATTATTTACTTTTAATTTTGTTTATGGTTATTATTTACTCTATTGGAGCCTAATCTAATTTACCACCGCTTCGCAACATGTTATGGCTTGAAGAGAAGAAGTGGCGCAAGAAACTCTTCAGCAAACATGCCTAGCTCTAATAGGTAATTTTATATAATATTAAAATGAGTGGAAGGAAAAATAAAAGAAATTATCAGTAAAATTGGTTTGTGTTCCGTTGCACGCAGAACGAGCTTAGAGTGACTTGAGGTCTGGCAGTTGGTTTTTGCTGGGTTTGGGACCTAATAATCTTGATGATCGGACCCCAAATAAAACTTAAAAATACTGACAATATACAATCGATGAACGTGAGTATGAACAGGTGATTACGTCGAAAGCCAATAGCTAGAATCAAATAGGGCCTTCGCATGCCACATTCAACGTCACTGACGTCAGACATCGAACAATAGTTCAATTTGAGACGCCACAGCGCATCGTGTATTATACGTATATTATGCTACCATACCAGCCTTCGGTGAAAGCAAATTATGTGGATACGCTGAAACAGAATGCGTACACAATCGATCATCAACAAAGCCTAATTGCCTCCCATGGGGGCCGGTTCTGTTAGATTATTGCGGTAAACTTGTAGATAAGATTGCTACATAGCTAATACTAATAGGCTCATACAGATTGTTTTATTTAGTTTTTTAACAAGTACATAAATTCCTTAATTTATTGGTGTATACCCGAATTCTTGGGTAAGTGATTCTTGGGTTAGTGGTTCTCCGTCATAGACACATGTAATTTAGTGGTCTAAATCTTGCGTTTGTGCGCTTAGCCGATTGGAACGCAGAGGTTTCCGTTTTCATACCTGGAATAGTAAATCTTGGAAGCAATCTTATCGCTCATTAATCTGCTTTGAGTGCGAGTGAAATCGACAAAATTGTCTGTCTGTATTACCATAACACAAATGTAACTTGCTTAGCTTGGAAGCATGCTTATTGCTTATGTAATAAAATAAGTAAATAATAAACAACTCGGCACACATACACATATTATATATCCCCAATCTAAGCAAGTTACGTGTGTTCATCTGTCAACTATAAAGAAAATCAAATTGAAAGAAAAATAAATGAGTAAACTCAAATCTTATTCAATTTAGACTCAAAAACATATAAAATTATAATTTAGATTAATAAGTATAAGTACAGAATTAAGTAAATAAATATTAAGATACATAATATAAGAAAAACGAAACGAAGTAAAGGCTTTCCCTGACTATGTTAGGGATTAATGGGAGCAAGATTTTCGACCTATCACAATTATCGCAAATCCACTCAAAAATCCTTAGAAAAATTGTTTGATAAAAACTGTTAAGAAACGCTTTTAATAATCTACAATATCCAATATTCGAGGGAAACATGAAATACCCAATGGTCGTGTTTACCAAATCGTAATAGCGAAAGTGAACGCCTCTTTCGGCCTTGTCTTTTTACTTCGTGTATACGTTCGTCTGTCCATCCGTCTACGTGTTACACAAAAAGAACTCTCGTATTTTCGTGACGAGGCAAAAACTACGGCAACTTTAGCGATGCTATTTCTTCTCAACATCAGGGAGGGTTGCCGTAGGTACTTTCAGAAATTCTCAGTTATCACATATTATAAATAGATTATTCGCCATGCGGGGCGAATTCTATGCCACCTGAATACCTATAATTTAGTTAAAAAGACTATTTATTATGTTTTTTATATATAATATACCATATACCATTTGTGCTCCGCGACATATCTACACACCAATTATCCGACCAAAATCATAATCCCCGAGTGTTAAATTCCTGTTGCGTTCAGAGCGATCACTCCGACGCCTGGGCTCCGCTTTCCTATTTTTTCTTTCCACTTCGCGCGGACATGAATTGGTTCCTCCTTCACCATTTAACCATCGGACAAGGTGCTTACGCCACCCATATATGGTGGAAATACCAACACAGCGAACGAAACACAAAGCTTCCACTTTTATCATACGCACCGCTGAAGAGTGGAACTCTTTACCGTTGTCTGTTTTTCCTGAAGAATACAATCTAGGTGTCTTGAAGTCTCGCGTGAACAGGTATCTTCTATCTAGAAGTGGAAATGCAGTCTAAGGTGGGTCACGCTTGCGCTCCACCTTAGACTGCAATTCCATCTGACATTAGGCTCAATGTCAGCTAAACGCGAACCTATTCATTATAAGAAAAAAAAAACTCCGGCATCCCCCGTTTCGAGACCAGTTATTCGATTTAAGTATAACAATATAAAGTTCGGAATGTTTCGATATTTTTTACCCTGATTAGAGTATCTCTGTATTCATTCTATTGTTACAAGGAGTCCATTGTTTACTCTAAAGTAGTTTTAAATATAGCCGCAATTGACTGTTCTCAAATAAATTCAATAGAATACAGACGTTTGTTCTTCTGACGTTAATAGTTTACGGTCGCGCTTTGTTGCCTCGGGTGTATTTCTTACAATGACTTTTAACTATTTTAATGTTGAGGGGAAGTATTTTAAGTCAGTCGTCATACGTATGGCGAGATTTTAATGTCACCCAAAAATGAAATACACATTGCAGCATAACAAAACAAACCTGTCAAGTGTTCAAACAAAAATATAGTTCGACCGTTCTAGAATTGGCATCTATCAAACTGATTTTGGTAGTTACCTGAACCATCCATGATGATATAATTAAAATTGGATACGGTATAGGTAGGTTGTCACACATGAACGGGTCGATTAAGTTACTCGTAAAACAGTTTATTATTTTTAAATATTTTTTTATGTTTGATACATAAAAAATATGCATAACTTAATTACGATTTATGTTTTGTGAATATCACACATAACGCTGTCATGTGGTACGTTACTGAAGTTAAGCTACGAATGGTGTTTTAATTTGATATAAATTATTTTGATACTGTTACAAAGTTATTTCGTCAGTATTTATACGTAACATCAAATGGGGCTTCCCAGAACGGCTCAACTATAGTGAATGCTTCTTGCAGCGAGTAGTATCGAACTACCAAGTTTCTACGAAACCCAAAACATATTCACAACAATAATTTAAACACAAAAAATATATTAAACATAATAGGTAATAAATTACTTTTAGAATCTACCAAATGGGTCGAAATCAATTTTTCAACCGACATGTTATTTCTTGGAGTAAACAAGCAATACTACCTTGTTATTATTTAGTTAATAAAATCTTTACCTGGTACGCATCGAGTAAACAAAAAACACTACAGCGAAGTGAATAACTAATTCTGTAAACACTTAAATATTCAAAAACAAGGTTGTTTAAAGGTAACTCTCTAAATATATCATTATAAACGATGATAGCAACATTGACCGAATTTATGTACCTAATACACAAAATCCTGTTTATCAAGATTTGATTGGTGGAGGGCTTCGAAAACAGATTCTATGACAATCAACCAGTCTATTAAATTTCAATGATGATTATGAAGCGTTAAGGCTGCTATTAGACGGATCAACCAAATTTAACCTATTTGGTTGAAAGACCCAAAGCTGAAATGTAAAACGACGATTCAATTTTATGTTAAAATGGATCACTTTGGTTGATTCATCCAAATTGAAAGACAAATGATCCTCCTTATAAAGACTTAACTAATAACTTAGGTGGATTGAATGTGATCGTTATTTAGATACCTTCAGATTTGAGTACAAGAATGAAAGAAGAACACGAACTAGGAATGGAATGATACAAACGCCCAGTAAAAAACTGTAATTCTGAAAGTTACTAGATCCTACACTAGATACAACATAATATACATATATCGATCTTTTCTCGCTTTTATGCTGTAACACATATTTCTTATTAAAATCTTAATTAGAAATTTTCCTTACTTAAGATAAGACAACTTTAGAAGTCCATACAAATTTTATCAGAAATTAAATCTGTCTTAAATTGGTTTTACGCAAAAAACCACGGAGTGATTGAAAACGTGAGCACTCTATAGCAATATTTAAATCAAATATAATTTAAGCTGTTTCCGTATTACTCAATTTGTTTATATCAGTTGTTAGCGATGAACTGATGAGACTCCAAATCATCATGCAAATTCTGATCTCAAAACTGATGCCATGTCTCTCAAACTTTCGCAACTTGGCCAAACATTATAGGGGTATTAGTACGCCAAATGGAAGCCGTAGACTAATAAATGGCAAAAGGTTGAGTAACACGTGTATTCTCGAAGGCACCTGCATCGTAATAATATCGGTGGTTACGCAAGATTCTCCATCCTATTAACTTCGATTCAGTGTTTATTAAGTGGACGAAAGAAATGCATAACTTTACATAATATTTGGTCAACAGCGCATTTTAATGTATAATCTTACCTAACCCCTATTTCATTAGGCAAATTCCACTCACAAACCCTATTTACTTAACCCAAATTGGGTCTGCCGGCTCAAGTATGCCGTGGGGATATTTTTCCTTATCTAATAACTTAACCATTTTAATAAAATAATCATAAAATTTTACGAGGTTACTTCGACGGAATTTCAACTTGGAAAATCATTTAGTGTTATGATTTGGATAATTTTAAAACTGTAACCAAGAAAGGAATATGCTATACGACTATATTCTCAAAGTGTGAACGCCTTATTCACAGCCCCGTTTAACTTGTGAGGTAGTGTGGGACTTTTGGGGATAGCTGGAATCTGACTAAAACCATTTCAGTGTTCCTCCATTCATCATTAGCTAGGGTTGCGAGGAATTAGAGAAACCCGTGACTCCAAGATGACGAAAAATGGTAAAAGGGTACAACGAGAAGTTGCCAGTTACTTAAGATAAATAAATATAACATTGCTCGGAGTGGGACAAATAAACGTTGATGTACAGTTGCCAGTATCCCTTGTAATAAATAACACCAAACGGAATCCTATTCCTGTTCTCATTGTTAATATATTGTTAACCACCACATGTCGATCTTCGTATGCGGGTTGTTAAAGTAATCCAATTAAAGTTCCACCTATTAAAAGACTGCCCTGATGGGCTATAATATGGCTTCTTTGACACTGGTATGCGGTATGCACAATTATAGTCGTTATAAAATTGTTTTAGAAGATCCATATAAGTCACTTATCATTAACACTTTTGTTGTTATTTCAGTTAAAGGTAAATTAATATTGATGATTCTGTTCAGATAATTAATAATTGTTTCTTCTTCGTGGCTACAGCAATGGCCATGAGATATTTTCATCTCGGATAACGAAATAATTCCCGCAGGACAAGGAATTTTATATCAATTGAGAGACTCTAAATGTGAATTCGGATTGTTTATTGGGATTCAGTAGATAAACACACATATTGTATAATACTTATAGTGTGCTCAAGCTAACTAGGTTTTACCAGACGAGACAAAGTAAACTACGGAAACTTCGTACACGAAATACCCTGCCGGGGTTCAAACCCGAGGCTTTTGCATTCCAATGCATGAGGCGAGCTTATGAATACTTAGAACCACAAAAGCCGAATTGGTAAGATTGTAACCATTCAATTATTTTTGCTAGTCTCCTTTAAATATAAAGGAGACTAGCAAAAAAATAGGCTCGACCTCTGGTGGAAAGACAACTTTAGACTCCCGATGTCATGCTCGGATCTAATAACTAATTAGGTCACTTCTTTAATCCATCTCGACGCCGTAAATGAGGACCCCGGGAACCAAAGACGAAAACAAATATTGTGGAAGCTGAACTGAACTTTTAGCTCACAATGGGCAAGACATTCTGCAAGATAGCTGCAGGCTGCTGAGCCAACGGAGTTACTTACATTACATTCAGAAGGAATAATGGTTTTTTTTTTAATACAGTCTCTATGGATAGAGTTCGCTAACAACTTATATTTAGAGTGGCGAAGGGTTAAAAATATACAGATTCGATATTGTCGATGGTCAAACCTTCAATTCAAGTTATTCATGCGAAAATTTTGCGAACCACTAAACACGCTTCGACCTAGAGCCGGTCGACATAATTACATAGTAGGTACCGTGAGAATTAAGCAATTAAGAAACATAAGTATTATAATCGTATTTTACGTAATATTTAATGTGGGTTAATATTTGGGCCACTTCTAAACGCCCTTGGCGTGTCGGAACATGTTATTCTTTTAGGTTTTATAATTCGTCTACAGCAACTTTTTAACCCATCATCAATATTTCAATTTCAGACGTTTAGCTCAGTCGCATTTTTGAAGTTCTCTAACTACTGTGGCAAAAGCGGAACACTCGTAATATGTTTGTCCGTCATAAACGGACGTATTTTGTATGTCAGAGACATTTTTCTCAGTAACTTCTGGGTTTACAGTGAATTAAGTGCAAAAAACCAAATATCAAAAATGGCCGTCATACATGTAAATAAATACATTCGTGGACTAATGTGCCTGGGCGATTTATTTAAAAATAAATCGTATAGCAAAACACCACTCTTCAAGTTCCCGCCAAAAACTCCACTTGTGTATTCTTAGTGTTACCCGAACAAAAAACTTTAGATTTTTTTTTGCAATCGCTAAAATTTACCGGTGTGGATGTTTGTATGATGCAGCTGCTGTTATTTCGTTCGTGATTGGACACCAGTTGTTTGAAAAACATCTGCCCGATTGATTTCATCCAGATAACTGTGGCAGATGCGAAATGTATACAAAAAATTAACAATAAATATTTTTAGTGTTATATTTTATACAGACTCGTGAAAAAAGTTTCAAGCAACTTTCACTGTCTATCTTAAAGGCAAATCATCCCATACACGTTATAATAATAATAATAATAACTTACACAACCGTGAGGTGTATAATCTACGAGAATACTTCCTTAAAACTAACGCAAGTATGCATCGAGATATGGTGTCAGTAGACAAGGGATTCACCCCGCTCTCTCTTGCAAAAGAGAACTGGCTCAGACCTGCGGTATTGAGTACCTCCGAGCGGATGGACGTATGGAAGAGCAAGGAGCTGCACGGCAGGTTTTACCAGGCGTTATATGGGCCCGACATAGACTTGCCGGCGTCGGTGAACTGGCTACGTTTCGGTGACCTCTTTGGGGAAACCGAAGGGTTTGTCTGTGCAATTATGGACGAGGTTATCAAGACGAACAACTATAGGAAGTACATCCTGAAGGACGGCACGCTCGACATATGCCGGGTGTGTCATCGCCCGGGCGAATCCATCAGGCATGTTACTTCCTGTTGTTCTCGTCTTAATAACTCCGAGTTCTTGCACAGGCATAACCTAGTAGCCAGGATCATCCACCAGCAATTTGCTCTTCGATACGGTCTGATAGCGACTGAGGTACCTTATTATAAATATATCCCTGAACCAGTTCTCGAAAATGGTCATAGCACGCTCTATTGGGATCGATCTATTATCACAGACAGGACTATTGTTGCCAATAAGCCTGACATTGTGATAATAGATCTGCGAGACGTACGATGCTCGTTGATATAAGTACCCCGCATGACTGTAATCTCATAAAAGCTGGAACTGACAAATTAACAAAATACCTTGACCTCGCGCACAAGATTACGGCCATGTGGCATATGGAGTCAACGGTCATCGTACCGATAGTGGTGTCCGTTAACGGTCTAATAGCGAAGAGCCTCGACCGACACCTAGAGAGGCTCTCGCTTGGTAAATGGGTGAAGGGCCAGATACAGAAGGCGGTTCTCCTGAGCACGGCACGCATTGTGAGGAAGTTCCTGTCCCTGGAGCCTTAACCACCGGTAGCTTGGACCCTAGGCCCCGCTGCCGACGGACGTCATCTTTTTATATTTTTTAATGTGTCTATCTTTTATATATATATATATATATATATATATATATATGTATTAAAAAAACATATATATATATATATATATGTATTAAAAAAACATAAAAAAGAATTTAAATAAATATATACGTGAAATAATAATAATCATTTATTTCGAATTATTTAAAACAATTCATATATATGTTGGTTAGTAAAATTGCATAAAATAGAAATACTTAAAATTAGTGTTAGTAGAACTTATAGCCTAAAGTTTTGTCACAATAATAGTACCAGCTTTACATTTGCTGGAACAACAATTCAAAACAGGCACATCAAACCTGTCAGCCAGGACTTTTAGGATGTTGTTAGAGCTGGCCCGGATCCTGCAGAGCAACGAGGCAGCTCTTTTCCGAACAACAGCGTAATAGTCGTCCACTCGTGCTTCTGCGTTATATCAATAAATATAGCCTAAAGCTTAGGGTAAAGAGTAAAGTGAATTAAATGAACATGATGACTTAGGCCCTAAGGCGTCTAAACCACTAACTAAACCATCATAATATACATTTAATTTATTTTACTAAATTTAAAGTTAGTAACAAAACTAAAATACAATAATGAACAATAGTTTACGATTATTTTAAGGACACGTAATTTTAATTCCTGATATAATTAGCATATAAAACAAATGTTTGTTTTTAAATCGACAATTCGTGCTTTTTATAGGACTAATTATATTATTGTATCTACCTTGTATAGAGGGTTTCATACTACTTACTAGCTGATACCCGCCAGCTTCGCGTGCCGTAAAATCCGTTCTTAGCTGATTTACTCGGCGCAAGGAAGGTCCATGCCAAATTTCAAGTCTATAGGTATTATAGTTCCTGAAAGATCGTGATGAGTCATTATATACGTGGATTTCAATTATATAGATTAAATGTTGAATTCGCAAGCGACGCTTCCAGACCACAGAATCAAATATATAAACTACATTGCAAAACATATTAGGGAAGAGAACGCAATAAATATTCAAATGAAGTATTGTTAACTTCAATAACGGCTATTATTGTATTTTACTATATAGATAAACTCCGAACGACGCGTTTCGCTTGAATGACCAGTGCATTTCATTGTAAATCCACAATGTGATTCCGTAAACTTAAATCTGTTACTCGATGAATATGGCGTGCAAAGAATGCGATTGTACTATAAACAATAAGCATTCAAAGTATCGCCACACGTGTTCCTGATAAGAACACGAAAGTAAGTAATAAGAAATAATGTATATATTCAATATATATGGTTCTGCTCTACTAACTTCATCATAAATACGACACTGAAAATTATTACAATGTAATTTTTAGCTAATAATTTGCGTTATAAAGTATCATCATGTTTTCTGAGAAGCGCACTTTGTGAAATCTATTTCATTGAGGGAGTTTTTGGCGGGAACTGAACGGAGATGTTGTGCTGTGCAGTTTTACTTTCTAAAAATGTATAAAATTACTCTTAAATGAACAATAGTTGTAGGATATTGATAGTTTTTGAGTAGTGATTGTGTGTTTTGTGAGAAATGTGAACTGTATAGTCAAATGTGGCCGTTTGAGTTATCACAAGAACTCCGTTGAATGGCACTAGCTGATTACCTACAGTTCAGCTGTGCTACACATAGGCCTAAGAAAATGAAGAAACTAAATGTATATTATAAACTAAGATCTGGCTTAAAGGCCTAGGCTGCCAAGCCATAAACCTAAATAAAAAATATATTTCATTGAGTACTATGAAATAATTGATTCTTCTGGTGATACCGCGGTCTTTTAATTATAAAAAAATAAATAGGTATTCACTAAAAGCACTCGACGAATGTTTGATATGATCAACTTATGTCCTAGATCTTTTCGGTTTTGACTAATAAAAACTTCATAGTGTATGGATAATGTTGAATTTTCGCAAACCGAAACTTCAAAAAGGTTTTTAACAATTGACATATAACTCCAAATCTCACTTTAAATGATTTAAGTTCCTATTGTATCGCAAGTCGTAGTACACCCCTGGGAGTCGATGTAGACCATTTCGGGTATCATCGATTTTAGTGTAACTATGGTTTTTTAATGTAGAAACGGATAATAAATTCATTGCCTCGATCGTGAAGAAAAATAAACAAAATCCCAACGAAGTCACAGCACATTTAAAATATGTTGTGCTATAATAAATAGTTTAAAATATGTTGTGCTATAATAAATAGCACAGCATATTTTAGATGTGTTATAAGGGTTTATCCCTTATTACACTTCACTGTGGGCGTAGCCTAGATATAGATTCTGGTTCTCTTTTTCTGATTACAACTATGTGATTTAGAGAAAGCGTGTCCCTGTATACCCCGCAAGGTGTAACAATTATATTACCTTAGTAAAACGTTGATGTAAAACAATGATTGTTAATATTCTGCTAAATATCCCGTTGATCTCACTGAATGATAAAATATTCATGTAAAAAAGTTAACCAAAGCTTGAATTAAAAATAAGGTCAAGCGGGGATTATGGCGTCAAAGTTTTTAGTCGAAACATAATCAGAATATTAGGGTAGGCACTAGGCAGGCATTCATGTGTTGCTGGGAAACCTAATACAAGAGCTAATAGTTCATTCGAATAAGTTGTTTAGTATAATAATAAAGAATGTCATAATGTTTTTGTATTATTTACTTAAGAAAATTAACCGGCAGGTGTTTTACGATTACATCAACAACATGACGTGGACGTGTGCCTCATAAGAGTATGGTCAAAATCTCACCTGCCGGCAACCTGTAGCCAGAAACCTTTTATTAATATAGAAATAAACTGAAATTATCACAAATACCACGTGTAAAGAAATCATCGCGAGGAAACCAGTATATCGAGATTATCATCATGTCAATCCCGTCATTTCACCGTGGACGCGCGTGGCAGGTATATAGTGTCCAGTGTACCAAAAAAATGTGGTGACCTAAGCCCACCAGTATAACACTAATTATATTATATTATATTTACTACATTACTGCATACACAGTCTTGTCAAATAAGTGTTGTTTCATTTTACGAGTACTATGTTATTTCTAAATGAAAGTCTTCATTTATATCACTGGATTGCGCTATCCAAGTTACATAGATAAACTGCTAGCTCTTATGGCCGTTTGCTATATCTTAGCTATCTTTCATTTATATTATTGCCGTAAAGTTACTCGTTTATTTATTTATATTCAGTTACAGCCGATTTCATATATAAAAATTAAACAATGGAATTCTGTAAAGTATTACTCGCTTAAATTGTCACTCATCAGTCTAACAAACAATGTAATTTCCTACACGCTCAAAAAACGACAACTTCCTTTCATAGCGATAAATAGCAATTAGATTACTTCCTCTGTACACAATGGAACGAAAAAGCTTGTTTAGTATAAATGGTGACAGTGCATAGAAAAAAGTATTAAACATCACTTTTTATTTTATCAACTCAGAATAGCGACAATTACAAAATTGTATTCGCAGCCATCCACCATATAAATCTGAAAGTTATTTTTGTACAATTTATATTTTCTTGTTCCGGCCTTGAAAAGAACCTAGGGCGAAATTAGACGGGTTCATGCCAGTCTTTCAATTTACAGAAGACTATGTTACAGAAGACATAAAAAAATTAAACTATCATATTTGTTAAAAAAAGTTTTAGTGATTTTTAACTACTTTTTGGTTTTTTTATTTTCTTGTAAAAACTTACAAATGTTGTTATTTCTATTAGTTATTTATACTTTAAACACAAAATTGACCCTAAAATTACTCCACAACCAAAGAAACACCATTAAATAACAAATAAGCACTTAAGAAGTAAATATGAGATCTTGTTCAACCATAAAGTTCATAAAGTTTTTGAAGTTGATAATGTCTCAACTTTGCCAAACTTGAAAAACAGAAAAGAACTGTCTATTTTCGGCATTATTACGATATTTTTTTTTTATTGATTTGTTCAAATATTTTTTTTAAATAACAAAACCTCAAAGGTGAAGTAAAAATGACCTGTGGCACCATCTAGGGCGGAAGATCTTTACTAAGTCACACATTTTACAAGGTGATTGTTATCCTTAGGATTCTTGTCCCTTGCACACGCACACACAACAAATTAAGTAAAATATAACCACCGATATTATAAGGATACTCAACTGTGTTTTAACTCCATTATTAAACACCCAACAACTTCCGACTCATTTCTCAAACGTCAAAGCGTTTATAATCTACGAATATAGTTATTAAACATTAACACGTAAAAGCTTTTAAAATCAAATATAAAATATCTAATACTCATTTAGAATAGTTCTGAAGAGAATGCGTGACCTTCGATCTACCGTACAACAGCAACGATTTTTTTCAGTTCCTAATAATTTCAGATGAATTTAAAGTGAAGGGTTTATTATCTTCACTGAATTTTGGTAGAGTCATGCTGGATCAATCTCGTTAAAAGTTCGCTGGACCAGCTCGATCGGTGTGATGATACCACGCGAAGACAGAATACCGGCGTGGAACTTTGATCTAATCGTGTTTAGTACGATGAGAGAGGGTTTCAATAGCCCCTCGCTCCCGGCCGTGGTACGTATCATCATACGTCGGGAGCAACCCGGATGGGAGGCCGTCTCCTCCTCCTTCTTCTTCTGTACGTCATGTTTACGAAGGAGTAGGAGGAGCGGGAGCGTGAGTGGACTTCCTTGCTGCCCTCCCGCCAAGGAGGACGCGCTGGCGCCGGAGGGCGCTTATCAACCTTTGGCCGCCGTAAGCTTACCCCTTGGGGTATAGGGATTCTCGCTCATCTGCACATCACGACGAGATGAGAGCGCGAGTGTTCCGCGTGCGCTCATTTCTCCTCCGGTGGGGCGAGTTACAAGCCGCCCCATTTCGGACTAGACTTAGTAGATGCCGAAAGACAAAAAAGTCCCCCGGCAGTGGAAGAGGCCTGTGTGTGAGGCCCATTCTTGCCAGAGCACGCGGAGTTGGGAATCCCGTTTACCCATAGCCCTGGCATAGCCCAGTTTTAATGGGTATAACTGGGGAGTGGCAATGGGGTTCGGGCACGCCCTCGACCCGCCTATCCCGTCCCCTGTACCCCATTCTTCCTGTCTGATTCCTCTAACGCATCTCTTGTACTCCGTGCCTCCTGTCGCATAGGAAAGGCTGGCAAAGCGTTGGCTTCCCCTCTGGTATTGCAAACGTCTATATGCGACGGTAACCGCTTCCCATTATATGTCCCGTCAATAAAAAAAAAATATAATATATAAATAAATCGGGTCATTATTAGCAAAATCGCTTAAATCTTTATCATCTTACAAAACGTTGTAGCCCCCTAGATTAGTTTATACGAAGGTAATAAAAACACTATGAAGGCCATGAAACTCTAATAGTTTAAATAGCTATTAGGACTTTTTAAAATAGTAATCAAATATATTGTTGTCATCGCCCGCTCTTTTATGCTATGTATAAATTCAAGATTCACCTTAATATGTGTCACATATGTGCAACTTTAGAATGTCAGTTCTTCGAGCGCTAACATAAGGCATACAAGTTACAGCTTAATACTTACAAAATGCAAGGGAAAATTCTTAGAAAGCAACGACTTGAGAAAGTGAAATACCGTAGCAACAGTAATCTTAGATACCACATACTGGCTTAGAGATATTAAATCTCGTATGAATTTTAGAATGTATGTAAGTAAAGCTTAAAATATATCTGTAAATTTATATTAACTGAACAGACCAAAGATATAATTATGTATAATATATTATATTATATACTATAATATAATAAATATAATTATATCAATTATATAGTATCAAATATATAATATTTACCTTTTAAAAATAATAGTGCTCTTTTCGTTGCGTCATGCATAAATTTCATTTCCGTATCTCACGAGAATTTTTACATTTTCCGGATTACTGAACCTTATTCACATAGAAAAAGAAACATAGGTACGTAAAAAATTCTAACAAACCTACTACTGTCACAATCAAATTTTTATTATTATTAATGCTTGTGCTAAATAGACGAGCGTGCATGACAAGAGCTATGAATGTCAAAGAAGCAAGTGAGGTGTGTAAGAATAAGCCTGTATGGCGCTCTGTTGTTCGTGCCTACCCCGCAAGGGACCTGGCGTGAAGTTATGTATGTATTAATGCTCGTCTATTACACCTGCACTGTTTACGTATAGTTTAATGCAATATAAATAGATCATATAAATAATTTTTCATCTTTTTTTGTCGTATTTGGAATGCTTAGTGTGCACAGCACTGTCCAAAGATATACAATGAAATGAAGAAGGTTACGTCATTAAAGCTCGGTGTTCCTCTGATCACCAGGACCGGGAACCACTAGATGAGCCGACGCCGTAACTGTGGCTTGTGTGAGCTCGGAGCCCTAATATGTTTGCAACGTTTAGGTAAAATATGTACATTAAGAGTAATAAGAAACAAAACATTAAACGAAGAATAATAGGTTATAAGTAACAAATAGATAATATAAGGACTGTAATAGAAGCAAGGTTTTAAGTTTTGTTTATAAGAGGGAAACAAATGAAAAAAAATAAAAAATAAATTAAAGATACACCCCCTTTATTTGTCACATTAAAATTAAAGAAAGAATAAGAAAAGAAAAACATTCTCCATTTTAACTTGCAACGGAGAAAGCGAATAAAAAAGATTGTTTGCAAGGGTAGATTCTTCCATTTGCCTATGGAGCAGTACCCCGTCAAAATCATGTGACTAGACACTTCTGCTTTTATAACAATATTAGATGATCGACTGATACAAATTCAGGTCATATTTTACTATTTCGCAGGCAAAAATATTTCGTTCACACTTTTGGACTAATATGTATAAATGACTACATTTAATTTAGTTTTGTATATCAACCGTGCGAAACTGGGGCGTGTCACATAAGTTGACATTAGGTAATTCACTTCACCGCCCGAGAGACCCGAACGTTAGCTAGAATTTCAAAATAAATTATATAACGTGTTGATGTAGCTAAATTTGTCATAATTATTAAAATTAATTTAATTTGCTTCGCGCTGGTGACCTAAAAAATATTTAGATGAAAGCTTTAACTCCAGTCTTCGTCATTAGCAGATGGCTGAAATTGAAAGACATTTAATAACACCTCATTAGTAGTTAACGGAAGGTAGAGATAAATAAGCCCATAGACTTCCTGCTGCAGAATAACCGGGGTACCCTCTTAGCTTGTCAAAGACGGATTGATGAATTTCACACACGAATTGACTCCATGTAAAAGTACCCTCAGCATGTTGTTGTTAATTATAAAAACGAACCCATTAGACCAGAAAAAAATTCACACTCACATTGTTGGAAATACGTTAAAGCATGCATAAATCACTGGGTTAGTCTCCTCATAACTAATAATATTTAGACAATCTATATAAAATGTGAAGCTTAGTGTACATCCCTATGGCTTATGTTAAAAGTACGCAAGTGATACGCGCTTTCTAGCTAAATTCGAATTCACATTATTGAAAAGAGACGTGGCTGTAAACACCACGACTAAGGTCGCTTAAGCAATGAAAAATATTTAAATCAAAATTTTAAGTCTATGAGCTTACATAATCAAAGTAGTTATTAACCAAACAATAAAAAGTTCAGTATAAAACAGAATACAAAATTACCTACTTTACGTTCATATATACTTGTTTCTTCCTCATAGTTCATTGTTTGGCATGTGAATAAAAAGTTATAAAATTTTAAATGTGCGTCAAGTCAAGCCACATTCGCCGGCGGAGGCGACCTTGCGTGATGCAAGGAGACTTCTGAATTGCCACTTCCCAAATTGAGCAAGCGAGGCCGACGCATTTAAACGTATACCAACCAATTGGAACAACAGCAATAAGCACTAAACGCTTTTCATTAGTGGCCATCCGAAATGGGAAAATTAAACACGTTAATTCAGCGTTTAGCAAGTTGAAAGTCAACAAATCAATCTGCAAGGATTTTCCGGTGTTAATCGGTTCTAGGAATACTCAATACTTCGAAGTTGTAAATAATGAAACTCCAATATAACTACTAGTAAAACATAATTGAATAATAGATTTCTTTCTCTATTTTCAACAAAGTCGCTTGATTTGCATAAATAGAAATGGTAAATAACGATACTCCATTAATATCGTAGGAATGCTAATGGATCTATATAAATATTAATGTGGTCGCTTAAGAAATTAACCACAAATAACAAAATTAGTCTCAAAAAATATGTTACAGATAAATAGACTGATATTAAAGATTCCAATAAGATACTCTGCACTTTGTTTAACACGAAAAAATTGAAAAGGATCAAATTCAAAATAATTTTCTGTCTTATATAATTATTAGATTAATTACATCATAAAATCGAACTGATTTCCATGAACATTTTCTTCACAATTAACAGCCCTGTTAAAAATTAAAATTATTAAATTTTACTAATAATTGTTTCTTATTTTTGCTTGTAAAAAGTCTAAAATAATTAACATTTGCTTATGTAATAATTGAATGCCCGCCCCAAAGAGCTCGCAAGTAGTTATTTGACTATTTGAGCTCTTCACGTTCATTTCTTAAACTTGCCACTAAATCTTTGGCACCAGGAGCACTAGATTTACATCGTTAGTCTCTACTCGAAATTCCAAAGAGCACATTTCGCACGCAATACAAACAACAAATTTCAAACTTTATCTAGTGATAAAACTGTAATTATCTTAGCGATAACATTAGCAAAGTTCGTATCGTTCTGTCCTCCATTGACCCCGCTAAGATTGGGCCGATTAAATCATTACACAACTTGAGACATTCCGAAGGGGACTACTGTATAGAATTTGTAGGCGGCTTATTATTGTGAGACTGGACCCTCTCGTCGTGGGTGAGGGCCCCTGATTGATCGTTTCCGTCCATTGTGTCATTCCCTTTTATACACCCCGAGCCCGAGCGTAATACTTCGGCTCGTTTAGCACTGACCGTAACAAATGTTATCGGCATTGTCTACACCAGTGACGTAAGCACAATACTTTGCGGCTAAAAATAACTATTGTCTCGTTTTATTAGCCGCTTTGTCTATACTGCCAATGTTTTTTCTTACGTCTTCAGAAATAGCTTGCAAAAGCTTTAGACAATTTATAATTAACAAGAAAGTGACTCGTATCTCATCTCTTTCTATCCATAAGAAAGATAACTACATAAGAAGAAAATATATAATAGTGATTTTCTAAAATTAAATTATAGAAATTTCGTAAGACTAAGGGCGGCTTGCATGACGCTCCTTAATTTTATTTAAGAAACACTAAACGCATTTACCACCCTTAAATACGATAAGCGTCTTGCACAACGCTAAATTTACTGGTAAATACGTTTACAGAACTGTCAAAGTTAATCATCCAAAAATGGCTATTTAACTCCTTAAACGCGTTTAAACATTGTCACTCGTATGTCTTTATGAAATTGTCACTTATAAAAAGTCAATTACAGATTGTCACTCGTATATGATTT
This sequence comes from Dendrolimus pini, assembly GCA_949752895.1. Taxonomy (NCBI): domain Eukaryota; kingdom Metazoa; phylum Arthropoda; class Insecta; order Lepidoptera; family Lasiocampidae; genus Dendrolimus; species Dendrolimus pini. The sequence continues at coordinate 18,635,487 of OX457132.1, read as the reverse complement.
GCTTTAATTATTTATCTCAATTCTAAATACCCATTATTCGTACAAACTAACATGGTAGCAGAGTAATAAAGTTAAGGAATTGGATCCAGTAAAGATATTTTAACTAGCAAAGAATGAGTACAATATTCTAGCATTGTATTCGACCTGACGCTCACAATGGATAAGGCGATCGCAGAAGCTTCAAGGTAAAAATAATGCACCTAGATGGTAACAATTATAAGCCTTGGCGGTATCGTATTGAGACAGCGTGCAGGGCAAAACCCGGCACTGAAGAAATTTTGCAAGAAAAACTTCAAAAGCCCAATGAGCCTGCAGCATCTGACGGTGCAGATGCTAAAGCAAAATATGATAGAAATTTACAACAATTTCTAAGAATTGACTGTGTCTTTTTGACTCTGATGAAGACAAACATGACGGATGAGATTCTAGAACAAGAACGCCTATATAATGGAAGCAGCGAAGACTTATGATCTTTGTCTCAAATTCTTTGATTATAAAAAGGACCCTGAACATGAGATAGGCAGGGAAATCTGCATTAAACAACATTTCAACAACTCTTTTCATAAATTAATGTTTATTATTCTTTATGAAATTGTAAGTTATTAAAAAGTCAATTACAGATTGTCACTCGTATTTTATTTGCTTTAATTATTTATCTCAATTCTAAATACCCATAAAATCGAAAATAAAACCGCACAGCAAAAGACCATTCTTCAGGTTGCCGCCAAAAATTCCGAAGTAAACTTAACGAACGAGTCCAAACGAATAAAATTTCAAATGTCAATTTGAGATTGGCCAACTAAAATCCTTTTTACGCAGGAAATAACTAACATTAATTCGTCACATTCGTGTGTTTGTTCGATAAAATGTATCGCCACGTGAAAAGGATCACATCTGGCTCTTTTATCGATGGCATAAATACATTTTATTAAATGACATGGGAGAGTGCCTCATGCAAGACAACATAAATGCATTTACTATTAAACGCGTTTAGAGAGTAAAATAAAATTAACTAATTTATTTAAAGACGATCGTTATGCAAGCGGGCCTAAACTGCTATTATGTTCAAAGACCCAGAAAATTTCGATCAAAAGGCAACCCTACTTGTATCCATACAAATCAAGTTCCGAGATTAATTCAAACAATTTCAAAGACGGAAATTTAACCCCATTTATCAGTCTAGGTCAGTGCTCGACGACTCATACTACAAATCAATAAGCAACACAGCACATGAAGCAGGGTTTTAACCTTGCAAGTGTGCCAACGACATTGAAAAGGGGGTGATGCCCAAAATGTATATTAAATTATCAACCTATTTTAAGGTTTCTGGGACGCCCCCGTTACTGGGTTCATTGTTCAGCCTCCCGCTAATGATTTCAGAGGTTAATTTACACGCATGTCTACTCATATATTAATAAAAGTATATATGTAGATATACCCAATGTGTTATCGCATGTTCTATCTATAAGTTCATCATCATTGTTGTCAGTCAATAGCATTCTACTGCTGAGAGTAGGCTTCCTCAAATTTGTGCAATGTTTATCTATTCTCCGCTTTACCAGCACTAACCGGCGACATTTGCAGGCCATCAGTTCGCCGAGCTGACGGGCAAACTACAATACGTTTACACTCCAGAATTCGTCTGGTCCATCGGTTCTGCGTGTGTCAGACGTAACTGGCCCATTACCATTTTATCTTGCCTATTTTACGAGCTATGTGTTAATATAAAAAATTTCAAGTGTTATATTGTACATATGATACATATTTTAGTTACGTCTTATCAAATTTATACAAACCATGTGCTGTTTTTATCATGGGCGCTTAACCTTAACCTATGAACATTCCGAATAAGTTTTTACGACCATCCCTAATTTAAAAAACTATAGCTGTGCAATAGACTTTTTTTAATGCAAAACCATGCATTGGGTAGTCTGATATGCTGATAATCAGGATAGACCTACAGTTTGACCCAAACTATGACAATGTGTTTTATTTGTAAATTGTCTTTTGATTGCTTTTATTATGTGTGGTGTTTGTATTTATAAACATCGCGTTGTGCTATTTTTTGGCACAGCAATGACAACATATTTTTATAGTTTCAGGAATCACAGACGAAATAAATTATTAGTGTGAACGATACTGGAGAGTAGTGTGATGACTCAAATTTTCAAAAATAACATAGAGGGAGGCCAAACAGACCTAAAAATCAAAAGAATTATGAATCTGATATGGTATGTGTGCTTTTAAGGGACTTGGATATCAAGCTTAGCTCTGATAGTTATAACTCGATACTATAGGTTATATAGTTTATAGCTTATAATATCGACCGTTACATACTACGGAGATTTCATTAAAATCGTTCTCTGTTCAGGCTGTGCATCTCTGAAATGCTCTGCCGGCAGATGTCCGATGTGCTAAATCTATCCATTCCTTTAACAGACTTGTGAGCGAGCACTATCTAACTGTATAATGTGTTTATTGTTTGTTTTGTATGACTATGGACGTATATATTTTTATAACTATAATATATGTATTTTAATAATTTTATTATTATATTAATTTAGTATCTTATTTCAACTGCACGCCAACGCTGTCTATGCAATTAGATCTTGTCCATCCAAAGGTCGACTGGAAGAGATTGCTGTTAGCAATATGGCCGCCCATTGTAGTACCTTTTAGCATGTATAATGTGTATTTTTTCTCTATAATGTTAGTGTACAATAAAGAGTATTGTATTGTATAGAGACGCGGTCTCCAATCCAGGAGTTGTCTGCTTCAACGGGCCAACGGTATTGTGACAAACGTAGCAGTGGCAATACACTTCGGTTTGCATATTTACAAACTAAATCGGTTAACCCGGTTCTCTTACGGATATCTTAATTCAAGATTTTATCTACAAGCGATTTTTGCATGGCTTGCTGAGCGACATGAAATTTGTGAACCAATCCTACTCACGGCCACTGTACACGAGTCGTGCAATTCAGACACAAGACTGACTAAATATACAAACTAATTCCGAGTATAAGTCATTGTTAGATGCAATCGTCCTTGTTCATTTCCAACAATGTCGGGTTAACGAACAGAAAATTCGAATAGGTGTTTTAGGTTTCATTAGTTTAGAATAAAGTGTAATATGTGACAATAAGACAAACATTCGACCTTTATTCACCATGTTTTGTAGGCGTGTTACACTTAGTAATCGACCTCGTTGTTATAAATCCGTGGGAAGGAGCTTTATGGGCTTGCCACTCGCTATAGGCCACAATGGAACTCATTATACGTCCCATGAGATCTCTAATGCATTAAATCTGCTATTATTGTTTGCTATCATAAATAACTGTCTAATCGCTGTACAAGATGATAACTGTTAGTCATTGCTTTCTTCGTATACTTGTTGTACAAAAACTTCAAAGACATTGTCTTTTGCGAAGTTTCTTTAGTCATTATTTTGTTATCTAAATTTATGTGTTGGGGTTGGCATTCGTCTAATATTGATATTAGATGAATTATCCGAATGGATTCAATTTTGTTGAAAGGTAGAGAACTGAAATTATACGACGATATTCAATGGTACTGAATGATTTAATATATTTTAATAGTTGACTCATCAAAATTGCAAGACCGAAATGAACCATCTAATATGGACTTAACATAAATTTTAACAAATCCATCCAAACATACTTTCTTGTGTATAAAATTAATTAACCGAATTTCTCGAAGTAGCTCAAAGACGTCGTCGATTTATACGAGACAAAAAAGATAAGTAGGTGTCCAAATTAATGACTGTGATAACAACAGCAAACTCATTTGACTTTCAACGTAGGCGACCGCACCGTTCGTATTTGCATATAAGGATTGATCCCATTTGCGTCCGTTTAAATTTTAACACACATTCAATTTACGAGAATAGGATATATCAATGACATCATTAGTCTGACGCAGTGGCATACATCTGTCAAGAGGACATTTTTCCTATTATTTACTAGTTATTTTGGTATTTGCCTACATAATTATGAGAATGTACATATATTGTATATTTAATATACATATGTATAATTTATTATTATTATTCAGTAGCAACTTTTATACACCAGTACTCACACAATTTACAAACTCCGATATTCACTCGAAAAACAAATCGGTTAATCTTTATAAACAAATAACAAATGACAATACATTCTGTACTTTGGAGTCACATGATTCATGCATTGGAGATTGTATGACACATTTAAAAATATCAATCACTCTATCATTCTAAGATTCATATTGAAAATGGTTGTTAAGGTGCAAAGGGTAGAATTACGGAAATATGATACAATATAGATTTTTTTACTATTATAAAATAGTGACGTCACAAGTTACTACGATCGTACATACGAGGTTGAATCAAGAAGTTTTTGGAATCATTTTAAAAAATGCAAAAAATTAATCAAAAATATTTTATTTTTCTACATAGTCCCCCCAATGCAATGCATTTTGAATAACATAAACAATAACATTTCTAATTTCCTTATTCCATGCGGAAAAAAATATTTTCTTGAGTCTCGAAAAACACCTCTACGGCAGCCATTACCGCGTGAAATTTAATTCCATGAATTTTCTCTATGAATTTTGGGAATACGTGAAAATCACTCGGGGTTAAGTCCGGGAATATAATGGTTGGTCAAGGAGATTGAAACCACCAAAGCGGATTGCATTGAGCGCAACTTCCGATCGATGAGCGGGATGAGCGTTAAATTGCAACATGCATAGTTTTTAGTAAAAAAAAAAAGCACTTTTGTGTATACGCCTTTTAGAGGTCGGGAAGGCGTTGGCGGCACGACGGTAACCACTTTCATCAGGTGGGCCGTCTGCCTGTTTGCCTGCTTCAGGCTATAAAAAAACGCCCATTGCAATACATAATACAATAGATAAATTTAGCTTTTGTAGCAGGCTATACATGTATATCAAAGTATTTCGGCACAAAATAGCAGATATAAATAACATATGCGCAAATATAAAATATCTACATACATTATACAGCATTCACATTCGTGACATGATCTGGCCTTAAAAATACATCATATCAAATTAACTAGAGCTCGCTATATCAACATTGCGTAGTTTAATACCCCACATTGCAAATAAATATTGAATATCTAATTTCTTTGTTATTTCAGTATTGTAATAAATCGTGCGCAGAACGTTTGCCGGTGGTCGGCCCTCCCGCTTCCTACGACTGGGAATTGGGGCTTGCCTAAGTAGTACAAAGAACTAGACGACCCCAGGTCACGGTTGTGGGAGGCGGGAGGGGTTGTCATCGGCAAATCTTCTGCGCACGACTTATAGTTCTAAATCAGGTATGGGCAACCTTTGACATGTTGAGGGCCAAACTTCAGCGTGCAAATACGTTCGCGGGCCGCGTTTAAAAGTACTGAGTGCATTTTAAAGTAGTGATAATATTTTTTGCGATAGATATTAGACATGAAATAATACGATAATGTTATTATAGTACAATTTATTAAAATACCAAAATGAAATTTTAAAAACCATTTTTTACATTATAATTAAACTAGCTGACCCGGCGAACTTCGTACCGCCTTATTCAAATAAATTAATAAACAAACAAATTGAGAAAACATGGGAAAGGGCTCATAGAATTTGAAAAATATATAGCCTATAACCATCTACGATTAATTCCGCGTCGACTGGTTGTGGTTTCACGATGATCGGTCCAGTAGTTTTCGAGTTTACCTCGGACAAAGAAAACAAACTTTGCTTATATATATATATATATATATAGATATATATATATATATATAGATATATATATATATATATATATATATATATATATATATATATATATATATATATATATAGATAATATAGATAAATAGCCATAAACCATCTAGGAAAAATTTCGCATCGAATGGTGGTAGTGTCATGTCGATACGATCAGTGGTTTAAGCGTGATTGAGCCTCAAACTAACACCATTTTCATTTTTTATATATATATATATATATATATATATATATAGATAATATAGATAAATAGCCATAAACCATCTAGGAAAAATTTCGCATCGAATGGTGGTAGTTTCATGTCGATACGATCAGTGGTTTAAGCGTGATTGAGCCTCAAACGAACACCATTTTCATTTATATATATATATATATATATATATATATATATATATATATAGATAGATAGAAGATAGAAATATAGATAAATAGCCATAAACCATCTAGGAAAAATTTCGCATCGAATGGTGGTAGTTTCATGTCGATACGATCAGTGGTTTAAGCGTGATTGAGCCTCAAACGAACACCATTTTCATTATATATATATAGAAGAAGATTGTTAAATTTGCAATTGTTACAAACTACGAAAGTTAAACACACCGAAATACACGGCCTCACTGTAACTTCCGTGAATATAAGTACCTAATGTAATATTTTTAATTGTGTTTTTTCAAAATGTCTCGAGGGCCGGATCATATCTTACAGCGGGCCAGTGATTGCCCATATATGTTCTAAATAGATACATATTGTACACCAATATATAAAAGTGAACTTACAGACTATATCTAATTATGGACAAAGGCCAGTCTTAGCGCTAAATAGCGATCTTTTCCAAAAAGCCCCAGCTGTTTATTATATTATAATAAGTTAACATATTAATAAATAGATGACTACTTATCGCCCACAGAGGACTAAATTATCGCTAAATTTAAAGAACATATACCTATTATTAACTTTAAGTTACATATAAACGTTTTGGGGGTGCTTATCGATATTATAGAATGGCTTGTGTTTAAACGCCTACCAGAAATGCACCAATTTTACTACCAATAAATTCGCAATACCTACCAGAATGGATAAATGCTCACCAAATTGTGTTTCCAGAAGTATTGTAGAAATGAAGCTATTTTCCTTTTTATGCTATGCCCTAAAAATATATAAACGCCTTTAAAGCTAATTTCAGACCAAATATTTTACATTATCGCTAAGTAGATATTATCAATATTTTGTTTCTCCACTTCCAATTTAGTAATTTTTGCTGAGGCAAAAAAGCAAATGGTCGAACGTACAATTATTTTTAATACCAAATATAATATTGCGTATTCCAAACACATGTTGCTTGTTTATTGTTTTATGAATTTGATTAAAACAGGGTGTGGTTTACATATATGTCTCCGGAATCATAAGTAATGATCGGGGGAGGGGGAGGGGGGGGGGGAGGAAAACTCACCCCTTCTGCAACTCCTATGTGCGGGAAATGTATAGTTCCTGAGTTATTAATGTTTTTGTCAATATAACCTCACTTCTGTTTTTCACTAATCCCTATTATTAATATTATAAATGTGAAAGTAACTCTGTCTGTCTGTCTGTTCCGTTTTCACGTAAAAACTACTGGACCGATTTGGCTGAAACTCAGTATATATATATTTTCGATACCGAGGATGAACATAGGTTACTTTTTATCCCAAAAAATGGGATAGTTTCCGGGATAAAATGATATTTGTCTGTTTGTTTGTTATGCTTTTACGGATAAACTACTGGACCGATTTGGCTGAAGTTCGGTACGTATGTAAATTAAATTGACACTGTGTACTGTTTTAGATTTCTTGTCTGTTTATCATTTTGTCTCTTTGTTCGGGATTCACGTAGAAACTACTGGGCCGTTATAGATGCGGTTTTCGTTGATCGAAAAGTTATTCTTAGACTTAAACTCTGCGCTACTTTTTATCTTGTGAATCCCGCGGGAATTTTTCTCGGAATGATTTAAAATGGCCAGATTAAATAGAATCGAATTTAATGTGATTTTTTTATTGATCGATAGCAAATTTAATATCATAAAATGTGTTGTTTTTTATCCCGGTTACCTCGCGGGATATTTCCCGGGAGCAATTTGAAGTTGTTCGGATGCATAAAAATTAGCTTATTCCGACATAGTTTCCACTAAATCAATAGTTAACATTCTTTTTAAAATTCTGCGGTATTTTGTATCCCGGGAATTCCGCGCTTCCAATTCAAGCGTAGACGAAGTCACGGGCATATCCTAGTAATAAATATTACGGCAAACATCTAGCGAAGGGTCTACACTACACCATGTGACCATCTGGTCGTATAATAATAAAACAAGTCGTATATTAAGAGGGCTATCGTGGTTAGTAACGTGCCGCATTCCACAGCTGCCTGTACTGATTGGCAGACTCCTAAAGGGTCAACATAATTAACGCCAGTAATTGGCAGGATACGCCAAGTCCAGTGACGGGACTCTTCGAGATGTTCCAATTAAATGTAGGCGCCAAATTAATCAACCCGATAAAGTAGTACATAATAATAGATAAAGACTGGCGGTATTTTATAGTAATTTGATAAAGATTAATAGATATCTTCTAAAGTGATTATATCATTTGGCGGCGGAATGAGCACACTTTAAAACAAGTTTTTTTGAAGTGAAACTTCTATATAGAGGGGGTCTTACGGATTTTTGGCTCACGAAAAGATGTCACAGTCACGTGGTCACCGTCACTAATTCTTACATTTTTAAACTCGTGATATCTTTCGAATAGAATGTCCGAATTGAATAATTCAAAAAGTTATATAAAGGTATTGAAGCACTCTTGAATATGAAGTAATTTATTTTGATAAGGATTAATACCAAGATACAAATAAAGAGCCTTTTCTAGCGGTGGCATTTTAATTATTTTTTTAAAATAAAAGAACACTTATTGTGGCATAACTATAATAATTAGACATATGCTGTCGCGACACCTTTTGTAAATAATGATGTGTTCTACAAAGTCGTAGTATATTGTTTCATTCTATCGTCAATAGTTTTCGCAGTGCACGCGATTTTAGGTATTTTTTACACCTTGCGTTACATTATTGGAGTTTTAGTAAGGATGCCTATTTTTTTTGTAAATATAATATAGCCTTTGTCATCCGGGAATAGTGTAGCTTGCCAACAGTTAAAGAATTTTTAAAATCGGTTCAGTAGTTTCAGAGCTTCTTCAATGCAAACAAACAATCTAATCTTTCCTCTTAATAATATTAGTCCAGATATTCATATCGAGAAATTTAAAATTAATTCAATATGTGCATATTAAAAAAAGCGTAAGATTTTGCGCCAGAAGTTGTTTAATAGAATTGGGAGCTGGGTTGCCCTAAAAAGCGCTTTATCTATCTCCAAAAGCGCTATTGAAGCCCCAGTGAGCCGAGCGCCGGGGAAATCCCCGGATATACCTCGTCCCTCTAATACCTAAAATCGCGTTCAGTGCATCGGAATGTGCGATGTTCCGAGCCGACATTAATGGAGACAAACTTAAGTTTGCATCGAACTATGCTTTGCTAATATTTTCTTAACTTTTTGCGCCTTGTACTCGTATACATAATAAAACTACGTTATTACCGCGCTTAAAAACGTTAAAACGTAGTTTTATTATAGTCGCAACAAAAGTGAACGACAACGAACGGCAAAACTGTTGACGTATAAAAATATTTGGTGCGTGTGTAGCGTATTACACCATTAAAATGTACCTAACCTAACTAAATCATAATTTGCAGTAAACCTGCGAAAAAACGAAATGTGTGCTGGGACACATATTAGAAGTGAAACTTCCACGGACAAGTGGAAAAACGAATCGCAACGGACAAGTGGAAAACGAATTGCAACGGATAAGTGGGAAAACGAATCGCAACGGACAAGTGGAAAAACGAATCGCAACGGACAAGTGGAAAAACGAATCACAACGGACAAGACGAAAATCTTCAACTGAAAAGTGACAAAATGAATCGCAACAAAATTTTAACTTGAAGTTTTACGGGCAGGATTTTAAATTGGACAAGTACATTAACAATCTGCCCGTAACACTTCAAGTTGAAATTTTGTTGCGATTCATTTTGTCACTTTTCAGTTGAAGATTTTCGACTTGTCCGTTGCGATTCGTTTTTCCACTTGTCCGTTGCGATTCGTTTTCCCACTTATCCGTTGCAATTCGTTTTCCACTTGTCCGTTGCGATTCGTTTTTCCACTTGTCCGTGGAAGTTTCACTTCTAATATGTGTCCCAGCACACATTTCGTTTTTTTTCTCAGCTAAAATTATTCGGTGGAACGCATAATCAACAGTTTTTCAATCTTTCGAAAAGTAAGTAGTACATTATTAAACGAGAAGTGAAAGTGACCTATTTAGGCATGAGATGGTTTGGCGCACGAGCGTAGCGAGGGCACTAATAGTTCGAGTGCCTAAATGGGCCTTTCACCCGAGGAAGCACTCTGATTTTCGTTTCGAATATGAGGATACTAAATAAAATTGATTCGTTAAAAACAACAACTACTTTTCTAATGAAATCAGGCGTTAAATTCATAACTAAATCCCATGAACTCATTTAATACGTCACATATGAAACGTCGAGTATTTTTTTTGTCTGTAGCATTCTAGCCGCCAGATTTTTTTGTTCCTGATGATAATAAATAGTTTGCTCAAATTTATGTAAATAAAATAATAATTTAGTAAAAAGTTATTTCTAAGTATAAAATATAAAATAATATTACAAAATTGTTGATATTTTGTAAAAAAAAGTTGGGACATAAGTCGCTTGTATTGTATTATCTATGGTTCGCATAGTATTTAAATTTTTTGACAGCAGGTAATTTGTTTGCCAGAGACAAAAATTGCTCTGTTCATTCCGGTGATCAGGCAACTCCATGCGTACTTTCAGAATATGAGAAATGAAAAATCTATTTTCAAATACAAACAACAAAAGTATAAATTAAAAGATAATCTTATATTAGTAAATAAACATTATAATAGTGTCAATAATTTACAAAGCGATTTAAATCTACGGGTTCTTCAAGAGCGTTACATGAATTCAAGACACACAACAACACAGACACGCGCACACACACACACCGCCACTAGATATCACTAAAAGGAGATAGATCCAAAAATATGTGTTGATGTCGTGAGGGAAATGCGTACTAAATTGTCTTATATAGAAATAGATAGAGATAGAGAGATATGTACTAAATTGTCTTATAATGAGCAATGCGGAAAATCATGCGAAGTGATGGATCAAATGTACCATCCCCGACTTAAAGCAAGTATGAATACAAGTATGAATGATGATCATATTATCATTATCATTATTAACAAAGAAGTTTACCTAAATACAAGAAACAATTGAATCTTTACACGGCCTTGACAATATCTAAACTACTATTCTATTATAACGAGTAAATATTTGTATTTTTATGTTTGTAACGAATAAACTCAAAACTACTGGACCGTTTTCAAAAAATCTCTTACCATTAGTATGCTGTTATTAATTATCTTTGAGTAACATAGCCTTTTATATGCCGTCCGGGCTTCATGTCCATGGGGTCGCTAGTAGTTCATATTTCGCCTCACTAACTTTACTACTTGCATACGATAAACGTAAAAAATCTATGTAGCTTTCAAGCCACTTTTTGTGACTCTCTGTGTCAAAGTATTGTTGAGATTTGCATAGTGATGAATGCTCTTTGAAACTGTAAAAACAGTGCACCAGCCTTGAAATCGTATTTCAGTACTCGTGACTTTCACACAGAGTATTCGCTAATTGACAAAATAAGCAAATTCTAACATAACCCATTTTGCCTTGTACGGTGCATCGAGCACTGAAAGAAGGCCATTTGCGTTCTATTCTATAGTTAGACGAAACGACACGGTTGATTTTCATACTAAATATCGTTATCTCAAACGTCAAGACTAATAAGAATTTTATTTCATTTTATCTAACTACTACATACCGGTATATTTTAAATAAATGATATAGATTTACGATTAATATAAATTTAATTTAAAAATTTATGTCATTATATTAATACGTGAAGCAAAAGCTTTGTACCCCTTTTTACGAAAATTGCGCGGACGGAGGAGTATGAAATTTCGCACACTCTTATAGAGTGAGATCCCAGTCACCCCAGACATACGTGATTTTAGGAAAGATGAATTTTTTAGGATCGGTAGTTGAACATAAACTTAGAAAAAAAACCGACTTCAAAAATTTAAAAGTATAAAACAACTTATTTCTAAAGCTATTATTATTAATAAATATTATCTAAAACATCTTGAAGTCGGTGCAAAGTGAAACATAAAAATTACTATATTTTGAAAATTACTAAGCACCGACTTCAAGATGTTTTAGATAATATATATTAAAAATAATGGCTTTAGAAATAAGTTATTTTATACTTTTTAGTTTTTGAAGTCGGTTTTTTAAACGAAGTTTTTATTTATTTATTTGTTACTTTTTAATGTCTAGCTATGGGTACGCCTACTAAAGGTGCCGCGCGGAATGAAATTTTTTTCATAATAAATGTTCATAAAATGAAAACTAGTGGGCCAAACTATGTCAATTTTTTAGGGGACCAAATGGCAGCTATTCCGCGTCGCACAAAAAAAATAATCACGTAAATCGGATCATAAATCTCGGAGTAATTGGTGAACATAGATAAAAAAAGATTCCGACGAATTGAGAACCTCCTCCTTTTTTTTGAAGTCGGTTAAAAAGAGTGGATACTCGCTAAGCTGAAAGCAGGGGCGTTTTACAGGTAACAGGTATCAAAGGTAGAAAAAAACCATGCTAACTTACGTCAACGTAGCAAGGCTAGTTTTTACTTATGTTTTATATATGATATTGTTATAAGCAAAGATATACAATTTCCAGACACTTCTGTGGGCCATAACTTTTGACAGACACTTTTAAAAAAAAGTGAGAACTTACGTCATTTTAAAGAGGTTGAATTTTATATATATTATCAAGTATAATATTTTAAAATATTTTCCAATGAGCCAGACAAATCTGACGGGCCAAACATCTTCCCACACTCGTTAAGAGTTCCGCTGTGTGAGGAAGCCCGAGAGCAACGTTTTGCAAACAAAAACTTAGTTGTAAGCCGAACGCAACGATGCTCTCAAAAACTCCCAATTAATAATTTATAACAACTTCGAAAGCCCCGCAGACACCTAGATTTACAAAGTTTAATCCGCTTTTTAATGGGGAGAGAGAAGAAATATTTAAGAAAAAATCAATTTTTAACAGTGAGATAAATCGTCATTTTATACTGCTTTTTTACAATAGCCAGGGTTGTGCGGTAGAGATCGCTAGGAAAAGTCATATACCATGACTTTCCCGGCATCCTATTATTTGGCATGGAGTAATACAATTAACAAAATACAAATATTTTTTGTCGAGTGTAATTACCTACTAAGCGAATTCAAAATATTTCCCCTCCCGTACGATCGATTCGAGTACGCGGCGACCACGCAACTTTTTTCTAATACTTACAATTTTAAACTCGTGATATCTTTTGAATGGAAAGTCCGAATTGAATAATTCAAAAGTAATGTAAAGGTATTGAAGCAGTTTTGATTATGAATTAATTTATTTGGATAAGGATAAATACCAAGATACAAATAAAGAGCCTTTTCTAGCGGCGGCATTTTAATTAATTTAAGAAAATAAAAGAACACTTATTGTGGCATAACTATTATAAGTTAGACATATGCTGTCGCGACACTTTTTGTAAATAATGATATGTTCAGCAAGGTCGTAGTACGTTATTTTATTCTATCGTCAATAGTTTTCGCAGGTTTTAGGTTTTTTTATTGCAGGAGTTCAGCAGACAGGCAGCCCACTTGATGGAAAGCGGTTACCATCGCCTATGGACATTTGCAACACCAAAGGCGCTACAAATGCGCTATTACTCTCTTAAGGGAGACTGGAACCTGGTCGCTAATGCCGGAACACAACCCAAGGTTGTTATGGCGACATACTTTAGACCAGGGGTGGTAGCCATCCAGTCGGGCAAATGCCCTACCACCTGGCTGTGAGTTATTTTGTCGCCTCTTACGACAGGCCGCCCGCTCGCAGGAAATTGTATTCTTTCTCTGTTCCTGCACGGATAAAAATTATCTTTACACCGTGGGTAATACTACTCATATATTTTGGATAATCGATCAGAAGCCAATCAACCAACAGCTCCAAGTATCCTATCCTTGCGGCATCAATCTCCTCCATCAATTCTAAATGTAGTAGTTGTATGACTTAGGACAGTTTACAAAGACAGTGTCGATATAAATTAATGATTATACAAATAAAAAACTGGTTTTAGTTAAATGAATTCGAAAACTCGCGCTTGTATTTGGTAAGCAGGAAAATATTCTCAACATAAAAACAATATCAAGGAGATCATTAACCATGACTGTGAAGAATAGGCTATACAAAAGACGTTTTACATTTATATGTCATTGCTCATGAAGATCGTCATTTGTCAACCTTCAGTTCATTGCAAATGTCAACGAGATGATGAAAATATACTGCCAATGACAAACCAAGTAGAAAAAACCTACTTCAGTACAAAGCTAGCTTTATTGAGATAATGATGCGTTTTACAAATACATAATTGCTTATGTAGCACCATTCGGTTGAGTGTGTGAAACATGCCTACAGGTGAAACGGTGAAATCATGGCAAACAAAGCGCAACACGTTTGTGGTGATTAGAATAGACAAGAAAGAAATCCATACATATATGCAAAGATATCATAGATAACGGTTAATTAAAATCACGTCAATTTAAATATTAAAAATGTAAACATTGTCCAACTCAAATCGTTTCAATCTATATTTATGTTCTATCTATATATCTTTAAATAATTGATAGTCCGGTGCCTTAAAATAAATGTATTACATTTATGATAATAAACAAATTTTGGGGTTTTTGTATTTCCTTATATTTTATTAGTATCTAGTAACACTTTGTTTGTTTGAACGCGCTAATCTCAGGAACTATTGGTGTGATTTGAAAAATTGTTTCAGTGATAGTGATACCCCATTTATCGAGGAAATTTTAAATGAAATTATAAATGTGCTGATTACATTTTTAATATTTAACGATTATCTCTAGTCAGATTTCAACTGGGTATTTTTTTGTCAGAGTTATTACTTTTGACACTAAGTTTACAACTTACCGCTACTTAGTATTAAAACTGTAACTGTTCCCTTAAGGGCGATATTTTATGTCGTTATTTAGAAAAAATACTATATATATATATATATATATATATATATATATATATGTGTGTGTGTGTGTGTGTGTGTGTGTGTGTATGTATATATATAAATTATACTCGTATATACTAAGCATTCGATATTTCTAAAATGTTGCATAATCCCAGTTTCAAGTATAGTTACATACAAACGACTACATGAAAGCATGGGATCTTTTTGCTTTTTGTATAATGGTTTAAGCCTTGGACCGTCTAATTCACTAAAATGCAGAGGTCACGGGTTCTATTCTGGCCAGCGAAAATTACATAAATGAAGTTTTACGTTATTTACTCTTATCTGAATGTTTGGAATGGGCACCCCGGTTTTTCATCACAAGAATAACTTGATTACATTGGAAATATACATCGTGTGTGTTTGTTTGTATGCCAGTTAAAAAAAGTGACAAAGTGCAATCGTTCCTTTATAATTTTATGGTCCCTTTCTCGCTTTTCTATCAAGAAATAGCCACGGGGACGTGAGCGAGTTTATCCCATACTTCAAACATGAAAGTTTTCACTATAAACCTTTGTTTATAACAAAGTTTAAAGGCCATAAATCTATAGCAGCGGTTTGTAAAAGGGAAGTCGTTAAATGTGCCTAAACTCGCTGGAAATAATAAAATTACGGAAGACTTATATCTAATAATGGGAAAGATATAAACAGGAACTGTGTATGAGAACTATTGGCAATTTGTTGAGCTATAAAACTTCAATCATAGATTCCCATTAAAAGACTCGTTTTTTAAAACATACAAAACCAACAGAATACCCTGAAAGAAATATAACAAGAGACTAATTAAAAAACTGTTATATACCGACAAAGAAATGCGCAACTGGTTTATTATTATTATTAATTTTTGCCATTTGGACTTCTTTTGTTTACTTTGTGTTTAAAATTTGCAATTCCTGATATTATTGTTGACATTTGTAGAATAAAGACTTGTCGTAAGTAGATCTTGTCAATTTATAGCTAAAAAAATATAGTTAGTATTGGGCGAGCGAGATACTGAATACTGAACTTCATTTAGGCAGCTTCTTAAGGTATAATACAAAATCGTCATATGAGTAATAATCAATGAATAGAATAGAATAATATTTCATTTGATTCGGAAAACAATCTCGTAGATATAGAGCCGTAATATAACACTATCGAGCATCGAGTATCCTATCCAAGTAGTACAAGGTGGAATTACATCTGCCTGTAGCGCGTTTCGCAGAAGTGTCTAGTGAAATAATGTTCGGAGGAAATCTGTTCGGGCCGCTTTACGTCGGTACCTACTCAGAATAAGTCCACTTTTACTTTCGGTCCGTTCACCTGGGCCGAAGCGCTGCGGTCGGCGGCGCGCCCTACATACCAGAACGCTGTTTACCTCAGAGGTCCCCAAACTTTGTTGCCTCGTAAATCAGTTATCAGCATGTTCTATTTAGAGTACTACCTACATGGTTTATCCACTTGGCAGTGAATAATAATAATCTTTAATAATATAACAAAAAGATTACTTCAATGAAATGTTTCTTAATTCAGTTTGTAGATTCCTAATTTCTTCATCCTTTTTATTGCATCTTATTACTATGTTCAAAATTGCAAATATATCACCCAGTTACTCTTTGATTGGTCAGTGTCATTTGAACATGCAGAATATAAATATGTTTAGTTTAGTGATAAAGCCCCAGTTGTATACAAGAATGAACACCAGGGTTTTATTTTATAAACATTTTGGAAATCAATGATTTACCTGAAAAACACTACTCTAAAAAATAGATTACATATTAGGGATGAAACACCTAATATTATTTTATAAACTTATTCTTAGATCAAATTCATAGATATTAGCATTAATAATGTAAAATAGAAGCTTGATGTGATGTGAATGAAGTGATGAATCAAGTGATGAAGTTGGTATGATGATTTTATTAATATACATAGTACAAGTATAAAATAGAACCAAATTTAAAAGCTTTACATACACATACTTAAATTAAGTCCAAATAAAATAAGATACTAATCTCACTAATAAGTATTGTAGATTTGATATATATCTATCTTATCATATATCCTTATGATGCACATTCCCATGATAATTCTACACAGAATTTAAAAAAACAAGTACAATTCAAGAAATATCTAGACATAGTAAAGACAAAAACTATTTCTATATTAATAATAAACCCTCTAATAACAGAATTTAATTACATTTCCTTTCACTATACGTACACATTTTCTATGAAAACTACTGAACATAAATCACTAAGCAAATTTTGCACAACATATCAGTTATCAGAGCATAACATACCTTGTATTGAACATTTTATTGTATGATATTACAAAAGATGTCTGTCTAAATATATGGCATAAAGAAAGAAGATTATGAAGTGATACACAGCTCTATCACTAGTCAAAGTTTCTTGTAAAAAAAAAAATACTTACAACAGGTCATGATAATTTTAAAGAGCATTGTTTAATTTAGCTGTCAAGAGACAATAAACCTTGTTTGAGAGAAGAAACAGTTACCCACATTCTGTTGGAATGTAGAGGTATGACAGCTCACTGGGTGAAGAAACTGGATACACCAGATGAAGCAGATCTCAGGAACTACTGGTCTGATTTGAAATATTCTTTCAGTGTAAGATAAACCATTTATCGAGGAAGGCTATGGGCTATATATCCTCAAACCAAGACCAATAGGAGTGGAGCACCAATGAAGAATGTTTCAAAATCAGGGGTGTTTTAAAAACAAATTCCTCACGGATGATATCTTGGCACAGCTAGTTATTAAAAAAACCTAAGAAGCTGGAAGACTTCCTACAAGGATCTGCACCGGCTATAGTTTTCTTTGGCACAAAACAAATTTTTTTAGGGAATAATAGCCCAACCTGGAGACCTGTGGCAACTAGCTTTTTACTGGGCAATTGAAGGGTGTAGTTGCAAAATCCCCTAAAATAAGTGAAAGGTCATAACATTATAGCAAATTTTGAGCCTACATCCCTCTATTATAATGTCTAATATTAGTTTTCTATTATAATAAAATTTATGACTTGAAAAATATTTACTTATTTGTATGGGAAGCAAATAGATTCCAAATCCTAATGAACAGATTAGACTAATTTTTATTTGAACTCATTCCTAATCATTTATTTACTGTTCTTTCTAAAGTGCTTAATTAAAAAGTAAATAATATCTCATTAGCATAATCAAGTAAACCCTCTATTGTAATCCCTAATTATTAGCAAAAGATTAACAATTATATAAAAAGATACAATTATTATTCTAATATTATCTAAACAATTTCCACAAAACAGAAGTTTAGCATTGCAGCTTAGGAGTCCGTGATTTTTATTTTATATATATATATATATATATATATATATATATATATATATATATATATATATATTAGCACTGAATAGTAGAGCTGCAGTGGTAGAATGGAACATACTCAACAAAGGTCAAGTAAAAAGGACATCAAATAAATATGCATTAATAAAGAGACTAATGAAAGTAAATAAAGATTAGAGAAATAAATTTGTCAGGATTGTCACATGTAGAGATCAATTGTCTATACCCTAATTGCCTACCTATAAGGGAAAGAACTGTGATAATAATGTATTTATGAAAAAATAAGAGCTGGATTTAATTGAAAGTTTCATAATGAGATGTTTTCTATACTGCCTTGAGAAAATATCATGGAATATACATAAAGTTTAAGTAAGAAAAGTGTCATCAAAATCATACCTGACCAGAGTCAGGTATGATTATTTTATTCAATTCTTAGTTTATATACTCTCAATAAGTGTAATCTTTGGTTCATACTTCAAAACAAATCTTTTACAATATCATCAACACAAGAAGTTATCTGTTCAAAATAAAAACATAATCCACAATTAATGACTAACCTGGCAAAGCAAATTTTTATTGGTGGTATGCTTATAATATGCAATGCTAATGCAATGCATAGATAGATGCCATTCTAAAGTATGAGGCATTTTAATGTTGGAGATCAGCTAAAGAATCCTAGTATTTTCTGAAGTTTTTGAGATTAGTATGCACATAATTAAAATTATGTTACTTTTAACTGCTACTACTACTAACTAAGACTGCTATTGAAAAGTAGCCAAAACTTCAAAATCAAAAACAAATAAATTCCACATTTAAAACCATTACAACACAGTTTTAATTAAAGAATCCTATGAAAATATCCTGTTGTAATCCAGTACATATAGAATGAAAGATAGTGTTATGTAGGATATCAAATAATGACTATAGTAGAATTATTTTGTGCGTGCAGTTTGGGTCATAAATCAAACTCGGACTCAGCCCGGCTAGGGCGGTGAGCATGTTGCGCGGGCGGAACGCCATTATCGATACAAACTCATTCTTATCAAAGAAATATTCATTCATTCTTATAAAAATCATTATTATCTTTTTTGCTGTTAATAAAATAAACTTAGATGTAAATATTTATATTTATTTTTTATATAACTTGTTACATTCTTAACTTTTGTACTTATAGTTTTTAATACATATAGATACCTAATTAATAATTTATTTTAAATCATTATTATTCTTATTTTAATACATACATTGTTTTATCTATTTTTTTCTTTCATTTTTATCACTAACCCACAAAATGACAAAACCAAATACACTATCGATAATGCTTATCGACAACAATAATGCGCAATCACTATGCCCGCCCATAAGGCCCGTGAGTGGAAGAGAGAGCGAAATACTCTGATTATTTATAACTCAAACTGCATGGACAAAATAATTCTACTATAGGTAAGATTATTAAACTTAATATTTTGTTATAGCATAAATAATAATAATAATTGGCAGACAAAAACACATAATTATTGTATATCCTCAAATTAAGCAAGTTATGCTTGTGTTATGGGTAATATACAACGGACCACTCTGGGGCCGATCCCAGACCATGGTAAATAATGGAGAAAATATGGTTCCGAAATTTACTATACCGGGAATCGAACCCGGAACCTCAGGTTGCAGTGAGGTAGGCCATCAATTGCTTAGCCCGCTCAACCACAGAGGCCATCTTATTCATCAGCTGTATTAGGTACCTTTGTACAGCAATTTTGAATTCTAGGATAACAATTACTTTAATTATTGTAATATAGATATAAGTATTCTCAGATAGACTGCTGTAGTGATATATACAATTTAAATGAAAGTAACACAATTAATGGCAGTAATTTCCATAAAAAAACATTATTTAATGACCCTACCTCACTCAGACACACAAAAGCAAATGGTGAAAATCCATATAATTAATGTAGATTTCTCTTTCATTTCAATTAAACAATTGCAGTTACATACATGATGACTGGTCTTTGTAAACAAACAGTACCCTGACAATTCTTATAAAGGTGCTAATGAAGTGGTAAGAGTTTATAGACCAGAATCAAAACATTCAATGTTTATGAATGAATCATAGAAAATAATGACTTTCACATGCTTCCATAACAGAAATAATGTAAATATTAAACAGTACCAACCACACATTATTGAGGAGAATGAAATCAAATTACAAAAACAGCAATTTGTCTTAGTAAAAGTTAGTTGGATTTATGTTTGTATTCCTATGTTAATAAGGTATAAAATCTGTGAGGAATCCGAGAAATATCTAGCGCAAATACGTTTGAACATTCACTTGTAGTTTTGCTAGTACTTTTGTTATCAAATTATCTATTATACAAACCTAAAGTCCAGACTGAAGTTTCTTTGATGCGCATTTTGCTTGGTACTCCGGGAGTCTGTACGACTTCCGTGAACGGGCACATCCTCCAACATGCTCACACACTCGTTGTTGCCGCACAACACAATATCCCCATATCACAACATCATCATCGTAAACGTAAAATCACAAAGTAAATAACAACATGGCGACCACATAAATATTATAACCACCAACTCGCATTTGGGTTCATCAATTTAACAAACAAAACCGAACTATCCTACTCACAGCCGCTGGTATTCCTAGTAAAGTGGTTTTTGATTTACAACTACAAGGCGATTTGAAACGTAGATTTTGAAACCTGTTATCGGTTGGCCTACAAACGTTTTTAACTAGGGATTTTTAAACTAAAACCAAACAATTCAAAACACTAAAATTAATTTAAAATAAAAACCAACTGCTAGGGTAACACAAAAGAAAGTCTTCAAAATTAAAGAAATCGATGACTCTCTGTTGGAGAGGACATCATCAAATCATTCTTTTTTTTTAATTTTAAATATTTCATTAACTGTCATATGTTTTTTAAATTGTATGGCTTGGATAACAGATCTATATGCCAAACTTATTCTATAATACTAACGACTAATGTCACAACTGTGAAACTATCATTGGCAAAGCAACTATCGTCTTTATTTTAATGAAACAGACTTGAAATTACTAACAGAGTGTAGCATCTGTGATGCGAACTGTAACTAAATTATATCAAATAAAATTCATAGGTTTTATAGGAAAGTTATGCAGCAGATTAAAATCTTATTTTTTGTTATGTACTCTAATCTGGATGTTACAATAAAATAAATAGAAACGACAATCATCCTCTAAAAACCTAACTCTGAACAGTTCTTAAGAATCGCAACAAAATGACCTGTGGGACCATCTAAGGTTTAGGAGCTAATATAGAGAACTATCTTAACACGGATTTTTTCATTTATTTATTGTACCGCACGATAAATAACATATCACGATTCCCACTACGAGCAAACTATTAAAATTTTAATAAACAATTATTTAGGATAATTAGTTATCATCACTCAGAAACCAAACAGAAAGAAACTTTCGACTATTCGTCACTTATGGTCGGTTTATATATCATGTCTTTATTCATTTGCCTTACTATCTTTTGAATTTTGATAGGTATTGCTTGTATAAAACTTATGACAAATGAATGGTTGGTAAGATATAAGAACGGGTCCACCAACCAGTTGGTGACTACTCGAAAATGCAATGTTGGCAATGTAATTGTTAATATCTTTGAATATTTGTGAGTGACTAATGAATGTGGATAATTTGAATTATAGGAATAACTTTCAACAAAGCTTTTTATTTCCTCAATAAGATAGATCTTAGTATTTATAATAAATATGATACAAAAATGTGCACATTATGACATATTATATTGGAAATAATATACTTTGACACAGTGATTTCATTAACATGACCAGATAAAATCCCATTATTCATTTAAGGAAATTGCTCCAAAGCTCTGAAAAACTAGTTGGAAAATGTATTATATATTTTATTTGTATGGTGCAATTTACTTATATAGTACATATTTAATTTGATTATTGCTAAAGTTATTATAATACGGAATCTATGTAAGCTGGTCACACTAACAGTCATGTTTCAAAACAAGACACACTGTGTCAATGGCTCTTTACTTAGATTAATATTTGCTTACATAATTAAATTATGCAAACCTCCCTTAAATACAATTAATCATGCTAACACTATTTATAGACTATTAAACTTATTTCAAGGTTTCGGTGATGATTCTTGTGATTGCCTTGAAGGTTGCCGCTTATGTACATTAGGTTTCCTAAGCCTGTGATAATTGGGCATAACTTTGCTGAGGAAGTCTAATTGAAGTAATTGTGAGGGTTGCTTCTCAAGTGCTTCTCTGATATGTTGTTCTGATCCCCAAATCACAGTATTGTCTACTAAAGTTTGTGGTGCTGTCAGTTGGCAAGCTGCTCCTGAAAAAGAAATTCAGATATGGATTTCATATTTATAATATAGTTAACTAACTCGGCATATGTTGCAGTGTCTTTTCTATGTGTTTACCATAATTTACTTTATTTAAGACAACTCGAACACCTCCTGTTGTCCAACTTAATGAAACTATTTGCCTGGAGTCATAAGAAAAAGCTGCCTGTGTCCAGCTTGAGTGCGGGGGTGATGGCCTAATACAGAGCAAAGTATCTAGATGCCCCGAGTTGTCTTCGGCAATGTTAAGTAGCTGGTGGACTTCCTGGAGGAATTGGGCTGGGTAGAGTAACCCCCCCTCCACCCTTGCACGCAAAATAGGCGCTATATCGTCGAGTTGCGGAAACCACCCTCTTGCAGAAGAAAAAGAACAGTACTATACAAACTTTTAACTTAATGTATGTAATAACGTATGAAGTAAAGAACATTCTTTCAACTTTCAACATTATTGCAACATAACATTATTTGCAATTTCCTAAACTAAATAACTTCAACTATAACCTTGAATAACTTTTGAAGGAGTCAATTTAGCCGAAAATGTTAAGAGACTTTGTAGAGCATTTGATTTCCCATAAGAATATTTGTATCTTTTCCGAGTACTGACTTTTACATGAATAAAAAAATTGAAAATTTGTTTTAATTAGACCTTTTTATAGCATTCAATATCCCTCAAAAAAGTTCTTGGAGTCAATTCATTTGAGTCAATAGTTTGGCAGTTCTGAGACAAAACCAGCTCTGTAAAAAGAAATCTAAATTTGCGATGATAGACCTCTTAATATTAATATTAAGGATTCAAATTCTCGTAATTTTTTGGCACCCCAAATAATATTTTCAATATATTACAAAAATTGACCATTTTTTGACCCAGGCTAATATCCCACTACTAGCCTAACCATTTTTGGTGGAACAGACAATTTACCTCACAAACATCTAAGGCAAATGTCAATATTTACATTAGTTTCATAATATTCCATGTTTTTGAATATTTTCCTTCATGATCAGCACATAATGACAGATGAATGAGCTATAGAACATTTATAGAAGTTATGTGTATGCAAAGCATATTAGACCTTAAAACTACTTAATTTAGACTTGCTTTTACAAATAGCAAGCAATGAAGAAATGATGGAAATATACAAAATGACAATCAAACAAAAGTTACTTGCACATTTTCTCAATGTTTTCGAATAGGTACTACTTATTACACATTATGTAACACAGGATATTACAAATTAAACTATGTTAAATGAGATCATCTATACATATAATAAAATTGTAGAGGTCAAATTTCTGTACAATTTAAAAAATGCTAAAACCCGAGTCAGGGGGATGTAAGAAATGAAATAGAAATAATTTAGATTTTTTCAAATTTGTTGTTTCTCTGTTTGTCTGTCTGTTTGTACCGGCTAATTGCTGACTAATTTACATGAAATTTTGTATGGGGATAGCTTATATCCCTGGTCAACATATAGGATACTTTTGATCCCGAAAAATTAAAGAGCTCCAGTGGGATAGTTAAAAAACGGCACCACGCGGATGAAGTCACAGGCAGAAGCTAGTAAGTATATATAGTTTTAATCTGTAAGTTTATTTATATATTGGTGTACAATATACAGAAATCTATCTATCCTTAATGGAAAACATTATTTAATTTACCAATAACACATCCACTCCCAATCCTGACATCAACTCCAACAAATGACTTGCACTCAAATACATTGCTCTCTCCGACATGACCACAGGCAGATTCAAGTTTGCATCCTACTTCAAACACATTGTGAGCACCTATGAACAGAGGCTTTGGTGGATTCTCTTGTTTATCACTTTTTCTGTAAAAAATAATTAAAATAATGGAATCTTCATCATAAAGTAAATAACAAAATATCTGCTTTTGGAAAGTTTTGTTGTCTATTG
Organism: Dendrolimus pini; assembly: GCA_949752895.1. Classification (NCBI taxonomy): domain Eukaryota; kingdom Metazoa; phylum Arthropoda; class Insecta; order Lepidoptera; family Lasiocampidae; genus Dendrolimus; species Dendrolimus pini. The sequence continues at coordinate 18,610,756 of OX457132.1, read as the reverse complement.
TTCTCTATAAACAGCAATAAAAAAAGTTAAATGCATATCACAACTATATTGAAAATCCAAATGATGGCCATCAACAGCTCTGTATGGCTTGGTTATAAACACTCTTTTCATTTCTCATACTTGGAAAGTATGCTTAAAGTTATTTGATGAGAGGGATGAGAACAGTACTATTCATCTCTGGGAAACCATTATCCCTGCTGTCAGAAAATTTCAAAACTGGAGACCAAATCCAAACTCTTTATACAGCCACTGTTAAATCACGGTATAATATTGTATTGAAAATTATTGTAGCAAGCGGATACTAATCCTTTGCAGTTTGCAGGTGTCTTATTACCCTTTGAATTTGAGTGATTTATTGTTCGCGGTCTCTTCGTTCATACTGCCGTAAGGCATCATAGGACTTTCTTTCTCTGTTGGTATTTCATCTAAATTCTTAGAAGCAATTAATCTGACCATTTAACAATTTCAAGAACCAGTGGGTGGGCATGTTGCTAGGAGGCTATATCTAATTTACAAATGGACGAGGGTCGGTCAGTTGGGAAATGCCCCAGTCATGTTTTGACTGTGAATGAGGCATTACCTAATGCATTTTCTGTGCAAGTATCTTATAACTAAGAACTTTGCGCGATTTATGTAATAATGATTTTATGCCCGATGGTTTGCTGTATTATTGTATTCAGCTATACTTGTAAGAACTATGAATTACGTGTGTGTACAACTAGTAAGCTTTGTGATAATTTCAATAGAATTTTCGAATTTACATCCTACAAATTCCTAACAATATGAACAATTTTGTAACATGATTTTATACTTATTACTTACTTTTCACTAAATTATTATTATTTTACACAAATTTGAGCTAAATATATCATCAATGATTAAAAAATACTGGCTGGTAGAATACCACAGAAACGAAATTTACTTGATCAATATAAATTGTACAAAATGAGTTCATCAGATTAGGATATGAATTTAAAGCAGGATTAAATATTTCTGCCCTTTTGAGCAGTATGCCATATGTGCTTTATATAACACAAGTTGTGACTAAAGATTGAAACACTATTTATATTAGTTTGGCAAAACACACAGGCTTTGTGAAACATCTTTTGCCTCTGCTTTCTAAATGACCAAGTAACTAAATGTTATTTGCTATGTCAATACACAAAATTCCAATATTCTTACAAATGGTGTATCTATAATAATAATCTTGGAATTATTGCGGCAGAAATATATAGGTTTTGGCCGAAATGCTAACTACTAATATATTACTATTAGACTACTTGTTGTAACACTGTTTGAAGGTAACTCGTTAAAAGTTAAAAAACATAAGTTTTAAATCTTTTTTGTAAAATAAGACTGTAAGAATTTACTACTGACTTGTGTATGATGGTAGAATACTCCTCGATGATACAGTATTCAGCTATGATTATTGGACCACCTTCAGCGATTATAGTAACTCTTGGATGTATAACTGTCCCACCACCTATAGTAATGTCGCCTTCAAGGGTGCAATCTTCGCATACTGTAGCTCCTGGCTGGATTTTAATGCTGTGAATTATGGTACAATTACATGAACATTTAATGGTCAGGAAAAAAATCATTCCACATCACTTAAAGGAGCCATAAAATCAAACGTACTTATACGACATTTCTGTAATAAACTTGTGAAATATCTAAGCTTATAATGTATTTCTGGTTCTTATCAAAAATCTAGTCGTATTGTTTAGTTTATAATTAACGTGTTAATGTTAAATATAGGTACTACGATTAGGGCGTTCCACTAGTAACGCACAACGTCCAAAATGCTCAGTTAGCAGTTCCACAAGGCGACCGCGAGCGTTGCGGTCGTGGCGAAAACGTCACTAATGACGTCATCATTTTCGATCACAACGCCCGCAACAACCCATGTCAAAAGGTGGGTCGAAGTCGTAGGTAGACAGAGAATCCTATTCTCTGTCTACGGTCGAAGTGGGCGTTGACCACAGAGCATTAATTCTCTCTTGTCAATACGTTGACAAAGGCGCGAATTTTGAAACAAAGATGGCGAATGGAAAAATATCTTTCTTTATTAATTTTGTAAAATTAATTTTAATGTATTTTGAACAGCCATCTATCATTTTCCTTTATTTGTTATTTACATAATTTATTTCTAATCAGTTTTCAATATCGCTGACTTGAATATAATTATATAATTAATGAGAAATTCATTGTTTGTAGACACATAGCTTTTGCTGCAGAATTATACGAAAGATTTATAACTCAGAATTCAGAATTATAGATAGATAGATAATAGGTAATTTTCAATGTATTTCTTGAAAGGCTTTTAAATTCTTTATCTGAATAACGATCGACTATATTTTTATATTGTGTAATACGTGGCCTGAGATCACGTTTTTTAGTATTACGTTTTATAAACTTAACGTCCACTCTTCATCTGAGCTAGACGAATTTGCTTTCTTCTGAATTATTACCGCGATGAAGTAGTAAGGATATTTTGTATTGTATTGTAATGACATTTTGTATAATTAGCTATATTTCTTTTAACATAAATTAGTCAAACCTACACATTGAAAATGGCGCGATTTTCATATCAACCAATGACATTTGCGTATGACATTAACGCTCCATAACCCGTATGTATGTGGAGTATGACATTAACACCTGGGATTAATGACATTTGTTTTTATTAGAAAAAAAAATCGTGGTAGCCGGGAACGACAAAAGTGTGTTTGTTTTGTAATAATTTTAAAAACTCTACAGTCTACATATCTAAAAAGAAAAATTATACTTGTCAGTTTTACAAATCTTGGTAAAATCTTGACAAAGTGAAATGATAGATCATTTCACTGTGTTTATTTGTTTTCATTTTTATAGATAAATGTGGTTTCGTTTTTAGTATTTTAGTTATGGATCCTGTTTTTCCGTTTCCATTCCAACCTTATGATATCCAGGTCAAGTTTATGAAAGAACTTTATGAAACTATAGAAAATAAGAAGTTGGGAATATTTGAGAGTCCTACAGGAACCGTGAGTATGGTTTTTTATCCTATATGTCATTTGTTATACATTTACACTTTAAGTTCTTATTACTTTCAGGGTAAATCTTTAAGTATATGTTGCAGCGCCCTTCAATGGCTTAAAAATACTAATGAGAAGAAACTGAAACAATTAGAAAATGAAATAAGCTTACTTAAAATTGAAACAGCCAATTCAGAGAGTAAGTATCCAATTAATTGTTAATCATTGTTATTAGAATGACATTTATTTTGATGACCAATAAAATGATATATATTTTTAAAATGGAAGAAATAAAAACAAATAGTTCATAAAATAAGCTGCAGTTAAGTTATTCCATTAATTTATTAATCCATTAAAATGCACATTTTTAATAGGTACAGATGATTGGCTCACTGTTGAATATGAGAAAATAAAGAAAAATCAAAACTTAATTTCTCTTCAGCATCAGTTAGATAAAATTAAGAAAAGAAATGATCTCTTCAATGAAATGAAAAACCATGTTGCAAGAGACAAATTAAAATTGCAAAATAAAACCATTGATCATTACTTTCATAATGATAAGAGTAAAAGAGATATTGTGAAAGAGAATGTAAATTCTGAAAGTGAGAATGATGTGGATAAAGAAGATAGAGATTTGATATTAGATGAGTTGGAAGAAAAAGAAAATGTGTCTGATAATGAAGACTTTGAAGAAAATAAGATTGATGATATCACTAAGGTAGATTAATAAAAGTATTTGAACATTCTATTTGGCAATATTCAAAAACAATAGATCAATTGTTACTTTTGGAAATTTACATTTAATTATAATATAATAATAGTAACAGATTGTATAATGGTTTATTTGTAATGTTATATTTCTTTTTGGTCTAATGTTTTGATGACTATGGTAGCCTTTTTCATAGAATTATATAAAATTCATATTAATAATTCATATTAATGTTTCTGAAATATGTTTAAATTTATTGTTATGCAACTGAAACACACCATAAAAATGTAAGAAAATACTAATCAAGATATACTGTGACTTTACACTTTTCTGTATCAAATTGTCTGGACACATCATTTTTAGGATTAGTTCTCTTAAAGGTCAAACTGTGGACATTTTTTTGATTTATTGGAGGCAACCCTTAATGTTAATATTGATTATATTTCATGTAATTCATCCAATATTTTACATAATACATTGACAGTTAAATAAGCCGAGATAGATACTTTTTCTGGTCTTACATAAGGGAACATAACTATAGCCCATACAGGAGTGGAGGGAGCTCTTCAAAATACCACACTCGGTCACAGGGGGGCTTTGCTTAGCTTTTCATCACATAGTCAATATCCTGTAGGAAAATCTCATTTCACTCACAAATGACAAGACTGATGCATCCCTGGAGTCAAGTGGCAAGTCCTGTCTTAATAAACACAAATTGAATAAACAATACATTGTACTTTCTGTTTGCAAAAAAATATTTAAAAGCATATTTATACAGTGCTATGTGAAAACTAGAGGAGAGATTGACACAATATGGGAGGGAACAGTCAATACAACTGAGATACTTTATAAATTTACAGAACACCCAGCCTCATCGATTTTGTGTGAGTGTACCAGAAAAGGAGTCAAATACTGCATTAATTATTGTTTCAAAAATATTTAAGATGATTTCTATCATATTTTAAATTTAAATGATAAGACATTAATTTAACGTTCTTAACTAACTGCTCAAACTGTAACTGTAAAAATTAACTGTTCTTTTATATGTAAAAATATTAGTATTTATTGTAACCGTTTTTCCGCTTCCCTAATTAATACAGTTACATAATACATAAACTACAAGTGATTCTCATGCTAGAGCTAATATCACAAGAGGTATTCCAGACATGTCATGTACCATTAATAAAACTATTCCAGGTATACATAAGTAGCAGAACTCATAGTCAGTTATCACAATTCATTGGTGAAGTTAAAAGGACAGTATTTAAAGATGACACAAGAGTTGTAACACTGGCATCAAGGCAGCATTATTGTATAAACTCAGATGTTACAAAATTAAAGAATGTTAATCTCATAAATGAAAGGTAAACAAAATCATTCTCTATAACTTTTGTTATAGGATTTCTAAAGTATGTATTGTGGTTTACAGATCAATAACTAGTGTGTTACTTTCTTATACTACTAACTAAACTAGTGTTCAGCATGAGCAACGCTGTAAATAGCCTTTTATGCACTCTTTGCGAGCTTCTACAACTGTGCCCTTGTTTTTTTAAATATTATATCGAGGGGTGAAAGGCTATTTGGTTTAAGCGACATCTAGGGCGATATTGAGTTATATACATATTCGGAATCAGCGAATTTTTCTCCGTCGAATGATGCCGGATTCATTAAAATCAGAGCATTTTTTTGGCGTTTGAAACAATACTATTTTTCTGTTGTTTCCAAAGTAGCAGTGTATTATACGACGTGGATTTTGCATATTTTTTTTTGTAATATACTTGAACCATACAATTATATAAAGAACCGAGACATGAACCAATTACCCTTCGTCAGATAAATAATTCAATAAGAGTTAAAGCGTTTTTCCTATTTTAAATTTTTATTAAGGTGTAACTTGAATCAATTTGACTTCCACTAATTACACGGTGTGATGTTACTTAAACCATTTGTCCGTCACCCAAATACGACACGGAGCGTCGCTTAAGCTCTTTCAGCTGCATCTATTTACCACGCAGGGTGCTACTTAAACCAAATAGTCGTTTTGTTTCCACATATTTTGTTTAGTTGTTGAAACATTTTGTTGCTATTATTTTTTTAATTGGATGTCACTTAATACAGGCGATAAAATGAAGTGAAGAAATTTGAAACATTTTTTCAATTTTAACAAAAATACGAGTCGGTCGTTCAATCATTAAATTTTAATATGATACATCTTATTCATGTCACATGATACCATATTTATTTAAATCTGCAACACTGCAATTCTAAAGATGTCCTACTGGATACTGATGTAGAGGATACAGTCGAATAAAATGATAAATAAATACGTTATTTCCAACTGCGTTATGATTATTATCAAGCATTGACTGTTTTATAGTTACTACAAATTTTCTTTCTTGATTTTTATTTTAAGCAGGGGATATTCTTGCTAACCCACAAGAGGTTTTAGCGCGATGGAGTGAATATTTTAGAGAAATGTATGATAATATCTCGGATGCTGGCACCACGACTGACTGACTGTGACCGACTTCGAGAAGTCAGCATCCGAGATCACTTTGGAAGAGATCGAATGGTCGATAAGAAGTCTGAAAAATGGAAAGGCAGCAGGAATCGATAGTGTGTCTGCTGAGATGATCAAATATGGTGGAACCTGCGTCCGGGACGCTTTCCTGTTCTTATGCAACTTGTGCTGGAGGACGGGAAAGGTTCCCAAGGACTGGAGGCGCGCTGTCATCGTGCCCTTGTATAAAGGCAAGGGGTCACGTATGGAGTGCGCCAGCTACAGGGCCATCAATTTGATCAGCACAGCATCTAAAGTGTATGCGAAGATTATTGAAAGGAGAATGAGAGTGGTATCCGATGGATTACTGTGGGATGCACAAGGGGGCTTCAGAAATGGAATGTATGGATCAAGTTTTTTCGCTCCGCAATATCGTGGAGAAGCAGCTGGCTATGGGCCGGAAGGTTTTCTGCGGTTTTGTGGATCTAGAGAAAGCATTTGACAGGGTTGTGCGGAAGACCTCTGGGACATATTGCCCGGATATGGGATCAATGGCCAATTGCTGCGTGCTGTGCAGTCCACTTACGAGGACTGTATGGCATGCGTGCGAGTGGACGGCAGCCTGTCGCCCTGGTTTAACGTCAATATTGGCATCCGGCAGGGCTGCATGCTGTCGGCTTTGCTGTTCATCCTATATCTGGACAACTGTCTCCAGAGATTAAGATTGATAGATGTTGGGGTGCGGATGGGTGATCTAGTTGTTAGCACTTTGCTTTATGCGGATGATGCCGTGCTTTTAGCCGAATCGCCATCAGAACTGCAAACACTAGTTACAATGATGAAAGATGACTGTCAGACGAGAGGCTTACATTTGAATGCCAAGAAAACAAAGGTTATGGTGTTTGAAAGAGAAGAAACCAGAACGAATGCAAGGATAATGGTCGATGATGTTATGCTGGAACAAGTAAATGAGTTTGTATATCGTGGATGTGCTTTTAGCAGGGATGGAAGGTACACCGCTGACATAGAAAGAAGAGTAAATTTGGGGAATAGTGTGAATGGAGCGTTAGGTAAACTTCTAGGCGCTAAGAACCTCAGCCAGAAAGCCCAGCTTGCCATACACAACGCGGTGCTGGTACCTACGCTCACGTATGGAAGCGAGAGTTGGGTATGGAACAGAGAGCATGAAAGTAGAGTAAACGCAGTCGAGATGCGTGCACTGCGCAAAATCTGCGGAGTGACGCTCGCGGACCGCGTTCGTAATACCGAAGTAAGAAAGAGAGTTGGTCTGAAAGAGAGTGTCGGGGTGAAGGTAAGGAAAGGAATGCTCCGGTGGTTCGGGCATGTAGAAAGAATGTATGATGAAAGAATGACTAAACAGATATACAATGCAAAAGTGGATGGATGCAGAAGTCGCGGAAGGCCACGACACACCTTCCATGATCAAATTGATCGTGTATTAGCAGAAGGTGATGTCAGGAGCCTTAAGAACAGACGAGCGTGCATGACAAGAGCTATGAATGTCAAAGAAGCAAGTGAGGTGTGTAAGAATAAGCCTATATGGCGCTCTGTTGTTCGTACCTACCCCGCAAGAGACCTGGCGTGAAGTTATGTATGTATGTATGTATGTGATTTATATTTTGTTTTTATTAGTTTGAAGTTTAACAATTATTGGTTGTGATTAATTATAGTTTTAGTAAGTTTTATGACATCTAATCTTAAGTGATACTGAATAAATAATACCTAATTTTATTTGATGTTCCCACATCGAGACTGTTCTACTTAATTATTATTCTACATAAATACTTTTACTGATGTATGTATTCCTTTATTTATTCAATACTAGCGGCCCGGCGCGGTTTCCGTGGTTATATAGTGTCATGTTGTATAGCCTATAACGATATATCCAGGTTGTTTTAAGAGCCTTTGATAGTATAAGACGTAAAAAAAATGTAATATCAAACGTTACATTTTCAGTACTATAAAGTCACATAAGTCAATTAGGCTTCCAGTCATTTTAATCTAAAGCGGTAATTGAGATAAATAGCTTGCTACTATTATTTTTGGGCTACGTCACTTCATACTTTTTGGCTTACTCTGAAAATATACTGCAGTGTCGCTTAATTCTTTTTCCCTGTATTCAATTGTAGTTATGAAGTCACTTAAATCTTTTTTCCATACTCTGAAAAATAAGGGCTTAAGGCAAATTGTATAAAGCGACATTTATCTTTGTAATTAAAGATCCGTTTTATTTGGTATGAGCATCATCAACACGATGCTTTTAATTGAATTTAAATAAAGTTTACTCCATTCAAATAGCTGAAGAAGTTTTTTTGTTATGATTTTTTTTCCAAAATTTTAAACTTTAGATGGCTCTCCTGTAAAGTTGCAAAAATGTCGCTTAAACCAAATAGCCTTTCACCCCTCGATATGTACTCTAGCTAGAGCAATGGTATGTATAGGCTTACTTTATTTCATTCAGGGTGATAAAATAACACAAGGACCTTGGTGTTGGTGGGCCAATTATCTAATATTTTGGAAGAAAAATCTATTATTTAAAGAACTAGAAAACAAATATGCTTGTGCGCTGCCAAATGAGTGTGATGTTTTGTCTAATTATTTAATTATCAGACGTTATACTGGCATGTAGGTATTTGTGTGTTGGAATCAAGCACTAGCATCGCAGCGGGAACCAAACCGAAAGAATAATAGTCCTGCCTTGTCTGGCCATTCTTGCACCACCCTTGTCTACGCCCTGTGTGTTGGCACCGGTGGCACCGCCCTATTTACAGCACTGAGCATAAGTTCCAATCCTTTTCTATAAAAAAACGTAATATTTTTTGTCATATTACATCTAGAACACCAGGTATTGTGTGATAACAATACTTTGTCAAAAACCTAGATTTTTAACTTTCAAATATTTGTACCAACTTTAATGTGGGAGATAAAAATTGGTTCATATATTTAAAATTACACTATCCTAAAACCTTAATTAGATATTGTTTTATATTAATTGTGATATGAAACTAATAAAAATAAAATTATATATATTTCCAAGTTATACCATTATACAGATATTAAAAATTAACAAGTTAAATTAATTAATTTTAAAATTATCATGTTTTGTATTGAATGTAGAAACTGCTTACATTTCTTGATTTAGTTTATTTTTTATTCAGATGCTTAGACATGCAAAAGTCGAAAACCAAGATAACAAAAGCAGACAAAAATGGACAACCAGTGAAGAAAAACAAAACTAAGTCTTGCACAGCCTGTCCTTATTATAACCAGGCCAACATAAACAGATTGAAGGAGAGAATGTTGATTGATATCATGGATATGGAAGATTTGGTGAAATGTGGGAAGGAGTTAAAGGCTTGTCCATATTATGCTACTAGAATGGCGTTGGATGATGCTGAGGTATTGTTAATACTATTCATTTTAAAAACCTTATGTAATTTGTAGATAGATAGATAACTCTTTATTGTACACCAATACAAACATGAACTTAAGACTAAATTATATCTAGTTATGTACAAAGGGCGGTCTTATCGCTAAAAAGCGATCTCTTCCAGACAACCTCAATTTGTATTGTAAGTATAAAATAATATGTTTCAAAAAACATACAAATCAGAAAAATTATAAGTAGCATAAATAATGTAAAGCATTTGAAACCTGAAAATCTTCCTTAAATCATTTTATTTACTTCCTTTGTGTGCTCTTAGAATAAGTTTATCATAAAATTATTCGGGCATTATCTTGGGGATCCTTTGTAATATAGCTTTTTGTGATTTAGTTTTTTTTTAGAATAATCTACAGCTGTCAGCCTCCCAAATAAAATAAAATTTTCAATAAAACCTTAATTGTATTTAAAATTTAATTTTACAGGTCTCTTAGTAGTAATTTCACTTAAATATTATTAAAAATATATTTTTACATTTCTTTCATTCATATCTCTGTTTCATTTTGAAATATTTTTAGGTAGTCCTAATAAGTCATGCGGGCATAGTAAGTTCTGGAGCAAGATCGGGTATATCCCTTAAATTGGAAAATAATATTTTAATACTAGACGAAGCCCATGGCTTGACTGCAGCATTGGAGAATGCACATTCAGCTCCAGTTTCAACCAAACAGCTGTCGGCTGTGAAAACATTTTTGCATTTCTATATTAATAAATACAGGGCTAGGTTGAGTAGTAGGAACATGTTGGCTTTGAATCAAGTTAGTTTTGTTGTTGGGAAGTTGATTGGTGAGTATTATATTGCTTTAATAGGATATGCCCTCTACTTAGTCCACACTTGACTTAAAGTTCCATGTGTGAATGAAATAATTGAAAAAAAAATATGAAATGGTATCTTTTTTTATTCATTCGCTTTATATAACTTTTCTAATAGGTATGATAAAACCAAAATCTTCAAATGATAAACAACAGGATGAAACCATAATATATACTTTAGAAGATTTTGTTATAAAGGCAGAAATAGATCATATGAATTTGCGTCCATTAATAGAGTTCTGTAGAAATACAAGATTGGCACCGAAACTACATGGTTTCTCAATGAGGTATAGTCAGCAAATGTTAGAAGAGGAAATGAAAAAAAGTACAGTCAACAAAAAGAGTAATTTTGAATCATTTTTGGGGAATATTTCAAAGAAAAAAGGTAATGTGGAGGAGAAAGTAGAGACAGTAAAAATTGAGGAAAACAAAATACAAGTAAGTCTAACCCATGTTGTAATAAGGTCTAAAGTAATTTTTAATTATGTGGCATTTGATAAAAAAATAGTTGATTAATTTTGAAGTAAATTTTATTGATTGTGAGTTTGTCTATACATAATGAAAGGTTCTATAGAGATGATGGATATCCTTTGTTTTTGTAATTTTTATATTATCCTAATAAATGCTTAATCTATAATAAAACACACTTCAAGAACTCAATAGATCTTTTCAAAAATTTCATTTACAATTTTTCTGGGCTTGACCATGTAGAATTATTCAAAATTTTCAAAAGTCAAAGGAAATGTCATATTTCCTTTAACTTATTCCAGAAAGACATGTTAGACAGACTTTTAAGGCTTTGTAAATGCATACCTCAGATTTTTCACTTTTTTGTTGACTCTACTATAAAGTGGTAATCCAGCTCTCTCAGATACTACCAGAATTATTACAGCTAAAATGATGTTAAACTTACGCATTTAGTTTTTTTTTTTATATGTTTGTTCACTGCATTAATATAATTTTAAAACATGGATTCCGGTAACAAACATTTGATTTCAGTTTTATGTATTTTCCAGATGCCAACTGAAACATCAGCAGGCAGTGGGTTATATGCTGTATTAGATTTCCTAGAGATGCTTTGCGATCGTAGTGAGAATGGTAGAGTGCTGGCGCAGAGCAGTGATAGCAACAAGGGACAATTGAAATATTTATTACTGAACCCAGCTGAACATTTTGCCGAGGTTGTGTCACAGTGTAGATCTGTAAGTGCAGTCTAAGATAATAAATTGCTATGGCTCAAGTATCACTACAAACTGGTGGTTACAATATACTGTCGTGCAAAAAATTGACACATCCCGAATATTTTGCTTTAGAACATCATAGATATTAGAATAAAAAAATAACCTATTTATATATATTATAAACGTTCGTGCCTACCCCGCAAGGGACCTGGCGTGAAGTTATGTATGTATGTATTATAAACAACTAGGAGTCTCGGCAGACATTGTCCGCTCCTGAAAAAATAAAAATCTGGAACACTATTCCAGTGCCACCTACCGGGTCTAATTGTGTATCTAAACCACCCCGGGACCCACTCAAACACATAAAATTTCATCAAAATCATAGAACCCGATTTCAGCGCAAAGTATTTCGTTTAGATTGATGGGTTACATTATTGAAGTTTTAGTAGGGATCCCTAATTTCTATATAGCCTATATTGATCAGGGATAATGTAGCATTCAAATGGTGGAAAGAAGTTTTTGAGTATATTAGTTACAAACATACAAATCTTTTCTCTTTATAATATTAATATAGAAAATGCAGGTCTCATTACCTTCACACAATATTAAAATATTTGTTCAATATTTTTTTAAATAATAAATAATTCCTATTCATAGCCTATTATAAGGCGATTTTTTTTTGTGGTATCTCAGTAATTCGTCCATTATCTACAGGTTGGTTACCTATACTTTGCTATCATTGGAAACTTGTCAATATACGTGTTGAGTTTATGTAAAATTTTAACTGATAGTAAGGGAAATGAATGTTTAGGAAGATATAGGAATTGGCCATTAATTACGTGAAGTCTAATTCTAGAAAAAAGTATTTCTTTATTCTTACCATACATACATACATAACTTCACGCCAGGTCCCTTGCGGGGTAGGCACAACAACTTATTCTTACCAAAAGCTTGAATATTTTTCATTTCCTTAACTTGAAGAATTGGAGTAGACTTTACAACTTTTCTTTCCTTTCACGATGTAGCCTATGTTCTTTCTCAGGATACAATCTCTATCAATATATCTTAATGAAATTAGGCAATCCTAATTTCATAAGATTATTCACTTGTTCAGTCAAACCAAATAGCTTTTGATCTATGATATTACTATGGATATTTCATGAAATGGAGGGGAAGGGGGGTATAGATGTTTCTAGTTTTACTAATAATTACAGGTTATAGTAGCAGGAGGGACTATGGAACCAGTTAATGAGTTTAAACAACTATTAACAAGGAACGGAGATAATGATAATGTTGTAAATATCGTGAGATGTGATCATGTGGTACCACCTGAGAACGTGTTGGGTATTTGCCTGACAAAAGGACCATCAAATGTTACCTTAAATTTTTCATACGAAAATCGGATGGCTGTCGAAACTGTAAGATCTTTTGCATTTGTTTACTAAACTATTAATTTAAATAATTAATAATAGTTACAGGCAACTTTCTCTTGACATACACTTGAGAACAAAACATTCGGCACACTGACATAAAGCTTAATACATTACTTATATATTCTTATCGTTACTTACCAGTGACCTGTATAGAGATTCTTAGTGTTTCGTAGCTATTTTGACACAAACAGAATCAGTAATAAAATAGTCTTGTCATATCATTTGTCTGTCTATACAGTTTTCAAATAATGAGCCTATTACAGCTTAATATGTTTTAAATAATTTGTTGTTTTCTGGGAATTTAGTTAAACGAAGTTGGTAGAATACTGCGAAATATATGCACTATAGTGGCGGGTGGTGTTGTTTGTTTCCTACCCTCGTATTCATACGAAAAAACTGTCTACGACCATTTGAGTAAGAGCAAAGTTATTGACGTTATAACAAAGAAGAAAACAGTGTTTCGGGAGCCCAAATCTGCTGCAGAAGTAGACCAAGTAAGTTTTTAACCTGTTAAGGCGCAGACTTATCACAATATTAATACAAGTATGAAGTATGTATGACCTTTAAAAACTGTTCTCCAGTGGAACTTAGTTTCAATAAAAACTTTTGAATTCAATATATACTTTATACACTCTGTATTTTTGTAATCAATAACGTATACGCTGGTGTTTTTGGCGGGAACTGAAAGGAGATGTTGGGCTGTGCAGTATTATGTTCTAAAAAAATTTAAAATTACTCTAAATGTTGTAGGATATTGATAGTTTTTGAGTAGTAATTATGTGTTTTGTGAGAAATGTGAACTGTATAGTCAAATGTGGCCTTTTGAGTTGTCACAAGAACTCCGTTGAATGGCACTAGCTGATTACCTACAGTTCAGCTGTGCTACACATAGGCTTAAGAAAATGAAGAAACAACTATATTGTAAACTAAGATCTGGCTTAAAGGCCTAGCTGCCAAACCATAAACCTAAATAAATAACCTATACGCTCTTCTTCGTTCTTTTAAAATAATGTAGCTCTGATACCTAGTCCACAGTTTTTTTGACCTAATAAGGGACTAAGGTTACAATGTTTTGGTAAAAAGTATCTTTAAATTTTTACAATACAGTGGAGACCCTATTATCCGGATCTCAGTTATATTATTGTTCGGTGATAGCTCCAACCCTTGCTGCGTTGATTTTGCGAATGTCAGAGTAACTATTTAAAAATGACGATTGTCATGTTGATAGTAAATTTAAAAAAAAATATATAATACGGAATCGCGATTATCAGAACTGTCAACCGCGATAATTTAAGTATTAATATCGGTGGATTCGTATAATTTGTAAGTGTGTATATGTATAATGGTATATCTAATGTATCAATAAATATCGATTTTGATTGATGTGTTTTTTATTTTACAATAAACATGTGAACACCGAAGAGGTAAGTTATCTTTCTAGATTCATATATTCAGTTACCCGGTTTTTTTCATTATCTGAGATTTCCTTTCAGTCCGGTTAATCGACTCTCGACTGTAGTATCTTAAATTTAAATACGTGTATAATATAATAATAAATTGATCATAAATATAAACGCACGTCATATTTCACAACACCCCCCTATATCCTTGTGATATTTCGTGATTTTTCCAAACAATTTCGAGTTTCACGTACTTAACGGATGACCCGATCGATAGTACCTAATATAATATATAAAAAATTCTAATTAGCATTTTTATTTATGTAAACTAATTTCATCTTCGTGTAACTTTTTAGGTACTGCACAAATTTTCGTTGGCTGTACGAAACAAGGAGAATGAACGTAATGGAGCTCTGTTATTAAGTGTTGTAGGTGGGAAACTTAGTGAAGGATTAAATTTTAGGTAAGAATATTAAGGGCCGATCTTTCAATTATCAAATAAATGTTATCAGTCGAATAAATTATAACCTGAGTGAGTTCAAATGTGAAACCGTTCAACTGTTTTATTTATGCAACTGTCATTTTTAATTTTTCCATGTTCTTCTCTTCTTTATTCTAAGAATAACTTTCATTTGTTGATTAAAAAGTCGGCTAATAAACTTTTCACTCACATTGTACATATCATGCACGCATATGTACATACATACATACATAACTTCACGCCAGGTTCCTTGCGGGGTAGGCACGAACAACAGAGCGCCATTCAGGCTTATTCTTACACACCTCACTTGCTTCTTTGACATTCATAGCTCTTGTCATGCACGCACGTCTCTTGTTGAGGCTCCTGACATCACCTTCTGCTAATACACGATCAATTTGATCATGGAAGGAGTGTCGTGGCCTTCCGCGACTTCTGCATCCACCGGACAACCACCGTAGCATTCCTTTCCTTATCTTCACCCCGACACTGTCTTTCAGACCAACTCTCTTTCTTACTTCGGTATTACGAACGCGGTCCGCGAGTGTCACTCCGCAGATTTTGCGCAGTGCTCGCATCTCGACCGCGTTTACTCTACTTTCACGCTCTTTCTTCCATACGTGAGCGTAAGTACCAGCACCGTGTTGTGTATGGCAAGCTGGACCTTCTGGCTGAGGTTCTTAGCGCCTAGAAGCTTACCTAACGCTCCATTCACACTATTCCCCAAATTCACTTTTCTTTCTATATCAGCGGTGTACCTTCCATCCCTGCTAAAAGCACATCCGAGATATACAAACTCATTCACTTGTTCCAGCATAACTTCATCGACCATTATCCTTGCATTCGTTCTGGTTGTTTCTCTTTCAAACGAACGTTATAACGAATAGATATCGATAGAACGCTTCTCGCCCTGTTAAAAAAAACTAATCTCTGTTATTGTTGTTATCAGCCCCCCAGTGTTTGGCACCTTGTCAATTTATGCAAGATAGTATATAATTTTAAATTATTTTGTACCCATTTATTAAACAATGTTATAGTGTAGTCTATATCGAGGCTTCATAACATATAGACGTATACGCAAAAATGCCATTTTTTTGTTGTTTACTAAAAACTATGCATGCTACAATTTAATAAATCTTACCAGTATGCAAGTGTACCTAAATTTCAGTCTTATACAATCAACTAGTTTAGTTTTATTCACAATTTTGTCCCTTGTGTAAAAGTGCACATTTGTCTTTACACCCATTTGTTACGAAGCCCTCGATATAGTTGTGAGGATAGTGACTGGCAATTGATACAACACTTTACGAGTTGCAGCTTGTGCGTTTAATCTTGTATTTTACTATTATGATTAACACTGTACAATTTAAATTAAATACATCTTAGAGAACTCTTCTTTCATTCGTCATCTCTTTCACACTATGGGCTCGTTCACAATTATCGTCTTACATTCATCACATCATTGCCCACGTGGTTTTGTTTGTATTTCCAGTGACGATCTCGGCCGTTGCGTCATAGTAATAGGCATGCCATATCCAAATGTGAAATCGTCAGAATTACAAGAGAAAATGAACTATTTGAACAGAACACACGGGAATGGCGCCGGAAGTGTTCACTATGAGAATTTGTGCATGAAGGCTGTCAATCAGTGCATTGGTAAGAAATAAATTAATGATCGAACAAACAAACACACATACTTTATATCCTCAAGCTTAACTGGGGAAGTATACAACGGATATCTTTGTGGGCCATTGCCAAACACCCAGACCATAGTAAACGACGGTAAGTTTGTTAATGTTAATATTTTTCTTTATTTAGTATGAATACAATGGTTCTGTTTTATGTTATGATGTTCAGCCTTGTTTCTTCAAGCCGCTACTTTTATGTAGTGAAGGTTTTTTTTACATATAGGTTTGTACTATTTGTTTGTATTTAAAATCTAAGCAATGACCAAGTATTCATGGATACATAGTATAATACAAAGTCGCTTTCCTTAACTGTTTGCGTATACACGCTAACTCCCCCTAAACTAAGCAAACGGATTTGTATGTGGTTTCATTAAATTAAATTAAATAAAGTTTGAGAAACACTGTTTCCTTTGTTTACACTGTCTCATTCTATGATGAATATGTTATGAACTATAAATTAATAACATCAGTCCATAAATGTTCCACTATAGCTTGGGCCTCCCCATATCTCTTATTTATGTATATCAATATATGTATATTTTTGTCTTATTTCCATGTCTATTTATACTTACCATCTCAAAATCTTATATATATAATTTTACACAATTTTCTCTAATCCATCCATCCTAAGGTTGTCCGGAAAAAATTGCTTTTAGTGATACATACATACATACATACATAACTTCACGCCAGGTCCCTTGCGGGGTAGGCACGAACAACAGAGCGCCATACAGGCTTATTCTTACACACCTCGCTTGCTTCTTTGACATTCATAGCTCTTGTCATGCACGCTCGTCTGTTCTTAAGGCTCCTGACATCACCTTCTGCTAATACACGATCAATTTGATCATGGAAGGTGTGTCGTGGCCTTCCGCGACTTCTGCATCCATCCACTTTTGCATTGTATATCTGTTTAATCATTCTTTCATCATATATTCTTTCCACATGCCCGAACCACCGGAGCATTCCTTTCCTTACCTTCACCCCAACACTCTCTTTCAGATCAACTCTCTTTCTTACTTCGGTATTACGAACGCGGTCCGCGAGCGTCACTCCGCAAATTTTGCGCAGTGCTCGCATCTCGACTGCGTGATAAGTGATAAGATACTTTTAGTGATAAGACCGCCTATTGTCTTCTGTGCTTAAACTTCTTGAATTGTATCTTAATGTTATGCAATAAAGTATATTCTATTCTATCTCGGGGTTATATCGAATAGATATGGTATGTCCGTCACGCTTGTCCAAGACGGATTGGCGGCTTTCACACATGTTTTGTGTCAACAGGCCGAGCGGTGCGACACGCCAATGACTATGCCTGCGTGCTATTAGTCGACGAGAGGTATTCACGGCCTGAAACGATGTCAGCGTTGCCCTCATTTGTGCAAGTAGGTCTTGAATAAAACATATAAGGCCGCACTCATACATAAATCGGTCATTGACGATTAGATACTGATGACCCGCTATACTCAATCTGCGATTTGTAAAGTTTTTGTGAGTGGCCAACTTGGCATACTACAGTCGATCTCGATAATTTGACACTCAAGGGCCAGAGAAAAAATTCAAATTACTAAGAGTTCAAAGGCCAAAAGGGAGAAGGTAAAAATCAAGTTGACAAGAGTTTGATCAAAATTCGTTTTTTTTTTTGTTTTAAACATTTGCATAATTATTCACAACTATGAACGAATGAAAAGACGTACGTAATTTGAATTTTTAATTAAGTTCAATGAATTATCGATAGTGATGAGAGCTCAGAAGTAAGCGTCACTTGTGTCTGTTCTGAGGGTGTAGAAGCGTGGGGTAGTGCTTTAAATTATATAGAGTAGAGAAGCTCGGACTTCAAAGTAGTGTATGTTGCTGGGCAAGATACTATTCCTTTAACTTCAAGTTGTCAAGGGGACTATTTAATATTATTTTTATTCAATTTATCGAATATTTTTCAAAGGACCGGGAAAAAAATCAACTTATTGAGTGATTCAAATTAACGACTGGCAGATTATCGAGAGTCGACTGTATATGTATAGTTGTAGAAATAATATAATGGATTTACATTGGTAAGACCTGTGGTTTTTTAGAAATCCATGGACGAGTTGGAATGATTTCCGTCAGGTAGGTCACTAGCTTGTTTGCTGTAAAATAAATACTCTAACAATAAAAAAAACACTGAAATAAATCAATGTTGCGGCACCTCATCTGTAACGTAGCCCATATGAAAAAGTGAGTATGGTTGTTAATAACGAACAGTCCAGTGAAGTATATTCAATAAAAAATTAAAAGGCAGGGAACAGTGGAAATCTATAATATCATAAACATGCAGTGTCTGTACATAACAATGAAAAAAAAAACAACTGGAATAGACTATATAAACGATGGAGAACAGGATACAGTTCTTTTTAGATTTCTTGTCTGTTCGGGATTCACGTAAAAACTACTGGCCGATTTCGATGCGGTTTCCGCTGATCGACAGCAAATTCGGGACGGGAATCTCGCGGGAAGTTTTCTGGGAATTATTTTAAAAGGCTAGATTTAAAGAATAAATTGAATGCCAATGTGATTTTTTTTTACTGATTGATAGTTAAGTTATATTAATGTAATAAAATGTGATATTTTTTATTCCGGGAATCCCGCAGGAATTTTTCCGGAGCGCTTTGAAGTTGTTTGGATGCATAAAAATTAGCTTATTCCGACACAGTTTCCACTTAAAGGATAGCTTACATTTTTTTTAATGCTGCGCCCCGATGGTACTTAGCCCCAGGAGTATCAAGTCAAGCGTGGACGAAGTCACAGGGATATCCTAGTTAATAATAAAATTGGCAATGAGAAATTAATTCTCCACTGTAGGTTAATTCTCGCCAGAGTTTTTTAAAGGAACTTTCCGTTATCTGCTCAGAACCTAAAGAGCTCGTTTTCACACATCCACAAGTATCAACATGAGGTGGAACTTTATACTATGTCCTACAGTTACCAGTGTATCTGGACATGAGTAAATTTCACGAAACGATTCTCCAAAGTCGACCGCTTTAAGCCCTCTGGTCAGAGTTGAAGGACCGTTTCCACAGTTATTTGTTGTATTTTACTCATAATCTTAAATTGCTATCTTACGGTAAACCATATTACACATTACATGAGTATCTTTCTGACCCAAATACTGATACAGGAGTCTGATTTTGTGATATGAGATATCCTAATTATTGTTAATATATATATATATATATTGTATGTTAATTTGAATCTAGACATTAGTAGTTTTAAATTCAATTATTTTGTAACCTACATATGTGGCAGGATACAGTGATACCTCAATTGTTATAATTAATAAATTACTTTGAATTTACGAGTCTGTTATATTTTATTGCAGAAATCACTTTTGAGCACCTGCAACTTTGGACAAACCATTGGTAGCATAGCAAAATTCTTCTCAAGGCATAAAGGGAACAAGTGAAACACTGATAAACTTGTAATTTATGTACTGCACCTTAAACATGTGATAACACTTAATAATATAATAAATAAATAACTTATTTTTTCATATTATGTACATTTTATTTAGCCGTTATATACATACTTAATATATAATATTACAAATATTTCCATGACCATCAAATATATACAACAATGTCTAGTTAGGTATATTTTAAACTGATACAATTAATAATAACTATTACAATAATTTTAACTTCTAAATGTCTCGTATTAGCAGAAGGCAACATAGGTCTTTTTTATTACTTTTTACTCTTATATCATCTGTAGAAATAAATAAAATTGAATTGTCTGTTTGTAATGCCAAAAGAACAGCTCTTTACTAAATGCATACGAAAGTATACAAGATACTTTATCGAAAAATATTTTTTTCAATTTTTTGTCTCTGAATCATCTGAACCGATTTTAACGGGACTTTCGCTTGTAGATAGCTGATATTATAAAGAGAAACTTAGGCTACGTTTTTAAACAGTTCTACCAAAAAATGCAATCTACTACTATATGATTCAGAAGCTTACCAATGTTATGGTGATTTAATTCTGTCATTGATTAGACTTAATCCCCCAAGGCTATTGGCAAAGTAGTTCCACATGGGCCTTCGAAGTAATAGTGGAAGTCCGGTGTAGCGGGTGTTGTCTCCATGTTGAATTCGGCCACGATGGCGCCGCGTGCGGCCGCTTGGGGCGCAAACATCGCCGCGGGGTACACCACAGAAGATGTGCCCACTACTAGGCATATATCACATGCCTCCATTGCTGCACCTGGGAGGTTATATACAAATATTGTCATCGCTATATTCTAATGCCTTGCTTTTTATATACCTAACACTAGCAGTAATAACTTGAACGATGAAAGCACCAATTGCCAATCAAATAAAAGATGAAAATACAAATTGTGTAACTCAACCATTTTAACAATTCTTTATACTTTTAGTAATATTATATACATATAATACTTAATATAATATAATCCATTAAGTACTATAGTACTTAATGGATTTTTTTGTATTGTTATCACCGACAAAGATCAATTCACACCTGCAGTTTATTACCTTCCCGCATTTGGACGTCTTTTGTTTTCTTTGTGTTACAAATTTGTAATTGTAATAAAAAGCAGCCAATTGTGTATTGCAACTATTATGATAGTCATTAGCCAGGTGTGATTCTTGGAAATTCAATCCATGCGGTTGAATATTGTTTCGAGACATATTGTATTTGTATAAAACAATGCCCGAACGGAGGGAGTTAAGCGATAGACGCAGGCGGAGCAAGACGTGCGTATATTTAGTGACGGACCCTGCGCGTGTTATTGAGTTGTGCATTACTTTTGGACTTATTGCGTCCGGTTATATTTGTACCTGTATTATACGTGTTTGTATAGTGCTAATAAACTCTATAGTAATTCCAACGACATTTTAATTCGAGTCCCGTAACTCGTAACAGTATTGTATTTATTAATTTATCACTATACTAAGTCTTATACAAGTTGTGACATTGTCCTAACATAATTATCCTATTCATAGGATCCTTAAGATCATCCAAAACAGAAAAAAATATAGCTGATACTGGTGATAACTGAATTACTGCTAAATAGAAAGAAAGGTATACTGTTTACTTTATAGTCAAAAATAATGTAAATTAATATCAATAGAGTTAAAGAAAGGAATTTTATCTGTGGTTGGTACCTGCTTGTTCTAAAATAGTTGATTCCAAACTTTCTCCGAACCACACTATGTGTGGTCTTAATAATCCACTGCAGTTAGGTTTCTTGCAGTGTGGCAACAATTTCACTGGTATGTCAGAACCCACTATGTTTAAATCAGGTGCACCACGGTTGGCTAAGGCCTGAAATGATTTGCATAATTGCATATTTTAAATAAAATATGTATGGTTTTAAAAGGTACAATATATTAAGGATTATGATAATAAGTGAAATGGGGGGAAAGACATTATTTATTGTCAGTTGCATGTCATGTTAATTTTATGTAGTTTTAATTGCATGATAGATGAGTGTGATGGAGCTGATATGGTGATATCATCACTAAAAGCTTCTAAATACTTATAATATTTTCTTAAGTTTTCGCTACTTGTATACATAATAAAACTATGTTTTAACGGTTTTAAGCGCGGTAATTTATTTGATTTTGGTTTATCCGACGTTTCGGCCCCTTTTCAGTGGCCGTGGTCACGGGGTCACGGCCACTGAAAAGCGGCCGATAAACCAAAATCAAATAAATTACCGCGCTTAAAACCGTTAAAACGTAGTTTTATTTCTAAATACTTAAATTAGATAAAACATCTATTTTCTTGTTTAAATTTAGATGGTTCACTCAATAGTGAGTGGCTCCCGGTGAACATATTATCATGAATTATATCCTAAAAGCTGTCACAGATAAGCATCCGAGGTTTTAAAGTGTTTTTAAAACTCATCAACGAGGCCTTCACTACCTCAATAATTTACCAGAAGAATATAAAATTTCATACCTCACAAATAGGACTATCAGTGTTAACCAAAACTTCCTTACATTTAGTACATCTGGTTTTGTACAAGTTCCCATGTAGTTCTAGTAAGTTCTTTGTACCGGCTCTTGCATGAAGACCATCAACATTCTGTGTTATGACTGTTATAGATTTATTTGGACCATATTTCTCTTCAAATTTAGCTATTGCTATGTGACCCTGAAATTTATAGAGAAGTTATTTACGAAAATATCTAGAATGTAATATACCTGATGTTCTGTACATCATATTCTAAACTGGTGTTCAAGCTCATTATGATGTTTCATAAAAAAAGCAATTATTATATGAGTATCTTATCAGTTTCTGCAGCTACAACAGATAATATTATAATTGTGTGTTTAGGGGCCATAAATTATGTCACATGTTAAGGAGGGTGACGAAGTGTGTCATCTTGTGACAAGGGGTAGGTTAGGTTAGGTAGTGGTCTAAATTTTGTGACATCACATTTCAAAATTTATATTTAAGGTTTAAAATATGAAACAAGAAATGTTTTTAAAGGATAATTGAAATGGAATTAAAAATAATCACAGAATCACTGTTTTAATTTAATAATTTCTTGATGGAAAATTGCAAAGTAGGTGATGTCACACTAGGGAGAGGGGAGTCTAATGAATGTGACAAGGAAGAGAGAGGGGTCATAAAATCAGGAAATTTGTGGATGGCTCCTTATATGGACTTTCATTTATGCCTATATTTTCTATTCTAGATATGACTATATGACTTTTTCATAGATCCAATAATCTATGTAACAATTACCTCATAAGCTGAAGGTATTGCTAAATGGATAATGGATGCTCCAACCCACATAGGTTTACATAAGTGTTTTTTTCTCAATGCAATACAATCCGTTATTTAGGTATTCATTTTAATTTCTATAGCCTACTAGGACTGGCTCATATATGTAACAGTTCTCAAAAACTTTGTTTTTCTGTGCAGGAACATTGAAAGAATACAATTTCCTGTGGCCAGGCAGTGAGGCGATATAACAAGCCACAGCCAGGTTAAGTAGAATATTTGCCCATCTGGATGGCTACCGTCCCTTGAGTTATGTTCTGGCATTAGTGGCCAGGTTTCAGTCTCCCTTTAAATAGTGGCATTTGTAGCACCTTTGATGTTGCAAGAACTACTTTCTATCAGGTGGATAAACTCTCCGTATGCTGAACTCATACAATAAAAAAACTTTTCTCTTGTGCATTTTAGGAGCTCAAATGTGTTTCCAATTAAGGTTTTCGGGAGGACTACACGGGTTTTTGAAATGAAAACATACTTATAAGTTTCTTGAGATAAACAATATGCTATCTATTTGTCACAATAAGCACCCACGAGTTGGGTTTACATATATGTCCCCGGTTGATTTCCTGGATGATTTTAATGGTTAATGTGTTTAGGAATATATTTAAGACTTATTTATAACAACTGAAATTGGTTTTGAGTGGAAAAAATACATATTCAATTAATTATCGAAGTTTGAAATTCACAACAATGATCTGGTAATTTTGTCGTCGAGACGTTTTTTTACGTTTTTTGACGGGATTTATCGAAATAGGAAACTGTATGTATCCGAAAATTTAAATATGTGGAGTTTTAAACTGTTGGTTAGGTTTTGTGTAGACCAAAGCGCACGAGCCGAGAGAGCGTGCCGCGGTAGGGGCCGGCGAGTGCCAGAACCGACTGTAACCATTCACTATTTATTTTATATATTAGTGAAAAACAGAAGTGAGGTTAGATTGACAAAAACATTAATAACTCAGGAACTATACATTTCCGCCACATGGGAGTTGCAGAAGGGGTAAGTTTTCCTCCCTCCCCCTCACCCCTTCCCCCTCATTACTTATGATTCCGGGGACATATATGTAAACCACACCCCACTATTTAAGAGTATATTTGTGATTTTATCTGGGATAAGCATTGTGAATTTCAGTGTTTTAAGCAATGTTGAGTTCTTGACAGACTAACAAATTTATCTTACCGCATTGGGTTGAGCTTTGGCCGCAACTTCTCTTCTATAGTGATAAAACTCCCAAACTAAACTAGGATTGTCTTTAAACGCTCCTGGCGTGGCCAACGACGACGCCTGATACTTTCTCCAATATCCCCCTGCTCCACGAAACGTAGGAATACCAGATTCAGCACTTATACCGGCACCAGATAAAATAACAACACTTTTGGCAGACTTTAAACTCTCTCTGAACTTAGCCATATCACTTGATTGCCTTCCTGCCATTGTTTTAGAATACGCGAATAAAGTTCTCTGTACAGTTTTTAGTAAAATAATGTACATAATAATTAAGGGCAAAAGTTAATTAATACTATAATGTATGTAATAATAAATGTACGTAATTCAGTACAAAATTAATTATTGCTTTAGAACACAGAGTACCTTATATATATGCTTTAGAACTTTTTTTTTTAAATTTATTCATGACCATAGAATCAAAGTCTTTCAGTCGGAAACATGTTAATTAATAGGTCTTCGTATAGTAGCGCAGTTCTATTGCAGGCTACAACCGACGCCATTCAATGGAGTTCTTGTGAAAACTCGAAAGATCACATCTGACTATACAGTTCACATTTCTCACAAAAACACATAATTTCTACTCAAAAACTATCAATATCCTGCAACTAATGTTAATTTTAGAGTAATTACACACATTTTTAGAAAATAAAACTGCACAGCACAACGTCTTCTTTCAGTTCCCGCCAAAAACTTTCCTATTAGAGGTGTGTAACTCCTGAGTGATTAACTCAAAAGATATATATCCGACGCGAAGAGTGATTAAATCTGTATATCACTTACGTTTAAAATGTGTCTTTATATCTTTAACTCTTTAGTTCATTCCTGTTCCACGCGATGAGAAAGAATGATTAGCCCGCGCACTGCGCATGCGTAGTAATTGAACGAGAAAACCGAATATAATTGCAAGCCAAAATAAATCATAACACTATAGTTTTATTGTGTAATTTTGTAATATATACTAAAAGTCAAAGGCCATCTAAATGACGTGCATGTTATTTAAATGTCAGATATTTTGCGTTGCCACAGGTACGCGTGTCGGCTCTGCTAGTATATCACTCACAGATAATAACTCATCTTGTCTGCAATTGACACTGACACTATTCACTGTAAAGAGTTAAAGATATAAAAGAGTGATATATATCTTTGTATCGAAAAGATATATATCACTCTTTTCTTCTTGGTGAGTGATTTTTCCCATGACTATTTCCTATGCTTTAGAACTTTCAAACAGCGTTGCCAGATGACCATGTCAATTAATCCCCAATTTTTTTTCAAAAATTCTCAAAAATAAGCTTTTTGAGAAAAAACCCCAAATTAGTTTTTACTTATTTTAAAGGAGAAAGAAAAAAGCAAAACCACCGTCGTAGCGAAAACGTCACTAATGACGTCATTATTTTCCCTCACGGGGCGCTCATAACGACCCGTGTCAATAGGTGCGTTAAATAACCATTCCACTTAAGTTTACGATTGTGACGCCAGCAAATAAGTGAAACGGGAAAAACCGCAGTTTTGAACGTGATCATTGTCAGTCTCTAACGGAAAGTAGCCTCTGTGATACGACGCATACGAGTAGAGACGGCATAATAAATAAATAACTTAAATGAACGAACGAATGAATTGAATTATTAAAATGAACTATTGAATTATGGTATGATTCACTAGTAGAGTATAAGTCTAAGATAAAGTAATAATACCGTATTGTGATTTAGATATAATAATTGTAGTGATGTGAATTGTGTTTGTAGATGAATTATTGATACTTAAAATATCTCTCCAAAATTTCTTACAACAAAATATTTCCCCCCGAAAGTCACCCCAAAGAATCTTTACCCCCGAATCTCCCGCAGACGTGAAAAAAACCCCGAATTTGCAGACAAACAAGATTTAAAAAATCGGGATTTGGGGTTGCCGAGATATTTTCTATGATTAACTTCAAAATAATTCAAATTTAAGTGTAAAAGCTTTAAAAAGTTTGAAGATCTTACTTATATTTTATTAATTCAACGTTCGTTGCCCGAGCGCCTGATTTCAATTATCAAAATGAAATGCAAGTTTAATTTAAAAAGGTTAATTGATAGCTATTTGTGTATTAAGTATGATTACGTTTATTAAGTGTTCAATAAACATAAGTTTTCATTTGTGTAAATTATTATTTATGAGTTTTTAACTTTTTAAATGTATATTAATATAAAATTCTAAACATGCCAAGTCTGTTCATTGAAGCTGTTAAAAAAAAACAAGGGAAATAGACTAATAAACGATGGAAAACACTATGTAAATTGCATAGTGTTTTCCATCGTTTCGGGTTTTCTTACATAAAATATTAATTTAACACGATTCCAGTATAGTTTGAAAAATACCTCAAGTTGGTAACCCTAGGTTTTAATGTCACTTGTTTTGGGAGAGTTTTTGGCGGGAACTGAAAGGAGATGTGCTGTGCAGTTTTATTTTCTAAAAATGTGTAAAATTACTCTAAAATGAACAATAGTTGTAGGATATTGATAGTTTTTGAGTAGTAATTAGTTTTGTGAGAAATGTGAACTGTATAGTCAAATGTGGCCTTTTGAGTTATCACAAGAACTCCGTTGAATGGCATTAGCTGATTACCTACAGTTCAGCTGTGCTACACATAGGCTTAAGAAAATGAAGAAACTAAATGTATATTATAAACTAAGACCGGGCTTAAAGGCCTAGCTGCCAAGCCATAAACCTAAATAAAATCACTTGTTTTGGATCAAATAACTTAGCCTTCAAACCTATATTAAAAAAGTTCCGATTTGTTCATAATAAATGAATGTGCCGTACACTGTACACGTACACACGGCATCTAAAATGAGGTGATGAGGAAGCACATCCATCGTCATCAAATTTAAAAGCCATTCATATTTTCAATAATTCTTTAAAACATGTCACTTCAGACCAACAGACTCGAAATTTTATTTTCAACAATTGAAAAAAAGGACTGTCTCGCAAGATACATGTACAGCCGTACAGCCCTGGTTCTTCGTGGTTCGTCTTGATAGAGATCAAGACGAACCACGAAGAACAAGGGAACGAGAAATAGGATACAAGCAGGGCGACCTTAGCACCCCCCGGAAAAAAAATAGAAAAAGGAAACACGACCTAGCATTTAACGTCTCGCATAACATTAATAATGCTGGTTAAAAAGTACTTTTTTTAATAAAAATTATTATGATTAAAAGTGATTGTTATGTATTTAATCCTACCTAATAAAGTTCAAATAAACTGACGGACTCATAAACTGCATCAAAGTTCAGGATTATTTTGAAATGATTTTTTTAAATAAGTATGCAAACTTTTTAGATTAAATTATATAAATACTAGAGTTTACCCCGCGGCTGGTGTCTCTTGTTTATAGAGCAAGTGCTACAGGTTATATTATATTACATTTTTATGTATTTGCCACCATCCCCCGTCTATCTGTCAACAAAATAAATTACAAAACTTGACCAAAAAGGCCAAAATGGTCTAAATGACCAAAAAACCACAGTGACCGATATGGCTAAAATGACGGAATAGGCAAAAACGACCAAAAAGGCCAAAATAATCAAAATGGTCAAAATGACCAGAGGCCAAAATGACCAAAGAGGCCAAAATGACCAAAAAGACCAAAATGACCAAATAGGCCAAAATGACCAAATAGGCCAAAATGACCAAATAGGCCAAAATGACCAAATAGGCCAAAATGACCAAAAAGGTCAAAATGATCAAAAAGGCCAAAATGGCCAAATAGGCCAAAATGACCAAAAAGGCCAAAATGACCAAATAGACCAAATAGGCCAAAATGACCAAATAGGCCAAAATGACCAAATAGGCCAAAATGACCAAAAAGGTAAAAATGATCAAAAAGGCCAAAATGACCAAATAGGCAAAATTACCAAAAAGGAAAAATGACCAAATAGGCCAAAATGACCAAATAGGCCAAAATGACCAAATAGGCCAAAATGACCAAATAGGCCAAAAAGACCAAAAAGGTCAAAATGATCAAAAAGGCCAAAATGACCAAATAGGCCAAAATGACCACACAGGCCAAAATGACCAAAAAGGCCAAAATGACCAAATAGGCCAAAATGACCAAATAGGCCAAAATGACCAAAAAGGAAAAATTACCAAATAGGCCAAAATGACCAAAAAGGCCAAAATGACCAAATAGGCCAAAATGACCAAATAGGCCAAAATGACCAAATAGGCAAAATGACCAAAAAGGAAAATGACCAAATAGGCCAAAATGACCAAATAGGCCAAAATGACCAAATAGGCCAAAATGACCAAATAGGCAAAATGACCAAAAAGGAAAAATGACCAAATAGGCCAAAATGACCAAATAGGCCAAAATGACCAAATAGGCCAAAATGACCAAAAAGGTCAAAATGATCAAAAAGGCCAAAATGACCAAATAGGCCAAAATGAACAAATAGGCCAAAATGACCAAAAAGGCCAAAATGGAAATTATCCCTTGTCCATCCTCAGTATTTAATTTACATACGTACCGAATTTCAGCCAAATCGGTCCAGTAGTTTTTCCGTAAAAGCATAACAAACAAACAGACCAATATCATGTTATCCCGGAAACTATCCCATTTTTCGGGATAAAAAGTATCCTATGTTCATCCTCGGTATCGAAAATATATATATACTGAGTTTCAGCCAAATCGGTCCAGTAGTTTTTACGTGAAAAACGGAACAGACAGACAGACAGAGTTACTTTCGCATTTATAATATTAATAGGCATGGAAAGACTGGCTCTTAATCTCAAAAAAAGGAAAATTTAAAAATAGAACTGCAGTAAAATAAATGAATATAGCCGGGAAAAGAAAATTTACTCGTAGTATCAGATTTGCGTGTTATTTATAGCAAAGTTTTAAATTGATTCTCATTGATTTTTTATTCTTTTGTCAATTGAATTATTGTTACCAGCAGAATTGTTGGGTTAGTTTTTTAACTCATCGAGAGTTTTTGAACCATAATATGTATACTTCGTCCGAACAAGCGGCTCAAATTGTAGCATTGGTGCGGGAGGGCTTGGATCAACGAACGATTGGTAGAAATTTAAATTTAAACCAGTCTACGGTTTCTAGAATATACAGAAGGTTTGTGGAGACAGGTTCTTACAGAAGGAGACGTGGTACAGGCAGGACTCGAGCAACCACCGGTCGTGATGATCGATTTATTGTTACAACTTCCCTGCGAAATCGCTTCCTCACGTCTGTTAACATCAAAACAGAGCTTAATGAAGTGCGTGAAGTAAACGTGAGTGCACGATCAATAAGAAGAAGGTTAAAGGAAGCGGATATCACCCCTTTTAGACCAGCAAATGGTCCAAAGTTGTCTGCAGCTCACAGACAAGCTCGCTTAAGATTTGCGCGTGATCACCTGAATTGGACAGAAGAGCAATGGACCTCCGTATTGTTCACGGACGAGTGTAGGACATGTTTATATGGTGCAGATGGTCGCAGAAGAGTCTATCGTCGACATGGGGAGCGATATGCTCAAAGTTGCATTGAGGAGCGTGTTCCTTTTGGAGGCGGT
This sequence comes from Dendrolimus pini, assembly GCA_949752895.1. Classification (NCBI taxonomy): domain Eukaryota; kingdom Metazoa; phylum Arthropoda; class Insecta; order Lepidoptera; family Lasiocampidae; genus Dendrolimus; species Dendrolimus pini. The sequence goes on along the minus strand of OX457132.1, from coordinate 18,580,512 downwards.
TCGTGTATGGTCTGGGGTGGCATATCGATGAACGGGCGAACAGAACTTGTATTCATAGACATGGTCCGTCAAAACGGTAATAGAGGGGGTTTGACTGCACATCGCTACATAACAGAGATCTTAGAAGATCACGTGGTGCCTTACATGGGATTCATAGGCGAAAATTTTACTTTAATGCAGGATAATGCCCGGCCGCACGCTGCTGCACAAGTTCGACAATATTGCGAAGAGGTTGGGATACGTACAATGAATTGGCCAGCACGCAGCCCGGATCTTAATCCCATTGAGCATGTTTGGGACAATTTAAAAAGAGCAGTATATGCGAGAAACCCTTTGCCCACGACAGTGGCAGCACTAAGAACAGCACTTTTAGAAGAATGGGACAATATTCCGCAAGATCTTTTAAAAACCCTTGTTATGTTACGTATTGTGGTTTCTTAATTGTTATGTAATCGATTGTTATGTTTTTAATTGCAAAGATGTGGCACAAATAAAACAATACATTTCAACCCAAATCTCAAGTTTATATTAGACGTTCTAAATTAGTAACACATACAACGCTAAAGTATTTATTTATAAAGTATTTAGTTATAAGCGTTAACGAAATAAACCCAGTTACATGAGACTTTGTGGTAGGGCGTAGGTTTGCTATGAAGTGTTTACTATTTGGACATAATTACAGTGAAGTTAATTTTGTGATATGGACGCCACGCTATTTGGGATTGGAGAAAATAGCGAATCTCCCTAAAAATATACTTGCGGTTTCTTCTATGATTGACGAGGAATAACAGGCATGATAATGATTGTAATACGAACTTCGTCGAGTGAACTCGTTGTAGGGCGCTAGCTCCGCCAATATAAACTCAAGGTATGAAAATAATGTACCAGCACTGGTAATAAAAAAAAAACCCCGAACGCCTGGAATTCAGAGAGAAAACTGCATGTTAAAAACAGAATTACAGACATTCGTTATATAATTTCTTCGGAAGCCTAAAGTGAATTCTACACAAAGATGAACCATTAATTATAGCTTAATTAATTTGGTTATTATTTACATGAAGCAAATAATACTAAAATGATGCTTGAAATACCACGCCGATTGTTCAACGAACGGGACTACATTACGCTATGGTAATAAGGCCTTAATTTATTTATTAGAAACAAAATATTTAATATATGTGCTTAAACCACATGTGGTTTCTTTGATACTGATTGAAATTAAACTAAATAATCCAAGATTAAAATGATATCACCCGATGTAAGGGTTATAATAGTTTACCACGTTTTGACAAATAAAGAAAAAATGTAAATATATACCTTTTCAATACGCCGAGGTTTTTTATGAAAAGAACAGGAATTATTACGGGCCCCTCCCGCTTGGGAATATATTTCCACACGGCGGGACGGAAATGGCGATAAGCCAACTAAACCATTAATTCGCCATTTTGTTACGGCTGTAATCAATAAAAGTTTCTACTGTATATTGAATAAAAAAAAGAAACGATGGTCTGACGAAAATCAAAGATTTACGTACCTTAGTTTGTGAATAGGTGTTAGATTGTATTAATTATAACTTGATATGAAAGTACTGTACTGGCCGACAGATCGTAGTGAAAGAAAACGATTTTAAAGGCGTCACGTATTAAATATAAAACACGACGGTCTCTCATAAAAAACCAACTGTTTTTTATATATGGACTTCCTTTATCAAGTGTGACCACCACCACTCTCGCATTATTCCGAGAATCTATTTGCGGTAAATACTTTCAACGCGTATAAAATTACTTTAATTATTCGAGTTTTTATTCTCGTTTTAATGGATAAGTTTTCGATTGGTAATATTAGAAATTAATTAGATTCTATAATTTAGTTTAGTGGTAGATTTTCTATGAAGATTTGATGCTAGATTATTCGTATACAGTCGAATAATATTATTTACTTTAATGTTTTTAAATGGTATATTTATAATTCTCTAAAGAACGTTATTGTAGTTTTAAATATTTTTAGTGAGTAATAGAAATTAATTAAATATCGTAATTTTTATTGTACTGGCAAACTATAATGCCAACCGGTTTGAGTGACTTCTATTTAAAGCAAAAATATATGGTTTGAAACGTGATGTTTTGATCAAGTAATTTTAAATAGTTTAAACCTTTACGTAATGCGCGGGAGTTTGAATTGTAAAATGTTTATGTTTATGTAATTTATGCGTTACACCCTAATAAAATCTATGCGGAACCGATTAGAATCCGTAATAAGGGCACGTGGAGGTAATACACCTTATTAAAACATAAATAAACCCTTGCATAAAGTTTGTGTCTATTGTTAAAACCAATTTTTTAATTAAACCAATTTTCCTTAAATTTCTGTTTATTCTTTAAAAAAAGTCTTAAGGTCCTTTCTAGTACACAAACTTAAACTTAAGGATATGACCCTACGCTGTTTTAAAGTTCACGAACCAATCTAGAGGTTTCAATTTAAATCTGTATAGAAAGTTTGCATACTTGGTTAAAATATTTATTTCAAAGTCGTCTATTACTTTGGTGCAGTTTATGAATCCGTCAGTGTATAATTCCATATTTTCATACAAACTATACACGATGAGTACGCAAAATTCTTGTATGCATTATTATAACAGATTTTTAAAACAACATTACAATATATACGCGAGCAGTTTCTTATGGCTGTGTCCTGGCGTTGTATAGAATGTAAAGACGCGACGGGGACAATCTACAGGAAGGATATCATATAAGGGAACAGACATTTTCGGGCAGTGGAAAACTTGTGATGACCTGAACCCTCGTCATTCACAGAGTGAATTATCCCGTATTCTGAGTTTCGCTAGAAATACCGGAGTACAGACTTGACATAATCGGAGACGAATTATCGTTGAAGTTACTTTTTTGGGCAAATAGTGGTGACGGAATAAGTTTCCAACTACTTGACGGGAGCGCTGCCACATTTTATTCCAATATTTCAATATAGCGGGTATGGCCAGTGCCCGTAAATCACGACGGGGCATGGTTGCTTCGGAAGGGACCTGAGTCGCCTCGGCCGCGAGGCCATGTCAGGGTGCCACTACTGTGACACGGGCGATGAGTATACGGCGCTGCACACACTCCAGGACTATCCAGCCTGGACGGAGCGGCGCCGGGAGCTCGTCGCCCATACCGGATTGGACACCTCCCTCCCGGCCGTGGTACGCACCATGGTCGGGAGTTCTACCGGATGGGACGCCGTTTCCTCCTTTTGCAAGTCATGTTTGCGAAGGAGGAGGCGGAACGGGAGCGTGAGCGTAATTACCTGCTCCGCTGCCGCCAAATGAGGATGCGCTGACGCCGGAGGTTGGATAGTGACCTTCGGCTGCCGTAAGCGGGCGGTGCTGGTGGGGCCCCTAGGGGTATAGGGGTTCTTCTCACCCGCACATTCCGTCGAGATGAGAGCGCGAGTGTTCCACGCGCGGTCATATCTCTTCCCGTGGGGCGAGTTACAGACCGCCCCACGTAGGAAAAGACCTAGTTGTGGTCAGGAGCCTAGTCCCCTGGCATTGGAAGAGGCCCAGTGAGGGGGGCACGCTTGCCAGGGCACGTGGAGTTGGGAAAACCACATACACGTAGCGCTGGCATAAGGCGCAGGACGGAACACCCAGGGGTTTTAGTGAGTATCCCTAACTGGGGAGTGGCAATAGCGTGGCACCAGTTCTGACTGGGCACGCTAGTTCCACCCCCGATCTGGCGGATCTCACGCTCACACGGGTCGCGAACATCCCCCCAGGCTTCTGCGCCTGTCGCGGCATAGTCTTCAAATGGATTTACCCTGGCAAAAAAAAGTGCCCGTAAATCACGGGGAAAGCATCTATTAGTCGTCGACAACCTGTGTGGTTGAGCGGTATCAACTTTTGCCGGCTTACCTCACTGGAACCTCAGGCTACGGGTTCGATTTATGGTATGGTAAATTTCGGAAGCGAATTTTCTGTTATTTATTTTTTAGGTATGTTTTGGGTCACTGAGATCGGGCCCAGAGTAGTCCGTTGTATATTACCCATAATACAATAGTAACTTGCTTAATTTGGGATTATACAATGTGTGTGTTTCCCTTATGATTATTAATAGAACAATGTCATATCACAAATAACGCATTTAACGCATCGCTATCTGCTTGAACCACACTGACACTAACACTTTCTAAGATGTAACAGAGGCATGTGAAAATAACATACCCAGTGTATATTCCGATCATTTAAACACCTTTTTTTTTAAAGTATAAATCGAGCCCACGAACTTTGATTACAGTGAGCTGTGCTCCTGTAGATCAGATTACAACACCACAAAGACTCAGAAATGATTACCTATAGAACGAGATACCTTGTCAAAGATGAACATTTAATTTTGCATGTCTCTAATCAACTGCGCGACTATTCCATAGGTACTTTTTGACAGATCTACCTTTAATGAATTTGATTGAAAGCCGCAGAACTAAAAGTGAACAGTTTAATATCGGTTAAGTAGAAGTATCGGTTAGTGTAGAATCGGATCTCACTACGTCAACGGAATGTATGGCATACACGTTTGCTATGATATCAACCTTTCTATAGAGCAGATTACTGGGTTTATTAATTTAACCATACGGTATATACCTACTCTATGTCAGGATTTGAAGCAATTTTATCGGAATTATACTCGGGTACTTTAACCACTGAGCCGCAGCAACCTCTTTCTCTCACATTCTCACACTCACATAGCTAAGATAAATATTAACGTCGCATCAAGAATGCCAACCATTAGTTACATAAGTTACTCGGCAACTTTGAGACTGCGATATATTACAAGCATGCGGCGTGCGGTATATCATACTTATACCATCTTATACCGACTTTCCAACACCTGTATGCTTTGTGAACGAATCCATTGACGTCATAGGACTCGCACATGCGCCTTACACCCCTTTCTCACAAACAGCTTTAATGAAAATCAGAAACGGTGAAACCAGAATATTCAGAACGCGGCACGCTGTAAAGGCGGGCAGTTGTCTCACAGAAGCTTTCAACTTGAAGAGCGGGAAAAACCGGTAAGTAACGTAATAACATCACAGATAAAATAAAATTTACGCTCCTCCCTTAATTTAGGGACGGGACGCATTTTATTGATGAAGGTTTTGCCGGTTTGAATTTCGTCTGTGACGCCGTGTTTTAAAGCGGGTACCTATAGATAAAGTTTTGTACTGGTATTTTACTTTTTTTATGTTCCGCCAGGTAAGTACCTATACAATCTTCTTTGCCTGGCTATAATAATATTTTATGGCTTATCGAGGGAAGATTTAATTCAACGGTTTTTTATAAACTTTTTTTAGTATGACTTGAAAGAAGACGTTTGCTACATGATCAGTCAGTTTTACAATTTTATAAACTCCTTATCGATGTATGAGAGCATTCTAAGTGAATGGAAAGTATGTATGTGGTTGCAGATACGAGAGGATTTAGGAAGAAAATAGAAAGGGTAAATAGTGCGGTTATTCTGTAACTTTATATATTTAAACTTTTATAAGTTTATTTCATAAATTACATCTTTAATTTAATGTAATATTACTTTTCTGTACTTAATGTTGTGTTATAACACTTTTTGAATTTATGAGGTAAATTTATATATAATGTAATGACTGTATCTTATAATGTATATATACATTATTTTTTAGTGGAAATTCAATTGACATAAGGATTATTTTGTATTTTTTTATATTAAATTATTATTAAAGAATATATTAAATAGGTATATTTCAAAAGTTACTGAAATTAAAATGTAATCATACAATTTTATGAAGAATGAAAAAAAATATTTATATTAAATTATTGACAGTTGGAGCGTGCCCATAAGATTTGCTATAATTAAAAAGTTAAAAGCCATCTCATCACGTTAGCGTTGAAATCCATTTGCATTATTAGCGCCATTTTCAGAGCCCGAGGCACGTTTTCCTCAACCATTTCGCATGGACTTCAGCGTGTTTTATGTTGTACTAGAGTTTGCCCCGTGGCTACGCCGTATGTCATATACTAGGCTGTGTAGCTTTGTTTTACTTACACAAAAACTTAATTCGGTTTTTACCATATAACAATAACAAAGAAACTTAGTCCATATAATCTAGACAACTGACCAGCAAAACAGAGGTTAGTCGAAGCCAACCTGATTTAAAGTTATATTATAATTAAGAATAATAACATAAATAAAAAATAGAATAATATTCCCGGAAAAAATTCCGCGGGATTCCCGAAGTATAAAGTGTTGCATCACTTAAAAAACGACTTAAGCTATCGTTTAAGTGAAATCGTATCGAAATCCGCTAATATTTATGCAATTTGTACCATCCACGGTAAAGTTCCCGCGGGATTCCCGGGTCACGAAGTATCGTAGCATTTTAAAATAATGTAAGCTATCCTTTTTTAGTGAATGAAAACTGTGTCGGAATAAGCTAATTTAATTAATTATTATTAATAATTTAATTGACCTCTGTGTCGTTTTTCATTCATATAGGATAAGTAATTTTCAAAACGATGCGATCGCAGCGCTATCTTTTTCGATATTTTCGTCTATTCCTCGGCAACAACGTCATTTATCGGTATAAAAAGTATCCTAAGTTACGCCCTGGGATATAAACTTGCTCTGTGTCGAGTTTAATTTAAATCCGTTCAGTGGTTTTTACGTCATGGTCTAAGAGACAGACAATTAAACAAAAAAATCGAAATGTGTGCTGGGACACATATTAGAAGTGAAACTTCAACGGATAAGTGGAAAAACGAATCGCAACGGACAAGTGGAAAAACGAATGGCAAAGGATAAATGGAAAAATGAATCGCAACGGACAAGTGGAAAAACGAATCGCAACGTACAAGTGGAAAAACTTCAAATAACAAGTGACAAAGTGAATCGCAACAAAATTTTAACTTCAAGTTTTACGCGCAGATTGTTAAATGTACTTGTCCAATTTGAAAACCTGCCCGTAAAACTTCAAGTTAACATTGCGATTCATTTTGTCACTTGTCAGTTGAACTTTTTCCACTTGTACGTTGCGATTCGTTTTTCCACTTATCCGTTGAAGTTTCACTTTTAATATATGTCCCAGCACACATATCGATTTTTCGCAGGTTTACTGCAAATTATGATTTGGTTAGATTAGGTAAATTTTAATTAATGCATTTTTTATTTAAACATATGTTAATTTATCAAACAAAAAACTGAATTCGATCCGGAACCAAAACAACATCCATAGTCTACTCTAAAATTATACACATACAACGGAACATTAACAAATGCGCATCTTTCGTCATCAATCTTCATTCGGCCATCAAATAATGTTAACAGAAAAATATATAAAAAAAAAATTCAATAATATTTTGTTTGCTCAGTTTTGATGAAGAGGCTCCGAAACTACTGAACGGATTTGAAAAATTCTTTCACTGTTGGCAAGCTACACTATTCCAGGGTGGCATAGGCTATATTATATTTACAAAATAATTAGGGATCCTTACTAAAACTCCAATAATGTACCCAAGGTTTAAAAAAAATCCTAAAATCGCGTGCGCTGCGAAAACTATTGATGATAGAATAAAATAATGTACTACGACTTTGCAGAACACATCATTATTTACGAAAAGTGTTGCGACACTATATATGTAACTATTATAGTTATGCCACAGTAAGCGTTCTTTTATTTTAAAATTTTAATTAAAATGCCGCCGCTAGAAAAGGCTCTTTATTTGTATCTTGGTATTCATTCTTATCAAAATAAATTACTTCATATTCAAGAGTGCTTCAATATCTTTATATAACTTTTTGAATTATTCAATTCGGACATCCCAGTCGAAAGATATCACGATTTTAAAAATGTAAGTATCAGAACACGGGGCCGTGACGCTTTTTCGTGAGCGAAAAATCGTAAGACCCCGTCTATATAGAAGTTTCACTTCAATAATGCATTTTCGGAATCACCCGATCCGAATTATCCCTTGATATTTTTCAGATTTTTAAACATGGTGTGCAAACCCGTACCATTTACAAATTTATAGTACCTATAGATAGATCGAAGATATAAAGTACATTCATTCAATCAAGGCTTTGCCAAATAGAGTCAATAAACCCTTCGTAGAATATTATATCATAAAGGCAAGTTAATCTTCGAGAAGAAAGAAAGCATTTTTAGTATCGATCTTCAAAGGGTTGTTAGTTAGTTGGAAGGCTTAGTATTTTTTTGATTAAGTAAAAAATACCACCACCACCCGATAGAAAGTGGTTAATGATTAATTTGGACATATAGTAAAAGATTAGAGGTGTTACCAATGCGCTCCGGACCTCAAAGAAATTATGTGTAGTAGGAAAATCTTGATTGGAAGATCATACCAAAATCTTAAATCACGGAAGAGGAACGTTTTTGAGAATCTTTGGATACAAGAGCGGAGCCGCTCAATAAAGTGAGGTTGAACACTTTTTTTAGCAAATAAAGTTTTTCTTTCTTTCTTAAAGAACGTTGAGCGGTGCGGTGTCAGGAGGATGATGTCGATAGTATCAGTCTAAATAGTTCCTCAGAACACCTTCCATTACACAGAGCGTTTTCAAGGTTAATATACCAGCTTTGTCTATGGGATTGTGGAAAAGGCGAATTGTGCGAGATCGTATCGAGTCCAGATGATCATGATAGGCAGATGCATTTAATTTTATTATATATACCTACCTTAATATATATAATTTTATTATCTATGTTTATTTCTACTTTTATATATATTTTTATGGTGTTGTTTTTATACAAAGATCTAAGAGACAAAGAAGAAGAGATAAAGAAGACAGCTATTTCGGACTGTACATTTTTATTATCTATTTTATGAGTACAATAACGCTCGCACCTGCATATTGCGCGATACGCGTGCAGCGTTTTTATTTGCCTGAATTTTTATTGACCACCTTAATTGCGAACTTAATGAAGTTCTACCGGAGCTTTTTCCATAGATCTTGTATATTGTGGAGCGTGTATGTTTTTGTGTGTGTGCACTTTCGGTTTTATATGTGGCCAGCGCTGGATCGGTTTAACACACCCAGCTTCTTAGAGGCAAATTTGGTTTTGCCTTTTAAGGTGACTTGCATATCGTTGATACCAACAGTCCCAACAGAAAATGACCGCGACAAAGAAAGACACACGGACGAACAGACAAGACGATTTCAATAGGGTTTCCTTAAAAGCATAAATATAAAATGAAATAATGAGTAAATTCTGATACATCCCTTTATCACTCGTTTGAAGTAACTTCCCAGCTTCATCCGGAGTTTCGACGTACAAATCCGAGGTTGCTTGTAGTATCTTTGTGTTATATTAAGATTCTAACTCCAGAAGTATTATATCAAGTGTTTACTTGTTTTATAATGTTACTTTTATTTAATGTTTTTCTGAATGAAGAAAAAACTAGTTGGAGTTTTGTGTAATGTTGAAACACATAATATTTGCTTACATATTTCTTACCAAAAGCTTATATGGCCTCCTTGCTTCCATAATGTGAGTCTGACAACTCATATTTTTAATTATTAATTATCTTTATTATTTAATATGAGAATAAGAGGATTAAATCTGTCGTTCCCCATTTCATGTTTCCATAAATCTGGTTTCTTTTATTATAAATTACAGATTGACAGTAAAAAACCTATTCGTTGAGACATAATTATTATATTATGAAAGTTAAAAAATTCTCTCGTTTTAAAATTTCAATTTTCAAGATTATTATTTATTTAGGTTTGTGGCTTGGTAGCTAGGCCTTTAAGCCAGATCTTAGATTCCAATATGGTTACTTCATTTTCTTAAGCCTATGTATAGCTCAGCTGAACTGTAGGTTATCAACTGAAGCCATTCGACGGAGTTCTTTCGAAAACTCGAAAGCCCACCACATTTGACTATACAGTTCACATTTCTGACAAAAACACATAATTACTACACAAATCTATCAATGTCCTTCAACTACTGTTCATTTTGGAATAACTTTTCACACTTTTAGAAAATAAAACTGCACAGCATTTCCTTTCAGTTCCCGCCAAGAACTCCTCAGTTTTCAAGATAACTCGTTATTGAAGCAAAGAGGCGATATATAAATTTAGTAGATGTCATAACTTACAATTAATCATAAAATTATTTACCCTAGTGCTTATCTTATGATAGGGTACGCAGGTGATCTAGCCCTATTAGGGGAAAGCCGTAAACAAGTCGCAGAAGCAGGTAGGATTCTAGAGGAAGACGCAAAGAAGGTTGGACTCCAAATCAACCACGATAAGACCGAGTATCTTCACATGAAACGGTACAGGAATACTCACATTATACGCGAGGACCTTCATGTTGGAGATGCTCAATATAAGGGGGTTGCCAAATTTAAATATCTGGGCTGCACAGTTACCGATACGAACACCCGAGAGGATGAAATACACATACGTATTCACACCGCCCTGAGGTGCTGCGCAGCCTTACATAACGTAATGGTGTCCCGGCTTCTGAGCAGGAAAACCAAAATCAGGATCTACAAAACCGTCATACGGCCCATCCTGATGTACGGTTGCGAAGCCTGGACGCTTACCCGAAAAGAAGAGAACTAGCTGTTAGTGGTTGAACAAAATGTTCTCCGCAAGATTTTGGGTCCAACGAGGAGCGACGATGGCAGCTGGAGGGTCCGAACCAACGTCGAAATTGAAAACCTCGTGGCCGAGTCTAACATACTAGGAGAAATAAAATCTCACCGCCTCCGTTGGCTCGGTCACGTGGAACGGATGGAAGAGGATCGAAGCGTGAAAAGGGCCTATTTGGGGCGATCGGATGGGCGACGTCGGGTCGGTCGCCCCAAGTACCGGTGGAGGGACAGAGTGGAGGCTGACCTGTGTGAGCTTCGAGCCCTTAACTGGCAAGAAATCGCACAGGACAGGAACAGGTGGCGTGTTCTCGTTTTGGAGGCCAAGACACATTTTGGGTCGCTGAGCCAACGGAGCTAGTTAGTTAGTGCTTATCATAATATCATCTGATTTATATTTTGAAAAAATATTTTTATTAAGACTATTCCAACAATAATCAATACGCCATATCTGTTAATAATTGTAGGTTGTATATTCGGCGTTCTGAAAGATGACAAAAAGTGTCAAATTGACATTACACTCATATACCCCATATAAGTATTATCTCTGATCATATCTTTCACAGAGTACATTGCATTTATCTTTAAATTGAGGTACTACGGGTTTTCCGTAGGTATCGTATTGTTACGTGCGAGCGGGGTACGCATTTAGAATTGGAATACGCTGCTTATATACCCGGAAGAATTTTCTGGAACCCATAATTTCCTTATTCTTTTATTTACTATCTGTCCCTTTCTAAATATCTATCTATCTGTCTTTTCCTTCCCCAACCTTCTATTCGAGAACTTTCGTTTAAACATCTATCCCTTTCTAACATCTATCTATTTCTGTCTTTTCCTTCACGAGCTTTCCATTCTAGAACTTTCGTTCATCGTCTAACTTTTTCTAATATATCCGTCCTTGTGTTTTCCTTCGAGAATTTTCTAGCTTTTTCTAAAAGTTCTTAAACTAACTAGATGGTTCCATCATCATTCGCCACAGTATCTTACCTCTACCATATGATTTTTTGGAAAACGTCCTTCCGGATGATTCATCAGTTCTTTGATTCCGCCATATTTCTGTATTTAATAAAGTGCTATCATCCTTTCATACATACGACATAGACATATTAAAGAAATTATTTAGATTGCTTACCCGTTACATAATTGGATCATCGGATTAAACAAGCACCGATGTGTCCACACGTGTTGTTTATTTCGTAACATCAACATGAATTTGTTATTTTCAGACTAAATTTTGATAAATACTCGTAAATTGGATCTGCTCTCGTCAAAGGTCAACCGGCTTACCTTGTTATTGTTAATCCTTTGAGAGCATTGATTTAGCACGGTTATATCACTGTTTTTTTGGAGTTTTTCACTAATATTTTTTGTTTTTTATTTGTCAATATTAATTAATACGTATCTTGTTTATTAAGTAGAATAAACATCAGATATAGCCAAAGAAATTTTGCTCTGAGTAGGATTAATATGAAAAGACTAGCTGTGTTCCCATGACGTCGTCCGTATTTATATGTTTACTTTTTTCGCCAAAAGTGGAAATATGGTTAATAGTTGGGTGAGGTATCGTTAATCACATCTAAAAAGTCATAAAGATGTTTCGTAGTGTCTTTTTTATTTGAGACAACATGTGGCGAGTTATTAGCTCCCACATAAAAACGTGTACCTTATAAACAACGAAGTGGAAAATTCTAAAAAAAAAACTTTAAAAATACTGTCAAGGTTTAAACATTGTTTTAAAGAGCAATTTTAAGATTAAGAGAGCAACAGCGCATTTGGCATTGCAAATGTCCATGCGATACCATCTCGCGATGGTATCCGCTTTTCATCAAATGGGCCGTCTCCCTGTTTGCTGAACTCGTGCAAGAAAAAAGATATCGATTGTATTATGGATCAAATGATTTAGGGTTTCGTAGCCATTTTTGCAAGAAATTGCACTGGACTGAAACCGGTGACGTTTTCTCATTTCGGAGGCCAAGACACATTTTGGATCGCTGAGCCAACGGAGTTAGTTAGTTACTTATTCATTTTGGCAAAAACTGAACCTCTATGAAATCATTTTGTCCGTTGTCAGTTTTTGTCTTAGTTTCCGAGTCTACATGAAACCGATTAAACAGAAATTCTGAATAATAAATAGCATTCTGCTGGCTAATCGAAAATATCTCAAATTTTTGCAATGCAACGCAAAGCTTTTTATCGTTCCGCAGTCAAATAAAAAGAACAGAGCACGTTCGTGCCCTCTACAGAACCTTTCGTTAAGTAGAATTCCACGCACTTACCCAATTTATTTTAAGATTTCTTAACCAAATCGCTAACTTAGTTGTTAAAGTACGAGTCCAAATCCTGGCCCATGCTTGCGTCGCTTCCGCAATTTGCTGACATAATATGCATATTGTTGTAATTACAACGTGCTGTTGGTGAAGGAAGCCTGCGTGTCGACATAGCCGATGTGTGGACTCCACCGATCAATGTTGGATAAGCGGGGCGGGTAAGTATACTGTTCGTTCTTCTATATATGAGCGATCCGAGACTAGCAGAGAGAACGACCCTAAACTACATAAATATATCGAACTTGTCACTCTTACGGGAACTCTTTATACTCGTTCTTCATCCGAACGTTCTGTTCTCTTGAAAGAATCTTGTCGAGTTCTACTTGTTTGACAGTTCGGGGCTAATGCCTTTAATCTTTAGTTTGCTCCGTTTTGCGAGGAAACGGAGCGCATAGGCAATCAATCATTTCTACGCGTAGAGTGGTATTAACCTAATATTGTATTTTTAATTACGAAGAGGGATTAATATTATTTTCGTGTCAATAATAACGCTATATACCAGTGGCGTGGACTTCATACAACCCGATTCCACATAGCCTACCTTTAAGAAACTAACGACCTAAAGGTCGAATGCACCGGTTTTTGTGTTTTTGATAACTCCTGGAAAGTTGATGATTTTAGATTGCACGTTTATTCGGTGGAGCCGACGATATCATGTCGACCCCCAAAGGCTTGCTTGAAGGTGAAATAAAATAAGCTCAAGAATTTTTTCTAATCTTAAATAAAGTATAATAAGATTCAAAGCAAATAAATACAAATGACAAATGAAAGTAGAGAAGAAAATTGCTATGTGACGTTATCGGGATCCGTTCACCCAAGTTGTATCGAAGAATTATTTTCTCTTTTGTATCACATTTCCAGCTCAATGGATTAGAAAGTTATATTATTGAGCTCATTGCTATACTGAGATTCTTACGATCTGGAGACCCGTTGATAAAATGTATAAATACTAAAACAGTGCATTTTCAAATTGGTCCTTTGTCATTACACATTACATATGTGTTGTAACCTACCCAAATCAGTTGTAAAAGCTTGTCTTCTTATTTTACACATAGACTTACTATTTAACAAGGTAAGACTTCATTTCATCATAAAGATTACAAAGCCAATTTGTTGGTAATTCCAAAATCTTTGTGACAACGTTATTGTACGAAGGAAGATTTATAATAATACTAGATGTGCCCGCGACGTTGTCCGCGTGGAATTTATTTTCAAAACCCCCCATTTTGAAACATTCTTCATTGGTGCTCCGCTCCTATTGGTCTTAACGTGATGATATATATAGCCTGTAGCCTTCCTCGATAAATGGGCTATCTACTGGTCTAATTTTTCAAATCAGACCAGTACTTTCTAAGACTAGCGCGTTCAATCAAACAAACAAACAAACAACTCTTCAGCTTTATATATTAGTATAAGATAATTATTAGTTGCCTCACAAATTGCTAATGTGACGGACTTTAAGTTGATCAACGAGAGCTCAAACGTGTAATTAGCGAGAAACAGGTCGAGCTGGTCGAGTAGCGAAGCAAACAATTGCGATTAAGTTTAAAATCTGAAACTAACTTTCTTAAATATCTGTTTGTTACTTAGTCACGGCGTTAGGAATCAACTGATTATAATACTATAGAATTCGGTATAACTACACTATCCTTTAAATCCAGGGGTTGAAAATAAAAGCTGATAATTTCTCCGGGATAAAGATATTCGGTCTTATTCATAGAGAGTTGGGTACGTTAGAACGCCTCTTTATGGTTCTTAAAGACGCGTTCAAATTTACTCTCACTCTCTCTCTCTCTTTATTTTATTGCCGGAATTCAGCAGTCAGGCAGACGGACCACTTGATGAAAATTGGTTACCATCGCCTATGTATATTTGCAAAAGCAAAGGTGCTACAAATGCGCTGCTGCTCTCTTAAGGGAGATTGAAACCTGGCCACCAATGCCGGAACTCAACTTAAGGTTTTTATAGCGGCATATTCTAGACCAGGGGTCGTAGCCATCCAGTCAGACAAATACCCTACCAACTGTCTGTGGGTTGTTTTGTCGCCTCTTACGAAAGGCCGTCCGGCCGCAGGAAATTGTATTCTTTCTCCGTTCCTGCACGGATAAAATATCTATAAATAAGACTATTTACGCTTGTGACTTAAAGTATGTATCAGATTCACAATAATCTGTAAACTGAAACAGCACATACTAGGTACATGTTATTATGTTACATGTGACGACACACGTTCGTAACTTGATAGATGGATGCTGTACTATTTGATTTACGAGTATTTACGGTATGAAGGTTGACTGATGAATATATTATGTAGCTTGACTGTCTCAGGACAATTCGCATCAATTTTTGTTACATTACCTACGTCACAGAAGTTACGCTTGTTTTATGGGTGATAATACAACGGACTACTCTGGGGCCGATCCCAGACACCCACGCCATAGTAAATAACGGACAAAAGTTTCCGCATTTTATCATGGCAGGCGTCGAACCCGGAGCCTCTGTGTTGCAGTGAGATAGGCGGTCAAAGGCTTAATCCGCTCAACCACAGAGGCCGTCAAAAAGGATGTTTCCGTTTTCTACCCACTTTTTCTACCCACAAGTATAAAATAATAATAATAATTCCGTTTTCAACCCATTACAAAATTCAATTCCGGTTTCTACCCAGTGAACTATATACAGGCAGCAGAAAAAGTTACTTCGATTAAAAATATTTATTTAAAAAATAATAAAGTCAAAAAGATTCTTATACATATTTTACAAACAACTGAAACTCACATTTAGATTATAAAATATTATTACATAGATCACATAATTAACGTTTGGTACATAACAACATTTTCAAAATTCACAACCTCGTCAAAATATCAAATAACACTTTGAGGAACTATAAATTAGTTTAATAAAGAAAATGTTTGTGGCTATTGTTCAATAAACTCGATGCATTTATTGCTTTTGGAATCATAATATTGAAAACATAACTAAAGGTTAAGTAAAATTTGAATAATTGGATAGATTGGGTAATACTAATAATCGACGTTAAAAGTATGAAGTATTGACATAAATTATGTATTAGTTTAAAAAAAAATTTAATATATAAACGAGCTAACTTTTCCTAACAGTGGCCTATGCAAATTTTGCCACAAGCCAAGTCATTAAGCGCAGATTCTATTTATTGTCTCTCTCTCTAACACATCATTTTTTTCAATTCCTTGATATAACAATATCTTTTCCTTTGAACCGTGTATTTTATTTTTTAGCGTCATTATTAATATTTGAAAGGAACTGAACCATGTTTAGTGACCTTTTCATTGCCACATCGCGGTTTACAGTCACATGCTAGCTTTCAAGAGCGTTAGTTGTTCTGTGTCGACATCCGCATGAAGACCATAATTCTAGGGGATATTTTCTGCCAAACATATATGTTTTGACAATATAATCATTAAAACTCACTGCATCTTTATGCGTGGGACTCTATTCCATAATATAGAGAAAAGCATCATCCGCCATTTCTTTCGGTATTAACCTAAGGCAAGCATCAAAGATACATACATACATGTTTTTTAAAATACCTTTTTTTGGTCATATTGAACTGTTTGCCTTTTTTATACATATATCGCTTGGCAAAAGTGAAAGTAACAGGCTCTGGTTTTAGTTTCAGGTGAAATAATTTTGAAAAAAACTTGTTTTTTCATTTGTGTGTTGGGTTATTATTATCCAGTGACGTCATACACACTTCCAGCTAAGAAGTCGTTCGTGAACTAATATTGAGTAGATTTAAACATTTTAATATTGTGCATGAATTATCTTGCAATGAATAAATATTTAAAAGCAAATAATGTTTCTGACCGTACTTCAAAAAAATGAAAATTAGTAATGGGTTGAAAACGGAAAGGTTTTTGGGTAGAAGACGGAAAAAAATATTATATTTATTTTTATAGGTTCAAAACGGAATCGATTTTGGGTTGAAAGCGGAAAAAATATTTTTGGGTAGAAAAAGTGGGTAGAAAACGGAAACACCCGACAAAAATGATCAAAAAATATAAACCAGAATTTTCTGTAAGAAAATACTTTTATTATAACATGCCACTCATAGCGAAAAAAAATATTATGTATGAGAGACTGGCCGGTTATAATCTGTTTTGAAAATATGATTATTTACAACTAAAGATAGGTATCTTCCAATTTCAAAATTTCCCGCCGCATTGCTACGAACATATACTACGTACTAATAACAAACATAAGATACCTGGGTTCACATCTAATATTTTCAGATAAATAGACGATATATCTGTAAGGTTGCCCAAAATGGATTATCGGGTTTGATACTTCGGTATAAAACGGTACTTTGGTACAAACGAACCCTCATTTCCTGCCACCATTTAATGCTTGCTACAAAAAACTTATAGTTCATAGAAACTGCCAAGTGTTTTGTACCCAAAATACTGATTTCATTTAAATTCTAGAGATTTAATAAAGCTTCAATATAAAATAAATAAGTACAAAAGAATAGTATTTTGTTAAGTTTTTGCGATGAGTACACACAAAAAACAGCCATAACATGTTGCGAAGCCGTGCTAAATTAGTAAAGTTAGGCTCCCATAGAGTAAACCATAACCATAAAATTAAAACTAAATTAAAATGAACAAGTCGGTGGTAAACTAAATAAATAAAATAGCAATAGTCATTGACACTTGACATGTTTGTCTTTCGAAATCACGGCTACTGAAAACTGGCCGAAACGTCGGTATAATAAAAACAAATAAAATACCGTACCTCCAACCTTTAAAACGTAGTTTTATTATAGGTACAAAAGAATTTTTATAATATTACTATTTTTGAGACCTTTCCGCTTTTAGGCCTTTTTTTTTTTTTTTTTTTTCAACACTGGGGGAATGCGTTTGTACATATCCTTAGGCCCCGGGGGATATCACTAAGGGGTATGTGGGACTCCCGGCTGTTGGTGCATGCACCGACTGCCAGACTACCCACTAAACCTTCCAGCGTCCCTCCGCATCATAATGAGGTGCCACGGGACCGTAACTATGGGTATGACTGCCGTGTCACCTCGATGCAAGCCAACGGGGGGGGGGGGGGGGGGGCTAGGACACCCCACGGCACTGGGTGTGGCTCGTCGGGAGGGTCTCCTGACCCCCCCGTCCCACTATGTTATGGGGAGGAGATGAGCAAAGCGCCGCCTGTGAGCCCCTGTTCGCCGTCTGCGACGGGGGTCCGCCTGCTTTCCGCTTTTAGGCCTGGAGTACGATAAATAATTATGTATATTAATATGTATTGAAATACTTGGCCGATTGCATCTTAACAGTCATAAAAACGTCTCGGGACTCCCGACAGAAATCATAAATAGCGCAAGAGAAAGGGAAGCCAGACAGACTGGCGACGTAACGCGTTACGTAACGAAGTGGTTTACCTTCCCATAAGAAGTTATCACTTTAAAAATTTAGGGTACCAAAGCTATTTTAGCATAAACGGGGCTCTTGTATTTTTCTTATGTCTGTCTTTGTGATCTGCCATTGCATAGACGATACATAGATGATTTTTACTAGCGTACTTAATAATAAATCCACTTCATCTTCTTCATTATTTTGCCTTTCTACCAGCTATCAAATCGCGAAAACATTTTTTGTTAACAAACTAATCCTTTTCAGATACCAATTAGTAACACACAATTATTATTCAATGCGTAGGAGTGCTGTTAAAACAAACCACAGTTATAATAAGTTTCTAACGCATATTAATATATTATCTCAGACTAACTTAAACGTTAATTGTTAACCTAAGTCAATGAATGCCCACACAATGATAAACAACAATTCAGTTTTTGTTTACAAAGGAAACCAGTTATTTACAACCACCTAACTGAATCTTTTAGGTTGTAAACTTATGAGAGTAAGCAACATTAAATTGCCCACCTTATGAAGGTTTTACATTAGACCCTTAGTAAGAAGAAGTTTTGTCTCTTGGAGATTTATGATTTTGGATAAAGGATAACACTTAGAACTTAAGGTAGCTTTCGTATTGTTACGAGTGCGGGACTCGAATTAAAATGCCGTTGGAATTACTATAGAATTTATTATAACTATACAAACACGTATAACACAGGTACAAATCGACGGGTGCAAAGTAAAAAGAGATATCTGCAAAATAGCTACTTTACAGGAGAGCGAAAAGATGGTCGTATTACCTTCGTAGTATTGGAAAGAACATACGTAGCTGGCTTTTTTTACGTACGAAAATTTATTGAAATAATGTGATATATGCAAAACAAATAATGTCATATTGTAAAGAATTGTTTTATTAAAACGATTGTACAATAAATTAAAAATCATCAGTTTGTAGATAACTTTATTTACTTTGCACCCGTCGAAATATAACTGGACACAACTTGTACAACATAACACGCGCAAAGTCCGTCACTATATAGCTTATCGAATGTACACGTCTTGCTCGTATCGTAATCGTCGCTTGACTGCCTCACCCCTCCGTTCGGGCATTGTTTTATACCAATCTATACAATACAACAATCGACCGCGTGGACTAAATTTTCCAAGAAGACGTAATCTGCGGCCATAAACGAGTAAAGTAACAATAGGTTTTTTTCTTAATTACAATTTTTAAACACAAAGTAAACAAATGCGGGGAAAGGTAATAAACAGGAGTGCACTCACTTTGTCGGCATGTAACAATATTAAAAATCTACCAGTGCCCACAGGGAATCGCAAGCATATTCTATAATTTTATTTTTTTGATTAAAATAGAGTTCATGTACAATGAAGAAAATGTTAATTAATCATATATATAATAAATACTAGCTATTTGTGGTTGTAGATTTATCTCTCGAGTGCCTAAATTAACAAGCTTATTCATAAACTCAACAATAGGCCCTATTTTAATTTTCCGCCCCAATTTTGAGTAGGCATACAACAAAACATATTAATTCATCCATCAATCGAGTAACAGGGTTGTTTAGTGTTGCCAAATATTGTCGTTTTGGGGAATAGTTGCGGTTCTCAGTGCTTCTATGAATTATAAGTGTCTCAAAAGAAAGTTCACATTTGTTTTGGTTATTGCGTGAACGCAACTAATCTGAGGGGCGCGGGGGTGTGTCAATCGGTAGCCTGGCTCTTGGGAATTTGGTCACTATGGAGCGTTTGTCGGGAGCAGCCCGTGCATTGTGCGTACGCGAGTTTTATAAAAACGGTAATTCGGCGACCGTAGCGCGTAGAAAATTCTGCAGCATTCGATATATTCGTCCTTGAATGATGCGCCAAGCACACGACTCATTGCAAAATGGGTCGTCAAGTTTCAAGAGACCGGGTCAACACTGGAAAAACCAAAATCCACGCGTCCAAGATCTTCGAGAACGGTCGAAAACGTAGACAATGTCGCCCAGTCTATTCGAGACGATCGGAACCTTTCAATTCGGAAGTGTGCTGTGGCCTTAAACGTGCACAGATCGTCATTATGCCGCGTTTTGCATAAAGATTTAAAACTGCACCCGTACAAAATTCAGTTGGTGCAAGAATTAAAGCCTCCAGGATGCTGGTCAGAGGCTTGACTTTGTCAACCAGATGATTGAGAGCTTTCCAACGTTTACCAACATCTTGTTTTCAGATGAAGCCCATTTTCATCTTAATGGACATGTTAAAAAGCAAAATTGCCGCTACTGGAGTGCAACCAATCCATAACAAAAACATCAGACACCCCTACATTCGCCTAAAGTCACCGTATGGGCCGCAATGTCGGCGCGAGGGCCGTCATAGGCAATTTTAGTGCTCGATTAAATGAATGCCGTGAACGCAACGGTTTACATTTGGACGATGTCTTTTTTTTAAATAAATTCCCAAACAGTGTATTTTAATATGTATAAAACATTTTTGCAATAAACTCCTTACTTTTTTTTAAATTCATTTTTGAAATGTGAACTTTCTTTTGAGACACCCGATATTTCTCTATATTAACTCTTATTGGGGATTATTTTTTGGGTTTTTGGCGTAATGATAAAGATTTTTAAGCTAAGTTTTCATCAGTTCATCTTTAAAACCTAGCATCATTTTTTTTATTTCTTGTCTGTTTGTTCAGGATTCACGTAAAAACTGCTTGGCCAATTTTGACGCGGTTTTCACTGATCGACAGTAAATTCTTAGATTTAATACCTGCGCTACATTTTATTCCGGGAATCCCACAGGAATTTTTCTGGAAATTATCTAAAATGGCCAGATTAAACAAAAATCAAATTCCAAAGTGTTTTTCACTGATCGATATCGAGTTCGTTTAATAAAATATGTGATATTTTTTATCCCGGGAATCCCGCGGGAATTTTCGAGGGAGCGGTTTATAGTTGTTCGGATGCTTAAAGTTAGCTTCTTCCGACACAAATTTCACTACAACGATGGGTTACAAATCATTTTTTAAGTATGGCGATACTTTGTGTCACGGGAATCCCGCGGGGATTTCAAGTCAAGCTTAGACGAAGTGGCGGGTGTATCCTAGTACATTTAAATAAAAGTAAGAACCTGCATCAAAATATCAGCTTTAAAGTGCTGACGAAGTTTATTAGCAGTGCAGGGAATTGTTTTTTTTTTCAAATTATAAAGAAAACATTTTATTTCTAAACCCCTTATTTAGGATGTTAAAGATAGCAACACTCCGTTTTACCGTAGTGCAGGATCCCGGGCCGCGCGGGGTAGGGGGATGCCATGAACTGGGTCACCAGAGCAAAGCCCTCCCGCGACCACGAGCAGATTGGTACATGTTTTTATATCTCACATTTATACGACAAATAGGGGATGTAGTTAAATACACCCCACAAGTGGGTGTTTATGTCGTTGGAAAAGATTTGAAACTAACAGTGCCACGTGTTTTGCGCGAGAGTGGACACTTTATAGTCGTATCAAATTCACAAGTTTTATTGAAATTAAATTTTAATGGAAAACAGTTTTTGAACATACGCGTACATATCAATTTAAAATTAAGTCTACTTCATATTCCATGTAAAACCATTTTTCAACGTTTTATCTACTTATATATGGCGGTCGCCCATTGTCAACAATAGATTGATATTGCCATCTTTTGAGGGTTGGTATACGCTTTTTCAATAAGATTCCCAAATGAAATGTTAGATCTTAGAGCCTTTCACTAAACTTAAAGCCAAATAAAAAAGTATCTTGATAAAGAAAGGATACACTATTGAAGAATACTTAAATGACAAAACGTTATTTACACAGCAGCTCGCTCCAACCTATTACCTATACTATATTTTGTATAACGTTTTTGTGTTGCCAAGCATGTAACGAATTTATGGAGATATGTTGCAGTATGAAATTTTAGTTAATCAAGTCATTATTATAACTATAATAATATTTTTCTTTCCTTTTGTTATTTCTTTGTCTTACTGAGTATGCACTGTTTGCTACAACTTCATTAATTCTTCGCAAAGTGATTGTGTAACATATTTCTGTATCAAACTTATTTGAAAAAAAGAAAATTTTTAGTTAATATTTTTTTAGCTAAACGTGTTGCTGGGGAGTTTCATGCCACTTCTCCGTAACAGCAACAACACGTTGCGAAGCTGGGTGCATAGACTAGGAAGTGAAATTTAATTTTAACTTATATGTATTGACCATCAAAAAGAGTTCTCCAGTGGAACTCGTTTTGAATAAAAACATTTGAATTTGAAGATATTCAATATCTTTACTTCTTTCGCAATTTTACTACAGCTCTACGAGTTGGTTTTATATGTGTGTATATCACATATTTCATTTAATTACATTCATTTCTTAAATAGTGGAGACTTGATTTTGCAGTCCTGAATTATACAGATTCACGATTATCCGTTTCGATTGGGAATCCTGATCAAATAACTTTGTCTACCATGAGTGGATCCTTTTTATACAAGGGAAATCCGTTAGGGGACCGTGAGCCGCGCGAGGGGGAAAGGTTGCGGCCCGTGTGTGGGATTCGCCAGGTCGTGGTGGCACTAGCACCTCACATGTGCTAGTGCCATGCCGCGGTTAGGGATACCCACTAAAACCTCTTCCCGATCCTCGAGTGTAATTCGTCCGCGCTTGCTCGCGCGTTCACCATCGGCCCGGACGGAATCCATGAGTGGACCCATGCAACTGTTGCATATTGCAACTGGCACTGTCCGCGCCCTATGCTATCACTGCCCCATGCGTTGTATTATTGTCTGATGACAGTTACCATCATTATTTTGCTGTGAGTTAACTGGGTGGCGACGCGAAGGAGCTTTTAAAACAAGCATTTGGTATAATGAACTTATAATGAACTGCAGTTTACATGATTTTCTCACAGACTATATTGAAACCTTACACTACTAATTAATCTAACAGCTCAAAGCTAACGTAATTTACGTCTGCCTGAGTCTGTGCCTAAAAATGAACAAAAGTCGCTTTTCTTCACATATTCATTTGTTCGGGTTTTGGATTATCTGAATTATCTTACGACAATTTAGTCCGGTTTATTGTGTCTACACTGTATAGTAATTTACATTGTATAGACCTAGTAGTCCTGAGAAAAATGACTGACATGAAATGTTACGGAGAGACGAACGGATGCACATGACGATTTTATAAGAATTCCGCTTTTGCCAAAACAGCTGCGCACCTCTTAGAGCATGTATATTGTATATAGAGATATTGACCTATTCCTGTCTGGTATGAAATCAAAACTCGATCCTTACATCCTTATAGGATACACATACAATAATATATTGAAGAAATCTAGTGTATAATTAATAAAAGTAGTGGTCGCCCATTGATCGAAATTCGACCATAACTAATATAATTTATATAAATTTGAACAATACTTCGGTTCTGTTGTCAAAGACTATACTTCTATAATCATAGATTTCGCCAAGACTACACTGTTAATTTGACTTTAACAATAAACAAAAGAGTATATGTATATGCGTGTGTGTGTCAAATACATGGTAGTGTGTGTAATGTTCTTTTTATTGATTTCATGTATTTTTTTATGCATAATTTTTAAAAATACTAGCATTCTGCACTACTCTATATAAATTATAAGTGTGCGAAATTTCATACTCCGCCATCCGCGCAATATTCGTAAAAAGATTTTTCTTCACGTATTATTTAATAAAATAAAAAAGTCTGCTTTAATTGTTTTTAAAACAATAGTAAAGTTACGATTTTGACTTTTTTGTTATGCTGGAATATATATACACAATAAGCGTCGTATATTAGAATGGCTTCTTGATTTAATTGCTTTTGGTTAATTAAGAGGGTTGCTCTTATTGTTTTATTAACGGTGCAATTAATTGAAATTCAATTTAAGAGCTCTCTATAAACTGTTTGAGTATTACACATAACACAAGCGTAACTTGCATAGCTTGGGGATATACAATGTGTGTGTATGTCTGATGATTATCATTATTAAAAAAAAACTAACAATCAATTCTTCACTTTTTAATTAAAGCAGAACCTATACTTTTTACGTGTCACTACAGAATAAAAGTGTGCCTATGTATCTACTTATATGTACAAAATATTTCATCCCTTATCCGTCAGTTAATATCCTAATCCGTCAAAATATTAGGTGAGAAAGCTACCTAAGTGGTGCATGCGTTCCGGATAAGATTCGAGCCCGCGCCCTTTGAGTATGGAACGCGTGTGCTAGCCATTACGCTACCACAACTAAAAATAAATAACATAATTATAATACTCAAGTTAAAGGCAGAAATGTATCACTTGTTGAATGTAGGGCTAGACCTCTAGGACATTAAACTACGTTATCCCATAAAATCTCAGTCTTCCCATTCGGGAAGATTTAGGACATAAAATTCAAGTGTGTCATAACTAATGACAAGTGGCAACGTGTCAGAATATCATTTATTAATAGCGTTTAGCACCACTACTATAGTAACAAATGATTGTATGGAGGATGAAATGAAGATGTGACTTTTGATAGAAGACGAAAGCCACTATAGAATGAATGTATGAAAGGAAAAGAAATTATTACGACCACAAATGTTTGGAAAAAGGCGAGAGAAAACAGTGAATAAATGTCCTGCTGATGGTCCAGGCTTCTCTACTTTGGGGGTATTAATTGACTACCAGCCACGTCGGGTCTCACACGTCGGTATCCTCGATGATTGTAGGTTTCCGGCACCATGTCAACACGTCGTAATTTTAACCATATACACATGGGTCTGGAAAACTGTTTAAGTAGTTCTAGTACCCATACAAGACCTGTTTGCAAGTCAGTTGCATTCTAAGCCATCACAGGTAGGCAACGCATCGCCCCTTGGTGTTACTGATGTCCATGGGTGACGGTGACTATTTGCTATTAAGTTGACCCATTTGCCAAGTTATATATATATATTACACTAAATGATAAAACGAATCCCACAACATCAGGCTTGTTAATTGATGTTATTTATTGTCGAACATATGAATTTAATGCTTGTAGGTGTTTCAGTGAAAAGGAAACTAGGTGTTGTAGGTGTTTTAGTGAATAGTAAGCCTGTGTGAGACCCATTATTACTATAGTTATCCGATTTTAATGGATTTGACATTTACTTCATAGACTCCTAACACTTATAGAGTCAATTTACTTCTCGTTTATTAAACAATAAGAACGCCGGAGCACGTATTTTGCATTACACAATAGAAAAGGGAAGTTCTGAGGCTTTTGAAACAAACCGAATCAATAGCTCTTAGCAGAACGTAATAACTTGCACTTAAAAGGTTGCAGCCGTGTACGGAGTTGATTTTCCTTCACAAACAATCACACATATTTACTTGCGTATTAGATTTCTTGGGATATTATTTTTGCTCGGTGGATTCGGTTTCTTTCTTTCCGAATATTGTCAGAAACAAGTAGTTTATGCCAAATGTATTTCGTAACGAGACGAAAAGAGTTAGTTATTAGTCATTATTCCTGGTCGCTGCTAGTGGTTTTCTACTCAAATACTTCACTTTGTACGATATTCGACCTCCTCAATTGTCAGAGATGATATATTTTCTATCTAACATTCGGCCATAGCTTTCTTGGGTGCCAAAGAGATCTTTCTCCGTAGAAAATTAAACAGAAGCATCTTCTGCCCATATAGTCGTCAAGCTGATGCTTAGCATAGATAAACCACGTTACACTCCGGGGTTCCAGTAACTTGATAATATTACAATAAATTCAAATTCATTTTTTTATTCAAATTAAGTTCTACTGGATATCATTTTTTTAAAGATCATTCGGTTTAAAATCCTGTTCTATGTACAAAGAACTACGTGAAAGCATAAAGAATGTTTATAACTTACCTTACTTATCCATCACCGTCTTTACACTTTGTACTAGCAGGCTATATTTATAGTGATCGTACAGAACGGAAAAAGGGTATAGGTAACGGTAAAGGGTAAAATAGGTTTAGTAAACCTATATGATAACCAGAAAGTGTAAACATAATAAAGGTTGTGTAGTATCTTACTAGAAATAAACGAGAGAATTTTCAGATTCAGCGAGTCATGTAGGTAGTCGATTCTTAAACTCTAGATATCTTACGTTAATAAATTGTCTTCAGCATCACATAATGACCAAGAGTCATCCAACCTAATGGTCAAATATAACAAGTAGTTAAAAACACTATTACACTCTTGTACTCGTAATTCCGAGATGAATTTATAATTTTGAACCAAAAATTACCTCCACTCGGTAGATTAGGTAATCGATTAGAAATTATTAATTTTATGAAGTACTGGCTGATACCCGCCCGCGTCGCGTGCCGTAAAATCCGTTCTTAGCTGACCTCTACTTGACGAAAGGAAGGTCCATGCCAAATTTCAAGTCCTAAGTTATTAAAGTTTCTGAGATATCGCGACGAGTCCACTATATACGTGGATTTCAATTATATATATAAATATAAATAAGCAGAATTGGAAATAAATTGATACCATAAAGATAAAAATAATTAGACTGGAACTGCTACGTCTATTAACAAAATTATAAATGGATAAAACAGTAAATAGTTAAAATTCAAGGGAGGAGTTCAAAAACCTCGTCTCTGAAGTGTTAACCCAAAAAGGACAACCACAAAAAGCTTTCATCACTTTTGGTAATTATAACTCGAGATAAACTTAATTGGTTTGGAAGTTCATTTGCATGAAATTATTCTTTATCTAAAATTACTTAGAATGGAAGGGTTTTTTGTTTTCAGGGCTATTGACCGGCTTAAAAGGTAATAGTGAAGTTATGGCGCAATTTCCTACCTGCGATGCACCTTTGATTCAAGTTGGTTCTGTAAAACCTACTTCCTTTCACCTTTTCCCATAGATTTTGGGATTGGAATAATCATTTTTTTTTCTAAAACGGCACGAATAACTACTGCATCGAAGTAAACCCATTAAAATCTTATCATCATCAGCCCATAAATTTCCCACTGCTGGGCTCGGGCCTCCAATTATAGGGGAATTAAAATCTTATGTTGTCTTGCTAATCCTAGCGGACCAGTTGGATCTACTGACCACCAATCGTCACTGCAATTATATTAGGAATGATATGAGGATTTCTGCCGATATGAGTGTTCTCTGATTGCACAAAGAACAAAATCTACTGGTACATAGTAATTAGTGTATGGATTGTTCAGTATGATTCAAAATAGCTTTTTTTTCTTATCTTATACTAATATATAAAGCTGAAGAGTTTGTTTGTTTGCTTGAACGCGTTAATCTCAGGAACTACTAGTCCGATTTGAAAAAATCTTTCAGTGTTAGATATATAGCCCATTTACCGAGGAAGGCTATATATTATCACGCTAAGACCAAACTTTTTTTTATTGTTCTACGCTGACGAAGTCGCGGGTAGAAGCTAGTTTCTTTATAAAGTTAATCAATTGGACCAACCAATCGCAAATAGCGCGTGCAATTGCTTAAAATCAGTCGGAACTAGATTTAGGTGCTGAAATGTTACAAGAAAACGCATATTGTCCATGAGGATAATGTTAAATTTGCCTCTTTAATATAACTCTATTCTGGCATTCTCTCTTACACCAATAATCATTATAATTATAATTTACAAAATCCATTCATTTCTTATCTCTTGCTCACAATCCTCCTCAGCTGACACAGCGTAATGTTGAGTTTCCAGCGTCATTGGCGTGAATTTTTTGTACCTACGTATATATTTCTTGAGCTTTATCAGTTTAAAGCTCCTTGTATTTTATATGTGTGTATTTATTTTCGACAGTAAATATTTTCTTTCTTTCTTCTTCTTTAACACATTTTTAATCTCCAATAAAATGAAATAATGAAAATCGTATCAAATATGAACATGTTCTGTCCAAAGAAACAGAAATAAAAAAGAATTCACAGTGTTACTTATTGTCTTATAGTGATTGCATAATCTACACGCTGAGTAGGTTTTATTATATTGGTTATTCATTAATAACACAATATATTATTTAGTAATTTAAAACGATAGAGTCCACCAGTATGGTTAGAATTTTATAATATTTTACACTTGTAAACATGCCGTGTCTGTATATTGAAGCTATTTAAAAAAAAACAACTGGAATAGACTATATAACCGTGGAGAACACGATGCAATTTAAAAAAATAATCTTGTCTGTTTGTTCGAGATTCACGTTAAAACTGCTGGGCCGATTTCGATGCGGTATTCGCTGGTTGACGGCAATTACTACTGACGAATTATTTCAAATTACCCGATTAAAAACAAAAGAAAAACATCTTACATTATTTTTCAAATGCTGCGGTATTTTATATCCCGGGAATTTCAAGTCAAACGTAGACTAAGTTGCATATCGTAGTTGATTATATAATTGCTAAATAAGCAATAAAAGGTTGCTTTATTCAAATTATTCTACCTGAATTAATATTGTTATTATTAATCAAATTAAATTCAGCGTTATCGTATGTTTAGGTTAAAATAATTCCTTACATATTTGGGTTCGAAACTTAGTTACTTCAAAATCGTTTAAGATCACGCTTCGTTATTGTTGTTCTCAGTTTTAAAACATAAACTAATATAAAAGTTTATTCCTTTAATAAGAAAAGTGATTAATAGAAGAAATAAAATAAAAGTGCATAGTTTTTACGTGTTCTCATAAATCTTGTTTGTTTCGTCATGATTAATATTAAAATTACTTTACCTTGTAAGTATATTATTAATGAAAATTTTAATGTTACCGTTTTTCTTATATATTTGATGTGGCGTATAATATACACCACTTTTATTAGAAAATGGTCTTGCACAAGTTGGACTCACGAATAGAGGTGATTCTTAAAGTGCAAAACTTAGAGCTTTAATTCAATCCAAGTTCGAAAGTAAATATTTTTATCTATAAGATTTGCGACATTTACGTTAACACAATATTTGACGGCCGTTGTCACGGTAAAGTCGCAGAGCACTTAACCCGTAAAAGCCTTTCCGCTATATTTTTTATAATGTTTGTCTAAGTTCTATATATGATTATATTCAGTGAAAAGGTAGTAAAATATTTAAAAATAGGAAAATGTTCATATTGCACTACTTACTCAGATAAAAAAATATTAAATGCAGGTAATGAAATTATTCCTGACTCGGGTTGTCTGGGAAAGATTGATTTTTAGCGATAATATCGTCTGTTATGCACACTTGAATATTTTTGGGTTATGAATTTTTAACCGACTTCCAAAAGGAGGAGGTTCTCAACTTGGTCGGTATTTTTTTTATGTGTATGTACATCGATTACTCTGAGATCTATAATCCGATTGAAGTGATTCTATTTTAGTTCCATGCGGAATAGTTGTCATTTGGTCCCCTAAAAATGTAATATATTTTGGCCCAGTAGATTTCATTTTATGAACATTTTTTATGAGAAAAAATTAGATTCCGTTTCATATGTACATCGAGTACTCTAAGATTTATGATCAGATTTACGTGATTCTTTTTTAGTTCTTTGCGGAATAGTTGCCATTTAGTTTCCTAAAAATTTAATATACTTTGGCCTAGTAGTTTTCATTTTGAACATTTTTTATGAAAAAAATCCATTCCGTTCCATATGTATACCGATTACGCTGAGATTTATGATCCAATTTGCGTGATTCTTCTTTGGTTTGATGCGGAATAGTTGCCACTTGGTCCCCTAAAAATTTAACATAGTTTCGCCCAGTAGTTTTCATTTTATGATTTCTTTTGCCGTTCCCGTTTTTAAGGCACGCGGCACCTTTCGTAGACTTACCATAGACACTAAAAAGTACCAAATAAATGAAACTTCGTTAAAAAACCGACTTCTAAAACTAAAAAGTAAAAAAAAACTTATTTCTAAAGCTATTTTTAATGATAATATCCTATTTTTAATATATATTATCCACAACATCTTGAAGTCGGTGCAAAGTAAAATAACTATATTTTAAAAATTACTAAGCACCGACTTTAAGATGTTTTGGATAATATATATTAAAAATAAGATATTATCATTAAAAATAGCTTTAGAAATAAGTTATTTTATACTTTTTAGTTTTAGAAGTCGGTTTTTCTGTAATATATTCGTGGTAACTTAGCGGCTATACCGGGTCTCATGCTGATGCCGTGGAGGGGAACGGACAGTATACACGCCACGCTTGTCCAAGGCGGCTTGGCAGGTTTGACACATCGGTTATCTCGATGTGCAGGTTGCATCACGATATTTTCCTTCACCGTTGTTAGCACGTGGTAATTGTAACAATACGCACATTAGATCAGAAAACTGAGTAGGTGGTACATGGGTTCCACTGGGATCGAACCTACGCCCTTTTTTAATTTTGGAGGCGTGCGTAAGCCATTGCGCTACCACGACTTAGGTTACTTGAAGTATGCCGCAAGTTACCCAAAAAATGTGTATGATAATGTACCCAGCAATGGAACGTTAATGGGAGAAAATTATTCCGAAAAAAATATACTTTTTCTTTTGAAGGTAATATATCATTACGCCTAAGAAGTTTTTCATAACAGCTATAAATAAGGTGATTTATAAATGAAAGTTCCTCTCCTAAAGATTCTTATTCTTTCAAAAATATTCGTGTTTCATCGTACTCACAACCCACGTAAAACAACAGTAGGTACTTACAAGTTTATTTTGTGAACAATAAATAACAGTAATAAACAAAGGATCAACAAGAAATAAAAATGTAAGTGGTAATATCATGTTGGGTTTATGTTTACAGAAGCTTAGCATGTTAAACAAATTTTCTTCAACTTTTTGATATAGCTGTCTACTTACATCAGTGCTGTTGTTTGGGATTCGGTTAAATATTAAGTCTTACATGGTAATAAGGTTACGTTGTACGTTTTCAATTGGTAGCCTGATTGCTACTATATGTTTTTTAGGAAACGTATGATTGTATAAAGTCATTTTAATCTCTTTGCATTGGGTCGATATAAAAGGGATCTTGTAAATTAGAAATGATTTAAAGAATTTAAAGATTACTTTAAAATAATAAAAGACATGCAGACACATCGTATATCCCTTTTTTTAGCCCGGGAAAATCCGTTTGAGGACCTAAGCCGCGACAAGGGCAGAACCTTGGGGGGATAATTCGCGACCCGTGTGTTTGATTTGCCAGATCGGGGGTGGCACTAGCATGCCCAGTCAGAACTGGTGCCATGCTATTGACACTCCCCAATTAGGGATACCCACTAAAACCCCTGGGTGTTCCGTCCTGCGCCTTATGCCAGGACTACGGATATATGACCGAGCCTCTCCGCAGCCCTGGCCGGCGTGGGCAAAGGCCCTTTCCACTGCCGGGGGACTTTCTTTATCCTCCGGCATCTACACGCTCTATGTGTGTGGCGCGGTGTGAACCTCGCCCCACGGGAGGAGAGGTGACCGCGCGCGGAACACTCGCGCCCTCATCTCGACGGCGTGTGCAGGTGAGTGAGAACCCCTATACCCCAAGGGGCCCCACTCGCGCCGCTCACATCGTAAATACCTAAGCTAAGTTACACTTGTGTGATATACAAAGAACAAGCCTAAGGCCGATCTCAGATATTGGTTGTATTTGTTACAAAAATTTTCATAAATACGCCAGTGGTTTATCATTTTGACGATATTATAAAAGCAGAATTGGGGCTGTGGCCTCGTTTACATTATGCCCTTCCATGACAACAAGCAGGAAAGTGGTGAGTATGTAATTTTCGACATATTTCGGGTTTATCTACATACTGTTCGCTGCCGTGGAAATGGGCATAATGTCAACAAGGGTAGGTAACGCGTATTACCAGAGACTGCAAATTATATGAAATGAAATTTACATATTCAAATTACTTTATTAATGTATTCTTCATGAGTCTGGTTGGAAAATTTATTATGGATTTTAAATAGATAGATTGTAGAACAATACATAAAAGAAATAATAGATTAATGTACTTTTTCTTTGGCTACAGGTTAAAATGGTAGACAAAATGTGCGTTAAAATGACGGTGATGCTGCTATTGCTGAGTATTTGTCAAGTTCTGTCGGTTCCTGTGGCACAACATACAAGTAAGTACTTTATTGTAAATATTAATATAGGACCTTTGGATTGAATATTAATTATTCGTTTATTAGAAATTAATTCTCGTATAGGGAGTGTATAAATAGAGAATTTTGAAATGATACGGTGGACAACGTAGTAAACAATTCATATATTTCGTAACTATTCAAATTCCTAGATAAACAAAAACGTCATTCGATCGACGGAACGAGTTCGTAACAAACACGGATCGTATGCTTTACCGGGCAATATAAGAATAAACATGCACAGCTCTTTTTTTGACCAGGGGAAATTCGATGGAGGACCATGGGCCGCTTCAAGCTCAGAAGCTTATGGGGATAATTTGCGACCTGTGTGCGGGATTTATTATATCGGGGGTGGCACTAGCATCCCCGTCAGAACTGGTGCTGTTCTTTTGCCACATTCCAGTTAGGGATACCTACTAAAACCCCTGGGTGTTCTGTCACGCGCCTTATTCTAGGGCTACGGGAAACTGGAAGCTATGCCAACTTTACGTGCTCTGGCAGCCGGGAGCCTCGGAAGGCCACTTCCACTGCCGGGGGACTACTTTTATCTTCGGCATATTCATGGTCTAGTCCTGTGTGGGGTTGTTTGTAACTCGCCACTGCCGGGAGTAGCATGTACAGCTCTGCGACAACTTTGTTGCTTTGACGTCCGCAAGTAACGATAGGGAACCGAGAACGAAGCAGTGTCCTGCGTTAGCGATGAACAAGACGCCTTACGATGCTACGCGACGCGACACAACGCATAATATCTTATCGTACTCTGGCACATAGGCCGTAAGGAGAGAATGACAGGTTTAAGTCGCATCGCGCTCGTCGCTGACGCAGGCCATTCCGTAGGCGCGACGAAAATCAAAAGTATGTTTAAAGCACGCCAAGAGTCCCGCTCGTCATGTTGACCATCGCGCATCGTTAAGCCAAAAGTCGAGGCCGAGCCACCAAACTAATTTATATTTGTCAAAATGTAAATTAGAGTTCACATAATATAATAATTTCACACGTTGAAAACAAAAGTAATTTAACTTTACCATAAGATGTTTGATCAATCAACCACATAATGTTCATTTATCATCTCGTATTCATAGGAGAACATAATTTTGTGCAAAGTTATAATTGTGTTTAGATGAAATTTACTTGTTCTTATTATGATTGTTAGGTATCATTACGAGTGTTTGTTCTAGATAAATCAAGTATGTTATTTTATATGCGTACTAGAGATTCCCATGCGGCTTCGTTGTGCTAAAATTGAGATCGACGAACATTCATTGTTTTATGGTTACGTAACAATTTTGATGAGAACCGAACTCTTTGCGTTATGTTTTCCATTGTTAATGTCCGTCTGTTTGTTAATCTGTGTATATAGGTACGTCACAGATGTTTCTCTGGAAAATAATGGGACCTATACATATACATAGATAGATGATGTTTGGCAAATGGTGTAATTTGTATGCGAATACCACTATGCTCTAGATAGATCAGGGAAAACAAAAAAAGAGGAGTGGCTGAGATGCCATACATGTAATGCCTTGTTTACATTGTAGTTAAGGAAATAACCAGCGTGAGTATAGAAATGTAACTTATTGGAATATTTAATACTTACTTGTAATTGTTTTGTAGCCGTTTTGCGAACAAACTGAATCATTTTGTTTTCGTAATTCGTTATGTCCGTCCTGTCATGTCATTCTGACTGTCTAACTACGACCATAAATAAATACTACATATATATAAAAACTACGACTAAGAGTAGATATGAATACACATAACCTATCCAAGCCATAAACCTATGTTCTTCAAACTTTACCAATAAATGAATGGTACATGTGTCGTAACAGAGACTCGATGTCAAACACGTGACTTATCATTTGATCTCAAGTCTTATTGAACGAATAAGAAGTACTTATTTGCAGTCTTACTTGAGTTGTTCACATCATATATATATTGATGTGGAATACAATTTGTACGAATTTCGACATCTCCCTCCTCAACTAAACGTTTTTAAACCTCAGTTGTAAAAATGGCAGCTACCCCTTTTTTGGTATTTTGGATTTGGGAGAAAACACATAAAATTGGAGAACTGTTTAATTCGACTTTCAATGATTGATATTTCGTCACTATGCCCGTCCGTTTTTATATCCGACTAGCTGACCCGGCAAACTGCGTACTGCCTCAGAATCAATAAATATAAAACGTTGATTTCTGAACGACATGACCAACATTAAACGTTTGACATTCAAAAAATAAAAACTTCGTTTAAAAAAACCGACTTCAAAAACTAAAAAACTAAAATGTATAAAATAACTTATTTCTAAAGCTATTAAATATTAATATATATTATCTAAAACATCTTAAAGTCGGTGCTTAGTAATTTTCAAAATATAGTAATTTTTATGTTTTGCTTTGCACCGACTTCAAGATGTTTTAGATAATATATATTAATATTTAATAGCTTTAGAAATAAGTTATTTTATACATTTTAGTTTTTGAAGTCGGTTTTTTTAAACGAAGTTTTTATTTTTTATTTGTTACTTTTTAGTGTCTAGCTATGTATGGGTGGACATACGAATGGTGCCGCGCTTCTTAAAAAATATAGGTCCGAAGAACCGGGAACAAAAAAATGATCTTAAAATGAAAACTACTGGGCCAAACTATGTCAAATTTTTAGGGGACCACATGGCAGCTATTCCGCGTCGAACAAAAAAAGAATCATGTAAATCGAATCATAAATCTCAGAGTAATCGGTGTACATATGGAACGGAGTGAAAATTATTTTCATGAAAAATGTTCATAAAATGAAAACTACTGGGCCAAACTATGTCAAATTTTTAGGGGACCAATTGGAAGCTATTCCGCGTCGAACAAAAAAAGAATCATTTAAATCGGATCATAAATGACGGAGTAATCGGCGAACATACATAAAAAAAAAGATCCCGACGAATTGAGAACCTCCTCCTTTTTTCGAAGTCGGTTAAAAACCAAAACATGAAAAAAAACTTCACTTTTAAATTTAATTTGATTTCTGAACGACTTTTAAATTTAATTGATTCCTAAACGTCGGGACGAACAAATATTTGATAGGAATAGTTACAGGTAGGAACTCATCTTTTAAATCTTCCCTGGGCTTCCACAAATAATTCAAAACCAAAATTAGTCAAATCAGTCCAGCCGTTCTCGAGTTTTAGCGAGACTTACGAACAGCAATTGATCTATATATATATATATATATATATATATATCTGTGGCCTGGTGCTAATAGGGCCAATATCAATAATCATTATTATCAGTAATGAGCGTTAAATCAATGAATCAGCATTAATAGTTATTATTTAGTTATTATTTTTACACTACATTGGTCTTTTTTACATAGTAACTTTTGAAAGATTGTTAATACACTAACGCCCTTTTAACACAAAAAATATCATACTTTTACAATAAACTGGCATTACAATGTCGTTTCATAAAAAAACGTACTTTGGCCCTTTTAGCACCAGGCCACAGATATATATATATATATATATATATATATATATATGTGTGTGTGTGTGTGTCGGAGGGAAGTTATAGTTGGATGGATTATTATTTGGATGTATAACGCACAATATCATTTGTCTACATTTTAATTACTTCTAAAATTCTTAATGTAATTTAATTAGATTTGTTAAATGTTTCTATAACTTAAAGATCCGTTCTAACCTAATAAAAGTTATGAATATTGTAATTTAATAAACGACCAATGAGAGCAGAGCATGTCTAGAGCGGGGTCAGCGCCCTCTATACTTTGAGTAATATCTACTTGGGTAGACTGAGGAGTTTTTGTGACGCATTTGGTTGGTGGCAACAGGTCGAGTTGGACCTTTGAGAGTTTTAAAGAAAGTATTGAAGCTGGAAGTATGAGCGGGTGCCCTGAACCCGCTGCTCGGTCTAAACTATGTCATAATGTTGATCAAATCTAAATTAAAAGTGTATAAACCGTGGCTATTGTGTTTTATGCTCGCATTTTATCCTGATGACGCCCACTAAACCTGCAATAACTAAAGATGTCGTGAGAACGAGGCCGTTCTGCGACATATATATATGTGTATATATATATATATATATATACACATATATATATATATACACATATATATATACAGATTAGTAAACACAAAAACCCGCAACTATTACAGTAGTACAATAATAAGTGGCACTACTTGGAACAACTGTTATTAACAATAGATTACATATTCTATACAGACATACCGATTTCATAACAGATCCGTTAATGCTAAGATTGCTATGTATTTCTAAAAATAAAAGACTTCTTTTAAAACTAAACAAGGACCGCTAGAAATATATTTTTTTTGTTGGCTTATCTTTATATAAAAAAATTCTTTGAGCCGAAAATAACACAACTTTGTAAAGCGTTTTTCATTTCAGATATTCTTAGACGGCTACAAAGCGTGTCACAAATATAGAACCACTCGTAAGTGATAGTTCCATTTCACCCCATTGTACTATTTCGGGGGTCATATCTCACTTCAGCTGCTCCCAAAGCTATTGTTGTAACTTCTAACAACATATTGTTGGGCAAGCGTACCATACCTACGTTAAATTTGTTAAAGTGTGCGAATTTTGTCATTGGTATTTTATGAGTGAGATGTCTTGGATTTTCCAATTTCGTAGTAGTCAGCTCTTATTAAATATTGATTTGCTTTCGGTCTTCTTAGTTCTTTTCTAGTCGTCATTTGTAAACACAAACTGTAATGTGTGAAATTTTCCACTTAAATACTATTGAGGTTCTTGTACCAAATAGAACGACACTTCTATAATCATTGCATATTATTATTTATCTCTGGTAACAATTCATTGTCGATAATCATACTCTGTGCGGCTACTCATATCCTATCCTCCACAAAATAAAGTCCCAAAAACAACTGTGTTGTTTCTTTATTAATTTTTGATTAACATATTTTAATGCTCAACAAGCTCTTTTAGAATTTTCTTTGAGAAATAGTCTTTGTGCGAGAAGGATGTTAACTTTGATTTTCAACACATAGGGGAGGGTGGGGCAAGACGGGGTGATATATTTTAGATTTTCTATCGTATGTATAATAATAATAATAATTGACAGACACACACACTGTATATCCTCAAATTAAGCAAGTTACGCTTGTGTTATGGGTAATATACAACAGACCACTCTGGGGCCGATCCCAGACACCCAGACCATGGTAAATAACGGAGAAAATACGTTTCCGTAATTTACTATACCGGGAATCGAATCCGTAGGTAAGACAAGCCGGCAAAGTCTTAGCCCGCTCAACCACAGAGGCCGTCAAATATGTCATGACCCTACTTATATATTTTAAGTATGCTTACCAGTGATAAGAACATATTCTACCGTGACACTATAGCCGTCTTTGATTCATTATGCTTTTAACCTTACCCCTTGTTTACATTTTGTCCACTTCCACGGAAACAAACAGGAAAAACAGAGAGTAAGAGTACTCAATGTTAGTTTACACACTCGCGCTGTTCATTTTCCTCTCCACATTCCTGCCTGCTCCCGTGGTAGTGGACATATTGTAAATATTTTTTTTAATGGTTTTTAAATACAAGCTTTTGAGATTCTGGATATCATGTAGCAGCAGAGTGCTAGCCAACACAAGTAAAACGAGCCCAAACAGGACGGGTCTATCTTGTTTATTACAGAAGTTCCTATGGCCACTTTCCGACTCCATCATCAGATCAGCTCCATAGTGCCATTATTGCATTGTCACGCCATATACATATGCGTGCAAGATTTCAGCTCAATCGCAAACCGGGAAGTTGGTGAAATTTAACTTGCAAGATTCCACCCGAACTTACATACATGCATATATACATACATAGGTACGTCTATGGCAAGTTAAATAAAAGCTTGTAAAAAGGCATTAGGTTGTCTGTCTTGCTCCATTTTCCTTTACTGGTTTTATCATATAATTTATTCGGGATAATATATGCTTAAGTAGCTTGTTGTTCGAGCGTTAAATAAATCTTTCGTGATTCCCATGTGACAACCGTTCCTAATCAAAACACGTAATACGCTCCTTAAATAAATCCTAAACAAATAGAATGTGGGTTGAACTGATTCATTACATCTATTGTCCCTGTGGCAACATGCTCTTAGACAGAAGAGAGGGTTACATGTAATTTATGTCGAAGTTTTAAATCACAAGTTTAAAAGATGTAATATTTTCTTAAGTTTCGCGACTAGTATACATAATAAAACTGCGTTTTAACGATTTTAGGTGCGGTGAGTTCCAATAATCCGACGTTACGGCTAGTTTTGAGTATCTGTGATCATGGAAGACAAAGATGTCAAGTGGCAACGAGTATTGTAAAAGTTTCATTTAGCCTAATCTAATTTACAAAAATCATTAATTGATTTTTTTAAATTTACCGCGCTTAAAACCGTTAAAACGTAGTTTAATTATTTAAAAGTCCTACTTTCTAAGAATGCTTTCCAATTTAACCCCTGTGCAGTTCGGTTATTTCCATTTACGTCTGCCGGTACGGACAAACAGACAGACAGAATATATTTTCGGAATCTACTGGTCTGAATTAGCCCCCTGATTTTTATCACATTTTAAACGCATTGTACAAACTCGAACCATTTACATATTTATTATAATATAATAGCATAGATATAGATTATGTGAAATCTTTATAGATAAGTAGATAAATATGTACACTACTATGAAAAATAATACTATTCTTCTTCCATGATATTACTTTTGAAAATATACCGAATTATCTCATCAGATATAATGCCCTAAGCATAAAGGAATGTAACAATAACGAAAAGCTTAAAGTGTTATAAGAATGACAATCCTTTTAATTATTCTCACGCAATTAACAAGGGTAGGTATTCACTCGTGACTACCATAAGAGAACACAATGTGTCGACACAAGGTTATACACTGGAATTAAAGCAAATTCTCTTGCTAACAAATTGAGAACTATCTCACTAATGAACGTAGTTTGCTAGATTAAAGATGTTTTGAGTAACAATTAGATTATACTATATTACGCTCTATCATATTGCAAATTTTGTGAGGGTAATTCGTTGGTTAAGGAATCAATGTGTTATTGCAATGAAATGGATACAAATTATGACCAGGGCCCCGAGTCGGTAACCTAAAGTGGCAATTGAATCGAATTGGAACCGGAACTTTTGACGGTTATGATAGTCTGTAAACTATCTCGACTCAATATTAAATAAATCTTGATTTGGCCTTGAATGATAGACTACGAATGGATTTGACCATCTATCAGTCGAATGGATCTTGATTCGTCTTGGCATGGGTTTTTTTTGTCAAAGTTACAGAGTTACACACATTTTTACGGATCAAATGTAAAAAAAAATTTTGACTGTGAAGAAAAACATCGTGAGGAACCTTGCACGTAGAGGTTACTGATATACAATATCCGTCTATCCTTGTCTTGGATAAGAGTATTCAGGAGTAGGTAGGTATACGGACCCTTCCCATAATGGTGGCCTAAGTCAAGCAGTGACACGTTATTAAGAGTTTAAATACCTCCCTTACAAATAATTGCTTTTACGTTAATCATTCTTTAGGCTCTCTGATTAGCTATGAATTTGAATAATAAAAAAAAACATAACACTGTAATAATTTAAATTCGAAAGTTTTTATTCTAAATAACTTCCAGTACATACATTAAATAAACAGCAGCGTGACAAGCGGGAACAAACTCCCCAGCAACACGTCTAGCTAAAAAATCTTTTTCTTCATAATTACCCATCTTCAGGCTCATTTATAAAAAAGTTAATACAAAAGTGTTATATAAAAATAATAACATATGTATAGAAACACTTTTTTTATTTAATTAAATTTTTTAGCTAACCTTTATATTACGACCACTCGTATTACAGCCCCATCGTGACAGCTAATAACTTATTCGAACAATGACATTTTATACAATGTCATTGTATTCGAACAATAAATAAGTTCGACTTTATTTTGTGTAACAAATGTACCGGGAATATTGTGATCGCGTCTACTCATTGTAGGTACATCTCTATCCTCACACACAAAGTATTATTGGCAATAATTTACTTATGACAATAGTATTGTTCGTTTGCGGGCAGCGTATTGCTTAGTATAAGACGCGATTAAATTATAAAACTACGTTTTAACGGTTTTAAGCGCGGTAATT
This sequence comes from Dendrolimus pini, assembly GCA_949752895.1. Classification (NCBI taxonomy): domain Eukaryota; kingdom Metazoa; phylum Arthropoda; class Insecta; order Lepidoptera; family Lasiocampidae; genus Dendrolimus; species Dendrolimus pini. The sequence continues at coordinate 18,539,822 of OX457132.1, read as the reverse complement.
TATTTGATTTTTGGTTAATCAACAAGTTGCGAAAACTTAAGAAAATATTACACGATTAAATTGTTCAATATTATTGGTACCCAGCATTGGCAATAATATTGTGTGTATGCGGGTAGCCTTAGATAATGGTACTGTCTACGAGTATATATTGTTTTTGGTGATGGTTGACTTTGAGTAACGTTAAACGAAGAAAAGTCTTCAAGGTATTTATATTAGGTTTAATTTGGTTTTGTGACCTGATCTTTCTGAATTTTGTGAGAGACTCAAGTGGAAGTCTCGTTTTCGTGAAAGTACTCAGATTCTTATACTCCTTTATAACATACTATCTGTTACCAGTAATTTAGTCCGTAGATTTTTTTTGCTAGGATAAAGTAATAACGCAACTACTACACTGTAAGATTATTTCATACCGCATGACTTATTTATAATAACACCAAGAATTATGGATTATCGTTAAAAATTCTCAAACCCTATTCCACCGTTTCAAGAATTTTTGCCATAAAACCTTATTCTTCCACATGTCAAAATTTGTAAAAGAAAATATCGGTAAGTTATCTTCCACCAGATTACGGATATATTATGAAATTTGCTAATTCACGTTGAATAGACACAGCAGATATACCTAGAGTCTTTTTCCTAAAATAGGTTGATGCTTTCACTGCTCTACTAGCTGTGTCCGCAATTTCATTCACGCCGATTTAGAAGTTTGATATTTTTTATGCCAATTTTTTTTTCAGGAGTGGTTTTTAGTTGTTCAGGCGCATAAAAACTAGCTTATTTCGACACAGTTTTCACTATAACGATGCCTTACACTCTTTTTTAAATGCGTGGTACTTTGCGTTCGGGCATATCCTCATACACAAATATACTTCTGTTCGTGTGTACATCATTGAACTCCTAAACGGTAAGCCCTATTTTGTTGCTTTTAGTGTGTTCGAGTGTATTTGAGAATGAAAATGGTTTAGATTAACAATTAGACCCAGTAGGTGGTGCTGGAATCGGATTATAGGTTTTTATTTTTTCAGGGCAGAGCGACTGCCGGGCTCACTAGTATGTAACATATAAGTTATATTACTCCAAATTATTATTCAATTCTGTTCAGTAGTTTTTGCATGAAAAGTGCGAAGAACCCATGCTCCCAAATTTTTATAATATTGTTACGAGTTGCAGGACTCGAATTAAAATACCGTTGGAATTATTATAGAGTTTATTATAACTATACAAGTACGTTTAACACAGGTACAAATATAATGGAACACAATAAGCCCAAACGTAATGCAGAAGGTCGTAATTTAATAAAACGCGCAAAGTTCGATTCCCGATTGTAGTACACACGTCTCGCTTTGATCGTGGTTCTCGCTCGACTGCCACCCTCCCTCAGTCAGGCCATCGTTTTATACTGCACAAATGCAATGTGCAAGACGATCATAAAAGAATAACCTACAATAGTTTCAATGTCATTAGTTATTAGTTCAAATGCCGACGAGTAATAAATGTGCTTCTACAAATCTGTACGTGGAATCTGTTTTTGTTGGCGCCTAGGTTGTAACAATATTAACAGGATATCAGCTGTTGATATTGATTTTGTGGAAAGATGTAGGACCGAAGTGAATATTGACTCGATTATTATCAGAGGTGTATGGAACGTATGAAAGATATGTGGCTTGAGAATTTATGCCATAATAGAAAAGTGTGGAAGTTATATGCATATTGTTCAACTCCTAAATAATAATAAATCGACAAAGTGTATAACGGTCCATGCAATGAAGGGTTCTGTAGAAGTCACAAATCTCCTCTGTGTATTATTTGATTATGAAAGCCTTTTCTTTCATCTTATCCCAATCATTTGCACACGCTGCCACGTAATGCTGTAACGTTATTGTTGTGTATTAAATATAAAGATAATAAATTAAATATCTTCTATATTTTAATCTTTTCGTTAGCACTCCCGTTACAAAGCTTGGAAGAGAGAAGCAGAGAGCATAGAACACATTTTTGTCTTTGATAAACCGCGAATTAAATGTTTGGATACATTGACATTAAATTTATCGTTCGGATACGACAGTTATTGACCCATTAGAGATCTGAAATCAATTTTCATATTCATATTTCATCTTGATAGTTATTTACTACAATCACAGAGAGAGGACCCTAGATATGTTAAACATTTTTAGATATTGTATTTTGGCTTTTTTGCAAATACTACTTGTAATTTTATTTAAAACTCACTGAATGACTGCTGTTTGAATGTGCAACTCAAACTTCCCAGGGATTTGAAGGCTTTTCCATTGAAGTGATTGTTTTTAAAAGCTTTCTATTAACTTGCAATGCAATGGATGTAAGTTCGGAATCTTCAAGGTAAATTTGACCAACTTCCCGGTTTCCGATTGAGCTGAAATTTTGCACTCATATGTATCGTGTGACAATGCAAAAATATGGAGCTCATCTGATGATGGAGTCGAGAGGTGGCTATAGGAACTCCTGTAATAAACTAGATAGACTAGATAGAGATTTGTCACATCTGTTTTATGTTTCATATACTGTGTCACTTTCTACTTCAGGCGTATGTATGTATATCGTTAAGTATTAATTGAATATGTTATTATTTATGTCAAGTTATCCACGATGGGTCTAATATTAATCAATGAGGCGGGGTTGGGACTAAAAATCAGCGCTGTGCTGGAGGAAATTCCAACACAGCTTTATGCTGAGTTGCCGACCTCAATTGCAGAAAATGCGGCGTACAAAATATTAAAAACCGTAAAAATGTATGTAATAAATTATCTGTACATCCTTGTATTGTCGCTTACCTAGCAAATAAATTCTTTATTTCTTATTTGACAGTACAAGACTCTTCTCGCATTCATCACACAACAAATCATCGTGTCATCCTATACACAATCTACTTAAAAATAAATATAAATACATAAGAGACAGACTTGTCCTAGTTTAGGTGTCAGTACATAATTTACAGCCTTCTTAATTTTAAGGCGAAATGTAAATATATAATATTCTGGCGTCACAAAAAATCTATTTATCTACTTTTTTTCTGCTACCAAAGTACTCGACGGATATTATGTTTCAAAGGAATTTTCTTTCAAAGTATTTTTACGCTCTACCATTATGATTTTTCTCTGGATTTTGCACCTCAGCTATGTTTTTCTATCTATCTAGCTATCTGCAGTAATCCGTACATTAGAGTAAATAAGCCTAGTTTCTCTATTTTCCCCAATGGATCAAGAAAAATGTTGCCAGTCAACTGTTTCTTTATTTACTTGAACAAACCTACAACCTAACATTCAACAGGCACGCACGTAAGTAGAATGTTACATCGATTACGTCATTAGTCCGGAGTGTGAACCATTAGTCGTGTAACACGATTTATTATTCCGAAATCACTTTTGCCTTCTTTATCGCTGCTGTACATGTTACTATAATAAACACTAACAGTAAAATAATGGACTTGTTTTAGTCAAGTTTTTTTACATAATTTAATTGAAGCCGTGCCCGTCATTTAATTTGTACAGGACTAGCAATTTTTATTTCTTTTCTTCATTATCTTCTGAACCCTGCAAGATATCGAATGAAATATATGCGAGAATTTAAAGTTTAAGTCAAAATACGGTCATATCATCTTGCTTTTAAAATATCGTAATAGAATTATTTTTAATTACTGTTTTGACAATGATGATTGCGCCAATTGACTCTTTTTATAATAATTGTAGAAACGTATGACGTCATAAGTTTCTACACGTATAAATGATAAAAGTCATCATCATCCTAGCGTTAAATCCCAGTTGCATTCGAGGCGTCGGCCTCAAAGCTCGGAATCCGCTTTCCTACTTTTTCTTCTCCACTTCGCGCAGTCTTCGGCAGCCCTATTTGTGAGACCATTGGTATTCATGTCATACTTTACGATCTCAAGCCAGCATTTCTTAGGCCTACCCCTTCGACCGGGACTTGGCGGTTTGTGAAACGATAAAAAGGATTCCAGCGGATTTGACTGTTTGTTCACCTATTATGATTAGATGTTTGTAAACATGCTTGGATTCTACTTTTACAATGACCTGGTGGAGGCGGCATGACGAGACATTATTTCCTCTATGTCCATATCGATAGGTTCAACACCCAATTCCTAATAAGCCGTCTGTTTACTCCCCGCTCGAATAGGTATGTCATTCCAAATGACAACTTACTGAAGTATTACCAATAACATTTGCAAAGAACGAAGAGCTCCTCGCAATAGGTATACCCAATGTCAAGAGCAGAGACATAAAATAATGGTAAATGTGATTGCGTAACATCTGTTGTGAAAAAAGTTATTTCGCTTGATCACCAATATTGCACCTGAAATGGGATTTTTGCCTTTTGCTTTTGTAGTATATTATTTTTAATGTTATTACTCATATCAGTTGAGTTTATTAGATGGTAAATGGTAGGTACGCAAGAATCTTATAACCTTATTACCTTGTATGTATGTACCTACAGTCCTACATTAAAAGAGAATACAGTGATAAGGGTTGAGAAAGGAATGTTAAGGTGGTTTGGTCATATAGCGAGATTGAATGAAAGCAGAATAATAAAACAAGTTTATAACAACAATGCGACAGGTAGAGTCTATGACGGTAGACCACGATGTAGATATATATAGGTATACTCACCATGGTCAAATAAAAGATATTTTGAACAAGGTCAGGAAATAAGTACCTTAAATGAGCTTTTATGTAAAGAGTTTAATGAAAGTAGATGAAGCGAAAAATATTTGTCAGGATCGTAGCAGGTGGAGATTCATCGTCTACCTACCAAAGTGGGAAACAAGCATGACAATATGTTTGTATGTATGTCCTATATCGTTAATTGTTTTCAGTTAAGGTCGAAGCAGGTGCCCGAATAATATTGGGGTACACACTGTAAAACTATAGGATTTTTTAGCGTCTCGTAGTCCAATAATAAGGACTTGACGTTTCTCGCTTCGACAGAACTACATTGTAAGTTTCTAATAGTTACATCGAATAACTATTAGTGATCGGATTAATGCAATAAGACATCTGGGTATCTGGACTTTGCAGTTGTTTTGTTGAAAGTAGCAAAGGCACTTAGGCACGCTCCTCTCAAGTGATATTTTTCTGATGCAGTGGTGATCTGGTCCATATTTTAACTGAGCTAACTTCTAAGATTTTAATTTTTTATATATTGGTTTCAGAATTAATATGAATACAATTCTAAATTCTCTAAATATGATATTTGATATGACACATCAGCTTCTTAATGAAATGAAAGAAATGTTATCGAAATATTGTCTTTTCTAATAACAATGCTATTATATCTGCTAGTTATAAATAGAAACCCATTGAGTATGAAATTTATCAGTGCTTACATCATACTGTGCCTTTATTTCCAAGCAATAATGGTTGAAAAGCGATCCACCATCCTTGGTGTAATGTTCTATAGCATTTTTTGGATCAACGCCCTTTACTGTATCAAGGTGACCCCTTGTATCATGGTCCATGGTATTTGACACACGTTCTCAACCATACCTTTTTATCTTTCTAAACTGGTCGAAATGAAAAATATGTGTGTGTGTGTGCAGTTCACACGCATTAGAGGTGAAACAAATTGTGACAAGGGGTGAGAGGGATTCTAAATTTCATGTCCGTCCTAACTTAATATTATAAATGTGAATGTAAGTTTGTTTGTTTTCACGCGAAAACTATTCAACCGATCACCATGAAACTTTGTCCACATATTCTTGGAGGTACTAGAAGTAACATAGGATAATTTTTATGAAAAAAAAATTCACGCGGACGAAATCGCATGCAGAAGCTAGTTATAATATATTTAAGCTTTAAAACACGAATTTTGAAGTATTGGCGAAAAATTTCAAAATTTCCAACTCTATCTGTATGAGGATAGTGTTTATCTCTTTTTAGTGTTGCTTTTTAGTTTCATCGAGTTTCATATCTTAACGATTCTAAAGAAGTTTCACTTCAGAAATATATATTTTAGTAAGAAAATGAGTCATTTTTGATAATAAATGAATCTCTATTGCGTACTTGATGTCCAAAAAATCTTGATAACTTTAATTCAATTCTTGTTAAGATAATATTTGTTCAAGTTTCACAACGTTTCTTCTTTTTATTTGTAAAAGCTTTAGCGAGATTGCCTGCCTAGGAATAGAGATTAGAAATTTTATTAAAAAAAACTAGGATATACCCGCGACATCATCTATTACCCAGACTTAAAATTTCCGCGGGATTCCCGGGACACTACGTGCCCCAGCATTAAAAAAAAAATATATAAGTTATCGTTTTAGTGAAAACTGTGACGGAATAAACTATTTTTTATACCACTTCAAACCGCTCCCGAGAAAATTCCTGCTACATTCCCGGGATAAAAAACACCTCACATTTTATTACATAAAGTTTGCTATCGATCAGTGAAAAAATCGCATTGGATTTTGATATTTTTTCCAATTTGGGCGCTTGAAATCAGTCCCAGAACATTTCCCGTGGGAATTCTGGGATAAAAAGTAGCGCAGATTTTAAGTTTGAGAATTTGCTGTCGATCAGCAAAAAACGTATCGAAATACTACAAGTTTTTACGTGAATTCCGACCAGACAGATAAACATACAAGAAATAAAAAAAAGTGTGTATGTACACGCGTTAGAAGTTATACTTCTTTGGCCTAACAAGATAAAAAACGACACTAACAATAGAAAAACTAAAATGTTGACTATAGCTAACTTCAAGGTGTCTGTTGACTATAGCTAACTTCAGACGGTGTGCGCGCGCATCGTAAAAATTTACTCTCATCATTTTTCCCTAACGCGCCTAATAAAATGCATTGTGTTCTCCGTCGTTTATATAGTCTATTCCAGTTGTTTTTGTGAAATCGCTTTAATGTACGGACATAGCATGTCTAGAATTTTATAATATTATAAATAAGTAAGTTCTGAACGTAACTGGGAATTAACGATAGAACAATGATCATTCAAAAAAAGTTTTTTTAAACTTTAATAATTATTGAATCCAAAATATTAATCTAGGTTCTTTAACTTTGTTTTGATTATACAGTAACAGCTTTTGATTAAATAAATAACTACCGTTCGTGATGACATTCGTTTATAAAATGGATGTGTGTTAATTAGCGATTGTTCTCAACAGTAAATCACCATCAGTTAATTAAAAGATTTTTTCGGATAAATAGAACGGCTTCTAAATTCATCGCATGATTTATGAGCAATAATTAATTCACTAAGTTAATGTTTAATCAATGAATAAATGTAACAACTGTTTGTTAAGTGTAAGTTTTTTATGATTTAATTATTTCAATCATATTTATCATTTAAATTTGAAACATTCTGGGATATGTTTTAAAAGTTCCACCAAGCTTTTTCAGCCCGTATTTATTATTTAAAACTAGCTGACCCGGCAAACTCCGTACCGGTTTGCCGGGTCAGAATCATTTTTTTTCATATTTACTCACTTTTAAACCTTCTCTGGACTTCAAAATAATTCAAAATCAAATTTAGCCAAATCATACTAGCCGTTTTGGAGCTTTAGCGAGACTAACGAACAGCAATTGATTTTTATATATTTTATATACATAAATCATTGTAAAGACGTGCTAACTTTGTGAATACATTACTTAAAACGAAATGACGGTCGCAAAGACAGCGAGCGTCTCTTGAGACGTCGAATAGAGAGGTCAGCTCTGCAATCTAGTGAGTATTGATTCACTTATTTAATGTGTCTAGCTATAATTATTTAAGAATTTTTCTGGGTTGTGAATTTAACAGAGAGCCGTGAATTGTTTGTAGTATTTATTCATTTACTGTCTACTTATAATTTTGATCCGTGCAGGAACAGAGAAAGAACACAATTTCCTACCGGCGGGCGGCCTGTCTTAAAGGCGACAAAAACCTGGTCTGTATATCTGGATTATACTGCCATAACAACCTTAAGCTGTGTTCCGGCATTAGTGACATGTTCCAGTCTCCCTTCACATTGGCATCTTTAGTGTTACAAATGTCCATAGGCGATGGTAACCGCTTTGCATCAGGTGGACTGTCTGCTCGTCTGCTGAACTCATGCAACAAAAAATATTGTTTGAGCATTATTTGGTGACAATTGTGATTGTGTAAGTGTTGGAAAAAAATGATTCGTCATTTTTTTTATTTGCAAAAACAATAAGCTCTAGGGCTAACGTCACATATTTGAAAAACCTGGTTCTTATTATATATTAGTAATAATATAATATAATATTTGTATTTATTTTATCCGTGCAGGAACGGAGAAAGAATTTCCCGCGGCCGGGCGGCCTGTCGTAAGAGGCGACAAAACATCCCACAGCCAGGTGGTAGGGCATTTGCCCGACTGTAGACCCCTGGTCTAGAGTGTGCCGCCATAACAAGCTTGTGTTGTGTTCCAGCATTAGTAACCAGGTTCCAGTCTCTCTTAAGAGAGGACATTTGTAGCACCTTTAGTGTTGCAAATGTCCTACCTACTACCTTACCATCGCATTGTCCTATGAACGAGGCGATGGTAACCGCTTTCCATCAAGTGGGCCGTCTGCCTGTCTGCTGTACAATAAAAAAAATCTTTAAAATAAGCTGTATATAATCATATAATATTTTAAATATTAAATTTTTTATGTACAAGTAAACTTTAATTATAAATGAAAAGTAAATAAATAAATTTCGTGAAGAATATGGTAAAATTAAAAAGAATGGCGATTCGTTGTCAAAATGTTATGAAAATTCTCAACACGCCGACTGGATAATTGGTTGGGTGCGCAATGACCCGTGTGATGGAAATTTATAATATATGCACATTCATAATATGTTACGCGTCTCCCGAGTGGAATTTTATTATCTTTGTATAACAAGAATATTCTTTATAGAGGTTTTTGAATATATTGCACGTTATTAAAAAACACTTATTTATTTTAGAAAATACTTATATATAGATGTCTCTACTTACTTGATACTTATATGTAGATGTGTCTTTGAATTAAATGTTCATACGAGTTTTATTCACGGGATTAGGAATAAATCAATTGCTATAAAACGCTACATACACTTTCGGGATCTAGGGTAAATATAGGGTAATTATATCCTGGAACATTTAATCATTTTCGTGGGGAAAAAAAGAACTTGATACTTATTCTTAAAAGAACTGATTCAATAAAGGAATACCTTTTATTATAAATTGTTTAAAAAAACTAAAAAAACACACTGTTTATAGGTCCCCATAGTAAAAACATAATTATTTTCTACTTATTAGTTTGGTTTGCTAACAAACTGGAGATATATAGGTAACTAGGATATGCCTACGCCTTCGGCCACGTGTGGCTTGAGAATCCCGCGGGATTCCCGGGACATAAAGTGCCGCAGCATTTAAAAAAGAATGTAAACGAACGTTTTAATGAAAACTGTATCGGAATAAGTTAACTTTTATGCACCCGAATAACTACAAACCGCTGGCAGGAAAATTCCCGCGAGACTCCCGGGATAAAAAGCAGTGTAGATTTTAAGTCTAAGAATTTGCTGTCGACCAGCGAAAACTGCATTGAAAACAGACAAACGTATAAAAATCTGAAATATCGTGTTCTCCACCGTATATAGTCTATTCCAGTTGTTCAATTATCCGTGCAGGAATGGAGAAAGAATACAATTTCCTGCGATAGAGCGGCCTGTCGTGAGAGGCGACAAAACAATCCACAGCCAGCTGGTAGGGTATTTGCACGTCTGGATGGCTACCACCCCTGGTTTAGAGTATGCCCCCAACAACCTTGAGTTCTAGTCCGGCATTAATGGCCAGGTTCCAGTCACTCTTTAGAGAACAGCAGAGCATTTGTAGCACCTTTGGTGTTGCAAGTGTCCATACGCGATGGTTACCGCTTTCCATTAGGTGGGCCGTCTGCCTGTCTGCTGAATTTGTACAGTAAAAAAAGGTATTTTTTTAATTAGCTTCAATGTACAGACAACATCTATAGAATCTATAATATTATAAAATTCTAAACAGACAGGTTATGTTTAGAATTTTATAATATTATAGATTTTACTATCGTACTAAAAATGTACTTAAAAAGTCTTCAGAGTATAGATAATTAAATTATGTATCGCAGTAATTTAAACTAACCTATCATTAAAATAATATAATATGGGACTTGAATATTTATTTAAATCAAAATAATCTTAGACATTGTATTGATTCATCAAAAATATGTCGATATTACCCCAAGCACTTTATTTTGTTATTTTATATTTATTGCAGATGTCTGTACCTTGAAATTAAAAGCATAAATTGACCGTCATCACGAGGATCAAAAGCATAATTCATACACATAACGTAGAGGCTACACAGGGGTCCTTCTCAAATATTCATAATGGCACGATCTCTTGTGACGTATGAGGTTACCGCCCTTTTGAATAATTCCTTATGGCCCTTCTCTCGCCGAATGTTTGGCACAAGCCTTGCATTACTACAAGTGCGTAGTCCATCGTCGTGTTTAAAATAGGTAGACGTTTTTAATTTCGGTGACATAAATTAAAAATGGAAATTTCGCTTTGAAATTATTTACCACACGTTTTAATTTGCAACTTCATTTTCACATAGGGGTATATAGATAATATTATAATATGTACACAGAGTTCAAAGTAGTATCTCGTACACATAATATGTGTATAATAACTATTTGAAAACTATTAATAATATAATTCGCAAAGTACCGCAGACGACTCATCATTATCAGCCGAGCGTTAAATCCCGGTCGAGTTCGGAGCGGTCACTACAACGCCAAGGGTCCGCTTTCCTACTTTTTCTACTCCACTTCGTGCGATCTTCTGACATATTCGCAGACGACTATTGGAGGCAAAAAAAGCCACTATAATCTGTCGTTTACATTTTTTTTGGTAAGCTAAAAGAAATATAATTCGTACAATCTGGGCCCATCTCGATGGACAGGGCCAACCGCGGCGATAAGAGCTGTGCAGATTCGTGCAAGGACTCTGGTACAGGCTTTCCCAATTACCCTACTAAACCTAAACTGCGCCCCTTACCAGCGCTTGTGTTGGAACGACATGTGATCAATTACAAAGTATACCATGTCGCCCGCAAATTTGGCCACTCCGGTGGCAGAGTGGCCACTTCTCCTATCGAGGTTTAGCTCGCTGTATCCCCTTATACAGTGGACTGCTGTGATGGTATCGATGATGTTCCTTAGCGAGTCAATTGGCCCAACAATGGCTTCAAACTCGAACCTCTGAAGTACTCATGCAGCGCACTGGACCAGCGTATGTAACGCCGAGTAAACTAGCGCGCCGCATTCGCGACATTGTGGGGACGACAAACATCCCACAATCTGATGCAGATACTTGCCGAAGCACCCGTCCCCGGCAAGTATCTGCGTCATCCTATATGACAGGGTCCCGCGTTTCTGCGTGACCCATCAAGACAGGTGGGAACGGATGAATCTGTCTTTTACATTATGCCTACTTCCAAGGCAGTACGCAGCTAATTAACGAGGCATTTTGGCAGAGCGAGTATCATATGTCAAACATATGTTGCGTTTGCATACTCGCACTGTCAATTTTCCTCGCCACTTATCTGTTTGCTGCAGTATGTAAAATAGGGATTACAAACAAAGACAGATTGACACTCCTACTATTATTATATTCATGACCATATCAGCATATCATTACTAGAATATAGGTATATATAGGATTCTATCAGATTTTGATACACGTGGTTGCTAAGTCTATTAACTTCAGGTCAACACACTTAATTGATTTAAATAACCCAGGAGAGTTGGTCCTTTATTTATAAAGTTATTATTTTCCTCCTACATGATCATAAGGAAATGTAACATTTCAGTATACGGGAGCTGTAATTGACTTAGTTTACTGGAATATGTACAAGTATAAAATGAAATAAGAATATTGATAATTCATGTGTTAGAGACTGTATATACAGCCTAATTTATATTTGAAATAGGTAGTTAAGAAGTTAATTATATTTATAGTAAGGTCTAATTTATCTACAAATTATTTTTCGTTATATTAAAATTTTAATATGGGACAGAAACTTTATCTATCATAACATGTTTTAAAACTATAACCTATATAATACCGATGGTAAATGCTGTTGAATAATGTTAAATAAAGTATCTATTATATCTTTATTTTTTACTTTAAACTATTCTTCTTTAACAAATTGCAAAACTCTACTAACCATAACTTCTGGAAAAGAATATTATTACACAAATTGTTTTGTCGTATGGCTTGTAAACAGCAGTTGCGAGCGCGATATTAAAAAAAGTTTTAGCGGTTCATCGGGTTGCAGCCCGTCCAGGGTTGACCCACTTTTCAAGTATTATGTTTTGTTCAGACCTTAACTGCTTTTAATAAAATAAGAAAATGCTCTCTTGTTCTTAATAAATTGAAGTTTTTTTCAACATTTAATTGTACACAAAACAAATTGTAATTATGAATACAATCTTGAATTTAAATTAAGATCAAGTCAAGATCAAGTGGATTGCAATATATGTATGTTACACTCAGATTGTAATTATATTTGTTGGTGAATTATTTATTTGTGTAGAGTACTGTGGGGGTTTATTTTTATGTGTGTGGTGCGTCGATGATGTTACCGTCGATGATGTCAAGGTCGATGATGTTACCGTCGATGATGTTAAGGTCGATGATGTTACCCCGATGGATGAGGATGACGCACCACTTGCGAGAGCCATAGCTCCATCGCCGCGGGAGCTAGGCTCAATCGTTGGAGTGGAGTACAAAATAAGAAGACGTGTGTTGTACTCTCTATGCAATTATTTTTAGTTAATTTAACAATAAACTTAAGACTATATATACAAAAATCTTAACTGCTACGTTGAACTATGTAAAACCCTAAACATATTCGTAGATGCATCTCCGAAGGTTTTCTGTTTTGGCAGATTTTGGTACTACTCAGTTTATAACCTTGTTAATTATTTAGCAATAAATTATTCCATGCACGTGACGTAACAACTAGCTTATATTTAAAGCTCCAAAAGGAACAAAATAATCTTTAAATAAAATCAAACCCATCAATTTGTTACATTATACAATTTATATGTTATAAAAACTTGTCGCGAAATTTAATTGCGTACATAACACAAGAATACAACAACTGTGTAATGATATTGACATATGTAAATAGAAAAATACGTATGTATTTTATAAAATAGGTAAATACATCTACAGAAGTAACTCTTCTGGATATATATCGAGGGCTTCTTAACAAATGGGCGTACAGACAAAAGTACAGTTTTACACTAGGGACAAAAATGGGAATAACACAAAACTAATTGATTGTATAAGGCTGAAATTTAGATTACCCTTTTATTTAGGTACACTTGCATACTGGTAACACTTTATAAATTGTAACAGGCATAGATTTTTGTAAACAACAAAAAATGGCATTTTTACCTATACGCCCATTCGTTATGAAGCCCTCGGATATATACATATATATAGAAGTAACTCAACAAAACTAGTTGTCATCACTTTCACTGTAATTAACGTTTAATAAATTAAGGCTTGAAACAAAAAGTTTCTTAGAAAAACAATGCCTAGGCCTTTCATCAAAAACATTCTCACCTTTCCGATGAAATGAAAAAAAGTTCAGGTAAACAAAGGGAAAATTTCCACGAACCTCTGTTGTAAACATTTTATTCGCGGCGCGAAAAAGAAACTAATTTTAGACGGTGTCAATTTATTGCTTGAAGCTCTTTGTGTTATTTGATATTGTTACACAATTTTTAACGGGAACATGAAGGGGCAAATGCAGATTTCAGAAGAAAATAATTTTATCTTTCATGCAAAACATGGATCATGGATGGACTTGATTTTTCATTTTTTCTTGGATTGGTAATTTTTGACGTGAATGAAGATAGAGAACATTAATTATTTGCATGTTTTTGGTTAGAAGTAGAAAATGGCAAAATCTAAAAATACCTATATAAGAATGAATCGATACTTTTAAGCCTGAAAGATAATAAGATAGAATACATTAAATTTGATAATTTAAACATTATGTTCATACATATAGAGTTGGAAATATATTGAAGTTTTTCGTTAATACTTCTGGGTAAGTCGCCTAGAAGTTTGACTAAGTTACCTGGCTGTATTGCAATGCTGATCCACTGTCCAAAATTAGCATTAGCCTCCTGATTAGCTAAAGCGAAGATTAGTAAATATTGGATTATGAAAATAAAACATTATATTTTTTATTGATTATTGATTTCAACCAATTATTTGGGGTTCGCGTTATACCCTCATCCTCCTTATTTTGTCTCACCTCTTTGTATGGCCTCTGTCTCAATAAGAATAAAAACATGAAACAACGACCCAAATTGACAACGCTGAAGCAATCAATTTTTAGTAATAAGACACAATAAACTAGTCTGCTTTAAGACCGATATTGGATTTTATATTTTTATGATAATAATAGTATCCATAGGTCACTGGTTCATATCCGTCTCAAAGGACCAAAAAGAATATGTTACGGACTTTTTTACATATCAAATAATTAAGTGGACTGTATATAATTTAATAATAAAAACTGCACGTGCGTAATATATGAAGATTTTAATGTAGGGGAAAAATATACAGATAAAAAAATTGTGTGTGTGCAGTTCACATGCAGTGGAAATGAAACTTTAGAGAATATACTCACACATAATTATTTTCCAACTTTATTAATATAATTAGAATTCCTTTAGCCTACATCCGTCAACATGATGTAATTCAAAAAATTCAATCTAAATTACACTTTAAATTACTATTATAACGTTCATAATTTAATGTCCTGTTACGCACAATTTCCTTTGATCTACGTATAAAAAAAATATCTGCGTTAGTATATACAGATAGAGCTAAAATTCATCTGAAATTTTGTAAGTTCCATTTCTTCTTCTTTGTTCAATAATGGCTTGGCACTCATTGCTTGGCACGGTTTGTGCATTCAGCCAGAGTCAAGTTTCATTTATATTAAAATTAACCCGTTAGTAGCGGATAAAGAGTAATGTGTTTTATTTCGAATTATACAAGGTTGAATTTTATGTATTTGTCTCTTTTTAACAGACTTTGAAAAAAGGAGGAGGTTCTCAATTCGTCGGAATCTTTTTTTTTAGTATCACTGTTTCGTTTCATCGATTTTAAAATCACGATTCTAAAGAATATTCGGTTCAAAAATAACAAAAGAACATCAATGTTCTATATTTAAAAATAGCATATTGTGGCCAGTAACAAACCTTATCAGCTAAAATAAAAACTTTTTGATGGAGATTCCAACAATGTTAAAGCTTATATTTCTGTTAATAGAAAAGTAACAACAATCGGCCAATATTTATTTGAACGCTCTATTTATGAAAAAGTTTAGGTATAAGCATGACGGTTACTTTTAAACAGCTATTTCAAAAATTATAATTAACATTGGCTGTGTTATAGAAACCTTAATAGTAGAATTCATTATAACTAATGGCTGGTTGCTATATCTTACTGACCATTTATTTGCCTAACTATCGGTTAATTTGTGACATAAGCTCCATACAATAAACTGCCGTAAATAGGTTTATTAAACGTTACGATCTCTCATTTTGATTAAAATTAAACACAATTCGATCAGTAAAAAATAAATTTTATATCCAAAATATGATCCATAAATATTAGACAATGTATCAAGAAAAACAAATTCTTGACAGGGCTGAGTGGATTACTTCAATACTATCAATCAATCGCATGATTGAGCATGTCACCCAGGTACGACAGTAGGCGGGGGCCTTACACGCGGGTATATTACCGACATTACTTTGAATATAGGATGCTAAAGTAAATAAGTGTTCAAATAAGGCCTTTGGCGAAATTCTTTAAGATAAATACGCGATCTAGAACACCTTATATTATTTTGTATTCATTGTGAAAATAAATGTTAATTCAGGTCTTGTTATTAATTTTTCGATCTGTGGTAGCAATTGTTAGTCATAAATCGATAGATTACACTGCTTATTATGGTCTTATTGTAAATTCCGTTCCGTTTTTTGTTTTGTTTTATATTCAAGTTATTGATGTGTTTTTAAGAACTTTGCATTTAATATTACTTAATGAGTACTTACTATTTACTTCTTGTGATTACATTTCATTACGATAATATGCCATATTTAGTTATTCTTTGCCTTGTCTCATAGAAGTATTTAAATTGCATGTTTTATATGCGTTAAAAATATAAACTGATTATCTTTATTATTTATGTTATATGTTATTATTATTTAGCTACAACTTTTCGAAGAAAAATACATAGAACTACGATAAATAAAAAAAAAATAAACTAAAAACTATACTATATAAAAACTAAAACTAAATAAAAAAAAGAAACAACCTAAAAATAAGTTATTGGTCCCAAGCCACTGTCACTTACCGGGAACGTTCCCAAAAGGCTGGAATTGTTGCTACGTTGTATATCAACGCTTAATCTTTGAGCAAAATAGACGCCAGCCTTCTGGTCACGCGACCATATGTTTTGTATAAATCATACGCATGATTTCTACTAAACATATTATCGTTATTATTTATTTTCAATAATTGAATTTATTTATTGTTTTTCTATAAACACCTTAATTACTTCAAAACTATCATCATGTGGATTAGTTCCGGTTTGTATAACTACGCCTAACTGAACTTTAACTAGTATACTTAGATCGAGAATGTGTTTCGACGGCGCTCGTCGCTTTGATCTTGATGGGCGTGACGCGTGGGCCGATACTGTACACGTTTAAAGCTGTCCACATCAAAGCATGGTGTATGTAAACTGCAGTTATATACATCAATAAAATTGAATTCGCAAAGCACTTGTTAAGTAACGGGTTTAGGAAATTTATAGAGAGCAAATACTTTAGACAGATTAAAGTATAGATTGATCTTACGCCAAAATCTCATTTCTACAGCCATAGAGGTTGCTATCAGCACGACGTTTCTCTCATTTCCTTGAGTTGCTATTTTCTAGAATATTTATACTGTGTATGTACTACAACTATCTGAAAGGAACCACTGCGCTTATATGACATGGGCTTTTTAAGGACCTCATAAAATTTAATTGAGGCCGGAATCACGGTGCCACCCTATGGTATGGGAAAGGCCCTTAGATGACAGGGACCACTTTCCATCAGGTGGGCTGTCTGCCTGTTATCCTATTTCAGACAAAGAAACAAAATCAACCCTATAACACGTGCGCCGAAGGTTTGCCGATGATCACCCCTCCCGTTTCGTACGATTGGGACCGGAGCTTGTCTAAGTAGTGCTAAAAACTAGGCTTTCGCAGGTCGCGGTTGTAGGAAGCGGGAGGGGTTATCATCAGCAAACCTTCTGTGCACGACTTATAGCGTTGATTTTTTTCTTTGTACATACATAGTCGTATATAATAATGTCCCACACGTTTTAGTCTTGGAACTTAATTTTTTACGTTTTCTTTTACCATTCTGTATGATCATTTAGAAAGCAACTGCAAGATTCAAAAGTTGAAGCGAATATCTGAAAATTGTAAACCATTACAGAAATAAGATTTTCCAACGGTAATATTCGGTTAATGTAGGATTAAACAGCTCGTAGGACTTTCAATATTAGTCATCTTCAAATCAACTTTATTGCGTCCATAAGCGATTGAAAGGCAGTTACTTACTGTTATCAAAGTGACGATTTTATCGCCGTTCGACTAATCGATTTCATTATCTGACACGTCAACGTTTACGACCTGACATTTTGGTAAAAAGGACTTCATCTTTTATTACTGGGAAAATACAAATCAAATTTATATTCTAAATTAGACACGGAATTTTTTATAGGTACTTGTTACGTCACGTACATGGAATAATATATTGCAAAATAATTAGCAAGTTTATCAATGAGCAGTCTATGTACGTGTCAAAATCTGTCAATACAGAAAACAGAAAACCTTCGGAGATGCATGGGGTTTTGCATATTTTCACGTAGCAGTTAAGATCTGTATATATAGTCTTAGTTTAATGTTAAATTAATTAAGCAATAATTACATGGATATTACCACACACGTCTTCTTATTTTGTACTCCCCTCCAGCGGTTGAGCCTAGCTCCGGCGTGGCGATAGAGCCATGGGCTCTCGCAAATGGTGCGTCATCCTCATCCAACGGGGTAACGTCATCGACGCACCACACACATAAAAATAATCCCCCACAGTACTACACAAGCACATAACATACATTATATATCCCCAAGCTAAGCCAGATCCCAAATACCTAGACCACAGTAAATACAGGAGATGTTTACGAAATTCACAGGAATCGTATCCGGAGGCTCTGCCGTCCAGTGAGCTAGGCCGGCTATAGTTTAGCCACAGAGAATTTCAAATTATGTATAGATATATATATATATATATATATATATATATATATATATATCATACAAAAGTTATTTCTTATGTATGATAGATATTTCAATCAAACAAACAAACAAAATCTTCAGCTTTATAATATTAGTATAGATAAGATATATAAATACAATATGAAATAATAGTAGTTGTTCTTTGTAACATGCGTTCCTTAGGTAATGCAAGGAAGTGCCGGGTAACAGGATTATAATAAACGATGAGAAGAAGGTATAAAGTATTATGTATGCGAATATTATTATCTGTCTCTCCCTTTTGAATGAAATTTAGTACTGAAATTCAATGTCAGGGCGAAAATTGAATTGGCTTTCCTCGAAAACCGATGTCATTTCATGTCAACTCAGTTATGAGTCACATTGATTGTCCGTGTTCTGAGAAAATAATTATATTTATTTGTTTTATACGGAAACTTTTAAGGCCAGTAGCCATTGGGAATGACGATTCTCTAAAAAAAACTTCATTTTGAAAAACTAATCTTACATTAGTAGATGGCCAACTGATAAAATCCCCTATTGTTAGTATCATCTAGAAAGTATTGTAAAGATGAATTGTTTGGAATTGGTGTGTTATAAAGTGTTATTTATCTATCTTATATTATACTAATATATTGTAGGCACTTCGTATTCTATATTAAATAAATTTATATAATGCGCGAGTGCACCCGGGTGAAATTCATGTATGCACAAAATCAAACTTGTGTCACCGGGTGTACTCGACGCATTAATCTTAAATGTTTGTAAAGGAGGTAGGCTGGGCGATTTATAGAGTGTGAAGTGATTTACGGACTTTGTCTGCTTGCTGTGCGATATTGTACTGTGCTCGGCTCCTCCATTGAGAAATTAGTTTAAAATATATTTTTGTGTTGTGCAAACCGTAAGTGCCTTTTAATTGCCTAAATATAAAGCTGAAGAGTTGTTTGTTTGTTTGAACGCGCTAATCTCAGAAGCTACTGGTCTGATTTGAACAATTCTTTCAGTGTTAGATAGCCCGTTTATCGAGGAAGGTTATAAGCTATATATCATCACGGTAAGATCAATAGGAGCGGAGCACCAATGAAGAATGTTTCAAAATCAGGGGTTTTTAACTTACTTTTTTAAACTATTAAACGCGGACGAAGTAGCGAGCAGAAGCTAGTTTGACTATAAAAAGAAAAGAACAAAATAAAATCAAATTATTCATGTCTAAATTATGCGCTAGTGGAAACTGGAAAACCAATTTCAAAGAACGCTCTTATTCCTTTATATGCTCGATCTAATATTTACGTGATGCAAACAATTTCATAAATTACCATCTTTTTCAAAATAGTTGAAAGTTCTATTCAAATGTCAGATCCAATTTGTAAACTATGAATTCGCTCTTTGCGGTAACATAAAGGGACAAAAGGGTTGTCATCTTGTGACAGTCACGTGACCGTGTCAAGTAATAATCGTAGTTGTATCGAGCTTATATCAAATTTTAACTGAAAATAAGGGGAAATGAGCGGTGGGTATATTATATATATATATATATATATATATATATATATATATATATAGTAGCTGATTCCAGTGACTTCGTCCGCGTGGTGCGGTTTTTTAACTATGCCACGGAAACTCTTTAATTTTTCGAGATCAAAAGTATCGTATATATCAGAGATATAAGCTACCACAATTAGTTCAAAAAATCTAAATTAGTTATATTTCACTTCTTACATCCCCCTGACTCGGTTTTTTTAGTTTTTTCATTGTATAGTAATTCGACCTCTACAGTTTTATATATATATATATATATTCGGCGGCCTCTGTGGTTGAGCGGGTTAAGCCTTTGACGGTCTACCTCACTACAACCCAGAGGTTCCGGGTTCGATTCCTGGTATAGTAAATTTCGGAAACGTATTTTCTCCGTTATTTACCATGGTCTGGGTGCCTGGGATCGGCCCCAGAGCGGTCCGTTGTATATTACCCATAACACAAGCGTAACTTGCTTAATTTGGGGATATACAATGTGTGTGTTTGTCTGCCGATTATTATATTATATACTAACTGTGCCTGAGACGTTGTCCGCGTGGAATTTGTTTTCCAAACATTCATTGGTGATCCGCTCTTATTGGTCTTAGCGTGATGATATATAGTCTGTAGCCTCCTCGAGAAATGGGCTATCGAACACTGAAAGAATTTTCAAATCGAATCAGTAGTAGTTCCTGAGATTAGCGCGTTCAATCAAACAAACAAACTCTTCAGCTTTATATATTAGTATAAGATATTTATAGTATAGGCCAAAAAACTGACTGCCTATTGAGTCAGTTTTTTGTGTGGAATACGTTCGCGTTTGACCACGAACTCACCCTATGTGGAGCGAAAATAGGGTCCAGGATGGAGCACGCTTATCTAAAAGGTATCTATTCACACGGGACTTGAAGACACCTAGGTTGTAAGTATCGAGAAAAACAGACTCCGGCAATGAGTTCCACTCCTATGCGGTACGTATGATGAAGCTAGATGCAAAGCGCTTCGAGCGTATAGGAATATCCACCATATATCAGTTAGTCAGTCAGTTAGTACATAATTTTGACGACATAAGAATGTACACTCAATGTACATTCACAATTTATACAGTTTTTCCTATAAAATTAAAAAAATATCTAACTTGATTTGACTGCCCACTCTCACTTATTCTATAATTTACATTGATCCCGCCACTGACTTGGGGAGCGGACTGCCTCCAAAATATTCAATCGGGAATATTGCTGTACTGACTTCAAATCAATTTACATGATGTCAGTCTGAAGTCTGCATTAGCTTTCTTTGAATTTAAAGTCAGTAGCTTATTTATTTAACAATACAACCAAATGATTTACAACTTATTGAATTATACATAGCATAGAAAACCTCTGGGGTTTTCGGATGTATTTATTCTTCTTCTTCTTTCGGATATCTACGTTCGTAGCATTTAACAATTTTAACTTTACACTTGGTTTAAAAAGTGCATTATAAGTTTATTTTTAATATTTTTTTTGGTGTAATGCTGTTTACTCGACTCGTGACGAACCAGTTTTGGGCGATGGCTCGCGTATATACAGAGTGTATTTACTAGTGTTTATAAGTCTTTGTGAGAAAAATGCTCTTTGTGCATCATTTTCTTAAACTGGTTTTCTGCGGGTAAAACTTTACAGTGTTTAAAGAGACCTTATTCGTCGTTACAATTTTTTTTAAATTGTTGGTGAGGTTTATAAATTTATTTAATATAAGTGATATAGGTACATATGACCGTAGCTGGTTAAGTCATGCTGTATAAATGATTTGCCTAAGGCATTATAGGCTAAATCAATGTAAATGAGTTTCAATAGTAGATCATTATATTCATATCACACTTG
This sequence comes from Dendrolimus pini, assembly GCA_949752895.1. Classification (NCBI taxonomy): domain Eukaryota; kingdom Metazoa; phylum Arthropoda; class Insecta; order Lepidoptera; family Lasiocampidae; genus Dendrolimus; species Dendrolimus pini. The sequence continues at coordinate 18,518,010 of OX457132.1, read as the reverse complement.
CAATGCCCATGTATGATGCCCATTAAATATAACAACGTTATGTATTTCAAATCAATCCAGTGCTGATTACTTTGTTAGTTTTGTGACTGATCTGTGTGTATATATAACGAATTTCGTGTACATTTCATCTCCCAGGATCAGAAAATATTAAATACTCGGTAGCTCTCCTGCGTCTTCGTCCCCGTTGGACGGAATAAGCTAATTTATACGTGTCCTAACAACTTTAAACCACTTCCAGGAAAAACCTCGAGGGATTCCCGGGTGTCACACATTTTATGACAGCGAATTTGCTATCAACCAGTGAAAATATTGCATCGAAATTGCATTTTCAATTGTACCACTTTAAACTGCCGCCAAGAAAATTCCCATGGGATTATCTGGAAATAAAGTAACGCAGAATTTAAGTTCGGGAATTTGTTATCAATCAGCGAAAATCGCATCAAAACCTACCCATTAGTTTTTACGTGAACCACAAACAAAAGAGGTTAATACAAAAAAAAAAACAAAGATTACACTTTTATAATTTAATCTTATACTAATATATAAAGCAGAAGAGTTTGTTTGTTTGTTTGCTTGCTTGAACGCGGTCATCTCAGGAACTACTAAAATACTAAAAGGAAAAATTCTTTCAGTGTTAGATAGCCCATTTATCGAGGAAGGCTATAGGCTATATATCATCACGCTAAAACCAATAGGAGCGGAACACCAATGAAGAATATTTCAAAATTGGGGAGTTTTGAAAACAAATTCAGCTACTATTATATATTATATCTTAATAATATTGATTTGTAATCCCGTGAAATTGACGTTGTGGGCACAGCTAATAATAAATAACTATATTAAGATAACTCGATTAATTGCCATGACTGGACTAACGAGCGATGGCGTGGAGGGTGAATATTGGAGGTTAAAACCTTGGCATGGAATCGATTTCCAAGGACATGGATACTCCATTAGGGAGTAATACAATGTGCAAATATTTTCATGTTTATACCAAACGGCTATTAATTTCAAGGAGAACGATGAAACTGATGGTGGTTCGTTCTACACTTATTGTTATCTGAAACTAGGTACTATATATGGCAGAAACGTGATTGATTCTATGGCAGTGGCGGATTTAACAATAGGCTGAGTAGGGAGTCTAGGGCGGCAAATCTTTTTATGTCTTACCCTTTTTTTATAGCTGGAGTACAGCAAACAGGCTGACGGCCCACCTGGTGGAAAGCGGTTATAAGCCTATGGACGTTTGCAACATCAGAGATGTCACAAACGCGCTGCCGGCCTCGAAGAAATTTTATCACACCCTTTTTGAAAACCTCCATATCGTAGCGCTGTGGGGAAATCCTCGGCTGGGAGTTCATTCCAAATCCCCGCGATACGCAAGAGAAACGTTCTACAACACATATTCTTCAAGTACCGAATAAAGGAGGTTTAATAAAACTATACTGCATAAATAATGAAATTACAATTTCACTGATATTTTTTTTATCCCTGCAAATTCTATCAATTTTAGCACTGCTCTTCAATATGGTTCATTTATTCAAAACATAAGAAATCTTCATATTTTATTTGTATTTTGAAGCCATAAAATGATAAAAAATAAATTTAATGTATGGCTATAAAGAATATACATATAGAGAGAATGAATTTTTTTTTATTTAAAATTGCATACAATGTAAAATATACTAAATATAAAAAATCGGGGAATTAAAGTTCTAGATTGCCTCCAGCTCAGCAGAGTGCTGGTTAAGTCAACTAGCGCTGATATTCCGCTAGGGCCATAAAAAATAATAACATTTAAGATATCTTGAATATATCGAGCCCTTACCGCCATTTTATCGTAAGCGACAAAAAACAAATTTTACAGGAGAAGGTTTTTTTTAAATAATTTTACAGATAAAAGTGCTATTAAATTGAATTTTAAAATATAGTGACGATTTTTAAAGTCTTACGGGTAACAGTTCAAATTTATGAAAAAATATTTGATTTTAAGGCTTTTTGGGCGCTTACAACATTTTTGCTGTCTCAATCTAACGACGTTTTAAGCTTTCGAGCGTTTGAGTTGACCCTTGCGATAAAAAATATCAGTTAGAAGTTTTAACGTAAACGACAATTAGTACCATTAACTTTGGATAAATAAATAAATGTAGATGGGTAAAATTAATATTTTGGTAAATAAAAAAGAAATTAAGAATATATAAACTATAAATATATTTCTTATACAGTTTAAAAGAGATGACAATGACAATGTCATACATATAGTAACTATAATAGTAAGCTATAATGTTTGTATACCTAGGGTGTATGTTTACAAGAGATGGAAAGCACAAGAGTGATATTGAAGGGAAAGTAATATCAGGAGTGAATGGAACGCTTAACTCTTATGAACCTCTTTTATGAGAAGATATCTGGCTGAAGATAAAGGCACGCCTGGCTGTCCATTAAGGTGTGTTACCAACGCTAATTTCTGGCAGTCAAAGTTTGTTATGGCAGAAGAAGCATGAAAGTAGAATAAACGAAGTTGAAATGAGACCTTTGTGACGTATATGTAAGGTTAATTTGATTGATGGGATAAGAAATAGTGTGATAGGCGAGTATTGTGGATTTAAAGAGAATGTAGTGACAAGAGTTCAATAATTCGAACTAAAATTATGATGTGCATGCGACTCCAAACTAATTCTCTTTGTCACTGTCATCTGCATCCGTTTCGGGCAAAACATCAGCAACTGCTCCGTCATTCTTCATGTTTAAATATTCTTTATGGTATCTGTTTAGAATAATATTTTTAGTACACAGATCAAACAGATCTTTATATTTTGCTGCGGAAATTGTTAGTTCCTCATGGTATAATTGTGCTGGTCCATTAGCGATAGTTGCTTTATTTGCTCTCGATCTGATAATCAGGTCCATATTCAACTCTTGTTTGTTGCTATCTTCAAAGAAACCGTATTGGAGTGTAATTACTGGATTACCCTTTTGAAAATACACCATTCTTAAAGAATTAAAAGCTATTTTGAACTTCGCCGGTAATAAAGCTTGGGAGAAAGGCTCCCAATGCATAAAATCAGTGTAATTTAAAACATTTACAAAATAGCCTGTTGGATTTGATCTTGAATTTGTAATCATAGTTGGTCACTCAGGAGCCCACACTGTTACGACAATAATAAGATGGCACAGTAGGCAACATCTAAATGAAAGATTTTAAATGGCACAGTTTTTATGAACTGGATTTGTTGTAAGGAAGAAATTTCTTTTTGTCTTTTTGAGTATTCAGTGTAGTATTTGCATTTTCAAACGTTTACTTTAAAGTCATTTGGGATATATTAAGAGTCTTAAGTAAAAATTGTTGACAAATTTTAATAGTTTGACCTTTAAAGCTTATAAAATAATTGTATGATATTTTGCAAATGTCACTGGTTGCTCGCTTTCTGCCAATTGGTTTTGCCCTTGTACATGAAAGTAGAAAGTCTTTTTGTCTTTTATCAGATCCTATTCCCCAATAGTTTTAAAAAATCAGCCTCACTATATTTATCAGTACATGAATTGCCGCATCTTTTGTTCAAACATGGATTAGGTTGTACAGATTTCCCAACAGCAGCTTGGCGATTTTTTTTCTTCAAAAGTCTTTTCGGTAAAGGGTTTTTTCTTCTGTACCCTCTTTTTCCAACACTAGTTTCTTCTTCGACTTGTTGAGGTGTATCACTTGACGACGATGGTACCCATGAATTCTCAGAATCAATATAAGAAAATTCAAGAGACGTCGTGGGTATGTTAACTTCTGGTTGGCCAGACTATGAACTGGTACTTGGTTGTGGTTGGGTTTCATTTTGAGTACATCGAAAAGTAGAAAGAGTTTGATTAACAGAAGTAATTTTATCATAAACAAATTTGTTTTCATCTGATATTTTACTATAGTTGTAGTCTAAATCCATTAGGGTGTAGGAATTCTCACTATTAAAATCACTGTAATCAACAAGACATTTTCTTGTAACTAAAGTCGAATCATCTTGCTTGGGACTATGATCTGATATTAAAGTGGATTCAGCTGTATACTATGACGTCATTCCTCAGGTAATTATTTTTTAAGACTAAAAATTTAAGTTATAGGGCAAAGAGATAGGTACTGCATCACACTTTTCACTGAAATGAACTTGTCGCAACACGTTTTTTGGGACTTAGTTTATAGTAAACGACGTAATTATAATGTACTCTGTCGGTTACGATAACAAGTAGGGTTACTTACGCTAGAATTCATAGATAATTATTACACTTACAATAAATCATTATTGTGTCGGTTACTCTAAAATATGAAAAACGGTTGTGCTAACGATAAACTTAGCATTTGCTATAACTTCTGATTGAAGTTATTTTGGCGGGAAATCTCAATGTGCCCTTATCCTGTATAGAATAAAATGTGGTTTGCGATAAAAAAAGCTATTATGGTAAAAATGTCGCTTACGATAAAATGGCGGTAAGGGCTCGATATTGACAGAGTACCATCACTTGGGGATGTACTAACAATGGTATAGAAATCAGAAATAATTTATTCATAACAAAGTTACACGTCAATTTCTACATCAATTCACAGGTCATAAATATAGTAAAATTATGTCATATGGGATATAAACTCCTCATAATTATAGAAGGTGCGCTTGACTAACTATTTCCTGAGCCGTGTTTTAAATAAACCGACGGATGGTGACTCCGTTATTCTACTCGGTAGTTTATTGTATATTGGCGGTCCCATGACATGCGTCAATCTTCCCGATTTCTCAAGTCTGTGTTTTATATTACTCATGTCATTCCTATGCCGAGTGAAGTGTGTATGCACGTCACTATGCTTGGCATAGGTATGAACATGAAGTCGCAGATACACCGCAACTTGATATATTAATATACCCGGTAGTGTGAGTATACCCAGTTTTTTAAAAAGCGGTCTTGCTGACTCGCATCTCTGCACCCGCACTATTGCGCGTACGGCCCTTTTTTGCATTCGGAAGGCACGCTGCCAGTCGGCAGCGCGCACCCACAGCTCCGTACCGTATAGTTTCCCTTATATAACGTTTTAACAGTTTGTTAAGCCTTTCTTAATATAGCTCTATATAATATAACTGATAAACTGTTATCGTGAATAAACATAACTACGATATGCGTTTACGTAAAGGCATTTGAGATAATGTACGTACACAACTACGATGGGGTGCGCAAATATTATTAGTATTGGATGACAATGATATCACTTTGCTAAAAGTTGTTATAATACATATTTGGATACGATTCTCAAAGTGTATTGAGACCATTAATAAATATTCACTTTTAGTTTGTTCGATGGAATATTTTAAGGAGCTACCTAATTGGAGTTCCGTATGTATCCGCGTAGGAACGGAGAAAGATCACAATTACGTTAGGCCGCGCGGCCTGTCGTAAGAGGCTACAAAACAACCCACATCCAGGTGTGGTGGTAGGGTAGTTGCTGGACCAGATGGCGACCACCCCTGGTTTAGAGTATGCCACCATAACAACCTTGTGTTGTGTTCCGGCATAAGTGACCAGGTTCCAGTCTCTCTTAAGAGAGAACATTTGTAGCAACTTTGGTGTTGCAAATGTCCATAGGCGATGGTAGCCGCTTTCCATCAAGTGGGCCGACTGCCTGTCTGCTTAAGTCCTGAAAATTGTCACTCATGTATTACCACATATTCGCAACGTTAATAAGTACACTGCAAAATTACTGAACGAAATGGAAGGCGCAGTTTAAATAATTGACAGCTGCGACCGTTAAGTCAGTTCCCAGTCGTCACAAATTCTCAGTGTTGTACGTAATACACGTATTTATACATTTTTATATTTTTTTCATTTCAGAGCATCTCCATCACATTCACCATATTATTGAAAATATTTCGACAGATAGATAGATAACTCTTTATTGTACACCAATACAAAAATGAACTTAAGACTAAAATTGTATTATCTAGTTATGTACAAAGGGCGGTCTTATCGCTAAAAAGCGATCTCTTCCAGACATCGCTTTTTTCCAGACATCGCTCATTTCATTGAGTTCAAATCACGACGATTCTAAAGAAATTTCACTTCAAACATATTTTCAACGAAAATGATGTCAATAAGATTCATATCGAGTAGATTTTGGAATATTTTCGATTCAATGTACTTTTGTAATTCTTTAGCCAGATGATAGAAAGAAAAAAGAAAGAAAGAAAGAAAAATATTTATTCAGAACCACATAGTATACACCAATACGTACTTATAAATAAGATAATATAATTAAAATGAAGTTCTGAATCGGTCCTAACTCAGCATGATGCTGGTTGGCTCAACCAGCGCTGGTCTTCCGTTAGGGCCGTTCAAGTGACTCACGGATAGACAAAACGAAACAAACACAAAACAAAACAAAAACAAAATAATATGACTATTGAATTATTGCAAACAAATATATAAAAAAAAACTACATCATTAATATGTACAAAAATAAAAACTGATATAAAAACTGATAAAAACGTTGAACAATGCCACAAAATTCTTTATTTTGCATAGACCAACCCGTTTTGCCATTTATATTTCTACTCAAATAAACAAAATAAAACTGACGCAGGGTACGTATAAATTCACACAGTAACTTGCAAAACCACACACAGTGTAATAGTTTAAGGTATTTTTTTACTTTTGTAAAGTTCTCTACTACAAATACTTTAGTTTGTTGGAAACTAGATGAGAGAAAGGACTAAGGTATTGCGGTCGAAACTTAGTGAGTGCCTACAGTAGTAGGAGTAGTACACAAATAAAACTTTAATTAATGTTTATAGTTAATTTGACTTCAGGATTCTGAAACGAGAGAAGTTTTGCTGACCTAATTTTCTCACTCAGTTTGTCTTTGTAGGTAGTTTAATGGAGAACTTTTTGATTACAAATCAATCATCTAAGAGCTTAAAGTCATGTTCCGTTTAATTGGATACTGTTATTATTAGTAGTGTCAAAAGTCCTAGAAGTCCGAGACGCCCTCCAACAGGCCAAGTGGCTGAAATGGAAATAGGCGGGACATATGGCAAGCCTCTCAGATAACAGATGGACCAAAATGACCACCAAATGGTCAAGACCTTTTTTTAATGTCTCCTGTCTCTGGACGAACTGGATTGTCTTATTGCTTTTTTATTTTTGTATTCTTTTTTATTTTCTTTTTTTTCTTAAATTTACATTTATATTATTTGACGTTTTACGTGTTTTGCCCGTAAGGCATGCAAAAATTAATCAAAAAAACTACTTAACAAATTATAGAAGTTCCTATTGGGCCGATTCTTTTCAAAGATTAATTTGTTAACTACAATTTTGCACGATTGATTTATCTTTGAAGATTGTAGCATACATTTTTACTTTACTTTCTTCTATATCCATAAAAGGCAAATCCATTATTACTATAAGCTTTATATGTACCTACGTGTATATCAGAATGTGGCAATAACTGTTTACGAGTGTTTCTGCCGTACCAGGGGGTGTTATATCGAAAATGCATTAACTTTATGTGCGTTCTATTGAGACATGCCTAGTTTTCTCCCTGCGGTGTTATAGCAGTTATTCTTTTATTTGATGATAGCCTTAAGGCTTCTATAGCCAGTTTGGCAAACACGGAATCCTCGTAAAGCACATCAGAACATCCGTTCGTTCCCTGTCATTGTGTGTAAAAGTCATTTTTCTAGGAAACTAATGAGTCTGTATGGATGAAATTTAATGGAATATGTAACCTATCTCTTATCGCCAGAGTATTTGGGACCGAGTTTAATTAAAACCAACCCCTTTTTAAGACCGTATAGAGGTGAGAACCAAAAAACTCTAATAAACAACTAGTATCAATAATATTTTTCGAAACAATATTTAGCTGGACATGTTGCTGGGGAGTTTCTTGCCGCTTCTTCTCCTTAACAGCAATAACACGTTGCGAAGCGGTGTACATTGGATAGGAATTTAATTTAAATTTAAACTTATATGTATGACCTTCAAAAAGTGTTCTCCAGTGGAACTTATTTTGAATAAAAACTTGTGAATTTTGAATTTGAATTTGGATTCATCAGTATTAAACTATTAACAAAACATCTTTGTTTGTTCTCTACTCAGGGTACTATAATGTTTTGTTTTTTGTTATGATATCAATATTTCTCAAACAAAGTAAGCTCTTATAGTTGTTGAGTACTGTATAAAATGTTTCGATAAAAAGCTTTTCAATATTTTTCCAACAACGTTTTAAGTTTCAACAACATTAATTTACTTTCTTCGGTCCTTCAATTTGTATTATGAAATCAATTTATTCACAAGAACGTCGTCATAATTCTATCATTAAATACTGGTTGCATGTTAAGTACGCTTCCTACCTGCCCTCCTTTTCTACATATTGATATACCTAATATCATGTCTGTTTTCCATTGGGGTAGGCAGAGATATGGATCTCCACCTACTACGATCCCAATAAATACTTCCCCTTCATATATTTTTATTTACCTCTTTACTTTTATTCAAACAAAAAGTAAGATATATATATATATATATATATATATATATGTATATATGTTGGTAATTATTTCAACAAAAACTTAGGGTTTATGTTCAATTCTACTGTTCAACAGAACTAAGGACTTGTGCCTATTCACAAAGTTTAAATAACACAAAATTAAAACTTACCAATTATTAGGCATTCAAAGGTTAAGAAAACCGTAATTTTCCATTTAAAACTTTTCCTCTTGTTCTTAGAACGTTATTCTTGTAATGTATTCGAAGAATTTGAAGGAAGGTGTTTCTTTGATTTTACATTAATTTATTAATACCCTTTACGTCCGTTTTCCGTGTGAGTAGGTATAACAATAGATCTCTACTTGCATACGATCTTGGCACATGATTTTTTTTATTGCCTGAAGTAGGTAAACAGGCAGGCGGCCCACCAGATGGAAAGCGGTTACCGTCATCTATGGACGTTTGCAATAACAGGGGTGTCGCTAACACGTTGCCCACCTCTAAGAAATGTTATAACGCCCTTCTTAAAAAAAACCCCAAGTCATAGCGCATATGGAAAGCCGCGGCGGAAAGTTCCCTCTAGATCATTGTTGTACGCGGTATAAATGTTGTAGAGAACCGCTCCGTAGTTGAGCGTGGGGCTCAAGGAAATGGGGATGAACATTCCGTTGATGGCGAGCGGTGCGGTTGTAAAAGTGAGGCGTTGGCACCAGATCAAGCAATTCAGAACTCTCAGAACACTCCCCGTTGTACAGGCGGTAAAGTACGTAGAAGGACGCAGTCTCTCCGAAGACTCGAAACCGCCTGATAGTATGGGATCGTTGATGATACGAATGGTGAGACGCTGGATGGAGTCGAGGGTGTTAATGTGATAAGTGGGTACACTGGCACATAGATGTGAGCAGGATTCCATAAGCGGTCTGATTTGCGCTTTGTAGGGCGCAAGTCATTGCTACGGGGCGAGGTACTGCTTGGACTGGTTTAGCATATCAAGCTTTTTTGGAAGCAAGTTTAGCCTTGCTTGCTTCCTTTTAGCCTTCCAGCCTTCCTTTGCGTTGACCCCGAAACTGCGAGTCGTTCGTTATGTCGACGCCAAGGATCCCGATACTTCTGGAGATCTGGCAGGGACACATGGGTCCTTATAGCTTTGTTTACTTTAATTAATCTCTTCACATATGCAAGTCTGCTTTAAGTCCTTTTTATACTAGATATTTATTCAACATGTCAGTGATTTCTACTATCTGCACGTCTTCTCTCATTAATTTCTTCGATATGCCCAAAGCCAAGTCAAGATTCTTAAACATTGTTGTCACATTTTTTATTTGTGTGTAGTTCCCGTTTGACCAATGTCTAATTTGATGTTAACTGATGACGTGGTCTAGGGTCTATTTATATGTGATTTGAAGACTCCAGGTTGTATTTGTCAAGAAAAACAGATTACGGAAAATTCTTCCATTCTCTGGTGGTGCGTACCAGCAAAGTAGAAGTGTTTGTAAAAATGAGCCGAGCGAAACACTTCATTCTGACTGATGATATTTCTATCATGTAAAGTTGGTGCAAACTGGTGCGTCTGGCCATCCCATGATAAAAGGGAGATGGTAAACCAGGTCGTGCAGTTCCAAGGCACATATCTATTTTCCTTTAAGTCCTTATCTTATCATTCCTTATACCTTATATATCATGACGCGTAACTTGTAACATTAAAAGCTCTCATTTCGAATGCGTTTATTCCACTTTCGTCATACGCTAAACATGTTTGAATCATAAATCCCTTGATATAGCCAAATGTACTCAGATTTTATCAACATTTTTTCTTTCTTAGGTGATTTTATCAACACTAGCGTAGTATTACTCTTTGAATATGGAAGATATTTTCTTACAAAGTTATTTATTCATATTCTCAGCTCTGGCAAGTATCTTTAAGTGTATATAAAAATGCGAATAAAGGTCTTAGAAAGTGTATACATCAAAAATGTTGGTTATTGTTACTTTGAATTTGTTAGGATTTCTTTATTCTAAGGCCTCATACACACTACACGGCCGCAACCGCAACACGCAACTGAGAAACCGGCCGCAAGCTGAACCACACTGTGCGTTAGTAGTAACCTTGAGGTTGACCGGAAATAGGGCCCCAGAGCTATTGGAACTGCTTACGAGCCTCCTTAATCTAATACGTATAAAATCAGATTTACATACTCGTGCATTTTCTCACTTGCGGTCAACCGGACGGCTGATTTCAGTGTATATGAGCGCTAAGAATTTTTTAAAATATGAAAACGTGTTTTAAAACACTGTCCCAAAACAATCAAATCTTAGAAGTCGCATATCTGAGTTTCGGTCTCCCTATTTTAGAAGCATCTGATTCGAGTAAACTCGGACCATACTTAGCACTTACAAAGTTCGCTTTATAGAAATAAAACTGCGTCTGACATTTATGTAAATACTTGAAAATGACTAGAAGTGGCCCAGATTGCATATGAGCCAGTTCGATAAGTGTAAACTGCTATCCGTGTTCCTATAAAGTTAATGGCTCCCGCTTCTTTATCTGCAAGTTGTGGAATGAGCTCCTCTCTTGTCTTTCCCAAAGCGCTATATTATTTATTATAATATGGAGCTCTTCAATATTGGCGTGATAATTCATAAAGTCCCAATACATCGGTTCCTTTCGTGTTGCAGTTGTCCATTAGTGCGATAACCAGTTAACTTTAGGTGAACCATATGCCACTTTTCAATTTCAAAAGTTTTTATTCAAAATAAATTCCACCGGAGAATACTTTCTGAAGGTCATACATATTAGTTAAAAATTATTTTTACTTCCTATTCCCATGTACACCGCTTCGCAACGTGTTATTGCTATTAAGGAAAAGGAGCGGCAAGAAACTCTCCAGAAACACTTCTAGCTAAATATTGTTTTTGGAACGTAGTTCCTTATCGCGCGGTACGAATGGGGGCTAGACGGAAAAAATTCTTACGAAAAAAAGTTGTCACCGACACTTTTTGAACTTGCCAAGATAAAATGCAGCAATATGCCCACGCAGTTAGAGTTTAATTTGGAGTACATTATTTAAATGTCATGGGTTGCTGACGTACAGATAGCATTTGCGGACATATAGAGTCTTAATGTCATTAAAATAAGGAGCAATATCGCGAATCTGGTTTAAAGTTAAATTTGTTTCAAGAGTCGAATGATTCGATTTTTAAATTGTTTCTTATATTGAAGTAAATAGGATTCAAACTTACTCATTTACTATTACACTTAAACTTGCAGATTGCAAATTAGTTTTGCTATTGTGTTAGATCTTAAGAACCATGTGTTAAGGTTTTTGTAAATAATAAAAAATAATAATAATAATGAATCCTGACAGTGTTTCTGCACAAGTTCCGGATATTGCTGTTGCTGATGGAGTTAGGTGAGTAGAGACACCCGGATGGAACGAAGTTCCATCCGGGTGTCCCTTGACACCTCTCAAGTTTTTTCTTTATGTTTCTTATTCTATTTATATCTCAAGTTCTCTTTTTTATAAAATAAATATTATACAGAAGTATGTTACAGAATTACTTTTTGAAGAATTAATGTAGTTGTAGCAAACAGTGCTTACTCAATAAGACCAAGACAAAATAAAAGAAAGGAAAATATTATTATAGTTATAATAATGACATGACGTACTAAAATGTTATGCTGCAATATATCTCCAAAACTACATTCTGCTTACTTGCAAACATAAAACATTTGCGTAAGAATATACTCGGTCTGGTCGTATTGATAGTGTCGACGTAGCTTAAGCCTCTTGCAAATATATACATAACTTGTTTGTTAAGTGGAACACGAGCTGAAATATTTCATGTAATTGACACGTGCCGGTATACCGTAGAGGATTGGGCACGTTCGAGTGTTTGCAAAGTTCGCTTTAAAAGCATCCAAGCCTATTTAATGAGCACGTTTCGTGTAAATAACTAACAACTACCTGTGTAAAAGTATTAAACTTTTATGAAAAATAAATATTTGAGCAGGTAATATGAAAATACTGTACTATTGACACAGGTTATACTCTGATTTTTAATTACCTGGACTAAAATGACAGCTGAAAACTACCTTTTTTGTGTTGCAAGCTTGTATCAGCGAGTTGCTTCAATGGCGACCCACTGTTGAATCCTATAGAATTTCTATAGAAACTCTGTAGAATTCAGCTCACAATTGGTGAGTTGTAGATTGAATTCACAAATTTACTTGTGAATCAAAAAAGGTCGATTCAAGCTGTCACTTTAGTCCAGGTAAATAAAAATCATAGTATAAGTGTTTTTAATTCACAAATAATGAGGTTTTTCGAAGATATAACCAACGTCCAAAGTATTTCGTATTTTTTTACTGCCAAAAACAGGTAAACAGGTAGACGGGTAATCTAATGGAAAGTTGTTATTATCGTTGATGGACACGTAAATCGGGATTGTTAGGTTGCCAACGGGTTGCCGGTTTATAAAAGGACTGGAACTTGACCAGTAGTAGTAGTAGGTAGTAGTAGCATTCACAATCTTTGGAAACGTTTCCGTGTTTGTTGTAAACGGAGACCTCCCGAACGAATCAATTTGTAATCCTACAAAATGTGTTTCTGACAGGATATGTTAATAACGTTTCACGTTCTTACACGCAAACGTTTCCGACGCTTGTAAATAGCCCACAGGGTTTTAGTCCCTTTATGAACATGCCATATCAAATATATCAAAAACTGTTTGTTGGAGATTCCAATAAATATAACCTATAAGTTTTATGTATATAGTTCCAGTAGTTTTGGTAAAAATGGGATACACAGATAGATAGACTGAGATAAAGTTATTATAAGGATTCCATTTTTGCCAAAATGGTTCAAGACTTTGTAACCCGCAAATAGTTTGTGTTACTAAACTGACGTAAAGAAATTGTTTTATGACCGGATCCTATATCTTACTATTCATACAGTTGCCTTAGCATCGGTTTAATTTTGACTTTACTTGTCTAGACAAGTTTATGTCAAATTTTAATTAATAGTAAGACAAATAAAGGGTCGGTGAGATATAGAAATGGACCATTAATTTCTACCATTTTCAAAGTTTTTTTGGTAAATAAATATAAATTTAATTCTCAGGTGGTATAAATTAATTTGCCAGGTGCTACGGGCCTTTGCCCGACTGGATAGCTACGGAGCTATCCAGTCGGGTAAATGCCTAGACCAGGGATGCCTGGTCTAAAGCATGTCGCTATAACAACCTTGAGTTGTGTTTCGGCGATAGTGGCCAGGTTCCAGTCTCCCTTCAGAGAACGGCAGCACCTTTGGTGTTACAAATGTCCATAGGCGACGGTAACTGCTTTCCATCAAGTGAGTCGTCTGCCTGTCTGCTGAACTCACGCAATAAAAAAAAATTGTTTAATCATCAATTCAGGTAATGAGGGTGAAGCCTTAAAATTATTGATATTTCGGTCTGCGTTGTTAGTGGAAACGTGGATTGAGGTCAATAGGTCGGGTGATAGGCCCCGGTAGAGCTTCACTTTTGTGTACGATATACTAATAAGAAATGGACAGAAAATATATTTAATGTGACTGTACATTTTGGTTTGCAATAAAGTGTTATCTCTCTCTCTCTCTCTCTCAATATAACAATAATACGATTTAGAAGATGTTTTTGCCCGACTATAACTTATAGCACAGTCAAAAGGAAAAGTTGTAATGAATGCATGGAGATATTTTTTTAATCTTTTTATTGGAGGAGTTCAACAGACAGGTAGACGGGGCCGTCCGCCTGTCTGCTGAACTCCTGCAATAAAAAAAAAAATCACTAATGTATTACCACATGTCCGCGACCTTAAGTACACTGCAACATTACTGAATGAAATGGAACGCGCAGTTTTAATAATTGACAGCTACGACCGTTAAGGGAGTTCCCCCGTCTTGATGGAAAGCGGTTACCATCGCCTATAGAAATTTGCAATTGCTGCTCTCTTAAGGCATACTAAGACCTGGTCACTAATGCCGGAACACAACTCAAGGTTGTTATGGCGACATACTATAGACCAGGGGTGGTAGCCATCCAGTCAGGCAAATGTCCTGGCTGTGGGTGGTTTTGTTGCCTCTTATGACAGGCCGCTCGGCTGCAGGAGATTGTATTTTTTCTCCGTTCCTGCACGTATAGAATAGTTATAATAGATAGTTTTAATTTAAGAAATAAGCCCGCATAGTATTCTCCCTTAAACTATTAAAAAAAAACTTAATTATATAATATTTGTCAAACACACATTGTATCTCCAAGCAAAGCAAGTTACGCTTGTGTTATGGGTGATATACAACGGACCACTCTGTTGCCGATCCCAGACACCCAGACGATAGTAAATAATAAAGTTCGTTTCCAAAATTAGTCATACCAGGAATCGAACCTGGAGTCTCTGTGTGTCAGCGAGTTTGGTCGGCTAAGACTTAGCCCGGTCAACCACGGTGGCTGTTTTTTTATCATATTGATGTACAATAAAGAATATTGCATTATATTGTATACTAGCTTGTGCCCGCGCGCGACTTCGTACGCGTGGAAAAGTTAAAAAAAAAGGAAGTTAAAATAAACCCGCGATTTTGAAACATTCTTCATTGGTGCTCCGCTCCTATTGCTCTTAGCGTGGTGGTTTATAGCCTATAACCTTCCTCAATAAATAGGCTATCAAACACTGAAAAATTCAATTCAGACCGTAGTTTTTGAGATTAGCGCGTTCAAGCAAACAAACAAGGAAACAAACTTATCAGCTTCATATATTTTTATATATATAAGATGAAACTCTCTCATCGACACGACACCCTGTCAAAATCTCCGCTTCTATAATGTTACGTTGCAGAGAAATTACTTTCAGTATGTTATAAGCTGTTTAAGTAATTAAAGCTTTTTCAACTATCCCACGGGAACTCTTTACTTTTTTGTGATCAAAAGTATCCTATATGTTGACCAAGGATAAACACCTAGCACCGTACAAATTTTCATGTAAATCGGTCCAGTCGTTTCAAAGATTAGCCGGTACAAACAGACAGACAAACAGATAAAAAGACAAACAGAGAAATAAAAAAATTGTAAAAAATCTAAGTTAGTTTTATTTCACTTCTTACATCCCCCTGACTCGGTTTTTAGCATTTTTTTACATTGTACAGAAATTTGACCTGTACAATTTTATTATATGTATAGATAGTCTTTGCAGTTTGCATTTCTATATGGTTGTAGATTCTACAGTGGCGCCTAGACTACTCATCAAGTTTTGACGAATGTGATGCCATACGATTCGTTATTATCATTGGGCTGGGCTGACTTTTATAAGCTATGTTTCTATTATTTATTTACCCAAGTAACCTATTCCGTAATTTTACAGTTTTGTAATCTTTTTTAAATGTTTGTTATTTTTCCAACATAAGTTTTCGCTAACTGTTAATTATATTTAAATAAAGATTTTAGTTTTTGGTGCATATATCCATCCCTTCTCATGACATTGTGAGAGATAAAGAAAGAAATAGTTTAAGTAATTTGAATAAAATTAGGATAACAATTTTGAAGGCCAATACAAAATTCAGATAGTCCACAATATATTCCAATTTGTTTTGTATTGTATCGTGTCGGAATACATTTTATGCAGTCGAACAACTTCCAACCGCTCCCGAGAAAATTCCCGCGGGATTCCCTAAATAAAAATTATCACACATTTTATTACACAAAATTTAATATCGATCAGTGGAAAAATCACATTGGACAAACCAGACAAGAAATCTAAAAATCGTGTTCTCTGTCGTTTATATAGTCTATTTAAGTTTGTTTAGAATTTTATAATATTATAGATAAATAAATTCATTTTCATTTGTGAAAAACGGTCTTATACCTGAACTTACTTAACCATCACTTAATATTTGATGTTCATTCCGTACAGGATCAGAGATCTGTTTAAGACTTAAGTGCGAGGGTCATTAAACTTAATGACCATTAACATAAAAGTCTGTTGTTAATTCCAGTAAAGTTCGTCGCCCGATAATGTGCACGAAGGGTCAGAGATGTGTTGTACATCGTCTGACATGACGTTAATAGAGGCACTTACTTAAGTGGCTAAGCTTTTGAATGGTGTTCAGCGACCACATACCTAAAGGTAAAAAGAAACTGTTATGTTCTCTCTCTGATGATGTGTGTGTTACAATTGTTTATTTCAGTAACCTTTATAGCTAGTGATATGAATATTAGCACACATGCTCTAAGTACTGTACCTGATAGAGATTTTGGTTCAGGTAATACTATCGGCGCTTTTGCATGAAATTATATAGAGGTAGTTTATACTGGCTGATAAGTATCTATAATTAAAGATTTATTAAAATGTCTCCAAATGATGTTACAGTGTTTTAATCATTAAAAAAAAACTTCTTTTTGAAAAACTAAAAAGTATAATATACATTATAAAAAACAATTAAGATGAGAACCTCTTCCTTTTTGAAGTCGGTTAACAAATTGACAAAGAGGCGATTCATCGGTTTCGCACACAGGCGCTGATCACGGTTGGTGCGGCACTGCAACCCAAATGTAATATTATAGTAAGAATATTTGTTATTCTAATATTGAAAAGGGGGTAACGTTTTAATGTACGTATGTGTACGTTTTAAGTAGGCAAAGGAGTATATATTATATATCTTTCTATTAAATGTAGCTAGTTATGAAATTAAGTCATCAAAATTTATAATGTTAATAACTTAGCGGTTAGCACTGTATGCGTAATTATACCGAATAGCCATCTCATGAACTCGGCCGGCGCATGTTTTATTTGGATAATCATTATTAGTTAATGTCGTTATCAATTAACTAAAGACGATCCTGAACTATAAATATTTTTTGTAAACATATTTTACAGATTTATGAGTAAAAAAAGTGATCCTCAAATTCCGCAACAAACTCCGAAAGCCACAGATATGTATCTATTACGAATTTAAATTGTTTTCTACTCGATGTAGGCCTTCCCAAGTCGGCGTCACACATCCTGGTCCTCCACCTTCCTCATCTAGCACCCACTGGCGACCTTACGCAGGTCGTCAGTCCATCGAGCTGTGTACCGTCCGACTGCACGTTTACCGAGCCGCGGTTTTCACTCCAGCACTCGTCTGCTCCATTGTCCATCGGTCCTGCGACAAATATGATAAACTTTTTCTTAACTTAATTTATCAATATTCTAAATTCAGAGGTTTTATCACTAAAATTTGTCTTTGTTGCTATAAATTATTGCGGCCATAAATAGTCCTACAACAGACCCATTTACTCACTTTGGATGTTTAGTATTCTAAGCCATGCCCGTCCCCAAACGTTAGTCTACGTCAATTAAGGTTCCCGAAGAAAATAGCCTCTTTCCATACTTTGGGTGTAAATAATTTATTTTATTACACGTACTTACAATTTTTAGGGTACTTATTTTTAATAATGGCTAACCTATTCTTATCTGGCGTCGTATTAGGTACTTAAGCGTAATGGGAATTAGTGTATAGTGCATATGGAGTATTGCTCACACGTTTGGGCTGGAGCACCGGCTTTCCAACTTAATCCCCAGTCAGTACAGTCCTTATTAAATGTCGAGTCGTTCGCATTGTTGATGATCGCAAACTCACAGACGGTCTAAATACGCTTAGCCTTAGGAGATACTTCGTTTCTCTTTGCGTATTCTACCGACTGTATAACGGGGAGTGTTCCGAAGAACTGTTTAGAATGGTGGCTTCGTCCTCTTTCTACCATCGTACCGCTCGCCATCGGTTGAGAGTTCATCCCCATTTCCTCGAGCCACTTCGTTCATGTACGCAACGGTTCTAGAGAACGTTTCTTTTGCGTACCGTGGGGATTTGGAATAAGCTCCCAACGAGGTTTTCTCACAACGCTACGATATAGAGTTTTTCAAAAAGGGGGTGTCCTAAAATTTCTTCGAGGTCGGCAGCGCGTTGGTACCATCTCTGCTGTTCCAAAGTCCATAGCCCACGGTCACCGCTTGCCATCAGATGGGCCGTCAGCGTGACTGCTGTACTCCAGCTATATATAAAAAAGTGATTGGCGTGAAAAGGCATCTATTTCACAGCTGTCTATGCTAACTAAGATTGGTGATAAAGTTGGTTACGAATAAAATATGATTGTACTGATTGTGCTTGCCATATTTGCTTTGCATATTCGCGACGCAGGTTTTATAAAAATATCATCTGAACCATGCAATACATCTAAATACACCCGATTTTGGATACAATTGTAATTTAAATGCCTAACATAGTATCTTTAAAATATGTTAAGCTATCTTGGAAACTTTTCAGAGAGTAAGAGAAGAAAAAATATAAAATGTTTGTTTATAATTAAATATATATTGTGTCTACTCGTTTTATGGAATAATTCTACTAGAGAGCTAATTTCCAAATTATTCTTAAATAGAATAGTCATTATCTGCGATTGTTGGCACATTCATAATCTTGCCATTATTTTGACGCCCATACTTGCGATATGGGCTTGAAAGTCTTTGCATTAGGATCTAATAATTATGTTACAGTAAGAAATTGAAACACATACCTATATTCTGTGGCTCATGATGTATTGCCATAAGTGGCTCAATATATTTTTATCTAATATATATTTTTCATTTAAATGTTGGTATTTATTCTGGACTATCCAATTATATTATTCGTAGTAAAGATGAGACAAGTTTGTTTTTCTTTACAGGGTCCCTATATGTAACGATAATACTCCTATGATTGTCTGTCTGTCTGAGTTGATCGTCATAGTGCAGCTTACAGCTGATTGCCCGAAGATAATTTGGTACACATATAAAATTTATTCTCATATTATCCCCGCAAATTGATAATGCGCTGGAACCTTGTCAAATTAACATTCACGTGACGTCATCCGTAACTCGATATGTACGCGTAGTCGCCGGCCAGTGATGCTAACAGTACTGAGTGTTCGGCAACAGTTACGTCACCAAAATGGCGGCCAGGTGCAATAACAATTTGCGGGGATAATAAGTAGAGCGAAAATACTAGTTACTCCAAAAATATCGTTGTAGAAAATGAAATATGATTAGCTATTTCCAGAACAAATAATTGCTTGATCTAGTACTAACGTGCAATAATCACGTCTGACTTACCAATTAGCTATTTATAGTCGTACTTTATACGAAATACTCTTTGATATAGAACTCTCAAAATAGCCTCCATGATGTGGTTTCATTTATAAGTTAGGCATGAGTTATTACGGCATGTGATCAAAGCGGTTTTAATATTAAAACGTGGTTTCGATTTTTTTGAAGTAAATAATATTATAAGGTATAAGTATTTTTTATATACTTATATATCGTTTGTTTTCCTAAAAAGAGGTACCCGAGTGTGGCAGCGAATTTATAAAAGAAAAACGGAAAATTTCAGTTCTCTATAACTGCACTTAACTATAAATAATTTGAATAGAACAGAACGGAATATACTTTATTGGATAAGCTGTCACATACAAACGTAATAAAATAAAGATGTTATCTTCTCTTTAGGTTCCAAAGTTTGTCCTTTCAGATGTAGGACAGGCAGTTTGTTATGTTGCCTGGCAATTATATTATCATTATCATCTCATTAACTTATAAAATGTTGCTTATTACAAAACTAATTTAAAAATTTCACTTATATGAAACAGATGGACACATGTAACTTTCACTGTGGTTGTTCAATGAAAGTGGCACAACTAAGTGATTTTTTTCATTTAATAAGAAATAAATAAATACGTGTTACAACGTTAATAGTTGTGTTTTTAATTAATTTAGAAAGAGATTGAAGCCGCGGGCAACATTTAATCTTATGCTAATATATAAAGCTGAAGAGTGTGTTTGTTTGCTTGACTGCGCTAATCTCAGCAACTACTGGTCTGATTTGAAAAAATATTTCAGTGTTAGATAGCCCATTTATCGAGGAAGGCTATAGGCTATATATCATCACGCTAAGACCAATAGGAGCGGAGCACCAATGAAGAATGTTTCAAAATCGGGGGATTTTTTTAAATTACTTTTTTTAACTATTCCACGCGGACGAAGTCGTGGGCAGAAGTATTTTATAAAGGTAGACGACTTTATAAGCAAATGTATTACTGGTAAGCAAATCTAAGTTAATCATAATACGGTTTGTATATCGTTACATAAATCTTAATGTAGTTTAATAAATATTTGACTTACAACAATAATTCGAAATTTCTACATATTTGTATATCTAGAAGAATAGGAAATGAGACATTGAATATTGAACTTTGATGACTACTTCATATGGTAGTTTTTAGAATAGTTGTATTTATCCGCAACGTCTGTCGCAGGGTTAAGCCAAGCATTTACGTATTTACTTATTGAATACCCTTAGCACGTTTCGTTTAACTTTGTTATTTTAGAATTTGTGAAGAAAAGCGAAAGTTTTTAGAATAGTTCACGCTTGAGAAGATAAGCAGTATTGGATACCATTCATGTAAAGGCTTCAATGACGCCATGATGTTTGAATGAAAATTGTGAGAAAGAAGATTGAAATGGAAACGATGGAACTATCAATGCATGGAGTAGACATTGATCAAAAAAGAAATAACCGGATCAGATGAAGACCGAGTAGGTATATAGACATGAAAATTTCGGATGTTATATCTAGAGAAGTATGGTAGAAAATACCTACACATTGTGCCAGGCCCACATATGTGTAATAAAAAATTGTATACATTTTTTATATTTCTATGTCAAGCAAGTTACGCTTGAGTTTTGATTTATTAGTAATTAGCTGTGCCCGTACCTTGGTCCACGTGGATTTTTTTCAAGGAATCCTAAAAAGAAAGAAAAAAGTAGCCTAAGTTACTCCTTATAATATCAACTATCTGCCAAAATTCTGTAAAAATTGGTCTAGCCGTTTCAGAGATTAGCGGGAACATCCCGAAAAAATGTATTGAGTACAGAAGTGTTATAAAATTAAGTTGCATTAGACATAAGAGTCGTTTTTTAAGATAGAGAAAAAAAATTCTAAGAAAACATAAAAAAGACAGAAATACTCTTTAGTGCACAATGGAAGAGGAGAGGCGGTTTAATAATAAAAAAACATCCAGACAGGTAAACACTTTTATAACTGGTTTTTTTTGTATAACCTATATACGAAATTATTTTTGGGATGGGATGGCCATTGTGGATGACCCCTAAGCAACGCAATGCTTCATTGCAATGCTTTCAAATGCATATGAAAATTTTATACTTTATTGGTATTTTGACACTACAAGCAGACACTTCAATTTTATTTATCTGTATAGATTTAGAACAGGCAAAGATGGAGTCGATTTCAAACCCCCATTCCAGAGGAAATAATGCTTCGCTAAGCTGCGGATTAGCGAGCGAACGCTTACTCCTAAACACCGCTTCTTCTCCTTTAACAGTAACTAAAATTGTTTTGGAAGCGGCGGTAGACCTATGACTTTCAATAAGTAATCTGTGAGATTCCATTCTGAAATAAATAAGAAGTTTATTTTGGATTATAATATGGTAATGGATGTAGGCTACAGGAATTTTATAATTTACTAGCTGTCCCGGTAGACGTCGTCCTGCCCAGAAAAGCTTCAATCGATATGCCGACAGTAGCGCCACCTACCGGGTCCAATTGTGAACCAACTCAGAAACCTTTTTGGCTCATGCACAAAAACTTCGCTAAAGATCATCACATGATCAAATGTATAGTTTACGATTCTATAAAGGACATACAGACAAACATTCATTTTTATATATCAAGGTTATTTATATTCGACATGGTAAAAGGAATAAATACATTCATTTTCAATTTATTTATTTACTTATTTGGACAACACAACAGATAACAATCAGTAATTCATTTATATAATATAGTTTGTAAATTAATACATCTAGATTGAGATCCAAGCGTGCTGACACATACATGTTAAAATTATATTTTCGCAAACAAAATTATGTGAATAATGTCAGTAATAGTGATTCAATAAATAATTAAAGCTAGGACATTATTTTTAGTGATACATTATAAGGTAATAGATTAAGAAAAAGAAAGCATTAAACAAAATACTAAACAAGTGAAGAAGAGGTGTGATCTTTCAGCGTAGAAATTATATTTTTTTTAAAGCTAAAGGTTTTGCATTAAATATATCTATTTTTTTGTTTTTTAAAAAGAGTTCGTTGTAGACACGACACATTCTTGTCAACGGATTGTAGTATGATGTGTGTTGTTTTTACAAACTTCCAAGATGAATGTTTTGTTATGTACACGTTTATTACATTTCGTGTTAAGGGACAAGATACTTATTAAATATAATAATATAGAATAATCAATTTCATTTTTCATTCACCAAAAAGACGACCGTCATAAAGTGGAAAGAATGAGAGCTGATTTAAAAATCTGCGGAGTTGTTGATATTGGTTAAACTTTACTCAAAGCTCGTAACTATGAGTAAAATTTACTCTAGTGTATTGCAATCACGTGTCATTTTGGTAACACCGCGCTGGAAGTGTCCGCAAATGTACAAGATAGTGCGAATTTTCCTTTTTTGATGATGACATTACGGAAAAGCTACGCGTAGAATAGCAATGTATTGGATTTTTACCATACTTTCGTGTCTAGAAATGGGTTTTTTTATTATTATTGTTGTCATAAAGAACCTAATGGCGTTACTTATAATCGTTTGTTAAATTTTAAGAAACTGCTCAGCACCCGATTAACGAAAATCGTACCCATAAACTCCTCTTAAGGATAAGAGGTGGTGGTAAAGTAACTCATAAATAACTCAAAAATAACCGACTTCGAGAAGTAGTTTAAGTGACTGCTAAGAGGCAAGATGGCAAGTTTTATTTGAAACAGCCACTGATTAGGGGCTTAAGAGTCTATTATTTAAGAGATGGCTAATCCTTTCTTAACGAGATTATTATAAGTAAGACCCTTAATATAAATATATTTCCATTAGAACGATGGGCGGCCTTATCGCTTATAGCGATCTCTTCCAGGCAACCCGGTGTCCAAGGGGGCATTACAAGAAAAAATAAATAATATTTGGTGGTTTAACTCTAAATGTTTACAATCCCTAACTTAGTTTATATTGTTACTTGTTTTCGATGAGGATAAGTAAGACCTTTCGATTATGCTTGTATAGAAAGATCAGTTATTGAACTATATAATGTACTAGCTGATACCCGCCGTAAAATCCGTTCTTAGCTGACGTCTACTTGGCGAAAGGAGTGTCCATGCCAAATATCGAGTCTATAGGTATTAGACATAGTTAGTAGTTTCTGAGATGTCGTGATGAGTCAATGTATGTATTAGATTAATAAAATCTGTGAATTTTCTATAAAACTGAGAATAAAAACCGGAAAACTATTCAAAGTACAACAGACCTGGGTTTCAATTCTGCTATACTATCTCATCAAAATCGTTGGACATTATCGTCTAAATCGTAGGTTTGTTCAATTTTGGTATTCTGCTAACTTTAATGTCTTGCCGGTCAAGGAAGGTTCTGGAATCAGGACACTGCACGGCACTGGATGTGGCACGCCGAGAGAGCCCCTCGAACCCTAGCCCCACTATGTTATCTCAACAAGATGGGCAAAGCGATGCCTGCGATCCTTCGCTATCTGCGACAAGGATGCCTGCTTATTCTCCTCCTTTATTCTTTTGGAAGCCTCTCTTTGCGATATAACTTCCTCGCAGGAGGAACCCACCGCTAGCCAATTCGACTCGCTGACCAGCATCTGATCGACTACGCTGCGCAGCGAAAATTCTAATCGCTAACGGGCATAAATTCGTGTCCCCATGCGGCACAAAAACCACATTAAGGCTGCGTGTCCATTGGCGTAATTTTTATGCAATCTTATTCCGTTTCTCCGCTCCGCAGCCTCGATCCACTTCAATAGACAAGCAACCTAACGGGAGCGAAGCCACGTACAGAAGCTAGTTTTTAATAACAGAAATGTGTGCATGAACTTCTCTCAACTTAAACAGCCTCATAAATCAAATTCCAATTTTACACCTTTCCACCTTATAAAAGACAGTAAAATATTTTATGTCTCAACATTTTCCAACAAAAGCCGTAAGATTTCCACTTCACATGTAATTACTTGTGGGGGCGTTTCCTGTTTGTTCGCAGGAAGCAGCAACGATCGCTTCAGTTTCTTGATTAACCATCGTGTGAGTGTTGCCAGGCGTATTGTACGAAGAAAACATTACTTATTCGAAATTCAATCTTCCACAAGACAATATATATTTATTATTTTCACTGACGGCCTCGGAGATAAATGGTTGAGCATCTCGTCTAATTGACTAAAACGCAGATGTTCTGGGTTCGTTCCTGACAAAGTAAATATTGGAAACGGTGATTTTTTCTGGTTTAGACGTCACTTTAATAAGCGCCAAACCTGTCAGTTGAATGTTTAATTATTTAATAGACCAAAATTACTTGTATACATTGTGTGTATTCGTCTGCTGATTATTGTTATTTGTCCATTATATTTATTCAAGTTAAATAGAAATATTATTGTTGTAAGTTTGAGTATAATTCAAGTTGTATTCTTTAAATCAAATGTGTACGTACGTAATTTTTATTTAGTTAATTGATAACGCAGCAAAATTCAATAAATTCTTACTATAGAAAGTTGTATGATTTTTATGTCAGAAAAATTTGTATAAGTACAGTATTAGTTAAAGTATAATAATACAAACAATTTGATATATGAATTTTGATCACTTGCATATATACCAAATACTTAGGCAATCACACAATTCCTCACTGACTTGCTCTTCTAGTTCGATTGTTGTTACTTTCTCGAACCTCTTCATATCGCCCTAAGACACGATATTATATTTTGGTCTATGACTGTCAGATTAAAATGAAGAATTAAACAACAATCGCTCTTAAAGCTCAGTTGACAGCTGGCAACCCTTCTCCGTGATAACTTCCTGTCGGGTTTTATTTATAACTCGCCATCATGCAACCTTTATATCTATGTACATAGGTATATATAGCCTAATTCAGGTTAATTTGGATAGAGTTTACCAGATCGCACGTCTTACACATCTCTAGGTATCTACCGTAATAAGTAATAACGTTATATCCTGACTGCGTCACGAGCGGTCGTTCCGGAGCCCGTTACAGTCTTAATTTTTATACTTTTCTCATTAACCTTGGTCTCTAGTCTCCAAGACCATTGGTACTGTATCATCATAATATAGAAAACAAGCTGCGTCTGCCGTTTCACCCGCGTGGGGATGGACAATCGTTATATTTTAGATAATTAACACTATATCTTTATAAATTATAGTCTATGTTATTTTGATGTGTAAGTTATATTACTATAAAGTTCCATCAAAATCCATTCAGTAGTTTTTGCGTGAAAGAATAACAAACATACATCCATATATCCATACATAAATTGTTAAAAACTTTCGCGTTTATAATATTTACATAGGATATAAGATTATAGGATAATGAAAGGTCTTATTTTCTATAATCTGGTGATACAGTACCAATATTCTTATGAGATCATTAAGCTACGTATTTACGTATACGTTTTCTATTTATAAAAAAATACAAATACAATAACAATAAGTAAATACATACTAAGGCTGATGTGCACCGACTTTTAACGGATGGTTAAAATAAAATAATCGCCAGAAATGTATGGAAAAACAGTGATTATTTTTGGTTAACCGTCCGTTAAATTTCGGTGCACACCAGCCTTAATGTGTTTTTGATGTTGTTCCTTCTTCTTCCTTTCATGGATAAAATCTGAAACGAGGATATCTGTCAGAGAACCAAGCTTACCGATATAGCTCGCAAAATTAGTACATTGAAGTGGTAGTGGGCTGGTCATGTCAATTATAGGACGGATGGCCGATGGAACAAACGTGTCCTAGAGTGGCGACCAAATCTCCATTCTGGTTAGTCCTGTCCTGCCTAAGAATTGCGAGAATTAGAGAAGAAGTAGAGTACGAAGAGTAAGAAGTGCTCAGCCTCTGAGGAAACTTTTTTATTGCTAGACTATAGCAGACAAGTCGATGGCCCACTCGATAGAAAGTAATTACCGTTACAATGATCAATTTGCTGCTCACCTCGAACGCAGATTGGAACTTGGCTACTGATGCCGGAATACAACTCAAGATAGTAATGGTGAGATACTCTAGAGCAGAAATGGTATGCATTAAAACAGATAAAACACTACTATTTCGCTGTGAGTTGTTTGGTTACCTCTTACGACAGGTAGTATTCTTTCTCCGTTCCTGCACAGATGAAATTAAGGAGGTCTACGACCAGCAGAGGACGACGGTTAGCTAAAGTCGTGTAAAAAACAGTGTATCTGCGCAGTTAACATGCGGTAGAAGTGAAACAAATATCGTTATAATATATTTAAGCTTTAAAACATGAAATTTGATTTGTGTAATGTTCATAGTGTTTTAATTATTAATTACTAGCTGACTCGGCAAACTTCGTACCGCCTCAGAATCAATAATTAAAAAAGCTGAATGATAATTGCAAAATGTTTCAACTTTAGTAAAACATGTGGCCAAAACTTAACCGGAACGTACATCAAACGTTTGACATTCCAAACCAAAAAAAATGAAAAAAGAACCTTCACTTTTAAATTTAATTTGATTTCTGAACGACTTTTAAATTTAATTGATTTCTAAACGACGGGACGAACATCAAATGTTTGACAGGTAGGAATAGTTTCTAAGGGAAAGCGAAATTGTTGTTTTTACTACATTCCAAGCATTTTTTCATATTTACTCACCCTTTAAACCTTCCCTGGACTTCCACAAATAATTCAAAACCAAAATTAGCCCAATCAGTCCATCCTTTCTCGATTTTTAGCGAGTTTAACGAACAGGAATAGACTTTTATATATACAGATAATGTATTCTATTTCATTCTCTCGCAGGCTTATTCCTATAGGTTCATGTTTTTATATCTTTATAGTATTGCTTTTTCTTAATATCGAGTTTCAAATCACAACGATACTAAAGAAGTTTCACTTCAAAAAGCCTCAGATTTATTGAAAATAGGTATTACTACATTATTCAGTGGAACACCAATATTTCCCTTCAAACACAAATAGAGACGCAGAAAGCACAGGTAACGTGACCGTGACATAACGTTTTTGTAAATTAGTTTTGATATCTAATTTTCCACGCAAATGTATTTAGCCTCGAGGCTTTTATTCAGCGAGGAACACCCTGGGAAACATGAATATTCGGAATATAAGCTCTGGATTATTAACTTCATTACATTTATAGCCCACAGGCCAAAGTTATTTCTGTCACAAAAGGTATGAATTTTGGCTGTTTTTTTAAGTGATAACTTCTTATGGCAGGGTAAACCGCTTCCTTACGTAACACGTTACGGCGCCAGTTTGGCTTCCCTTTCTCGCACGCATACGGCAGCGGTAGGTAGGCTCCTCCTCTCTCACTCTACTACTACACTCTCTCACCCACAGCGCTAGCCGTACTTCGATAATTAGATTAAATAATTATACTAATAATGTGAATACACCAAATTCTAATGTAAATTCAAGAATTGTAACTACGAATAAAATATATTTTATAATTAATAGAAAAACATATTATAAATAACCTTTCCATACCAATATATTATCATATCAATATACATAAAATCTAAGTAAAAACCTAAGCTTTTCTCTAAACAATTTCAATATTAAACAGTTCAACTTAGATTTATTAAGTTTAGGTTATCACTTCTGTCGGGCGTCCCGAGACGCACACGTTTTTTTTTAATTAATAAAGAAAAACAAAGAATACTAAGTGTAAAACCTACCTATGTACAACATGATTACGTCGTGCTGTACGTTCAACTGTTAAGCTGATAATAAAGGGTACATTTCTGTTTTTAAATCTGATACAAGCAACCAAAGTGATTGATGTATACATAATATTGAATCATTTAATGGCATACTACCCGTGCGCAGAAGGTTTGCCGACAGCTTCATGATGTCAAGCGTCGATGGTCAGTGGGGTTGACAAAAAAGGTTACACGATAATAAATTAGTTATTGTATATACTTTACATAAGTATATATATATATTATATATTAATACTATTAATTAATAGTAAGTAGACATTGGCAAATATGCGTGCGGCTTATAGATTCAGTTCGGCGCCTTTGAAGCAAATTGATTCAATTTGCTTGAACTATATAATATAACCAAATTAAGCTTGATATTTCTTAATCCAAATCAATAACATAATTCTGGACACTAATAATTAGTAATATAAAAAGTAAGAAAACAAGCACGATATTTTGATACGATATTTTTATACGACGATATTTTTTCTGAACAAATATTTCCAAATTTAGAAGTCGTGTAATATTTGCTAATTTTAATATTTTCTACCAAAAATAGATGGGAAAATTGAATACAAACGAAAATTTATTTTCCACAATAATCCCCTTTCTGACAGAACGTTAAAATAAACCGCCTGAATAAATTGGAATTGAAATCTTTCAAATTCCATTATTTACCAATTTTCTTAAAGTTAATTTAGGATTGCTGAGAAATTTTTGGGTAAACTTACGGTGAAATGTCGAAAGGACTGACTGAGCTTATTTATTTTGTAGTAGTTTTGGAAGGTACCTATGTTTGCATTTAGACTTGAATCTGATCCTTTTGAATCAGTTAAGGCAACATTCGCAGTTTGCCATTATAAAATCAAACTTATTATATTGTGGGACCGAGGGTAGAACTGTCCAGCAGCGTAAATCAGTTTTAGAACTTTTAGAAAAAACTAGAACATTCTGGAAACAAAAGACAAGGACTGATATATTTAGATAAGGATAGACGATGAACGAAAGACAGAGAAAGATAGATGTTAGAAAGGGATAGACGATGAACGAAAGAAAGAGACAGATGTTAGAAAGGGATAGATGTATAAACGAAGTTCCCGAACAGAAGGTTCGGGAAGGAAGAGACAGAGATAGTTAGATGGGTTTTAGAAAACTCTTCCGGGTGTATAAACAGCGTAAGGCGCGCCTACCGGGCAGTTTAGAGTTGAGTTTAGTTCAAGACGGTGAAGCGACAAGTGCGATACAGAAGAGTTGGAAGAGGGGTTTAATAGAAGACAGTGACGAGTAAAGTGGTGAATTTAGTGTCAAGTTTAGTTGACAGTTACGTGAAGGAGGTGTGTAGCGTAATTCGAGAGAGGAACCAGAAGCGAGCTACACGCGATAATATTGTTACGTACGAGCGGGGGTACGCACTTATGGATTGGAAGAAAACACCAGTTTTTAACTAAGAGCTTTTATTGACTTACTCAGCCGCACGTAGTACCTGTCTGCAGGGTTGCCCCTATACGCACGACCAACGATGCACAGTCCCGACGATAAGTTGCTTTCTATATCGTCTAACTCTGACGTATTTTCTATATCTAATATTTGTTAATTGACCAATTGATTCATTATTAAAATTATTTTTAGAATAATGTTCTTATTAGTTTATACTAAATCAACTAAAAAAAGACAATTGAATAGTAAAAATAAATAAGTTAATATAATCTATTTAACAAATCTCTGCAAGTGCGAAGCGTGCCGAAAAGGCTGGTAGAATTAGCACGCTGTATGACAAAGCTGATTCGTTGCGCGAAATACGAACCAGCCATCTTATCACGGGAGGCACCAAAGACTTTGTTTTTTTTTTTGAAGAAACCCTTTCCGTATTACCACGGACCTAAAGTTTCAACGCCTTCAACCTTCAACCCCTTCCTAAAGTTCCGTATTTGCGCCGTTTGAGCTTCAGCTTGTTGGAGCATCATTGCCAACCCCTGACTCATGACCGGTACCTATATCTTATTATTCATTCACTCGCCATCCTCCAGCTCCATACCATTCGTGTAATTTTGATATTAGATGTATGTAGTTTGTATCAAATTTTACCCGATTGTAAGACAAATGAATGGTCGGTATGATATAGGAACCGGGCCTCAGTCATTAGAAGATGACTCATACAAGCGGCCGTCCCATTTCTCAAGGAATATAAATCTGACATGGCGAGATCTTCAGCCAACACTATATAGACATAGTAATATGCGGTGTTTATACGGGTCCACCATAGTTCTACACTGGCAGCGCTCCGGTACGCAACATGGAGCCCCCAGACGACGGCTAACACCTTCAATTTTTTGCATGTGTTTAAATGGGTCCTCGGATGGCTTGATTGTGATTAGATCCGGTAGGTAGCGATGGGATCGGGTTCTAGGACCCTCCTAATCTGCTGGATTGATTTTGATGATTTTTTTGTGTTTGAGTGGGTGGGGTTTAGGTTCACAATACGGTACATGACAGTATGAAAAATATAGGCTGATTTTAATATATATCGTAGATTACGATCTAAATATGACAAGAAAAAATTGTTTAAACTTAAATATTAATTGATATTTTTGAGAAATAAAATTGTTATATTGCAGCCATTAGCCACGTGACAATAAACACCGATCAGAGCGCGTGACTTCTTAGCGTGCAAAACACAAGATGACTTCTCAGATAACACTTCAATGAAACAGATGTTTGTTTTGCACAATGTGACGTCATGCGAGACGCCATGACAGCTTAACGCGTTTTTGTGACGAAATGTCAAAATATTTATAAAATTGCTAAATTAAATATGTTAATGTTGTTTCTTTGCTGAAATATTAATATTTTGGCCAAAATAGACCATAAGGCTCAAAATAAACCTGTTTCTCAAAAATTGTCAACTACCGAATTGGAATCGGTAGGTGGCATTAGGATCGAAGTTGTAGATTTTTATTTTTTTAAAGCAGGACAATGTCTACCGGGACGGAAACAAACGCAGTAAAAAATAAACCACTTTACACGTGTGTGACGTGAAGTAACTCCGTTTTTTTTTTGTTACCTTTTCACGTCGCCTTGCTTACACTGCTGAATTCTAATGAATTTTTGCAGACATATATTTTATACTGACATAGGTACTTACTAACCTTTGTTTCAAAGACAATCTTCAAAGGCGTTATTTAGGGTATGAAAATTTATAACGGTAAAATAATTCCTCAAGTAAGATTATGAAAATTCACACTTAGGATTCTAGTATAAATGGTTTTAGTTAACATATAGTAAATAATTTTGTTGTAAACTGTTTATTTTCCGAATAAAATAAAATTAAAAAGATACAATTACATTCTTATTTGCCAGAAAGTAAAAAATAATGCCTACGAAGTCGTGGGCAACAGCTAGTCAATTACATATCCTAACTAAAAAGTATTTATTAGTTTTGATATTTTTAATTACCACTAATTAGTATAAAAATTAACGGTGACATATGTCTTAATAAAGCCCAATTTTCAACATGTTTCTACCTTTAATGATTCTAAAAAGAGCTGACTGAATAATGAAAATAGGTCTCGTGGTTCGAGAAAAAAAATCTAGAACTCTGCATAATTTGTAACCTGATATAAAATGGGCAAGTGCTTGATAGTCTAAATACAACAAAAGATTCCGTAGAGGTGATAAACAACGCGTATTTTCTCCCCAACTCACCAGGCTTACTGGCAGCTGGCGAGATCTCTGAAAGCAGAAACCCTCTCGAGTATGCCACCTCTCGGTTGGTTTCGTGTATTGAAAAACAGGCCTTGTTCCTAGCTTGAGAGTTACTTGATTATATTTCATAGCCATATTTTGAAATAACACATCTTTACCGTTTGGTAATTACTTTTCTTTACTGATTTTTGCTAACTGTAACTGTAAAATAGTGATAGCAAAAAAAAACGAAAAATAGAGTTTTAAGGTGTAGTTTATTTGTCAAAGAAAAACAGTTCACTTATAGAGAAAATATATTAAGTCTGGTAATACGTCGAATATATAAATCAACTTATTTGACAACTATGTATACTATATATGGGTATCGTAAAATATCGGAGTTAATAAATGCATGCCTGTCGGGTCTTATGTGTTTATGTAAGACTAGCTTCTGTCCGCGACTTCTTCCGCGTGGAATAGTTAAAAAAAGTATGTTATTAACTATCCCACAGGAACTCTTTAATTGTTCGGGATCAAAAGTATCCTATATGTTGACCAGGGATATGATGATATCTCATATCCCATAGCATACAAAATTTCATTTAAATCGGTTCAGTCGTTTCAGAGATTAGCCCGTACAAACAGAGAAACAGAAAATTTGAAAAAATCTAAATTAGTTCTATTTCATTTCTTACATCCCCCTGACTCGGTTTTTACCAAAATTTTTTCATTGTACAGAAATTCGACCTCTACAGTTTTATTATATGTATAGATTTTCTACATATTTTAAGTCTTGTTTTGAAAATATTGATTGACTTGATGGTTTAAACCATTTTTCTTGTTCATAACAAACATGGTTATAATTGAATTTTCTTCATCATTGTTTAAAAGTTGGAGGAAGTTGGACAATTTTCACGACTTTGGGAGCTATAATATTTCGCTTCCTATTAACTTAATTAATAAGTGATTGAAAAACAGTAAAGTTCCTTACTATGTTTTTAAGTTTTGACTTACGACTATATCTTTTGCGATTTCACTACATGCTTTGTAACTCCTGATACGGATATTAGAGGGATCAATCAAATTGAATCAAATCGGTTGAGAAGTACCAAACTGAAAGGACTCTATTTAGTGACATTGATTGATTCACGCCTATGTTTATATGGATCACTTCAGTTGATTCGTCCAAATTGAAAGACAGAAGTGATTCATCTAATACGAGATTTACAGACTAGATTTTTCCGTCTTTCGTTCATGTAGGCGCAGTAGTTTACGAGAAAAATCACTGTGATATACGAAGGCAAGGACCAACATGAAGATTTCATAAGATTCGTTTTTTTTTTCAAAATGCCCGCAGCCATTTTTCACCCTAATAAAGGTGATGTTACATAATTTAATTAACTTTTTAGTCTCAGTTTGCAGAAAAAAATATAACATTATGTAACGTTGGTATTTCAACGCCCTTTTTGCCGCCTTCGTAAAAATTCAGTTACAACTGTGTCGCAACATTCGTTGATGTATTAAAACATATTACGTTTGTATTGCGTAGGTTTTTGGGGAGGTACATGAATGTTGGTCTTGTTTATAATAACAGTTTCAGACGTGGGTATTATTAATTCTGACCCTTTAGGCCAGGCATCAACCCCGACATAGTCAGGGGTAAGTAAGCAGGTCTTTTAGAACTAGGTGTTGTTTTCTAAATCTACTTACCCAGGTCGGTAGGTACATTTTAGAAACCTGCGTTTATTATATACTAGCCACTGTCCGTGACTTCGTCCGCGTGGAATAGTTTAAGAATAAGCAAGTTAAAAAGCCCCCCGATTTTGAAACATTCTTCATTGGTGCTCCGCTCCTATTTGTCTTAGCGTGATGATATATAGCCTTCCTCGATAAATGGACTATCTAACACTGAAAGAATTTTTCAAATCAGACCAGATTACCGCGTCCAAGCAAACAAACTCTTCAGCTTTATATATTAGTATAAGATAACTACATATTTACCTAATAATAATAGAAGATCTTGAGATTGGAGGTTAGAGGTTATGAGCAGTATACCGAAAATGGAATGGAAGAACTTCAGCCACAGCCCGAGAGAAACCAGATAATATATAGAGAATAGTGGTCACTGCTAAAGTTGAAGGCTAAAGCCGTCGTGTCAGATTTCCAAATAAATAGATTGACCAGGTTCTGGGCAGCTGGACATGTCAATCAATTCGGCCCATCAACATGCTCAAAACCGATCTCGTTGGCGAAGAGCAATTTTATTATTCACTGCCATTAAAGTTACGATCCATAGCAGGAGAACGACTTAGAATAAGAAGAATTGAATAATAGAATTTATTAGTTACTTTAGTCGCTTATTCGTTGTACTCTCCTCGCTACCTCTTTTAGCTTATAGCGTAAATTAATAGATATGTTTCTCATAACCAGCCTGGTGAGGGTGGGTGCTACACGTAAAGGGTTTTTTTTAACTCGGACTGTTAGTTCTTGGAGAATAGATAAAATAAATATATAGATTGTAGATCATAAAATTATCTATAAAAAATGTATCAATACTTTTTTTCCTATGAGCCACCGTTTCTGAGATATAACAATTCAAAAAGTTATTATAGATCACTCAGGTATATTACTTATCTTAAAATAGCAACAAATAGGCTATCTGCGCATAAATTTTAGTCCGCCAAAAGCTATATCATACAAAAGTAGGGAAGGAGCTAGAAGGCTTTACTACCTGTTATGTCTTTGCATTTTCTGAGAAAATCTACCATAGTAATGTATATTTTTTTACACCATCTGAAAGAAGAGATTTCAAAGAACAAAAACCCCACCGACTCTTTTAAAAAACCTGATATTTTGCCGCGAGAATTTTCGATTGAAAATTAGGGTAGTTTTTTGATATTAAGTCAAAATAAGGTGAAAATATAAATATTTGTTGTCAATAAAATTACAGTGTATTTAGGACATAAAAAGGCAAGTTTTCACCAAATTTCGTCCAATAAAAAATATTTTTCTAATCGATAAAAATAAAAAACCAAAAACTTGGTTATTTGACTTTTTCACTTAAATTTTGAGGATATGTGAAAAAAGTGTTAATACAAAAGTTGTAGATCTTTTTATTACCCACAACTTTGCCATTTAACTTTTTTCCATAGGACTTGTAGTTTTGCCGGAAATCGAGATAAACCATTCTTCACCCTTAAAACGCCCCCCCCCCCTTCCACTTCCCGACCTCAGATAATTTTTGTTATATTCTCTTACTTTTTAATGGGTGTCATGCAACTATAATTTTGTTTTGTTTCAAAATTGATGTACCCTGGTCTAATTAGCGTACACACGCAGACAAAAGTGTTTATTTTATATTTTCTGAAGTATAGCAGACTGGTTAATGACTACCTGATGGAAAGTGAACTCCCGGCCACGAGAAATATAATGACAACTTTAAAGAAATTCCAAGAAAAACGAGTGAAGTTACTGTTGGACAGGTCATAAAAAAACCAAAAATTTTTATCTTTATTTTTTTTTTTATTCAAAATTTGTATCTTTTGCAAACAAGACTGAATGATTAAAAAAAAATTTTTTCGAATAATATTACTTTGAACACCATCCATTGCTTATTTTATGAAATATGGGATATTGTCTCCAAATCTAAAAAACAGTGGATAATAATTCATTAACTCTACGGGATCATATTTATATTTCATCTCATGATACGCTTTCTGGCTAATGTATAGGTTAGTTATATTTCTTCACTAGAATATAAGCCACACAAAAAGAAACAATATACCTAAAAAGAAAACTAATTTCAAGGTTCCTGACGGAAGCGAAATGCTGCGGAGTATTTCAATAACCATCATAAAGATAACACTGGAAAAATGAGTAGGCATTTACGTTTTCAGGGGCAGCAAAACTTATTTAAATTTTAACATTAAATAAACGTTCTGGGATTCAGTTAAAAAAAACATGGTAGTATTCTATTATGGAAGAATAACAATGGCTCAGTAAAGAAATAACACTCAAAAACTCCTAATGTCTAAACTAGATGGCGCCACGGGTCTTTCGGGATTCTTGCGCAGCTTCTTCTTTTGAAGGCACAATATGTTGCGAAGCGGTGGTAAATTAGATTAGGCTCCCATAGAGTAAATAATAACCATAAACAAAATTAAAACTAAATCATTAAAATGAACAAGTTGGCGGTAGGTTAAATAAAACTTTAATATTTTGACATCTTGGTCTTCCGTGATCACGGCTACTGAAAGGGTCCGAAACGTCGGAATAATATAAATCAAATAAATTACCGCGCTATATACCATTAGAACGTACTTTTTTAGGTATACTAGTCGCGAAAACTCAAGAAAATATTAAGAAATAAGATTTTTCGGCATGTGATGCCGACTTCATTTTGCATTTGCTTCCGATTTGTGAAAAGTGACTTAGTACTCTCTAACTTCTAAACTACATGTTCAGTACATATTGTTAAGAGTTACGGGACTCGAATTAAAATGCCGTTGGAATTACTATAGAATGTATTAGAACTATACAAACGTATAACCCAGGTACAAATATCCGGATGCAATAAGTCCCAAATGTAATGCATAATTCACAAGTCACTAAATGTACACGTCTTGCATCGCTTGTGTTATCGCTTTGACTAACCATCTCTGCATTGGGCCATTGCTTTATAATGTACCGATGTCATAAGTCCACCTGGCAAGCGTCGACGCAATTTCCCAGAAAACATAATGCGCACACCTGCGTAACCTGCGTACCTGCGTATGCCTGCGAACGGCCATAAACGAGTACAATACACAATAGGCTATTGTCTAATTACAAAATTTTAAACACAAAGTAAACAAAAGAAAATAGTCATAAAACAGTTTCAACGTTATTAGCTCAAACGCCGCGGCAGGCAATAAATATGCTTTGTCTACAGGTATGCAGGTGGCCCAACTTGTAACACTATTTATGCCTTTATCACAAAATGTACCAAAATGTTAAAATATCTGGATGAAATAGTACATTTTTGTTTCACATAACGAAAATACGAAATGAGACAGCAATGAGATGTTAACTACGAGTACATTTTCAAGAATCTCTGCTCATATTTTCATTAAACTTTATTAAAGTTTCCAAATTCAACAAGAAACTTATTTAAACGAAAGTATCTCAAGACTTTTCTTAGTACCTGATAATTTGAAAATGAGATTGAAATTATAAGAAAATGGTTAAGTACATATTTTAGAAATCCGCTCAAATAGTTTTACTCGCTTAGTTTAAAACGAGTAGAATATGCTATGAAGAAATAAAATGCATAAACACACACAGTTCAAGGAGTTCAACTGACTGATGTGTACATTGTAACAATTGTCACATGCTGACGGTGGAGGCTGAAATGCTGCGGTGGATGTGTGGAGTCACACGGAACAGTCTTCACGTTACGGGCATGTTCTACGGAAACCGGCTAGTTCCGTGGTTAACAAATATCTAGCCACGCTGCCTCCAACAGATCCCGGTCGCAGGGGAAGGCCCAAGAAATGCTGGCTTGACGTTCTTGTGAAGGATGACATGCGTACCAATGGTCTCAATATAAGGGATGCCGACGACCACACGAAACGAAGAAAAAGTAGGAAATCGGATTTTGGGCGTCGAAGCGACCACTCCGGGATTAAACGCTTGGATTATGATGTAACCCATTAATCTACATCGTTCAAAATATTAAAATTCCAGGGCACAAAGTTTCATTCATTCGAATTATAGGTACCTATAAATCTCGCCATAATATATTGATTAAAATAAAATATAAAAGTCAATAAGAGACTTCATAAAAATAAAAGCAGTCGATAGCAGTCTATATATTAATATTTTATTATTAGACACTGCGTTTTCACTCCCAACTTTACGTATGTATTGCGCTGTTCCCCCCTTTGGAGACATTCCAGTATTTTAAAAAATTTAGACAATATTATTCGGCAAACATTAACTTCCATCCTAAATATTTCTTTAGATGACCGATCGTGGACCCAGGCTTCCTTACCGATATGGCTAGGTGGCATGGGGATACGCAAAATTTCTGACGTAGCACTACCTGCCTTTCTGTCCTCAGTCTATAGTACTGTGGACCTCATCGGTAATATAATAAATCCATCACTCAGTGATTTTGAGGTCCCATATTTGACTGAGGCCAGAAATGCCTGGTCTTTGGCTTGCCCGAATGAAAATTTTCCTTTAGATCCAAAGATACAGAGGCTGTGGGATGGGCGGCTCAGTAAATCGGTGTATGACAATCTCATGTCATCTTGCACAGGCGAAACTGACCGTGCTCGCCTCCTAGCTGTTTCAAAATGGGAGTCTGGTCTGTGGCTTCAGTGTCTGCCCTCGGCGAATCTAGGTACACTCCTGGATGATACTATATTCAGGATTGCTGCCTGCATTCGCCTGGGGGCAGACATCGTGGTCCCACATCGTTGTCGGTGTGGAGATAAAGTTGATAGACTGGGTCACCATGGCTTACCTTGTTTGAGGAGTGCTGGTAGAACTTCACGACATGCGGCTATCAACGACATCATCCGCCGGTCTCTTGTCACCGTTGGGGTTCCAGCTGTTCTTGAACCGAACGGACTGTGCCGCTACGTTGGCAAGCGACCGGATGGAATGTCGTTGGTACCTTGGAAGATGGGACGCCCCTTAGTATGGGACGCAACGTGTGTCGATACGTTGGCGGCTTCCCATCTTCCAAATACAGCCGTCACTGCCGGGAGAGCTGCCGTACTTCAAGAGACCCTGAAACGCCGCAAATATGCATCCATCGGTGACGGATACATATTTGTAGCTTTCGGGGTTGAGACTTTGGGGCCATGGGGACGTGAGGCTTATCAACTTTATCGAGACCTTTCAAGACGATTGAAAGTCTCGCGTGACCAAAGGGCTGGCCTATATTTAGGGCAACGAATAAGCGTTGCCATACAACGAGGGAATGCGGCCAGCATTTTGGGAACGCTCCCTGCCGACAGCGATTTGGACTACATTTTTTACTTGTAAATGTTTATAGTAGTATTTAATTTTATAGTTTAGTTTATTTTTAGTTTAATTTATTTAATATTTAGTTTATTCTTAATTAGGTGTTTGATATGTAATTGAAAGTAATATGTGAAGCAAAAACTTTGTCCCCCTTTTTACGAAAATTGCGCGGATGGAGGAATATGAAATTTCGCACACTTATCTCAAAGCAAAGTCGTGTTATTTACACCATTTATAACTCAAGAACGGCTGGAACAATTTTTATGATTTTTGTGTTTTTGGAATTGTCTTCGTCCGGAATAGGATAATAAGTATAAAAATATGATATTCATGAATTAAAAAAAATATCAATAGAAAAACAGTGGATCCTGGGATGCTTTAGATTTACGATTGGAACCGGTAGGTGGCGCCGCTGAACACCTCTTTCACTGTGGTACCGATTTTGATGATTTTTTTGTGAATTTTGAAGTAGATTCGAGAATGGTTTAGAAAGTTTAGATTAACAATTGGTCCCGGTTGATGGCGCTGCAATCGGTTTTTAGATTTTTTTCAATGGGCCAGACAACGTCTGCCGGGTACAGTTAGTAGTTTATATAGAGAAGAAGCGACGAATACTAATACTTTTTTACAATTATGCATAAAAAATACATTAAATCAATAAAAAAAACATTACACACACCACTATGCATTTGACACACACGCATAAATACTCTTATGTTTATTGTTCAAGTCAAATTAACAGTGTAGCCTTGGCGAAATCTGTGATTATAGAACTATAGCTTTTGACATTAATTATTATGGTCGAAATTCGACCATGGGCGATCACTAGTATTAATAAATGTCGCTTAAAACCTTACATGCTTATGTGACATAGAACAGAAGTCCAGACAGATATAAAGATTGAACCCTAAAAATTCATTAATACAATATTACAATTCAATCAGCAATCCACCCACCTGTTGAGTTGACTTATTCAGGTAATTTCCATTGAAATTACAGTTAGGGTCTTAGAGATGAATAGCCCTCGGGGAAATCCCGACACCATTCTGATAACACTGCTAATTGATGGAATTGTAAACTTGTCTGCTATTGCTATAATAACCCACTGGGATATCATTTGAAATAGACTTCGGTTGTCGGTTCGGAATGTCTAATTTTACCGATGGTAAAACAAATGACAATTAAGATATTATAGGTCCTGGCTATTAAAAGTTTAATTAAACTAGCATGTTCAGAGGAATACATTTTAACGAAATCATTTTCGCGTTTTCGTCTCTACAATGCAGCCATAACATAAAGTTGCTTTAAAATGGCAACGTTCTTGGGATTTATTCAGTGTAAATTTATAATTTGTATTACTTTGAACCCTTATCTGTGCCGTTTATTGCATTTTGGAACAATTTTGGAACTTCCCTCGTGCTAATTCGTGTATAAATATGCATTTGAGTGCAGTTGAGCTTCTCACCAGGCGGGTTGTTGAAAATCTTGACATGGGACGGAAGACAATTAGGGTATTCCTTGACCTGGCAAAGGCCTTCGACACAGTATCGGTTTCGACGCTGTTAAAAAGATGGAACTTGTCGGAATCAGAGGTCTTCCACTGCAATGGTTTGGTAATTATCTGGAGGGAAGAACTCAAAGAGTCAAAATTGGCGAGTATATCAGTAACGTATTGCCGGTCCGCTTTGGAGTGCCACAAGGCAGTGTACTTGGCCCTACTCTTTTTACATTATATATTAATGACCTAAGTCTTGCCAGCTCAAAAACCGATCTTATTTGTTATGCGGATGATACTGTTGCACTGTTTTACGGTGATAGTTGGGAATCAGCTAAACATAAAGCAGAGGTTGGTATGATGGCAATTAAAGAGTGGCTAGACAATAACCTGCTTACTTTGAACTTAAATAAAACCAGATATTTATGTTTTCACAAGACTAAAGCTTCTGAACCTAAAATGGATGTACATATTAAAATTCATTATTTTTGTAATTTTACCACATGTAACTGTGAATCGATTTCACAAACTACATCAATCAGATATCTAGGAGTTGAAGTAGATAATAACTTTACTTTCCAAAATCACATTAAAAACCTTTCTAAAAGAGTTCGAAAATTAATTTATATAATGCGTTCGCTACGGGCATGTGCGAACAACAAAATTTTGAGGCTGGTGTACACATCTCTGTGTGAATCCATTATTACTTACTGTATCACCTCATGGGGGGGGGAGCCGGCGTCACGCTAATGATCGACTTAGAAAGAGCCCAGCGATCCGTGCTGAAGTAATGAAGAAGAAGCCGTTCCACTATTGTACTAGTAAGCTATATACTGAAACTGAAGTTTTGAGTGTACGCCAGCTGTATGTCCAAAAAATCACGTTAAAAACACATCGATTATCACAAGACATAAAAAAACCAAACGGCGAAAATAAACGTCGAGGAATTAATATTCCTATACCGCAAGTCAAAACATCTTTTTGCACAGATTTCCCGCGTACAGGTATCGTTTTATATATAACAGTATAGCAAAGCTAAGCAAAGGTGAAATTATTAAATTAACATCAAAACAGGCAAAAAAGCTTACATTCAAACTCTTACATTCTCTTACGTACTCTCAAACAGAAGAACTACTGCGTATTGTGTCTGTGTCACGCACGCACGCACGCACGCACGCACGCACACACGCACGCACACACACACACACACGCACACACACACACAGACGCGACATACTCAAGCGCTCACACTTCCACACTATATACCTATATGTATTTAATAACGTTTAATTTTATATTTATATAAAATTATATGACCCCTGCGATACAGGCTTTGCCTAGTGCAGGGTTCTTTAGGAACCATATCTCGCTCAGAATGTGAGAACCAGGATAACGTACCTTAGCACAATCTTTTGTTAAACCATTGTCATGTAATGAGAAATTTGGTTAAATAAATTTCAATTTGAAATAGTTTAAACTTTAATTTAGTTTCAGTTGTTGGCATGTAACCTTGGGTCAAATAAGTTTTAGGGAATTTTGCATTAAATGCTGTAATGGCAAAGCTAGAAAGGCTGAGCGCTTGCTTCATTCAAAAATAGTTTTAAAAGCTATATCAGTAGTGCAAGATATTATACTGCGTATCATATCTTATATTATAGCTTTATATTCTTTATTTATTATCTTTAAATTCTTTACATAGGCACCTAGTATAAAACAAAGTTGTCAGTCTGTATATCCGCAATTCCTTCTTAACAATTTTTTTCCATGTATGTTGATATATATAAGAAAGCCTAACTAAGTTTATATGTAAGTAATATAGGGCTACTTTACGGGGAAAACACTATTGTATGATTTTTTATGAAAACTTGTGGTCGCCCGTGGTCGAAATTCGACCATAATAATTAATGTCAAAGACTATTTCGCCAAGGCTAGACTGTTAATTTGACTTGAACAAACAAAAGAGTATATATACGTGTGTGTGCCAACTACATGGTAGAGTGTGTAATGTTTCTTTTATTGAAGTGATAACTGCTTATGGGAGGGTAAACCGCCTCGTTACGTAACGCGTTACGGCGCCAGTCTGTCTGGCTTCGTTTCCTCTCACGCAAGTTATCACTTCTGTCGGGCGTCCCGAGACGCACGTGATAGATAAATAATAAATAATATATCTGAAACATAATCAAAAGTTTATTATACTAGAATTATTACAATATTAAAAACAGAACAATAATACATATAAACATTAGGACAACTCCAAGAGTTGTCTCCACGCTTGTCAGGTGTCGAGCAGCAATTTATCGACCACAATCAATATACTATGGGCCTCTTGCCCAACAGAGCTTTCGCTCTGTTCTATTGTCGTGGTAGATCGCTGGTTGTAGACTAGTTGACTATCGGTTTAATACTGGCTCCCCTCTGCCCGAACACCGAGTATTTATAATATCCTCGTAGTGCGTCTGCAGTGACACCACCCTGTAATACTTTGGCGCCACTTCACTTACGTCGTAACACCAACTTCCGCCATCCGTATAACTTCCAACTTCTGGTTACTCCATTTTCGATATCCGTTGGCTTGATAATAAATGCTTCTTCGTTGACATCCGGTTATACGACTTCCGATTACTACATTAATGAATACTCTACCCGGTTATTGACTACTTCCGTCATATGGTTACTTTACAATAATAAATGCGATGCTAACACACGCGTTGTGATTTTATGTATTTTTTATGCATAATTTAAAACAA
This sequence comes from Dendrolimus pini, assembly GCA_949752895.1. NCBI lineage: Eukaryota > Metazoa > Arthropoda > Insecta > Lepidoptera > Lasiocampidae > Dendrolimus > Dendrolimus pini. The sequence continues at coordinate 18,474,708 of OX457132.1, read as the reverse complement.
ATATTAGCATTCGTCGCTTCTTCTCTATAGACTATAAGTGTGCGAAATTTCATACTTCTCCGTTCGCACAATTTTCGTAAAAAGGGGTACAAAGTTTTTGCTTCACGTATATATAGATTTGAATCCTTCGAAGACACTTTTCCATGACGTAGTCAGAGTGTTTAATTTCCATTGCACCATCTCGATATCAATCTGAAAAGTAAACTCTGATTCAAACAGCAATGTACTGATCAAACAAATTAATCTCGAGCGTATCAGAAATTCAGGTCGAGTATATACAGAACACTAATAATTGGGGCACGTTGTTATCCAGTAATATATTGATACTGTCACCAGGAAGATTAAACCTGTCGATTTATTACGAACTTGGTAAATAGGCGACACTGGCTCAATACTTTCGTTGTAATCAATTTCTCATCTTCGAAACGTAAAGTGATTAACTTTATGATATTAATTATTAGGTAATCCCTCGGAATGTGAGATCATGGAAGAAGAATATGGTACGAATAACCCTATAGCTTAATATAATACTTGTTAGTTAGATAGGTAACTTCTTATTGTACCTAAACAAAGCCTAATTATACAAACAGGAGAGTTACTTCTACTTCGAATATTAGTAATTTTTGCCTATTTTACCATACCATTCTACTTTTTTTATGGCGTGACTTCAGTAGACAAGCAGACGGCCCACCTGATGGAAAGCGGCTACCGTCGCCTATGGAGATTTGCAACACCAAAGGTGCCTGAAGAAGCCGCTTCTGATTTCACTCAGCTATTCTCGCTTAGTGAAATTAACATTTGTCTAGATATAGTAGTAGGTGTAAGACAAGACATATTATGATTCCACTTTATTTTGTTATTTGTTACATTCTTAATCCTTCCTACTAATATAATAAACGCGAAAGTTTGTAAGAATATATGGATGTATGTTTGCTCTACTCTTTCACGCAAAAAGTACTGAATCGATTTTGATGAAACTTTACAATAATATAACTTACATCAGAATAACATATATGCTATAATTTTATAAAGATATAATGTGAATTATTCAAAATTTAACGATTTGCCATCACTACGTGGGAGAAACCGCGGGGCGCAGCTAGTATAATGTAATACATTCGTTGTAATACTTGTTATATTGTTAATATTCGTAATAATTCTAATCTGCGAAAACGGCCGCTTTAGGAGTTTGAAAAAATTAGTTTTAAAGTAATAAAACATCAAAAAGCGATAAAGAATGTTTTATTCGTATCGATTCATACAGAATTTAGAAGCTTTTTAAAGTTTCATTTTTCACAGGATGGCTTTTATACCCAGTAATTATAGTGTTATTATTGTATGAAATTAAAATGTATAAACTGATGTCATAGATAAATTTATTTTGATAATTACTCCATTATGTATCACAAAGTGGGGACATTGTATTATGTCCTCTTCCACCTGATAGGCCTGGGTCTCGCGCTCCACCGCACATCTGTGTGTAAGCTTTGATCACAATATTAGTTTGGATTATTAAGTAGTTCGCGCTACTATAAGCGTGTGATGGGAAGTAGAGGGTTGTGACGTGATGAGAAGTGCGATTTGTATTCAAATGTACAAAGGTCGAGGCTTCATGTTGGCGAGATAATGGGATGGCTAGGAAAAGTTTTGAAGCGAGGTAACTTTGTAATTTATTTTGAGCTTCCTTTCGTGCGAATCTTAGCAGGTGATTTGTGAAGTAATAGAAATTTATACTATACCACAGTTTTCCCTAGAAAGTAGCTAGCTAGCTCTTTTTTACTTACATAAAAACACCAAAGAAGACTGGAACCTGTATAACGCTGGAATATAACTCTAGGTTCTTATGGTGGCATACTCTATACCAGAGGTAGAGGATAGCCAACCAAACGGGCAAATACCCTACCACCTGGATATGGGTTATTTAGTCGCCTCTTACTACATAATTACATTCTATCTCCGTTCCTACACGAATATAGAACGGACATATATATAGATAGATAGATAGATAGATAACACTTTATTATACACCATTACAGAAAACACAAAAAACAGATGGACTTATAGCCTAAAAATATTTTAAATGTGCACAATGGGCGGTCTTATCGCTAAGAAGCGATCTCTTCCAAATAAACCTTCCTTGAAAAATTAACTAATTGATCTTAAAAACTCCTTAATAATCCGTTGCGTGGTTTAGAAAAAGTTAGCGGATATACAGACAGACGTGGAAAGCGAGTTTGTTTTATACTATTTTAACAAAAAACAAATAAATATTACCTACTTTTTCTATCCTTTTTTTAACGAGGGCACCCCAATTGAGGATAAACAGCGGGTGAAACGCGGCGGAGCTGTGTGGGATTTGCCACGTTGGGGTGGCACTAGCACCACATATATACATACATACATACCCACTAAAACTCCTCGGTACTCCGTCCTTCTCCCTTATGCCAGGGCCACGAGTATATGGCCGTAACTCTCCGTGAAGCCCTGGTAGGCGGTGGCGCAACGGCCTCATCCATCGCTGCTAAACTTATTATTTTTAGAGGGAACGTAGCAATGAAACAACCATGTACGCCATAACTGATTTATTCCAATCTACCCACGTTTCACATTGTAATGCGAAACACCTACACGTACAATCCCCTAATCAAAACAAACAAGAAAGTGGAGATGAAAACCAAAAAAAATTGTGTGTGTGCAGTTCACACGCAGTAGAGGTGAGACTTCAGAAAATATACTTATCTAATTTATTTATTTATTAGTGATCGTTCGGCGCCTACCGAGAACGGCCGCATTGCACTTGCTTTAGTTCGCGCTCGGGCAAATCGCATGTGCAGCAAAATCACAATCGCGAGTAGCCTAAGTCGGTCACCGCGATGACCCAGTTAATAATCATTATGTAGTGAAACACGTGTTTTGTATAAACATTGTTAAGGCGAAGTAATAATTTTTGTTAAATGTGGCTTCAAGTCAAGTTAAAATAAAAACAGACACAGAACGTCTGTTATATCAGCGATTCACCGAAGAAGTGGCTGAACGTAGACATCTTGAAAGCTTAGTCTCAGAGCTGAAAAAACATATTCAAGAGTTACAACAAGAGCTGAAAGATATTAAAGAGAAAAACACAGCTCAAGCCAAAAAATCGTCCGATCGGGAGAGACACCCGGAATGTGTCCAGTATGAAACGGACGAAGAAGATCTAGCTAGAGAAACCGAGTGGGTACGTCAGAAGAGTAGAAAGAAGTGGAAGCTGAATCTGTCACTCACCCCCCCTGCAACGCAAGACCAGAAACTAAATAAAGATGATACTAAAACTCCAAGAGTTAAAAAAGATCCCCAACCACCGCCGGTTATCGTGGAAAATATTGGTGACTATCAAAAGTTCTATGATTTTCTTTTGACTAGTCTAGCAAGTGACTCATTTATTATACAAATGAGAAATGGTGACAGCGCTAAAATCAATGCTAATAATGATATTTCGTATAGAACTCTCACAAGTCTACTAACGCAAAACAACTGTTGCTGGTATTCTTATGAGAACAAGCAAGATAGACCAATCAGAGTGATGGCCATTAATTTGCCCTCCTCATGCATACCTTCCAGGATAGTTGATGAACTATCTTCTAAAGGTTATAAAATTCAGGATGCAGTCAATAAACTAAGCTGGAGGAATAAACAACCTTTAAATATGTTTATGCTTTCCTTTGATAAAGATGAAGAAGCTACAAAAATTTACTCCATTAAGTCTATACTTGGGTGTAAAGTGGATATAAAACCAATTAAAACATCGAAATTGGTTCCCCAGTGTAAAAGGTGTCAAGCATATGGACACACCCAGAAATACTGTTGCAAAGAACCTAGATGTGTAAAGTGTACAGGAAAACACCTCACCAAAGATTGCACAAAGCCTGCGGAAGTCAAACCAAAGTGTGTTCACTGTGGAGAACCACACCCTGCTAGCTACAGAGGCTGCATAGTTGCCAAAGAGCTTCAACTAATGAAGAATAGGAAGTTAAAGGGGGCAACAACCTCTAATATACCTTTAAGTAAGAGAATAACTAAAAAGGCTCCTACAAGTCAACCCGTAACAAAGAGCATATCATTTGCTCAAGTGACTAAAGGCTCAAAGGCTCAGTTACCATTGTCACAGCAACCGTTCGTAAGTAAGACAGCACCTAATCTAGAGGATAAAATCAATTCTATATTAAACTTCATGACTTCTTTTGATGAAAGACTGAAGAAAATAGAACAAACAACTAAACCTGTAATAAAACATTAATGATGGTACCTTCAATTAAAATTATGGCATGGAATGCTAATGGACTTCTGCGACATGAAAAGGAGTTACAAGTGGTTCTAAATACAGAAAATATTGATGTCTGTCTCATTTCGGAATCACACTTTACTAAAGAAAATTTTATTTCAATTAAAGGTTATCAAGCATATCATGCGCTACATCCAAATAACACAGCTCGGGGAGGCAGTGCCATTCTAATCAAGACTAATATTAATCATTTTGAAGTGTTGAAATACGAAGAACAAGAAATGCAAGCTATTGCAGTGACAATCAAGACCAAACGCTACCCGGTAGCTGTATCAGCCATATACTGCCCACCAAGGTATGCTCTAAAGTCTGTATATTATAAACAATTTCTAAATCAGCTTGGAAACAGATTTATTCTTGGAGGTGACTTTAATGCAAAGAATATTTATTGGGGCTCCAGGTTAACTACAACAAAAGGCAGAGAACTTTTGAATGCAATCAAAGAAAACAGATGTGATGTTATTTCAACAGGCAAACCCACTTATTGGCCAACCGATCCAAATAAACTTCCAGACTTAATAGATTTCTTTATTTATAAACATATATCACCTGAGCATCTTCACATTGAAGAAGGTTATGACATGAATTCTGATCATTCTCCTATAATTTTAAGCCTAAATGAGGACATTGTGTGTCGTGAAAAAAACCCCTATTTGACTAATAAGTATACAGACTGGGAAAGCTTTAGACAAGACTTAGATTGTGTTATAGATTTGAAAGTATCACTAAAAAAACCAGAGGAACTTGATGCAGATGTGAATACGTTTGTAACAAATATTCAACAATGCGCCTGGAAAAATACACCTGAATTTAAGACAAAATCAAGGCGTGTTTACTATCCAAACGAAATTATTAATCTTATTAATCAAAAAAGGAAACAGAGACAAAAATGGCATAGATCACGATATCCGCCAGATAAAACTCTTTTGAATAATCTCACAAAAAGACTAAGTAGGGAAATACAAAAATTCAATGATGAATCTATGCAATCTCAACTTAGTCAACTCTCTAGTGATCGTAATACAGATTACTCATTATGGAAAGTAGCAAAATCTCTCAAAAAACCGATAAATCAAATTCCTCCTATTAGAGAAGAGAACGGAAACTGGGCTATCAATAACAGTCAGAAAGCCAACAGATTTGCTCAACATTTAGAAAAAATATTCCAACCAAATGAAGGTAAGGATAACGAAGATATATTTTGGAACCTAGCACCTGATGAGTTGGAAATAAAACTTGTAACTCCTAAAGAAGTTCATAATGAAATACAGCTACTAGCCCAAAAGAAAGCTCCAGGTTACGACCTCATTACCGGGGAAATTCTGCGCAGCCTTCCAAAGAAGGGTGTAGTCAAACTCACTACACTTATCAATGCCAGTTTTAGACTAAAGCATGTTCCAAGTCTGTGGAAAGTTGCGGAAGTGATCATGATACAAAAACCTGGTAAATCTCCACATGACACGACATCTTATAGACCAATTTCTCTCTTACCAATAATGTCTAAACTATTTGAAAAACTGTTATTGCGCCGCCTGAAACCAATAATAGAAGAGAGAAAAATAATCCCCGATTATCAATTTGGATTTAGACAGAAACACTCAACCATAGACCAAGTGCATAGAATCACAAACATTATTGAGAGAACATTAGAAGAAAAGAAAGTTTGTTCTACAGTATTTTTAGATGTGGCACAAGCATCTGACAAGGTCTGGCATGAAGGTCTTAATTTCAAGTTAAAAAAATTGCTACCTAAACAGTATTCAGATTTGTTAGCCTCGTATATCTCAAATAGAATGTTCAGGGTCCGACAAGAAGACTGCTTTTCGGATCTTAAAGAAATTAAAGCTGGAGTACCACAAGGTAGTGTGTTAGGCCCGGTCCTGTACCTAATATACACAAGTGATATTCCAGAACTAGAAAATAATACCCTAGCTACCTTCGCGGATGACACAGCTATCATGGCTACTGGAGTTACCCACGAAGAAGCTGTGGAAAATGTCCAAAAAGCAGTTAATACCATCTACAACTGGACAAAAAAATGGCGTATTAAGCTCAACGAAGCCAAGTCGATCCACATTGACTTCACTAACAAAATGGCAAATTATCACCCGATATACGTAAATCACACCGTAGTACCGTATGAAAATACGGCAAAGTACTTAGGTATGACACTTGACGCTAAACTGCGCTGGAAAGCTCACGTCAAAAAGAAACGCGAGGAACTGGAAGCTCGCTATAGAAATATGTACTGGCTACTTGGAAAACATTCAAAGTTGTCCGTACCTAACAAACTGCTTCTTTATAAACAAGTCCTGATGCCAGTCTGGACCTACGGTGTACAGTTGTGGGGCTGTACCAAACCAAGTAATTTAGAAATCATACAACGCTTCCAAAATAAAGTGCTCAAAGGAATTGTAAACGCGCCATGGTACGTTAGATCGAGCGACCTCCATCGGGACCTGAAAGTGGAGTTTGTCAACAACATTATTAGGAAGTACGCGGAAGCCCACGAGTATCGGCTTCATCATCACGTGAATGTCGAGGCGATCCAGCTCCTCGACAACACGGACATAACGAGAAGGCTCAAAAGGACAAAACCATTTGAACTAGTGGTATAAACAAAACAAAAGTGTAGTATAATGTGCTAGCTATTAATAAAGAACACATGAACAAAGTGTCTTCGCCTTAATAGAGACAATGAGAAAGGTGTTAATGGACAGTTTCTTAGTATGAATACTTTTAGTTAATTTTAGGTTATATTTAAATTACTTATTAATCTTTTTAGATTAGATGGTAATATTAATAAGGTCTTTATTTTTAAATATCTTGTTCATAGAAAAAAAAAATCTAATTTATTAATATAAATCCTTTAGTCAACATCCGTCAACATATTATATTTCAAAATAATCTTCTTAAGTATCACTTTCAGTTTTTCACTGTTTTAGTCTATAGAATATTATTATCAGTTTTATTTCGGTCCAAATTGGACCTCTGTTTATTCATCGGTCTTATTGACTCTCTAATCTGTGCTGCACAATGTAAAACTCGTATCTCATTATCTCGCAGGCTTAGTCCCATTTGAAGTGTCGGTTTCCCATTTCATCGAGTTAGAAAATCATAATAATTCTAAAGAAGTTTCAGTTCAAAAATACAACTAATTTATTAATTAAATTGTTTGATTTTAATAAACATATTTCAAAGTACACGGAAATCGCTAACCCACCACTTTTCTTTATAATGTAATCTCTACATTATATGATGTAGTTATATTATTTTTATCACTTCTGGTTACTACTACAAAACATAATATATAATAACTTGTTTACTTTTTTTTAAATGTACAGTTATATAAAATTAAAAATCATTTAAATTAAAATAATAAAGATATATTTATGTATCATGAATATACTTAATTTCTGCTACTACGCCGGACTCGAAAGTCCCTTAGGCAAGTCCACCGATCAGGACGTATCACTTCCCTGCCAAAACGGGTATGGTAATTAGTTAAATTATTATCGAGAATTTTTTTATTTTATTGCAGGAGTTCAGCAGATAGGCAGACGGCCCACCTGACGGAAAGCGGTTACCATCGCCTATAGACATTTGCAACACTAAAGTTACAAGTTACAGTACGAAAGATAGATCTCTGTCGTGATCAATATAAGTTTTTAAGACTTTAATAAATAAAATGTATCAGTGGCAGATCTGGTCAATTACTTTCGAAATGTTTTTTTTAGCATTTTCAGAATTGTCTGCCATAAAGTAAAATGCGCGATAATGGTCTGCCATTCTTATTTTCCGATAATAATAAACATCATATATTTTTAAATTTTAAAATGGCAGACGTCAAATGCATTTAAAATTCGTCAAAAATCGATACCTGTCGTGCCTGAGCGTTCGTCGCGTCCACCACTTTGAGCTTAGTGTGTTCCCACCTCGTGCATGGTAGGTAGGGACCTCAATGTACAACAACTCAGGTCTGGTCAGATACATACAGGTAGCCGTTCACGGGCTCTTAGACTATAATTTATCTGTAATTAATGTTAGAAAGAAAGAAAAACTTTATTTAAAGAAATAGCAACGGAGTTACATTCTTTATACATTATTATACTCAGAGCATAATTTGAGAATTTGTACGCCGGAATTTCATCAAACAAGGTTTGCACTCAGCATATTGTTGTGCCGGAATTATATCCGACACGACACTGCTATTCAGTGCAAACCTTCCTTTTGGCGTAAGACCATAACGACCCAATTCTGTTAAATAAAAAAATAAAAAGTAAATAATAATTAATAAAACTAATTGTAATTATCTAATATCTTACATATAGATAAAAATTATTATTGTTGTTTAAATTAATCTATCTTTAATCTCTTCGAGTGTATCTTTAATAGTTTACTTAATGGTTTTTGTGTACATAAAACTTAATCGTTGAATAGACGTCGGCTTCACGAATGCTTAATAACGTAGGAGGCTACATTATGAAGGCGCCCACGCGTAGCAGATAATGCTCGCAAAAACCTTATACCGTCACAAAAGCGCTTACCGCCATACGTAATGCAAGGGATATTACTAGGTAATCATATTCTACAGTTGCCACGGTATATTGTTTTCTAAGCTTTTTAAGGTCGTTTTTGTACGTGGGATTCAAGGTATGTAGTTCTTTTATAACGTTGAGTCTTGTTTGCTCATGTACAGTGATTAGCTCTAAAGGTCGCCAGTTTTCAAATTGGGGTAAATTTGACTGACTCAAATATAATAAGAATGAAAACAGAAACTATATATACGTGTAATTAAATGGCCAGTTATGTACTATGTACCTATAGTTTTTGATCTTGAGCGATCGGCGGAATGGTAGAAACCGTTTTACATTAGCCAAGAACATATTGAAAATAATATATTTTTGCAAAGATTCGAGGTTTCACATGCACGCAAGCTCAGGAAAGTGTTAACATGTAGAGTAGGGTCTATCTTGAGCCAGCGTTCGCGCCTTAAATAAATTACGGTGATATAAAACAAAAAGTATGCGATGCCGGGCAATCAAGACAACTCATACGACAACCAGTGGAGCGGCTAATGAAATATACCTTATCATAGTATGTTTTTCGGATCACCATAATTTCACCACACCTTCACCACCTTCTTCGCCACAACACCAGATACAAAAGGAAGCCGGCCGGCTTATACCCTATTCTCAGTGGATTCACTAAAGGCAGGCAATAGTTATTAGTCTTTCTGTGTTTCATTTAGGGTTGATTTTTCAATATCCAGTCCAAGTTATTCTGTAAATCTTAAATATTATTATTTCTTGGCGTGCGCCTGCTCAACGAGTACAGCAGCGACCAAGGACGACGCGTATCTGTGACGTACGAAAATTCAAAAAGCATCCAGGCACCATCTACTGGCAAGTGGGCAGTCGCAATGACGTATGAAGTGAAGTTATCTATAAACTATCTAACATAGCTACAGGGCGTCACCAGACAGCGCTCAAAAATCGTGCCGGGGACTATAGATCGATTTTATTTTTCATTAACATTTGTGGCGGCCAATTGGCCAATTGATGTTAATTCTTGATAACCTTTAATATTAATTCCGCTTTATTGTGTTGTGACAGAGAATACACTTATTTGTTAAACTTTCATAGTGATTAATATTTCTTCAAAAAAATATAGCTAGAGCATAAATAGGCACATGAAGAGTTCCTTTATACTATTTTTCTGAGGAAGCTTAAAGACTAAAATCTTTTCTTCAATCAAAAGTACGATAGAAAGCAAACGGTCATAAGTTCCATAATATTTGATTAGGTATGTTGAGTGTTGTGAGTGTGAGTATTATATTTAATTTTTTTTATTTCTCTTCCTCTCTTGACAAACAAGTTGGCAAAAGGAAAACTTGGTTTTCCTTTTCCTTTCAGGGTTATTCTCGATAGTATAATATATCTTTTGTCATAATTTTATTTTTTGTGCTTTTCTATCTTAATCTTTTTCTTTATTTATAAAATCTTAATCTAGTACACTTTCTTATTTCTACTTCTATATCTATTACCTGTTTTATCTTACGGTTTGTCTTATTTATATAATGACGCTACTTCTACCAGCGATTTCGTCTGTGTGGAATAGTTGAATAAAAAAGTAAGTTAAAAAAAAACCCCGAATTTGAAACATTCTTTATTGGTGCTCCGCTCCTATTGGTCTTAGCGTAATAACATATAGCCTTCCTCGATTAATGGACTATCTATCACTGAAAGAATTTTTGAAATCAGACCAGTAGTTTCCGAGATAAGCGCGTTCAAGCAAGCAAGCAAATTCTTCAGCTTTATATATTAGTATAAGATAAGATTAAAACACTACAGACATCTAATAGTTCTTACACTTTGATTTATATTTCATTCGGAGTAGGCAACTCGGGACAAAACAATAAATTACCATTCCACCAACCATATTGTCAAATAATGTTAGGCTAGAAATGTATATTGTCATTTTTTAGGCATACCTAAAAGCAATCGCTGGGAAATCTTCAGATTGAATAATAGGAAAATGGAATCACCACATTCCGACACGGGTGAGGTTTCTGCTACAGAATATTAAATGTTGTCATAAATTTTTATACGTTCATGTTATTGAGTCTAGGTGTGTTAGTAGTTTCTTTAACATTACCTAGTGAATAATAATTTATAGACCAGTATTTTTTATTACATTGAATAAATCTAAACGGTTTTAATTTGAATTAACACTTAGGTAATATTATGAAAAATTCCTCAATATAAAAATTTAAAGAAAAGACCGACTTTAAAAATAAATTTAATACAACTTGTACTTAAAAAGAAATTAACTGAAAAGCAAAAATAAATATTTTCTACAACATTTTTAAATTGGGAGTAGAGCAATTTCGAAAAGACAATGACGTTTTGTGTACCAAAAATTATTTTATCCCCAACAGCGTATTAATTTGCAGTGTTTATGAATGTTTCATTTGTATTAAGACTAGACAAAAATAACTCGACTTTATTTATATAAAACTCTTCTATTAAGAATTGTGGTAATCAAGATAATCTTTTGTCTTGTTGTTCTTTTATTAAAACTTACTTTAAATTAGTGGAAGTTTTACTCACAGTAGAACTCATTTGCACACAAAGCTTTTGTAGCTGCCAAAAATCTAAATTGGAATCTCTTTAATCGTCACCAAGATAGCACGCCCCCTAGTATGGGACGCAACTTGTGTCGATACTTTGGCGGTGTCCCATCTTCCAGACACAGCCGTGACAGCCGGGGCTGCTGCCGCACATCAGGAGGCCCTGAAATGTCGCAAATATGTGTCCATTGGTAGTAGGTACGTATTTGTGGCTTTCAGGGTCGAGACCCTGGGGCCGTGGGGTCCTGGAGCTCATCACCTCTATCGAGACGTCTCAGTGCGTCTAATAGAGGTCTCGCGTGACCAAAACGCTGGCTTGCACCTAAGGCAACGAATCAGCATTGCCATCCAACGCTGAACAGTGGCCAGCGTTTTGGGCACGCTCCCCACCGACAGCGATTTGGAGTCAATTTTTTACTTATGTGTTATGTTATTTTGAAAATATAGTTTTATGTATACTTTGTTTAACAAACATCTAAATTAAATTATAGGTTCTTAAAAATGCTAATAGAAACAAGTAGCATAAATTAAATAAACTGTTTACAAAAAGCATATTGATCGTCTTGTAAATTGTGTTCAGTTACTATTCCCATCTCGAATACAACCTCGAAACCCATTAAAAACTTTGGTTCGTTCACCCGATCCGAATTGGGATGGATTAAAATATCCTTAATCCGCTTTCCAAAGAGCCATTCAACTCCTTGTCTTTATCGGAATTAGTCAGGAAACAAATGTTTATAAATAATGCTCTTTTAACGAGTATCTTTTAAAGCATGCATATTGTTCTGGTGAACTCCTCAAATAATAAGAAGGCAGGTGATGATTTCGGAGACGATATCAGTATGGTACTTCAAGGAAGGCATGATGGTAAACTTTTGAAAGTTCTAGGCACGTTACAAATAGAAGAAGAAGTTACAAACTAAATCAGAGATAATATGTATGCCAGAGGCAGTAATGAGCTAACCAATATCATACGAAGTGAATAAGACAAAGTGAGAAAAGGCTTTGCAACTTCTGAAGGGGACACTCTAAACATACCTAGGATTTAAGAATAAGTTGATGAAGAAAACAATGATGCTATTGCCATACATTTGACTATGTAGAAAAAGATGTCCTAGACCTAATCTGTTTACAGTCCTAAAAGACTACAAGTGGAATACATAAGTTATAAATTATATTGACTTTAATTTATTTTAAGATCTTTAAATATAATTGTAAGATTTTTAAGAAATTTTATAACTAATTTATGTACATTATATATTTAAATTATAATTTATAATACGCCTTTAAATTTAACGATTTTATGTTACGAATAATCTCATTCATTTGGACATGTATGAATAATTTATTTCTTTTGTTTCAGGGCGAAGCGATGGACTAGATATGAAATCGGTAAGTGCTACCAGGATGATTGATGTCTTTCTATGTTAATTTAGCACATTGAGGACGTCGAATAGGCATTTGGTGCAAATTACTTGAGGATGAAAGAAGAGGGACTCTATATATACGAGTAATATAGCGATCTTAGGAATACTTAGGTCTTTGTGTATTTAGTACGACAGAAAAAAATAAATTTCTAATGAATGTTCATTAGCCGAGTTTTTATTTTATAATTGACATCAATGTAATAATTAGTCACTAATTTTGGCAGTGTACGGCTATGAAAGGAAAATACATATTTTGACTACCCTAAATAACTGGAAGAAGATGATAAAAGAGAGAATTCGTCTCGGCTAGACTTTGGTCAAACATTATTGGCTTATTAAACCAGGCTTGCATTGTTTGCCTACGATGTTTTTCTTTACCATTAACATGTGGTAATTGTAAGAATGTACACACAGGCCAGTAAAATTGTATATGCTCTTAGTTAGATACAAAACCAATATTATCGAAACAAGACACAAGAGTATTTTAGTCATAGATGTAATAATATGTCTTTTCTATATTTTAAAATTAATAAAATAATAAACAACACAAACACACATTGTATATCCCCAAATTAAGCAAGTTGCGCTTGTGTTATGGGTAATATACAACGGACCACTCTGGGGCCGATCCCAGACACCCAAACCATAGTAAATAATGGAAAGTTCGTTTATGAAATTTATCATGCCAGGAAACGAACCCGGAGCCTTTGCGGTGTAATGAGGTCGTCCGCAAAGCCTTTGCCCGCTCAACTACAGAGGCCGCCAAATAATGATATTCATTCATTTTCAAACTCAGTAGGAACCAAGAGTTATCAGCATTTAATTTGAAAATAAAATTATACTCTTACTTTACTTACTCCTCGGTGTAGCTTTCATTTACACAAAACTTATTACAATATAGTTTAAAATTATTTAAAAAATGAAATTACACTATAAAAAAGAACCTCAAATCAAATACAGAACTAAATAAAATTATGAAAAGGTTTTTAAACACAAGCTTTTGAGATTCTGAATATCATGTAGCAGCAGAGTGCTAGCCAAGACAAGTAAAACCAGCCCAAACACGACGGGTTTATCTTGTTTAGTACAGGAGTTCCTATGGCTACCTTTCGAGTCCATCATCAGATCAGCTCCATGGTACCATATTATTGTATTGTCACGCGATATACATATGCGTGCAAAATTTCAACTCAATCGGAAACCGGAAAGTTGGTCAAATTTAACTTGCAAGATTCCACCCGAACATACATACATCCATTGCAAGTTAAATAAAAGCTTGTATAAAGAGGGCTTAATTATAGATAAAATATTCGTCCCAAACCACTGTCACTTACCGGGAACGTTCCCAAAAGGCTGGCGGCGTTAACATGCTGAATAGCAATGCCCTTTGACCAAAATAGACCAAACGTTCGGCGACATCACGATATTTTTTTAGAGCGTTAGAACCGAGGAGTCTGGGTCCGTGGGGACCCAGACTCCTCGGTTAAAAATATTTATACATTGTTTTCATATTAAATTACCTATTCCTTTTTAATTTCGTAAATGTAATAAAAAAGTGTTTGTTTCCCGAAGTTACGACGTAGCTTCTAAAATATTTCTTTTTAATTATTGGAAACAAAAGCTTTTGTTAAACGGAGAAACATTCTGCGTAGAAAGTGAGAAATTTTCGATTCACGATTGAAACATTTCAGTGAAGCGACCCGATGAAATTTATGCTTGGATATCCAGCGGAATTAGTATAGGATTTATTCAATGATTTATATCATCAAATTGATGTAATCTTGTGCTTTATAAAATTTACTTTCTACTGACTGTAATAAATCGCTACCCTAGGCCTTTTTATTCCCAGTGACCAGACCATAGATAACAATTGGGTATTTTACAGTTAAATCAAATGCGACGAACGTCATAGCGTCCTTAATTTTGTATTAGAATAATAGCTTATGACATCATAATGTTAATTATTCAAATAGCGTATTAATTATTGTTTAAACTATAATAAAAAATATTGCTATAATCAACTAAAGATGATAACAAGATATTTTGCCTGCTCTTTTATATGAATATTATTTTAAAATTCATTGTAATACCAGTAGTACCCCGCGGGTACGTCGTGGGTCAACCTCTAGTTTTATCCGTGCAGGAACGGAGAAAGAATACTATTTCCTGCGGCCGGGAGGCATGTCGTAAGAGGCGACAAAACAACCACCAGAAGTATAAAGTATGTCGCCATAATAACCTTCAGTTGTGTTCTGGCTTTAGTGACCAGGTTCCAGTCTTCCTTAAGAGAGCAGCAGCGCACTGATGAAAACTACAAAAATGACAAAAAGGACATAAACAGCAAAAGGAAAAAATCAAATGGATAAAAAGAGCTAAAAGGACAAAAGGGCAAAAAGAGCAAAAGGAGCAAAGGAGAAAAAAGATCAAAATGGACAAAAAGGGCAAAAAGAGCGAAATTGTCAAAAAGGACAAAAAGATCAAAATGGACAAAAAGAGAAATAAGAGCAAAAGAGCATAAAGAGAAAAATGGACAAAAAAGAGCAAAAAGAGAAAAACAGCAAAAAGAGCAAAATGGACAAAAAGGACAAATAGTTCAAAAGAGCAAAAGAGCAAAATGGACAAAAAGATCAAAGGACAAAAAGAGCAAAAGGGCCAAAAGGAGAAAAAGATCAAAAAGGAGAAAAGAGCAAAAAGGTCAGTAAGAGCAAAACGGACAAAAAGGACAAAATAACCAAAATTATGAAAATGGCAAATCACAAAACAAACCAAAACCTATCACACTTTTGGGATAACCTTTACATAAATCTATCCCAAAATCTATACCATTATCCGGGATGAAAAATATCCCCGTCACCCTCGGTATGAAAATTACATATATACCGATTTTCAGATCCGGTCCAGTAGTTTTTCCGTAAAAGCATAACAAACTATCACCATACGAAATTTCATGATAATTGGTCCAGTCGTTTCGGAGATTAGCCGGTACAAACAGAGAAACAAAAAATTTGAAGAAAATCTAAATTAGTTCTATTTCACTTCTTACATCCCCCTGACTCGGTTTGTAGCATTTTTTTTTATTGTACAGAAATTTGACCTCTACAATTTTATTAAATGTATAGAGATAACGTTGCCAAGTTAAACATAAAATAACAACAACAAATTATTGTATCTCATTTCACCACTCAATATTTAAAAATGGAAAATTGCAGAAATACGTTGTGAAATTTGCATTTAAGAGCACAAATTATTCATTTAAAAGTTAACGACAGAAAAGTGGGAAAATATTTAGATGAGTCGTGAGGAGAACTACACTCCAGAGATGGTTAACAAACCCATCATCATGAATAAAGTATAAAGCATGTTCATAAAACCATGCATTTGGTTAAAAGCAGTCGTTCTACAGCTTTATGTGATTCTAACAGTCACCATATAGGATACTTTTGATCCCGAAAAATCAAAGAGTTCCCGTTTAAAAACTTTTAATTACTTAAACTGCTTATAACAGACTGAATGTAATTTCTCTGCAACGTTACATAATAGTAGTGGAGATTTTGACAGGGTGTGGTGTCGGTGAGAGAGTTTTATCTTATATATATAATAATGTGGCAAATGATGGGGAACCATCTATAGTAGGGCCAACGAGAAGCGATACCAAATGTAAACAAAACCAATGCAAGGTCATTAGAAAATACAGGGGTGCGTAACTTTTTGAAAGTTGTATTATATATTTTAGTAGACAATTTATTTATTAATATGTTATTCTAAAAAGGTAACAATTAATATAAAGAAATTGAGTTGAAATGAGAATAATAATAATGTTTATGGAAATGAGGATAAAAGTGAAACATTTTTTTTAAAGAAATCATTGTTTATTCAGCCTGACGCCGATTGTTCTGAGTCTGTAGAATCAGAATCTGTAACATGTATAATAAATTATTTATTGATTAAAAACGGAATGAAGAACACTATTATTAAAAACGGAATGAACTAAAAACAGTAACTCTTACTATAAAATGGCGCCCGAATGTTGGCGAACCCGTCTTGATCTTACGACAAAGACAGACAAATTACGACAAATACACGAGATGGAAAGAGATAGATAATAGATTGTCAGCTCCACAGTAGTTTTTAGGTGAATGACCTTTTGTATCTGGTCTCTTTGGCCCTAGTATAGACAGTTTTAGAACTTTTGGAAAAAACTAGAAGAATCTAGAAGGAAAAGACAAGAATGGATATATTTAGAAAATGATAGACGATGAACGAAAGACAGAGATAGATAGCTGTTAGAAAGAGATAGACAATGAACGAAAGAAAGAGATAGATGGATGTTAGAGAGGGATAGATGTATAAACGAAAGTTACCGAACAGAAGGTTCGGGAAGGAAGAGACGGAGATAGATAGATGGGTTCTAGAAAATTCTTCCGGGTATGTAAACGGCGTAAGGCGCGCCTACCGGGCAGTTTAAAGTTGAGTTCAGTCCAAGACGGTGAAACGACAAGTGCGATACTAAAGAGTTATTAGAGGAGGTTAATAGAGGACAGAGACGAATTAAGTGGTGAATTTAGTGACAAGTTTGGTGGACAGATACGTGAAGGAGGTGTGTAGCGTAGTTCGAGAGATGAACCAGAAGCGAGCTACACGCGATAATATTGGAGGTGGTCCGCGCAATATCGGCGACGGTATTGAGGGTGTGACAACTTATCGTCGGGACTGTGCATCGTTGGTCGTGCGTATAGGGGCAACCCTGCAGAGAGGTACTACGTGCGGCTAAGTAAGTCAATAAAAGCTTTTCAATTAAAAACTGGTGTTTTCTTCCAATCCATAAGTGCGTACCCCCGCTCGTACGAACAATATATAAAACTGATAAGTTTGTATCTTTATTTGTTTGCTTGAACGCGCTAATCTCAGGAACAATGGTCTGATTTGAATTTTTTTTCATTATTAGATAGCCCATTTATCGAGGAAGGTTATAGGTTATAAACCATCACGCTAAGAGCAATAGGAGCGGAGCACCAATGGAGAATGTTTCAAAATCGCGGGATATTTTTAACTTACTTGTTTAAAACTATACCACGCCAACGAAGTCGCGGAAAGAAGCTAGTACAAAATATTTATTTTTTGCTAGTTGCTTAGTTAACCATTATTTTCTACTTTGTAGTCACGCAAATACTTCAATTTTAGAAAAAAATATAAAACACGCTGTACCTGCCTACCTATATTCGAAGGCTGCTCTCGATTTCCCTGGGATCCACTCATCAGATGGGATCAACTCCACATCAGGAGTATAATCCACACCTTTCGAATAAAAAAAAAATTGAAGTTCGGTCTACAATTGACAGATAAATCGCTTAACAAACATACAGTCGAATTGAGAATCTCCTCCATTCTAAAGTCGGTTAAAAAAATGGTAAGAAGTACTCGTAGATCCAGATAGAGAAGTAAATGATTTGTGGTTTACTCATTTCAAGTTTGATTTAAAACTTGACCTAACTTTAATGGAAAAGTTTCATAGCGGTATATTTGTTTTGTGTTATCTTGTTACGTAAATTACGTGTTGCTTTTGTTCAAGAATAAACAACACTATGTTATTATTATACAACAAGTTGCGCAGTTAATATTTGTGTGGGCGTTAATAGTAGATATGTTTTGATTAGTAAAGTTAGACATTTATGAGCTAAATTTATATTAATTAATGCTATTTTAGAAAAACTGTTGATAATACTTGATAAATAATTGTCTTATTATTTTCAATGGAAAGTTATTTTTTTCGTTAATTTGAAATATTTAAGTAATGTTTGTAATAAATATCTTTATTACATGTTTACAATCAAAGGAAAAAGAAACGTGTAAATAAAAAAAATAAAAAAAATTCTCTTTTAATAATAAGCAAAATGCACATGAAATAAACGTAGGTACATATATATGAAGAGATTACTGAAAGTAGATGAAGTAAAAGTTGTTTGTCTGGTAGGCAACTTGTCGGTTCCCTTAGTTTTATAAAAGTACAAAGATAATAGGAATATCTGGTTTCGTTAACATTATCTAACAGATTTGATGTTTTTGTTTCATTTAGTTTAATGTTTTGAAGCTTTATAACTATATTCAAATATTTTGTTCCAGGATGTGCCTGTCGAACAATTGGAGAAATTGAAAATGGGTAAGTAATTATAACTTTAATGCCAAGTCTCGAAAGATCCTTGAATATAAATCACTCTAGAATATTCTCTTTCAATATTAAATTATCTGAATTATTGTATTAATTAATTTTAATTTATTCGAGATGCCACAGTGAATGCTTCAGAGATATTTTAGAGTCGTAAAGAGCCAAAATTATATTCAGGTAAACGAGCTAAGTTCTCCTTTCTAAATAAAGTTCTAGCTAGTAAGTATTCATTAATATTCAAATTTTTGAATAATATTTAAGCAATTCTACACGTGGAGGCAAAACGTTTCATTTGCACTAGTGGTATTTCCACAGTTATATGGCTAATTATGTGGAAAACAAATGTCTAGCCATGCCGCCTCCGCCAGGTCCCGGTCGAAGGGGAAGGCCCAACAAATGCTGGCTTGACGTTGTGAAGGATGACATGCGTACCAATGGTCTCAGAACAGAGGATGCTGAAGATCGCGCGAAGTGGAGTAGAAAAAGTAGGAAAGCGGACCCTAGGCGTCAGAGTGAACGTTCCGAACGAAACCGGGATTTAACGCTGGGATGATGATGATGATGATGATGTCATAGACCCAGAGCGCCTTGTCGTTCGAAGATGGAATTATGTAGAGTGAATCAGCTTGAACGGTTGAACCGTGCATTCACCGAAATGCCGAAATGAACCTTATAAAAAAACCG
The DNA here is from genome assembly GCA_949752895.1 of Dendrolimus pini. Lineage (NCBI taxonomy): Eukaryota > Metazoa > Arthropoda > Insecta > Lepidoptera > Lasiocampidae > Dendrolimus > Dendrolimus pini. The sequence continues at coordinate 18,454,981 of OX457132.1, read as the reverse complement.
ATAGCCTGGCAACCTGGCGGTGATAATCTAAGGCTTTGAAGCTTTATAGCGACAAGCTGGTCGCTACCAATCTATTTCTTGCCACTTCCCTCAATTGACTCCAATGCTTCAAGCTGCTATTTAGCTGAGCCGTCCCAAAGGTGAGAACAATACTTCATCCACTTTATGAATTGAGCACAATAAAGATTGAACATCTGTGCTACAGTGAAGTATAAGGGAAGGGAAGGGTAGATTTTATAAGGGATGTGTTTTTGTTAAAACGGCCACAGAACTCAAAACAGGATTTTCTCCAACGCAAAGCTTCAGTATCCAAAAATAAATTGAATTAATGTAACGCATTATAATTTACATAATTTCCAACACGTCTACGCCAACGTTAATTAACGTGTAACTAACTGAAGTGTGAAATTTGCATATAATATACACGTTAGGCTATTTCTGTATATGGATCTATAAGGAGATAGTGTTCCAAGTAATACCAATAGCGTAAGTGACAATCAAATGAACTCAGACACATTTGTACATTCATTTTCATGAAAATAACGACAAAGGCAATATTCTCATGATTGGAAAACTGTCAAACTATTGGCAATATGAAAAACCCTATGAGAGAAAGTTCACATAACTATAGCAATCAAACTCATGATACAAACCGCAGTCAGACCTGTCTTTTGAAAATGATTGAGTAGATTATTCGAGTTATCACCATTTTCAAGTTTTAATTGTATTTGTTTGAACATCTGCAAGCTGAAGAGTTTGTTTCTTTGTTTGCTTGAACGCGCTAATCTCAGCAACTACTGGTCTGATTAAAAAAAAAACAGTGTTGGATAGCCCATTTATCAAGGAAGGCTATAAGCTATATATCATTACGCTGAGACCAATAGGAGCGGAGCGAATCGAAATGTGTGCAGGGACCTTAGACCATTAATGGTCTAAGGCAGGGACACATACCAGAACTGAAATTTCACGGGCACGGGAACAACGGGCAAATGGAGAAACGATTAGCAACGGATAAATGGAAAAACCAATGGCTTTGGATAAGTGTTAAAATGAATCGTAACGGATAAGTGGAAAAACGAATGGGAATGGACAAGTGGCAAAACGTATCGTAGCAAAATTTTAACTTGAAGTTTTCCGGGCAGGTTTTCAAAATGGACAAGTACATTAACAAGTCCCTGAGCTCGCCATTTTGCACATATTCGGAAAAATTGCCCAATACAGTCCACCACTATTGACCCTGTGATTTACGCGGAATTGCACAATGTTCAGCAGTTTTAGCGAATGATATATGTACCTATTTTATTATTTCGCATCCAAATAATAAGTCCTGGTAAGCTGAAAGCTGACAGGTCGTATAGATTGGTGGTCATAGTGATTATATAGGCTGACCCCGTTACAATATTGAGTGATTTGGACGAAAGGTCAAAAGTAGGCCCTCGTAAACATTTATAGCTACGCCTGTACGCATCTCTAATATTGTTTTTAGTATCTTCTTTTATTAGGAATCCGTACATATACTAACAGGTCAAGTTTCTATCTATCTTCATTGCCTAAAGCAGGCACACAAGCAGACGGGCTACTTGTGGCCGATTCCTATACCTTACTATTGTTACGTACGAGCGGGAGTACGCACTTATGGATTGGAAGAAAACACCAGTTTTTAATTTAAAAGCTTTTATTGACTTACACAGCCGCACGTAGTACCTCTCTGTAGGGTTGCCCCTATAGGCACGACCAACGATGCACAGTCCCGACGATAAGTTGTCACACCCTCAATACCGTCGCCGATATTGCGCGGACCACCTCCAATATTATCGCGGGTAGCTCGCTTTTGATTCCTCCTTCGAACTACGCTAAACACCTCCTTCGCGTATCTGTCCACCAAACTTGTCACTAAATTCACCACTTAATCCGTCTCTGTACTCTATTAACCTTCTCTGATAACCCTTTAGTATCGCACTTGTCGTTTCACCGTCTTGGACTGAACTCAACTTTAAACTGCCCGGTAGGCGCGCCTTACGCTGTTTATATACCTGGAAGAATTTTCTAGAATCCATCTATCTATCTCTGTCTTTTCTTTCCCGAACATTCTGTTCGGGAACTTTCGTTTATACATCTATCCCTTTCTAACATCTATCTATCTCTTTCCTTCTTTCGTCGTCTATCTCTGTCTAACATCTATCTATCTCTTTCTTTCATTTATCGTCTATCCTTTTCTAAATATATCCGTCCTTGTCTTTTTGTTCAAGATTTTTCTAGATTTTTCCAAAAGTTCTAAAACTAACTAGATGGTTCCACCATCGTTCGCCACACTATGCATTCACTTGGTTTACCATCGGTTGAATTTTGATATGACTTGTATGCAGCTTATGTCAAATTATAACCGATAGTGAAGCAAATGAACGGTCGGTAGGATATAGGAACCGGGCCTTGATGGAACGTGGTTACCGTTGCCCATGGACGTTTGCAATAACAGATAGAGACATTCCAATTTTATTTATTGCTATTGAATTTCTACTATATGTGGGTGTCCCTTTGTGCTGGTTTTAGATTAAAAAAATATAGCCGATCTCCAACACATATTTATGAGAAACCACTCAGTATTTTAACATAATATACGAACAATAAATAACATTAAATCCATTAAAAACTGTGGGTGATTGCGCGCGCAATGAATGCAAAGAACAATAAAAAGGCGAAACAAAATACGTCATACGTTTCGCTCGCACCAAACCTCACCGTGCTCTATGAATGCGCGCTTTCGCACCTATTCCTGATTATACCACAATATTACTAGAAAAATATGATTTCATCGCTCACACTATAGATGCAGGCAACCAGGCACTAAGAAACTAGAAGATTAAATCCCTGAATCTTCAAGTTTTATTTCAACAACTTACCAGCAGCCACTAACTGCTGATATAATTGTAACTAAACTGTACCTAGTGTCTAATTTCAAATGTAATTCTTCCAGCTGAACTAGGCAAGGACCCGACGGAATTGAAGAGCGAACACGTGGAGTACCACAGGCTAGGTAAGTGTATTTTACAACAAATTTTACTCATTAGTATATTATTGCCATCCCGAGCCGGCGAATCCCACACACGGGCCGCAATTTTTCCTTCTAGCATCTCTAGACACTACTAAAGATGCTATTGTCACTCCAAAGTTAGGGATACCCACTAAAACTCCTGGGTGTTCAGTCCTTCGCCTTATGGCAGGGTTACGGCCACATGTCTTAGTCCCTCTGCTAGCCCTGGCAGGCGGTGGCCAATCGGCCTGATCCACTGCCGGTGGAGTACTTTTATCCCTCGGCATCTTTAAACTCTTAACGCGTGGGACGAGTTATAACTTCCTCCACGGGAGGAGAGGATAACGCGTGCGGAACACTTCGCACTCCCATTTCGAAGGCATAACGGTGGGTGAGAACCCTACGTCGCGGTCTGCCCGCACGAACTCTATCACCCGCACTGTTTCTATATTCTTGTTTTGTCAGCTTCCTTTCTCTCTATATGTCCAAATTACCTTAACAATGCTTGCACAACTCTTATTATCTTCTTTCAGACCACAACATTCCCTTATTTCTGTTCTTTATCATATCATTTAACTTAACCTCACATATACTTTTCAAAGCTTTCATTGCTACTGCATTTATCATATTTTCATGCTTCTTGTCCCATATCTAACTTTCACTACCATAAAGGGGTGTTGGCACCAACACCCTTTACTGGACATCCAGGCGTGCATTTGCAGACACTTTCCGGCTGTTCATAAAAGTGTTTAGCGCTCCGTTCAACCTATTACCTGCCATTATTCTCTTTTCGATATCACTTTCATGCTTTCCGTCTCTGGTAAACATGCACCCTAAGTAAACAAACTCTCTGACATACTCTAACTGTTGGTTTCCTATCTATATGTTCCACATTGTCATCCTTTATTCTTTTTCTTACACTATAACTTTTGTTAGTAGTAGTCGTAGGCGAAAAAAAATAAGAATTCCACCAAGGTATTTCACATTATGAGAATAAATAAGCTGAATAATCGAACTTCCGTGGAAGCGCTTTTGATCAATATATTTATCTCACTTTTATACTATAGAGAAAATGAGACGAAAGATGTTGTTCTAATTTTCACCACACGCACGTGGCGCCATTTGCAAATGTACGCCATTTTGATATAAGAAACGTCAAGGATTGTTGCGACTTTCCGACTGTTATTTATGTTTCTTTCATTACCTGATGTACTGTTTTCTCGCAAATGTGTTGAAAAACGCTGCATGACACACATGCGGTTGTTGATTATTGTAAACTCGTGACTATATCACGAACACTATATACCAAGACTTCATCTCAGGCTTACATTCGTCTACTTGTTTGTAAAAACCAACTTACCGCGTTAATATCATAAAGAAATATTCTACATAAGCACAGCACCACAGGTAAGAATTGTTGACTACTATACAGTATAAATTTTGAGTCGCAGTCTTGGCAAACATTTATACAATTGCCGCTCAAAAACGTGGTATCTACAGATATCAAACATAATTTTTTGCATTTAATAATTTGCATAATTGAAACCTTCGGCCAGATATCCTTAAAGTTGGTTAAAGAAAACAGTCAAAAAACCAGTTTAAAAACCTCTATTCTATCATTCTCGATTTAGAGTTGCATAGCTTAGACAAGAACAGTGATAACATTATTCCCAATTATGAATCCATCAATGTGGGTTGTATCAATTTTTTCTGAGCAAAATATTTCAATAATAATTGTTTTTCCCCTTACTCGTTCTATTTACGATACCTTGTTTGTGAACATCAACCGTTTACCCTATAAATAAAGAACGATAAATTATGTATGACTGATTATTTAGAACCACCTACACATTATGCATTATTTATAGATGTTATTTCATTTATTTCATTGAATGGGACGTGTATCAGCTTTGAGATGGCCGCCGCTGATAAAAATCAGCTTATATTGATAAGGGTATATAATATTACAAGGGCAATAATGTATACTACGTTTTTATTACGGTTTACAGGATTTACATGTTTGATAAAATATGTTAAGTTTATTAAACATGTTTGGCAGGTTTTTTTTATGGCAGGAGATCAGCAGACAGGCAGACGGCCCACTTAATGGAAAGCGGTTACTATCGCCTATAGACATTTGCATCATCAAAGGTGGTACAAATGCGCTGCTGCTCTCTTAACGCATACTGGAACCTGATCCCATATGCCAGAACATAACACAAGGTTGTTATGGCGGCATACTCTAGACCAGGGGTGGTCGCCATCCAGTCGAGCAAATACCCTACCACCTAGCTGTGGGTTGTTTTGTCGCCTCTTACGACAGGCCGCCCGGCCGCAGGAAATTGTATTCTTTCTCCGTTCCTGCACGGATAGGTTTTATTGAGGGCCTATTTTTTATCACCAGATAAAAGTTATTCATAGAATAAACTAGAACATGGAAGTAATAGAAATTATGACATTCCCATTCCCAGGATAAAAAGTATTGCAGATTTTAAGTCAAAATCGGTCCAGTAGTTTTTACGTGAATCCCGAACAAACAGACAAACCGAGAAACGGACAAGAAATCTAAGAAAATGAATCGTGTCCTCCATCGTTTATATCGTCTATTCCAGTTTTTGTTTTCAAAAAAGCTTCAATGTTTTGAGTTTTATAATATTATAGATAGATAATACTGGCTGTTTGGTTTTCACAGGTAATTGAGTTGAGTGCTATTATATTAATGTTCTCTATGATTTAGTCCCTTTTTAATATATGCACAATTGTACATAATTATATAATTTTGGCCTGTTCGGGTCCACGTCAGATGGGTGTCACAGATTGATTAGCTCGATCTTCAAACTTGGCCAAGATATTTTCCTTAAGGATCAGCATGTGGTAAATGCAGATTAAGTCTAAACTTGCTTAGGATTGGAATAATTTAAAACATGGGTTTCAGACGCAAGTTACCACGACTTCTGTTGTGTTATATAGATTCAGTGAAATCAAACGGTGAACTGCTATCCCGGCTGGAACAACACGCATCGGCTGATTCGGTGGGGGATGAGGTGCCGCGAGTACACGCCCAGGCGCAGCTGGATGTGCCCGCGGAGGGCGTGCATCGCGTGCTCGTGCAAGATGGCGCGCACGTCAGCGTGCACGACGCTACGCCTACTGCACTCCCGGCCGAAGAGCAAACCACTAAGGTACAAACAGTTAATTAACCGGTTAATATGGTAAGAAGAGCAGATAAATTAGCTTTAGTTTGTAGTGGTATATTTACAGGAATTCTAAACTTCTAATTCTAATTCTAAACTTGAATAAAATTTCAATTTCCTTATACAGTCGGCAAAAAAGGTTCGTTACATTTTGAAAAAGAAAATATATTTACAATTAAAAGTCAATGGTGAATGTCAAATTATAAAAATTGCATAACTGTAGAGGAATGGAAAAAATGTTTCTTCACACGCTATTGAAGAGGAAAAGAAGAGGCTTTAGATTTAATATCAGAACGAATTAGAATTAACACAAATGATTCGTCGGATGAACTGAGGATAGGGTAAGGTTGAGTAGCAAATGTCTTGAGTTGAAGAAATTTGGTAATAAAAAATATTTTTTATTTTAATATCGTTTAATATTATTAATTTCATATTAAGTACCTTCCTATAAAATAGATAAAAATATTTTATTTATTTACGTGCTGACCGTACACTACTACAAACGCAAAAACATTTCGAAGCTAATTTATCGTTACTTATTTTTTATTGCGAAGCTGGCAATGAAGCAGATGACCCATTTAATGGAAAATGGATACCGTAGCCGATAGACGTTGCAACACCAGTGTGTTTAGTTTTTTTAACTAATAGATTACGTTCAAGTTAACGCAATTTCGTATGGAAATGACTTAGTGGCATCTCGTGAGCATGAAAGGAAACATAAATCGTGCCATACAAAATTGCGTTACTTGAACGTGATCGAGTAGTAAAAAAACTCGCCTTAAGTTTCTGCAGTCAACGCGGTGCCATACTTTAGGATGAGATTTAGGGTATAAAGGGAATAGGAGAGATTGTCAGACAGAAGGCAGGGGATAGGGAGAATAATATAAGAATGATGGGATAGGACAGGGAGAAGAGATATATATTGTTAAATGCTAAGACTGTTCTGTCTCTCTTAATGCCTTATTTAAATTGTAGTCACTTCTAGTGCAATAAGTAGCAAAGTGACGAGGGAAATTAGTGGCGCGAGTATGTAAACAATATAATTTTGTCATACATGGCATACTCGCTGTAGGATTCCTAATGTTTGTATATTCTCTCAACACTGACTCGACAATGCCAACATATCCTCGTTAGTCTCACTAACCACTCGCGCTCATGGCTCTCGCGATAGTGACAGTTCGTACGTACCTTCATTCGAACATACGTGACAGTATATGTATAGATACTATGGCGTATAAACTACACTCCCGCTGCCCACTTCCCTCGCCAATTTCGTGCTTGTTACTGTGGAAGTAGGCATAATATAGATGAGGAGTTAAAACCAATCTATAAACTTCCCATTTCGCTTTCGATTTTGGAACTCGGTTTGGCGTCTTGCATATTTCGCCGTTAGCACATTGCTATTATAACAATATAAATAGGTCTGAAAAACTGCGTTATCTGTGCATATGTTTACTTTAGTGACATTCAAACCACTTCAAAATTGTTATATACACATACAAAGTGCACGCAGACCGGGAAGAAGCAGTCATTTATTTATAATAATATCTCCTCAGGCGCGCTGGTGTTAGAAATAGTCCTAATACGTGAAAGATTCGAGGTGTTATGAACTTTATAATTATATTATTACATCAAGTTTTTAAACTGAATTTAACTTCACTTTATAATTATTGCAGGTATTCCACGGAGCAGCTCGTCTCGTCCAACCTGGTTCTGCGACTACTAACCCTCAAAACACTCACATAGCAGCACGAAGATCGTTCAATGCTGATATCACGAAAGAAACTAAAAACAATGTAAGTTTTATACTTCGATAATTTTATGCTATTATATAGTTATAATGACAGAAACTTCGACGGTTTTGCCATGCATGTTCTTTGTCCACAATTTTATATCTAAACAAGCGTTTATAAAAATAGTCCTCACATAAATAAAGATGTAATATTTGTTAACAGTGCTTTTTTCAGGTGTAGGACTTAAATTCTTCCTGTATTTTTCGCTTCGCAGTTCAAAGTTAGAGAAAAATAAAGGAAATTTTTCGTCATTTATTTACTTAAATACAAAAAAAAACATAGTCGATATTTGTAAACCTGCTGAAAAAGCAACCCTCTATTAGATAATTAGGGCAGCTACACCTGTTATTCTTTTTTCAGCAATTTCATTATAGCTTTGCCGGCATGTAAATAACACACTTGTGTCAAGTTTTATCCTTATTAACCAAGTAGTTTTCGAGATAAATCACCATGATATATTTATATAGACAGATAGAAATACGAACCGACAACACGCTTGTATAAGGGAGAAGCTACAAACGCAACATTTTTGCGTTGCAACATTGTTTCGCGTTGCAGTTTGACGTCATGTCGTTTTCGTGATATATCGTGGTACCGCAGCGTTGTGAATTAGCCCTAAGGGTTTCCTTTTGTTATAATAGTTAAGAGCCTGTATACTACTAATTCAAATCGGTGTTTCACATAGTTTACCCCCGCGCAACCAATGTTTACTTCGATGGGACAGCGCCAATTTAAGGCGTGCGTGCGTGTGGTAAAATATTGTATATCACCGAACATACGCTACGTAACATAAATAGGTGTATACGTAGCTAACGAACATTGCACCGATATCACACTATTCATGCGGCTGAGAACAAGAGGAAGCGAGACAAAACATGATAAAGTGAGAGAAGTTCACGTGGATAATACGTATTGAAAATTCGACACGAGGTACTAAACATGTTTGGCCTAGTGGTTTTCTAATACTAAGGTAGTGAGGAGGTTGAAGACTCGATCCCGCACACAGGTGGTTTTTTTTTCTCTTTTTGTAACTAATTTTGATACAGTTCTAATGATATTAGTTTTTAGATGTAAATGTTATAAAAATAATTTCATTGTATTATGGAACAACAATGAATTCATATTATCCCTATTGATATTATAAATGCGAAAGTAACCGTCTGTCTGTTTGTTCCGTTTTCACGGAAAAACTACTGGACCGATTTGGCTGAAATTCATTTGATATATATTTTCGATGCTGAGAATGAACATAGGATGCTTTTATCCCGAAATATGGAATAGTTTCCGGGATAAAAATATATTTGTTTTTTTGTTTGTTATCCTTTTACGGAAAAACTACCGAACCGATTTAGTTAAAATTCGGTATAATAGAATTATGTAATCAATATTATGGTTATCCCAAAAAATGGGGTAGGTTTTTTGTGATTTTCCATTTTGGTCATTGCAGCCATTTCAGTCATTTCAACCATTTGGGCCATTTCAGTCATTTAGCCATTTCGGTCATTTGAGCGATTTGGGCCATTTTAGTCATTTCGGTCATTTGGGCCATTTTGGTCATTTCGGCCATTTCAGCCATTTCGGTCATTTCAGCCATTTGGGCCATTTCAGTCATTTTGGCCATTTAGGCCATTTCAATCATTTCGGTCATTTCAGCCATTTCAGTCATTTTGGCCATTTCGGCCATTTTGGTCATTTCAGCCATTTCGGCCATTTGGGCCCTTTCGGTCATTCCAGCCATTTGGCCATTTCAACCATTTGGGCCATTTCAGCCATTTGGGCCATTTCGGCCATTTTGGTCATTTCGGCCATTTGGCCCATTTCAGCCATTTCGGTCATTTCAGCCATTTGGGCCATTTCAGTCATTTTGGCCATTTAGGCCATTTCGGTCATTTCGGCCATTTGGGCCATTTCGGTCATTCCAGCCATTTGGCCATTTCAACCATTTGGGCCATTTCAGCCATTTGGGCCATTTCAGTCATTTTGGCCATTTACGCCATTTCGGTCATTTCGGCCATTTGGGCCATTTCGGTCATTCCAGCCATTTGGCCATTTCAACCATTTGGGCCATTTCAGCCATTTGGGCCATTTGGGCCATTTCGGCCATTTTGGTCATTTCGGCCATTTGACCATTTCAACCATTTGGGCCATTTCAGCAATTTCGGTCATTTGGGCCATTTTGGTCATTTCGGCCATTTTGGTCATTTCGGCCATTTGGGCCATTTCAGCCATTTCGGTCATTTCAGCTATTTGGGCCAATTCAGTCATTTTGGCCATTTAGGCCATTTCAGTAATTTTGGCCATTTAGACCATTTCAGCCATTTCAGTCATTTCAACCATTTGGGCCATTTCAGCCATTTCGGCCATTTCGGCCATTTGGGCCATTTCAGCCATTTCGGTCATTTCAGCCATTTGGGCCATTTCAGAAATTTTGGGCATTTAGGCCATTTCAGCCATTTCGGTCATTTCAACCATTTGGGCCATTTCAGTCATTTTGGCCATTTCGGCCATTTTGGTCATTTCGGTCATTTCAGCCATTTCAGCTATTTCAGTCATTTCGGCCATTTGGGCCATTTCAGTATTTTCACCCATTTAGGCCATTTCAGCCATTTCAGCTATTTCAGTCATTTCGGCCATTTGGGCCATATCAGCCATTTCGGTCATTTGGGCCATTTCAGGCATTTCAGCCATTTCGGCCATTTAGCTATTTCAGTCGTTTCGGTCAATTCGACCATTTGTGTCATTCAGCCGTTTGATCATTTAGGCCCGTTCGGCCAAATATATTTTCATATTGGAAACTATCTCATTTTTCGGGATGAAAAGTAGTTCTTGGCTACCCTCGATATTAAAATAACATATGTATCCAGTTTCATCCAAATCGGTTCAATAGTCTGTCCATAAAAGGATAACAAACAGAAAGACAAATATGCTTTTGGATTTTTTTTCGCGGAACCCTAAAAACGTAGCCTAAGGTACTTCTTATAACATCAGCTATCTGCCATTTAAAATTACGTCAAAATCGATCCAACTGTGTCCGAGATTAGCCGGAACATCCAGACACACAGACAGACAGACAAAAATTCTATAAATAGCATTTTCGGAATCTCCTGGTCCGATTTTTTTTAAATTTATTTTGAGATTTCAAACAGGCACTTCACTTTGCATTTTTGGAATCTCCTGGTCCAATTTTTTAGTTTTTATTTTGACATTACAAACAAACCATTTGTTTATCTGTATAGATAAGAACTTTAAAATAAATTATAATAGATAAAACATAAAAAAATTAGAGAGAAAAATGAAATGAGCACTCGAACCATGAACTCTAATCGTACGTGTACTAGTATCAACTCACTCTACCACAATAACATTGAAGAAAGTATTGAAAGTTTTGTAATATTTATAACTCTACTTATCCACGTGTCAACGTAATTTTCTATGAAGAATCATAGATGGCGCTTTCGAATTTTAATGTTACCGGTAAGATTGATTTAAATACGTTTTATTGTCAATAGTATAAAAGTCCAGATGAAATGAAATATAAAAATTTAGAAAAGTATTTTTATTGCATTTTATAAAATTATTTAGGAAGAGAAAAAGAGCATTTTATCAACTTTCTTATAAAAAAAAATCTTCTAGATCAAGTGAAGTAGGGTTCGAACCCACACAGCTAGTGATTTAGACCAGACCTCTACCGTATACGCCAAATAAGTATAGCGCGACTGCTTCAAAATTCTTGTTATTATTGCTCCTTCATTTATTTAAAATTATTTTTCAATGGCGGTCGTGGAGAAGAGCAGCGCGTCCGTATTAGCCGACGCTCTAAAGCGATCTAATAAATTCCATACATTGGGACCGGCAGGCGGGATTTTTGCAGTCATTTTTAATAAAATAATTAATTACTTCCAAATTAAGTTAAGTAACCCAATAAAAGATCTATAATTTAATTTGTTATAATATAATATGTTACTGTTATTTATTTTAGCGATGTACGATTTACAGTAATAACAATAACCAAGATTGAATAACTCGTTTAGAGGTTACTTTGCAATTATTTTCTATCGAGAAAATTTATCGTAAATGCGTTCTGAGTACAAAGTTTACGTCAGAAATATGATCAAGATTGACATATATTTTTTTCACCGCAATAAAGTGTGTATAACTACTGTAAAAATGGTTGAGAAAATGATCTAAAAACGCATTCTGTCTGTTATCACCTTGTTAAAGACCCTTAACAATAAGAGGATATAAGTGCACTGAATTAGCACTGCCATCTTGGTATATATAGTAATTTATAATCAATGCATACTTGTCATTCTTTACACTAAAATATAATTATCTATTTGTAGAACAAGAACAAAAAAATCAATTCACTTTTCATTTGACAGATGGATCACTACTCGTCGTATACTGGCGTTCAATACTCCCCTCTGGACATGGCTGAGTATGTTTTCTGGACGGGCGATGAGAGGGGAGTTACTACAGCCATTGAGGATTTCCTACAGGAAGGCATGGTAAGTTCTCTTATCTTTTACTGTTTATCGTCTTCTTATAGACCCCGGCTAGGCGAAGCCCAGGAAGGAAGTTTTAAACTCAAGACAATAGTTATTATTCAGAACAATCTTCTACACTAATATATACTACGGTGCAACATAATACACAACACTTCACCCTTGCACATATACACAGAGGCACACATAAATAAAACGAATTCGGATAGCATGCGAATGTGAATATAGTAAAATTAAGGTTATATAGGCCCCGAAGAACATCGTAGGGTAAATAGTTGACACATTAAAAAAAAATGTACTACATGTCTTACTTTAAACAGCTGACAAGCCTATTATGTCTTAATTTACAAAGATTATGTACAGAACGCATGTCTGAACAAAATTGTATGTGTTAATGTAATTCGCTAGAATTAACAGAAACCCTAGATATTTGATTTATGTTTGATTCCTGTACACATTACATGCATATGTAAAAGTTACTTCTAAATAAGAGTAAAATTTGTTATTTTTTTTTATTTTAGCATGGATTCAATAACTTTTTTTTTACAAATAAAAAAACACTTAATTGGGATAGATTACCTTGAAATGCATTTTATGTAAATTATATAGATGTCGAAAGAAGAAGCGATCGCTTTCCTACAAGAGATCAAATTCAACATTGACTACCTCCGCGCGCACTACTCGCAGAACCTGAAGGCGGCCGAGGAAAACGCTCAACAGGAGAAGCTGAGGGCCATGCTCATTGAACAGGCTAACGCCAAGGTTAGTTTTATACGTTAATAGATAGATAATTTTTTATTGTTGACCAGGAAAGCCTAATTCAGCCTATAAATAAAGACAAATATCATCAACTGACAAATATAATTCAAACTAAATTCTGTTGAAGAACATTTTTTTAGAGTCATGTATACTTAGGTACCTATAAGTAAGGAAGATAGGTCTACTTCCTATCCTAAATACCCCACACCCCGCAAGGAGAAAAAGTGGCAAGAAACCCTAGGGTAACGCTTGTATGATTTTTTAAATTTCATATTTCATCTCTCTTTCTGTTTTTTAATAAATGTATTAAATAAATTCAATTTCGAGAATTCATAGAGCAGCAGCAATTTGCAGCTAACAGAATAAAAAAATGAATCGCAACGGACAAGCGGAAAAACGAATCGCAACAAAATTTTAACTTGAATACGGGCAGGTTTTCAAATTGCACAAGTACGTTAACAATCTACCCGTAAAACTTTTTGTTGCGATTCATTTTGTCACTTGTCAGTTGAAGTTTTTCCACTTGTACGTTGCGATTCGTTTTTCCGCTTGTCCGTTGCGATTCATTTTTCCACTTATCCGTTGGCATACGTTTTTCCACTTGTCCGTTGCGATTCGTTTTTCAACTTGTCCGTTGAAGTTTCTCTTGTAATATGTGTCCCAGCACACATTTCGGTTTTTCGCAGGTTTACTGCAAATTATGATTTGGTTAGGTTGGGTACGTTTTAATGAATGCAATTTTTATTTAAACATATTTTATTTTATCAAACAAAAACTGAATTCGATCCGGAATCAAATAAACATCCATAGTCTACTCTAAAATTATACACATACAACGGAACCTTAACAAATGCGCTTCTTTCGTTATCAATCGAAGAAGAATTGAAGACTGAAATCCCTAAAAAGTGACTAGTTATTATAAACATACATTATAATATACAATTTCAGAAATCGATCAGTTGTAAAGAAATGTATTCATACGTTACTTTTAAAAAGTTAAAATTATTATTGTTATGTTTACACCCATATCATATTTACCCATACATAGAAATAAAACTCGCTACTAACTTGCAAAAACAAGTATACGTACATTTTTTGTTAAAAAAATCTATCTACCTTTCATTCGCACAACTTTTATTTTCGGACACAAATTGTAATTATATGTTTAATACTCAGACGAACCACATTATTAGTCTAATAACCCAATCTATGTTTTTGTTAATATATAGTTTTACTAAGTTGCTCTGTATAAAATATACTTACATACACTCATTATTAACTTGGACTCACAAATTGTTTTACGTATATAAAAAACTTAAACAAAACATAATGACAAACAACATATTTACTCAAACACTATACACTTCAGCCAACTCATTATTAAATAGGAACAATGTTTATATATTTTATTTATTTTTTAACCAAATATATACTCCATATACTATACTATACACTACTTGTATTTTTTACACTTATTATAGTAATATGTATTATCTCAATTATATACTATACACTGTATTTGATTTCATAGTTATAATAAATATACAATATAAGTATATTATAAACGCACCTTTTTTAAACTACTATAAGTTAATACAATCTCATTATAATATAAACAACGCCAACCTGTTTATTAATAGTAATTATCTATTTACGAGTATTACATATTTAATTATAATCTTTGATCTACTTGACTCGATATATTATTATTTGTATGGCAGTCATGTTTCAGTGGGGTCTACTTATTGTTATTTTCTTTGTATTTATACTTCAACAGTTATTCAATTAATGTTATTGAAATTAGCCTTCATTATCAAAATTCGATAATATCAATTTAATTAATGAAATTGATAATTTTTCTATAGCTTCCTCGTCACTGATCAATGTTGAAGACTGTGCTCCATCTATGGCACAATTTAAGCATCCGTTTTCTATTTTAAGTCAAAATATAAGAAGTATTTATTGTAACTTTGATAATTTTATTACGTTAGTTAAACGTAGCCAAATCTCATGGGATTTAATAATACTAACAGAATGTTGGCTTAAACAATCTGGAATAATTCCCTCGTTGGAGGGTTATAAATATGTATCCTCTAGTACATATTTAAATCAAAACGATGGTATTGTGGTGTATTATAAGACAGGTCTAAAAACTTCCGTATCTGATAACATTATTCAGGATGCTTCTTGTGTACATTTAACCATAAATGACAAAATAACAGTTTTAGCTCTTTATCGCTCTCCATCAACACATAATATTGATTGTTTTCTTAACTCACTAGACGAATGTCTTAAGCGCTTTTCCTCAAATAAAACTATTATTATCACCGGTGATATCAATATTGACATATCTGATAGTTCCTCAGATTCTAGATCCAGTACTTACCTGGATCTACTTGCTTCTCATGGGCTGCTTCCTGCTCACTCTATCCCTACACGTTTTGACTCTTGTATTGATCACAATATAATAAAAACTAACGATAAAACGTACTCCTATGTAATAGACTCCTCAATAACAGATCATAACGCTACTATGCTGATTCTTGAACAATCTACACCTTTAATTCAAATACCGCAAACAAAAATTTGTATCAACCATACTACCTTAGATCAGTATATGAAAAACATTGATTTATCCTCTATTCTTTCCACTTCAGACGTTAATATTGCTTCACAAATCTTAGTCGATACCTTAACTGAAGCTATCACTGTAAATAGCACAGTGAGGAAAATCCCAAACAGAAAGAAAATTACTAAGCCTTGGATTACGCCTGGCATCTTAAAATGTATGCGACATCGTGATTCCCTTTTCAAAAAGACCAAGAAATACCCAAATGATGAAGTATTAAAAGTTACATATAAACGATATAGGACGTTCTGTACCTCTCTCTTAAAGAAAATAAAAAGTGATCACCATAAAAATGCAATTCAAAATGCAAAGAATAATAGTAAATTACTATGGGATACCATTAAAAATATTACATGTAGCAAAAAAGCACACGACTCACCTACACAGCTTTTGTCATCTATTAACCCTAACGACTCTATAAATGAAGTCAACTCCTACTTTTCTAAGATTGGTTCTGATTTAGCTCAAATAATTATCTCTAAAAATATTCCTTCTTTTTATGTGCCTCCCACAAAAACGGTCCTTAACTCTTTTGTATTATTACCCACAAGTGAATCTGAAATCAACACTATAATTGCAAATTCAAAGACTGTCTGCTCGGTCGGTTTAGATGGTATCTCAAACAAATTTCTGAAAACCTATAGAGATAAATTAGTTCCTTCAATTACTCACATCTGCAATTTGTCTTTCTCTACTGGTATTTTCCCAGATCTTTTCAAAAAGTCTGTAATAGTACCCGTCCATAAATCTGGCGATAAAAGCCACGTAAATAATTATAGACCTATTTCTATTTTATCAAGCTTATCAAAAGTTATAGAACGTTTACTAAATAATAGATTAATGAAATATTTAGAATACAATAATTTAATCTCTACTCATCAATTTGGTTTTCGATCTGGGAAATCTACGGATGCCGCAGTTGAAGAATTAACTAATTATATAACATCTAATCTTGATAAAAAACAAAAAGTTATAGCCATATTTCTAGACCTATCTAAGGCTTTTGACACGGTCTCAACCTCGCTTTTAATTCACAAACTTGAAGCACTAGGAATAAGAGATCTTCAGTTACAACTTTTCGCTGATTATCTCCAAAACAGAACGCAAAGAGTCCGCATTGGAGAATTTATAAGTAAAGAAGCTAGTATTTCTTTTGGTGTGCCCCAGGGCAGCATCCTTGGCCCAACCCTCTTTCTTGCTTATATAAATACCCTCTGCGACTTAGAACTTGAAAACGGTAGTATTATTACATATGCTGATGATACTGCACTCCTTTTTTCTGCTGATACGTGGTCAAAAGTATTCCAATGTGCGCAAACAGGTCTTAATAAAGTTATGGACTGGCTAAATTCAAATATATTAACACTTAATATTGATAAAACGAAGTATATGACTTTATCTCTTAGAAATCAGGATCAACCTGATATTCAAACCCTGAAAATAATAGCTCACTCTTGTCTTTCTCATGCTACTTGTAACTTTTGCCCTACTTTGCATACAACTCAACATATTAAATATTTGGGTGTTATCATTGACCAAAATCTAAGTTTTCAACCTTACATTAACTCATTAACACTCAGATTACGAAAGTTAATTTATATATTTAAAAGCCTTGGTCAGGTTGCTGATTTTAATATAATGAAATTATTATACTACGCCCTATGCCAATCTCTTTTGAGCTATTGTATCACGTCATGGGGGGGAGCTGCCAAAACCGCAATGATAAAATTAGAACGTGCACAACGAGCTGTACTCAAAGTCAGTCTTTCTCTCCCGTTCTACTTCCCCACCAAAGACCTTTACGAACGCTGGAAAGTTTTAACGGTTCGGCAACTTTTTATCCAACAAATAGTTCTAAAACAACATGTTATCACACCATTTATATCATCCAATGTTATTATTAAAAGGAATTACATCCCCTGTAAACAAAACGTTGTCAGCACAGCGTTTTGCTGTAGATTTTTGTACTTTCTTGGGAGTTACCTATATAATAAAATCAACAAGCAAATTGATATATTCCCTTTGACTAGAGCTAAATGTAAGAAAACCCTCACCGAATGGCTTTTGAAACTCGACTATGACTCCACTGAAGCACTATTACTTATAGTTTCTTAAATATTCGACTTATTTACTTATATATATATATGATTGTATTGTTTATGTTCACTCATTTATTTATCTCTATGTAATTCTCATAGTACAATCTAATCAATCCTCTCATTTCATATCACGTTAACTCACACACACACACACACATTTACGTATAACATATACATACTACATAAAAAACACAATAACACACTGCACAGCTGTCTACACTCAATACATTGTATTTCTATTATAATCAAATAACTACTTGTATACATAAGTTATTTTTCCGGGGAGAGAGGGGCTGGTGATCAGTCACACAGGATTTTTCCTTCTACTGACACCAGGCTCTCACCGTGTTTTAGTCATTTAAAACCTTTTTAGCAATTACTTATGTCATGTTATATTGTGAGAGCAAATAAATAAATATTATTATTATTATTAATCTTCATTCGGACGTCAAATTATGTTAACAGAAAAATATTTCCAAAAAAAATTATTCAATAATTTTTCGTTTGCTCAGTTTTGATGAAGAGGCTCCGAAACTACTGAACCGATTTGAAAAAATCTTTCACTGTTGGCAAGCTACACTATTCCACATTGTGATATTAGAGTATATTACATTTACAAATAAATTAGGGGTCCTTACTAAAACTACAATAATGTAACCCAAGGTGTAAAAAAATACCTAAAATCGCGTGCGCTGTGAAAATTATTGATGATAGAATAAAATAATGTACTACGACTTTGCAGAACACATCATTATTTACAAAAAGTGTCGCGACAACATATGTCTAACTATTATAGTTATGCCACAATAAGTGTTCTTTTATTTTAAAATTTTAATTAAAATGCCGCCGCTAGAAAAGGCTCTTTATTTGTATCTTGGTATTAATCCTTATCAAAATAAATTACTTCATATTCAAGACTGTTTCAATACCTTTATATACCTTTTTGAATTATTCAATTTGGACATTCCATTCGAAAGATGTCACGAGTTTAAAAATGTAAGAATTAGACCACGTGACCGTGACACCTTTTCGTGAGCGAAACATCGTAAGATCCCCTCTATATAGAAGTTTCACTTCAAAAAAAGAAATTTAACTTCGTACTGGGACGTACGTAGGGACTGGCCACACGTGTGTGGCGAGTCCCTACCTACAAAATGTATCAATAAGCGTGACAAATGCTTGTCGCTGGCCACTGGTGACTGTATTCGGGAGCCTGTTTGCATCGAGTCTTAACCTACTTAACAATCCCTTTGTTTTAAACGAATATTGAAATAGTTTGAGAGTATTTTATGCCTATATATATTCACGATGATAACTTGACGCTCAGGGTTACCAACAATCAAAAATATTAACAGGTAAAGCTGGAGTCAAAACTTAAAATCGCGATAATTAGTAGAAAATTCCAACAAAAAATAAGAATTATTTACGTTTTGTAATAATCTCTGTTTATAACGTATTTTATCTGTTTATAACCTATTTCCTACAAATGTATAATTTAACTACTTGGATAACAGCTATTGATGTAAAGAATATAATCCAAATTAATTTAGATTGTATCATACAGAGAAAATCAAATTATGAACCTAACTTATTATTGAACGAAGTTATTATGGAATTAGATTTAAAGTATAAAGATTGTCACAAGTTGTTCTCTGATGGATCAAAAAGCGCAGAAGGACGTGGTGCTGGCTTCTTTGATCCAAATTTAAACTTTAAATCATGTTTTAAGATTGTAACAAATATTTCTATAATGTCTCTGGAACTAATTGCAATATCCAAAGCTTTGTCCTATATTAGTAACAAAATTTTTAAAAAGGCAGTAATATTTTGCGATAGCAAAAGTGCCTTACAGCACTTGGCTCGATGCGCCTTTGGCCGCAGAGGTATACCGATAGCCTATGATATTTTGGAAAAGATCTATGTGAGTTATATACAGGAAAAGATAGTGACATTGCAATGGGTTCCAGCTCATATTGGTTTAAAGGGCAATGCAGTAGCCGACTCTGTGGCCAAATCTGGAAACACGCATATTATGGTGTACTAAGCGATCAGTTACCTGACTACACTGAAATGCTTGGTAAATTTAATTTTTTATGTCATAGCAAATGGAAGGACTCTTTTTGTCAAAAATCTAAGGAGAAAGGCATCTGGTATGCAACAATTCAAAGGGTACCAATGAAAGTTCCCTGGTTTATAAATTCTTTTTTAAACAGATCTCATATTAAGTTAATGTTAAGATTACGTTCTGGTCACTATCCATCAGCAAAGTTTGCATATCTCATGAGAAAAGTAGATTCACCAAACTGCAGTACCTGTGGTGATTTGGAAGATATCCAACATTTGCTGATGAATTGTGTCAGAAACAAAAAGGAAAGACAGTCACAGATGAGAGACTTCAATCTAAATCCTATGGATGTTGGTGTCATTCAAACAATTCTGTCTGAGCCCACATCAAAATTATATCAACGGCTGGGTGGTTTAATTCCTAAAGGTCCTTCATCAGTGACGGCCTTTGTTTTTATAATGTAATGTATTTAGAGTAAGTTAGATTAGGTTACGATGGGGTTGACATATCCGTGTGGATAAAAACCCCCAAAAAAAAAACAGAAAAAAACCCTATTTTATAACATGATATTAATTTATAGAATTTGGTAACCCTGTGCATAAATTATCGTAAACGGGAAATATTAACAATTTAAAAAAACCCGACCGATAATGTTATGTATACATTAAAAAACTTTTGTACGTGAGAAGGGTCCGCTCGTGAAGTATTTAAAAACACCCTAAAGTTTATTTATTCCGCACCGGTATGATCCCAAAGTCCCTTTTTAAAGAGAACTTTATCTAAATTGGTTTCCTTTGGGAGACCGTTGAAAAAACTCGACTATACTTTTGACAAACCTTAATTAAATGCTGAATAGAATTTGCGTTTTTTATTATCTGAACGTGATCCTTAAAAGATCTTCATGTGCGTTCCGGTCGTCTGTCTTTTGGCATGAGAACAGTAAGCCATGACGTCATAACTTAAACGAATCAATTGCATATTAATTACTGTTTAAACAGGTATTAAAATTTGCTTTTAAATTTACCTATGTGTTTATTATATCACAAAAACCGGAATATTTTTTGAAATATTTCAAAAGTAAGACGGTAATATTGTATTTTAGCGCCAGCCACCTCTTTTATATAAGAATAATGTTAAAATTTATTGTGACATACCTTATCTGAAGTTGTACTTTTTTTTGGAAAAATTGGTAAATAATAAAAAATACTTTTTATTCATATGAGACAAATACAATTAATTTATAAAGTAATACACTTAAAAAAAGTACTTCTGGGCACACTTCCCTCTGGCAGCGATTTCTTACATACTTTATACTCATTTATTTATAATTTAGTTTTATTTTCTTTCAAGATAATATTAATAATTTAGGTTTCATTATTGATAAAAGCAATAGTTGAAGCTACTGCACCAAGTGATATAACACAACTAACATCATTTTTAGGCTTTATAAATTATGATGAAAGAAAATTTAACTTGGTTATATTGTATTCTATCCATAGACCCTCAAGACTATAAGTAGAATACTGAGACTAGGTCATAGTCTTTTATGTGTAAGGTGCCCAGAAGGCTGGCTACATTTCCTCGCTAGATAGCCATATTGATCCGTTGTCCAAGGTAGACACCAGCCCTCGGATCTCGAGAGAATCATAAAAGTGATTTTTGAAAAAAATACCAATTCTGTTGAGTTCTTCATTATATTTCACACGAAACATAACCGACGACAAAATTCGAGATATTACCATGGTACGACAGTCGATCAATAAACATTTAGGAGACTAAAACTTAATGTCTCAACTGTTGAGACGGCGACATTGAAGGAGCATTTATCTACCCAATAATGCTTATATATATTATTCGATTTAAATTTAGACGAATCTCAAGATAGAAACGTTATGCCGATATTGGATAGTTCATTTCTGTCTTTCAATTTGGATGAATCTACCAAAGTCATCCCTATAAACAGAATAGCTGTGTCCGTAACTTCGTTGTCATGTTTTTTTTGCAGAACCTTAACCCTCAAACGGGGACCAAAAATATTTTTGTTTCCAAAAGCTGGCATCGAATTTACCGCGCCAAAACCAAGAGAATTATATTGTCTCTTTTATTCTAATACAAATTCTATGTAGTTAGGGGGAGAAAGCATCAGTTCAACGTTCGTTTCAATTATCTGTATTTGACCACAAATTTGTGGTACTTTCCAATTAACCGTGTGTAGCAGTCCTGCAACAAATTTGTGGTTCCTTAAAAAGTTATAAAGAACAGAAGAGAGAAGCTTAAAAGGTTATAAAGAAAAGAAGTAGCCTAAGCTATCTGCCAGTGAAAGTACCGTCAAAATCGGTCCAACCGTTTCAGAGATTAGCCGGAACATCCATACAGACAGACATACAAAAATTCGGGATCTCTTCGTCTGAATTATCCTCCCAGATTTTTTAAATTTTTTATTTTAACGTTGCAAACAGACACTTCAATTTTATCTATCTGTATAGATACTTAATCATTCAATGTCATTGAATACCGTCACGTTCTTTCAGGTCTGTGAATTTCAACCAAATTGATTCACTATGGTTGATGTGTCTAATACTAGTGGGTATTACAGCCTATCAGATCACTAGACTATACACATCGTTTAAATTTGAAAGTAGGTCAACCAAATATGCTGTCGTAAATATGGGATTTGTGACCTGTGATTAATTCAAGTTTAATGAAACACGTGATCTAGTCCATTTGGGTTTATATGATGCTTACGTAAACGTCCCAATGTCTCCAACATAGTATAAGCAATTTATGTTTTGAATATTAGACTTGAGATTGGCTTTTGGTTTAGGGCTCGGATCATTGATCAGAATATTAGTCTATTACGTGTCTTAAGTTTATTCGTTATTAAATTACTTTGACAAGTACTCTTATTGAATCCAAATAGAACTTGTCCTCATTGGTAATTTAAACACAAAATATTCATATATATATATTGTGATCATTTGTAAAACCTTTTAAAAGTATCTTCCCACCTGTATAATTTATCTCGTTGCGGTCATATATGCATGTATGGTGGTTGCGTGAAATTTTTCACGAGGGTTTAGATGTAATGCACAGTCTTCAATTAAAACTGCTAGGTGTATATTATGTCCCTATGAATTAAATTTAATAATAACTTATGAAAAAACATGTTAGCCAGATCTTTAGAAATCTTGTGGCGGGATCTTCGCTTCCAAAATTGTAACAATTGTGAACCATACAATAAAATCTTATGAAAAAAATCAAGTTTATAGACCTTAAAAATACTTTCAACAATATTTAGTTTGAACAACATTCCTCGGGTAGTTTTTGAGATTTGGGATATTTCCAAATAATTATTTCTAATTACTTTTTAATAATAAATAATACAAAACATTTCATTATACATATCTATACAGGTAAATAAAACTCAAGTATCTGTTTGTAATATCAAACTGACAGCTTTTTACTAAATGCATATTGTTAAATAATTAAATAGAGTGAAAAACTTTTAGGGGACGTATTAATGAGAAGCCATTTTGAGTTGAAGAGAATTTATTTTATAATGTTGTCACCAATCAAAATTAATATTTAGTGTTGTCATATACAAAAGTTAATTTAGCATATTTTATGTCTTGAACACATATGAAATTATATATACTGTACTTAGAAAAATCATATTTCAAATTTTTTGTCTGTCAGTCTGACTAATGTTGACGGGACTTTTACTGGCAGATGATGTTATAAAGAGTAACTTGGGTTTTTTTTTGGTTCCGCGTCACGAGTACAGCTAGTGACAATATGAGACAAATACAATGAATTTATAAATTAATATAACAAAAGAAAACAACTTAATTATATTAAATTCTACCTATAGTTCCTCAAGACTATAAGTAGAATACTGAGCCCAGATCACCGTCTTCTATGGGTGAGGTGCCCAGAAGGCTGGCGACGTATCTTTGGTGGATTGCCATAACTTATCCGAGGTTGGCACCAGCCCTCTGATCACCCGAAGAGTCAATGATTCGTTGTGATAAATTTTAGTACTGGATCATGACCTTAGGACCATGATCCAAGCGTTTCAACAGCAAACGGCACAAACATATAATTCTCCCCGAGGGTTTCATATTTGCGCGGCTTAAGTGATTCAGCCGTTCCCACCGCCGAACCGGCTGATCTAGACGTGTTTGGTAAATGGATGCGGCCAACGTGTCCACGCAGGTTGCATCCCATACCAGAGGCTTGCCACGAAATTGGAGTCATTCCGTCACTCGACTACCGCCGTCACAAGCAATACCGTTCGGCTCCAATAAAGTCGGTACGTCAGCGGTGGCAAGCATATCTCAAATGATGAAAGCATTCGTCGCTTTCACAGAACTCTTTGATATTTATTATACAGAATTTATTTTGATTTTAATTCCTTATTCGGTACAATACATGAACATCGTAGAAAGATTACACACGAGTTTCACAGTAACTGAGTCATAATAATAGGACTTTATGTTCATTATCTACATTAAAACATACCCTTTCTTCACTAAACCCATCTACTACATAGTAGCATAGTAATTAAATAAAGGAAATCACTTTATCTTAACTGTTATTACGGTTTTCACATAAAGCCTTTACTTGGACGTAATACCGTTTTATGTGCTAATCTCATGGAGTAACATCATGTTTGTAAAAAGGAGATCTGGTGAAAGTGTTTCAAAATAAATTTGCTTATCAGTTTATTTTTATGAAGCAAGTTTATTTCTTCATTCATTCGGATCTTTGGCTATGAAATAATTTTATGAAATTCGATATGTACTAAGTTTTGTTACATTAATAAATTATGGTTAATTTGTTTTGGAAAATGATGTTTAGCCATGTGACACGGAACCGAATATAATGAAGACTGTAATACCGAGTTTCATTCTATTTGATTTTATACATACATAATATATGTACTTAATAATATTTAATTGAAAGTAGTATTTAGGTACTTATTTATTTCACCTTTCTGATTTTTTTTTCATATATCATCATGTTTTACAAACTCAAAGGCTCCACTTGATGTTGTTTCAAACAGGAAGCGGTGTGCTTTGTATGGTACGTATGTATGGTCGCATGACTAGTTTCCAATCCACTCTTGGTATGAGACATGGAAAGGCTATTATAGTCAAAGTCTATTCAGCCATATTTTCATTCACATCTTAGAAGGATCTTCAACGGGAGCTGCATAACGGCGATCGTAACGATTTTCTAAAAAGTGAAAATAACTCTTTCTTTTTTTAGGATTATCAATACCGGAATCCATCTCTGCAGTCATTCCCCTTCGGAAATAGCCCTGACATCATCCGCACTATCGCCACCAAGAACTGGGAACTGAACAACAACTTGTCTCCGGTGCCTGCTTTGCCCTTAGCCGAGTTGAGGCCAGAGCCAATGAAGAGGGCTTACGACCCCATGTTGCAGACAAACATTATTAGTAAGTTTTTTTGCCAACGGTTTTATTTTCACAAGCTACGAAATTTAACCCCAATTTCAATCCAAACGACAAATATAAGATGTTTTTTCCAAAACTCCATACCTTCCTTTTCCTGTGTATTGATGAAGGTATCTGTTATGTGATAGATTTATTTTTCTAAACAATAGAGCAACGGAATAGTGAGCGGTGAGCAAAGCACGTGAGGAGTTGTGAGATCTTCGTTAAATTGGTCTCATCTAAATTTTGGTAATAGCTTCACTGCATTCTAGCTAGTTTTTAACTCCGCTCCGCTAAGTATAAACATTTTTCCACATTTCTCCGCTTTTGTGGATCACTGACCTCTACTAAATATTACGATTGGACTGGCTACAGCATACAAAAGCAAAGCCTTTTTGTTTGTGTCAATGTCAATTTGAAGAACCACTTGCGACAATATCTGTCGCTAATGTTTGTCTATAATATTATAAAATTCTAAATATCCGTGTCTTTACAATGAAGCTATTAAAAAAAAACTGGGAATAGACTATATAAACGTTTGTCTGGGATTAACGTAAAAACTACTAAGCTGATTTTGTTGCGGTTTTCGCTCATAGACAGCAATTTTTAGACTTAAAATTTGCGCTAATTTTTATCCTGGAATTCCGATTTTTTCTGGGAACGATTTTAACATAAAAGAAATCGAATTCCGTTGTGAAATTTTCATTGATCAATAGCAAATTTTATGTAATAAAATGTGTGATTTATTTTATTCCGAGAATCAAGCGGGGTTTTTTCTGGGAGCGGTTTGGAGCTGTTCACCTGCATAAAAATAAGCTTATTCCGACACAGTTCTCACCAAAACGATAACTTACATTCTTTTTAAAATGCTGCGATATTTTGTTTCCCGGGAATCCCGCGGGAATTTCAAGTTAAATGTAGACGAAGTTGCGGACATCTCCTAGTAGTAATAAAAAAATTTAGTTTGCACTCAGTCCTTAATTATCAGTGTAAAATGACGTCAAGCAAGCACACAAGTCACAACAGCCTACAGCACAGTTGAACTGTAGGTAATCAGCTTGCGCCAGTCAGTCGTTTTGTGACAACTCAAAAGGCCACATTTGACTATACAGTTCACATTTCTTACAAAACACATAATTACTACTCAAAAACTATCAATAGCCCACAACTATTGTTCATTTTAGAGTAATTTTACACTTTTTTAGAAAATAAAACTGCACAGCACAACGTCTCCTTTCAGTTCCCGCCAAAAACTCCAATAACAGCATAACTCTCGTGTAAAGGCTAATGATATATTATTAAATAGATATTTAAAATGATTACAGGCACGTCCGACTATGACCGCGATGCACCAATGATCAGCGAAGACGAGTACGAAGAGATGATGGATAAACTCAAGGCAGCAGACAACCTTTACACAGAATATACTCTCGAAGAAATCATTTATCAGCTGGCCAAGGTTTGTGGAAATACTTTAAAATATAAGGATTATTAAAATATAAAAACGTACAAACATTATATAGGTACTTATTTGTGATAGTTTTTACCGATAAATAAAATACGAAGATTTCTTAAAATCTCGAATAAATTTATAGGGTGTAAGTCATTGGGGCGCCAAAAATAGTACAGTTTACAATAATTATTAATACTGTTACGAGTTGCGGGACTCGAATTACAAAGCCTTTAGAATTACTATAGAGTTTATTAGAACTGAATATATAAACACGTATCACACAGGTACAAATATAACCGGACACAACGAGTCCAAACGTAATGCAGAAGGTGGTAGTTCCATAAAACACGCAAAGTCCGTCACTAAAAGATCCCCGATTGTAGTACACACGTCTTGCTTCGCTCGTGGTTATCGCTCCATCGGGTCATTACTTTATACTGCACAGATGCAAGATGTCCGTCCCACCGCGTGGACCGAATTTCCTAGAATCAGTGTGTACTTTAAATCCGTAACACCTGGCTAATGACTACCATAAAAGGTTACAATACAACAATGGGCTGTTTTCTAATCACAAATTTCAAGCAAAAAGTAAACAAAGGAAGTCAAAATGCCGAAAGGTAATAAAATGTGTTTTTATAGATACCTGTAAAAACACATTTTATTACCACCTGCATACACAGGTGTGAAATTATTTTTGTTGGCGTCTAGGTCGTAACAATACTATTATCTCATTGGCTTTAATAGAAACAAGCTTACATAAATAGAAATAAATATTTTGCAGATGATGTTCTCGCAGTCCTTATCCCGGGATCCTGCTTCAGCGCGTGCAGCCACGCAACGGTTCATGGCCTTCCTTGAACTCGAAGCCGAACGGGGACAGTTATCACGCACCATCGAGAAGAAAGTTCTCGGTAAGATATTGTTTTTCTTTTATGATAAATAGGATCGCATTTGACTAGAATATTAGACGATAATGCGGTCGAAATTTGAGCATGCTTACCTGTTCACCGAGACTTGAACACAACCGGATTGTACTTCTTAGGAAACAAGGACTCTAGTAGCGCATTTCACAGCGCTGCCGTACGCAGAAGGAAAGTGAAGGCAATCGTAATCACTTATATAATATATTTAAGATAGATTCAATAATATAATGTCGATCTGGAAGATATCGCTTGCGGTGACAAGAAGAGGAAGCCTTCTATTGTAGGTACATACATATGTCATATGCAACTAGCTAGTGTTATAATGGGAGTGTGAGTTTGTTACGAATCACAACTTCACTACTCAAACGCTCATCATGAAGTTTTGCATACCTACATGTTGCTAGGAGTACAGAAAAGAAGGGGTACAGAGAAGGACGCCCTCCATCCAGAAAAAAGTATCTATTGTTCCGGAGTGATAGACAAATATATTTAATACATATTTCACCAACAGTCTGAATTAAATAAGTTAATCTGAATTGATTTTTTAAATCAGCAATAACGCGCGCGAAATCTAGTATTCTAATAATAAAATATTTTATTTTGATGCTGGGACTTCATCTGCATTAGTGTTAAAGATTTATGCCGCGGCCGAATGCATCTTATATAAAGTGTTTAAATTATAACGTCGTTAAAGCATAGCCACGTTAGTGTATAGTGTATTTATTGTCATCACCTAGCAATGTCGCATCTCAAATTGTGCATCGCATCCATCGTCCCATCTGTGTGAAACAACCTATACCTTTAACTTGATCCCAGATGAAGCCGCACCATAAACGATAACAACAACCCTTTAACCTTTCAATCCTTAAAAAGTTTTTCTCGTTTGTCTATGCCAAAAATCGACAATCGATCGATGCGCATCTTCCAGCAGAAGAATTTTATCCGTGTAGGAATAGAGAAAGAATACAATTTCTGCATGTCGTGAGAGGCGACGAAACGACCCATAGCCAGGTGGTAGGTGCCCAACTGGATGGCTATCATATCTGGTCTAAAGTTTGCCGCCGTAACAACCGTGAGTTGTGTTCCGGCATTAGTGTCCAGGTTTCAGTGTTACTTTAGAGAACCAACATATGTTAGTTACCAATATTGGTAACACTTTTGATGTTACAAATGTCCATAGGCGATGGTAACTGCTTTCCACCAGGTGAGCCGTCCGCGTGTCTATTGAACACAAGCAATAAAAAAATTAGACGCTTTTATAGAGTTTCGTTTATTCTAGGCGATTGGTATTCTTCCGTAACTCTAACTAACGCTATTTGTTTCAGATGTAATGATTGCAGCACTCACGGACACGATTGGCGATCATCCAGAACTACTGCAGATGCGTGAATCTGTTGGAGTTAATTCTGCTAATAGGTACACTTCATATTTATTGCAAGAGTAGGTACAACAGACAGACTAATGGCCCACCTGAAGGAAAATGAGTCATTTTAAATCACTTCACTATATTTGGAAAAATAAAATCATACTAACTCGAAGATCAATTTCTGCTGACGCACAAAGCAGCTGTTATTAATTCATTCAAATACTTATATACTTTACTGAGGTGCAACTGCTTCGGCGTTGCGAATACTTTAGCGACAATTTTCAAGCTTAGAACTTAAAACAGTTGTAATTTCGATGTAGTTTCTCCTCGCAATAGTTTCCTTCATTGCTAGCTAGTAATTTTAACAATCATTTTTGTTCAAAAGCATACAGAAAGTTGACTGCTTGATGGATATTGGTCATTTTATATATTTTAGCAATAATTAGGAATACCGAGGGCATTGGTAATGTGTAGCTTCTAACTTTGAAGATTATATAGAATAAACATTCAGTAAATAATTACGCAAACTGGGTTCTAAACACTTCCCAAGTAATGCATGCTTCCTGGTGAAGATTTGACCCACGTCATTAGAATGACACGTGTTGATAAATTATATGGTTTAGGCTTATGCGGCAATTCTTGGAAGCGAGCGCATCGGAGCCAAGCATGTCCCGGGCAATCTTGGCTGCCTACAAGGACGAGCTGCTCAAAGGACCTGTCATGCACAAGCTCACGTTCCCTGAGAGAAAGTAAACTGATTACCGTGTCTTATCTGTAACTAATAACTGCGCGGATGGGACTCTGCTATGAATGAAGTAGATCGAAACGATTCACATGGTCTTTTACGGTTACCGAACTTTGAGCTGGTGCTTTATGCAGCACTGTAGCATCGGATTTTTTTATGATTTCGTAAGGGTATGTTTTTTTAGGTAAATTTTGGCGGGTACCAAGCTTTATGATGGCACTTTATCTTGTAGGATTGTTTTGGATGATTTCGTCATTGCATCCAAAGCTGTCGTTCAATTTGAATTTAGAGTCTATATTGTGACTTTGTGTTTCATTTTCGCATAACTTTCGTCATCCTTCACAGTGTCGCCATTGGATGTTAAACTCTTGATTAATCATACCTAACGACGTCAAGCCTGCAGTAGACCTACCTACACCTTTGATTAGGGCTTGGCAAAAATTGCATTGCAAAACATTTGTGTCCCATATCGTCAGTTGAGTCAGTCTTAGGTTTTCGTCACTCAATAACCTTTAGGGATATCTCGAGATTTTTCGTCGTATTCAAATATGGCGCGCAGTGTTTAGCGCTTTATAATCGGCTTAAAAACATATGAGCCAAATTACTTTCTTTTTTAACTTTCAGTTTGCAAAAAATGTTTTAAAACCATATTAATGAATGAAAACTAGATCGGGAAGGGAGGGCTCTTAATACTACGGGTGGTCACCGAGGAGGGAAGGGGGTATATATTAAAAAAATGGGTACGTTTGTTTATGTTAGGTACCATTCGATTTATGCTATGGAAGCAACGTTTTGAAAAACGCGGGATAGCTTTTTAATTTATGAAAGAAATTAGAAAATGTCCCATCTGCGCTGTTATTACTTTTATACTATAATGATGATACTTTATTATTTTAATATAAAAAAATATATATTTATTAAAATCGAAATGCTGAAGTGACAACTTCCATTTATTTTGATCTCATAGGTGTTAAAAATGTGTATTTTTGAGTATTTCAGTGCAGACATATATGTACCTATTTAGTAATTAATGTGTTAATTGAACTTAATTAGGCCAATTTAGTGATTGTTATAGTATAATTAAAGATTATCTAAGAACTAAAGACACTTTGTTAGGGCGACACCAGGTAACAGTTTAGAGCTGCCAGGAGAGTCGATTTATTTATGGCCGGTTCCATATCTTATTATTCATTTACTTTCTCTAACATAGGTTGAATTTTGACATTACTTGTATGGTATAACCTTGTGTCAAATTTTACCCGCTAGTAAGGCCAATGATCGGTTGGTAAGATGTAGCAACCAGCCGTTAATGAACAAAGATCCCTGATATTAAACAAAATTATAAGCTACGCAATAACTAATTATTTATCAAAACGGTTTACTGCGCAGCCAGATGCCAACAAGGGCGCAATAAGTTTTGGCCTGATCTATACCACACTATATTATTTCTTTTTGACAGTTATAATTTTATACGATCAGAGATTTAAAATCACGATCAAATATGTAACATTTTTTCATTGATATAATGCAATGTATAGTAGTTAGTTGCAGAAGGCCTTGAAGTTGTATTAAAAATCATCAATTGCACAGCTACGTTGCTAACGACGACAGTTTGGCGCGAGTCAAGTCCATTGAACAACATTGAAATTTTATTTTCGAAAAGTTTACACTTGTTATTTTTCTTATCAACAACAAAAGATAATCTTGTAATATACAGAGTATATAAGATAAACAATATGATGTTGCATCCAATCATTCTCTGGTACTAAAAATTCTATCTATTGTAAAAATTCGATGAATGTGTTTTTAATACCTATATAAAAATGTAAATGTCTGCAGCAACTCTATTATGCCAATGCATTAGGATAAATATTGAAAAAATAAAGCTGTCAGCATCTTCAGGGTTAAGGAATTTGAAATGTTTTAGATTTAGGTGCCTGAATGTATAAATAGGGAGTCCCTATGTAAATAGTTTCTTTGTGTCCATGTATCCATACCTCTGACATTATTATTACGTGGTACTTAATATAATAATATATATTCAACACATTTGCTCGAAAAATGCATTTACGAAGCCTATACATTGTTCCAACTTCGAAAGTTGCAAATTACGCACCAAACAATGGAACGTGCGGGAAATAGGTACTTAGGCGAAAAAAAGCTATAACAATTCCACCAAGGAGTTTCACATTACGAGAATAGCTCGTGACTATGGTAAGCCCTTTTATTTTTTTGGAATAGGGGGAATACATTTCGTGTAGGTAATAGCGGGCCCTTTGTGGGGATTAGTCCTTACGCAACGAGATTAAACGCCGCACGTTTGTGTGGGACTCTGATAAAGGCGTTCTCAAATACATCACTAAACTTGAACCTGCCGCCTATGCGCCGACGCTTGTGGTTGGAAGAACATGAGTTTTAGAACGTAGTTACACCCATGTTCGTTCGCGTATCAAGGCTTGGGTTACCCTGGGAAGCAGAGTAACTCACTTCACCAACAGAGGTTTAGTTCCACTTCAACCCCAGGTGCAGGTGGACTACTATGGTAAGGCCTTAAGTTCGTCTCGGGCTAACATTCCTATGTCAACTCGTTTATAAAAACCAACTTATCGCACTAGTGTCATAAATAACTATTAAAGCAAATACGATGTCAAGGCACTTTAACAGGATCCTAATGATATTTTTTTTAATAGATAGCGCTGTGTAGGTAAAGCCAGTAAATTTTTGTAGGGTTTGTATACCTATATTAAAACATGATTCATATGCATTCGTATCCCACTGCATAGATTTTCTGTGCTCAGTGGTATATACCTATGTTGACCAGTATGCTTATTATAGGATATAGACATAAAGACGTACAATTGCATATGTTTCTAATGTAGCAGATGTGTTGAAAGTGTCAAAAACTTACCTGATTTTTATTAGAAATTACTCCAGAATGAGACATGGATCATTTTTTGGACATAACCATCGATCACTAATCGATGGACATAACTATAAAATTAATTCGTATATCTATGCGAAATATGTATTACAAAACAGAAATTAGCTTTTGGTGTCCTATAGATCATCGTAGGTATAAAACGATTTTATTTAAGATATACTAAAAAATATATGGATAGCTAGTCAAATATTCCTTCATATTTTTCTACATAATCTTGTAAATGATATGCGATTGTATTTTATTTGGGATAAAAATGTCTTCCTTGATTATATATCTATCCCAATGAAAAATGAATTTACTGCCAATATACCAATTAATGGATCAAATAATTATTAGTATTTAAAATTGGTGGCCTTTTTCAGATAAAAATAATAAATGAGTAATAGAAATTACCTACAATCGCCTAATAAAGAAACGTAGATCCAAAAAGACCTTAAATACTTTAACCATATTGAGTTAGAGTAAGCTTGTAGGCTTCTTTAAGATTCTTATCTAAACTGAAACATCGCCTAATTCAGTATGACTAAAATCGACATTTCCAGAAGAAGTCACAAGTGCCTATTTATTGCTCTTTAATTTTGATAAAAACAATTTTTTTGTTTTTATCAAAACACAAGATAAGGACTTCTGGTGCCCTCTAGAATAGTATAAATTGCACTGTTTAGTTACATTTTTTTACTGGCCGATTGTTATTTTTGGTAATTTTCTATCATGGCTCATTGTTAATAATCAAAATTTTGGTAAAATAATTGCATATCAGTGGTATCACAGACCAAAACATATCTGATACAGACCTGTATATTATAAAATAAAACAAATGCTTATATAAAATAACATACTATCGCATGTCATATCTTTCGAACTTTCTAACCTTCAGATAAATGTAACCTACATAATTAATAAGAAAATAATTGTAAAAATAGATTAGAAATCACATCACTTTTAGTCACAATTTTTAAATGTAAGACATAGAAAACATTATATTCTGCATTGTTGCGAATAATGCTATGTTAGTGAACAGCAAAATTTATTATATTTATATTTATCTGTATGTCTTTCAAGACCACGGGCCATAAAAATGGCCCGGACTTTTGGAGGGCTTGCGTGGGGCCATGGGGAGGCCAACACGTAGAGGCCCCTTGACAAATTTAATGTAAATATGTGGCGTGACACTGACCGGCGATTATCCCTGTCTACACCATAGAATAATGCACCCAAGGACAAGCCCCGGCCAGTGTAGGACTATTGTGGGAAATGAAGACAAAAAGTACCGGGCTATTGGGGTGAACTATTAGTGGTACTAGCGGTCTGGGAATATGGGGACTATGGCGTCTGCCCGTCGCAATGTTCGGGGAACATGAACATATTTATATTATTATTCTTTGAAATATATTGTGGATTTAATAAAAAATGTTTTAATGTCTTTGTTAATTTTATTTCATTAAGTAAATATAGGATAATCCTAAATTAGCTTACTTTTTTTGGAAGGGCAAAACCCGATTACAAGAATCACAAATTTAACATATTTACTTTAATTAGGTAAGGTATCATCATTTGGACATTAATTTTCGATGTTGGTATCTGTGCAGATGACAATAAATAGACTTATTAGCAGGTGACTACCTAAGTAATATAAATCAGACTTTATATTATAATGTGTATAAAAAAGTGATTCCGAAAAGCTCCTAAATCCTAACGGTCTTATTCATATTGAGTTAGAGTAACTTTGAAGACTTCTTTACGGTTCTTAAAGAATACTTCAAACTTAATTTAACTCAGATGAATAAGACCATATATAAACAGACAGTGCCACAGGTCCATTCTTTTTTGTGCTTTTTGACGTTTTACAAATAACGATTACATTGCAATTTTTTATTCTTATTAAGAATTCTGTTATGTTTTTTAAATGATGAGATCGGACATATTTTTTGAATATTAAATGATCCAAAAGCCTGAGAACGTAGTTTATATGGTTACAGTATAAGTTCGCGTTTGTCAATTATCTCGCGCGATTCCGAGCGGAGATATAGTCCAACATAGGGTATAGAGAGAGTATTAAATTATTGTTACATACCGACAAAGAAATGCACACCTGGTTTATTAACTTTCCCCGCATTTGGATTTCTTTTGTGTTTAAAATTTGCAGTTAGACAATAGCCTATTGTTATTGTTTTCGTTTATGGCCGTTCGCAGGAACAATTAAGCAGGTGTGCAGATTACATTTTTTTGGAAAAACTCAGTCCACGCAGTCGATTGTTGTATTGTACAGTTTACTATAAAACAATGAGGGGTGGAGCAATCTAGCGAGAACCACGATCAAAGCAAGACGAGTACATTCGATAAGCGATATAGTGACGGACTTTGCGCGTGTTATTGAACCGTGCAGTTTGTTATGGTTGTATCCAGTTTATATTTGCACCTGTTTTATACGTGTTTGTATAGTTCTAATAAATTCTATAGTAATTCCAACGGCATTTTAATTCGAGTCCTGTGGCTCGTAACATTGTTGTAATTTTACAGAATGACTTGTGGTTCCATATAGTCGTCAATGTTTCAGGAGTCATAGTTACATTTCGTACTAGTCGATTTCCAATACTTATATTCTTCTCCCATGCTATCAAAACTAAATACCATAAAATATTGTATGTGTGAGTAAGGTAAGAATAAATAAATACAAGGTAATGAAACAGAATTTTAAGACAAATTTTATTGACACAGGATATTCTTAATACCTAAGTCAGATGTATCAAGTCTTACTTAAACACTGTATAATTGACATTATTACATATTCATAAATAATTTCTAATACAAACTAGACAAAGGTGGAAATGCATTTTGCTTACTAACAACAACTTTCTTATGTTGGTATGAGATATAACCTTTTATTTTCCCATCAAAAATCAAATTCGCTACAATGCATTGTGTTTCATCTGAATCCACGTCATCTTGCCCCATCAACTGTAATGCTGCTTGGAAACTAGCAATATCAATCAGATGATTTTTCTCAGACAAGTAAACTTTCCTAAACAAATTTCTATATGCTGAAATTTTCAATTTTTCAACTATCAAGTAAATACCAGCCCTTATAAAGAATATTTCGTGTTGTTCCATTACTCTATCAATACCTCGTAGGTCGCCATTCTTAACCACCGAAACTAAATCCCAGAATTGCATTAGATCATATTTCTCTAACAAATGCTTAGCTGGCATAAAGCCTAGCAACATTTTTACTGGCACTAAATATGTAAGTATTAACCTCTTATTTTTGTTGCTTTTTCTATGACAATTCTCAAAAGCGAATGATAGAAATTCATCAGCTAACCGATAATCTGAATCAAACATTGCTTTACGTCCAACGAAATATCTATAAGTTATTTGTTGAGCAAGTGGGAACAGATCTTTGAATGGAGAGGAGTCAATTGCTCTAATCAATGGTTTGCATAGATGCAACTTGTTGATTCTAAAGTAAACTTTGAGCAATTGGTTGACAAGACTCAACATGCCAAGTCTCTTTGTGTCCGAGTCAGATGACCTGTTATCAGCCGCACAAACTCTGAAACAAGCTAGTAGACTCTCCGCTGCTTTTTCTAGAATTTTTCCGTTACTTTGAGCTGAAAGTAAAATTGATGATTGTAAGCACGACAGTGAGAATATACAATAACTTGCCAAGAAACATAATTGGGGAAGTAAATTTTAATTTATTCAAGAAAAAGTTACGTGAATGGTTAATGGGGCACGACAGTGAGAATATACAATAACTTGCCAAGAAACATAATTGGGGAAGTAAATTTTAATTTATTCAAGAAAAAGTTACGTGAATGGTTAATGGGTAAAGATTTAACAGAGTTGAGAGTATTTTAAAGGATAAAAACCCTTAATAATAATAATAATAACCCTACACTCCCTGCCGAAGGACGTCATCTTTTTATATTTTTTTAATGTCTATTTTCTATACAATATGTATATGTATTAAAAAAATTAAGAGAACAAATAAATATACATATCTAATAATAATTATAAGTACATTATTAACATAATAAGATGCATCCTATTGCATCACTAACTAAATTAATTTATAGACATTTTATGTACAATTAATTCTATAAAAACATGTTTACAATTTGGACTTTCTCCTCGAAAACACTACAATTATATGAATCTAAATGATGCGGAATTTCACGCCACCATCAGGTTTTTATACCATGTTTTAAGCAAATAAATGTATTGAATTGACATGAATGAGAAATGGTATTAAAGATAAAAATATGTCTCATAATATTACTTTAGAAATTTTATTTTATTATATGCACATTATATTAATCTCTTCACAATAGCTCTATGAGCTCCTTAAAATACAATGTTTTTCATAATCATATTTTTAATGTAATTATTAAAAACATTTTAATGGATCAATAAACCTCATAAGTAAGGTAGTATAGTTCAGGCCCCAGTAATATAATGCAACATATAGATTAGTAAGGCATCATTATAACATGTAAATGATTTTTAAGAAACATTAGCAGCCGGGTGGTAATGCATTTGCCCGACTGGATGGATATCACCCCAGGTCTAGAGTATGCCATCATAACAGCTTTGAGTTTTGTTCCGACGGCATCAGCGGCCAGGTTCCAGTTTCTCCTTCAAAGCCGGCAGCACATTGGCAGCACCTCTGATATTAATAATGTCCATAGGCAATGGTAATCACCTTCCATTTACAGTTGGGCCAACAGCCTGTCTGCTGTGCTTCAGCAATAACAAATAAAAACAATATTTTTGAAAAAAAATATCTCAGAATAGTAAATAAAAACATTTTTTCTTAATTATTAGAACTATTCAATTAATAACAAATTTTTATAAAAAGTTACAATCATAAAAAGATAGGGCCCACAGCATAAGGTTGCTTAAATTTATTTGAGAAACACAAAACATATTTAACACCCTTAAATACAATTAGTGTCTTGCACTATGCAAAATTTGCCACTAAATATGTTTAAGGAACTGTCCCTATGTTTTGTGTAAAACATATTTTGGCAGTTTCATATGATTTAACTTGTTTTATTTAAAGGCGATCATTATGCAAATGGGCCTAAAAATTGTTCCATTTGCTGTTCTGAAAATGATGGTTTGTTCTCTATGGCAATAGAGATTACAAGAACCTATATGCTTGAACATGTATCTATGTAGGAACTCTTCAGCTTTATTATTATAATAAAATCAACCTACGGTTACAAGCCTCTGCTTTTTGAGCAACCAATCTCAGATCCAAGCAAACAGTGTACATAAGCGGCAGACTCCAGTTTTCTTCTCTTTGTGTCTGCAGCAGTTTTACAACAGAGGCCACACATGCACTTTGATGATGGTAAGCCTCTGTGTAGTCCTTCACACACAACGCCTGAAATTTTAAATAAAATAAATAATAAAGATAATGTTGGTAGGGTTGACTTTCGAATTTCGCACCCGAATTGGGGGTTGCTGGTGTTGAGGGGGGGACAGGAGTCATGGGCAAGCATGTATAAAGTTCAGGGTGCAAAATTTTAAAGTCTACCCTTCTTTTTAACAATAATTTTAAGTGAAGGTATCAATGAAAAGTATGTCTGAAAGGTAAACCTAAGTAAAGCCTGCATTCAAGAACAACAATCATTAAAATATACTCTCAGATTTGCATTATCATAAAAATATCTGCAGTTAAACTTTAGCTCAGTGGTCACTTAATTTTGTCTTGTGATATTGTGACACTGGTGACCAGACTATTCTGGCACTCACCAGCTGCTCCCACAGGACCATCGATTCACCTATTGGGTTGCACTTTCATTTAAAGTCTAAACTAACCTAAGTCACTAATTGCAACTTTCGACAAGCCAAACGAGCATACCATGGCAGCGGTCAGTGAGTGTCACAACCTATTTGTAACCATTGTCACAATATATAAGCAAAAAAACTATTTTCACATTGAAAACTTGTTTACTAAACTCAAAAACAATTTTAATGTTTATGTATTCAGCATGTGTATTCCTTCCTAACGACAAATTAAAGTATGTTATCAACAAAACTGACAAAACATTGTTTATCTAATATATTTTTGTTTTTCTTTTTCATAACTTGTTTCCTACTTCAAATAATACAGGTCTAGTGGTTATATAAAAGGCTTTTGAATACCCCTCAACTCAAATTATCCTTAATGTCATGCTACTCTGGGCCAAAATGCAGCCACATCTGCAATAGTTTCGGGTTGGGTTTACATATATGTCCCCGGATGATTTCCTGGATGATTGTAATGGTTAATGTGTTTAGGAATATATTTAAGACTTATTTATAACAACTGGAATTGGTTTTGAGTGGAAAAAATACATATTCAATTAATTATTGAAGTTTGAAATTCACGACAATGGTCTGGTAATTTTGTCGCCGAGACGTTTTTTTACGTTTTTTGACAGGATTTATTTAAATAGGAGACTGTATGTATCCAAAAATTTAAATATGTGGAGTTTTAAACAGTCGGTTAGGTTAGGTTTTGTGTAGACCAGAACCGACTGGTAACCATTCACTATTTATCTTATATATAAGTGAAAATCAGAAGTGAGGTTAGATTAACAAAAACATTAATAACTCAGGAACTATACATTTCCGCCACATAGGAGTTGCAGAAGGAGTAAGGTTTCCTCCCCCCCCCCCCTCCCCTCCATTACTTATGATTCCGCGGACATATATGTAAACCACACCCCGCATTAGGAATATAGTCACATTATATTTTTAACCTTGTACCTTAACACATAGCAGATGAGAGATGATAATCTCATCAAGTGGTGAGATGCAGTTTCCTTCGACCAATGATGCTATGTCGCTGGACCTTAAGTTTTTGTTGGCAATATGTTCATCTCGTAGGGATAGCAGCCGCGATAATATATCTCCCTGAGCTGTTCTGTAGACATGTTCTACAAACTGTATGTATTGGTTTAATGTGCCGGTTATCATGGACATTTTATACAACCCAGTATATAATTAATATTTTGCTAAAATATTTGAACACTGTTACCGGGATTGCAATTTAATAGAGTAGTAATTAAGTAGAACTATTATTATCAAACACAATTTTATACAATTACATATACAGTTTTTAATGTTGTTCAATGTTCATAATCATAATTATATTATTATTTATTTATTAATCTGAAAAAGTAAAAG
Source organism: Dendrolimus pini (assembly GCA_949752895.1). NCBI lineage: Eukaryota > Metazoa > Arthropoda > Insecta > Lepidoptera > Lasiocampidae > Dendrolimus > Dendrolimus pini. The sequence continues at coordinate 18,414,835 of OX457132.1, read as the reverse complement.
TATGCATTTACAACTACGCAAACGTCACCAGCACATTGACATTTAATTTTGAATTAGGCGTGAGGCCAGTGTTTCCAGATTACCATGTCAATTAACCCCAATTTTTTGTTAAAATCCCCAAATATAAGCTTTTTGAGAAAAAAACCCACCCCAAATATAAGCTTTTTGAGAAAAAAACCCAAAACAGTTTTTATTTATTTTAAAGGAGAAATAAAAAAGCAAACTACCGTCGTAGCGAAAACGTCACTAATGACGTCATAATTTTAGCTCACCGGAGGGGGGGGGGAGGGTAACAACGACCCGTGTCAATGGGTGGGTTAAATAACCGTTCCACTTGAGTTTACGATTGTGACGCCAGCAAATAAGTGGAAGGGGAAAAACCGCAGTTGTGAACGTAGTCGTTGTGAGTCTAACGGAAAGTAGCCTATAAGATACGACGCATACGAGTAGAAACGGCATAATAAATAACATTAATAATGTAAATGAACGAACGAATGAATTGAATTATTAAAATGAACTATTGAATTGAAGTATGATTCACTAGTAGAGTATAATTCTAAGATAAAGTAATAATACCGAATTATAACTTAGATTTAATAATTGTAGTGATGAGAACTTGTTTGTAGATTAATTATTAATACTTAAAATATCGCCAAAAATTTCTCACAACAAAATATTTCCCCCCGAATGTCCACCCAAAGAATCTTTTCCCCAAATCTCCCCCCCGACGTCAAAAAATCACCGAATTTACAGGTGATCCCCCCCATCTGGTAACACTGCGTGAGGCTTTTTTTTTTTTTTGAGGCGAGTGAATATGCTGACCGATTTACGCACTCTCTGGGCCGTCACTAGGAAACGGCACGCATCCATCGGGGGCGATAACGCTAGCAATAGTATGCTTTGTTTGCGCTCCGTCCGCGATGGCGTGACACAGAGGAGTGTGGAAGACTCAGAGTGATGCCGCACGGGCGAGCAACCTCAATATCCACTAAAAACCCCCTCCTCCCTGTCGACCCTGCGCTTTGTTTGTGTTGGAAAGTCTGAGATGTAGAACATAGTTACTCAACAGACGATCCAGCGCAATAAAGTGCCTGGAGTGTGCCCTGGGAGAACACACCCCACTTCGAAACGGGGGCAGATGAATCCCTTGCGTTGTCTAGTAGCATGCGTGAGGCAGGGCCAGATCCAGGGCTAGATTTGGGGAAGCTGACAACGATAGCATAAAATTTAAAAAATATAGTATTTGTAAAAAAATATAGTACACTTTATTATTTTGAATTAAAAATACCTAAACATTAAATTATAGTACGAAATCCAACCCTGAACTGTTCTCAAGTGTTCTATTAATTACTATTTTTCTCTCGTTCTATCTAAGCAAATCGTTATTAAGCTAAAAACCTATTAATTTATTTATATCTGTGTCTCATTTACACTTCAAGAACTTATATGGGCAAGAACGAGACGCACCTAATAATTATAAGGTAACAAAATTTAAAGCATTTAAGATGCGCATTACGGGACGCGTGAGACGCGTCCGGAAACAATGTGCACGCCAAGAATCGGACGCGGCGTTTGTGTTGCCAATTTTTCTTAGAGAAAACATGCTATATTAACTCACTTAAGTGTTAGATTGGCGCGAATTTGTAAAAAGCGCTGAAAATTACTGAAATTATATGTGAACCAATTTAGCAAAATTTCACTGAATAACCAATGCTACTCAAACTGCGACTTTCGACCTCGCAGACGCATGAAGATATATATAGACAAAACCTTTTTGTTACAATAAGATTCCTGCCAGTTAACTTTTAAAGCTTTTCCACATTCTTGCGAGAATGTCTGCGAGATCTTGGAGCTGAGAAGGCAAGAAGTTCTCGCGAGAACTCTATGCCAGTGTAATGTAAGCTTTACCGCAAGCCGCATAAAGAAAATTCTTTCCAATAAAAACTAAAAAATAACAGTATGTTATTTAATAACAGATAATCAATGCTGTTATTTTTGGATAACAGTAACAGGAGTAACAGATAATTAAATTAACCTGTTATACACCTCTATTTTGAATATCAGTTTGATGTTTTTAATTTTTTTATTATTCCACGCGGACGAAGTCGCAGGCAGAAGCTAGTACTTATTTTAATATTAATTTATTTTATGGCGGCTCCACATTAGTGGCGTGTATTAACGGCGTGAATTCACGCGGTGAATGTTTTAAGAAGAAGTGTAAGGTTATGTGTTTTTGTGAGAAATGTGAACTGTATAGTCAGATGTGATCTTTCGAGTTTTCACAAGAACTCCATTGAATGGCGTCGGTTGTAGCCTGCAATACAACTGCGCTACTATACGAAGACCTATTAATTAACATGTTTCCGACTGAAAGACTTTGATTCTATGGTCATGAATAAATTAATAATAAAAAATAATATAACCAAGAGAGTTTTTGGCGGGAACTGAAAGGAGACGTTGTGCTGTGCAGTTTTATTTTCTAAAAATGTGTATAATTACTCTAAAATGAACAATAGTTGCAGGATATTGATAGTTTTTGAGTAGAAATTATGTGTTTTTGTGAGAAATGTGAACTGTATAGTCAGATGTGATCTTTCGAGTTTTCACAAGAACTCCATTGAATGGCGTCGGTTGTAGCCTGCAATACAACTGCGCTACTATACGAAGACTTATTAATTAACATGTTTCCGACTCAAAGACTTTGATTCTATGGTCATGAATAAATTAATAAAAAATATACCTAAAAAGTAAATCTATCTATCTATCTATGTATCCCACATTACATTTTCAGAGTGATGTTGCTCTAAAAATTGCATTTCTGTTTCATTGTCCCAAATGTTACGCTGCTGCGATGCCATATTTATAACAACTGCACGCGTCCGTACGCAGCTGTAGTCAGGAGAGAACTGGCACGGCACCGTGAATATGGATGTGACCGCGTGAACACCGCGCGAACGACGCGCGAACCCTTTGTCACGGGACAAAATACCGCCTCCGATCGGGGAACAGGCGCGAACGCGCGGGAATTCCGCGAATACTTTCCATATTCACGTTCACGCCTGCTCACAGAGCTTCACGGCACTAATCTGGAGCCGCCATTAAATAATTTCGTTTATTTTGGCCAATAGACTAATATTAAGGAGGTGTTCTGTTTTTTTATTTTATGGCTTGGCAACTAGACTCCAAAGTCTTTAAAAAAGGTCAAAATGGTAAAAATCCAAGACTGAACTTAAAGATGCTTTAAGGTCTTGAAATCAAGCCATAAAATATTTTTGTAATGCGTTTATAGCTTTGCATAAAAGAATTTTTTTTATTTTTTTTTATTGGATTTTATGGCTTGGTTTCTAGAGTAAAATAAAAATAAAATCTAATTAAAGTAAGGGATGTAACATCGCTCTTAAAAAAAATCGATGTTAATAATATCGGTGTTTATGATCGATATATCGATGTTTATGAACGATTTTTTAATCACGTTTACATAAACTTTTGACCCTTGTTCCTGCGATGAAAATGAAATATCGTTTTTTTAACATCAATGTATCACCCAAACTACTTTAGCAAATCTTGCTTACACTAACATCATCCTTTTACACCACTGTCACTCCATCTTTCAAAGAAATACCACACACACTTCTCAATGCTCTCATTCCTACTAATTACTATGTTTATTCTATTTATATGTGTTTTGCCTTACCCAACATTCACTTACTATATACATACTTACTAACAGCGTACCCACACACTAACACACCCCTATCACCATTTCAAATAAATGAACATCTAAGAAAATTGTCATTTTTGATAGAAATGTTTTTTTTAATATAATTTATTCATGACCATAGAATCAAAGTCTTTCAGTCGGAAACATGTTAATTAATAGGTCTTCGTATAGTAGCGCAGTTGTATTGCAGGCTACAACCGACGCCATTCAATGGAGTTCTTGTGAAAACTCGAAAGATCACATCTGACTATACAGTTCACATTTCTCACAAAAACACATAATTTCTACTCAAAAACTATCAATATCCTGCAACTATTGTTCATTTTAGAGTATTTATACACATTTTTAGAAAATAAAACTGCACAGCACAACGTCTCCTTTCAGTTCCCGCCAAAAACTCCTGATAGAAATGAAAGAAATAGGTATTGCCAATAATAATTTATAATCAACTTATAGATTACAAATTATTATTGGCAATAAAAAATATATATAATGGAAATCTGTGTAGATCACAGATAGAGCGCAAGATGTCGCGTTATGTCTATGTATGTAAGATAAAACGTCGTTCTTGAACAACGATGTATCGTTGATGTTTTGGTTTCAACATCGATGTTAAGATATCGACTTTTATGATACATCGATGTTTTATTTGCATCCCTAAGTGAAGTTGTGCACGCAGTAGCGATGCGCAAACTAAATCACCAATGAGATCAGTGATTTATAAATCTTTTTTCTTGAAAGATTTAAATCTTAAAATCACTCTTTTAAATCTTTAACTCTTTTAAATCTTTGGTTTCGAATGACATAATTCATTCATTTGACCGGGTTTAAGCTTTAAAGTAACGCTAGAGAGTCTAATTTACTGTCTATCATCATTGTATTTCTTAGAGTATGCATGTTATCTCATTTCAATTCACAATATCCTGTATCTACTGTCTCAAACTACATTCAAGTATCTGATTTGTTACTTTTCATCATTCCATGTGACTAAAATCAATCTTAACGTAGTGAGTTAAAGATGTATTTCTAAAATCAAAGATTTAAAGAGTGATTTCGAATTTTGAAAGATTATACATCTTTTAAATCAATCACTCCTGAGTTACACATCTTTAGCACGCAGTGGTGGACGACGTGAACACTGCGCGTTGAAATTTATTGAATCAAATTGAATATTGTTTCTAAAATGGAAGAGAACGTTGCTTTAGATTCAAGTAAACAGAAAAAGTTTGTCAAATCTATCAAAGGTATCAAAAAACTTATACAGGTAATACATGAGATTGTAATTATTGATTTGTTTCAGTGTAGAGGTTATGTTTTTATTGTTAGTATTTCTTTTTCTATAGAAAAATGAACAAAAGGCTGCTGTTGAAAAACCTTTAGTTAACCTTAAAGGTAAGGAAGATGTGGTACAAGAAGGAAAGAAGATTAAAAAGAGGAAATTCCCTAGAGGTCTTGTATATTTGTCTCATATTCCTCATGGTTTTTATGAGGTTAGTTTTGGTTTTTTTTTAATACTCATATTATTTATGATTTACTATGTTTATCTTAACGTATTCAACTTCTGTAGTCTCTTGCTACTCTTTTTAGATTTTTATGTCTGGTTTGCACTTCTACTTTCTATATTATTCTATTGTGACACCACAGATAAATATCATGTTTTTAACTTCCTTTTTCGTATGTTTAGAAGCATGACTAGTTTGTATTCTAGTAAAGTATTTAATATCACTGTTATCACACCTTACTTTACAGCATCAAATGACACAATACTTCAAACAGTTTGGTGTTGTTACCAATGCAAGAGTCATAAGATCCAAACGCACTGGCAGGTCTAAAGGTTTTGCATTTGTAGAATTCAAAGAGCCATCTGTAGCTGAAATAGTAGCTGAGACTATGAACAATTATTTGATGGGGAAAAGGTTAATCAAAGGTATTTATGTGTTTAAATTTGAAGTAAGAATTTAATTCAGTCTTGAGAGTAATTTGAGCATAGATATAAAAAAAAATTCATGGCACCCAGTAGTCTTAAATATTCAAAGATGTATGCATTTGCTTTTGCCATTTTCCTATTGATATTAGAGATGGGTAGTGGTTCAAATAAATATAGGTCATAGACATTAAGCACTAAACAGGCATATTTGGTGGCCTCTGTGGTTGAGTGGGCTAAGCCTTGTGCTATGGTATATTTTGGAAACAAATTTTCTGTGTTATTTACAATGGTTTGTGTGTCTGAGATTGGACCCTGAGTAGTACCTTATATATTATCTATAACACAAGCATAACTTGCTTTATTTGGAGATATATGTGTGTTTGTCTGCCAATTATTTATTTATATATAGCAGCATAAACCCATAGAAATGATAGTGTAAGAAAAATTTAATCGAAAATATATCTTCATAAAGACATTATTGTAAGTCTGTTCTAGCATTTGAAAACCTCAATATGCACTTTGGCTACCAGTAATTTCTTTAATATTTCAGCTGCTTACATACCTCCTGAGAAGCAAAGGCGCAAAGCTATGCGTAAACATTGGAATGATATTAACAATCCAGCCAACAACCTTAGAATGGAAATGAAAAAGGTTGTATAGTTGAACTAGCATTAATTCAATTGAATAGTGAAATGAAATAATTAATGTAAAATGACATTTTGGTCGCCATTTCTTTGAAATGCTTACAATCACAAAATATAAATTCATTTTCAAACATATTTTATTTGACTAACTGGAGCATATGTTCGGATAAGTTGAAATTAGGTTCACTTTCTATTGTTTTAAAGACAAGAAACTACCCAGCAACAATCTAGCTAAAATTTTTGTACTTACTCAGTACTTTTTCTGACATAATATGCATTGGTATGGATGGCAAGGAAAATATCTGAAGAAAAGCTGCAAATAAGATTATTTAAGTGTAAAGCTCTACAGCCTGCCTCGGGTATGTGTGACAGGTATTTCATCCATTTCCCTTAAAAATAGGAAGTGGTATGTTTATGGCCTGATACATTTTATTGCAAACAAGTCAGAATGCCTTCTGCAAGTATAGATTCTATCCGTGATTACAAATAAAATTTAAAAACTTCGTTTAAAAAAACCGACTTCAAAAACTAAAAAACTAAAATGTATAAAATAACTTATTTCTAAAGCTATTATTATTAATATATATTATCTAAAACATCTTAAAGTCGGTGCTTAGTAATTTTCAAAATATAGTAATTTTTATGTTTTGCTTTGCACCGACTTCAAGATGTGTTAGATAATATATATTAATAATAATAGCTTTAGAAATAAGTTATTTTATACATTTTAGTTTTTTAGTTATTGAAGTCGGTTTTTTTAAACGAAGTTTTTAAATTTTATTTGTTACTTTTTAGTGTCTAGCTATGTATGGGTGGACCTACAAATGGTGCCGCGCTTCTTAAAAAATATAGGTCCTAAGAACCCGGAACAAAAATTTTTTCGTAAAATGAAAACTACTGGGCCAAACTATGTCAAATTTTTAGGGGACCACATGGCAGCTATTCCGCGTCGAACAAAAAAAGAATCACGTAAATCGAATCATAAATCTCAGAGTAATTGGTGTACATATGGAACGGAGTGAAAATTATTTTCATGAAAAATGTTCATAAAATGAAAACTACTGGGCCAAACTATGTCAAATTTTTAGGGGACCACATGGCAGCTATTCTGCGTCGAACAAAAAAAGAATCACGTAAATCGGATCATAAATGACGGAGTAATCGGCGAACATATGGAACGGAGTGAAAATTATTTCCATGAAAAATGTCCATAAAATGAAAACTACTGGGCCAAACTATGTAAAATTTTTAGGGGACCAATTGGAAGCTATTCCGCGTCGAACAAAAAAAGAATCACGTAAATCGGATCATAAATGACGGAGTAATCGGCGAACATACATAAAAAAAAAGGAAAAAAAAAAAAAAAAGATTCCGACGAATTGAGAACCTCCTCCTTTTTTCGAAGTCGGGTAAATATTGTTACAACTCAGATCCCGACAAAAACAAAATCCACCTGCATATCTGAAACAAAGCACATTAGTTCAAATGCCGACGGGTAATAACCCGTCAGCATTTGAACGAATAACATTGAAACTGTTGTAATTCTTTTATGGTCATCTTCTTTTGTTTACTTATTGGCATACGGCTTATTATTGTATTGTACTCATTAGCCAGGTGGTACGGATTTTAAAGTACAAGCTGATTCTAGGAAATTCGGTCCACATTACCAGGCGGACATATTGCATTTGTGCAGTATAAAACAATGGCCCGATTGAGGGAGGGGTCAGTTGAGCGAGAACCACGATCGAAGCGAGACGTGTGTACTACAATTGATAATTCTTAGTGACAGACTTTGCACGTTTTATTGAATTACGATCTTCTGCATTACATTTGGATTTGTTGTGTTCGGTTGTATTTGTACCTGTGTTATGCGTGTTTGTATAGTTCTACTAAACTCTATAATAATTTCAGCGGCATTTTAATTCGAGTCCCGCAACTCATCAGTATTGTTCGAGACTAATATATAAGTAATTCTAATAACTTCGAATTAATCAATCTAGATGAATATTCCAGACAGTTTTTTTGTAGTCCACCAAAGGGCTTTGATATGTGATTAATAAAATCTAACTATTATTATAACTTTATTTACAGAAATTTAACGCAAATAAAGATGAACAAGGTGAATTAAAAAGAGCAAGGAAGTTGCTGTCAAAGTAAGTTTTTCTTATAAATTTTATTTGAGCTTTCTTATCACAGGTAAAATTCAGATTTATAATGTTAAGCCACTATTAACCTGATTATAACCAGATGTTTAGCTGAAAGAGATTACATAGATTTTTTTGTTTCTAGCCTTAACAAAACAAAGAAGAGACTAAAAGAGATTGGTGTGAATTATGATTTCTTTATGCCAGTCGACATACCTGAAGCAATATTAGAAACAATGATAAAGATTGAAAAAGTTGAAGAAAATTCACCGGAAGATAAAGATCAAAAAGTAATAGCAAAGAAAAATAAGAAAATAAAGGCAGAGAATTCTAAAGAGGAGACTAAAAAACTAAACATTGAACTGGCAAAAGCATCAAAGTTACGAAATATGGAGGTAAAGAAAAAGGAAGACAGTAAAGTCAAAGACACTAATAATAAGAAAGTTGAAGAAACACAAAAGAAAGGTAAAAACAAAGAACAGAAGTCAAAACTGGCTCTGGATGATAATAAAAAACAGCAGAAAAGTAAAGAACGTAAATTAAATGATTCTGGTATTAAGCCTATGGGAGATTTTGTTAAAGTTGGACAGTCTGATGATGATGATAGTTCATTAGAGTTTGATTCTGATGAATATGAAAAGATGATGGGCTCTGATGATGAGTTTGATTCAGATGATCATAGTGATGATTCTGAGGGTGATGAATATGTAGACGATGAAAGTCAAAAAGAAGCGGAAAGGTAAATACGGAAAAAACTAATTCTTTTGGCATTTTAAATTATTCTTGTAATCAATGTAAATTAGTAGTAAATTATATACCATTACTGTATTGTGATAGGTTATTTATGTTAAATCTTGGTATTTGTATTAACAGTTATAAAAAGGTAGAGATTGTATTATATCTAGATTTTAAACTTTACAGTTTTTTTTGGGAAAATCATATTATTAACATTTATTATATTTTCAGTTTTGCTATATTGCCTCCTGCAAAAAACAACCTGCAACAGAATAAGAAGCAAAATAAGAAAATGAAAAGGAAAGCAACCCAAAGTAAGTTTTTGTAATGAGTAATGATTTATTATATCATTATATTTTTTATTTAATATAAAACATTCACTTTCCACATCTGTCTGTCTACATATCCATTACTCTTCTTAGCAATGGACTTTTGAGTGTTGTTACCATGTTAGATAATCTTGCAAGGAAGGTTTATAATATATATTGGCTTTTCCACTGCGGCTTCACTCGCGATATATAAAAACCTAATTAAGTTTTATGTAAGTAAAAAACAGCTATCTACTAGGGTTTGACCCCTGGCTAAACCACGAGGAAAACTCTGTGATAATTCTCATAAATTATCATAAAATACATGTTGTAAAAAGTCATAATGTATGTGTGTGTAAAAAGAATAGAATGTAATTTTTCTAATAATTGATTGTAAGATCTAAAAAAGAACCCCAATCTAGGTTAACCTGTGTCTTTTCAACAAAGTTCAAGACACGTTAAAGTGTAGTGATATATTTATCAATGTGTGTGTCAAAAAAATTGTTGCAGATTTTCATGTTAATATGCTTCATTGGTCACGGTTGCAATAATTTACACATATTAATTGTTAGCAATACTCGTGCTGTTCTATACACTTATTTACAGAACCATTAAATATTGTTGTCTATTTATAAAATATTTTTTACAGATCAAGTTTGTTCAATTAAGAAACCCAAGTTTGAGAAAATAAAAAGCCAGAAGCAAATGAAAAAACCAATTAAAGTAAAGAAATAAATATATTTTTATTTTGTCTACAACTCTGAAGTTTTATTATCTACCTCTATCATATAAGTACTTTGGCCATGGGGAGGGACAACGAAAATGCTTAACATGATACTCTGTTTGCTGGCTGCTAGGAGTGGCCATAATGTAAATGAGACATTTAATTAGAAAAAAAAAATACTTTAAAAGAGCTACTTTTATGTCGCTGACAACATTAAATGTGACGCCGCCTGGCCTGAAGGGTTTTGTAACCTTACCCGGAAATTCTTTTAACTGTATTAAGTATTACAACTTGGTAAAAGAGGGGCGAGGATGATTGAGGTATAATGTACTACGTAGATATAATTTAATGGCGACGTTGAAAGACTTGCGTAATTTGCTAAGCAATTAGTATATCCGCACCTTAACTCCTAAACCTACACCCTTATTTAAAGTTATGAAATGAAACAAAGTTTGATACAGGTACCATTTATTGACTATTTTATAGTAACACCAAAAATATTCCTTTTTAATAAGATAAAAATAATTTTCCACCACATATGTACAATCACAACAAAGATCATTAAATCTTATTATCATTAAAACTTATTTCCTTACACTAAAAAAAAAATAATTGAGTCTACAATTTTCACTTAAATAGACTACGAGAACTAAAAAAATCTACAGATGTTACTTAATGCAAAATTACGATGAATCGATAATGCCATTTAGCGGACAAAGTGGAACTAAGCCTGAAACCAACAGAGTACTGGAATAGTTAATTATTGTAGTACTCTTCCATGATATTACACAAGAAATTTTACACAAAACTTAAATGCGTTTTTGAAGTTTGTACAAATGATTGTGTATACTGTATAAGATTCACTAGTGTAGTTGGTAGATTATGTACATAGCTGAGAAGGGCATATTTTATTTATTTATAATTTTATTTCAGGAAAACATGTCCCACAGTATTAATACATATTAAATTACATTATTCAGATTAAAATTAATATACACATATTGAGTTCTCGTCTGGTGCGATCCCGATTCTTAGATTCGTTAGCATCTCTGTCGCACTAGACACTTAGGTGTAATAAAATTAAGTACAGTAAGTAATCGTTGACTGGTTCTACACGCATTTAAGTTTTGCGTACTGTATGAATGGTTGTATTTAAATTAATATACACAAATTATAATGCGATATAAATATATTGGATTATAATTTTTATATGAATATTTTATTAAATTAATTAATTGCAATTGTACAAAAAATAATCGATACAGGCAGCGCGCTCACAACGCCCAAAATGCTTCGTTAGCCGTTCCACAAGGCTACCGCGGTCGTTGTGGTCGTGGCGAAAACGTCACTAATGACGTCATCATTTTCGATCACACAACGACCAATGTCAAGAGGTGGGTAAAATAACCGTTCCACCTGGATTTGCGATTGTAACGCCGAAAAGCAAGTGGAACGGGAAAAATCGAGGTCGTTGTGAGTCTCTAATGGAACATAGCCACGGTAATACTATGCAAAAATAAATCTGCACAAACGTCAAAATTATAATGGCTAAAGCCCGATTTACATGTTCATTATTTAAGCAGTTGGTTAATTTGTGAAAGTAATGAGTCCTTATTATCGGTTGGACAAAAAAAATAGTTTAGTAATGACTTGTCGATTAATAGCCGGTTCCTGTCTTACTTAAAATTTGTTAAAATTGACACAAGCTCTATAGTTAACAAGTAATGTCAAAATTCAACCGAAGGGAGGGCAAGGGAACGAATAGTGAGTTGTAGGATTCGGCCATTAGTAGAAGTCTGTCCAACCGTTGGTAAGGAAGGAGTTTACTCGCTTATTGAACAAAGTAACTAAATACTTAGTTAATACAAATGTAAATCAGGCTAAAACAATAGATTTTTTAATTCCAGTATTTTGTCAGAGGTACTTGCGGAAAATCAGCGCTGGTTGTGAAACTAGCATTATGCTGAGCAAAAGAGCCTTTTTAGGACTCCACAATTAATTGATAGATATATCATCATGTAACACTTTTTGTAACTTGTCCCAAATAAATATTATTTCTTTCTTTCTAGAAATCTAGACTGTCCATTAACCCTATGGTTTCATAACACGTAACATAATAAAAAGACATTCAAAACACATTTATGGTATAGCACACTACAACAATTAAACATGATGCAAGTAAACTCTACATTTGTTTTACACCGACGTAGGGTTTATTATTATATTTATATGGCTTGGCAACTAGGCCTTTAAGCCAGATCTTAGTTTATAATATACATTTAGTTTCTTCGTTTTCTTAAGCCTATGTGTAGCACAGCTGAACTGTAGGTAATCAGCTAGTGCCATTCAACGGAGTTTTTGTGACAACTCAAAAGGCCACATTTTGAGTATACAGTTCACATTTCTCACAAAACACATAATCACTACTCAAAAACTATCAATATCCTACAACTATTCATTTTAGAGTAATTTTACACATTTTTAGAAAATAAAACTGCACAGCACAACATCACCTTTCAGTTCCCGCCAAAAACTCCACGTAGGGTAAATTATATCGCGGGCTTCATAACAAATGGGCGTACAGACAAAAGTGTAGTTTTTCACAAGGGACAAAATCGTGAAAAGAAAACTAGTTGATTGTATAAGGGTGAAATTTGGAATATCCTTCTATTTAAGAGCACTTGCATACCGGTAAGTCTTTCTACATTGTAACATCTATAAATTTGAGTAAACAACAAAAAAATGGAATTTTTGCGTATATGCCCATTTGTTATGAAGCCCTCGATATCATTATTGGCACCTACTCAATTATTGGCATCCTATTAATTTATTTAAAACATACAGATTTTTTATTACTATGGTAGCGATACAATAATAATTAGAGATTTCAAAATATTTGGCTTCTCTCAGTATTCGGCCAAGCTGAATATTCATGGCATTTCCAGGTAAAACATAGTTATTAATAATTTGTGATTAAAACATATATATTTTTGAGTAATATTTGTTTTTTTCTTTCACGATTTAATAATACGGTATTAGTCCGATTACTACGCAATACTTGGCCGTATACTGAATAGAAGCGATATATTCGTGGCATCTCTAATAATATGATATTATTAGATTAACACTTTATTGCTCAGTAAATAAACAATTATAAAAATGCACGATTACAATATTGCCTTTGGAAAACAATTGGCGGCATTATCGCTTAATTTAATGTGTTCCAAGCAACCTCATTTAAAGAATAATTAAACTAATCTAGCGATGTAGGTGGTGCAGAATACTAGATGGAACATAAATACAAATACTTAAAGTACCTTAAAATTACAATTCACATTTATAGGATATATATGTTTATTAATTACAACATAAAAAAATGAAGATTTCTTAATATCTTTAATAAATTGACTAAGTAAGTGCCAATCATTGGGTGCGATGCCAACAATGGTTTACCCTAATTTATTAAAAACAATTTTCTGCATAAATAAATGACATTGTTTTACAAATAATATTAACCACTTAAATTGATCTAATGAATGTACACAGTACATAATTATATAGTTGGGTCATCTATCTTGGATTGGATTTTAAGGAATAACACCAAAATACGGGATCTCCAAGTTAGATGAAATCTTTATTTAACAATATTCATTTTCTTGAAGGTATTTTGACAAACTTGATCATATCATGACAAATTAACATCTACAAAGTAACAATAAATTTCCATACAGTCTATAATCAAATATCGTAGAGTCTAAAGGATTTTCTGCAATTTTTTAGAACGAGCACTATATATTACTAAATGATAACAAATTGCAAAAATACATAAATAAAATCAGTTTTATTTTGTACTCAATTTAATTATTTTCTTATTACACTTTTCAAATATTAATACAACACAATAAATAACTGAACATACCTGTCAAAATACCCCATCCAATGACGTGCGTGGACCGAGTTTACTCTGCTTCATCATTCAAATTAACTATGACCGGTCTCTCGTCATCTTCATCAGCATCCAAACCCGTAAAATCCCATTGCAATTTATCAGTAAGGTTCTCCTTGAACCTTTCAATCATGGTCAACAGGCGTCCGTCAACCTTACTGACATACGCCGTACGAAAGAATTCCCTCAACTTTTTGTACACAAGATTTTTGTTCATGACAATATCGGCCAGAAAATCTTCGGGCATCTCCTCGATTTGGATCTCTATGGTTCTTATGAAATGGAAGAACACGCTTCGGTATTTGTGTATGGCGTCGTCGCAGGAGCATATGAGTATTACGAGATTCTTCCAATGTTCGAAAGCTTCTAAGGAATGACCGATTAAGAAGCAAAGGTATGCGAATTGTAGTTCGCCTATTATGTGGAGGGGCCTGTAATGCAATAAATAATCGGAAAATAAACACAGACTGTATATTGTGTTATGGGTAATATATTGTTACAACCTAGGCAAAGACAAAGTCGAATTCCACCAGCATGTTTGTAAAAAAATACATTTTATTGCCTGTCGGCATTTGAACTAATTCTAATTATTTTATGATCGTCTTCTTTTGTTTACTTATTTATTGGCATACGTTTCTAGAGGACAGTCCATTGTTTTATTGTACCCGTTTATGGCCGCTTGAGGCCGACTCAGTAGCCAGGTGTTTCTGATTAGGTCGACTACGATACGGGCACATTGCATTTGTGCAGTATAAAACAATGGCCTGATTGAGGGAGGGGGCAGTCGAGCGAGAACCACAATCAAAGCGAGTACACACGGTACTACAAATGGGGATTTAATAGTGACGCGTTTTGCGCGTTTTATTGAATTACGACCTTCTACGTCACGTTTGGACTTGTTGTGTTCGTTTATATATGTACCTATGTTATACGTGTTTGTATAGTTCTAATAAACGCGTATAGTAATTCTAACGGCATTTTAATTCGAGTCCCACTAAACTCGTAATAATATGTACAACGGATTACTCTGGGGCCGATCACAGACAGACAGACTGACTGACGGCAAATCAGATTCAGATTCAGCGCATCGAAATACATAAGAATATATAGGTCCGGTCAAAAGTGCAGACCACTTTTGGTAGTCCAGTGTTATTATTTGACTCAAGTCATAAGCATACACATTTTACACCCTTAAGCTAAGCAAATTTTACTTATTGGTAATATATAATGACCACTCTGGGGCCGATCCAAGACACCTAGATCATAGTAAATAACAGAAAGTTTGTTTACGAAATTTACCATGTCAGGAATCGAACCCGGGGCCTCTGTGCTGCAGTGAGGTCGGACCACTAAGGCTTGGCCCACTCAACCAAGGAAGCTGTAAGTAATAATAAAAATGTTCCTTACTCATCATGCTGTGCAATTATGAGTTCCAAAGAGTATGACTGATCTAAATAATGTTTGGTGATTTCCTCAGGTGTTGAACCGGGTGGGTATTTGTCACGTGGTATTTCTGTAAACCTCATTGACATGCCTGTAAATAAAACATCCTAAGATTAGAGCATTATAACATTGAATGTGACTGATTGTGAATTAACTGGAATGAAACATGGAATGTTATGTGAACATCTTCATATTCTGATTTTAGACAAAAATATTTCACCTTCAAAGGCACTTCTTAAAATCGCTTTATAAATTTTTACGAATTACTTAGCAAGTGAATAGTGAAAATCTTACTTATAAACTCTTAATGATAAGAGGTGGCTAAGTAACACTTCAATTTCTGTTGACAATCACCACCCAACATAGCTAAGACACTGTTAATAGGCAAGATAGTGATTTTTATTTGAAGTAGCTGATTGTCACTGAATACGGAAATATGGCTGAATCTGTGTATAAAAAATATATCAGAAAAAAGGCATTAAATTGGAGGTGCTACCTTAGCTAAAGGGCTATTACTCAAGTTCTACAGAAACTACACAGCTTATTATTGTAGTTTTAAGTAGCAAGAAAGTCCTCGGCTTAAAATTAGAGGCATTCTCTAATTTAAATTAGTTTTTAATATACGACTTTCAGCTTTTCTACTTCAAAATGAGTATTTTTTGTATATTTTGACCTTTGAGTTATCAGAAACTGGTTTATTTGTAAGATTTGAATTTATTTAACATGGTTTATAAGCATTTATTTAATTGAAGAGAACTTTAAATGTTAGCATGCTTTGGTATTAAGATACATAAATTTAAAATATCAACAAAATAATATAAGAGGTTGGTTTCAAATTGCTATTATTCTTGGGCCTTATATGGTATTAAGAACCCAGTCATCATCATCATCTTTTATTAATAAATAAATCTTAAAATAAGTTTGGTAAAACTGACCGGGTGCTGGCTTTAAGTCCGGTAACATAGCATCCTCCTTTTCTTCTCGAGTAACTCTTTTAGCTCTTTTTGCATCTGACTGACCAGGAATATTTTCTTGGCTACCCTCTTTAGCAGAGCCTTCTGAATTTCCCTCTTGACTGTCTGTAGAAGATTCTGTTTTAACTCCTTTCGGTCTTTCTTCATCTGTCATTGAGAGGAGTTCGACTGATGCCCTTATCATCCCATTCTCCGGTGATAACTTGCTTGCAAGTTCAGCTGTAAAATTTATAAAAAACGTTATTCTTAAACAATAGCTTTTTTTAACATGTAATATACCCTAACCATGCAGGAACAGAGAAAGACAATAAATCCTGTTGTAAGACGCGACAAAACAACTGATAGCTAGGTGGTAGGGTATTTGTGTGTTTGGATGGCTTTAGTGCCCAGGTTCCAGTATCCCTTAAGAGAGCAGTAGCGCATTTGCAGCACCTTTGGTGATGCAAATGTCTATAGGTGACTTTGCATCAGATAGGATGTCTGCCTGTCTGCTGAACTCATGCAAAAAGCCCCTTTATTCATAATACAAGATTTATAGACTCATTAAAATCAAGTTTCCCCATAAGTTATCACTTCAACATATTAAGTAATATAATTAAGAACCACAGACCTGTTATTTGTGAAGAAAGAAGCTTCCACTTCTGCCATATCTCATAAGGATATGGAGCTAAGTGCCTGTCCAAATTGAATAAGTTGTCTTTCAAGCGTTGAATGCTCTCTTCACTTATTTCATCTTTACTCATGTCCTCTGTCTTTTTATCCCACATTTTTACCAGGAATTGTTTTTTGTGGAAGTAGTGCATGAAACCTGATCTGAATGTTTTATAAATATGGATATGAATCATAATACAACAAATATGGAGATAAATTGATAATTGCATATGGAGATAATATAAATAACTTTGGTCTAATGATAATAATAATTCCTTTATCTCCATATACAACTAAATTACATTTATAATATAAATTCCTCTGCATCATTATTATGTCAGTCTCCACAATCAAACGTTATCCTGGGGCCTGGAACCGACTTGAATACACACAAAAAAATTGCACCAAATCCTGCAACTTAATTTAGTGCCACTTACCTGGTTCAATTATGAATCTAAACCATCCCGAGACCCACTCAAATATACACAAAAAGTTTCCTCAAAATTATGAAACCTGCTTGCAGTGCTACCTACCGGGACCAATTGTTAATCTCATTCATTCTCTAATCCACTTCAGCACACAAAAAAATCATCACAATCAATCTCACTGATTAGGAGTTCAGCGGCACCACTGCCCACCACCTACCTGAACACATACAAAAAATATCATCAAAATTGGTTCAACCATTGTGTACAAAGATTTCAGAAATATAATACATGAACAGAAGAATTTTTTGAATACAGATTTTTAGGATAGACCTTCCTGGACATTCACAACATACCATACTAGTTTTAGCAGAATCCGATCAATGCTTTAGGAATACATTGAGGACAAACATACAAATATTGATTTTTATAGATATATAGATTCTTTATGCCCGAAATCCTTTCAGGTGTGATCAGAACATTTTACCACAGATTTATCAGTCTGATTTGGAAACACATATTGAACAAACATACAAACATTTTTAGACCAGAAACCCTTTTGCGCGTCTCTGATTTGATCGTCTTGAATCTGATCAATGGTTTAGGAGGGCATCGACGACAAACATACAAACATTGATTTCAATTTATAACATTGATGGATAACACTCGATCACCAAAATAAATAATTTAAATATGCACATATGTAATACCTTCTTAGCCAGACGTCGTAAAACAAAAAAATATATGTAAAACACTGTTTTTTATGCTTACAGTGACCTTTAACTAAGCTATGAACTGTGTTACAAGTATACACATGTTTTTATCGATTTAACCTCATGTTATAAAAATAACTCACCTCGGAGCTATGTCTCCTGTGCCTTTGCTAACGGCAGAATAATGGATATAATGTAAACCCGGCGGTATCATCTTTATACCTCGAAAATCTTCATCTGTATTCCAACATTGCATGTCGATGCCAAATTGCGTTTCCAGAGGCACACCGAGGAAAACAAACGTGCCACCTTCAACAAGAAGCTTTTTTGCTGTCTCTTGGTCCATTTTTCACCGGTAACTGCGACGCAAGTCAATAAAATGTGATAAAAATACAAATAATCAATATGTTTACATTCGGTAGGCACTAGGTATCTGAAAACGTCAATTTTATGTCAATTCTTTTGCTAATGTTGTTGTTAAATTTGCCATAGTAGCAGGCAAATAAAATGAATTCTTACAGTCTTGTCAAATAAATTGGCAAGGGAAATGGGAAACGGGAGCATCGAATATTCAAATATTTGATATACTTTACATAAACATTAGTATTTTTTCTGCTTTCAATCGTGAATTCGCTATATCGTAAAAAAGCGCTAACAACGCGTGCGCGAGTGTGTTCGTGTGAAAAAATGGACAAAGAAACTTCTTTGCTGCGGCCGTACCTGCGTTAGTGTTAAACAGATAAACTGTGGCGGAATGCGTTTTATTCAAAGTGTTACAAAATAAACTATAGCTACAATAGTGTATATATATTTACTTACGTTATCTCTCAATATTTAACGTCATTAGCAATGTCGCATCTTAAATAACGCATTAAGCCCAACGACATAACTACATGAAACGGCCCGGCCTGTATAACACTAACACAGATGAAGCGGTTCCTGTATATGATTACATAATATTTACTATTAATATATAAAAATAAAAACTGTCTGCTGTCCGTCCATCTCTTCATCCGTTCATTGCATCCATCTATTCGTCCATCCGCCCAAAACTGCACATTTTTGGAAAATCCTATCACATAGGTACACATCGACATCATCAGAGGTACCCTGGAGAATTCGCATCCTTAAATATCCGATGAAAACAAAGAATCCGTGGATATAGGTTCGCGTGTGAGCGGGCGAATGGAAATTTACATCCTAATTTCCCAAAGGATTACAACGGGTGGCTGATTCGTCAGCTAGGTAGTAAAAATCGAATACTTCAATGTAGAGTGATGAAGATAATTTAAAGTTAAAATATTTTTACTACCTTAGTACTAATTTCGATTACACATAGTTTATTTATATCTAAATATCTATTTACATCTTTGTTTTTATACCTATACTTATATAACTTTTTACCGCTAAGTTAAGACTACGTTGTAATATTTTAGTATAAGTATGTATTAATATCGATAAGTGAAATATATTATAACTTATCTATTTTACTTAACGCTATTGATACATATACTTGACGTGATTTTTGTTGATTCTGGCTCCAACGCCTTTGGCATTGATTTTGCCAATGTCGCCGTAACGAAAAGTGACAGGTGATTTTTTGTAGCAAACTAAAAAAAGAAATTTTGACCGCTACAGTACAGTGTACAATAAGGTTTTCTGTGTACCTGTAGACAGAACAAAACACAATATAAGTTAGACTAGAGATAAATGTTATTATAACAGCAACTATAGTACCTAATTCCAAAGGCATTTTAATTCGAGTCCTGTAGCTCGTAACAATACTTAAAACCGTGTTGATTGACGACAATCTCTTTATTGTCACAAATGCACTTAGAGCATTGTTTGCCCATATTTGATACTTTTAATATTCCGTAGATAATTTAAAACAACACAGCACGACTTAACTGTGCAAATCGCGGCTGACGATAGTGACATTGTGTCGCAAAAGTCCACACACTGCACAATTTCACTCAGCGTTCCATGCGCTTGTGTATGACAGGGTCGTCAAGAGATGTGCGGGTAAGGGGGTTATGTAATGACACGACTTATTGCTTCGAAGATCCGTTTATTACTACTCAATGTTTCATACACACCACAAAATAATACACGCATATAACGCACATACACTATACTGAGCATACAGAGCATAGGTAACATTAAATGCTTATGGTTCCCAGAAGGTCGGCTACGTCACGTCCACCGCCATACTAATCAGTTGTCTGAGGCACCAGCCTACTTTAATTAAAATCGAAATACATCTAGAGTTGTTAAAACTTGCTAATTGCTAGCAACAGCTAGACTAAAGCGCTAGTCGGCTCAGCGGTAGTGGTGCTCGAGACGCGAAATTCGTCACCTGTACAAAATAATTAGGCAAAAAAATCCTGTAATACAAAAATACAGGTGTAGAGCTGTGTTGCCCACTCGACGTCGAAACTCGGAAATTTCGGTGGGAATTTTATTCGAAAAACTATTCGATCGAGTGTGCTCGTTCGTCTGACGAAATTATAAGTGGAAAACAAATCTGTATGGATTGCAGTTATTTTTAGGGTTCCGCAGTCATTTTGGTAAAAAGAAAACCTATAAAGCTGATTTACATTGATCCAGCAACTGACTTCAAAATGTTTAATATTGAAGTCAGTCAGAGTTGGAAGCGCTGTACTTATTATAGTATATTATAGTAGTAAATATATATTATAGTAGTAAATATATATTATAGTAGTAAATATATATTATAGTAGTAAACTCATCTATCCTAGCAGAATGTGGATTCTTGATAGATAGTTACGTTAGTAACTTCAGATCTCTGGTCACTATAATTTGGATAATAGTTTTAAATTGTATTTATTGCACTTGTAACACTTTATGTATATGAAATTAACTTTGCAATGACACTGCCAAAATTTTCTCTGTTATTTTGTTGTTGTAGCTACGCAACCAATTTATTTGAATTGAGAACACATTTTTTTTTCTTTAGGGCCAGCTACAACTCCAACAGTACTGACTTCAAATCAATTTACACGATGCCAGTATGAGGCCAACACTTCCTTCGACTTTCAAGTCAGTCAGCTGGTGTATGTAATGGCTTTTACTTTTTTTGTCATGTCCGTCTGTATTTGTATGTTTATTGTTTATTTTTCTTAGAAATTATTACGTGACTATGGATGTATCTCCTGTGCTCAAAACTGTCCCCAACCATATTTTCAAAAATTCTGATTTACATTAATACTGTTACGAGTTGCGGGACTCGATTTAAAATGCCGTTGGAATTATTATAGAGTTTATTAGAACTATACAAACACGTATAACACAGGTCCAAATTTAACCGAATACAATAAATCCATACGTAGTTCAAAAGGCCGTAATTTAATAAAACGCGCTAGGTTCATAACTATGGTTCCCGATTGTACACACGTCTCACCTTAATCGTGGTTCTCGCTCGACTGCCTCCTCTCTCCATCGGACTGGATCTGGTTTTATACCTTACAAATAAAAATGTGCCCGTATTGTAGTCGACCTAATGCGTAACACCTGGCTAATGACCACAGCCGCAAACGGCTGTAAACCATTACAATAGAACAATGAGTGGTCTCTAGAATCATTAGTAAATGCATTCCAATAAATAAGTAAACAAAAGAAGACGATCATAAAATAATTATAATAAGTTCAAATGCCGACAGGTAATAAAATGAGTTTTTACAGATATGCAGGTGTGAATTTGTTTTTGTCGGCGCCCAGGTCGTAACAATACATTAAGTTGCTACAATATCAATGATCAATGCTGACTATTGTTATCAAGTAGGCACTAGAAAGGAAAAATTCTTAAGATGTATGATTTAGAAAAACCCGGTTGCGGCTTTATATAGGAAGGCGTATTCTATAATTCTGTTGATCCATATATTATGGCGTGGTGGAATCGTGACAAAAAATAAAGGATAGGGATTCACGGAGTATATATAAATAGGAGCTCCAATTTTTTTTCAATTTATGTACATTGTACATACATACACAGCCGTGTGAAGTATCATTAATCAGGTTTAAAAAACATCGATGTTGTTTAGGTCAGTAATGACCATGGACGTAGGTATACTAAGTCCATGCTAATGACTAAATGATAAAGTCACTAATGACTTTTTAAATTGACTAATGACGTTTAAATTGATTTATTAGTCAATTTAAATACTACTTATTAGGATGCAAATATATTAGCTTGTTAAGCCCCAAAAAATATGCCCCCACTTTCAATTTTGAATTATGACGTGTGTATTAAAAAACAGAGACAGAGTCTGTAATGTATTTATTTTTTATTGCAGAGCTCAGTAGATAGACAGACGGCCCACTTCATGGAAAGCGGTTACCATCGCCAATGGACATTTGCAACACCAAAGGTGCTACGAATGCGCTACTGCTCTCTTAAGAGAGACTGGAAACCTGATCACTAATACCGGAACACATATCAAGTTTAGTATGGTGGTATACTCTAGATCAGGGGTGGTGGCCATCCAGTCGGGTAAACTCCCTACCACCTGGCTGTGGGTTGTTTTGTCGCCTCTTACGACAGAACGCCTGACCGCAAGAAATTGTATTCTTTCTCTGTTCCTGCACGGATATATAAAAAGATTTTCAAATAAATTGTTTTAAACCAGATTCCTTTAGTAGTTTAGTTTTGCGGTACATAGAGTAATTTCTATTAAAGGGTTTTATTAATTACGTAGGCAAATCAAAACTGTGCACATTTGTGATATATGTGGTTTTATTTTAGGTTTACCATCTACTTCCATTCAGCTATGATTCAATATGTTTGGCGTAGAGGCTACACTATTGACTTTTGCTGATGTGACTTTTTAGTATTATTTGTTCCCGGTATGGATGTACTATAACTTTTGACTATCATTTATATGTTTATGACACCCTTGCCGTATATAATTATTACACTAGAACTTCGCATAGTACATTCTTTATCTTTCTTCAAATTTCGAAATTTCACAATAATAAATTTCTTCCGTGCAGAAGCTGAGAAAGAATACATTCTCTGCGGCCGGGCGGTCTATCGTAAGAGGCGATAAAATTACCCACAGCCAGATGGCTACCGCCCCTGGTCTAGACTGTGCCACTATAACAACCTTGAATTGTGTTCCGGCCACATTTAAGTCTCCCTTTAGAGAGCAGCTGCATATTGATAGCACCTGAGGACCAACAAATGTCCGTCCATAGGTGACGGTGATCGCTTTCGATGGACCGTCTGCCTCTCTGCTGAAATCGTGCAGTAAAGTATAGAAGTTCAGTGGTAAAGTGTCTCGTTCTAATGGAGGTTCAAAATTTGGTCGAAGGGCATACAAAACTCGACCTATTTTCTGACCAAATAAACATATCATTACAATCACCACGTTCTGTTGGTCGTAATAAACATTCTAGGAGGACCTACACAAAAATATTAATGATATTAAAATCTAACTATTCATCATGGACGCCATCCCAAACTTGACAATTATTATTGCAGTCCTTTCTCTTGAAATTTGTCTTGTTCTGATATTGCTTAGACGGACAAATTACATTTTAAGATTATTTCTAATTGGGCTTCAACTAAAAATCTTTAGCTTGCACAATTTATAAAGCTTGCAAAATTTTAATTGTTAAACGTTCAAATGAATGCAGGTCCAATAAAAAGCCTGAAATATTTATACGAAGTTATATATTAAATATAAATAAAATAAAAATACTATTAAAATGATTCCAACATGCATTATGTACATTCAATCCTTACGCAATGCAAATGACTCTTCGAATATTCCAGATCTAGTTATTGTTAAAATCTGTATATTGTCCCCAGTATAAACATCCCTTTCAGCGGCACTTATAAATACATCTTTTAGAATAGCTGTACCTTTATTCAAATCTATAATATTTTCAATAGCACAAGTCATATTATTTAAACCTATTTGGTTATCCAGTATTGGTTGAATTAATGCTCCAGCAGTACCACTCGCTTTGAACATCGTCCTTTCACAATGCCCTACAACGTCGTAACTGAAGATACAACCCCTCCCACTTTCATCTAACCCAGCTAGTATAGGCAGAACAAAGTACGGAAAGAACCGTTTGTAATATAAGATTGTCGTTAACATTTGGGCCAATGCTGGTGTTGATATTGTCCTCTCGTTGTCATATTTATATATCTGCATTCTTCCCTTTATCACTTGGTTGAATGCTAGAGCGTCGCCCCAAAAGCCGGTCAAGCCAAGCACAGATTGATCTGAGAGTTGAAACAGTTTCTTCTGTTCTCTTGTGAATATTGAAAAGTCCGCGCTAAGGCGTGTATCGGCTCCGACGATTGCAAAGTTCTCACCAGCAATAGCGACTACATTTCCTGTATTTAATGTGTAAGGATTGAAAGCACTCTTTGGTTTGTTCCATTCGTTAATTCCGTAATATGACATTAGTGTAAATTTTAATTATAAATTCTGTGTAAATTAAAAATGATCAAAAATATTGTTTTAAGAAATCACTGATTTTGCTGTCATGTGATATAGTTAGAACAATATATCGACGGTTAAAAGGTAATAGGGTATAAGCGACAAAAACTAATTTTTTCAGGAGAGCAGTTTAAAGTTTAAAATTTCAGAAAAATGGAGATAACTTTTTCATTTCTTGTCATATCGTGAAAATGGAAACAGCTCTAGAATAAAAAAAAATAAAAGCATTAAATGGTAGTTTTATTTATTTGATTCCACGTTGTTTTATGTGGTTTAATGTCGCTTAAATCAATTGATCTTATTTTCTTTATGGAGTAATTCGGCATAAGTGACATCTACATAGAAAAAAAACGAAGGGTAGAGTAGACTTAGCTACATTTGACATCCTTATATCAAGAGGTAATAGGGCATAAGTCACATGACTGCAGAATAACATAAAAGGGTAAAAAGTGTGTGGTAATTCTCATTATTATACCAAAAGGTAATGGAGCATAAGAAACAATGTTTAGCAAAAAAATCAGTAGGATGTTTGTAAACTTAAACTTGTAAATGGTAGTAGGGTATAACCGACGCTTAATGTCTTTGACGACAATGGTAAAGAGGCATTAGTTCCAGCTTTCAAAACAGGTACTAATGGTAAATAGTAGTATACGCCTGGAGCCTTTACGGCAGTAAAAAGTAAAAATGTATTACCGACTATAACCCAAAAGTGATGCCATTTTTAGAGGTACAAGCGCCTTTAGAGTAAAAAAGGCCCAAAATTCGGTCGGTTAAATGAAATGACACTTAAAAAACGCTGTTTTTTTTCCTTGGGCATAAACGACACGAAAGTCATCGTAGAGCCATGGGCGCATTCGAAAGAGCGAAAATTTTTAAGTAGGATCGCATTCATAACTCATTTTCGACCAAAATGTCGCTTATGCCCTATTACCTTTTAACCGTCGATATGAATGTAGATAGTCTGTGGAGGCAAAGTTTAAGACCTCTTTAGTTATTATTCTGAGACTGAAGGTAGGGCCTCATTTGAGATAATGTTATAGTTATAGGCTGTTTCACGCAGATGTGGCGAAGAGTGTAATGCGTTATTTGTAAAGCTATATTCTTTTTAATTTAATATTTTCTTAAGTTTTCGCGACTAGTATATATAATAAAACTACGTTTTAATGGGTTTAAAGTGCGGTAATTTATTTGATTTTTATTATTCCGACGTTTCGGCTCCTTTTCAGTAGCCGTGATCACGGAAGACAAAGATTTCAAGTGTCAATAAGTATTGTCAAAGTTTTATTTAGCCTACTCCCAAATTGTTCAGTTTACTTATTTAGTTTTATTTTGTTTATGGTTATTATTTACTCTGTGGGAGCCTAATCTAATTTACCACCGCTTTGCAACATGTTGTAGCTTGAAGAGAACAAGCGGCGCAAGAAACTCTTCGGCAAACATGCCTAGCTGTAATATTTATCTATAGTTATAATGTTAAAATGGGTGGGAGGTAAAATAAAAACAACAGTTATTTCACTTCTTTTAACTTATTTTTTATATATATTATAATTTTAAAAATTAAAATTTATTTGTTATTATTATCAAGTTGTATTTGTTTTGAATTGTTACATAATTTATGGCAGATAATTTATTATCTGCCATAAATTATGTAACAATTAAAAACAAATACTAAAACTTATATATATATATATATATATATATATATATATATATATATATATATATATATAGGCGATGTCATGAAGCTACAGTTGTATTAATTACTAGTATAATAATATAATAATTTGATAGATTATGTTAGATAGAGAATAGATTATGTATCACGAAACCATAGCTATTTTAAAGATGTCTATTGATCTGATGCAGTGAATAACAAGTTTAGTTAATGAATACGATACTGTTGTATTTACTAAACGTTTTAGTGGTATTTGTATCAGGTATTAACAAGTTGCTGGACATTTTAGATTGCCAATATTTAATTGACGGTACATTCTAGTATTTAAGTGATGTGTGAGGCGGGGCAGACACAGTTCTTTTACCATTCGCCAGGCGTTATGATCTTCAGTAAACTGAGTAAGTGTTACTTTTTTATTTATTTATATAAATGTGTATAATTTTGAGACTGAAATAAAGACTGAAATAGTGAAGTTAATAACTGTGAGGAACGGTGACTGTAAGGGGATGTTGGTGGTCAACGGGTCAGGTTGGGCCCATTCTTTATGTCATCTTGGTTATAATTTTTAATTTATTCATGACCATAGAATCAAAGTCTTTCAGTCGGAAACATGTTAATTAATAGGTCTTCGTATAGTAGCGCAGTTGTATTGCAGGCTACAACCGACGCCATTCAATGGAGTTCTTGTGAAAACTCGAAAGATCACATCTGACTATACAGTTCACATTTCTCGCAAAAACACATAATTTCTACTCAAAAACTATCAATATCCTGCAACTATTGTTCATTTTAGAGTAATTATACACATTTTTAGAAAATAAAACTGCACAGCACAACGTCTCCTTTCAGTTCCCGCCAAAAAGTCTCTTGGTTATATTATTTTATTATTATTAATTTATTCATGACCATAGAATCACAGTCTTTCAGTCGTAAACATGTTAATTAATAGGTCTTCGTATAGTAGCGCAGTTGTATTGCAGGCTACAACCGACGCCATTCAATGGAGTTCTTGTGAAAACTCGAAAGATCACATCTGACTATACAGTTCACATTTCTCACAAAAACACATAATTTATACTCAAAAACTATCAATATCCTGCAACTATTGTTCATTTTAGAGTAATTATACACATTTTTAGAAAATAAAACTGCACAGCACAACGTCTCCTTTCAGTTCCCGCCAAAAACTCTCTTGGTTATATATCCAAATGTGTTGCTATCAAATAATTTTTTCTTTCTATTGTTTCTGTGGTT
Source organism: Dendrolimus pini (assembly GCA_949752895.1). Classification (NCBI taxonomy): domain Eukaryota; kingdom Metazoa; phylum Arthropoda; class Insecta; order Lepidoptera; family Lasiocampidae; genus Dendrolimus; species Dendrolimus pini. Next base: position 18,387,078 of record OX457132.1, on the reverse strand, counting down.
ATGATATATTTATTGATTTATTATGCTGTTTCGATCACGTCTACACATGTTCAGACATAATGTTGTACACTAATGTGGCTATTTGTTAACGGCTTTATTTTTAACTTTATACATAAGACTCATTTTGCCACAGTCCCTAACATTAACACTATTGCAGGTGTGGCCCTAGCATGCAGCGCTACTATGGACATACTTCTATGCAGTTTCACCAAAAAATCCATGTAAAGAGGTAGGTACGCTAGGCAAAATAGGCAGATGTTAATTGTTCTGAAAGTTCCAAGTAGGACTTTAATATTTGGAGACGAACTCTCTAGTTTTCTTTTCTCTTCTTCTCAAACATTTGAGAAACGGATAGAATATTTTTTCTCACAAAAAGCATAATAATATTTATAGTTTATGGAACTAAACACGCGGTAAATTTTATTAAAGAACGAAGTAGAATTAACAGCAAATTATTTATCTTCTTCTTCTTTTTTCTTATAATGTAATAAAGAGATAACATATTTATATTATGAATACATGTGATATGAATACTTAAATTTCTACAAACTAATCCAAATCCAAACTACGAAACACCTGAAGAAGCAATACGTCTACCTTCATCTTTCAACACGAGCTTCATAGATTATTTGTAACTTTCTAGCCAACCTGTAGCCCGGCAACTTAATGTACATCGACAGTTCTGGAAGGCACTCACGGGCAGCAACACTATTAAAAGTTTCCCCAACTTCGTGAGTGACGACGCAACTAGTTTAAGTTAGAGGTCCTATCTAAACACAAAATAGTCTTGGATATGTTATCTTTTCCGAAAGTGTTGAGCCTTGGAGTTATTACTGACTTTTTGTAATTTACTCTAGAGAATTATATATGTTCGGAGACTCAAATATTAAATACTAAATTACTGCTGCAATTATATCGATCTCTTTTCTTTAACCTTCTTCCAATTATTCAGGGTCAACGCGATGTCTTTAACCGACTTCCAAAAGGAGGCGGTTCTCAACTTCATTGGTATTTTTTTATGTATGTATACCGATTACTCTGAGATTTATGATCCGATTTACGTGATTCTTTTTTAGTTCGATGAATAGTTTCCATTTGGTCCCCTAAAAATTAACATAGTTTGGCCCAGTAGTTTTCATTTTATGAACATTTTTTTATGAAAAAAGTTTCCGTTCCCGTTTCTTGGGACCTATTTTTAAGGCGCGCGGGCGCGGCACCTTTGGTAGGCCTATGCATAGTTAGATACTAAAAAGTAACAAATAAAAAAAACTTCGTTTAAAAAAACCGACTTTAGAAACTAAAAAGTATAAAATAACTAATAATATATATTAAAAATAAGATATTATAATTAAAAATAGCTATAGATATAAGTCGACGGTTCAAAGTAAATAAAGTTATCTACAAAATGATATTTAGTTTATTGTACAATCGTTTTAATAAAATAATTCTTTACAATATGACATTATTTGTTTTGCATATATCACATCAGATATCTCTTTTTACTTTGCACCCGTAGAAGTTATTTTATACTTTTTAGTTTTTTTACTTCCATACTTCTCTATTCTGACATATGTCCTCAGTCACAGTACAATTCATCTTCTCATCCTTTAGACATTTGTATCCGTCCATCTACTAGTTCAGAACACTATTTTTGTCATATGATATTCATCCTTCCTCATTAAAAGCTTAATATACTACCCTAACTTTCTTCCTCTCAATTTTTCAGTCACAGATACAACTATGAAAGACCCTCTGTTGCGGCACGATTTACAAAAGGAACATACACACCAGTCCAGCCGAGTATGAAATCAGTACGTTCACGCCGGTGTGTATGTACACGCCATATCAAAAATTTACTATGACAATCGCTCATTGTCTACGGCCAACCGCCAATATTCGAAAATTCACGACGGAATGACGACGAACAATTCTACGCGCAACAAAAAATAATTGTAAATCACAAAATATTCAAATTATACGCATTTTTAGAGCAAAAGGGTGCTTCATTGATGACTTCCTACGCTTCACCCTCCTACTGAATTGAGATCAATGTTTATAGCTTAATTATAACGGGATGATGATGAAAGGCCTGCGGAAATTGATGACATTGCAGCTTATATCAAAAATAAACTTTCACCTCGCAAGCTGAAATATGAATAGGCTTAAAAAGTTCAGCGATGTATTTCAAAGTTATTAATCGAAGATCCATACGCCTATATTCAGCTAAGCCCGATTTTAGATGAAACAAAATATTCCTAGTATTAAGTTGATTGACTGAGCCTATTCTGAGGTAGGCTCAGTCTGGACAGCGGATCAAGCATGTCTGAACAACAGATCAGTGTTATGATCCAACAAGATAATGTTTGCAACATTCTGGTTATCTAATCATAAGATGCGATGCGATTTAGGCTTACTTATAATCTCGAAGGATTATACTCGTAGGTAGATGATAGTGATACTTTAAAATTTATTTATCTTAAAATTGGTAGGTTATTATAATTAATAAATGATGATGGACTGTTTTAAACTATTAAAACTTATTAAAATTAACCTATGGAATATCGGACTTGTTAGTTGATTGTTTGGATTAGACACTTCTTAATTTGATTTTTCATTATATTTCACAGGAAGCGTAACCAGAGGCGAAATTCGGGGTTTTACTATTGCCCAACCGTGGGCACTTAGCATGAGGGTTGTTAAAAAGTTCATGACACGGACGGTTGTGTTGCCATCATTCCAGGTTTTAATAATAAATATTACTGGTCACTTTCTAGTCGATACGGGCATTAGCCGGCTGCTGGGGACTATTTGCGGGGCTCGCGCGATGGGCCTACGACTTAAAGCTAACCTAATCCTCGTCATAATCTTCGGCCACTTCTCGCAATCTTTCTATCTCCTTTCTTCAGACAGAGGCTGCTTCTGTGATTTAATGAGCCTTAGGCCCCAATTAAACTGTTATATTTATCATACAAATATGATTTCATATCTGCCAAGTTCTTTGATCATATTTAAATAACGTTTTTTTAATTTTTACATATTACACTTACGATCATATAAACGTCATACTTTACCAAATTGTATAACGATTGAATCGAGTTTTCCATTGTTATGAGTGCAATTCAAAAAATAAGATAAAAACGGTTAAGAAAAAAAAAACGAAAAGTAAAAGACGAATTTGGGTGAATATTTGAAGATGTGCATATTCGGCCATTTCAAAAAACTACAAGAATGTGTTTAAAAACTGTTCTTTATGTATTTTTAAGGTAGTTTCTTATGTTGTATTTCCATATATTTTAATTGGCCAGCGATAAAGCTGTTAATGTAGACATTGTAGAAAAATATATTTTTTGGCAAAATGGTAATGATATTTCCTTAAATGGTAATTATGTTAACCTTAAATGATAATTAGTAAAATGAAACAGAAATTAGAAATAAAAGAAAATTTAATATTTTCTTGAGTTTTCGGGACTTGTATACATAATAAACTATGTTTTAACGGTTTTAAGCGCGGTAAGTTATTTGATTTTATTTATTCCGACATTTCAGCCACTTTTCAGTGGTCGTGATCACGAAACACAAAGATAGAAGAAGACAATACTCGTTGACAATTGTCATTAACAGAATTTAATTGGAACAAATCTTGTGGATCAATTACTTTTTGTTTAGGTTTATGGCTTGGCAGCTAGGCCTTTAAGCCAGATCTTAGTTTATAATATACATTTAGTTTCTTCATTTTCTTAAGCCTATGTGTAGCACAGCTGAACTGTAGGTAATCAGCTAATGCCATTCAACGGAGTTCTTGTGACAACTCAAAAGGCCACATTTGACTACACAGTTCACATTTCTCACAAAACATATAATTACTACTCAAAAACTATCAATATCCTACAACTATTGTTCATTTTAGAGTAATTTTACACATTTTTAGAAAATAAAACTGCACAGCACAACATCTCCTTTCAGTTCCCGCCAAAAACTCGGATCAATTACTTTTGTCTTCCGATAATCGAACTTACAAACATTTGATCAGGTAATCTGTCTGAGTTGCATACCCTCATGAACAATATATAATCGTAATTAATATAATAATTTCTTATTACCATTCAAATGAACTCATTACCATTTTATTAATACGAACAGTAAAAATGGTAATTACGTAAATGGTGGTTAGAATTTCTAATAATTATTGGAAAATTTCAGTATTTAGTAAGATTATGCAATTTTTAAAATAAATATTAAAACATAGTCCTTTAAACGGAATCTACTTACCTACATTTTATAAAAAAACATGTTACCTACATCAAAAGCTCATAAACTGTAGTGAGAAATATTTTGAACCAAAAGGCTCGCGACAAAGGATAATCTTCAATTTCGCCGGAATGCAACAACACTCTTCGACAAAATCGTACGGTCGACGAGTGAGCGACGACTGACTGTACATTTATTGTGTCTGATCGCGCTGTTATAATATTTAAAAACACATAAATCATTGTGGCCATGTTCACGAACGGTAAGTAGGGAAAAGCATAAGGACATTTTTCAGAGTACCCTAACTTAATTCAATTATGTTCTTTGTGTAATTGATTAGAATTTAAAACAATATTAAAATATCCTATTTTACGAATATGTAACCATAACTTCGTTCTTCAATTGCATTTTGATTACTGGACTAATAACTTGTTGAAATCTGGGAAAAGCGACACTGATGGTAATTAGATTTTGAAAAGTTATCATTTAATTTTCAGTATTTCAATTATATATACGTATATAATATATTTTGCACTTTGTAGAAAACATTTAGAGCGGTCTATTAACAAGCATAAGTTCACCAATAGTGGTAATTAAGTATGTTATTTGTTAAGGGCCGTGCGATTTGCACATTTCTAAAGAATCACCCATTTGGGTTAGTTAGATCATGGGTGGCGGAGCAATCGGAGAGAGGGGTCCATGAAACCTTACTCGAAGAACTTAGATTGGAAGATAAAAAGTCTTACAAAATGTACAAGATATTCCAGTCGAAATTATTTAGGTCAGACGGATGATGATATGAACATATTTGTATGCTTGCTCTCAAACATGACCATAGACAGTATGAATCGCATGTAGTTATTATACTGACATATGTTTTTCACATAAAAATGATTTATACTTCTATGATCATATTTCTATGACAGTCTAATAAGGCTTTTAGATAAAAGTAGATTTTTCTCAGATCGTGTATGACCGCTAAGATAATTATCTGAAAATAAACACTGTGTGGTAATAAACTTTCAAAACTGCAAAGTCAGATACATTAAACAGCCAAACCGGTCAAACTCAGGTTGTTGGAAGACTGTCGTTAACTACTGGACGCAACTAACAAAATAGATGCACAACTTCTGAACCGGACCACTGGCCACGGACCGCTTTCAGAGCATTTAACATTATTAACGCGAGTTGGGCTGTAAGTTTAAATTGCTTCTATTAATTTATTAGACTGGTCATCGTGATTGACCATGCAAGTATAAGTTTAGGCTAAGTATGTATTATTATGGAATTTCTTCCTTAGAGAAGAAGAAGAGTTTTCACTCTTAATAATGAAAAGTAGTGGCCGTTCGTGTTCTTACACCTCAATGTTTTAAATAGATTTCCTAGTACGGAACACATATAACTCAATGGTGTTCGTAGTTCCATAGTCAAATTATTATATCAGTAAAATAATAATAAAAATATTATTATACTGATAAAGTAACTGGAGATTTATCAAGTTAAGCGCCTGTTTATCTAGATTAATCCACAGAAATATTGTGCCTTTAAGCAAAAACCAATATCCAAAGTTAATTAACTCCCAAAGTATTTTCGATACAATCGAGATTTCAGTTCAAAAATTGTTTTGTATGAAAGTTTCCCATTTAACTAAGAACATGGAGCCACCGTTTCATCGGAAAACTTTGCATCAGATAAAAGGACCGAACTACTATAATATTAAATTATAAGTAAACGAGAGATGTTATCATGGTAAGTGAATATCAGCACTAAAGTAGTCAACGTATTCGCTTCCATTATATTGCGGGGCTCCTATTATGAACAGCATCTACAATTTATTATCAGGAAGATAATGCAGGTGTTTGATTTGTTGCAACAGCCAAAGAAGTAAAAAGGAAGGCATGGAACGAGATCCGTGTTGCAAGGCATTAGCCTAACAGTGAGATTTGTATGGGTTAGTATTGTTACGAGTCGCTAGACTCGAAGTAAAATGCCGTTAGAATTACTATAGACTTTATTAGAAGAAGAAGGTACAAATATAACCGAACACAACAAGTCCAAACGTAATGCTGAGGGTCGTGGTTCAATAAAACGTGCAAAGTCCGTCACTTATTACATTCCCGATTGTAGTACACACGTCTCGCGTCGCTCGTGGTTCTCGCTCGACCGCCTCCCCCTCCATCAGGTCATCGTTTTATACTCCACAAATGCAATGTCCCCGTATCTAAGTCGACTTAATCCGCCGCACCTGGCTAATGACTCCCATAAAAGAGTACAATAAAACAATGGGCTGTTTTCTAATCACAAATTTTAAACACAAAGTAAACAAAAAAGATGACCATAAAATAATTTAAATGTTATTAGTTCAAATGCCGACGGGTAATAAATGTGCTTTGTTTCAGATATGCAGGTGGATTTTGTGTTTATCGGGACCTGAGTTGTTACAGTATTATATTACTAATTTAAATAAATTATTGCCATTCAACGTGGTAACGCGGCCAGCATTTTGGGAACATTTGCAGCTGACGGTGATTTGGGGGTCACATTAAATGTATATTTTAATTTTAAATTAAGACTTATTCAATCTTCAGGTGATCAGCTGGTGCCTACCTTTGACAACGGATCAGTCAAGCGATTCAGCAAGGAAACGTGGCCAGCATTCTGGGCACCTTACCTATAGAAAACGGTGATCTAGGCTCAGTATTCAACTTATATTCTTGAGGGACTATGAGAAGAATCTATATAATTAATACGTGAATCAAAAACACATCAAAAACGTTGTACACTTTTTTACAAAATATGCGCGGACGGAGGAGTATGACATTTTGCACACTTATAGTTTATATAAAGAAGAGTGCAGAACGCTAATATTTTTTTAAATTATGCATAAAAAACCTTACACACACTACCATGTATTTAACACACACACACGCATATATACTCTTTTGTTTATTGTTAAAGTCAAATTAACAGTGTAGCCTTGGTAAAATCTGTGATTATAGAAGTATAGTCTTTGACAACACAACCTTAATAATGTTCAAACTTATAATTTAAATTAATTATTATGGTCGAATATCGACCATGGGCGACTACTAGTACAATATAAATAAGTTAAGTTTTCTTTTACTGTATTAGTTTACACGGTACACTATACTTTATTTCTTACATTTTAAGATTTTCATTTTAATATAATAAGCTATTAATTTTATTAATAAACTGTAGGCAAAATACATTCCTAGTGCGAGCAAGCAACTATTCAAATAATATATGTTAGTAAACAGCATAATGTTGACCCATTTGTAATCAGTATTTCGGGAGTCAGGAGGGTTCTATCTAAGCCATTTTTTGTGACTAGTTTTGTAGTGTATTATAAGTATATCAGCGTGTTACTTAATCAAGCTGTAGGTTTTCCATCATTAAATAAATAAATAAAATTTACAGTAGTTTGGATCCAAAATGTATAAGTTTGATATAGTTGTTCTCTTCGAAATAGTGTTATGAGCAACAAAAGTAAAACCGTACAATTCTCCCAGTGATATTATTGTGCAACTGTGTTACAGAGTAACGTAGAAAGGTTTCCGAATGTAGGTCGAAATCCGTTTGCCTCATTGCAATCCCGTGGATTGTGGACAGATTCAATTTTCCCAATGCCGATAGCAGAAAACAATAATAGAAGAACGAATGTACGTACAACTGCTATAACCGGAAAAGGACAAGCTTATTAGCTTGTGCAAAATGTTTGCGGTAAGTGTTAGTAGTACTATTTCTTAAGCCTGGCTTACAATTGGTTTGGTTAAGAAGCGAGTTTAGTGCGAAACATGGAAGATGAATTCTACGGAATACAATTGCCCATTAAAAAGTAACTTGTAACACACTGCAATCACAGTTGGTGTCACCAGGCTGTTCTTGTTTTTATAACTAACTAACTCCGTTGATTCAGCAACCCAAGTCTCTCTTGGCCCCCGAAACGAGAGAACTCCTCATAAATACAGTGTAGCTATTGTTACAACTCAGGTCCCGACAAAAACAAAATCCACATGCATATCTGAAACAAAACAAATTTTATCACCTGTTGGCATTTAAACTATTTGTAACTCTTTTAGGATCGTCTTCTTTTGTTTACTTTGTGTCTAAAATTTGCGATTAGAAATCAGTCCATTGTTTTATTGTACTCTTTTATGGCAGATTGCGGCCGAGTCCATTAGCCAGGTGTGGCGGATTAAGTCGACTTAGATACGGGGACTTTGCATTTGTGCAGTATAAAACGATGACGCGATGGAGGGGGAGGTAGACTGCCTCCCGTCCCGAGGACCACGAGCGAAACGAGACGTGTGTACTACAATCGGGAATCGTTCTATTGAATTACGACCTTCTGCATCACGTTTGGACTTGTTGTGTTCAGTTATATTTGTACCTGTGTTTATACATGTTTGTATACTTCTAATAAACTCTATAGTAATTCTAACGGCATTTTAATTCGAGTCTCGCGATTCGTAACACTATTGCTGATGCTATACACATATTAGTAAAATGTATGTATATTAGTATATCTATAATATAAATATGTGTTATTGTTTACAATGTTTAATTCACGTTCGGTATATGTCATCATAATCCGAGCGGTAAATTGTGTGATATATATCCTGTCCTGTATATGTAATTAGTTTGCATACCACTGTCATACAATTGCGAATCTCCCGCTCATAAAATGCTTCTATTAATAACTGACTGAGTGACTTATGTATATTTATTCATTTTAATTTTTAATTTAATTGTTCAAATTGTCATTGTTAGATCTTTGTGTCTGGTATAAATAAATAATAATACGATAATAATAAATACAAAACGATTTTTTGTACTTAAATTTGTCATAGCTTATTAATTAGCTCCTTTTCTGTTTCACGAATCATAATGTTGAAAATCAGCTAAAATCATTAAGTTAAACTTAAGTTACTTAACGTTAAGTTAAGACTTAGCTAAGCTGTAAGGTCTGTGTCTGACACAATTAAAAGAAGTCTTATGATATCTCGAAAACATACATTTCACTAAACAGTCGTAATTTTCAATAAAAACACATGCTTAACATAATTTTTCATTAAAACTGTCAATATTAGGATATTTAATGTTTTTAACACTACTGTTGATAGTATAGTAAGTTTTCGCAACTTGTATACATTACAAAACTACGTTATAACGGTTAAGACCACGCGTAAAACCGTTAAAACGTATTTTTATTCTAACTACTGTTGATTTTTAACCAGTATTACGTACGTATACATTTTTTTTTAATAAAACTGCCTAGCGAAACAAACTCGCTTCAAGCTCCTACCAAAAACCGGCGCAATTGTTAGTTCAACATCAACCTATGAATCTTTAAATGCTTATTCAAAAATACGAAAAACTACTTTATTCTTCAAAGTAGATTCATAATATCTACTTTTAATTACTTTAAAACTTACGACCACCGCCCGGGGTACTAAAGCAAACAGTTGTCGCCGGCGTTACTCCGCTGCTACATATCTGTGTCATAGTTTAAATATACCAGCTGTATCACTTCATACTCTGTAATCTCACATGTGTAATGGATATAGTTGTTGATATAAAAAAGGAACAAATAAAAAAATATCGAAATGTGTGCTGGGAGAAATACTCGTAGAAGTGAAACTCACAAACTCAACTGACAAGTGGAAAAACAAATGGCAACGGATAAGTAGAAAAACGAATTGCAACGGACAAGTGGAAAAACGAATCTCAACAAAATGTTAACTTGAAGTTGTACGAGCAGATGAGCTAATGTCCAATTTGAAAACCTGCCCGTAAAACTTCAAGTTATATTTTTTTGTATTTTTTTTTAAATTCTGATTTTTATGATTCGGCATTATAAAATACATCCAAAATTTTCACCCTGCTACCACTACAATTTTTTAATAGCGATATTAGTATTTTAATAATTTTCTGCTGGGATGATTTATAGATAGATTCAAATTTGTAGCACGTAGATGGCGCTGTAATCAGGGTACCGGGTACCAGAATTTAGGTGTTTTTTGTTGTTGTATGTGTTGCAGTTTGTCGCAGAATGGTTTTAATTAACGATTGGACCCAGTAGGTGGCGCCACGATACTCCTCCTAAATTGCGGGACTGATATTGATGAAATTTTTTGTTTGTTCAAGTGGATTTGAGAATAGTTTATATTAACATTTGGTCCCGGTAGTTTGCCTTGGAATCTAGATTTTATTTTTTAAAGGCAGGACAACGTCTGCCGGGTACAGCTAGTAATTACTATATGCATATAGCCTCCAATTACTGCGGTTTCTATCGAACACTTTGTTTAACCACATGAATCGCGAAATGAAATCGTCCCTGTTGTGCTTAGGTACTTATTAGCTTCTGGACGTTACTCTGTTGACGTCCACTCGAAGTGTGCACTCCAAGTCGTAGCATGCACTGGCCAAAATAAGGCAGTCGAAGATCGGGTCTCTAGTATCCCTGGTTCACATAGAGACGACTTCGTAATAAGTAAGTATGATGTAACTATCTGTTCTATCTATACTGTGACAATGCCGTCTTCATATTTCCATTTTAAATTGAAGTTATTCAGTATTTACTGAACAAATGTAAAGTCACGTTTTAAATTAAAATTTCTCAGGTTTCATAACGAGACTGCTTTACGAATGTTTTCACGTTAAACATTGTTGGGCAGGTGTGATGCGACAGTTAAAGTGGTGCACTGTAAATATTTGATGCTGTTTACTTGTGCAATAAATTTGAAAAACTAAAAATGTTTCTGTTATGCTTAAATGGTTAAAATATGTGGTTATTTTAGAAAACAATTGATATGTTAGAATAGGCAGTATACCCGCCACGCTTGTTTAAGGAGGATTGACGGGATTTACACATCGGTAATTGGAGTGTGGAGAGTTTTTCACGATTTTTTCCTCCTCAGACAACATGTGCTATTCTAAATCTAGTGTCAATAATTAAATTAAGATATTCAAATATATGAAAGCAATGGGTAGTAAGATTATAATTATAAAACTTGTGACACATTGAAAAAGCTGCATAGAAATATTCGCCTGACTGATTGAAATATATTCGTTTTATTATTTATTATTGTATTTATTGTTTTATACCCTTGAAGGTTTTTTATTCATCTAAATACTAACCTAAAAAGGATTAACATTAAAAAAAAACAACTTAAAACTAGTATTATTACTTAAAATAGGACACAAAAATACGTCAGTTGGTATTTGATTTTAATTTTAGTTTATATATTAATTTCAGCCAGTTGATTTAATTTTAATTTTGAGTTTTAATATGATTTCAACAGCAAACTGTTGTGCAGCTCCATTTTTGCGTCGAGCTAGTTACTCATTTTGGCCGCTCTATGTTACAAGTAATAGTCTAATTTTATCTGAGTAGGGCACACAGTGATTCTGCCTTAAAAGAAAACTTTGCTTTTTTATATTTTTTTATTGCCTGAGTTCAGCAGATAGGCAGACGGCCCGTATGATGAAAAGCGGCTACCATCGCTTATGGATATTTGCAACACCAAAGTTAGCTACAAATGCGCTGCTGCTCTCTTAAGGGAGACTGGAACGTGGTCACTAATGCCGGAACACAACTCAAGGTTGTTATGGCGGCATACTTTAGACCAGGGTTGGTAGCCAGTCGGGCAAATGCCCTACCACCTAGCTGTGGGTTGTTTTGTCCCCTCTTACGACAGGCTGCCCGGCCGCAGGAAATTGTATTTTTTCTCCGTTCATGCACGGATAAAATTTGTCGTCAAATAAAAATTTTCAACGAAAATACTTTGTACAAAACAATACGAAAGGGCTGAAATCCAACATTTAATATTGACGAAATAAACACGATCTCTCTCTTTTTGAAACATTACTATCAATGACAAAAAGGTATCCAGTATTTAATTTTAAAAGAGGTATCTAAATTATCCTGATTTATAGCGCAGATAGAGATTCGACGTACTTATTACATTCTTACAAAACGATACCCGATTTAGAACGGGAATTTATATTGGAGAAATTGTTTTTGGTTCAATACACTCTTATAGTAAACTTCAATAAATTCTAGATTTAAGATTTTGCCTTTTTTGATACTTGACATTTTTATCTTTCTTGATCACGGCTACTGAAAAGTGTCCGAAACGTCGAAATAAAATTGGAATAAAATCCCGTGCTGAAAACCGTTACAGCGTAATTTATGTTTCCCTACTAGTCGCGAAAACTTAAGAAAATACAGAAAAGTCAAATATTCTTTATAAACCTGCAAGAAGAGTACTGAAAATAGTAATCCCTTTATGAGTACTTTAACCTAGCTAGATGTCGCCAGTATCGATATCGCCTTTTCTTTGATTTTGTCCGTGCAGGAACGGAGAAAGAATTCCTTGCGGCCGGGCGGCCTGTTTTAAAAGGAGACAAAACAACCCACAGCCAGGTGGTAGAGAGTATTTATGGGAGGTCTCGACTATGCCGCCATATCAACATTGAGTTTTGTTTCGGTATTAGTGGCCAGGTTCCGGTGTCCCTTAAGAGAACAGCAGCGCATTTGTAACGCCTTTGATGCTGCAAATGTACATTTATTATTCACTACATAAATTCAAATTCAAATTCAAATTCAAATTCAAATTCAAAAGTTTTTATTCAAAATAAGTTCCACTGGAGAACACTTTTTGAAGGTCATACATATAGGTTAAAATTTAATTTTACTTCCTAGTCTATGTACACCGCTTCGCAACGTGTTATTGCTGTTAAGGAGAAGAAGCGGCAAGAAACTCCCCAGCAACACGTCTAGCTAAAAAATTTTTTTATTTATATTTGTTGTTCTATTTTTTATATTTAAGTACTTTTTTTTAAAAAGATTTTATACAGAATTATGTTACAGAATAACTTTTGAAGAATTAATGGAGTTGTAGCAAACAGTGCATATTCAATAAGACAAAAGCGCAATAAAAGGATAGAAAATAATTATAGTTATAAATATAAAGACGTAACGTATTTTTTTTTTTTTGCAACATGTCTCCATATATTCCTTACAAGTACGGCAAGATAAAAACGTTATACTCGTACAAAACACAGTATAAGAGGTTGGAGCGAGCTGTTATGTAAATGAAGTTTTGTCATTTAAATATTCTTCAATAGTGTAGTATCCCTTTTTAAGCAAGATACTTTTTATTTTAAATTTGAATTTAGTGAAGGGCAGATCTAACATTTCACTCGGAATCTTATTGAAGAAGCGTATACCAACCCCCAAGAAAGAAGACAATACTTTTTGTAATCTAAAAGATGGCAATATCAGTTTATTACAATGCCTGGTGTTGAAATCGTGAACATCCTTATACCGCTTGTAGGCACTCAAATTATTACGAATATAAATTATATTATTGAAAATATATTGGCAGGCGACCGTCATAATACCGATTTCCTTAAAGCGTTCCCTAAGAGACACCCGAGGGCCGAGGTTGTAAATTGACCTTACGGCTCTTTTTTGTAAAACAAATATAGTCTCCAAGTCAGCAGCGTTGCCCCAAAGTAAAATACCATAGGACATGACACTATGAAAATAACTAAAATAAACTAGTCTAGCAGTCTCTTCGTCAGTGAACTGCCTAACTCTTCTGACCGCATATGCAGCAGAACTAAGCTTTCCTGAGAGACTAGATATATGAGCGCCCCACTGGAGTTTCTGATCTAGGTTAATGCCTAAGAATACAGTTGAATCTACTAGGTTAAGTCTAGTGTCGTTAAGGGAAATATTAACATCGTATTCTTTTACATTGGGCATAACAAACTTAACACATTTAGTTTTATTCGAATTGAGTGATAAGTTATTTACGGTAAACCACTTAGATATTTGGGTTAAGGCGTTGTTTACGTCGTCAAAGTTCTGTTTATTTCTGTCTACTTTAAATATAAGTGACGTGTCATCAGCAAACAACACTACCTCACACATATCATTAATAAAATATGGCAAATCATTAATATATATCAAAAACAAGAAGGGACCTAGAATAGAGCCCTGGGGCACACCCATAGATATGCCAGTCTCACGAGATTTGATATTGTTAATTTCAACGCTTTGGGATCTATTGTTTAAGTAAGACGACAGAAGATTGAGAGAATCGCCATAAATACCGTAATAATTGAGCTTTTTCAGGAGGGTCACGTGTTCAACGCAATCGAATGCCTTGGACAGGTCACAGAATACACCAATGGCATTCTGTGACCCTTCCCAAGCACCATAAATGTGTTTTAGAAGCTCAACACCTGCATCGGTAGTGGAACGACCTTTGGTGAACCCGAACTGTTTAGTATGAATTAATTTATTAATATTAAAATGTGAGAGCAGTTGATTTAAAATTATTTTTTCGAAAACCTTGCTTAAGGTTGGTAAAATAGAAATTGGCCTAAAGTTGGAGGGGTCGTTTTTGTTTCCACTTTTAAATATAGGAATAACTTTGCTAACTTTCATTAAGTCAGGAAATACTCCTTTATCTACACATCGATTAAATATTTGTACTAGTGGTAGCGCAATAGTGCATATTAAGTCACTTAATACTTTTAAGGATATACCCCAAAAGTCAGCTGTGTTTTTAATATTTAACGATTTAAACGTTTTTACAATATCATCTGTATCTATATGATTAAATTTGAATGTGATATTACATCGATCAACGCACTGTGTCATCAGCAGCTCAGCTTCCAGTGGTGATGATGACAAAGAGCTAGTTATTAAAGTTGGTATATCCCTAAAGTATTCATTAAATGTTTGTGCAATTTCAAAGTTATTGCTAATGGTGTTATTGTTGATTACAAGTTTAATTGCATCATCTCGACGTGAACTCTTGCCGGAAGCATCATTTATATCATAAGAGATGGTAACCGCTTTCCATCTGCCTGTCTGCTGAACATGTGCTATAAAAGAAATTCTCACAGAATACCGTCTTCTGCTCACAAAGCTTTCCAGATAATTAACTAAAAATCTTTTTATCACTTTCAGTCAAATCAACTGAGATAATTTTTATCATGTTAGAAAACGCCGAATTTTAGATTTTAATGAGCGTAGCAAAATACATCGTCACGTCTTTAAAGAATCAAACAGCGTATTACTTGTTGTTGTTTACAGTGATATCAAGGCTGTCTACTAAGGCTTCTCCTTTGCTCTCAATGGCTTCTGTCCAATGGTAGATCAAGTAATCCCAGCGGAACGACAATGGCGGAATCCATGTTGCCGGTCGTTTAGTAATTAGATAGTAATTCAAATTATTTCTTGTGCCATGGAAGATGGGACGCCCTCTAGTATGGTACGCCCTCTAGTATGGTACGCAACTTGTGTCGATACTTTAGCGGCGTCCCATCTTCCAGACACAGCCGTGACAGCCGGGGCTGCTGCTGCACACCAGGAGGCCATGAAATGTTGCAAATATATATCCATTGGTAGTGGATACGTATTTGTGGCTTTCGGGGTCGAGACCCTGGAGCCGTGGGGGTCTGGAACTCATAACCTCTATCGAGACCTCTCAACGCGTCTTATTGAGGTCTCGCGTGACCAAAAGGCTGGCTTCCACCTAGGGCTACGAATTAGCGTTGCCATGCAACGTGGAAATGCGGCCAGCATTTTGGGCACTCTCCCCGCCGACAGCGATTTGGAGTCAATTTTTTATTTATAGATTACTGGGCTGATTTCGACGTGATTTTCTTTAATCGGTAGCAAGTTGTCAAACTTAAAAATCTGCGGTACTATATATATACATATATAGAATTCTCGCGGGATTTGTCCCAGTAACGACTTAAAGTGGGTACGGTTAAATCTAATCTAATCTAATAAAAGGTTTTTTTTTCTCTCGCCGTCTATAGAACATTGTTTTAGTATTTGATATAGAATGTGTCACCTATCCAGTTGCAAAGAGCGTGCAGCAGAAAGGAACTCGATCAAGTTAATTAGTGAACACGCTTTTTAGAACGCTAATTGCGTATACTTTTTGTGTCCGACGGTCTTTTATGGCTGGCAAAAGTCAAGTAGATGGTCTCATTAGCGCTGGAATAGTCTTACGGTAGCCTTTTGTTTTATACCTCTGCAGTTTTCAGTTGTTATTATTATTACTTTATTTATAAGGATAGTTTGATGTCTTTTATGTTGAACCCAATATTGGATATAAACCATTGAATTTCTATCCAGAAATCTCTACCTAGAAACTTTGAAACTAAAAGAACTTTAAAATATACTCGTAGTATACTATAGACACACGATGCTATTCAATCTCTCTATACGTAAAAAGGCCAACAAAGATCTTTCCAAAATATACGAGTCAAGTCGAGACGTAGGTGTAAATAAAATTTTCGCGCGTGAGATATCGACTGAACACGTGAATAAATGGGTTAAAAGAAGTATACCTACTGATTTGGCAAAACGTAGAAGAAATGTATTGTTTTATTTTGTTTTTAATTGCAGGAGTTCAGCAGACAGGCAGACGGCCCACTTGATGGAAAGCGGCTACAATCGCCTATAAACATTTACATCACCAAAGGTGCTACAAATGCGCTGCTGCTCTCTTAAGAGACACAACACAAGGTTGTTATGGCGGCATACTCTAGACCAGGGGTGGTAACCATCCAGTCGGGCAAATGCCCTACCACCTGGCTGTAGGTTGTTTTGTCGCCTCTTACGACAGGCCGCCTGGCCGCAGGAAATTGTATTCTTTCTCCGTTCCTGCACGGATAAAAATTGGTCATTGGTTTTTTACGACGATCTTCACGATAGCACTCCCATGTGTTCCCAAACTTAAGGGGTAGTTTATTCTAAGCTTAATAAAACGGGGACAAAATATTGACGTGGTTAACCCATGCTGGAGTCATTATTTTGATTACACCCCGTTGCGTCGGCTCGATCGATGTGATATCAAGCTCTCACAGAATATTGGCGTGAAACGGACATGACTACGAAGATGATTAGTGTTTCATATGAGTGTAAATTCAGATAATCCGTCTTTTCCTCTCCCTATTTCACCTTCCCTATACAATGTCGGAAATCTAAAGACTATCCACCGCGGGGGAAACGCGGTATAGGATTCACCATGTTGGGGTGGCAATAGCACCGCAAGCATGAAGTGCTATTGCCGCGGTTAGGGATACCCGCTAAAACCCCTCGGTGTTCCGTCCTTCGCCCTTATGCCAGGCCCACAAATACGCTGCCTAACCATTTCGCAGGCCCTGGTAGGCTGCGGCGCATAAGACCTCTTGCAGTCCCACCCCTCCCGTCTTATCCCCTCATTCCCAGCCTTTAGGTGGCCACGAGTTGATTTCGCTTCTGGTGTTGTAAACGTATATAGGCGACTTTAAGTATCTGGTTAGCCCTATATTGTATCGCTCTGGGAAAACCGCGGGATGAAGTTCATTCATAACTTGCACACAAATGGCACGAAAAAGCGAGCTCCTCGTGCAGTGGAGGACTTCCGAGTGTCTTAGAAGTGTGGATGAACTCCCAATCGCCGCCTTGCCATCAAATCACTTGCCTTACCATCGATCGGTTGTTTGTCAGGTTGGCAATAAAAAATCTTGTGTTTTAGTCGAGCGTTTTTTCTTTTTCTTTATTTTTAGACTTGTGCCAAGCATTAGTTTGAACTTACTCCTGTATAGTAAGTAATAAGTACATACTTTGTACGTATATGACTCATGGAAAGAGAAGAAAGCTAATGAGACGCGTTATGATGCATTCATTACTGCGCCACATGTGGACGAGGCAGCACCATGCAAACAGGCCATAATGATATCCTGAACCTGTGCTAAGGAAATATAGACATAAATGTAGAGTACATATGTTTAAAATTTTCCGTGGCTGTATGTATGTATGAGTTTCTAGTAGATATATAAGAATGTAACTCACCAAAAATGTTAGTGTTGTTTCAATAAGAGTATATCTGTTTACTATCTCTGTATCAATGGTGTATCATATCTCTAAAGACAAAATTGTATAATTTAGAGCCGAGTTTTCAATCATCAGACAAAAGTTATCAGTCGAATAAGTTATTACCTGAATTAATTCAAAAGTGAAACCACTCAACTGTTTTATTCGTAAAACTGACATTTGTAATTTCTCCGTGTTGTACTTTATTCTATGAATAACTTTTGTCCGGTAAATGAAAAATAGGCACTTAAAGTGTATATTTTACTTGCATTTGTGATTTAGTTTTTATATGGTAAATATTAGGGGAGAGTGGGCATAAAAGTGACAAGTCAAATTGCCGGCAATTATAAAATGTTACGAATTAATACTTCATTCTGTGGTAGCTCCGATAGATACCCATTCATGTCTAACTGAAAGGTTCATTTCAAAGATGGTAATGGTGAGCGTCTATTTATTGCACTACAAACTAAATATTCGCTCTTTCCTATAAAAGTTTTCTCAAATTATTTGCGTTGATTTACTGACGTATATATTATCGTATATTATTGGGTTATACAGATATAGATATACATATAATGATCAGGAAAGTTTTATTTAAAATTGTGGATTTTGTGGTTATGTTTTTAAGTTTTCTATGATATTTATGAAAGGGTCACTAAAAACGATTATGAAAGGACATCCCTTTGATAGCTGTTCCTTTCATAGCCTTGCATCCTATGTTGCTTTTGCAACCAAAAATTTATTTTTTTAAAGTATGTAACAAGAAAAGCACCTTACAATTATGTGTTGCCTAGAAATGTTTTAAATGAACCAGTATTATCTATTTTAAAGGAAACTAGTCTATCTACTCTGAATGAATCACCATCTAGACTCTCCTTTGAATGAACCGCAATATGTAGTGTATTTCAGTAATTCTCATAAAAAAATATTTTTACTTTATTACTTTTGAGAAATAAATATAAAACTTTGGTTTTATTATAATTTGTATAGAATTCTCTTTTTGTAATGACTATGGAAATCCCAATTACCTATTAGCTTATGTTATCTTGAAACACAAGTACTTAATTATTTGAATATTTTTTCTATTTTGTTTGTGTGTACCTAATATATGTGGTGATGAACTAAGAATTAAGAAATTTTTATTAAAGCAATTTATTTCAGTAGTATATGAATGAAGGTTTCATACTTAGCTACAAACTTATTGAATTTTTTATTATTTAATTACTAGATCCTCCATAACAGAAACGTCCCTTTCATGCCACTTCTCCGCTATTTATGTTTTCTGCGTCTTTATATTTCTATTTATTTGGTGTGTGTTACATTTGGAGATAAATATATGTTCTTTCTTTCTTTTGAGATTATGTTAAAGATATTGATTGTAGCCGAATGCGCCTTATTTAAGGCTTTAACCTTAAAAGTAACGCCGTTTTCTGTCAATATGTAACATACGAGAATAGTGCATATTTCTAGTTTCGTTAAACGAAACATAAGGCATATGTTAGGGTTCCGTCAGCCATTTTGAAAAAAAAAACGGAACTCCTACAATATAGTCTTGTCTGACCGTCCATTTCTCCGTTTTTCTGTTTGGCTATGTATTGCACATTATAGAGCCGTTTTTTGAATGCTGCGCTTTAGACGAAACTTGTCGTGAAGAGTTTGTTTATTAAATACACGATTGCTATACTTAAAATTGTATCAGATGCTTTAGGTAAATTTGCGCTAAAATAAAACAAACTTGTTTAAAATTTTCAGCGTCGTTAACCGAGGAAAAATTCCATTGGGTATTATAGGTTTCAAGTTGTCGGGTTGAAGCCCTTAAGCGTCGTCCGTAGGCAAGATAGGGCACACTCCCCTGGAGGCCGACGGCTTCATAACACCCTTGTTGCCTTTTGTCCTTCCTTTTCCGGCTGACAGACAGGTGGATGATATTTAAGTGTCTGATACATTTCTATAGGTGATTTTAGGCGGGGTAAAAATTTAAAATTAATTTAAATTAAATTGAAATTGATTTTAAATTTTCTAGCGTTCTATGGAAACTTTTATATACTTACTAGCCGTATCCGGCAGACGTTGCCTTGCCCTTAAAAAAATAAAATCTAGAAACCGATTGCAGCGCCACCTACTGGGTCCAATTGTGAATCTATTATTTTATTATTTATTTACTTATTATTTATTTATACCATCTCGAAAGCTATTTGAACATACACAAAAATAATTCACCTAAATCAGACAAATGAAAATGAGTTTAAATGCAGTTACCATTGCCGAAATCGGCAGAGAAAGATCATAATAAATGAATGGTTAGACTGATGTTTTTTTAATGATAATTGTTGTTATTGATGAATATCTATTTTACTACTCATTATCCTATTCCGGACGAAGACAATTCCAAAAGCACAAAAATCATAAATATTGGTACAACCGTTCTTGAGTTATAAATGGTGTAACTAACACGACTTTGTTTTATATATATAGATTTTATGATCGGTGTGTTCTCAATGTTAAGAGTCCTTAGTTTACTGAAACGTGGAGGTCCCGGGTTCAATTATTGGCACGATAAAATTGTTCAACAAAATATTAATGTTTTACTAATCGTAGTTTGAGTTTAAATTGAGAATATATGTATGTATAATTTGTGTGTTTGTCGATTTATTTATTACGTACTCGCTTTGCAGTTACTATGTCTACTCCAACGACTACTCACTACGACTGTCGTATTCAGAACCACGACTACAAAATGAAACACACGAGCCGGGTTACCTGGAAGAGATCGCTATAAGCGATAAGGCCGCCCATTGTTCTAATGGAAATGTATTTATATTAAATGTCTAAGGGCCGCTTGCATAAGGTTGCTTAAATTTATTTAAGAAACACAAAACGTATTTAACACCCGTAAATACAATTAGCGTCTTGCACAACGCAAAAATTACCGCTAAATATGTTTAAAGAACTGTCAATACGTTTTGTGTAAAACGTATTTAGGCAGTTTAATAAGATTAACTAATTTTATTTAAAGGCGATCGTTAATCAAGCGGCCCTAAGTTTAAGTTATGATGAACAATAAAGAGTTTTCATTCAATCATTCATTCACACGAGAACATTTAACACAGCACTGCTATTTTAATATATACAATTTTAATTGTAATCCATTGTGCCGTTTCAGGCTATTCCAGACTAAGATATAGAGTTTCAGCAAAAATTCAAAAAACATTACTTGTTGTTACGCAAAAGTACGCTAAGTATAAATAGCGGTTTTTATTTAAAAGGAGACCACCTCGCCTTCATACATTTTTGGGCTAATTTTGAAAGTGTCAGCCACCTAAATTAAAGAGTATAAGAAAATAATGAATTATTAGACTAAAAATCTAAGTAAAGTCTGTGGGATAATATTCACATTTAAAACATGTATTCTATTTATTTATAAATAAATTTATATAAAATAAAATTAAACTATAACATATTTAAAAAATAACAATCTATAAATAAAAAATAGACTCCAGATCGCTGTCGGCGGGGAGCGTGCCCAAAATGCTGGCCGCATTTCCACTTTGGGTGGCAAGGCTTATAGTATAGTTTAATTTATATTAATTTATTTATAGACGAGACTAATTATTAATATTTTTCATAATAATGTGTAAGTTAGAATGAAATAATGTACCAGTATTTATTTGTTGTTTTTCTCCTGGGCCTTTTATAATGCACGTGAGACTAAAATCAATTGACTACCGTAACATGATTTTGTATAGCATATTTGAGAAAAAACAACTGCTATACATCTACGTCAAGTCATACTTTGGGGCTAAATATTCAAACTAAGAAATAAAAATTATTATAATGCTAAGTTCTATTTTAAATAATGCGTTTACATTTATTGGCCGGTAAAATAAAAATTGACCCAATCTGAGTTGCGTCTTTTGTCGTTTGTATAATCGTAGACAAACAATTCAATTTTATTGTTGTAGATTTGTTATTCGAAGTGTATCCAATTATATTGCACCACCACTAACATCAGTCTGAAGCGTATTCCTTAAACTGCGTTTATGTCACGAATTTATTGTATACAACACAAAAGAAGCTTTGGAGCGTAGATAATTGTGGATAAACATATCTATGCTGAACTCACAAAGGCTCTTCCTAATATTTATGTCAATCTATTGAACCGAAAATATGTACACCGATTACTTTGACATTTATGATTCGATTTACGTGATTCTTCTTTAGTTTGATGCGGAATAGTTGCCGTTTGGTCCTCTAAAAATTTAACATAGTTTGGCCCCGTAGTATTCATTTTACGAACTTTTTCTGTTCCCGTTTCTTGGGACCTATATTTTTTAAGGCGCGCGGCACCTTTTATAGGCTTACCCATAGCTAGACACTAAAACAATAAATAAAAAAAACTTCTACTAAAAAACCGACTTCAAAAACTAAAAAGTATAAAATAACTTATTTCTAAAGCATAAAAATTACTATATTTTGAAAATTACTAAGCACCGACTTTAAGATGTTTAAGATAATATATATTAAAAATAAGATATTATAATTAATAATAGCTTTAGAAATAAGTTATTTTATACTTATAACCGACTTCAAAAAAGACTCCTCCTTTTTTGAAGTCGGTTCTCAATTCGTCGGAATCTTTTTTTTTGGTTAATGAAGTTTTCTTAAGCTTCGGTCGGGGCGGCATTTTTGAGTTTGCTAGTACGTAACCCTTGATAATTTAGCCAGAAAACTTTCTTTTACAGAGATTACATTGCAAAATATCGTATTTTCTACTTACATAAAAACTTAATTAAATCTTTTATATAAACCTGCAGTGAAAAAATTAACCAACTGATGGTAAAAACAGTTTAAAAATTTGTTGCGAGACTTAGGTGTTAGCGGATATAGAGGCAGATGCAGAAAGTGATTAATTTTATACCATCTAAAGAAGATTAAACTATTAACGAAAGGCAGATATATAATTTGTCTCAACATTTAATTGCTATTTTTTTTTTAAATTTAGACGTTGAATATTATTTAAAGCTAATGTTTTTTTCATTTTTTATTGCAGCAGACAGGCAGAAGGCCCAATTGATGGAAAGCGGTTACCATCGTATATAGACAATTGCAACACCAAAGGGGCTACAAATGCGCTGCTGCTCTCTTAAGGGAGACTAGAACCTGGTCACTAATACCGGAACACAACTCAACGTTGTTATGGCGACATAGTTTAGACCAGGGATGGCAGCCTTCCAGTCAGGCAAATGCCCTACCACCTAGCTGTGGGTTGTTTGGTTTCAAAGGTTTGGGTTCTTTCAAAGTCGACAAATTTTGAAAATTTTAAATTCTCAGTTTAACAAATAGTCTTAATTCTAGAAAACTTGGGGCAATTATGTCATTATTTTTGACTATGGTTCTAGAAATGTTATTTAGGGTTACGGTTCCATAGTTTAAATAAACAAAAATAATAAAAATTAACCACAATAATCGAAAAATGGTTACAGTTTGACCAAATTTCTAGGTTTTTCTTAAATGCCCATAATTTTTAAACTGCATAGGATAGATTTCTTTTCTGATTTTTCTCATAATGGTTACAATCAATCCTGTCACCCCGTTTCGGCTTGAAGTTAAGTTCTGGGACACCCTGTATGTAATATATATAATAATAAACATTATGTTGTACCTAATTATGTACCGACTAGTTTGCCAGCAAAAGTACAAAAATTATGCACTTAGAGATTTGTACCTTTATATTTAAGTATATGTATTTATGTATAAGGTGCATCGCTCGTGGAAACTGAATCTATATTCAGTGAGAACTACCATATATTCGGAAATATAATTTATATATTCATACCTACTATCCAAATTATAATTATACCATATTTAATTACAATCATTTCATTTCTAAGATCATAAACAATAGAACCAACGCACTTTTACATTTGTACATTACTACCAGAGCTATCCGCGATGAATATATCACAAGAAATCTAGGTATATACTTCGGTTATAGAAGCAGAACACCATTTCCTACAAGCGTGATATCTACTCCATAAGAATCTTTGACTCAAATAATTTGCCTAATAAATCACCAATTGAAATGAAAAATATACTAATATCATAATATAGTCTTTAATGAAAACACACTGGTGGTCAATGCAGTGATCACGCAATACAACTTAGTCCCGTGTATAATAGGATGGGTGCAATGTGTTGATTGTGTTACTTTGCAATCATTAGGGGTTCCTTTGAAGCGAGACGTCGTAGACGGCACGCGCCTCGCTGCTATAACGAGGTTATACGGCCAGCCGTATTGCCTTGTTATGTCCTACATTCTAGAAGCTTCTATAATATGATGAGCTTGTATTAGAAATGAAGCGATAACTTCATTTCTAATACAAGCTTTGAAATCTTAATATTCCTTAAGTAAATAACAACATTGGAATAATCTGAGTTTAATGCCTACAAAATTACAGACGTGTTTCTT
The DNA here is from genome assembly GCA_949752895.1 of Dendrolimus pini. Classification (NCBI taxonomy): domain Eukaryota; kingdom Metazoa; phylum Arthropoda; class Insecta; order Lepidoptera; family Lasiocampidae; genus Dendrolimus; species Dendrolimus pini. Next base: position 18,362,446 of record OX457132.1, on the reverse strand, counting down.
TTTGAATTTGGTGGTTCGAACGATATGGAAATTGAAGTAGTGAGTGGGCGGGTTAGAAATATGGCTAGGGTGAGCCGGTTGAACTAAACCTACTATATGATGCAAGCGCCGACTAAACCGCTGTCGAAAAAACGTTTGTCTGCTCGCGATATACTATCTTATTAAAATTTGTATTTTAAATTTTTCCAATGGTACCGCATATTTTGAAACTAAAGCAGATATCCGATCGGGTTATGAGATGCTATTTCATCTCATATGAGTGGGAAGCCGCTGAGCTTAAGAGATGATTATCGAGTAAGAATATATGCACGAATAAAAAACGTAAGCGCCAGTGAGTTTATGACACTTTCGACCTTCTGGTCGCTAGTTTCTTAAAGGTAGGCTATGAGAGTTGTATAAAGACCACGCCAGAGGTAGTCAGAATATCGAGTCGAAGTGTTGGCTAACTGAAAAAGAGTGTGATTAGGAATTTTAATAATTAAGATATTTATTGTTAAGGCCCACTGGTTCCGTTGGGGCGACAGGGGAGCACTGCGGGCGGTGCAGTCCGCCACACATCGTCTGGCGACGGATACATTAATCACATACATTTTAATTTCTTCTAGTAAAGTTCATATAATCATATTGCGACAGTCCACTAATCATTGAAACACCTTATCATCATCAAGAAACAATCCTACATATGGTCCTTCGAGCCGGATGATATGGCTTCTTGGGAGGATAGAGCGCGTCGTACCAGGAAATGACGGCTTCGCTACAGTTGCTGAAATAAGAACGAAGAAAGGAGTCATCCGTCGCGCCTTCAATTCCATTTGCTGCTTACCCATCAGTTCTCTTGAAGACAAATCTTCAACGCCGGGAATGTGTTAAAGCCAACCGGTTCCGTCGGGGTGAGAGGGGAGCGCTGCGAGCGGCGCAGTCCGCCACACATCGTTCGGCGACGCATACATTAATCACATGTGTATAATCTTCTAATAAAGCTCATATAATCATACTACGACAGTCCACTAATCATTGAAACACCTTCATCAAAAAACAACCCTACATTGTTACTACATAATTATATTTAGGTAATTAACTTTTAAAGGCCTTAATACTCCGGCGATTTATATGCGTATTACCAGCGAGGTGACTAAGGCACAGATTAATAAATAGTTAAGACGTAAGTACGTACTAAGGGGAGTATTAGCAGTGAGTTGTCCGCGACATTGTAGAGGTGTGTCCAAATAAAACGCGGCATTCGAGCGCGGCTGCCGCGCACCTTGCACGCCGTGTTTGTTCACACCTTAGGGTGAAATCTTAGTTACGTACTTATATTATTGAACATATACTCGTGGATCAATTAGAAACGTGACAATCGTTAAATCCACCTACGATGTCGATTTTTAAACATCGCTGTTTATTTTACTTTGATAGGATAACTCAGCTAACTATATATGAGGGTAATTAAATATAGAACTTTCTTGCCCTTGCTCCGGCACCCTGCGGGGCTTCGGCCTACGGTGTCCCATCCACGCGAGAAATATGTGTACCTACTTCATGTCACTTGCAGCTGGTTCCTATATCTTTCTCTCATTTCATTTGCCTTACCACTAGTTAAAATTTGACATAGCCTTAAAATGAATGTAAATATTCTATCAACGGTCAAGTAAAATAAGGTGGCATGGACATGTATGAGAAGGGATGAAAGTCACGTGACAAAAATGTTGAACTGCAAGACTGATGGGTGTAAATGTAAAGGTAGACTAAAAAAAGAGATGGATGGAATGTGTGAAGGATGATGTGATAATTTATGGTGTGACAGAGGACGTATGTCAGACAGAAGAGACGAGCATGAATAAGACATTGCGCCTACCCTTAATAATTTTAAAGTGAAAAAAGAGGAAGCCATAGGTTAACAAATAATGGATATTAAGATATGGAAACTCGACTTTAATCAGATTAGAAAATGGGAAAAGTTATTTTTGAGTGTTCATAGCGCATTCGCTGTAAGCACGTTTGAAAATTACCTTGCTGAATACACGCATACACATCGTTAACATGAAAATGCTCGAACAGAATTAAAACTTATGTTAAGTTGTTTTTGAATTTAAATCACTTTAAGTGATAAGGTTTAAGAAGTAGTTAGTTTAAATATTTTTATCACTAGTAACTAATACAATGCTAATACAATAAACTTTTCAAATATTCGAGAAACGTCTAAGGAAAGGCAATCTTTACTGATGAAAATAAGTTTTAATCTAATTACAAGCGACTATTTATTAAGAATTGTGCTTTATTCGTCAGCAATAAAGTTCAAATCATCATACAGTTCTGTTGCTTAGCAAACGCCCCACGTGTCTCCAGGTATCCTAATACGCTTTCAGTAAACTCGTAAAGTTGACGAAGGTAGCCATTACTCTCCAGGAAGGGTAGGTACGTACCGTGCTTAGATGTACAGTAATTATTTTCTCAAGGTGTTGGTTAATTGAACTTTGTAATTAAAGTCTGTGAAACAAAAGCAAACAAATGTAATGAAGTATTTGAACATTTTTTTTTCATCTTTACTTATTCGGGACTTTGGCCATATAGGCATGTCAGCCAAATCATCTCCTAAACACACAATAACTTATATATTAAATAATGAGCTGGCTATCAAACTAACCTTCTTTGAGGCTGGCGCTGAATTTCTATAGAAATACGTACATCAAAACGATTCAGTCCCAACTTCCTCATCAGTTGTTCTCTGCTATGTTTATTTTGCTGCATTCCGTTAAGAGATGATGGAACAAAAAAAAAATAGCTATCGGTCTAGTGAAAATCGTATTGAAATTAGATAATTTTTATGCATTCTAGCCACTGTAAACTAGTCCCCGAAAACATGCCGGAAGATTTCTAGAATATACGCAGGATTTACGGCAGGTAAATTCCTATAGATTAGTGAAAACCGCGTTGAAATTGCCCCAGTAGTTTTACGTGAATTCTGAATAAACGGACAAACCGGCAAATAGAAAAATAATAAAAAATAGCTACGCCATTTTTAAATTTCATAGATATTAAAATTCAATTGCGAAACTTGCGGGATATATGCCATATTTCATGAAAATAATTTATACATTATTTTCATGAAATTTGGCATATATCCCACGAGATTCGCAATGGTTCCAGGTTCACAGGTTCGCATGGAAATTATATATTTGGTTTAAAAAATCAGTTTTAAATTATATATTGAAAAGTGGTAGACAAATGAACTGTGGTGCCACCTAGTTATGTAAGATTTATGGAGCTTTTAACGTTATGCTTATTGCCGAATGATTAATTTATTATTCCGTTTGATGTCTTCCATGGTTGTGTTATAACAGCTCATAACGTTCCACTGCTGGGCTTGCAGGGCTGGCAAGCTTGCCAAGCCGAATTGGTGGCCTTGACACATCAGTTATTTTGAAGTGCAGGTGTCACAATGTTATTCTTCACCGTCAGCTTGGCAATAGGACAATATGCACATTAGGTTAGAAACACTGCCTAGTATATTATAAATCTTATCCAGTATTTGAATCCACGTCTCTTTAGAAACGCATGTTTGCGACTCGAGAGCGTTATTTTTTAACTTACCATAACTTTTTTTTTCAAGACTTCAGGAGATAGGCCCACCTGATGAAAAGGTGTTACTAATTTGTTTCCGCTCTCTAAAGAACTCTCTGGACCCTAGACACTGACGCCAAAGAAACTCAAGGTTGTTATGGCGGCATACTCTAGACTAGGGGTGGTAGTCATCTATATTGGCAAATACTCTACCATCTGGCTGTGGGTTGATTTGTCGCCTCTTATGACAGACCGCCCGACCGCAGGAAATTCTTTCTCTGTTCCTGCACGGATAACTGGTTATGTATATGGTTAAAGTTAAAATTCATATTCAATTCAATTCAGATTATACGAGGGTCTAACTAGGTTTTTTTATTTAATTTATTGATGCACAAAATAAATTATAATCATTACAAAATAAATCTATACGACTAAAATATAAACAAAAATCTGGATTGCAATCTACAAATACGGGTATACATAGGTATATAATTAATGCAAAAATATTGAAAATGACGTACCTATTGCATTACTTATAACTAAATATTATAATTGTTTTAGTCCATTTTATCATTAAATATATTTATGTATCTTTATTTGAATATAGCTATTTATTTCGAAATGTATTAAGTACAGTATTTTTTTAAATAACAATATTTATTTAAATTTGGAAATATATCAATATCTTTGTTGTTACCCGCCACTTCATTGTAATAACGAGCTATTTTGACAATGGAATTGAAATAAAATATATTGTGTTTATGGACTTCTAAAGTGAAAATACTGTGTCATCTTCAGGTCGTAAATTTTATGTTGAAAATGTTTGAATATCTACTTCTCAGAATAAGATAAATCCTAATTCATTTGTTGTAAAGGGAATCGAGTTAGGTATAAATAAGGCACGGCTAAGGCGCAACGGTAAAACCGCGAATATCCCGGCAGAACAAATTGTGCGTAATCTCCCAGCGCCGCAGCCTCCCGCAAAAAGGTGAACCTCCATTATGAATAACTTCCACGGCCCTCATCTAATTTAACTTGTAAACATTACAATTTAGTCGCCCATCTCGACTTGATGCCACCGAAGTGCTGTTCTCTACCTTTATTGCGAAAATTTTTATTTTCTTTTTTTTGTTCGCCTGTTATTTCCTTATGAGTAACCTCGTTTACGCTTTGAGAATACGCTGGACCGCTGTACATTTTTGAATATAGCTCTATATAAGTGATTTTTATAAAATATGCGATTTTAAAGTCCAATTGTTAACGTACAATGGAAACAATTTTTGCGGCGAAATTTCGAATTTTCAATGGACGTAAATTGTAATTTTTGTATTGTATTCATTCATCAATTTTTCAATTTTTATTTAAATAATTATACGTTCAAATGTTAAAGCGACTTTATTTGGATGTTTGTTATTTCCTTTTTCACGATCTTAGTAAAAGATTATAGAAATGAATACCTATACTATAATTCTTATCATGAAAAATGGCATAATTTGTCATGGACTTTTACTTTGTATGCTTATATTATATTTTTTCAATGGTTTTTATTAAACGAAAAAAGAAGAGTTTTGATGTTGTTGTCGTTAGCCATAGTCCACCATTGAACGTAGGCACTCTTCTTCCATGCTACCATTCCATCATTCCTTTCATGCTGTTTCTACAAAACTGAAAGAAAGAAAAACATTTATTAACTTAAAAACAACGCACTACATATAAAGAAAGAAAATACATTAACACACATAGGTATATAGAACATGTACATACATGCACAATTGCTTCTCAAAACAACAATGGAAAAAATGCTCGGTTGGTTGGTTGTTAAAATGGTTGGGGAGTTAGTCAGTGGTCAGACCAAGGTTTTATCGTATCAGATGGCGTCCTGTACAGATACGGGACCACACGATGCTGAAGAAGAAAGCGCGTGTTTAGTAGTACCGATACATGAATGCCCCTCGTTGGGCGCCACTATAGTAGTTTAAATATTTTAAGAAACCACAATTAATTGTAAAAGATGTTAGAGATAAATTTGGATTTTTTCAATAATTAGTCTTATACTATCGCAGACACAAGCGAAGACTGTCTTACATGACATGACCATTCTAAATTCGTAAACGTTGGTAGAAGCCAACTTCTACCAACGTTTCATTCTTCTAGTTTCATTCTTCAGCGCCAACGCTGAAGAATGAAACCTCCGTGTAACATTGGTTAAAATGACAAAATTAAGCAAAATAATATTCAAGTAATGTTGCTGCAACTATTCTGCTTTCATGCTAACTACATTTAAATATTCAGTTGACCCATTTAAATAGCAAATTCGGAATAGAAGCTTAACGTTAAATTGGATCCAGTTGAAATACCTTTTGTGCAAATTGGCGTGTTCACTGCGCTTTGACAATGCCCGACCGGTGTGGCACCGACCGCTGGGTCTCCAGTAATTGCATCCGCTGCAGATACGTCCCCTCTGTGCTGACCTGATCTTTGGACAAAGGTGAGTGGAATGATGGAAATGTGACCTTGTAAATTCACTGCTTTAGATTTAATATTACAAATACTTAGCCACAGACAGCACATGACTCTCATGAGTATCATGGTAAAAAATATTTTATTACTAAGAATTTATAAGGGAGAGTTTAAAATAAAGTTAAAAAAACTATTCTCATGGCTAGTTCAGAGATGTTGCTATCAGGTAGGTATCAGAACTATTTAGTTAATGTCATTTTTTTATTCGAAAGTTAATTATTAATAATAAAATTGACAATCATCAAGTATAATCATGTAACTGTTTTAAACTTTGGCCTAAAGGTGATAAAATTGTGAAAAAATTGTAATCTTCTATACGATATTATACATACAAACATACATACATAACTTCACGCCAGGTCCCTTGCGGGGTAGACACGAACAACAGAGCGCCATTCAGGCTTATTTTTACACACCTCACTTGCTTCTTTGACATTCATAGCTCTTGTCATGCACGATATTATAGCAAAATATTATTAAAATAATACTTAACCATATTACTTTTTAAGAAAAATTTGTATGCCAAAATATGGCGAAACATGTTCTCACTATAGTACATAAGACCTTTTTTCCATGTTTCATACAAATAAAGATTTCAATCATTTTCATATCATTTCATTTTAAAATAATTTTACGTATGGAAGAAGAATCCTGAGAATTATAATGCCATGGTGAAAACATAATAATTAATAGCTCATCAATGTTTCATGAAAAGGTAAAAGGCGCCAAAGATTATTCCTCTTACAGTAGGTGCCTCAGAACAATAACTGCATTATTTTTATTGTATATTTGTAATTGCTTTGCTTTTATACACAATTTAGACCGACAAATAAAAAATAAAAAGAAACTTACAAAAACATTATATGATTTAAAAATATTTTTTTGTTAGTAAATTAACCTAAAAAGCGAGACAACTTTATTATTTATTACCAAAGGCCTCAAAATAGGAATATGATTCCTATTATATTTATTATTTAAGTTTTAAGTAGGGATTGATTTCAGAAATTATTATTTTCGGAATATATTATTGTCTATTTTCTTTTTTTAAATTATATGTATTGTGTAATATCTATGTATCCTATTAATTACGTGTATTTGATTTGCACACCATCGTCATACACTCTTAATTCCTTTCACACAATCACACAGCCCGGGTTGTCTGGAAAAGATCGCTCTAAAGCGATAAGGCCGCCCTTGTTCCTGCCTTGACACGAAATTACTGTAAATGATTTACTTTATGTGTATGTGGTGAACAATAAAGTATTTTCTATCTATCTTTATTCTGGTATATGACGTATATGTGTTTATAGAAGACATTGTAACCATTCGGTGTAGCAGTAGTTAGAATTTGTAAACTGTAAACGGCTTTTGGTATAGAACAGGGCTATACTGCCTTAGTTATTGGTTACTTAAAGCCCATCTGAAGTATATATTTAGATCACGGATATTACAGATGTGTAACAAATAGTTTTATAAACAACGACGAATACTATGGTATCATCTGTATAAGTTTTTTATACTACTCGTACGTGAATTAAGGATATATTAGTTTAGTTAGTTTAAAAATTATGTTGTTTTCATTTTCAATATTCTTATATATATTTTATGAAAATTATATTAGGTTTGAGGTATTCGTCCATTTAGATTATAACGAGAATCGTCATCAGCCAACCGTTGTTCACTGCTGGGCGTAGGCTTCCCCAAGTCTTCGCCACCTATTCCGGTCCTCTGCTGTCCTCATTCAGCCCCCACCGGGATTCTGCGCAATCGTCAGTCCAGCGTGCTGGCGAGCGTCTTACACTACGTTTGTAGCTGTACACGTACACGTGGTTATAAGTAGAACGCTGAGCCTAATTAGGTCATCAAATTTCTTGTGTTACAATATGCTTTTTGGTTTTTTTTAATAATTTTTGCCCGCATATCTAGAATTCGTCGGAATCATTATCTTAATTATATACAGCTCTTAGGACTGGCTTGATTGGTGTGATACCACGCTCCCACAGAATATTAGCCTGAAACAGCTTTGTGCTAGTCGTCTTTTGCGCGATGGGTGAGAGTTCGGATAGCCCATTTTTTCGCCCCTTATCTCATTCCTCTTGTCTGATCCCTCTTTGTCATCTCCTATCCCCAACTATTTATCCTATCCTAAATGCTGGTAATTCGTTAGTAGAAGTCTATAGAATAAAAAAATATAATATTCAGGCTGTCACTAATAATTGAATAAAATATTCATTCATCCAAACTATAAGTCAGCATGCACTATTCAGATACTCACATTGTTGATCTTATTCCAGTGCAGTATATCACGTGCTAAGGCGGAGGTTACATAAATTCACTTTGGGCACCTCCAAGCGTTGTGCAAATTGCCTCCTCAGCCAGCGAGTGAAGTTAACCCTTTGGCGATCATCGTCGTCATTCCGTCACCCGGACGTTCCGTGAGGTAATTCCTGATAACTTCATACCATAGATGTTCACGACACTGGATATGACACTATAAAAATGTTAGTATCGTAAAATATATATACCACCATCACTATTTCCAATCTGCTTTATTCCTACCACGAGTTGTCTGGAAGAGTTTGTTCTTTAACAATAAGATCACCCATAGTACACAATTAGAATAATACTAGCTTGTAATTTTTCTATAAGGGTGTGAAATAGTTATCTATCTATCTTATCATTATTCGGGTTAATAAAAAACACTCTTTGCCTCTTTGTTTATCAATCATAATGTAATAGTAAATCTTCATGTTTAACGTATTCATTTTGTACTAATTAATATATTAGGTTTGTGTGTCAATGTCTATTAACGTCATCATCTTTATCATCATCCGAGCCTTAAATCCCAGTTTCGCTAGGAGCATTTGCTCCGACGCCCAGGGGCCGCTTTCCTACTTTTTCTCTACTTTGTCCGGTCTTCGGCATCTCTAATATTGAGACCATTGGTAAGTACCTTATCCCTCACAACCTTAAACCAGCATTTCTTAGGCCTTTAAAACAACAAGACTCCCTTACTTACTTACTCCGTTGGCTCAGCGACCCAAAGTGGGTCTTGGCCTCCGAAACGAGAGCATGCCACTTTCCTCGATCCTGTGCGGTGTCTTGCCAATTACTGGCTCCTATCTCCGACAGATCAGCCTCTACTCTGTCCTTCCAGCGATATTTGGGACGGCCGACCGGACGCCGACCAACCAAAACAAACAAAACAACAAGACACTTGTTTCTTATATAATTATCCGGTCTTTGTAAAACGTTACCTACCAGGCGACTCTCTTGCAGTTTGTCTGCTATGTCATGGATTTGAAGACTGCGCAGACCCAGGAGATCCTGATGCGTTCTTACCGCGTGATTCCACACATTCAAAGCAGCATATTTATATGCGTGAAACAGAGAAAGTATTTTTTTCTATCAAATCGTAATTTGCTTTATAGCTCTATATACTAGTACTATGAAAATCGGTAAGTGAAAAGTTAAATCTGAAAATTTCATAAATTTTACCTGAGTGGAGTGGCACCACAGGTAGATAAATTATTCTTTCGTTTTTTGACATTTTATTGTTTAAATCTTTAGTCTAACACCAAATATTAATTAACAAAACTAATTTGATTTCATTTGGCTGAATGCGACTTCTAGATATATTTTTACCTCTTATACATCACACTGAAAAGTAGAAGTTTGGCTTTAAAATTGTAGGTGCCGCTTTTACCAGTAAACGTTACGTTAACATTCCACTGAAATTTTAAAACGCGCACTTAGTTCGAATGCTCTTTGAGAATTGTAGATTAAATATTTCATGTAGTTGATCGATTTTAAAGAGTAGTTCGTGTACAATTTTCGTTACTACGTAAGTAGATTTGAATCATATCCTATGTGAGTAATAGTTTAGATTTTTCTTGTCAATAGAACATACAAATTTTTTAAGCTATTCATACAGACATACAAATATGCGTAAACACAGACACGTAGAGAAGCATATTAAAACGTTATGAATGTACGAAGGTAACGAAAGGAGATGTAGCGAACGTTATGGATGTATGTATGTAATGAAAGTAGATTAACTCAACGGTGTATACCAGGATCGTAGAAAATAAAGATCTCTATTCACTGCCTACCCTTAAGGTAAACAAGCGTAATAGTTGTATGGTAATGTAGTACCTAATAATAATATGGAAACACGATTAGCTGCTAAGCAGAATGTTTTAAACAGAGTAATTTCAGATTATATTAGTATAGACAAAAATATTTCCATGGTGGGAACTTATTTTTATTCTGTTTATATATGCCATTGAAAAGAACGATTTCGATATTCATTGATTTGGTGAATGCCAACTAAACATGTTTTAAATAATAAAATATTGAGTGAAAGTGAACTTCTCGTATTCTATTTTATATAGCATAAAATAGAATACTAGATATTACTTATTTGAGTCCTAAATCATAAACAAAAACAGAAGCTTGCATTCCATTTAATAAAAAAATTCATAAAGTAAAAAATATTAATGTAAGACTTTCAACATTCCTGTACTTTTATGAAAATCACTTCAAGCGACAGTGGTGTCAGCTGCAGTATACACAATTCTCATGGTATTCGTGAAACCTGAGCCTTGTCTCCAACCAGAAACAATTACCAGTGGATCACCAATTCTTATAAACCCTTGTCCCATTGCCCACTTCGTGCAAAAGTTCACCCTCTTTTCTAGATCCGTTCGCCAATCGGTGTCTGGGGAATCTGAAAATCAAAATGTTCCAAATGTTGTTTGTTGTTCTTCAATCTTTTAAAAGATCTTACAAACGATTAACTAATTGTAATTATGAACTAAGGTATTGTTACAAATTAATTTCTTGTTTTATTTCTCCGTGCAAGAACGGAAAAATAATACCAATTCCTGCGGCCGGGCGGCCTCTCGTAAGAGGCCATAAAACAAACCCACACCCAGGTGGTAGGGCATCTGCCCGACTGGATGGCCACCACCCCTAGCTAGAGTATGCCACCATATCAACCTTGAGTTGTGTTCCGGCATTAGTGACCAGGTTTCCAGTCGCTCTTAAGAGAGCAGCAGCGCATTTGTAGCACCTTTGGTGTTGCAAATGTCCATATAGGCGATGGTAACCGCTTTTCATCAAGTAGGCCGTCTTGAAGTGATGCAATAAAAAATAAATACATTACAGACTCCCCAGCCAGGTGATAGTGCATTTACTTGACTGGATGGCTACCACCCCTGATCTAGAGTATGCCGCTATAACAACCTTGAGTGGTATTCCGGCATCAGTGGGCTGGTTCCAGTTTCCCCTTTGAGTCCAGTAGGACATTACCAACACCTCTGGTATTGCTAATGTAATTAAGAGTTACATCTTGCTTACAGTTAAAGTTTACATTTACAAACATACAATTGTTACTTAAAAATAATCGATATCCTATCATTATCATCAAATCTTATATATATTGACGGCCTCAATGTCTAAGTATTGGCTCTCTTAAGTGTCTGGAAAGCAAAAACCATACATAGGTATGATTTTAGGCTAAACAAATATCTTTGACGAATTTTTCGCCATTTACACTGCACTAGTCTAATTGAGATTCAGTGGTTCGTTGCATATTCATTTGGTAATATAAAATGCGTGTGGTTAACTGTCGATTCATTTGATGAATTATTACCAACATTTTTGATTTCTGCAAAATAAGACTAAATAGCAAATCAACACCTTTCGAGTTCTAGCAGAAAACTTCTCTAAAATTACAATATTTAGCTTACAGTAAAATACCTTCATAAATAAGAGGAATAATCCCACGCCACATGTGCATTTGTCGAGCTATCAATGCGTATCTGGTCACAGCAAGAATGGGGCATCGAGGTCTGTACTTGGCAACTATCTGAGCTGATCGGCCTGTGCTTGTCACAACCACTATGGCAGCTGCTAAAGTTCTTTGTGCAGCCAAAACAGCCGCTATTGCTGTTCCAGTTACTTGGTCACAGGGGATTGGCGTCTGAGGGATAGGATATAAATTATTTGCATTTCATTCAGGAATTAATGCATAGTATGATAAGGATTATATAAATTTATAAATGGGAAATGACAGTTTATTTCTCTTCATCGCACTGGGAATGACTCCTATTATTATGAAAATAGCCATACATGATATCTTGGATACAAACATACCAATTTCTAGAGCATCAAAAATTAGTAAACTCGAAAAATATTTTTATATTAACACAATATTTAGACCTAATATTTATAATCAGTTTACCCAATATATTTTTCTTAAATATCAATAAAAATATCCGATTCGTGCTTTGAAAAATTTCTAGAAATTCTTATTCTACCATATAAATGGTTTTCTTTCAAACTACAAAAAAATCGCGCGAGGATCATTAACATTTATGCATTTTGTAATTAATAAAAATTAGGAAAGTTTAAAGACCTTATCTGTCAAATCATGGAATATCTGCTTAGACCATACACAAGCTTCAGCCTCCTTACAAGCACTGGCTAAGCAAGCCACGGTGTCAATAGGATTCAGACCAACAGCTGTCTCAGCGCACAGCATAAGAGAATCAGCACCATCCAGTATGCAGTTTGCGATATCAAGCAACTCAGCGCGTAGCGGAATCCTTTTGTATCTCATACTGCTCAATAACGCGGCGCTAACACATATTGGAACATTAGCCTGGTAAATAAGAAAATAATAATTTGCAACTGTTCAAATTTTTCAGACACAGTAAGATATTACAATTAATAAATAATAGTGCGGTGATGAGTTGAAATTTTGATAATATTGAAAATAACACTTGTAAAATAATTATAGGTATATATTCTTTTATGTCGATGTTATAGAATAGCCTAGAACAAAATAGAATAGAATATCCTTTATTATACACACACACACATACACACTTGACAAAATAAGAAGATAAGTACAATTATTTTAATAAGTACAATAGGTAAATAATTAACTGTATCGCTGGGAAAGATTTCTACGAGACAACTTTTAAACGGTTAGAAACAATGCAGGGAAGGAAAGGCGATTAATACCAATACATAATATATATTATAAGTAATTATAAACAAGGATAATTACTTTATTAGCTCTCGCAATCATATTCTTTTGAGCTATTACCAACTTCTTTGGTGTAATGTCTGATCCCAATTCTTGTCTTGTTATTATAACACCGTCTGAAATCTATGAAAATATTAGGTTGAATTAAAATGTTTGATTTATGCTTAGCAGATAAGTATAGTATGTGTACAACCGTGGCAAAGACAAACGTTTCAAAAAAGAATGTCATATTACTAGGTGCACACTACCATGGAAGAATAATGTTTCCATGATACCACATTCAATAGAATGTAGTTGGCTGTCGGTATTCATACATATTCGAATGCATAAGCTTAAAATTACGTGATTATCATTATATTTGCCATTGATCAGAGGTATAAGTGTAGGTTAAATTACAATTATCTTGGAAAATGGGATGAAATGAAAATCAATGCAAATAATTATATACTGTCATCCTAAATGTACCTACCATGTTTTATCAAATGAAGAAATTGAATTGAATTGAGGATACGAATATAAAGCCTAGCGAAGCTGAACTAACCAGTAATGTTTAAAAAATCTTTAGCACTTTTCCCATTTTTTTTTGGACATAATAACATTTTTTTACCGCTAACCACAAAACTTACATGTAGTAACAAAAATAAAGATAAAATATAAGACAAATACCGCATAAAGGTGGAGACGACGTATTTAGAAGTTTGTTTCGTACATTATGTTTGAATTTTCCAATAGCCATAGAGAATATATCAAGTTTTGAGCAGTAAGGCAGAAAATAAAAATATGTAATACTAATCATTATACTATATTTTTCTTTTAGATAAAGGTGAACATAAGATCTTTTATAGTAAATAATTATATTATTTTCGTGGGATACGATACGGTATCTGCAAATAACGACTGTCATATTGAACATAAAACATTGTTTAAAGTCAACCCACGAGAATCGATTTCTACATTGCAACTTTGGCTGTTAATATGCATTTAGAACTTACACTAAGAATATCGTCAAAGTTATTAAATCCTTCAATAGTTTGAATATTGGCTACCAATGCGATTTTCTTTCCCTTTTCACCAAGCAAACCTTTAAGCTCATTTATTGCTGCCGAGGAGTTCACGAAGGCTGCCACTATAATATCTACCTGAAAGTGAAAAAGCTATTAATATTGTTACATACCGACAAAGGTAAACGCACGCCAGACTGTCGTAAAGCGCAGTTTATTACCTCTCCGTATTTAGGAATTCTTTTGTTTACTTTGTGTTTAGAATTTGTAATTAAGAAAAACATTCTATTGTTATTGTACTTGTTTTATGGCCGTCATTAGCGTCGAACTAATCCTTGTTGTTATTGTATTGCGTCGAAGCTTGCCAGGGATGGATCGGTGCATTATAAAGCAATGGCCCAAGGCGGAGTAGGGCAGTCAAGCGAGGATTACGATACTAGCAAGACGTACATTCGATGAGCGAAATAGCGACGGACTTTGCGCGTGTTATTGAACCGTGTAATTTGTACTGGCTGTGTCCAGTTATATTTGTACCTATATATCCAATAGATAAAACTGGAAGTGCTTTTTAAACATAGACATAACTACAAGGCAATAGAAATGAAGCGTGATACAAGAAATGAAATAAAGGAGCAGCGAATAGTCACACATGTGTCATCGCGAATCCCTAACCAAAACAAGCTACACAGAATGTAAAGAGGTCGTTGCCACTGAAATCGGTTTAGAGAAGTGTTTACGTAGAATACTTTTATTAAGTACTAGGGTTTTCCCAGTAACTTCCCTTGGCCCGTAATACTAGTGCGGGCGCGATGCGATGGCCGGGAGAAGGCAAAGGGACGGGAAGAAGAAGCAAGGAAGGACTTACCTCGCCACCAGTCCGCCGCCACACTGCGCTCGTCCCCCGGGGGTTCACACACTCACTAGGATTATGGGTTTTATCATTAAATGCAATTATAAGTTTATTTTCTTTATTTTATGTTCCAACAACTTGTCTGTATTTATTGCCGTGACAGCGCTGACAATAACAGATTGTCTCTTTTTTAGCGCATTCTTCATTTAAAGTATATTCTATTCTTGATGGCGAGGATGGGGAGGAGAATTTACAAGGAGGTGTTCCTCGACGCAACCACCTAGTTTATTTTAAATAATCGGCAGACAAACACACATTGTATATCCCCAAGGTAAGCAAGTTACGCATGTGTCATAGGTAATAAACAAGGGACCACTTTGGGGTCGATCCCAGACACCCAGAGCGCACTAAATAATGGAAAGTTCTTTGGGAATTTTACCATGCCAAAAATCCAACCTGGCACCTCTACGTTTTAACGAGCTTGGCCGGCTAAGACTTAGCCGGCCCTACAACCATAGAGCCCGTATTTAGAGAGCAAGGATTCATAATTTCACACGGATTACATTGTATTAAATTTTCATTTAGGCGCTGTTCGCTTCCGAAACATGTACTCAAAATACCGAAAAGTATCCCATTTTCCAGGGTAAAGTATCCTAGATCCATTATCGAGATTGAGACTACATATTATGTATTAAATATCAGCAAGAACTGTCGCATAGTTTTCCCGAGAAAAGAGTAACAGACAGACAGATTAACTATCGCATTTATAATATTAGTATGGATTAATTGTTTCTATAATCTACATAATGACAAATAATTATTTCTGTCTCTTCGAAAAACCTTTAGATGACGGGCAACTGGGCAAAAAAAATTTAGTATTGACAGCAATTTCAATAGCCTTTCAGAAATATTTTTTTAACGTTCGATGATCCATCTTCCTTTAACAATGTCACAAAGTAACCTTCAAAAGATTATGCAAGGAAGTCTTCCTTTTTGCTTTTATGATGATAGATCGTGAACCTTGAACTGCGACTGCGTAACGCAGTGACACAACAAAAAGTGTACATTGACTGGAGAGTAACAAATGAAAGATTTGAAAGGACTTGCTCAAAGTCGATAAGTGAGAAGTTTATAAATTATTGTACGAAATTCTGTTACAGCTTCTTCAACTTTCGATGCGGCTGTTGTACTTTGTTAAACTAGTGCATTGTGCAAAAAGATAAGTTAATACAATATCGTAGTTCTAGTAGTTCAGCGACTAGGGAGACGGCGTTTTTATTGACATTGAATTGAAATTAAAACCCAGCTATGTGTATAAATAAACTATGTAGGTATATTTGTCTTGTGCCATATTTATTTCAAAGAAAAGTAAAAACAACAATAAAAATTAAAAATAATAAATTCTGTGTCGTAGGTAGATAGGTTCTCGACGACTTTGCAATTTAACTTAAATCAATAGGCAGTGAGTTATGCGCTAGCATTCTTAAAAACGTACCCTCCCCGATATAACATCTGCAGGTGGTACAGATTAAGTTTAGTAAACTTTCAACAACGATCAGTTTGAATAGGAAATGTTAAGCAGTTTTTAGGCTATTACATAGCTTTTATCGCGGGTTTTGAGCGCGGCGACCGAATCAAGAAATTCCGTAACGAAAATAAAACTAACACCCCCACTGCGCCTACCATGTGCTCGGCCGAGCGTTCGCTTAACGTGTATGTATATGGTACGACTGTACGAAGCTCGCACGGATCGAGACGAGCTGCTCCGAAATCGGACGAATACGTAAGCAGCTGTTTGTGAGAAAGTATATAGGTGTATAGGTATCTATCATATCTTTATAATGCCACACTCACCGCATGTGCGCCCCGTAAGTATACATGTAGGTATATATGTATACATAGGTGATTTGTTTTCTTATCGATCACCATGCTCAAAAAGTGTAACTTGAATTAATATCAAAGAAAAAACTTGAATTAATATTAAAGATAAAAAATACTGCATAAATAATAAATAAATAAATAATTATAATAGCATAAGTTGATAAAAAATTCTATGCAATAGCTTTACCGCGGCAGTCCCCGAGTGCCACAAGGAGTTTTTTATGATATGGAATAAGTTTGCTGTGCTCCAGCTATAAAAAAAATAACAAAAATATCCTTACACTAAATGCTTTTTTCCCGTGTGCCTAAGGCCAATGAAAGAAATATTGTCAATAACAAACCTGTTGATGAATCAACATATCGATGTCCAACTTATCTCTCTCAGTGAAATTCGGCATGTCAAAAACAACATTCGGAACAAACACATCTTTATAAGATCCAAGAAATCCGCCTCTTTCTATTTTGCAAGTGAGCGTAGTAGTTGAAATAATCTCTACTTTCATCATTATCTGTTCATTATCTAAGAGGACTATGTCCCCTTTCTTTAGCTGATCGGCAAAGTACATGAAGTCAACGTATATAGTGTACATGGAACATCTGTCCCTATATGTTTCGTCTGTAGTAAGACGCACTACTTCACCAGTTTTCAATTCAACCGTTTCTCCATAACTCTGAAAATGAAAAGACCTCTAGCATTCGTTCTTTTGTATTTAAACTAGTACAACTTGACTCGCAGGTTCTCTCACACACAATTCAGAGAATCATAAAAGAGCTATGACATTTAAGTATAAAATTTTATATTTTTTAATGCACGAGTTCATTAGACAGGCAGACGGCAACCCGATGGAAAGCGGTTACCATCGCTTATGGACTATTTGCAACACCAAAAGCGTTATATATCTAAACCAGGATTGGTAGCCACCCAGATGGGTAAATACCCTAACACCTAGCTGTGGGTTGTTTTATCGCCTATTATGACAGGCCGCAGGAAATTATATTCTTTCTCCATTCCTGTACGGATCCTGTGTACACTAAGTTTTCTGAAAACTAATTCATATACAAATTCGTGCTTAAAGTATGCAAATAGCAGAAACATGCAAACAATGTGATTCTTCTTATTTTTAAGGAAAAAAATCTACATTACATGTATTATATATATTGCATAGTTGACGATAAGAAAATACACCCAGACCTGAAACGAAGCACTTACTTGTCATAACAATATTGTGGCGAATTATGGTGGAACCATCTAGTTAGTTTTAGAACTTTTGGAAAAAACTAGAACAATCTTGAAGGAAAAGACAAGGACGGATATATTTCGAAAAGGATAGACGATGAACGAAAGACAGAGATAGATAGATGTTAGAAAGGGATAGACGATGAACGAAAGAAAGAGATAGATAGATGTTAGAAAGGGATAGATGTATAAACGAAAGTTCCCGAACAGAAGGTTCGGGAAGGAAGAGACAGAGATAGATAGATGGGTTCTAGAAAATTCTTCCGGGTATATAAACAGCATAAGGCGCGCCTACCGGGCAGTTTTAGAGTTGAGTTCAGTCCAAGACGGTGAAACGACAAGTGCGATACTAAAGAGTTATTAGAGAAGGTTAATAGAGGACAGAGACGAATTAAGTGGTGAATTTAGTGACAAGTTTGGTGGACAGATACGCGAAGGAGGTGTGTAGCGTAGTTCGAGAGAGGAACCAGAAGCGAGCTACACGCGATAATATTGGAGGTGGTCCGCGCAATATCGGCGACGGTATTGAGGGTGTGACAACTTATCGTCGGGACTGTGCATCGTTGGTCGTGCGTATAGGGGCAACCCTGCAGAGAGGTACTACGTGCGGCTGTTAAAGTCAATAAAAGCTTTTAAATTAAAAACTGGTGTTTTCTTTTAATCCATAAGAGCGTACCCCCGCTCGTACGTAACAATATATTGATATTTATACTAGGGATTTCTCTGCAGTTTCTATGAAAACAATCTGATTTTCGTGATAAAAACTGTCTTATTTCTATCCCGCTATCGAAACTGAGTATAATTACGTGAGAAAAACATACGTATTAAGAAATCTAAGTTAATTTTGAAAGCTAACAGAATAGGGTCACCTAACAGTAATGTTTGCATCGTAATAACTGAAGATTCATAAATACGAGCCTCGGCAATCCTCCCCGTCCTAATCTTTCGTCCAGGTAACCTAGCTCCAATAGCCAGGGGATAACATCTACCCATCATAACACTGATGTTCTTAGCTGCTTGTTTCAAAGTCTTAATAGTCTCTGCATTCTCTTCCCTCGTACCATATGACAGGTTCAACATTGCTATATTCATTCCTGCCGCGATCATTTTCTCCATTGTTCCAATGTCATTGGTTGATTTACCTGTTAAATTATTAATATTCTACAGATAGAAAAAAAGTTTAGTTATAATTGCTATAAATGGCGCTGAGATTTTACTTAGATCTATTCACCATAATAATTTTTACTTATGAACCTGGTAACACAAATTATTTAACTATAAGCGCGATAAAAGCTATCAAGACAACGCAAGATGCAAGGCAAACAGATTCAGGATATGACTCATACATATCTTTCCTATGGCCTAGTGTAATAAGATCAATAAGAGAACTATTATATAATGAATGGCTACTACACAGATTTGAGACAGAAATTATCATTACGTCAAACAGTTAACGAGTGTTATATGAGAAAGAAACATAAAATAGAAGTTGGGCTTGTGGTGGCGGCCCTTTATAATGCGAGTTATACGAATTATAAACACATGTGAAACAGTAGTTCCTGTCAATTGCGCAGCAAACCATAAAAGCTTCTAGAAAATTCATAAAATAGAAATTCCAGTCATAGTAACTGTTACCAACTTACCCATAGAAGCAACTATTCCAGTGAGTCTCTGTACACCAGGAGCTGCCTTGATGTCTAAGTTTAAGACGTGGTCTAAAGGTGATAATGCATGCGACGATGATAGCTGTTGTCCAGGTAGCTCCATCGCATCATACTGAAATTAAAATATTACAAATATGATTAGGAATGGAATCTTTCATACTGTCTGTAAGTTCTATTATGTATTTATATATACCTACTGATATACTAAAACACTGACGAAACATGTAAAAAAACTAATGGATGTACGTAGTACGTCAGATTAATTATTACTACTTAATACTTATTACCATTCTTATTTACTCCTTACCTCGTCGAGTTTTATGTCAAACTCTGTTGGCCAAACCATATTTGCTGCTTAAATATAGTCAATGTCTATAAAATCTAAAGTAAATAATATTTAATAAAATAATAGAATTTTCTAAAGAAATCTATCGTCGTGTAGAACATTACAATAGTTGTAATGTCAGATGTCAACAAAGATAAAACTTCAGAAATATTTTTAGAAAGAACACTTTTAATATTTTTCGACCTCTATGCTCTATTGGTCCAACTGTTGGTATCATTATCATTACCCTTTCCGATATTTGTAAAGACGGAGTGTTAATATCATAGTATAGTGATAATAATGTAAACTCTTTATAGCGGTATTCCACTAGCACCATCAGCAGGCCGTTTAGCTATCCCTTTTTGTTTTGATGATAGATAGATTTAATCCTAGATAGATATATCAATCATATGAGTACACGGACGCGAGCCGCGGTGTCGTTGCGTGAACTGAATTAATATCATTACCAAAAACGGTAATGCGGTCTGTACCGATATAACCGTACACTTTTAAATAAAAAATATCGTATATGCTTTCTCTTTATGAAAAACTCTTCTAAAATTCTAGACAATTGATTCTTTACTCAGGCTATGAGGAATGAACAAGAAATATTCAAACAAAACCACAGTACCACTCATGATTTAATTTGATTATTTTTATATAAGCATGTATTAAAACAATAACTATAATTAATGTATTAATTATTGTTCTGATAGAGTGTATGTGGTCAAGTGAGTTGTTGTCTTAAGCCCGATATACGTTTACATTAGTTTAACATCAAAAAAACTTGAGAAACTGACGAATTAAGGCTTTAAGATTCTTTGTACGAGAAATTCGCCAAATTAGTAATAAGTAGTCGACTAAGTGGATGTCAAATAAAAAATACTAATATATACAACGTATTTCAGGAACTTAAGGGTTTTAGTTATTCACTGTATAATGATTGTGTAGAACAAAAATACTGTTACATGCCGTCAAAGATGAACGCACAGCTGTACCTGTCGTAAAGCGCAATTTATTGCCTTCCAAGATTTAGGAATACTTTTGTTAACTTTGTGTTTAGAATTTGTAATTAAGAAAAACATGATATTGTTTTATAGTCGTCATTAGTGTCGAACTAATCCTTATTGTTTCCGACTTTGTTGGCCGTTCGCAGGTGTGGAAATTACATTTTCTTGGAAGAACCCAGCCCACGCAATCGATTGTGTATTGTACAGTTTACTATAAAACAATGCCCGAACGGAGGGGTTGGGCAGTCGAGCGAGGATAACGATACGAGTAAGACGTAGATTCGACAAGCGATATAGTGACGGACTTTGCGCGTGTTATTAAATCGTGCAGTTTTGTACTGGCTGTGCCCAGTTATACTTGTACCTGTTTTATACGTGTTTGTACAGTTCTAATAAATTCTATAGTAGTTCCAACGGCGTTTTTAATTCGAGTCCTGCGTAGCTCGTAACAATACTATTGCGTACTGTATCTACAACATCCCAGTACAAAAATAAAGTGAGAACATTAAACCTTATTACGTGTAATTACTGAATTATTAACTCCATTGTTTCCATTACCAGGTACCAGGTACTCGAAATCGCGCAATAACTTTTTATTTCTCGCCCTTCGCTAAGCCCATGTTATTATTAATTAATCTTACAAATCGTACAAATCCCAAATAACGATGGGATTTTCACGATCCTCTTGTTTTGTAAACTGTAAACAGAGCGGCTCTTTACTGCGTGAATTTTATTAACGTTTCAAAAATATATTTCTAAAGCATTTTTGTTTGCATGAAAACATAAAATACAAAAGTTGTATTTTATGTTTTCATGTAATAGAAAACTTATTAAAATAACAGATATAACTCAAAATCAAAGTAATGTTAATATTAGACGGATCTACCAAATTGAATCAATTTGCTTGAAAGGCACAGAATGAAAAGAAACTCATGGCATTCACGTCATCGTTGAATGGCTCAATTATATATTTACATTAATCTCTTTGGTTGCTTCATTCAAATTGAAACAGAGGAATGACCATCTAATGTTGGTTTAAGAACGCTTTTCTAACGCTATAAATTTACTTTTAACAGTCTTAAAAACGTAAAAGTATACTAAATTGTTAATTAAAGTTGGTAAAAGGATGACGATTCAAAACCGTAAAACTTAGTATTGCAGATGTTCATCGGCGACGCAAAGTACTTAGCATCGGGTAAAGCATTTGCTCGTTTTCCTACAAGCATCTAACCATAGTAAGAACTATTAGACCAGAAGAAGATATTTTCGATGTTTATAACAAGTTATTATAACGATGTTAAAAGTTAATAATAATATTTTATTATACTTGATTACAAAAAAGACGAACGATAAGTCAGGTAAATTACAAAATCGTTGAAGGAATACGCGTTCACACTAAGCTGAATGATAAACAAGCAACACAGCTGTCGCTAACAACGCCGACGAAAATAAATAAAGCCCAAGAAATAAACAAAGCCGAGTTTTATTTGTGGGAAAACCATTAGGGGATCAAAACGAGGTTGGCGAAAAAGATAAACGGAAAAATAGGGAAGATTTCGGACGGTTCTGTCGTTCAAGAATACTGTCATTCAGTGATGGGAATTGGATACAATTTAGTCACTCGAGTCAATTCGGTTCGGCTACTCTATTATTTATCGCTTGTACATGTAAACTAGTGTCAGTCCTTGAATGTATAAAAACTCCATGATTAGTGTTTGAACATATTGACGTCTTATTCTAATGACAAGGGCCCGAAGCCTGGTGAAGAAAACTTGATGTTAGTTAGTTAGTGTTAAGGCTTAGGCTATTTTTCTAGTTTTATGTTAATATTATTATAGTAGTCATGTGCTATCGGTGTAAGAAGACATCATGAGAATATTGTATATAAAGGATATTGATGATTTTCCCGCGCCCAACCACAATCGCATCATTGGACGCCACCAGTTTTTTTTAATATTGTAGCTTTTTAATAATCTTCCCGTTTCAAGTGCTTTCTTGAAAACAATAATGAGCGCTAATCAGTTAATTGTGGTCAAATATGAATGATCTAGCACTAGTTTAAAAAAACCTGGTTGCCGCCAATGATGCGTGTTAGAAAATTGCTCGCAAACAAGGAGAATTGCCCAAATGTGCACGTCAAGATTACCGATATGTGAAACTGGTCAAACCACTTCGGAATAATGTGGGCGTACTTGTTTATAATTTCAGCCCATAAAGGTCACCACCAGGCTCGAGTCTCCCCATTATTGCCGAAATAGGAAAGTATACTTACTATACTTCTAAAATGGATTTTCGGGTATCACACATGGTTATCTCGATGTGCAAGTTTCATCATGATATTTCATTCACCCTATACTTGAACTAATTTAGGCATCAGCGATATTTCCTTAACAATTATATAATTTCCATAGACTGACTCCTATATCGACTGTATTTTAGAAATACATTGGTAGCAATGTAAACCGAGTATAAAATACCTACAAAACATGTAACCAATATCGAAATTTTAATGTTTGATATTTAATAAAATATATAATCAAGTCTATCGAGTCATAAATAGTTGTACTATTCGTACATAACTATTGTAATTTTGTATAAGTGCCTTACTTTGGTCGGTTGTTATTTAGTACTTATGATTCAATAGAGTATGTGTGGAATAAATCATAAAGACAGATATTTTAGAAATAAAAATAATTATAGATTTTATTGAAAGCTGACATGAGTTCAGATATTGGGAAGTTATTATACATATTTATATTTATTATATTTAAACTACAGAGTAATTAAAATTTTAAAACTAACAAAATAATGAGTGTTGTCCATAATATCACCATAAGTTTTTGGCGCAAATCAATTTATTACTTTAATCAAAAAATGAGATTTTTTATTTTTTAGTTAATTAAGGCTAAAGAAATAAAATATGTTTTATTTAATAAAATGGCAAAGAGACAGAGAGGGAGAGAAGAATCTTATAAAATTCGAGCGATACTTATTTAGATTTTGCACAAAATTGATTGATTGATTGGCCGTGACCACGGCCACTCAAAAGCGGCCGAAACGTCGGATAAACCAAAATCAAACAAATTACCGCGCTTAAAACCGTTAAAACGTAATTTTATTATGTATACAAGTCGCGAAAACTTAAGAAAATATTATGATTTTCTTGTAATTATTTTCACCATACTTCTTCCATGCGGTAACCATAGAAAAATAGGACTTCTTTTTCTATGCTAAACTAACCAATACCTACTTTTATCTGATGAATACTTTCTATACTCGTAACAAATCGCAATTGTATGATATATTCCAAAATTACCATAAATGAATATATTTTGATAACAAGTGAGATTCGTAACTCTTGAAGCAAGCCCTTGGGACAATCATTAGCCTTAGCACGTGAAGGGTTTCACGTCTTGAATTGACTTGGATTTCATAGATTGCTAATCCCACAAGACTAAGAAATATCCATATTACGTTTTAGATTGTAAAATCTAGATTTGGAAAAGTTGGTTACGTAAATAAGGGAGGCTGGCAGAAGATGTTTGTAAAAATGTGCCAGTAAGAATATAATCTTTGAAAAAGCTTCTAAATCCAACATTTTTGGTGAATGAGACATTTATTGGCTTAATCAGTCCAAACTTGTAGTACATCAAAAATTCGTATCAGACAACAATTTACATCTCGTCCTCAATGACCTCGTGGGACTGAATGAAGACGAGTAACCTCAGCACATAAGACGATTCGATGAAAGATAACCGTTTCACGCCGATATTCTGTGACGGCGTGCTATCAAACCAACCGAGCCAGTACTAAGTCTTGTAATTGTACGTCAAAAGTCTATAGCAGAAAAAGAAGAAAGTGTGTGTGTATAAAGTGTAATATGAGTCAGGTATTTCTTAAAATATCGCGTATTTAGGAATAGCGCGCTCTAAGCACGCGCTTTCAAAACTTCCTGATAAAATAAATCTAAAAATTGCGCATCTTAATCATTCGGTACTATTCAAGCTAATATGATAGTAGCTGAGTAAAAGAATCTATGCTATTCGTATATTAATATTTGTTAATATGTTTTAATAAATGTTTAATATAATATATCTATTAAAAATATCCCAAATTATTCACTATCTTCAATTTTCATCTTCGCCGTCAGCACACCTGAAAAATAATGACGATAACAATTATATGTATACTTATATCTTATCAAATATTATAAAATTTTAAATATGCCCTGTCTGTACATTAAAGCTATAAAAAAATAGACTATTCAAACAAAGGAGAACACGATGCAATCTTTTTCAGATTTCTTGTTTGTTTGTTTGAGATTTACGTACAAACTACTGCGCCGATTTCGATGCGGTTATCGTTGATCGACAGCTAACTCTTAGACTTAAACTCTGTGCTACTTTTTATCTAGGGAATTTCGCGGGAATTTTTCTGGGAATGATTTTAAAAAAATCGGATTTCAATGTTTTACTGATCGAAAGCAAATGCTATGTAATAAATGTGTGACTTTTTCATCCCGAGATTCAGGCAGGAATTTTCAAGGGAGCGATTTGAAATTGTTCGGATGCATAAAAATTATCTTATTCCGACACAGTTTCCACTGAAGCGATAGCTTACATTCTTTTTTAAATGCTGCGATATTTTGTGTCCCGGGAATCCCACGGGAACTTCAAGTTCAAGCATGGACGAAGTGGCGGGCATATCATAGTAATAATATAAAAGTAAAGATTTTGTTTGAACTTGCTAACCTCAGGAACTACCAGATCGATTAGTAAAATTATTATCCGTGTAGGAACGGAGATAGAATACAATTTCCTGCGGCCGGGCGGCCTGTCGTAAGAGGCGACAAAACAACCCACAGCCAGGTGTTAGGGCATTTGCCCGACTGGCTACCAACCCTGGCTAAAGTATGTCGCCATAACAACCTTGAGTTGTGTTCCGGCATTAGTGGCCAGGTTCCAGTCTCTCCTGAGAGAGCAGCAGCGCATTTGTAGCACATTTGGTGTTGCAAAAGTCTATAGGCGATGGTAACCGCTTTCCATAAAGTGGGCCGTCTGCCTGTCTGCTGAGCTCCTGTAATTAAAATAAAATAAAAATAATTACGAGTATGTGTCAGGTAGCATATTTATTTAAGGTGGGTTTAGAGGATACGTCAAGCTGTATACATATACACTGTATGTATGTACACTGAATCAGCAGTGTACATACATACAGAAATATCGGAATCGCTAAATATAACCGATCTAGTTTTTTAGTTATTCGTTGAAATACAAAAAAGTCTACGATAAAATTTGAATTGGAAATCGAGTCAAATTTTATGCCCTTTGTCCAAATGCCTCAGTAATATACGATACGAGCGGTCTGAAATATTTACATAACTATGCACATAATTTCGAAACTAGGCATTTAAAAGATGATGTATGTAAAAAAAATTAGCGTACAGTAAATCTTGAACCACCATAAACAGATTGCAACAGATTTGTGGTGTGAGAGAAACAACAAATAGAGTCCTACGTACTCAAAGACTATTTTTCTAAATTTTTAGTAAAATATAGATAAATATATAAAATAATAATAAATATAGATATTTGTTACTTACTCAACGAATGCCCTTTTCGTTATGATCACATTCAGGATTCTGACCGTATCACAAAACGAACTACAGTCAGATCCTTTATATAAAGCGATGTATGGGTCTGCATATTGCAACCAGCCATTTTTTACAGCGAACTCTATAGCAAAATTGATTTTGGACTCGATTGTCTGCTGCCAGGTTTTGCCTGAAGGAGCTAAAACATTTATGGTAATACGAGTGTATATGATACATATACCACGATAATACAAATCATTGTCGAATCAATTTTTAAATTTCGCTCTCGTAAACATACGAGAACGAAATTTAAAATTTGATTCGTAAAGAAAGACTTTAACTTTTGAAGGAAGTGATCTTTCAAAAACATCCGGCTCGAAGGACCATAAAACTGTACTGTGTTTACAGTTTTAGTTTAGGAGGGAAGGTGAAAATGTAAAAAATGCTTAACCCAACGAACGCTGTTATGACACTGATTTAATTACTGAAAATAATACTTGTACTTGTTAAGCATTAGGCCGCAGTTGTTTACTTGTAAAATGATGAGTATTGTACATACTTTGTACAGTGATCTTTTTTTAGAAAATCTTAACTAGGTATAGGAAGTCTACCTGAAAGTTATAGCTAAATTAACGCATTAAACGCGTTAAACTACACGGATTTGGGAAAAGTTGCAAAAAACATTGGAGTTTGCTTATATAGGAACCGGGTGTCAACTGGTAAGAACGTTTCGAAATTCCGTTGATTTCTTGCACTGCCTTAATTTGACTTTACTAAAGTTTTATGGCTGTTACTCACTAAATCAAATCTATACGGAATGCAGATGAGAGGCTTAATACATTGATATACATATATACATATATATGATATCTTGGCGATAATAAAAAATAAAGAAATAAATTTCAAACTTAGGCTGAGTAAAACTTTTGAATTTAAATAAATATACGACACTGGGAGTATATTATTATATAGATGTGCTAACATATGCGACGAGTGCTGATATAAGAGAGCTCAATATAACACAGGACATACAGGATATAGAATATATCTTTTATGTCCTGTGTATATGTATGGCGAAGCGAATCTGAATTTACTGTGCACCTCTAAGCTCCTTACAAAATACAGCTCAATAAATATAAGGCAATTTGACATTTCAGTAGTTTCTACTTTATGGATGCTAATTTATAGTCTTACTGTAATAAGTTAGCGGTACTACGCATCGATAAGTCATCAGCAGTCTTGTAGTACTTGGTTTGTTACTAACAGTTAGCACTATGCAGTTAGGCCTATACCGCATTAGTGCTTTGGCCGTTTTTCCAGTGACTGTAGGTAAGACGATCACACGAGCACTTGTCTGATTGGCTGCTATAGCACAGGACATAGCTGCTGCTTCAGCTGCATTTACAGGCATTTTTGTCTGAAACAAATGTATGAGCAGATTAATAAAATTAGATGACGCCAAAGATGTGTGTGTACCTAACCCTAATGCTATAATTTTTCCAGGAGACGCGATTAGAAAGAAAGAATGACAGACAGACCGACAGATAGACAAAAATTCTAAATGTTGCATTTCGTCCGGTTTCTACGTCCGGATAGATCACTTGTGGGGGGGGGGGGGGGGTGTAAAGTTAGGAGGCTACTTGAAACCACAACGTAAATTGACAATGGGTTAAAAAATTATTCGACTTTTCGATACTACCCGGTCTTTCAGGCAGATACGTCACCAATGGCGGGTACTTCCTTAGGAAGTAGCAAAATAATTAAAAATCTTAATGTATTTGAAATAAATTATAAATGTGACTTACTTCATCTAGAATCCTCCAGAAATCAGTTTTGGCATTGGTAAAAGGCTCTACAAAGCAGCAAAGGTCATTCATAACCTTAATAACCTTCAATATAAGCTCTATATCGTTACAATCTTTCAATACAAATCCTGTAACTCCATCAAGCAAAGCGTTTGTGACGTCAGCGATTTCATGGTTAGAAACTTTGCCATGCACTAGCGCTTCTTGGAAAACTCCACCACACAGATAAAATGGTTTTCCCGCCTGAAATATATGAAATCCTATTAACATGATTTTCATACAACGAGAAATCATTAAAGTACATAACTACGTCTTGTATTACTGATGCCTGGTTTCTGAGGTATTTTTAACTGTAGTTTATCTGTTCGTTAGCGCTGTCGGTTCAATCTTATACTAATATATAAAGCTGAACAGTTTGTTTGTTTAAACGCGCTAAACTCAGGAACTACTGGTCTGATTTGTGAAAAATTATTTCAGTGTTGGATAGCCCATTTATCGAGGAAGGCTATAGGCTATATATCATCACGCTAAGACCAATAGGAGCGGAGCAGCAATGAAAAATGTTTCAAAATCGGGGAGGCTTTGAAAACAAATTCCACGCGGACGGCGTCGCGGGCACTGCTAGTAAATTATAAAATTGCGTTTTTGAACACACAATCGTACGATAGTTAAACCAGGTTCAACTTAACTAACCAATATTAGGCGTTTATCTATTCCATATCTTTTGTTTGACGTTTTGTTGTTGACGTTTTTGTTTGATGTAAATAATTATCAGTTATTCCCTCTTAAATAGATCCATCTAGTGCCAAGTTTTGGTACTAGATAGATAGATAACACTTTATTGTATACCATTACAAAAAACACAGATGAACTTATAGTCTAAAAATATGCTAAATGTGCACAATGGGCGGTGTTATTGCTAAGAAGCGATCTCTTCGAGACAACCCGTGGCTGGAAAAAAACATTATATTGGTCAAAGGTATACATAAATATTAGAGGATATGCAGCTACTTACATATATTTTATACTTAATAGACATAAATATAAATACACCTATTGTACATTACATACATCAATATATACATACATATTAGGTATACATATACAGAAAAATACGTAGAAATATCAAACATTACTATGTTGCAGGTAGTGCTTTTTAACTAGTTGTAGGTTAAGAATTAACCTAAGTTTATCTATCACATAACTTTATGGAATCAATTCTTATTGAACTCATAACTGGTAACCTCAGAAACCGGGCTATGAAAGAACTAAACATAATACTTAACAACTATTGCAGCCCTTTAGTACCAATTAATATTTATGGAATGCCAAAGAAGTATAATAAATAACTATTTATGGATGGCAAATTAAATAAAACATAAATGGAAATTTGTATTATATAAACTCAGCTATGCTTTTATTTAAACGTTAACTCTTCTTAATCTCTTAAATACAGTTATTTGAGATTACCCTCATCGTAATGTGTCGTTAAAAATAATTAAAATGTACGTGTAGTGAGGAGGGTAATCTCAAATAACTGTATTTAAGAGGGGAGGGGAGGTGGACCACGGTTTTTATAATATTATCGCTTTTTACTATTTCTATCTATCTATTTATTTTAAATCTAAACTAGGTGTTTCATCTCTTCAAAACAGGGATAACATTTTACGGTGGGGTTGCATAAGAGTACGTACGGATTATACTTAATTTTTAATATATATTTGTATTATATAATAACAGCCCATAAATGTCCCACTGCTGGACTCGGGCCTCCAGTTATAGGGGAACGGACAGTATACCCCCATGCTTGTCCAAGGTTTGACACATCGGCTATCTCGATGTGCAGGTTACATCACGATGTTTCCTTCAGCGTTGGCAGCACGTGGTAATTATAAAAATATGCAAAATTAGTCAGAAAACTGCCTAACTGGTGCATGCGTTCAAAGAGAATTAATAAGATTTTTTTTAACCTGCAGGCATTTTGCTCCAACCATTTTTTGAATTTGGCCCATTTTATGCTTATGCTGCGCTTCCAATTCATACGCTAGAAACTCTCTCGATAATACGATACCATCGGCTTCCTACAATATTAAAAAGAATTAATACACAATTCTCCTAAACTATTTTTAATTATATGGACAATTCACTAGTTTATTAGTCAATTGAAACATAGTTGTAATGCACACATGAATTTGCTTTAATATAGAAAAGTTTTTAGATGTGTTTCTTTTTACCTTATTTATAATCTAGAATTATATTATAGTAGCGGCCCCGGCAGACGCTGTACTGCTCCGAAAAAATAAAAATCTAGGACCCGATCCCAGTGCCACCTACCGGTTCCAATTGTGGATTTAAACCATCCGGGGACCCAATCAAACACACAAAACATAATCACCAAAATCGGTCCAGGTGATTAGGAGGATTCTAGAACCCGATCTCAGCGCCAGCTACCGGGTTCAACGGGATAAAAAGTATCCTATATCCGTATCCTTGTTTTAAGCTACCTCCCCACCAATTTTCAGTTAAATCGGTACAGCCGTTCTTGAGTTATAAATAGTGTAACTAACACGACTTTCTTTTATATATATAGGTTTAAAGTTACTGGATTTTTTTATGTCTCACTCAAAGGTTTTGGTATTGAAAATGGAGCTAATGTGAATGAAGTCGTTTTTAATATTATGTACCTAAAGGTAATATAGGCTGCAAATTTAACCTCTGCAATCATAATGAACACTGAAATAGTGACTGTTTTTGTATTTGGTGCTGAATAATTAAATGATTTTATAATTATACTGTCGAATATGTTGATTATATTGGTATTCATACAGATTTTATCCGTGCAGAAACGAAGAAAGAATACAATTTCATTCACCCATCTGCCTGTCTGCTGAACTCCTGCAAAAAAAAAAAAGATTATACAATTATGGTATTTAAAATTACCCTAATAAGATCATCAATATTGCTCAAACACTCAGGGCTGCACACGCCACATATGAATAAGGGTCTTTTAGTTCTTCGTCCAAGGTAGTGTTTGGCCTTTTGAATGGTAGTTTTATTTCGGGCATAATTAATTATTATCATATCCACCTAAATGTATAATTTGTAATTAATTTACTGGATCAAATAAGATGAATGTTTTAATATTTCGTTTAAATAAAAAAATCTCAGTAATGTGCGTTTTAACAAGTAAATGAAATTAATACATCCTTATAGATAGTGTCTGAGGAACTAAGTGCGTAGTTAGTGATGAATTGCTGGATTGCTAACACATAAAAACATTAATAAAAAATATGGACCTGGTATTCCAAAGCAAACCGAACTATCTGCAAATCCTTTTTAGTAATATAAGGTCTTGTGCGAGTAGCTCCTCTTGCAGATACATAACACATATTAGATAGCTTTCCTCCTTTTATAACAACGCATCTTAAAGATCTGTCTTCACAAAGTGCTTTGCACTGCACAATGATTTCATCTTGGGCTATAGATATCTCCATGCCAACTTTGACGTCCAAAGAGAGATTAGGATTATCTACAAATATTCTCTCATTGGTACACTTATTATACTCTTGTAAATTGTTTGTAAGATACACTTCTGCTCCTTGTTTTAGTAGTATGAAATCTGAATCCTGAATATAATGAGTTTATATGCATAAATCTAATTAACAGAAAATTACTATTATAAAATGTTTATTCCTTGTTTTTTGATCACGTTTACATTTTTGAGTACAGTATCATCAATCAATCAATTGAAACAATTCATCTGGCTATATTTTTGACAAGGTGGAATAATATTAATGCACTTCTTAAAGACAAATAATGGGGTGGTGTTGATTAGCAGTGACTTCCAGATACCCAAAGAATTGTACTAAGTATACTATAAACTGTTGTGTTCATCAGCAACCGAGGATATTGCAACGAATTTTTAAGATGTGGTAATTCTCATCAATTGTTGAAATATTTTGATGCGTAATTTGATTATTACTCGAGGTGATAATCAAGATATACATTAAGCACGCATAATATGTACTCACTTCCATCTTCCTGGCGTTATTTAAAATATTTCCTTCATTACCGTGATATGTGTTTAGTGTGGATTTCCAAAAATAACTGCGTTTATGTTACAAATTTTATTCTACATTACTTATTGTAATAACAACTATAAAGTTTTATTTACAAGCTCAAAAAAAAAGGTTTGCACGCACGTTTTCAAGGATTCCAGTTTTCACAACACACGTTTTAAGTTCGACACAAGTTGCAACTGGAAAATCAAGAACTCCATATTTTTGACTCAATACAGTTGCTGCTTTATCGACTTTTCCAAGCATACGGATTTTGTCACCTTTTGTACTGTGTGATGTTGGGAATCTAGCTACATTCATCCCAGCTTCCATTAATTTTTGAATGTCAACTGGTGTGACTTTTGGATCAGCTGTTAAATGAAGGTATATTCATTGAAATACATTATAACTAGAAATTGTTACGATTATCGCTTTGGGTCTGTGACTTTGGTCTTAACTTGGAATTAGTATTTTGAAGTTGTTAGTTTAAATTTTGAACGGAGAGCATGCGCCGCTCGAGCAATAATTCAACTTCCTCCTCAATGAGCACGTAAGTGGTGAGGGAAGTGGGCAGCACGAGAATGAAAATGTAACTCATGTAGGTTTCGTAACAATTTCCTGCGTCATGCTGTGGAATTGAATATAATGCTGATATTAGACGAATAAATCAAATTGAATCCATTTGATTGAAAAGCACAAAACTGCGTTTTTCAATGACATAGAATCATTCAAGTTTATATCGATCATTTTCTTTGATTTATCCAAATTTAAAGACAAAAACGAACCATCTAATATGGGCTTCACGAAAACAAGGGATGTTATAAATATAGACTTAGTGGCGTACGGAAAATAAAATGTAACATACACAAAGTCACAATTAGTGGACTTCTTCTTCGTCTGAATGGAGCCCGATCCAATATCTCAGAGTCTTCAAAGTTAACATCCATGAAATCTATATGTTTAGGCATCTTATCCATTTTAATTAGTTTTGAAATTTAACATGAAATATATCTCAAAAATACGTAAGAAAAATTAATTATGACAGTTTTGAATTCTTCTGTCATATAAATGTTAAAAAGAGGTTTAAAGTATAATATTATAACATAAAGCAGGCGCTAATGGTCGAGTTGAGTACGTAAAATATGAGGACCACATTATATAAATTTGGTTTAAGCTTAGACAATATGATTCTGGACCTTGAAAACTACTTTATCCATTTCTTTTTTTATACGCTTTCCCATTCGATATCAATTAAGATTCAATTAAGTAAATGCTATGATGTATAACTTTTATTACATTTCGCAAATATTTAAATACAGACTATCATAAGCTGATATTAGACCGTTCATTTCTGTCATTCAATTTCGAAGAATCATCCAAAGTGATCCATCCATATACATATAAATTAGAATCAGTCAATATGATTGATTACCGTCTCTGTGCCTTTCAATCAGATTGATTCAATTTGATTGATTCAATTTAATTGATTCAATTTGATTGATTCAATTTGATTGATTCAATTTGATTGATTGATCCACCTCATATCAGCATTATATATCAGATTCTAAAACACAGTAACGTTGGTCTATTGTTTCTAATGGGGAGTCAGTATAACGATAGTACAAGTTGTAAGTGCAGTCCGGTTCAACAGGATTTTAATGAATGGTGCATCTGATAAATTGAAATAGTCTTACTCATCATTCATTTAATGAAAGACGCGCGTTCGAGAGAACTAAACGAAACAAACCCTAGCTATCTTTACCGATTTTCTTCTATATTTGCACAGTTAGCAGCTAGCTAATGGACAAACAAGGGGCGCGGGTGCAAATGTTTATTTTCAGTTAGTACGGGGAACCAATGCGACAGTCGTGTCTTGCGAGATTTACGATATTTGCGACAAAAGACATGTTGTTATAAGTGTAAAATACTGTTATATATTTTTTGGGTTTTTAAAGATTTCGTGGTTTTGTGCTTTGAGGGGCCAATCTTTAGAAACAAAGGGTCCGAGTTTTCATGAGATTACGATAAATATCTTTAGTTAAAAAAAGCACGACACAGATCATACCACATACCATATAACATTGCACTAGAAATCAAGATTTATAGAAGATTCTTTTACAATAGGTAAGCAAAAGGAACTGGACTATTTATTTTTAAAAAATCTATCAAGTACGTGTAAATCGTATACGTTCCGCAGAGTTTGCAAGCGTACACTTTTTTCGTCATTGTTCTACGAAATTAAAAATCAACAAAAAGACGTTTTAACTAAATGACCTTCAGAACAAACAACCCCTTCAGAACGATTAACTAGTTTTTAGGGTTTCGTAGCCAAATTACAAAAACAGAAAACATTATTCATGTCTATTCATACATGTATAAGAACACTTCACTCTATATTGACTGAGGTGCGTTTTAGCTCAGTCATTGGATTCCTAAAAATGAAATCACTAGTACAATAATTGAGAGCCTACAGTGAAAAATATGTAAGCATGGACTTGCTTAAATCTTTTCGACCTTTTTGCCAGGTGATACGGTGCCATTGATGTGCCCGACTGGACGGCTACCACCCCTAGTACAGAGTATGCTGCCATAACAACTTTGAGTTGTGTTCCGGAATTAGTGGCTAGGTTCCAGTCTCCCTCTAGAGAGCAGCAGCGTATTTGTAGGACCTTTGGTGTTGCAAATGTCCATCGGCGATGGTAACCGCTTTCTATCAGGTGGAGCGTCTGCCTGTCTGCTGAACTCTAGCTATAAAAAAAATAATTAAAATTCCCAATGAAAGGAGTTATAATAGGAATCCTTGTGAGAGGTTCGTAATCAATTTTATGTTATAAAAGTTAAAATACGTCAAGTTCGGTAGAAACAGAGGATTCTTGTATTCCAAGCACTGTGCGCTTTTCATCAAACAAACAGCTGAAACAGTAATGACCCGAATAAAGACATTAGCGTAATTATACGAAAGTTCCCTCCGAGCTCTGTCTGTAATTAATTTTGCTAATATGAACGAAAGTGCCTTTGTAATTGTCCTATAAAAGTCGAGGTGGAGTTACTATGGGTTTTATACACATATATACAGTATAACATACAGCAAAAAGAACACTCTCTTCAGTTTTGGTGTTTTGTATTTGTACAACCCCCTTATAATCATGTAACACCGTATTTGAATAAGTATTCAATTATGAAAATGCTCCACCGTCGCAAGCTTCATCTAGCGTCTTAAATTTGTTATCAATTATACCTACACTACACCAATGTAATTTGCCCTGAATAAAATGATTTTGTTTCTTTGTTTCTATAATTTTTAAATTATAAACTAAATAAAAACAACCGTTATTCCTTATTTTACACGCAAGGTTCAGGTTTCTCCGTTCTTGGATTTCTGGACTTTCTTTTCCATCTTTGGCGATGTAATTTTATTCCGCTGTTCTTATACGAAATTTACCCGCAACCGACGCAATACCATCGCTCCATTTTATATTATAAAGTAGAAAATGTAAAAAAATCAAGGCCAAGCAAGGGATCAAAGTAATATTTAAAATAACTTTCAGAGAAAATTGGTTTTTACAAGGTTTGTTGCGTAATTTTTGAATTAATCGTTTTTTTAAGGTTTCGTAGTCAGGTGACAAAAATATTGGACGCTTGTCACGCTACCCTATAATATATTTGGTTTGACACGCAGTTTACCGATTTTATATTAATTCCACAGAGTACATAAACTGTCGATGCGGATAGGGTAGACTGTACCTACACTAGGGACTGCTACGCAGTGCATAATAGTGTAATGAAATTATAACTTATGTACACATGTGAACAAGTGTGAATATGTATATACATATATACATATTCACATTATGTATGCATGTGTAAATTTTTATAATTGTAATTATTGTTGTAACTGTGTCTAATATGTATTATGACTATCGAACATGCTTTCCTGACATAAACTAATAAAATTAATACAATAGGAATAAATTAATGAATAACTTAATTGTACATACATTAAAGTACAATGGGTGATCTTATCGCCAAAGGCGATCTCCTCCAGCCTACCCTGTACAATTATTATCGACACGGATTTTATTATTTACTGACTTCATAATTATTAAATGGAAGATTACATTTATTTGCATTCGTCATAATTATATAGTTACAACCTAGGCGCCGAGAAAGACAACTCCACGGACAGATTTGTAGAAGCACATTTAATTTTATGACCTGTCGGCATTTGAACTAATTGTTACTCTTTTATAATCGTCTTCTTTTGTTTATTTATTTATTGGCATAAGTTTCTCGAGAACAGTCTATTGTTCTATTGTAATCGTTGGTGTTACGGATTATAAAGTACAAGCTGATTCTAGGAAATTAGGTCCACGTTGCCGGGCGGGCACATTGCATTTGTGCAGTATAAATCGATGGCCTGATTGAGGGACGGGGGCAGTTCAGCGACAACTACGATCAAGACGTGACGTGTGTACAATCGGGAAACTAATAGTGACGGACTTTGCGCGTTTTATTGAATTACGACCTTTTGCATTACGTTTGGATTTTTTGTATTCAGTTATATTTGGACTTGTGTTATACGTGTTTGTATAGTTCTAATAAACTCTATAATAATTCCAACGGCATTTTAATTCGAGTCTCGCAACTCGTAAGAATATTATTAAACTTATCGTTAAAATTAAAGGAGAATTTATTCAGTTCGCATGGTGTACGGTATCCCCTCTACTGTGACATTATTTGCACGACATATAGCCAGCATTACTGGAGCTTACCACCCTACCTGACGAAAAGTGCATTGCTGAACATTTATCCTTTATAACTAGTTGGTGTCTATAAACGTAGTTGTACCAGTGTAGGCTCAATTTATTAAGCTTATATTATTCGATGTTACGTGCCAGTCTCGTTAAAAGTACGTGTTGAAAATTTGAATTGGAATTATGTGGAACATCCACTGACAGGGGCCTTCCAATCAGACGGTGACAGTTTGATTGAATTCAATATGGGCCGAAACCAACGGAATACCGTTGATTGATTTTCAACCGATTCACTTCAAACGGGTGAGCGGTGTGTTTTTTTAATCTCGAGAAATCTAATATATTTTGAGTTCGTGACATACGGATCTGTCTAAAAAGTTATTTCGTATGAAACAACCGTTTTCATTAAATTAAGTTCAAAGTAAAATTTATTTTCACATCTAATCAGTTTCCTAAAGAAACAATGATATAAGGATAAACTATATAACTAATAACAGCCCTTAAATGTCCCACTGCTGGGCTCAGGACTACTACTATAGGGGAACGGACAATATACCCGACACGCTTATCCAAGGCGGCTTGGCAGGTTTGACACATCGGTTATCTCGATATGCAGGTTCTATCACGATGTTTTCTTTCACCGTTATTCGCACGTGGTAATTGTAACAATATGGACAGTAGGTCAGAAAACTGTCTAAGCGGTGCATTCTTTCTGAACTCCTGTTTCTGAGGAGGCGTGCGCTAGCCATTACGCTACCACAATTTATTAAAATACATGATTATGCAAAACTACGAAAATTAACATTTTCAAGTTTTAAGGCCGCAAATATGCGGAAGCTGAATATAATATATTATGTACAAATAAAAGTTAATATAGTGGACAATCATTTAAAAGTATGATCAAAGTAGGGTAGTGTATTCGGCCCTAAAGTAAGTTCAGTCTCGGGATTCGTAGGCTTATACCCCATTAGTGTGGAAACACCCGGAAAGTTTTTGTGTACACGACTCATAAACTAACGCAGGCTAAAGTATCTGTAATTCAGTTTAGATCAAAGATACAAATATAAAGGATGTGGTAATAATATTAAATTATTTATTAAAACTTAAATTCAAGAAGAATGAATGAATGAAAACTGTTTATTGTTCACCATAACTTAAACCTAGATATTTGATATAAACATATTACAATTAGAACAATGGGCGGCCTTATCGCTCGAAGAACTTGAATAGAAACGTGAATTGAAAGTTTGCTTAGCTTTGATCTATATTTTTTTTAATAACTCAAGGGAAATGTCTTTTCTTGGGACATCATCCTCCAGCCTGAGGGGAAGGTTCACCGACGGATGTGTGGTACTCTTCATCGGCCGTATGCTCCAATGGTCTTCGAACAGAGGGCAGGGGAATTGTCGGCCGTCAAACTACCCACTAAAACTAACTTGCGCCCCTATCCAACGCGCTGTAACGGATCGCCACTGGAACTAGACCGTAGGCACTAAATCTGTGACATCTCAAAAGCTCATATGATGCACACAAGGTGTCCTTTGGCTGAGGACACTCTTACTTCTCTTTCCCCCTTTTTTATCCGGAGAAACCTGATTGAGGGCCATCAGCCGTGGAAAATCACGGTCGGTGTGTGGTTTGCTACGTCGGGCTGGCTGCTAACACCTCTAACCAGAACTAAAAATGTTATTGCCACACTACAGTTAGGGATACCCACTGAAACCCCTCGGTATTCCGTCCTTCGCCCATAATGCCAGGGCCATGCGTATGTGTCCCTTTCCTCCTATGATATTTAACTAACTATCTCCGTTTACTCAGTGACCCAAAATGTGTTTCGCCCTCCGAAACAAGAACACGCCACCTGTTTCAGTCCTGTGCGATTTCTTGCCAGTTATAGGCTTGAAGAGAGGGACCGCACATTCCAGTCCACAGGTGCTGGTAACCGCTTTAAATCAGGTGGACTGTCTGCTTGTCTGCTGAACTCTGGCAATAAAAATCTCTATTTTTTTTAGATATAATAGTAGCAGCTTTGCTGTTGATCTGCGTTATGTGTTGTAAATCTATGTTTTTGTTTTCATTTTCTGAAGTATCTATATAAACTATCCCAACAATATTTTTTAACACTTCTTAACCAAGTGATAGAAACAGAAGACGTTCGTCTCTTTTATGTTCTAGCTCCATCGGCGATAGTGTTAGTTAGTGACTGTGACCAAATGCGACTTACTCATAGCGTTAAAAATAACGTCTTAATAATCACCTTCAGTAGTGTATATACATGAGTTACCTGTCAATGTTTTATTTAGCGTAGTTAACAATATCGCGTCTGAAATAAACACGTCTGCATGACATTGTCTCTAACACTAACATTATCATAGGTGCAACAGCATTACGGAAACTTGAAAAGTTTGTGAATTGCAAAATACTAGCCTAATTAAAAGAAAACTTTACAGCAATACACTCCACTTCCAGTTCCGAACAAAAAATTGCGAATTATTAGAATGTGAAATTTTTTTCCTATTCACGAAGGCTTTTCCAGTAATGATATAACCAGGTAAATGTCTCCCAACGCTCGAGGCTCCAGCCTAATCACGTCACAGTGTAAGTTCTTAAAAGCCGTTTACGGTACAGAATGTGGGCCACATTAGTCGTACATGTTGAATGTCTATGTAAGCTATATTGAGTACTGTCTTAGACGCAGATAGAGTGAAGGGGTTGTTACGCAAATTGCTTGTTATGAATTCCTAATTTACGAACCTATCCCTAAATCCACTTAAGCATTATATATAAAAACTAGAATTTGACCCGCAGTTGCGCCTCGTGGCAAACCCTAGGTAGTAAGTAGCTTTATTTTACTTACAAAAAAACTTAATTCAGTTTTTACATATAATAATAACAAAGAAACTAAGTCCACATAGTCTACACAACTGCCCAGCAAAACATACAAGCGAGTCAAAACCAACCTGATTTGTAATAATACAAAAAATGACATGTCGTAAATGACAACGTATGTATTTGATAGTAAATTGAAAAAAAGCCGATTGCAGCGCCATCTATTTAGCTAATCCGTCTATTCTATGGAAATATCAGTTGTTGAGATAAAAAGTATCTTAAGTGTTGATTCGAGATAAAAGCCATCTCTCTATCGAATTTCGTTCATATATTATGTTATGTACACTTTTAAAAAAGGTTGCGAAGGCAGTATCATCTTTTTTGATATTTTCGTCTATCCCGCGAAAACGACGCCATTTATCGGGATAAAAATTATCCTAAGTTACACCCCGGGATATGAGCTTGCTCTGTAACGAGTTTAATTTAAATCCCTTTAGTAGTTTCCTCGTGAATGTTCTAACAGACAGACAGTAGTAAGACAGGCAGACTGACAAAACCTCTAAAAATTATTTTTCGGAATTTATAATTAAAATATAAAATATTTTCAGATTTTTAAACGTACTGTACATACAAACTCGAACCATTTACAGATTTGTTATAGTATAGATTATTCATCTATATATTTGTGTTTTCAAAACTTGATACATAGTCGATAGACTCATTGATTTGATTTAAAAAAATATTCTTATGCTTAACAGCCTTTCCAGTAATGACATGATAAGCTTAATCTCGTAACGGTGTAAGTTTTTAAAAGCCGTTTGCTGTACAGAATGTCGGCTACAGTAGTCGTACATGTTGAAAGTCTGTCTAAGCTATATTGAGTACTGTCTTAGACGCAGATAGAGTGAGGGATTCTTACGCAAATTGCTTGTTATGAATTTCTAACTTACCATTTCCTAAATCAAAAATATGTTAAAATTGTTCTTGACATTTTTATTTTAATAATTCATATATTTTCTTTCCACAAAAGAAGAGTATAGAAAAAAATCTTAAATATAGGTGGAAAAGCCGAGAGCCCAAGCTAGGAGAAATTGCCGTTGTTATGGCATTATTGACCTCTCCTCTCCAACTTAAAATATAGTAGTCGACACAATTATGTTAAAATATGTGAGTAATATGAGTTATGTATGTGCGTGTATTTTGTGTGTGTATACGTGTGTGTTTGTGTGTGCGCGTGTGATTTTTTAATATCCCCATACCCTTGAACCATAGAAAAAGCATACTAATGTCAAAACAATTATCTTATTATCTATCATTTTTTGTTTCTCCAAAACTCGATAAGTCGTGGATGGAATGAATCGAATTTCTTACATTTAATAAATAAGTGTTTTTGTAAAACATTTATTCCGAAGGTCTAATTGAAATGGGCACTTTTAACTTTTAATTAAAAGTCTATCAAGGCTAATATTACAAATGGGGAAAGTAACTTTGCTAGCTGCAATGCTTTCACGAAAAAGCTAGGGGAATAGGACACTATGGAAAAAGGAATAGGGACATAGGCTACTTTATATCTCGGATTTTATACTTTTTCTACGTGTTTGTAATTCAATTTTGAAAATTTGTCCTGTACCCTTGTAAATATCTCAAGGTTTACAGCCCTTATGTTACTGAGCCTTCAACTAAACACAAACTGCAGTAAAAAACTTGAGGGATGGATGGTTTATGACATAATGGAGATGTAAATGGTTTTGATGTGTGTTTAAAAGTAAACTTTAAATATTAAAACCTTCTCAGTGAGCCTATAAGGTTGAAATATTTCTAAAAAGATTTTGACGACAAATTAGGATTCTA
This sequence comes from Dendrolimus pini, assembly GCA_949752895.1. NCBI lineage: Eukaryota > Metazoa > Arthropoda > Insecta > Lepidoptera > Lasiocampidae > Dendrolimus > Dendrolimus pini. The sequence continues at coordinate 18,320,450 of OX457132.1, read as the reverse complement.
TAACAACTAGGAAGTTGTACGACTTCTGTTTCTCCGTCTCCAATTTTGATTTGGATGATTTGTGTATCTAGTCACTGATTAATTATGATTATTCATGTTTAAAAAAAGATGTTTTGCCAGTGCACCGTTATTAAAACGTAGGTTTACTATTGTGTACTAGTATGCAAAAATTAAGACAGTAACAAAAAACTAATTTAAGATATTTATAACAAATAGAAAATTGTGCAACTTTTGGTTCTCCTCCAAGTTTGATTAGTACGATTTGTGTATCTAATCAGAGATAACTCGAGATGTTTTAGTTAGTGAAACATTGTTTCTATTGTGTACTAGTAGCGAAAACTTAAGAAATGAAAAAAAAACTAATTTAAAACAATAGTAAATAATAATTCAAACTACATTTTTAACCGACTTCAAAAAGGAGGAGGTTCTCAATTTCATCGGTATGTTTTTTTTATTTTTATGTATGTACACCGATTACGCTGAGATTTATGATCCGATTTACGTGATTCTTTTTTAGTCCGATGCGGGATAGTTGCCATTTAGTCCCCTAAAAATATAATATACTTTGGCTTTTGGCATTTTTTTGTTCGTAAAATAGCGCGGCACCTTTTTAAATAAAATAATTGTGTGTGTGTGTGTGTGTTCATATGCAGTTGAAGTGAAACTTCAGAGATTTATACTCACTGATAATTCTTTTCTAACTTTCATTAACATATATAATGCCTTGAGCCAATATCCGTCAACATATTATAATTGAAAATAAACTTCTTCAAGTAATACTATATCACGTGAAACTTATCTCTGCTTTAGTAAAAAAAAAATATTTTTATCAGTTTTATATCAGTCTCAATTGGATCTATGTTTAATCATTGGTGTTATTGACTCTCTAATCTGTGCTGCACAATGGAAAACTTGTATCTCACTGTCTCGCAGGCTTAGTCCTATATATTTATGTGTTTGTCTCTTCAAATAAAGACGATTCTAAAGAAGTTACAATTCAAAAAAGTAATAATTTAAAAACTATTATTAATTTACTATAAACTATTACATTTAGACGTAAAAAATAAAGTATTCATGTATTAGTGGTCTTATTCATATTGAATTAAAGTAAGTTTGTCCATTAACTGATTCATTCAACAATATTATAGAAAATATTTTACCTCCCACCCATTTTAATATTATATAAAATTATTAGAGTTACGCATGTTACTGAAGAGTTTCTTGCGCCGCTTCTTCTCTTCAACCCACAACATGTTGCGAAGCGGTGGTAAATTAGATAAGGCTTTCATAGAGTAAATAAACACAATTAAAACCAAGTAATTAAAACGAAAAAGTTAGCGGTAAACTAAATTAGGTCTTTTTCAATACTTATTGACACTTGACATCCTTGCCTTCCGTGATCACGGCCACAGAAATGTACCCGAAACGTCGGAGAATTAAAAATCAAATAAATTGCCGCGCTTAAAACAGTTAAAACGTACTTTTATTATTTATCTGTGCAGGAAAGGAGAAGAATACAATTTCCTTCGGTCGGGCAGCCTGTCGTAAGAGGCAACAAAACAACCCACAGCCAGGTGGTATGATTTGCTCAATTGGATGGCTACCACCCCTGGTCTAGAGTATGCCGCCATAACAACCTTGACTTGTGTTCCAGCATTAGTAACCGGGTTCATGTTTACCTTAAGAGAGCAGCAGCGCTTTTGTAGCATCTCTAATGTTACAAATGTCTAAAGAGGATGGTTGGTAACCATTTTCCATCAAGTAGACCTTCTGCCTGTCTGCTGAGCTCCTGCAATAAAGAATTCAAAATTATCATGATAATTAGTTTACTCTCAAGGCCAGGTACAAGAAACAAACATTCCCAAGTCAGTTTCATGTACTAGTATGAAGTAGTATGAGTAGTACAGGAGTAAGTAGGTCGCACTCAACTAGGAGGATCCCTCTCAAGGAGCGACGTCGTCCAAATTGCCATTACGTAGATTCACGCCTAATAGAGGCATAATTGGCCGCCTCGCAAACTAATGGACAATTATAACGAGCGACGGAGATTTTACGAGAATTCTAATATTGTTATGTTGCTATTATTATAAGGAAATTACGACGACACAGAAGTGACGTTTCCTTCTCTATTGTTGAGGAAATGTTTGTTTAATATTGAAATAATAAAAAACAGCTTGAAGCGAGACAGTGTTTTATCACTAGATATAATTATTGCTCTGAACTAAATTGTGTTTCCTTAGAACATCAATTTGGTATATATTTGACAGATGATTTTTGCAATAAATTACACTTAATTTATGTAGTTAATACTGATTAAAAAAAATGTCTTAACCGAATGTGACCCTCCTAGTCATGTACGTTTTAGATAGTTGAATATAAAGTAATATTTGAATGTAGTAAATGAAATAAAGTTTATATAAAAACCAAAATATAGTGAAATAAGAGAAATATATAGTAAGGAGTATTAAAGCATGTACTATGTAATTGATAGTAAATATAAAAGTGTAAAGAAAATAGTATAACAACTTTGCATTAGAAGTAAGAGATATGAGAAAAGAAATAAAAAACAAAAAGGAAACCTTCTATCATACCTTAAGAGGGAGGAAGAAGGCAATAAAAAAATGTGCCCCCAAAATACCTACGTAATATTCAGTTGCTCAACACTTTTTTATTCTGTTTGTTGGTTAATCGATTATTTATTCGCTATCGATATCTGAAATTTTATATTATTTTAATGACAATAAAAGATATTGTTACGAGTGCGGGCTCGAATTAAAATGTCGTTGGAATTACTATAGAATTTATTAGAACTATACAAACACGTATAACACAGGTACAAATGTAACTGGACACAACAAGTACAGACTGCACGATTCAATAACAGGAGCAAATTCAAATCGAAATTATCAAATGTCCACGTCTTGCTCGTATCGTAATCCTCGCTTAACTGCCTCAACCCCCCGGTCGGGCATCGTTTTATACTAAACTGTACAATACAACAATCGACCACATGGACTGAAGTTGCCAAAAAACCGCAATCTGCACACCTGCGGTCATAAACGAGTACAATAACAATAGGATGTTTTTCTTAATTAAAAATTATAAACACAAAGTAAACAAACAAAGTCCAATGCGGGAAAGGTAATAAACCAGGTGTGCATTCACTTTGTCGGCGTGTAACAACATTTAAGCGTCTACTATGTCACTGTCATACGTCAGACATAGCTGTATGGACTCAGTTCCTTTGCCTGACATTGTGACAAATAAAACAAAAATGCATAAATTATTCAAAAAAAATATTGTACAACTATTGTTCACACTGTATGTACGTTACGTTAAAAAATGTTTAATACTACCTAATATTAAACATTTTTTGAAATTAAAATTACACATTAAACATTACGTTCCAAGTTCCCACCAAAACTGTAGGATTATCGTAATGAAGGTTATGTCATTGACAAATATTTATTTCCAAATTTTATTTTCAACCAAGTTTTTGTTAAAAATGACAATCACACATGGGTTTCTAATGAAATAAGCTACTTAAACACATAGTAATTATGCGTGATATTATAGATGAACGTCTCCTAGCCTACCAGTGTTTGGCATTACTTGCATGGAGCTTACGTCATATGCGATAACCGGTAAATGAAAGGTTAGTAAGATATAGTAATCGGCCATTAGTCAACTTCAGGACATCTAAACGAAGATGTTTAAGTAGAAAATGTTTTAAATGAACCATCCATCCAAACATAATTTTTCTGAAATTTTATTCAAAAATTAATTGATCTCGTAATGCTAACGTTAGACGGATCACCCAAATTGAACCTATTTAGTTGAAAGGTACATAAATGAAAGGGCGCAATGATATTGAATGATTTATGTTAATGGCGCACGTGGATCACTTTGGTTGAATAATTAAAAAAAAAACCAGACAAACTGTCTAATAGATGCTTAAGAAAAAACAAGATATAGCGAAAACCATGTTGAAAATTCTGTCAATAACGAATGGACGACAATATATATACACATCCCTTTTTAATACACTTACAACGTAATAAGCGAAAATAGTTCAGATATATGTATTTTGTTAGCAGTGTAACAGTTTCTATAGATTTGGTTATTGTTTAGAGCCCTATAAATACTATAAGCTAATCAAAGTCACTCACTGTCGGACATAATATTCGACTCATGTTCGATAGCTCTCGAACCAGTCAATATTGTCCATGGCACTCGGGTGTCCATGAAGCGCGAACTCTGCGGACAGCGCATAGAAGAAGTGGAGTGCTGTGTCCACACGCTCGCTCAGTCAAGGATATTTGCTAATCTCGCGGGATCCGATCAGACGTATGTGAACAGGTACAACCTAAGCCGCGTCGGACTCTGATTTTGGATTTTGCCAAGGTTCATAATTTTAATATTTGCAATAGGCATGCGTTCTCGTTTTCTAGTTAAGGTGTAATTTTACAGACCAAAAAATAACAAGTTTCAGTTAAAAATTTGAATTTGAAAAGGTCTCTCTTTTTTTTATAAATTTTCTAGTGCATTACTCGCTGGACAAAATCTAAAGTAATGCTCTAGTACATTAAAACAAATTATGAGCGACTTTTTAAAATTTAAATATACATATTGTGAAAAGTGTCGGTGGAACAATCTAGTTGGTTATTAAGATTTTTAGAAAAAGGTCGAAAACTCTGGAAGGAAATGATAAGGACGGATAGAAAGTTCGGGATAGGAAAGACAGAGAAAGGGATAGATGATAAACGAAAGTTCTAGAATAGAAGGTTAGCGACGGAAAAACAGAGATAGATAGATGTTTAAAAAGGGACAGATAGTAAATAGAAAAATGACGAAAAGAAGATCGTAATTATAGGTTCCAAAAGATTCTTCCGGGTACATAAATACATAACAATATATTATTATATTGCATGCCAACAAATAATGTTTAATAAGATCTTGTCCATCTAAAGGTTATCTGGAAGAGATTGCTTTCAGCAATAAGTCTGGCCATTGTACTCCCTTATAGTTAAGATCTGGTACTTTATTATGTTAGTGTACAATAAAGAGTATTAACGAGTTGTTAGGTTTCGATAGCGTCGTTGAGCTTTGGGAATTAAACTTAAACTAAAATAACAAAAAAAAACAAATCTATACGTTAAAAATTGACTCCCAATCACTGCCGTAAAATAATACAACAGAAAGATCAGTCAACTCGGTCGTGCTGTTCTCAAGTGAATACCTATTGTACGTTTAACATTTTAATTGTAACTTAATAGTATCACTTATTTTAATTTACATTTTTCTTTCATAGTACCAATTACAATGTCTTATATTAAGATCTTCTCATAAGAGAAACATAAGACGTAAGATAAGTGCGTAATATGCGAGTCACGTGTGTTTAACAGCTTGGAATATTACCTGCCCTTCTTCTTAATATGGCACAGATGTTGTTGATTTTGCCACTTAATTATTTCTATTTTTACCTAATAATTATTGCTCAGTTTAAACGAAACTGTAAAAAATTGATTGAAAAAAGGCTTTTGTAAGTGCTTTTGGAACTTTTTGCATTCCTAGGGCGTCGCTGCAAAAGTGGAGCCTGGACTTCGGAGCGTATGTCCCGAACGGAATCGGGATTTACCCGATCGGATGCGTTTTTGATTTTTTTTTGTTTGCTAGTAGGGAAACTGGCAAACGGACCACCTGGTGATAGGTGGCTACCGTCGCCCATGGACATCTGCAAAACTAAGGGAGCCTTATCTGTTCACGCCCTTTTTGAAGAGCCCATATTGTGGCGCTCTGGGAAAACCGCGAGAGGGAGTTCATTCCATAACTTGAACACATAAGCCTTGAAGGAGCACGTACCGTGGAGGACTTACAAGTATCTAGGAAGTGTGGATAAACTCCCAATCGCCAAATCAAATCATTGTCTTTCATAATTATAATATTGTTACCCGCCGACAAAAGTGAATGCACAACTGCAGTTTTTACCTTTTCGGCATTTGGACTTCTTTTGTTTACTTTGTGTTTAAAATGTGTAATTAGAAAAACAGCCTATTGTATATTGTAATCCTTTATGATGGTCTTTAACCAGGTGTGATTCTTGGAAAATTCAGTCCACGCGGTTGAGTATTGTGTCGAGACATATTGTATTTGTACAGGATAAAAAGCAATGTCCGAACGGAGGGGTGAGGCAGTCAAGCGATAATTGCCAGCAAGCAAGTCGTGTGTACATTTGGTAAGCTATATATAGGGTGTTTGGCGCATGGACCGACAAAATTTTTTGGGGGATTGGGTGGATCAAGAGCTATCTTTAACCCATAGATACCTACGTCCCAAGTGTAACTGTAATCGAGATACGATTTTTTTTTTTGTTTTTGAAAATTACCTGGTTCATCGTCTTTAAAACGACATATTTTTCTAGTTTGTTGTTGTAATTGAACCAAATAACTTCTATCGCAGTCTTTAATGTATGATTATTCTAAATTAAACATTAATTCTTAGCATTAGACAACAAAACGTTCTTGACGAGCTTTCAAACTCTTAAAAATGAATTAATCTATGAAAAAGGTCAAATTCAAAATTAATTATAAAAAAAACTAAAAGGTATTAAGAATTTCATTTGATTGAAACAAAATCTGTACTTAATATCCTTTCCAACGATATACCACATGGCCTTGAAATTATTCATGTGATCACAAAACAAGGTATTACTCAACCAGTGTCAGAATAAATAAAACACCTTGTTTGTATTTTACGACGTTTTAATTAAATTTTATTCACAGATTGGGTTCAAAATGACGGCCTCCATTGTGAATGCATGCACGACATCTTTTTCTTATTTCCACAGTCGTCGTTTTTAATCGCATTTCTTCTTTCATTATGCGAAAGGCGCTATTTATTTTTTCTATTAAAATTTCCCTTGTCCGTACTTCTGTCGCATAAACAATTTCTTTTGCGCGCCCCCAAACATAAAAATCCAGAGGTGTTAGGTCTGGTGACCGTGCAGGCCAAGGAATCGGACCGCCTCTTCCGATCCACGAATTGGGAAAACAATTGTCCAAATGTTCTCGAACGTCTCGTTGGTAATGTGCTGGGCAACCATCATTTTGGAAAATAAAATCTTCTTCTTCTACTATTGGTAATACCAATTCAGGTGTCATTTATTAAAAAAGAAAAACAACTTTCTCCGGTTAGGCGCTCCGGTAAGAAATGTGGACCGATCAGGTGTCTTCCAATAACCCCAGCCCAAACGTTCACACTAAACTTACTTTGAAATGAACTTTGCCTTTTCTTGCGGGGATTTTGTCCTTTTATCCCCCAATGATGGAGGTTGTGGAGATTCATAATCCCCTCATGATTGAAATTGGATTCATCGGTCCACAAAATTCTTTTAAAAAAATTTGTATCTTCTACGTCTGTATGCATCATAAACCTGCAAAATTCCAGCCGCCTCCTATGATCATCGTCTATGAGACCTAGAACAATCGATTAAATCCGTGAGAATTGTACGGACGCGATTTATTTCATCTCTGAGCTGACCCAAAGGCCACAATGAATAAATTATTTTTTTGAACAAAAACAAACACGTTTGTTTTAACTATTAGAGTAAGAATTTACTTGTTAAATTGTTGTACTTGAAATTAAGTTGTAAAAACACATGCAATGAGTTTTAAATTGTTTAAAAAACATACCTTGAACAGGAGTGTAGTGGAATGCATGCCTTCCATCTTGCCGAAGAACTGACCAGACTTTCCAAATCGACAAGTTAAGTCTTTTAGCTACAGCTCGAATACTTGTCGTTGGATTCTCATCAAAAGCTTGTAAAATACTCTCATCCACTGCAACATTATGTTGCCTCACATTGACTCGAGGCTCTAGAATGTTTATGCTTCCAGTCTCCCTCAGATGCCGGTAGGTCGTAGAAAACGTCTCGTGGTGTGGTACACGCCGATTAGGATATCGCTCCTGGTAAATTCTACGCGCTTCACGAGCGTTACAATTGGCACTGCCATACGCCAACAACATATCAGCATACTCTTCGTTACTGTAGTTAGGCATTGTAACGAGAACAGTGAAGACAAACACACCAACAGTTTAACAGAATAGTTCAACCAAAGAAAACTTAACAAAAACAGACCGTAACAAAAACAAAGTTAAACACAAAAATACTCCAACAATGCAGATATGAATCGCGACAATACCGATAGCAATGATAGTAAAATCTCAACTAATACTAAACAAAGACCACGACACAAATTACGATCCAATGACAGACAAAGACAAGGGATATTTTCATGTGCAAGAAAGAGACAGTGTTTACCTGCGTACCATTGTTCTAAAAAACGGGTTCGGTGTTAGAGTGCGTGTTCGTCCCTACTTTGATTTTGATAATTTGATCACATAAGGAATAATTTCAAGGCCATGTGGTATATCGTTGGAAAGGATATTAAGTACAGATTTTGTTTTAATCAAATGAAATTCTTAATACCTTTTAGTTTTTTTTATAATTAATTTTGAATTTGACCTTTTTCATAGATTAATTCATTTTTAAGAGTTTGAAAGCTCGTCAAGAACGTTTTGTTGTCTAATGCTAAGAATTAATGTTTAATTTAGAATAATCATACATTAAAGACTATGATGGAAGTTATTTGGTTCAATTACAACAACAAACTAGAAAAATATGTCGTTTTAAAGACGATGAACCAGGTAATTTTCAAAAACAAACAAAAAAAATCGTATCTCGATTACAGTGACACTTGGGACATAGGTATCTATGGGTTAAAGATAGCTCTTGATCCACCCAATCCCCCAAATTTTTTTGTCGGTCCATGCGCCAAACACCCTGTATAGTGGCGGACTTTGCGCGTGTTATTGAATCGTGCAGTTTGTACTGGTTGTGTCCAGTTACATATGTATCTGTGTTATACGTGTTTAATATTATTAAAAAATATTATTAATAATATTATTGTGTGTGTTTATCTCTGTGTATGTACTATTGGATGTTTTAAAGTAAATATAAATGTATTTTTTTAACTCAAAAATTTCAATGTTTGGGAAGTATTAAGTGTATTTATATCAAAACATTTAACTTAATTTATTGATATATATATACACCTATATGTATAGTTCACACTAAGTCCGTAGATGTAACACCACTGATAGGGTCTGGCCTTCACTTTGTAGGCAAATGAAGAGTGACCCGACACGCTTGTCAAAGGTAGATTGGTGGGTTTGACGCATGAATTACCTCTATGTGCAGGTTTCATCGTGATGTTTTCCTTCACCGTTAGCACGTCGGAATTGTAACAATATGCATAATAGGTCAGCAAACTGCCTGCACCACCATACTTTTCGGCCAGGATTTGAATTCGGACCCTTTGGACTTTGGGACGCTAGTGCGCAAACCTAAGCTATTACGGCTTTTTGTTTCCGTAGTATAATTAAAATAAAATATTTAAACTATCAATGAATTTAATAATGTTAAGTAAGTAAGTATAAAAGTAAGAAAATAAAGAATTTTCTTACAGAAAAGCTCTACGAGTATTTCGAAGAAAAAAATAGTTTATACGTCCCAGTTGGTCTATACGGAATGCTTAGAAACTGAATTATACACGGGGGAGAGTGGGCAAATAAAACCCACCCCGAAATAAATAGGGCTAACAATGTTCACGTAGGCAATCATTTCGTTAAGAAACTACGAGCAGAGTTATTTCTCCTGGGTGTCGGCGGTAGGGGAAGTCGGGGAAAGTTCCTCGACAAATCACTATTATGTCAACTTGTAGTGGACTTACGAGGAAGCAAGCTCGTAGGAAACCGAGGGTGCATAGATTAGTTCTAGTTTTTTACTAAGTTTCCACTTTATGTGGGTAGGTACAGTATACATAATTAATAGGTATGTATACGATTTATATGTGTCAGTTTCTATGTCGTGAAAATATGTTTATATATGGATTTTTAATCTTATTATAATACTAGGATATACCCACGACTTCGTCGACGCTTGACTTGAAATCATGAATTTCCGAGACACAAATACCACAGCATTAAAAAATTGTAAGCAATTGTTTTAGTGAAAACTGTGTCTAAATAAGCTAATTTTTATGCACGCGAACAATTACAAACTGCGCCCAGAAAAAGACGCGAAAAATTCCCAGTATAAAAAGTAAAAAGTGTTGAGTTTAAGTCTTAGAATTATCTGTTGATCAGCGAAAGCCGTATCGAATCGCCCAAGGAGTTTCTACGTGAATCCCGAACAAACAGACAAGAAATATAAAAAATGCATCTTGTTCTCCATCGTTGATATAATCTATTCCAGTTGTTTTTTTTTTGAATTGCTTCATTGTACGGACACGACAGGTTTGTAAATTTAAAACATAAATTATAGATATATGATAGAACTAGAGTTTACCCCGCGGCTGCGCCGCGGGTTAACCTCTAGAACGTGTCTCTTGTTTATAGAGCAAGCGCTACAGGTTATATTATATTAATTTTTTATGGATTTGCCCACGGAAGATTCACTTCATTTTATATCGCTAATTAAAACGAAAACTACCAAAAAGGCCAAAATAACCGACATGGCCAAAATGATCAAAAAGGACACAGTGACCGACGTGGCCAAAATGACGGAATAGGCAAAAACTACCAAAAAGGCCAAAATAATCAAAATGGTCAAAATGACCAAAATGACCAAAAAGGCCAAAATGACCAAAAAGGCCAAAATGACCGACATGGCCAAAATGATGGAACAGGCAAAAACGACCAAAAAGGCCAAAATGACCAAAAAGGCCCAAATGCCCGACATGGCCAAAATTACCAAAAAGACCACAGTGACCGACATGGTCAAAATGACCAAAAAGGCCAAAATAACCAAAAAGGCAACAATGACCGAAATGACCAAAAAGGCCAAAATTACCAAAAAGGCCAAAATGAAAAGTATCCCTTGTCCACCCTCAGTATTTAATTTACATACGTACCGAATTTCAGCCAAATCGGCCCATTAGTTCTTCCGTAAAAGCATAAGAAACAGAAAGACAAATATATTTTTATCCCGGAAACTATCCCATTTTTCGGGATAAAAAGTATCCTATGTTCATTCTCGGCATCGAAAACATATATATACTGAGTTTCAGCCAAATCGGTCCAGTAGTTTTTACGTGAAAACGAAACAGACAGACAGACAGACAGAGTTACTTTCGCATTTATAATAATAATAGGGATATTATAATTGATATGAACAAAATATAATATAACTAGAGTTTACCCCGCGGCTGCGCCGCGGGTTAACCTCTAGTGCGTGTCTCTTGTTTATAGAGCAAGTGCTACAGGTTATATTATAAGTATTACATTTTTATGTATTTGCGCACAGAAGATTCACTTCATTTTATATTGCTAATTATATATACCATCCCCCGTCTATCTGTCAACAAAATAAATTACAAAACTTGACCAAAAAGGCCAAAATGGTCTAAATGACCAAAAGACCACAGTGACCGACATGGCCAAAATGACCAAATAGGCCAAAATGACCAAATAGGCCAAAATGACCAAATAGGCCAAAATGACCAAAAAGGTCAAAATGATCAAAAAGGCCAAAATGACCAAATAGGCCAAAATATTCGACACGGTCTCCGACGGCGCGCAATGCAGACAAGGTCTTGGGTGAGGCGAATAACACCTGTCATCACCAGTGGTCGCGTTTTGAAGGCAGATGAGAGCTGAAGTCGCTGACGTTATGTCTGCTTATTGCGATTTTTTATGACAAACGCAGATGTAGTCGCGGGCGGTTGGTAGTCTAATATTATTTTTATGATAATGATAGCATTGGCTTTTATAGTGCTTTTTCATAAGAAACCTAACGTTCTTTCCTTTTCACTAGAAATAAATTTGTAGCGCTTGTATAGACGGCACCCAATCCGCCTTTCAATACTGTCCTCCTACCACTGACGCCCACTTCGCAACAAAAGCGCGACAGCGGTGCGAAGGTGGTGCGGTGGCGATGCTGTATACACGTGCGCTTATAACTTGTCAGTCATTGACGAAAGAAATTTGCGAAAAATTACACTAATAACTAATATTTTACGTTTTTAATGCCAACGAAATATTGAAGACTTGATTCTGAATATTATGGATGTCGACACCTAAAAATAGATACTCACAGAGCGTTCCTCTAGTATCTCACAACGCCCAAAATGCTCTGCCAGCCACATAGCGACCACGGTCGTTATGGTCGTGGCGACAACGTCACCCATGACGTCATTATTTTCGATCACACAGCACTCAAAACGACGTATGTTAAGAGGTGGGTGGAATTGGTCCTTGAATACGGAGCATTAATTCTCTTAACCGATTGACATAAAAAAGGCACTATTTTCAAATCAACCACTGACATTTGTGTATTTCGTCTTTAATGACATCAACGCTCCATAATCCGTTCTACTATTATTATTATATATCAATATTATTTTGTATTTAATTAATATATATTTTCCTTAATATATATTTTCCTTAATATATATTTTCCTTAATATATATTGTCATTCAGTTTTAGGCTAAAGGTTTAAACTAAATGTAGCTAATTACATTCCTGAAACTCCTAAGGGGATATAGCGTAGTCTGGAATAAGAGTCACGAAATATTTTTGAGAAATGGTTAAGCTTTTTATACTTATTTATAGTGCGGTTTCAATATTTCCAATACTCTTTACCAATTCGTAGAAATATTACTTAGGGGTAGTTTTTGCCACATAAAACATAGCTAAGTTTAAAAATATATTTCTAACTATCTATCTAAAAATATATTTTCAACTTACCTGTTACATAGTAAAGATACGATTCAGATTATTTTACCTAAAGTTGCCTTAAATAATAGATTTAAAAAAGTGTGTGTGTGTGCAGTTCTCATGCAGTACAAGTATATAGTTATAGTGATTATATCTACTATGTGTAGTAGACAAGTATTATAGACATCTTTATTCTTAGGTATTTTGACCCTTATTCGTAATAATTTAATCTAATACTATAAATCACTAGCATAAAATTCAAAATTCAATGCACTGTTACGCACGTATGTGTATCTACGTATCTGTTGGTATACGTATAAAAGAGTATCTGCCTTAAGAATATATACACAGATACGGATCAAATTCATTTGAAACCTTATAAGTTTTATTTAAAATAAAAGCTAACGGTTCGTGAACCATAATAGTATAGAACATAAGTAAAAACTAAAATATAAATAAATAATTAATTAAATTTTACATTCTGAATTTTGAACATTAGTAAAAAAAAATAAGTACCTATTAAAATTGTATGAAAGACGCATCCAAAAATTCCTACATCCAACGCCATCTCAGAAGGTCCTAAGTGACACAAATAGAGTGCCAACCCTGGATACATCAAGCCAATATAAAACGTGCTCTGGTGTTATTACTGCAGATATTTCCACATAATGCACCTGCCATCAAGTTGGATTGACGTTGTTCCTAAATTTAGTGTAATAAAACAAAAATATGCACTATGATGAAAAGAAGTTCTACTTAGCTTATCGTAATATATCAGTGGTTAAGACGGCATCGCTTCATCATCTTTTGAAAAAGAGCGTCATCGTTGTCCTTGTATATATAATTAATATAAAAGAATTTATCCGTGCAGCAACGGAGAAAGAATACAATTTCTTGCGGCCGGGCGGCTTGTCCTAAGAGGCGACGAAACAACCTACAGCCAGGTGGTAGTGCATTTGCCCGACTGAATGGCTACCACCCCTGGTCTAAAGTATGTCACCATAACATCCTTGAGTTCTGTTGCGGCATTAGTGACCAGGTTCCAGTCTACCTTGAGCAGCAGAGCATTTGTAACACCTATGGTCTATAGGCGATGAGAATAACTTTTCATCAAGTGGGCTCTCTGCCTGCCTGCTGTACTCGTGCAATAAAAATAAAAAATAAAATATAATTATTATTGTTACCCTCTAAAGTGTTTTTGACGAAAAAAAAATATTATGAAACTTGTCGGTATCGATGTTTGGTACAATGTATTTTTCCCTGAGCTAGGGTAATGAGTTCAAATGCAACAGTGAGATATTTGTGAGCTGGAAAAGATTTAATTTTGTACATATTTTATACATTTGAACGCCGTAGTGGACATGGATGATAGGCAGTAAATGATATCTGACTTAAAGAAAATATGTACTTCAGAGAGTTGATACGCTTATGGTAACTTACGCTGGGTCTCATGCTCTTGAGATATAACAAAGTACGTAAGGGGGTGTGTTATTTGTTTAACCTGACGTAACTTGCATGCCATTTAAGCAGTTTACACAAGTCTAGGGCACTACGTCTTAGTAAGATGTCCATGATTTTGGTTTTTCCTTCTTGATTATCGATATTTGTACACGAATGAGTAAAGAATGTAATGTATCGCTTATTAAGTACTGTTGAGGTGTGTTATGTATGTGTGTATAAAAAATACCAGAAAAATATAAAAATATGCAAATTTTTTGCATAATTATTTATGGTCGTTTGTTTTAATAGAATAAGAGTTTTTCTTTTATAATATACCCGACGTCCCGACGTCCACATAAAAAAATAAATAACAAAAAAATACAAACTTTATCGAGACATAGCGAAACGTGGTAGACGCCTCACGTGACCAAAAGACTGGTCTATACCTTGGACAATGCATTCGCGTTGCCATACAGCGAGGTAATGTAGCCAGACTTATGGGCACGTTTCCAACTGACAGCGGTCTTTTTTTATTTTTTTATTGCAGGAGTTCAGCAGACAGGCAGACGGCCCACTTGATGGAAAGCGGTTACCATCGCCTATGGACATTTGCAACACCAAAGGTGCTACAAATGCGCTGCTACTCTCTTAAGGGAGACTGGAACCTAGTCACCAATGCCGGAACACAACTCAAGGTTGTTATGGCGACATACTTTAGACCAGGGGTGGTAGCCATCCAGTCGGGTAAATGCCCTACCACCGGGCTGTGGGTTGTTTTGTCGCCTCTTACGACAGGCCGCCCGGCCGCAGGAAATTGTATTCTTTCTCCGTTCCTGCACGGTCTGGCACTAGATTTTATAGTTTAATTTTAATTTTTATATATAGTTTTATTAAGTTTAATGCTATAACTAATTGTAATATTTGAGATTTATTACAAATAAAAAATAAACTTTAAAGCTACAGCATAAAAAGTTTATTTTGTTATATGGACGTCAACATCGAATATAATGCATTTATTTAGACGTGTATGAATGTTTGTCCTTTATAGAATCATAAACTCTAGGTACATTTGATCATGTGATGATCTTTAGCAAAGTTGTTGTGCATGAGCCCTAGAAGGTTTCTGAGTTGGTTCACAATTGGACCCGGTAGGTGGCGCTGCTGTAGCCATATCGATTAAAGCTTTTCCGGGCAGGACGACGTCTGCCGGGACAGCTAGTTTGTCATAAAATAAGGTTTACTATTGAAAATATCCAGTCACTCACCAGATTAGTAGCTTTTTTTATTTATTGCGTAGTTCATTTGTATAGTTTACTTTGAAATTTAATTTTGAATTAATTTTATATAGGTACAATAGGGTAATTTACTGCCTCTGTGGTTCTTTTGTATATTATCTATAAAATAAGCTTAATTTGTTTAACTTGAGGATTTATAACGTGTGTCCTTGTTTGCGATTATTATTGTTTTATTTATGAGGTTTTTGGTAATATTACCTTGATTTATTTTAATATAATTGTGGACACCCTCTTGGTCACCCTATTTTACACATATAAATATATAATATAACCTAGGTAACGCCAAAGTGCACTTGGCTGTACTTGGGAGACACGGCGTGTCTGACGAGTTGGAAGCCACAAATTGCTCAGGAGTTAACCCCGACCAGTGACTGATGGTAACTTCGTATCTTGCAGTTTACAAAGCGTTCTTCAAAGTTTTGAAATTGAACCCACAAATACTTTATTTTTTATTATTATTCGTAGTTAATATAATTAAGTGATTATAAAAGCACACATTTTCTTGTACTAATATATAAAGCTGAAGTGTTTGTTTGTTTGCTTGAACGCGCTAATCTCAGGAACTACTGGTTTGATTTGAAAAATTCTTTCAGTGTTGGATAGCCCATTTATCGAGGAAGGCGATAGGCTTTATTCGAGTTTTAAGAGTTTTTGTTTGTTTGCTGTCAGTCTGTCTGTCTGTTAGAGTAAAACGTGAAAACTACTGAACTGAAAATGAAAGTCGACATAGAGCTAGCTTATATCCCAGGGCGTACTTTAGAACTTAGAATATTTTTAATCCCGATAAATGACGTTATTTCAGTGGGATAGACGAAAATAGCGAAAACGATGCGTTGTAATCGCATCTTTTTTGGAAACTACTGAACATATATGAATGGAACTCGATATCGTGCTGGCTTATAACCCAAGTTAACCCTTACAGTACATTTTATCCCCATAAATAACGCCGTTTCCTTAGAATGGGCGGATTAGCAAAATATAATAATATGGTACTACAATCTCATTTTTCATTCACTAACAAATATCTACGTTATCGTAAACATGTCACTCATTTGTATTACTTCAAATCAAAATTAATATAAATAAAAATCAATGTTTGTACGTTTGTCCTGGATGCGCTCCTAAACCATTGATCAGATTATGATGAAACTTTGGTAAAGTGGTCTGAGGACGTCTGAAAGGGTTTATGGCCCAAAAATCTTTATATATAAAATTATTCTGTTTGTGTGTATGTGATTGAACTTTTCCTAAACAATTGAACCGATTTTGATGAATTTTTTGTACGTGTTCAAGTTGTTTAGATTCACAATTGGACCCGATGGGTGGCGTCACAGAACTCCAAGAAATGGAAGCGATTTTTTTGTGTTTGTTCAACCACTTGAACCATTCTCGTATCCATATACGAGAATGGTTTAGATGAACAATTGGTCCCGGTATATATCGCTGCAATCAGGTTCTAGATTTTTATTTTTTAAGAGCAGGACAACGTCTGCCGGGTACAGCTAGTGTTTAATAAAACAGATATATTGGTAACTAAAAAAAAGGATATGTCGGAACATGGTAGACGGTGAAAAATAATTAGAACCAGAATAAATACACGTTATTCACGACGCTATAAATGAGAATTAATATAAATAACGCATATTTTTGAAATTAATTACTATGTTACCAACCGAATACAACACGTAATTACCCCTTTAAAACTGTAGAAAGTTCATTAAAGGGCATTACAACTTTCCCTGTGCAGAGGATTAGAAGTATTTGATGCTTTGATGAAAGTTCAAAGGTTTCGGACAAAGCACATAGTTGGGAGATAATCAAAGAAGGGTCAGGGTACTTTAATTTTAATCTCTTAGTTTCTTTGACTTGCACTGTTCGTATAAAGGGAATAAAATTAAACTTCATAATTTTTGAAACAGCGTTTTGTAACTAAAGGGTATTTTCCTTACATGTTACATACAACTAACATGAGAAGTTTTTAATAAAATAGGTATATAATATAATATAATACTAGCCCATAAATGTCCCACTGCTGGGCTCGGGCCTCCCATTATAGGGGCATGGATAGTATTGAAACATCGATTATCTCGATGTGCAGGTGGCATCACGACGTTTTGCTTCTCCGTTGTTAGCACGTGGCAATTCTAGCAATATGCACATTAGATCAGAAAACTGACTAAGTGGTGCATGCGATCCGGCCAGGATTGAAACCCGCGCCCTCTGAGTCGGGGACGCGTGCGATAGCCACTACGCTACCACGACTTAAACAAAAAATAGGTATGTATTGTTTGAATTTCTCTTTTATCTATGATATGATAAATTTTTAAATATAATTACAGGACAATTTTTAAAGTATTGTAAATTTTTTATTAAAAGGTATACTTTGTTTTCGTTATGTTCCTCGGTCCGCTTGTACGTCTTTCTTTGTATATGATGCCTAACTTCTCTCGGAATCAGATTGGTTCTATTAGTTAGATGACATTTGATGATGATTTGAATTTGTATCTATATTAAGGCATAGGCCATAGCGCTAAACTTTGGTTGTAGTAAAACCGCGCAATAACTAACAATTAGAGGTGGCTGTCATACATGTGACTGAGGGTATTTTGAAATATTTATATTACTAGTACTTGTGCTGGGTGTCATTAACCAAATCTTACACAATTACATTCATAATAAATTATAATCAATGTTTAGTTCTAAGCCATCACACCATTACGAACTTTATTAAAAAGTAAGATGTTTACCGGAACATACATATTTGTGGCTTTCGGGGTTGCTACCCTGGGGCCGTGGGGGCCTGGAGCTCATCTGCCCTATGGAGACCTCTTAACGCGTCTAATTGAGGTCTCGCGTGACCAAAAGGCTGGCTTGCCCCATTTTTTTTTTAACCAGGGGTAATCCGATTGAGGACTAAGCCGCGGCAAGGGCAGAACCTTGGGGGGATAATTCGCGACCTAGTGTGGGATTCGCCAGATCGGGAGTGGCACTAGCATGCCCAGTCAGAACTGGTGGCATGCTATTGCCACCTCCCCGGTTAGAGATACCCACTAAAACCCCTGGGTGTTCCGTCCTTCGCCTTATGCCAGGGCTATGGGTATATGACCTAGCCTCTCCGCAGCCCTGGCAGCCTGCTTGGCTTGCACCTAGGGCAACGCATCAGCGTTGCCATCCAACGTGGAAATGCGGCCAGCATTTTGGGCACGCTCCCCGCCGACAGCGACCTGGAGCCTGTTTTTTTTTTTTTTACAAATATATATAATATTTGTAGTATAGGGTAAATTTAGTTTATATTGATTTACTTAGAGCCTAGTTCATGTTTAATTGTTGTATAATTAAATAGAATGAATGGATATTTTTGTCGAGTGTCCTACACTATATTTTTAATCGAAAATATTATACAAAACATTTAAATCTTCAAACTAAATATACTTACATATTAACTAATTTTAAACATCAACAACTTACGTTCTATATTACATAAACTTGTCTACAGAACAGAACTTGTATCGTATTCGAGCAAACACTTCACGAGTTGTAATCAAAGCAAAGAGGAGCAAATATGGAAGTTGTGATGCGGGCGTGTCTGTTTGTTTCTATGTATTTAATTAATTTACTATTGTGTACGCTTGTTCTTAATTAAGCCTTGAGTTTCTGGTAATACTTATATTTTGTAGTATACTAACTCCAAAGTAAATTACGCTGTGTTAATTAGCAACCGTTTATATTAATAATATCAATTTATAATTGAAGCAAATCATTTCATATATCATTTATGCGTGCAGGAACGGAGAAAGAATACTAATTACTGCGGCCGGGCGGCTAGTCGGAAGAGGCGACAAAACAACCCACAGCCGGGTGGGAGGGTATTTGCCCCACTGGATGGCTACCAACCCTGGTCTAAAGTATGCCGCCATAACAACCTTGAGTTGTATTCCGGAATTAGTGACCAGATTGCAGTCTACTTTAAGAGAGCAGCAGCACATTTGTAGCACCTTTGGTGTTGTAAATGTCTATAGGCGATAGTAACGCTTTTCATAAAGTGGTCTGTCTGTGTGCTGCACTCCTGCAAAGAAGATATATATATATATATATATATATATATATATACACATATGTACACCATGTCTTTATGACAAAATAAATTTACAATAATTAGAAAATCGGCCATAAAATTGGTGTAGTTATTTGATAATAAAACTACGTTTTAACGGTTTTAAGCGTGGTAGTTTATTTGATTTTGGTTATTTCGACGTTTCGGCCGGTTTTCAGTGGCCGTGGTTACGGACGATAAATAAATAAATTATCGCGCTTAAAACGTTAAAACGTAGTTTTATTATGTATACAAGTCGCGAAAACTTAAGAAAATATTATGTAGTTGTTTGACTCCAAACTGAATTTTAGTACAAGATTATAAATTAAATAAATGTAAAAAGGTAATTTAATCTTGTTAAAACTAAAAAGTAATATGTGTAGTTAGCTTATTCAGTGGGATGCACACATAACACCACTTCGCAAGATTGCCGTTAAAGTTAGGTTTCCTGGAAGATTTTCACAGGCATTCACGTAAAAACTACTGGGCCCGATTCCAAGCGGTTTTCGCTGATCGACAGTTAACTCTTAGACTTAAACTCTGCGGTACTTTTTATCCAGGGAATTTCGTGGTCTGGGAATTATTAAAAAAAAAACCGAATTTCAATGTTTTTGTTTTGCTGATCGATAGCAAATTTAATTTAATAAAATGTGCTATTTTTTATCCCGGGATTTTAGCGGGAATTTTTCCGGGAGCGGTTTGATGTTTTGCGGATGCGTAACAATCAGTTTATTCCGACACAGTTTCCACTAAAACGATAGCATACATTCTTTTTTTAAATGCTGCGATACTTTGTGTCCTGGGAATTTCAAGGGAAGTTTCAAAAAATGTTTTGATAATCTTTAAAGTAAATACTAATATAAATGATAATGTTAATACGGTGCAAGAGTAAATCTGGTTTGCAAAGCCTTCTATTTAAGTTTTCACTTAGCGTAGCTTAGGAGGGCGGCTTTGATCAGTAAACTGTTTGTTACGCCACTAATTTCTGTTGTCGTTCACTATGCAGTACGATATTTCTTAGGAACACGGATACAAAGTTAACTAGATTAAGTTTAGAATAAGTAAAACTCAAACCGAAGGAAAATTTGAGGGGTTATAACGACTATTCTTTATAGGTGGAGAACAGCAGACAGACTTGCGACCCACCTGATAGAAGGTTCCCTTCGTTTAAGGTGCTCTTACAAGAGCAATTAAAATTGCTCAGTCGGTGGCTTCGTTTTAAATGAAAATAATTATGAACTTGCATGAAAGCCTAGCACAGCTTAGTGGCTGGAGTAGTGTTCCGCAAACTTTTTGTGTTCAAGGTACATCTAGGATAACGAAAATTTTTGGAGGTACACCACAAATAAAAATATTTATTTAAGTTATATTAATTAACATTTATTTATTTATCATCGAAACAATATTTATTATTAATCAACAGACTTAAAGTTTAAATCGCAGCATAACCTTATTTTTCCGAGGCACATCAATTAATGACCACGGTACACAAGTGTACCGCAGGTGCATACTTTGCGGAACATTGGGCTAGAGCAGTCTAAAACTCAAAGGACACACATGGCACTAGTTAAGATAATATATATAGGTATAGAAATAAGGCACACAGTGCACATGCACTTTCTCACAACACCAGCCTGTAACAGATACACTCTACATTAGTATAAGTTTAGTATTAAAAGTAGAAAAAAATATTATAAGTTATTCTTATAGTACACACAATACAACATAAAAATCACAAAATTAATGTCACACACAGTAACAAAAATAAACAATAGGCGTGTATGAACTCAAAAAACTTTTATAGTAATTAAGTTGTAAAAAGGGCACGGAACGCGAGTCCGTAGATTTGTTAATAAAAAAACAATAATCATAGGGCGAGGGTATGAATCCTGGCCAGAAAGCATGCATTACTTAGACGCTTTTCTGACCTAATGTGCATATTGTTACAATTACCACGTGCTAACAGTGAACGAAAACATCGTGAAGAAACCGACGAGATCGCCGATGTGTCAAACCCACTAATTCGCCTTGGACAAACGTGAAGGGTGTACTGTCTATGAAGGGTATATGGTAACGGAGGCCTGAGCCTAGCAGTGGGATGTTTATGGGTTGTTATTATATAACACTAGCTGTGGTCACGGTTTCACTCACGTGGAGATCGAAAATCGTTATATTTTGGATAGTTCACACTATACCTTTATAAATTACAGCCTATATGTTATTCTGATCTGTAAGCTGCATTACTGTAAAGTTTCATCAAAATCCATTCAGTAGTTTTTACGTGAAAGAGTAACAAATGTTTGTTACTCTTTCACTTTCTTTCATGTATGTACATCCATACATCGATACATCTATACCTCCATACATCCATTCTTACAAACTTTCGCGTTATAGAGATGAAAACTTGCTTGAATTTCACTAATAATTATACAGATAGACTAGTTTTTGTCGATGTTAGTTTTCTGGTATTCTAAGGCCTATGACATTGAATAAAATAATTATTTTCTGTTCTAGTGTGTTTTTCTGGATGTGGTTGTTGCCACATCTAGCGTGTTATTGCAATCAAAGTACCCGCAAGATTGTCTGATTTAATATGCATCCAAGGTGTCCAAGAGGTTCAACGTTTTAAATTGAGTTACACAGTTGAATACTAACTTCACTTTAATTATATCCGTTCACCCTTGGAATATATAAAGAGTTGTGGGCAAAAGTAGCAAGATGAAAATTCACGCTCGTTTAAATGTACATCTCTGATCTTTCACATTGTTACGAGTGCGGGACTCGAATAATAATGCCGTTGGAATTACTATAGAATTTATTAAAACTATACAAACACGTATAACACAGGTACAAATATAACTGGACACAACCAGTACAAACTGCACGATTCAATAACACGCGCAAAATCCGTCACTATATAGCTTATCGAATGTACACGTCTTGATCGTATCGTAGTCGTCGCTTGACTGTCTCACTCCCCGTTCGGGCACTGTTTTTATACTAAAATGTACAAATACAACACTCGACCGCGTGGACTGCATTTTCCAAGAAAACGTAATCTGCACACCTGCATAATTATTTCTGCGAACGCCCATAAACGCCAGATTTAAATATATTTTGTCAAGGGAGAAGGGATGTAGAGGTACATGTTGGCCTTCGCATGGCCCTACGCAAGCCCTGCAAAAGTACCGGATAATTTCTACGACCCGTAGTCTTGAGAGACATTCAAGTATAATAATAATTATTGCCTATTGAAAGCTGGAATATCGGCAGCACAGCCGTCCGTGTCGTGAACTGTCTAGCCACCCTCATGAAGAATTCAAGTAATAAGTTTTTTTTTAAATAAATAATATCTATGATTGTTTCATAATTTTACG
Organism: Dendrolimus pini; assembly: GCA_949752895.1. Lineage (NCBI taxonomy): Eukaryota > Metazoa > Arthropoda > Insecta > Lepidoptera > Lasiocampidae > Dendrolimus > Dendrolimus pini. The sequence continues at coordinate 18,297,467 of OX457132.1, read as the reverse complement.
AAATAATTCCGGCATTCCAGAATAAGCCCCAAAAGCCTTCATTTCTGTTGTTTAATAGAGGAATACAAAAAAGTGCGTTAAACATAATTGAAACTTTTAAATAAAATTTTATTAATTATAAACCACTCTATTTGAATTTAGTTAAAATACTGGAATAATATTAGATCAATAGATACTACGTGCTACGCTTCTAGCCGTAGCAATAAATTCGCAAGCTACGTATGTTAAGTAGATGTGTTTAGTGCGGTTGTATTCTTTATAATATTTTGTACTCAACGCTTTAATTTATATATTTCATATTATGTATATTATTAATGGTTATTTAATAAAAGACAATAAAGAAGAAAGAGAGAATTAGTAATGTTTACATTATTACTAATTTAGGTAGCCTTAACGCTTTGAAATATTAGGTTATCATTTTATTCACCAAGAAAATATTGTAATCATGCATTTTTGTAATTGTTTATTTTTGTTAGCAATAAAGTATGCATTGAATTTTATGATACCATCAGCTATTCCATGTAGGATATGATGCTGCTTTTACGCACCTACTTAAAATACGCAGTTATTTGGGAAATGTTAAATATAATTATGTAAAACCTATTTTATAATCTATATACAAAGTCAGGTTAGATAGATAGGTGACACTTTACTGTACACCAATAAAAATGAAGTTACAGCCAAAAACTGTACCTAACTATGAACAAAGTGCAGTCTTTTCGCTTCAGACATTATATATATATATATATATGTCGGAGGGAAGCTTTAATTGGACGTATCGTTGACTGGATGTATAACGCACAATATCATTTGTTTACATTTTAATTACTTCTAAAATTCTTAATGTAATTTAATTTGATTTGTTGAATGTTTCTATAACTTAAAGATCGTTCTAACCTAATAAAAGTTATGAATATTGTAATTTAATAAACGACCAATCAGAGCAGAGCATATGGCAGAGCGGGGTCAGCGCCCTCTATAATTTGAGTAATATCTACTTGGGTAGACTGAGGAGTTTTTGTGACACATTGGGTTGATGGCAGCAGGTCGAGTTGGACCTTAGAGTATTTTAAAGAAAGTGTTTTAAGTTAGAAGTATGAGCGGGTGCCCTGAACCCGCTGCTTGGTCTAAACTATGTCATAATGTTGATCAAATCTAAATTAAAAGTGTATAAACCGTGGCTATTGTGTTTTATGCTCGCATTTTATCCTGATGACGCCCACTAAACCTGCAATAACTAAAGATGATGTCGTGAGAACGAGGCCGTTCTGCGACACACATATATATATATATATATATATATATATATATATATATATATATATAAAGATATATACATATCATACAAAGTATATGAATGTTTATAGATAAATAATGAATATATGTATACGTTTAAGTATCATCATATTCCAATAACAGGTAATATTTTCTGATCATTGTTTTAAATGTCGATACCAATTTTGCTGGTCTGATAGCAACTGGCAGCGCGTTCTAAAACTGTACAGCCTTAACGGTAAAAGAATTGTTATATATAGTTAAAGTATGTGCAGGGGTGTTCATTCTACACCGTTTATAAATCAAGAATGACTGGATTGATTTTTACAATTTTTACAATTGATTTGTTGGATTTGTCTGCAATCCAAATAGCAGAGTAACTATGACTGTGTCGAAAAACACGCAGATTTTATTAAAAATATTTTTTCCATAAATTAGGTTAGGAACTCAAGTTTTCCCTCAATTTATAGCTTAAATCAAGCAGGCTTCTAGCGTTTTTGTAATATATAATTGATGTCTTATGTAAATCGTTGGCATAGAATGTTATATAATGTAGTATAATGTTTCAAGTTTACAATTAATTAGACCTGGCGCTGGGACCGGATTCTAGATTTTATTTTTTCAGTTTTGCTGTGACGTTTACCGTGACTGCTAGTATTAGATATGTACTAAATATTAATGTTCCCTGAACATTGTGACGGGCAGTAGTCCCCATATTCTCAGACCACTAGTAGCACTAATAGTTCACCCCAATAGCCCGGTACTTTTTGTCCTCATTTCCCACAATAGTTCTACACTGGCCGCGGATTGTCCTTGGGTACATTATTATATAGTGTAAACACAGATAATCACCGGCCAGTGACACGCCACATTTACATTAAATTTGTCAAAGGAGAGGCCCTTTGACAAATTTAATGTAACGTGTTGGCCTTCCCATGGCCCCACGCAAGCCTTTCAAATGGCCGGGCCATTTTTATGGCACGTGGTCTTCAAAGACATATATTATAATAATCTGCATTGAAAGATAAGATTTCATAGTGGTAATGCTATTATCATGTTACGATACTAAGCCGGGTGTACACTGTACACTCTTCAGTATAGATACGTACTCAATCAATAATTCAACAGCGCCGTGTACACCGCGCCTTGCTGTGCCGCGTTTAATCCGTATTTATTTCCCCAAAACAGCGGAACAGCTGGCTTCAGTTTGCGTCCCGGAATTTATGTTCGTGCTCCACGGTTCCTTGGGAACTCACGTACACGGAAAAGGAACGACGGTATTTTTAGAGTAGGAGACAATTTTAAAATAAAATATTAATTTATACGACTCTATTATAATTATTAAAGCATCACAAACAGTTGTTTTATAACGTTCGGGTAATATCAATATATATGTATATCAATATCTCACTAGTTTATCGATGACAAGTAATAATACAATATATTATATACTTACTTATAACGTACTGCTTATATTTAAAGGCACATTCATATAATACGTACATCCGTCATTGACGATTCGTCAAAGACGAATAGACTGTCACATATATAAATCGAATTGCGATTTAACTTTTGTCAAAACGATTTATTAACGCTTCGAGGTAAATAGCGATTCTTTAAAGACGATGTTCACATATGACCTGAATTGTGATTTAACATAAACGGTCTTATTCACATTGATTTTGTAAGTTTGAAGACTTCGTTATTGATTTAAAAGAAGCTTGTAAACTTATTCTAATTCAATATGAATAAGACCGTAAGAGTATAAGCCAAAGATGAATTGCAAAAACACGATCCGCCAAAAAACGAGGAGCTATTCACGTGGTCACAATGTGATTTTGCATATCGATACAACGTTACGGATTTTTGCTGTTTCAACGTATTCGTGATTTTCAAGATTCATGTGTGTGTATTATAGGAGGTCATATGCCATTCTAAAAACAAAATAATCGTGATTAACACCACTTGCAAATAATAACGATTCATAAATGTGTGATAGAGCCTTAATATAACGTATACGTTAATAATAGCGCACCACTCCACACCTGATGTTTGGCACGCTGAGTGCGGTTCTGTGTTTCGCTTATGTTGTAACCGTCGAGTCATCTGCTGAGACACGACACAGCTGATAATGCCTACTGACTCGCACGTAACGTGTATCCCACAAATATTATTAGTACAAATGAAAATTATTTAGTACATGTCTTGTGTGTAGTAAACTCAAGATGTTGTGTCATCTTGGATTTGTCTGAAAATAATGGATTCCGAATTCGAGTTTCGAGTACAGCTGTATCAATTAGTTTTTGTTGTGTACACGGTTACGTTTTTATTTTACCTCCAATTTAATTATATTGAAATACATTCTTACATTCTTTTTTTCATTGTATTAAGTACATATATTAAGTATTTAGATCGATCATTTGGGGTCATGTCAGAAGCGTGCACGTCGCGATCCCCGCTGGCCCAGAGGGCCACAATTCTGACCGAGATTCACCCGAGTGCAGTGCATGATAGGGCGTCCCCCGCAGGCGACGCTCACCGATGCGCCCCCGTCGGTGTGAACTCTCGCGCATGCGGCGAAGGGGGCCGCCACCCTTCACGCAGCGCCAAACCTGGCGGGTCGAGAGGAGCAGAGTGCCGTATAGGCACGTGGAATGTGAGAGGTGGAATGAAAGATAAGATGGACGAAATGATTGATATAATGAATGAGAGAAGCCTGGATGCCTTATGTCTGACAGAGACAAAGCGGAAGGGGTGTCACGTTGATGACCTCCCCGGTGGCATGCTTGCTCTGTGGTCCGGCGTGGACCTGGACGAGCGTGCAAGTGGGGGGGTAGGCGTCGTACTCTCATCCCGCTTTGTGTCTGGAGTGAAAGACTATTGTCTGGTGAACCCGAGACTTCTTTGGGTCCGTCTAAAGCTGGGGATCACGCGAGTTTTTCTGGTCGCAGCTTATGCTCCCGTAAGCTCAGCGGATCCCCAAGAACTCGAGAAGTTTTGGGAGTCTGTGAGAGAAATTCTGGATCTGGCTGAAGGGAACGAAAGACTAATTATGTGTGGTGATCTTAATGGCTGGGTGGGGACCAAACGAGACGGCTTTGAGGCTGTCCTTGGACCCTATGGCGACAAGAGAGCGAACGAGGCTGGTAAGCCAATCATAGACGTATGCATGGAAAGAAACTTGCTTGTGTCGAACACCTTATTCCATCATAAGGATATTCACACGTATACATGGAGAATGAATGAACAGAAAAGTATGATTGATCTGATTTTAATAGATAGTCGCCTCCGAAACACAATAACGGATACAAGAGCCTACAGAGGCCCCACTCTTGGAACGGACCACTACCTGGTGATAAGCAGGTATGTGGGCCTTTTCAAGAAGTGGAGGCACTGGCGAGAGCGTACCAATTTCGGGGAGCTTGAAAGAATAAAATGTGAAAAATTGGAAGATGTTAGTATAAGGAGTATGTATGCGCGCCTAGTCGAAGAAAGGCTTGCAAAGGCGGACTTCTCCGACTTAGATGTGGATAATGACTGGGATAGTATGAAAGAAAGTATAGTGGAAAGCGCAAAAGAAGCATGTGGATCCGCAAAGAGGCATATAACAACGAAAGGTGACGAATGGTGGGACGCAGATGTTAAATCTAGCATAGAGAGAAAGAGAAAAGCCTGGCTGGATTATATTGCATCTTTGCATCAGAATGACAGTATGAAAGAGATGAAGAAAGAAGTTTATCGCCTCTGCAAGAATGAAACCAAAGCTTTAGTGAAAGAGAAGCGTGAAAGAATAAAATTGAAAGAAGAAGAGAAGCTGACGGAGAACTTCGAGGCGAATACCAAACTCTTTTGGAGAGAGGTTAAGAAGTCTCGAGGTTGTTCGTCAGCTTCCAGAATGGAAAGAATAAAATCTAAAGCAGGGGACATTCTTGCTAACCCACAAGAGGTTTTAGCGCGATGGAGTGAATATTTTAGAGAAATGTATGATAATATCTCGGATGCTGGCACAACGACTGAGTCTGTGACCGACTTCGAGGAGTCAGCATCCGAGATCACTTTGGAAGAGATCGAATGGTCGATAAGAAGTCTGAAAAATGGAAAGGCAGCAGGAATCGATAGTGTGTCTGCTGAGATGATCAAATATGGTGGAACCTGCGTCCGGGACGCTTTCCTGTCCTTATGCAACTTGTGCTGGAGGACGGGAAAGGTTCCCAACGACTGGAGGCGCGCTGTCATCGTGCCCTTGTATAAAGGCAAGGGGTCACGTATGGAGTGCGCCAGCTACAGGGCCATCAGTTTGATCAGCACAGCATCTAAAGGGTATGCGAAGATTATTGAAAGGAGAATGAGAGTGGTATCCGATGGATTACTGTGGGATGCACAAGGGGGCTTCAGAAATGAAAGGGGATGTATGGATCAAGTTTTCTCGCTCCGCAATATCGTGGAGAAGCAGCTGGCTATGGGCCGGAAGGTTTTCTGCGGTTTTGTGGATCTAGAGAAAGCATTTGACAGGGTTGTGCGGAAGGACCTCTGGGACATATTGCCCGGATATGGGATCAATGGCCAATTGCTGCGTGCTGTGCAGTCCACTTACGAGGACTGTATGGCATGCGTGCGGGTGGACGGCAGCCTGTCGCCCTGGTTTGACGTCAATATTGGCGTTCGGCAGGGCTGCGTGCTGTCGGCTTTGCTGTTCATCCTATATCTGGACAACTGTCTCCAGAGATTAAGATTGATGGATGTTGGGGTGCGGATGGGTGATCTAGTTGTTAGCACTTTGCTTTATGCGGATGATGCCGTGCTTTTAGCCGAATCGCCATCAGAACTGCAAACACTAGTCACGATGATGAAAGATGACTGTCAGGCGAGAGGCTTACATTTGAATTCGAAGAAAACAAAGGTTATGGTGTTTGAAAGAGAAGAAACCAGAACGAATGCAAGGATAATGGTCGATGATGTTATGCTGGAACAAGTGAATGAGTTTGTATATCTTGGATGTGCTTTTAGCAGGGATGGAAGGTACACCGCTGACATAGAAAGAAGAGTAAATTTGGGGAATAGTGTGAATGGAGCGTTAGGTAAACTTCTAGGCGCTAAGAACCTCAGCCAGAAAGCCCAGCTTGCCATACACAACGCGGTGCTGGTACCTACGCTCACGTATGGAAGCGAGAGTTGGGTATGGAACAGAGAGCATGAAAGTAGAGTAAACGCGGTCGAGATGCGAGCACTGCGCAAAATCTGCGGAGTGACGCTCGCGGACCGCGTTCGTAATACCGAAGTAAGAAAGAGAGTTGGTCTGAAAGAGAGTGTCGGGGTGAAGGTAAGGAAAGGAATGCTCCGGTGGTTCGGGCATGTGGAAAGAATGTATGATGAAAGAATGACTAAACAGATATACAATGCAAAAGTGGATGGATGCAGAAGTCGCGGAAGGCCACGACACACCTTCCATGATCAAATTGATCGTGTATTAGCAGAAGGTGATGTCAGGAGCCTTAAGAACAGACGAGCGTGCATGAAAAGAGCTATGAATGTCAAAGAAGCAAGTGAGGTGTGTAAGAATAAGCCTGTATGGCGCTCTGTTGTTCGTGCCTACCCCGCAAGGGACCTGGCGTGAAGTTATGTATGTATGTATGTATGTAGATCGATCAACCAAATCGACTTGATTGAAAGGCACAGAGCTGAAAGGATACGACGGCGGTTAATGACATTAAACCAGTTAAGTTTATATTTACAGTATTGATTAGTTTGGTTGATTCATGAAAATTGATAGATATAAATGGACAGTCTAATATCGGCTTAATGAAGAGAAACTTAAGATATACTTTCAATTTTTATTTGATTTGTTTTAAAAAATATGTCGTCATAAAGCAAGATAAGCATTGCATACATACATACATACATACATAAAATCACGCCTGTTTCCCATGGGGGTAGGCAGAGACTATGGATCTCCACTTGCGACGATCCTGACAAACAACTTTCGCTTCACCTACTTTCATTAACCTCTTCATACATGCGCGTTTATTTGAAATGCTTTTTACTTGACCTTTTTTTAACAATTCTGATAATTGTTCATGGTATGTTCGTCTCGGTCTACCGGCAACAGCTCTACCATTGACAATACTGTCATATACCTGTTTTGTGATTCTATTTTCATCCATCCTCTCTACATGCCCAAACCACCTTAACATTCCTTTTTCAACTCTTGTTATTACATCTTCTTTCAAACCACAACGTTCCCTTAGCACACTGTTTCTTATCCTATCATTCAAGCTAACCGCACATATACTTCTCAAAGCTCTCATTTCAACTGCGTTTATCCTACTTTCATGCTTCTTCTGCCATACCCAACTTTCACTACCATACATCAGGGTCGGCACCAACACTCCTTTATGGACAGCCAAGCGTGCCTTTACAGACACTTTCTGGCTATTCATAAAAGAATTTAGCGCTCCATTCACCCTATTACCTGCCATAACTCTCCTTTCAATATCCCTTTCATGCTTTCCGTCTCTGGTAAACATGCAGCCTAAGTAAACAAATTCACTAACTTGCTCTAACTTTTGATTTCCTATCTGTATATTACAACTTGTCATTCTTTCATCTCTTTCAAACACCAGAACTTTCGTCTTGTTCACATTAATTTTCATACCCTTTCTCTCAAAAGACTCATTCATAATTGTTACCATCTCCTGTAACTCCGTTTCCGATGACGCAAGTATAACTTGATCATCGGCGTAGAGTAGACATTTGATAAGTAACCCATTCATTCTTAAACCACTTTCACTTTCTTTCAAATCGTCCAAGCAACTGTCTAAGAATAGGTTGAACAACCACGGCGACGCTACACAGCCCTGTCTAACACCTTTTTCAATGCTAAACCATTCAGTGTAGGCGCCGTTAACCCTAACACAAGCACTGGAATCACTATAGAGGGACTTCAGTGATCGTATCAGGTTGTCTGTTATCCCATACTTAGCTAGCGCTGACCACAGTTCACTCCTTATCACTCTATCATAAGCTTTCTCCAAATCTATAAATGCACAATACACATTTTGACCTTTGGCCAAAAACTTTTCATTTATGCACCGTAAGGTAAAGATTTGGTCCACACATCCCATTCCCTGTCGAAAACCCGCTTGTACATCCCATACTTTCTCTTCTGTTACTTTCAATACCCGTTCAATCAACACTCTAGCATACATTTTCCCGACAACGCTAAGAAGGCTGATGCCCCGATAATTTTTACAGTCCTGTTTTGACCCTTTTCCTTTGAAGAGTGGTACAATAACGGCTTTGCACCAATCTTTTGGTACACAGCCACTCTTCCAGCACATGTTAAAAAGGCGATATAAGAGACTTGCGACCAAACCTTGTCCAGCCTTTAGCATTTCCACGGTTATCCTATCATACCCAGCAGCCTTTCCTAGTTTCATACTATTCAATGCTTTCATAATTTCATCCATACCTATACTATCGCTACTGTCTTCTCTATAGTCCTTTTCATCAGACATACTGTCCACATCCGCTTTATCTTTTTCAAACAATCCTTCAAAATATTCTTTCCAGCGATTCAATATGCATTTTTCTCCTTTCGCAATGTCTCCATTCTTGTCCCTGATTACATTGAGCTCAGAGTGTACTGTCTTTCCTCTAGCTCTTTTTATAGATTTCCAGAAATACTTAATGTTACTCAGGAAATCTTCAGAGAGTCTAATAAGCATTGCTCTATCTAGTAATGTATTCTTAACATTTTTCTTTGTTATGTATATACCATTTACTGTCTGTGTTACAGTACTTCTGTTATTATATTTAATGTTACATAGGTATGTATATTTTATTGGTAGTATATAACCAAAATTTTCGGGACTATAATCCTTAATACTTATTCAAGTAGTTAATTTAATTTAGGCCGTTTATTGTAACAAGCTTGCTGAGTGCTGAGTTTTTGGCTAAAATTTGGAGAGAGATTTCCTTGGTAAAAAAAAAGTAGGAATACATTAAAACCCATCTTGCAAAAATGTGGGGTCTACTTTACGTTCCCATAAAGTGTGAAATACGTGACTCTCGATAATATAATCAAACTGAATACATTCTTAATGTCTTTTGACCCAGTGTTACAGATTGCATCTTCCTTCTCACTTGCAGGATGGAGTAATAATTCAGTAGATAATGGATCGGTCGCATTGTTACCATTGGCGCCAGGGAGGGCTATCGGGAGACAACATTCTCATTTAAATAGTTTCCACCGACGCAGATAGCAGTGTGGGCCATAGAATACGTTTCATTTGAAACATCAAAACTATAATCTTTCTTCAGTCAGTCGACATCTTCTACTGAATGCAGGCTTTCCAAAGTCGTATGTATCGGTTCTTCGTTTTCTCCATCCAGCCCCTACTGGTTACTTTGCGTAAGTCGTCTGGGAATCAGTCTACAAAAAATAGGAACTTAAGTTATAGTGGCGTCGTGTCCATTGAATATTTGCTCCACTGTCCATTGGCTATGTGTGCCAATCACACTGTCTATTGGCTATGTGTGCCAATCAATGTCCGTCGCTGATGTGATAGATCTTACTATCCCACTAGTTAATAATTTTGCGACTTACGTTGGATACTTTGGTTATATTACAGATATTCTCATTCCTTATTCTATCCATAAGAGAAATGGCTAAGATAACTCGCTGAAAACTATCTCAGAAGAGATAAATTATTGGTTGCGAACACACTTAGAAATGTAAAATCTTATGGGCAAGATCAACATTTTATGTATCTGTGAAAACTGGAATCTGAAAACCAAAAGAAAGAGCCCGCATACAAATCTTCAGTCTTGGCTCCAGTAGTTTGGGCTGTGGTGGATATGTCAGTCAATGTATTACTATTATATATAGATTACTATTTGTCGAGTAAAAATATGTTTCATGCATGTATTTAAATAAAAAAATTAGTATGCATAATTTTTTTCTATAAGTCAGATTGCCTGGAAGATTTTGCTCTAAGGCATCGTTGCTAAACCTGGGGTTTGCGTTTTCTATTCAGAGGACCGCAGTCTGTAAAAAAAACAATTCAATGAAACGTATAAATAAAGTATTAATTAAAATGAATTAAAATATTATTTTTACTTAACTTTTTGGTTTTTTGAGGGTCGCCACAGAGAAATCGTTGAGAATCAATGCTCTGATGGATATATATATATAAATATATATGAGCTTTCTAATGAAATTTATTTAGTTTTATTAGTAGTATCGCGACTTTCATAGCCTCATTTGAAACCAGGGGTTGGAGTCAATAAATCACTGCGAAGATCGAGCCACGCGGACCGTCCGCCATTTTAAAAGTTAACCTCGCTTATTCTACTCCTATTCGTTTTATAAACTCCCGGAATCGAATAAAGACTACGTGAGTTGTTAAACCAGAAAATTATTAAATTAATCGATTATAGATAATTATATAACTCATTCCTGCACACCAAAACCGGCCTGGTTTTGAAATTGGACAAGTACATTAACAATCTGCCCGTAACACTTCAAGTTAAAATTTTGTGGCGATTCATTTTGTCACTTGTCAGTTGAAGATTTTCCACTTGACCGTTGCGATTCATTTTAACACTTATCCGTTGCCATTCCTTTTTCCACTTGTCAATTGCGATTCGTTTTTCCACTTATCCGTTGCGATTCGTTTTTCCACTTGTCCGTTGAAGTTTCACTTTTAATATGAGTCCCAGGACACATTTCGATTTTAATTTCCATTCTTATTGCGCGATAAAACTTCTTGGTCATCCCATCATATTCAAACCACAAAACTCACGAGAACAATTTTTCTCGTAACTAAAGAAAGATATTCTTACACTTGGCAACCCTAAATATAACCACACTGCCTTATCTCAGCGCTCGTTATATTCTTATCGAATTGAATGTGAACGGAGAGAAAATATAATAATTTTATGGGGCTGGGATCCTTAAAAGGGTAAGTCGAGTGTCTTACGAGAGATTCATTGGAGCGTCTTTACAGCGACAATATTACACGTGTATGTTATTAAAGATTTTGTTAGGAGTTAGTTTTGCTTTGAATAATACCAGCACATAACAGAACGGACAGTAAGTATACCCGACACCCTTTCCCAAGGTGGATCGACAATATTTTACGTCACTTCAAAAAGGTAGGATTTCCCGGTCAGGATTCGAACCCAAAAATCTTTTGAAACCAGAGTTACATTATTATAGGATACATTATTGAAGTTTTAGTAGGTATCTCTAATTTTTATATAGCCTATATTAAGCAGGAATAATGTACCATTCGAATGGTGAAAGAATTTTTGAAATCGGTCCAGTAGTTCTCGAGTATATTCGTTAAATATACAAATCTTTCCTCTTACAAACAATATATGTTACACACCGACAAAGTCAATGCACACCTGCAGTTTAGACCTCCCCCCCCACATTTCGACTTCTTTTGTTTACTTATTTACTTTGTGTTTAAAATTTGTAATGAAGAAAAACATCCTATTGTTACTGTACTCGTTTATGGCCGCAAGTGTGCAGATTGCGTTGTCTTGGAAAATTCAGTCCATGCGGTCGATTGTTGCATTGAATATAGTTTAGTATTAAACAATGCCCGAACGGAGGGGTGAGGTAGTCAAGCGAGGATTACGATACGAGCTAGACGTGTACGTTTGATAAGCTATACAGTGACGGACTTTGCGCGTGTTATTGAATCGTGCAGTTTGTACTGGTTGTGTCCAGTTATATTTGTACCTGTGGTATACGTGTTTGTATGGTTCTAATAAGTAATTCCAACAGCATTTTAATTCGAGTCGTAACAATATTATTAGTATAGATTACTAGCTACATAGGCAAACGCAAAGCTATATATAAAAAGAAAAACAATGTGTCAAAATGTCCACAGAAAGGCATTATAAGTTCAATATATCCTTTATTGTCTTTGTCTTATTAGTTTCTAAGGCGCAATTACGAAAGGGGTCCATTACAAACGTTTTCTTATTTACTTCCCTCTTATTAAAGAAGGTTGCGGCCAGAGAGTTAACCACGAAAGTAGCGAGGAGCGTTTTAATGATAATAAACATCTGGCCAATTTATACATTTATCTATTTAGTTTTAATTTCAATGTATTTATATAATTATGATGGATTTGTAGGCACTTTACTTTCTTTAATAAAAAAAAAATATTTTTAATGTGCGAGTGCAGCCGGATGAAATTCATATATGCCGAAAATCAAACTTGTGTCATCTGGTGTACTCAACGCATTCATATTAAATGTTTGTAAAGGAGGTAAGGTGGGCTATTTCGGTTAGTGTGTGAGGGGAGTTTCTTACTATATTCGCTCGCTTTTACGTACTACACAGCGTTTACCTTTTCCCTTGTAAAATTGCTTTGATTATAATTTAATATTTTGTATACAAATTATGTGCCAATATAAGGTACAGTAAATCATAAGTGTCTTTAAATTGCCTTATTTTTTTATTATAATGAATTATGATATAAACTAACTATTTCTACAGTAAGGATAAACAAACGAAGTAAAAACCTATATATAAACAGACAGAGAAACGGACAGACGCTCGAAAAGATATGGCGAATTTATAGGGCTTTACTGAAACCACTCAAGTATATGTTTTATACGCAATAATCATTAAAGAATTACATAATGGGGAAGAAAATTTTTCTTTTTCCCACTTGACTGAGGAACCTTAAAAAGAGTAATAACTATGTAAAATGTGTATATTACAATAAGAAAACACAAAGAAGTAAATGTGCAATTTCATCATATTTTGTTTTTATTTTCTACATCTCGCTTATTTTAAGGCCATCTTTCCAGTGTTGCCATAGTATTTAAAACTGTCTGTGCAATTGATTTTACAGTTGGAGAGGTTTGATTGTTATTTTCTTTATTTGCTACTAATAGACCCTGTTACATCTGTAGGTACCTTATTGCTTAAATTCATTTTCGTACCTTGCTTCACTGTTGCATTGTATTGATTTAAGACAGTGTATTATTAATAAAAACTGTTTTATTGAATTCATAATATCATTCTGAAAGTAATTATGAATAACACTTAAAATACTTTTCTCACAAGCCTAAAAACCCCGTATAACTGTTATAAATAAGAGGTTAAGTATAAGTATATAAACTAAGCAGGTTACCTACATAAGAGAAACACTGAACACTGTGTTTAAAATACACAATATTTTTGTTAAAGTAATCACAGTTTCAGACCTCGATTTGCCCGCATTCCCAAGCGATAGTCAATAGTTTCCATAACTTCCCAGGTTTATAAGACTTCGGTTCATAAGTTTAAGTAACATAAGACTCTCCGGGGTTTCCCAAGTAATGTGAAAACTCCAAGCTCCGTTTGATACAGTGCCTTGCTTGCTTTTCCTATTACTTTGTTGTTGTTATTTTTAGTTGTATTTTTACTCGTAATATTTTACTGGAAAAGTAAAATTATTGGAATTCACGTTTTGAAGATAATTGATCAAAACTGAATAGTATTTAACAGATTGAAGGGTTCTGTACAGGTGAGGAATGTTTACTTTTTTGTCATTTGTCTAGGAGATCCTAATAAAGTTTTAATTGATTATAATAATAATAATAAACATTTTATTTCGAATTACTTCATATCAATTCATAAAATATGTTGGTTAATAAAATCGCATAAAACAGAAATACTTAAAATTAGTGTTAGTAGAACTTATAGCCTAAAGTTTTGTCATAATCATAGTACCAGCTTTACATTTGCTGGCACAACAATTCAAAACAGGCACATCAAACCTGTCAGCCAGGACTCTTAGGATGTTGTTAGAGCTGGCCCGGATCCTGCAGAGCAACGACGCAGCTCTTTATTATACCTCGTATCTCAAAAGTTGATTAATGTATCATATTCATGTTTAAATTACTTTTAAGTTGTACGACTTTTTCAGAATTTTCGACTTTAATATTTTTTTTGTAGATCGATGGGAGTCACCACTGCTACATAAATGGGTTCAACTATACACCCAGTTAAATGCATGACTTTGTTTTCTGCCGCCTCGCGGCCCAGTGGCCGATTCCATACTTGAAGTGATTATGGTATATATGTGCCTTTGATACCGTGGAGTAGAATACTGATAATAATTATAGTGACGCGGGTGTAATGCCCTAGTATGTGTCATATTAATTAATTTTGCCGTGAATTAATTTGAACTTTGATAAAATGAACATAATTTTAAAATATAAAACTATAATATGGAATTAATAATTAAAAAGTTAGATAGACACGATTTTCAAGATTTTAGGAGCTAATATTTTAATAACTATTGTCGTTTATTTACAACCATTGAACGATGACCACATGACTATCTACACTGACAAAAATGGTTAAAGCCCATTTCCATAAAAAATATAGGCCACCCCTATTCTTTATTTATATCCCTATTGCATTGTGTAGCGGAATATAAATTGTATAATATTCTTAGTAGTTTGCAAGAAAAATGGCTATTTCACAAAAAGATAGACGGACGGCCTCCTAAAAGTAAAATAAATTCTATTGTATATATATTAAGAGACTATTGTATATATATGGATATTGTATATATTTTAAATAATATATGTTTAAAATATATTAATTACATCCAAATATAGGACATTATTCAATCACCAAAGCATTACAGACCGAAATAACACGGATAATGACGGAAATTTCTCACAAAGCACCAAATTCTATACAGAAACAAAGAAATTATTTAATTAATGATAAATTATTCTACAACAACATCCAATCCTATTAAAGCTCCGGGTATCAGAAATCTTGTAACTTTTCGCCTTTAAAACTTGAAAAAGAAAAATGTTCAAGGAAAAGTCCGAAAATAAGGTTCCGCTGAGTCGGTGCGATTACCATAAAACTTGTTTAAATGGTAATATTAGGAGACGTCACCCACCACAATTATGCCTTCAGGGACTCTCACCCGAATCTACCTCGATGCCATATGCTATAAAATCTCTTAAACACTTATCTTTGCAATTGACTTTATTAATATTTCAAAGTTAGTAATATTTTTGCTCTGTGACTAAACACGATCCTGTCACTCTGAATGGAATCACAGATTAAAGAAATTCCATTAGTCTTTAATTGGCCGATTTAGAAATGAAAAATTTATGCGAATCATTATTTTGCTGAGACGAGAAGAAATAAAGTAATTTTGGTAAATTTTCAATTAGGCTTCGAGACTAATTTTCCATCTAAAAAATTTGATCTCAAAAGCGGGCAATTACATTTTTATTACGGATTTTGTATATTTTTTTTTGTACTTTTGTGAAATATAAAAATATTTTATAGTATTTTCGTTTATTGATCACTAGAGCTTTTAACCCGGTTTGCTTATGTGCATTTTGAATTCCTCGTAAACTATTCTCCAGGATAAAAAGTATCATACGTATATTTATTTCCATTAACTAAAATAGATACAGGTAGATCTAATTCAATGAGAATCTGTTCATTATTAAAGCCGTAGAGAATGAACAACACAGATTCAAATATCCCAACAAACTCTTTCATATTTATATTATACAACTAGTTGTCCTGGCAGACGTAGTCTTGCTCGGAAAAGCTTCAATCGATATGCCGACAGCAGCGCCACCTACCGGGTCCAATTGTGAACCAACTCAGAAACCTTCTTTGGCTCATGCACAACAGCTTTGCTAAAGATCATCACATGATCAAATGTTTACGATTCTATAAAGGACATACAGACAAACATTCATCTTTATATATAAGAAGAAGAAAGATATAGATAAATTAGTTCCTTTTATGCACTGGTTCAGAAACTCTTAGGCTAGTACTTTGGACAAAGTGAAAATTCGTGTAACTACTCATAAGTAGTTACCGCTTAATGATAAAGCATGACAACATCTTCAGATTTTCAGGAATATTCATACTCATCATTTCATATTGTTACGACCGACAAAGACCAATTCACACCTGCAGCTTATTAGCTTTTCGGCATTTGGACTTCTTTTGTTTACTTTGTGTTTAAATTTTGTAATCAGAGAAACATATTTTATGGTAGTCATTAGCCAGGTGTGATTCTAAGAAATTCAGTCTGCGCGGCCGAGAGACATGTTGTAATTGTTCAGTGTAAAGCAGTGCCCCAATGGAGAGATTGACAGTCGAACGATAATCACAAGCAAGGCAAGACGTGTGTACATTTGGTAATCTATATACCGTGTGACGGATACAGTGACGGACTTTGCGCGTGATATTGAATCGTGCATTATATTTGTACTGGTTGTGCTCACTTATATTTGTACATGAGTTATACGTGTTTGTATAGTTCTAATAAATTCTATAGTAATTCCAACGGCATGTTAATTCGAGTCCTGCAACTTGTAACAATATAAAGAGTTACCTACACGAATTTTCACTATGTACACTATTACTCATCAGTAATAATATTCCTGATAATCTGAAGATAATGTATTGATTATATCGAAAGATAAACACCAAAGGCCTTACTTATAATAATCTCGTTAAGAAAGGATTAGCTATTTCTTAAATAAGAGACTCTTAAGCCCCTAATCAATGGCTGTTTCAAATAAAACTTGCCATCTTGCCTCTTAGCAGTCATTTAAACTACCTCTCGATGTTGGTTATTTTTGACAGTTATTTATGAGTTTCTTTACCACCACCTCTTATCCTTAAGATGAGTTTATGAGTAAGATTTTCGTTAATGAGTTGCTGAACAGTTTCTTAAAATTTAACAAACGATTATAAGTAAGGCCACAAGTTGACGGTCTTGATTTATAGCCTAAATTAGATAGAAAATATTAAACACGAAAATTAATATCCTTACCACAGTTAAACCTATTACAAGGAAGGGTCAGAATTTATGCATAGTTAAGTAGTGTGTTTCTAATCTAAAGTGTGCCTGTGTTGAAACACGACTTGCGGAAACAAAAACCCTCGTCACAGGAATTAATCCCTGTACCTATCTCAATGTATGCCGCTTTACAAGTTACGTCCGCGTTATAGAAAATTCATTTGAATTCTGAATAAATCGCTTTTTAAGTACTTATAATAGCTAATAAAATATTTTTATGGTGAGAAAATTAATTTATTATATGCCTATTATTATCAATCTTGTTTGGATATAACAACCAAATATGATTATTTATATATAATATAATTCGATACAAGTTGTTACAGGAGTATTTATTTTAATTTTGAAGCAATGTAGTAATGTAAAATTGTAAGTTTTATTAATAATTATTATTATCATTTATTATTTTATTAACAAAGTTGGGTCGTTTTCGTCTTACGCCAAAAGGAAGGTTTGCACTGAAAATCAGCGTTGTGTCGGACATAATTCCGGCACAGCAATATGCTGAATGCAAACCTTGTTTGCTGAAAATGGAGCGTACAAATTTTCAAAATATGCTCTGTGTATAAAAATGTATAAGGAATGTAATTACGTCGCTATTTTAGCAAATAAAGTTTTTCTTTCTTTCTTTCTTTTATTTCAAATAATATATCAATAAGTAAGTGGCCATATGCGAATCAGAATCGCACATTTAAGGTTTTTGCAAAAATATGCGGATATCAAAGATCTTACTTAGAACAAGTTTAAAATATAAAAAATATATAATTATACTTTAAAAGTTGATGACAACAATTATTAAATTCAGCTCCGAGACTCGACGGCCCCTGCCCTTGGGTGTGCTTGTTGGTACTATGCTAAATCGAAACGCTTACTCCTACATTTATACTAATTGTATCTATCGTTTATTCAGGTTGTATAAATAAAAATGGATATCTCGTAATATTTTCTTAAGTTTTCGCGACTTGTATACATAATATATATATCTCGTCATAATATATATATATATATTATAGATATCTCGTATTATAAAAAACAATGAAACACAATATCCATAATAATTTGACTCAAAAATATTATTGCCTTTAGAATATTAAGTAGGTTAGGTAATAAAAACATTCAAATAATTTATTACAGATGTTCTTAGGGAAAATATTTATAAAATAGATAGCAATTAAGAGGATAATGCTCTTGGGGTGCAATGAGTTATAACCTTAATTCGTGACTTGAAAACAAAACTTGTAATTAAGATCTTTATGGAAAAGTTGCTTAGAACTCAAATGCTGGATATATTCTTAGGACTATGTTACTATTTTGCTAGATAGCAGTGGAAATTCGTCGGTAACGTTTATCACAAGACCGATGGTTGATGCAGCAGATCAATCCTGAAGTAGAGATATAATCTTGGTAAGCATAGTATGGGAGGCTCTCCGAATGGAAACATCATTTGTGCAAGGTCGCTTTGCATGATGATGAAACCAGGAGATATATGGTTTAAACTTGGGGAGGCCTATGTCCAGCAGTGGACAATAATAGGCTCACGACGATCACCAGGATATAAGTCAATTTATTACAAGTGGTCACCTGTGGTCGACATTCGACCATAATAATTAATGTCATAGACTACACTTCTATGATCACAGATTTCACCAAGGCTGTTAATTTGAATTTAACAATAAATAAAAGAGTATATATGCGTGTGTGTGTCAAATACATGGTAGTGTGGGTAATGATTTTTTTTATAGATTTAATGTATTACTTATGCATAATTTAAGAACTAATATTAGTATTCGTCGCTTCTTCTGTATATAAACTATAAGTATGTGAAATTTCATACTCCTCCGGCAGCGCAATATTCGTAAATAGGGGTACAAAGTTTTTGCTTCATGTATTAATATTATACGTATTATATAGATTCTGCAAAAACAAAAGCGTTTTTATAATAAGACTAAATGTGCCCGCGACGGCGTCCACGTGGAATTTGTTTTCCAAACCCCTCGGTTTTGAAACATTCTTCATTGGTGCTCCACTCCCATTAGTCTTAGTGTGATGAATAAGGCCTATAGCCTTCCTCAGTAAATGGACTATCTAACACTGAAATATTTTTATCAAATCAGACCAGCAGTTTTTGAGATTAACGCGTTTAATCAAACAAACAAACCAACTCTTCAGCTTTATATAATAGTATAAAATAATTCATATTTTATACTAATTGTGTTTTTGAAAGTGAACATCTAAAATTTCATTATATTCAGTCCATTTGGAATACCTCACGTCTGTTAGGATAAAGGGAGTTCATCCTACTTTGATTTTCCCGGGCGTAAGGCGGAGGATGAAACAACGAGGAACAAGGGAGATGCTTCATATTACTCAAACGTGGCCAAATATCACAGTCTTCCCGCGGTGCAATATCTTCATCGGCTTTCTCCTTATTAAAAAAAAGGTAGCTCCGGTAAGCTGATACGTATTTATTGATATTACCTAACACAATAACATTGGATAAATGTTCTAAAAACAAAACGACTATACCGGCGAGTATGTCTGCTTTTTATGTTTTAAAAATGTCATGTTTATTTAAATTCTGTTCTGTTTTAAAATGAATTTAATAAACAGCCGGAATAGCTGTGTGGCAGCGCAAAAACCAGGTGATGGTGGTACGGAGCTTAATGAAAATGCAATGACCGTAATGCGACACGTGAAACTGACTTTTATTAAATTCACTACGACTGGTGCTTTATAATGTTTACCCGCTTTTATTAAAAAATACTAGTTCTTATTACGGATCTATTCGTAGCTAAATTAAAATTGCTTTCTTAGTACAGTTTTATCTGTTTTTATTTTATGAAAAATAATTGAGTACATGGTGAAAATATTAATATGTATTCGTTTGAGCGAGCTATTTGAGATTAACTTTCTTGCTTCATATATATATATATATATACATACCATACATATACATATATATATATATATATATATATATATATATATATATATATATATATATATATATATATATATGTCGGAGGGAAGCTTTAATTGGACGTATCGTTGACTGGATGTATAACGCACAATATCATTTGTTTACATTTTAATTACTTCTAAAATTCTTAATTTAATTTACTTTGATTTGTTAAATGTTTCTATAACTTAAAGATCGTTCTAACCTAATAAAAGTTATGAATATTGTAATTTAATAAACGACCAATGAGAGCAGAGCATGTCTAGAGCGGGGTCAGCGCCCTCTATACTTTGAGTAATATCTACTTGGGTAGACTGAGGAGTTTTTGTGGCGCATTTGGTTGGTGGCAACAGGTCGAGTTGGACCATGGAGTATTTTAAAGAAAGTATTGAAGCTGGAAGTATGAGCGGGTGCCCTGAACCCGCTGCTCGGTCTAAACTATGTCATAATGTTGATCAAATCTAAATTAAAAGTGTATAAACCGTGGCTATTGTGTTTTATGCTCGCATTTTATCCTGATGACGCCCACTAAACCTGCAATAACTAAAGATGTCGTGAGAACGAGGCCTTCTCCGACATCAGAAGTGGGATCTCAGCCTGTGCCCACAATGAAAGCAATGACTGCGAAGCCTTGCCAGTATGAGAAGGCGTGCTGATGGATTGAAGGATGCTCCTGGAAGCGCTGGCAGTGGAGAACAATTGGCATGTATGTGGCAGCGACGTAGTGATGGCGCCCTGAAGGTGCCTGTGGAGCGGCCTATGCATGGTTTGGTCACCGTTGGGCCTACTATGTGCCAGCAATAGTTCAAATTCACGTTAGTACAGCGAGTGGTAAGGCAATTTTATGGATCGTGAAGGCTAATCTAAGGTAAAAATTACGTGCCTATTCTACTTGGCACAGGAGGTATGGTAATTTTTAATTATTATTTTGTGCGAATTCTGAAAATGAAAAAAGCGAGATTTAAAAAAAAATATAGTTCATCGTTTGTGGTAGACAATTTTACTACCCTCATATTTAAGTGATATTTTTCGTGTACGAAAAATTACGATATGGTTACCAAAAAATGTAAAACGAACAAATTACGTAGGTAGTTTACTTTTTCATCATTATTTTTGGGAGTTGGTTACTTACAAGAAATTTGTGTTCGTTATAAACGATGTGCGTGTATTAATTGTCTTTTCAAGTCTACCTTCCAAGAGTTTTTTTATAATGGGAAAATCGGATCTAGTTTTTTAAATTATTTTACTTAGATTATGTATGGTAGAAAGTCGACTTTGACATATTATTCCTATGCGATGTTTTCCTTGGTTTTCTGATTAAGATAAGAAAACTTCTGTATGTTATAAACGATGTGCATGAAATTCATTGTCTTTTCAAGTTTACCTTCCAATAATTTGTATGTGAAAATCGGATCTAGTTTTTGAGTTATTTTAGATTACGTATGGTGGACAGTTTGTTTTGACACATTATTCCTATGCAATTTATTCCGCTGGTTTTATGATTAAGATTTTCTTTCCTGTAAGAGTAAGTTTGCAGGCGTTATATGAAAGACATTTTAGATTCGGATGATAATAATTTTACCGTGAAGAAAGTGTGGCTATGAAGAAGTTTGAAAGCCACTATAAGGTACTCAGGGGGTATTTACGTTAGTAGATACTTTGATAAGTTGATTTTTTATTTAAGATTATTTTTGTGGTAGTTTAAAATTCGAATTAGGGTGAATACCCTAGTTATTGAACGCATTGTATATTGGAAAATTATTTTGAGTTTGTTTGTTCTTCTATTATAATGAGTTTTCATAAGTTGTCGACCCTGGAGCCCGTAGAGTGATAACCTAGGTTACTCTGATTGTATATTCTGGTCAAAAAGTGTCATCCGAGCCACGCTCAGCGGGGGTTGGTTGAGAGTACATCACTCATTTAGATGTATTGGTTTGTTTGACTGATTGAGAAGTGTTGTTAGCGAATCGGATGACTGATGCGTTCACACGGTTTTTGTTTGAAGTTAAAATAATGGAATTTCAATAATTATTAAACGTGGTAAATGCAGTTGACTATTATAATAGGTAGTTTTTAAATTTAGAGGTACATATAGAGTGAAAGATTTTAGTCTGATAGTCAAAGATTGTGAATTTGTGATATTATTATTGAAATAATAGTCGTTAGAAATTTTGAAAGTTTATTTTGACTTCGATGTTGAAGTAGTCATTAGTGCTCAGGGGTAGCAGAGTGCTTGTTTGGGTTTATTTAAGCTTTGTAGCGGGCGCGGTGGCCATTACAAAGTGAAATAGAGGCGAGGTGGCCAGTGAAATAGAGGCGAGGTGGCCAGTGAAATAAAAAGCGGGGTGGCCATTGAAAAGTAAAATCAGTGGAACGAGAGGCGAGGTAGCGATTGAAAAGTGGTATCGATAGAATGAGATGCTGGGTATTATTTGGAGATATTTTTGTGTTTGATGTTTTGATTTGTGTTTTGATATTTGACCCAAAATGCGTAGCTCGATGGGCGACGAGGTGGCAGTTTCGATACTGCTGACTTGATTTGGTGTGTAGTCTGGAGTCTGTTAGGACTCGGATCTCAGAAAAAAAAATACAGAATGAAGTTGTGGCGCAGAAGATAAAATGTACACGATGTCCTTGGTCAGGAGTGGCCGAACTATAATATCTCTTTCTTTTTGCAGATAATCCATAATGGGCGGCCTATTACACAAGGGCGTGTAATTCGTCAGGAAGGCCGTGTCGGAGGGAAGCTTTAATTGGACGTATCGTTGACTGGATGTATAACGCACAATATCATTTGTTTACATTTTAATTACTTCTAAAATTCTTAATTTAATTTACTTTGATTTGTTAATTACACACCAAATCAAGTCAGCAGTATCGAAACTGCCACCTCTTCGCCCATCGAGCTACGCATTATGGGTCAAATATCAAAACACAAATCAAAATATCAAACACAAAAATATCTCCAAATAATACCCAGCATCTCATTCTATCGATACCACTTTTCAATCGCTACCTCGCCTTTTATTCCACCGATTCTACTTTGCAACGGCCATCTCGCCCATCAAAAAGCCTAAATAAACCACCCAAATAGCCACCTCGCCTCTTATTTCACTTTGTAATGGCCACCTCGCCTCTATTTCACTGACCACCTCGCCTCTATTTCACTGGCCACCGCGCCTGTTACAAAGGTTAAATAAACCCAGAGACTCAAGAAACACGAACATTGTAAACCTTTATCATTTTAACTATCAGACTAGAATCTTTCACTCTATATGTACCTCAAAATTTAAAAACTACCCATTATAATAGTCAACTGCATTTACCAAGTTTAACCATTATTGAAATTCCATTCTTTTAACTTCAAACAAAAACCATGTGAACGCATCAGTCATCCAATCCGCTAACAACACTTCTCAATTAGTCAAACCAATACACCTAAATGAGTGATGTACTCTCAACCAAGCCCCGCTGAGCGTGGCTCGGATGACACTTTTTGACCAGAATATACAATCAGAGTAACCTAGGTTATCACTCTACGGGCTCCAGGGTCGACAACTTATGAAAACTCATTATAATAGAAGAACAAACAAACTCAAATAATTTTCCAATTTACAATGCGTTCAATAACTAGTACCCTAGTTCACCCTAATTCGAATTTGAAACTATCACAAAAATAATCTTAAATAAAAAATCAACTTACCAAAGTGTCTACTAACGTAAATACCCCCCGAGTACCTTATAGTGGCTTTCAAACTTCTTCATAGCCACACTTTCTTCACGGTAAAATTATTATCATCCGAATCTAAAATGTCTTTCATACAACGTCTGCAAACTTACTTTTACAGGAAAGAAAATCTTAATCATAACACCAGCGGAATACATTGCATAGGAATAATGTGTCAAAACAAACTGTCCACCATACATAATCTAAAATAACTCAAAAACTAGATCCGATTTTCACATACAAATTATTGGAAGGTAAACTGGAAAAGACAATGAATTTCATGCACATCGTTTATAACATACAGAAGTTTTCTTATCTTAATCAGAAAACCAAGGAAAACATCGCATAGGAATAATATGTCAAAGGCAACTTTCTACCATACATAATCCAAGTAAAATAATTTAAAAAACTAGACCCGATTTTCACATTATAAAACCTCTTGGAAGGTAGACTTGAAAAGACAATACACGCACATCGTTTATAACGAACACAAGTTTTCTTACCTTAATCAGAAAACGAAGGAAAACGTCGCATAGGAATAATATGTCAAAGGCAACTTTCTACCATACATAATCCAAGTAAAATAATTTAAAAAACTAGACCCGATTTTCACATTATAAAACCTCTTGGAAGGTAGACTTGAAAAGACAATGAATACACGCACATCGTTTATAACGAACACAAATTTCTTGTAAGTAACCAACTCCCAAAAATAATGATGAAAAAGTAAACTACCTACGTAATTTGTTCGTTTTCCATTTTTTGGCAACCATATCGTAATTTTTCGTACACGAAAAATATCACTTAAATATGAGGGTAGTAAAATTGTCTACCACAAACGATGAACTATAATTTTTTTTTAAATCTCGCTTTCTTCATTTTCAGAATTCGCACAAAATAATTAAAAATTACCATACCTTCTGTGCCAAGTAGAATAGGCACGTAATTTTTACCTTAGATTAGACTTCACGATCCATAAAACTGCCTTTCTACTCGCTGTACTAACGTGAATTCGACCCATTGCTGGCACACAGTAGGCCCAACGGTGACCAAACCATGCATAGGCCGACACACCGCCGCTCCACAGGCACATTCAGGACGTCACCACTACGTCGCCGCTATTGCCGCCGATGGCCCCGACATGTCAATCGTCCTCAAATGCTTTTGCTTCCACTGTGGGCATCCTTCAATCCATCAGCACGCCTTCTTATACTGGCAAGGCTTCGCAGTCATTGCTTTCATTGTGGGCACAGGCTGAGATCCCACTTCTGATGTCGCAGAACGGCCTCTTTCTCACGACATCTTTAGTTATTGCAGGTTTAGTGGGCGTAATCAGGATAAAATGCGAGCATAAAACACAATAGCCACGGTTTATACACTTTTAATTTAGATTTGATCATCATTATGACATAGTTTAGACCGAGCAGCGGGTTCAGGGCACCCGCTCATACGTCCAGCTTCAATACTTTCTTTAAAATACTCCATGGTCCAACTCGACCTGTTGCCACCAACCGAATGTGTCACAAAAACTCCTCAGTCTACCCAAGTAGGTATTACTCAAAGTATAGAGGGCGCTGACCCCGTTCCGCCATATGCTCTGCTCTGATTGGTCGTTTATTAAATTACAATATTCATAACTTTTATTAGGTTAGAACGATCTTTAAGTTATAGAAACATTCAACAAATCAAATTAAATTACATTAAGAATTTTAGAAGTAATTAAAATGTAAACAAATGATATTGTGCGTTATACATCCAAATAATAATCCATCCAACTATAACTTCCCTCCGACATATATATATATATATATATATATCTCCGAGAAAGCATCGTTCTTGTGAGATCTTCTTTAGTGGTTGCAGGTTTAGTGGGCGTCATCAGAGTAAAATGCGAGCATAAAACACAATGGCCACGGTTTATAAACTTTTAATTTAGATGTAAACAATATTTTTGACATGGTTTAGACCTAGCAGCGGGTTCAGGGCACCGATCATACTTCTAACTTCAAAACTTTCTTTAAAATTCTCAACGGTCCAACTCGACCCGTTGCCATCACTCAAATGTGTCGCAAAAACTCCTCCGTCTACTAAGGTAGATTACTCAAGTATAGATGGCGTCTTGACCCCGCTCAAGACATATGATCTGCTCTGATTGGTCGTTTATTAAATTACAATATTCATAACTTTTATTAGGTTAGGACGATCTTTAAGTTATAGAAAGATTTAACAAATAAAATAAAATTAAACATTTTAAAAGTAATTAAAATGTAAACAAATAATATTGTGCGTTATATATCCAAAGAACAATCAATCCGATTCATAGCTCCCTCCGACACACACACACACATAACACATGTATATATATATATATATATATATATATATATATATATATATATATATATATTTACATATATATATATATATATATATATATATATATATATATTTACATGTGTTACAGCCAAAGTAATTAATCACATTAACTAGCAATTTTATAGAATATCTTCGAAGCCTTGGATAATGTAATAAAACAAGTAGGTATAGGTAAAGATTATAAAATTATGGGTGGGGTATAGAGATACGGCATATTCATTTACATTTACGAAGGCTAAGGCGGGTGCTCCGCTTTGCTTCGCACCCGCCTTAGCCTTCGTGGTTGTTTTTTTTAAAACCACCCAAAATTAATTTTTTCATATCTCAAGTAATAAATAAATATGCCGTATATCTATACCGCACCCAAAATTATATTTCAATTTGCCTAATAATTAAAATAACATTGTCATAGATAATAATTCTACGTTAATTAACATTGTTATAAAGTTATTTCACTTTAATTTATAAAGTAAATTTAACGCTCAGCAGCCATAAAACAAAATTTAAAAAAAACACAGAGATCAATACAAGTATTTGGTATCACTCTTTAAAGACTACAATAATAAAATATTTAATTTATTACTTTGGCTAACTTTGACCCGCTATTATGAATAATATCCGGATAAAGTGATTAATTTATCACATTGTCTAGTCAATTTTGCTATTATATATAATGACCAGTCATTATATATAATAGCTATTTAATCACTATGACTGTAACATATATACACACATCCCTATCAATATTATAAATGCGAAAGTAACTCTGTCTGTTTGTTATGGTTTTACGGCAAAAGTACTGGACCGATTTGGCCGAAATTCAGTATATATGTAATTTTAATACCGAGAGTGGCGAAAGGATACTTTTATCCCGGATAATGGGATTGATTTTGGCATATATTTATATGAAATCTTCATTTTTGTCGTTTTCATTTTCGCCATTTTCATCATTTTTGCCATATTAATCATTTTCGCCATATTCGTCACATTTGTCATTTTCGTTATTTTCGCTATTTTCGTTATTCATGCTATTTTAGTGATTCTTGTCATATATAAAACGATTGTACGGGTTTGATTTTAATTTTCAATTTATAAGCTAGGTAAAACTGATTTTTTTATAATATCTATATTTCTCTGTATGTAAAAAACTCCGCTTCATTATAGGGTCATGATTGACGTTGAGAATATCCCATTGTTTTGGCCCGGATTGTTGTTCACAGATGACGCTGCCGCTGTGATGAATGGCCCGAGGGTCAATTACTGTCACCCCCATACGGACACTTCTATATAATGACCGTGGAATATTTCAGAATTGGATAAAAGTGTTTATTTTATTTTTATCGTAAATTTAATGTGTTTTATCGTAAGTATTTTTTTACTAATTCTCTTTGTTGAAATATGAAGTTGTGATCGCAACTCTAAGCGTAAAGCGTAAGCATGTAAGTTTCTTATCACTGCTGTGTTTCCATCGACTAAATGCAGTTCTCAGCGCTCGTGGTTCTTATTTCTAGGCCATATTTAGTTTAATAAAATCTATAATATTATAAAAGTCTAATCCTGCCCTGTCTGTACATTGAAGCTATAAAAAAAACTTGAATAGCTTTATAAACGACGGACAACAAGATGTATTTTTTTAGATTTCTTGTTTTGTCGTCGCTGAACGACAACTAATCCTTTAAAATAAAATCTGCGCTACTACTTGTTATCCTAGGAGTTCCGCGGATTTTTTTCCGGGAAGGATTTAAAATGGCCCGATAAAAAGAATTAATTACAAATTAACTTTTCCACTGATCGAATAAAATGTGTGATATTTTTTATACCGAGAATCCCGCGGGAATTTTCCAGGGGATGGTTTGAATTTGTTCGGGTGCATATAAAATAGCTTATTCTGACACGGTTTTCAATAAACGGTCGCTTACATGTTTTTTAAATGCTGCGGTACTTTGTGTCCTGGGAATCCCGCGGGAATTTCAAATCAAGCGTGGAAGAAGTCGCAGGCATATCCTAGTATCAAAATTAAAGGCATTAGGTTATGGGCTCACACACAAATTTATGAAGTTAGTGTGATTTCTTAAATAAAATAAAGATACAAAGGATTTCTTTTCATGTTTCAACTTAATCTCCATTAGAGACACACCTACAACTGAGGAAAATTTATTTTCACTACACCTAGTTAGATAGGCGTGAAGGGTATGTTTAGACATATTACAGTGCATACCGATGCCCTTGATATAGGTACTTCATTAAAGTAATCAATCGTGGTGAGATGATTGCTTCCCTAGTTGTTATGATACATCGCACCCTTAACATTATAAATCAAAATTTTGAGTAATTGGATTTTAACATCTAGTACTTCAGGCTAACAATTAAGTAACAGATACACTCTACATTAGTATGAATGACGTATCCAAATTACAATAAATTAACATAATAAGTTATTCGTAAGGTACACCTCAACACAAAAATCACTAACATAAATTAATGTCACACACAAGAACCAAAATAGCGAATAAGCCTGTTTAAATTCTAAAAAAAAACTATAAATTAAGTTGTAAATAAGGGTACGGAACTCAAGTCCGTAGAGTTGTTAAAAAAATTCTAGTATTTAAAAATACATACATACATACATACATTACTTCACGCCAGGTCCCTTGCGGGGTAGGCACGAACAACAGAGCGCCATTTAGGCTTATTCTTACACACCTCACTTGCTTCTTTGACATTCATTCTTATTTAAAAATAAGGTATAAAATTGAAGAACTTGATATTTTTAATTAGGTCTCTATAGTTCTAAGGGTGCGAGATGTAACGCGAAGCTCTATGTAATTCGCTCACATTTATGTTCTGCTCCCTTTCTAATTGTAATGGATGGTAGCGAAACGAAACCAAATAAACTGGTATTGATTAATTAATTTGATGGCCATTGTGGTTGAGCGGGATAAGCCTTTGCTGGCCGACCGCACTGTAACGTAACTCCGGGTTCGATTCCTGGTATGGTAAATTTCGGAAACGATTTTTTTTTGTAATCTACTATAGTCTGGTATCCTAGAGTATATTATTATATATTACCCATAACACAAACTCAACTTACTTAGTTTGGTGATATTCAAAATGTGTTTGTCTGTCAATTATTTATTTATTTAATTACGTGGTTTCATTAAAATATTATAGTTTTATTTATTTATTTATTATTTTACAATAATTGGATGACTATCAGCTTTTCACGTTATAATAAGAAATTATTAGTGATAATGAGCTAATAACAAGTCACTATAGATAGAAGTAAATTAAGATATCTAAATAAAGATCAGAGAAATAAAAAATAGAGCAATAAGAACAGTCGTAAAAAGTGTCTTCCTCTCTGTAACCTTAGAATTATGAAATGGAAAATGGTGAAAGTCATGTTGGTATCATGTCATCCTTCATCGTGTGTAGACTGCGCTTTTCAGATTTATAAACTAAAAAAAACTCATAATACTTTGAGGACTAGAACTGATTTCTAATTGGTTAAAATTAGAGATGCTACGAATAGTCGTTTGGCCGAAACCCGAATACCGCATATTTGGCCACGTTCTTGGCCGAAGCGCCGAATGTTCGGCTGCCGAATTTGCGAATAATTTGTAATTGAAATATATACATATTGAGCAACATCTGCGCTTATTTTCACTATTTGGTATTCGGCTGAATAATGAATAGTTTAAAGTGGTCAAATAGGTCGAATAGCTAGCTAATTGCAACTGTATATTCGTGACATCTCTAGTCAGAGTAATTAAATTTTTGTATGAATTTTCGTTTATAACAGTTTTTTTGTCCATCCAAAGGTTGTCTGGAAGAAATCGCTAATAGTAATAAGACCGCCTATTGTATTGTAAAATTTTATTTCTGTTATTTGTGTCTTTAAAACAAAATAAAGCATATTCATTCATTCATATATATCCCAGCAACTCTGCAAATCTTCAATAAAACAGTCTAATGCCCATTAAAACAAGAAAAACAGTCCTCTTGAAGCACCTTCCTACAATTAAACTTAGTGCAGGTATTACTTTCACAGACGCTTAACTAGCGGAAACTAGCTTTTCTCGTATTTACAAAAGTACTTGCTGTGAATGAAGATATTAATTAAGCAGACCGTCTCTTCGAAGTAACATTAAAGCTTTATTAAAATTTATTATTTGCATAATGTACTTTTAATCTTTTATGCTAGTATACTTCTTGTAGTCTATGCCAAATGGTTGTTCTTAGAGACATAAATTATAGTAATCATAAAGTATCCTAAGTTGAAACGCCTAGAGCTAAAAGGACATGACGGTATTAAGGGTCGCTTGCATAACGATCGCCTTTAAATAAAATTAGTTAATCATATTACATTGCCTAAATACGTTTTACACAAAACGTATTGACAGTTCTTTAAACAAATTGTTACGTGCGAGCGGGGGTACGCACCTATGGATAAGAAGAAAACACCAGTTTTTAATTTAAAAGCTTTTATTGACTTACACAGCCGCACGCAGTGCCTCTCTGCAGGGTTGCCCCTATACGCACGACCAACGATGCACAGTCCCGACGATAAGTTGTCACACCCTCAATACCGTCGCCGATATTGCGCGGACCACCTCCAATATTATCGCGTGTAGCTCGCTTCTGGTTCCTCTCTCGAACTACGCTGCACACCTCCTTCGCGGCATTTTTATAAATAGTGCATATAAATTATAAAAAGTCTATCAATTTAAAAAAAACAATATTAAATTTTTGAGAATAACTAAATACAGTATAATAATCAAATCAACCAATGCCTTACTCAGCCGGAACGGAGTGGAGATCACTAGAGCTAAGACTCTAAGCTCTCCAGGGGTAGAAGTGAGTGAATAGGCGTCCATAGCAGTAATACTGTAAAAGCCTTAAACAGTTGCCCAACTTTTCCAATTAAATCTCTTTGTTCGACATAAATTTGATAATTACAACACGAAATGAAACCAAAAGTTAATAGCTATCTAATCTGCACAACTTGAGAAGCCGCAAATTTTAATAATCTCACATCAAACTGTAGACAAACGGAATAAACATAGGTCGCAATTTACTGTGTTTGTATTTATCCTTAAGCCACGTGAAATTAATTACACGGGTTGTACGAAATTAACTAAAACATGAATAATCATATGTGACCTCCGTAGAGTTGGTGCTAGTGAGAAAACTTAGGGACGAGAGGGTCACCTCTGAACTTTGAGGGACTTGGACGGGGGTCACTGTGAGATGACCTCACGCAATGGACACATCGTAGAGAATATTTTGTGTCATATTAACGTAAAAGCTTTTAGTAGCAAATGTGGTTTACCGCAAATTTTAAAGTTTTCTTAAGTCGCATTCGGCCGCCAATGTACCCATTTCATTCGTGTGGGACTTGGAATTTGTATTCACAAATTTTAATCCCCACAAGATGTTTTTTTTTTAATTTTTATTGCAGGAATTCAGCAGACAGGTAGACGGCCAACTTAATGGAAAGCGGTTACCATCGCCTATGGACATTTGCAACACCAAAGATGCTATAAATGCGCTGCTGCTCTCTTAAGGGAGACTGGAACCTGGTCACTAATGCCGGAACACAACTCAGATTATGGCGACATACTTTCGACCAGAGGTGGTAGCCATCCAGTCGTGCAAATGCCCTACCACCTGACTGTGGGTTGTTTTGTCGTCTCTTACGACAGGCCGCCCGGCCGCAGGAAATTGTATTCTTTCTCCGTTACTGCACGGATAGAAAATATAGAAAAATAAGATAAATAGGAAACATAAGCAAAAAATAGGATAACATTCTTTTTATTTTAATAAAAAAAAAACTGAATTTTGTTAAGCTGTTTTGGTGCATATCAGAGAAAAAATTTCACACAGACTGACAGAGAAGAATTTTAAATCATCGTATAATTAGCAAGTTTTACGCAAACCTTGGCGTTAATTATGAAATTCAAAACTAACATTTTAATTTTATTTATAGGTAGATATAAGTTTGAACGAGTATTTGAGCTGTTGAGTATAGTTGACAAGATATGAAGTATTTCTATTACACTTTATTGTTCTGTAGTAGTCGAATAGAAACAGTGGTAAATGTAGTTCGCTACCACGAAACTCTTTGTTGGGTGTGAATCCACACAAACTCACTGCACTGAAAATAAACGCACTGGAGGCTTTCAGTCGGCGCCGGCGGGGTGACAATTGCAGGCTTTTTAAATTCCTGTATTTAAATCTACTCCATCATGTTTGTCTCCGTAACTCGGACACCTAAAAGTGTGAGCTGCCCGAAAATGATTAGGCAGAATTCAATGATGCAAACACTGCCTCTGTCCTTGTCAGACTATCCATCGGTTTTATATCAGACTAACAATTTAAATAACGGGTTTAGAGAACTCAGCCATTTTTAAATACTTAAGTTGCCTATAAATATAAAAATATTATGGCAATTATTTGCAATTAAAACAACGTCTTACTACCGTACGCGCCGCCCCAAGGCGGCTCCCATGTCTGTTCGGTACTAATTATCTTTTATTATTACACCGTTTATAGAAAAACATAAGGACTAAAAAATACATATACCTCTTCTTTGATGCCCTTAATCCTGCTCTGTTCTTTGTAATAGGTAAATATAAGCTAGGGCCGCTAGATCTCATGAAATATAATCTCACTATGAACCACGTCTTGACCGCATATAAGCAGTCTTATAGTGAATTTTAATATGTTATGTTAATTTGGATAGACAACCTTAAAATGTTACTATCGTGTCTATTTAGATACCATAAAAGTATGACTTTCGAATTTGTATAACTTTAAAAATATGTAAAAAATTAGAAGGGCTTAATTGGACCAGCAGATTTCGGGAATATAGTCTTTACAATTTTTGTCTGCTTGTTTGTTACGTAAAACTCTAAACTTTACTCCGAATATACTTAGATAATCGAGATTTGATCTCGATTAATGAATCGTTTCCGTGGGATAGACGAATATACCAAAAAAACGGCGCTGCGGTAACGATGTTTAGGTAGGTGTTGTAATTACACGTCGTCGTCATGGCAGAATGTACTAAACTGCTGTCACATGTTAGTATAGTTTTGTAATATTATTAAATTCTAATCACACCGAGTTTGTACACTGAAGCTATTAAATAAACTGGAATACACTATATTAAACGATGGAGGAAACGATACAATTTTTTGAGATTTCCTATCTGTTTGTTCGGGATTCAAATAAAAACTACTGGGCCGATTTCGATCTGCACTACTTTTTATCCTGGGAATCCCGCGGGAATTTTTCTGGGAATGATTTAAAATTACCAGATTAAAAAAAAACAAATACCAATGTGATTTTTTCACTGATTGATAGCAAATTTTATGTAATAAAATGTGTGTTTTCGGTGTTCGGGTGTACAAAAATTTGCTTATTCTTCTTTAAGTATTGCGGTACTTCATGTTACGGGAATCCCGCGGGAATTTCAAGTCAATCGTGGACGAAGTCATGGGCATAACCTAGTCTTCTATATACCATATAAATAAAAATTAATCGTAGAAATGTATGTACGCGCATAGCTTGAGAACGGCTAGTTAGCTATTTCGATGATTTGTTTTGTATGTTTGAGTGGGTCAGCGGAAGGTTTAGATTCACAATTAATTGGAACCGGTAGGTGGCGCTGGGATCTGGTTATAGGATCATCCTAATCTCCTGGACCAATTTTGATGATTTTATTTTGTGTGTTTGAGTAAGTTTCAGGACAGGACAACGTGTGCCTGCCACTAGTATTAAATATAGACAAGTATATGTAAAATAAATATTTGTACGGTAGCAAGTAAACATACGTAAATCTTACTACAAAACAGACAGCACTAATTACTCTAAAACACTAACAATAAATCGTTACTGAACAAGACTAACTTTAAACAACTATAAATTTTCCCAATTAACAATATACATTACAAAGGAATTGTAAAATAGAATAACTTAAAGGACAAATCAGCACGAATCTTCGAAACAAACAAAACAATTTGGCAAATTAACGATTCGAACCAGCACCCGCCTTCCGCATAGTAAGACGTAAAGAAATTTAATTAGCGTTCATTGAGATAATTCACTGCCTCCACAATAGGCCGGCGTAAAGACAACTTTCACTAAGCACATTTGGACACACAGTCGGATGGTATCGCAAGCAAAAAGTTTGTGACATCTTTTAAATTATTCTTGGTAAAGATACAAAGTCTCGTTTTCGGTTTCACAACAGTAGGTTTTTTCCGTGAGTGGGGCGTGTGCAGAGGGCACAACCCCCAAAATGTTGGCTGACCCATCGTGAACAGAGAAAAAATAAAAACTTCGTTTAAAAAAACCGACTTCAAAAAATAAAAAACTAAAATGTATAAAATAACTTATTTCTAAAGCTATTATTATTAATATATATTATCTAAAACATCTTAAAGTCGGTGCTTAGTAATTTTCAAAATATAGTAATTTTTATGTTTTGCTTTGCACCGACTTCAAGATGTTTTAGATAATATATATTAATAATAATAGCTTTAGAAATAAGTTATTTTATACATTTTAGTTTTTTATTTTTTGAAGTCGGTTTTTTTAAACGAAGTTTTTATTTTTTGTTTGTTACTTTTTAGTGTCTAGCTATGTATGGGTGGACCTACGAATGGTGCCGCGCTTCTGAAAAAATATAGGTCCCACGAACTGGAAACAAAAAAATATTCGTAAAATGAAAACTACTGGGCCAAACTATGTAAATTTTTTAGGGAACTACATGGCAGCTATTACGCGTCGAACAGAAAAAGAATCACGTAAATCGAATCATAAATCTCAGAGTAATCGGTGTACATATGGAACGGAGTGAAAATTATTTTCATGAAAAATTTTCATAACATGAAAACTACTGGGCCAAACTATGTGAAATTTTTAGGGGACCACATGGCAGCTATTCTGCGTC
The DNA here is from genome assembly GCA_949752895.1 of Dendrolimus pini. NCBI lineage: Eukaryota > Metazoa > Arthropoda > Insecta > Lepidoptera > Lasiocampidae > Dendrolimus > Dendrolimus pini. The sequence goes on along the minus strand of OX457132.1, from coordinate 18,262,302 downwards.
GAACAAAAAAATAATCACGTAAATCGGATCATAAATCACGGAGTAATCGGCGAACATACATAAAAAAACAGCAAAAAAAAACAAAGATCCCGATGAATTGAGAACGTCCTCCTTTTTTCGAAGTCGGTTAAAAATAAATGGACGATCCCTTTTAAGGTATGGTCCGTCTATTTATGCTTTAGCATTAGGTCACAGAATTAGTCTATGAATGAAAAATATAGGTTCCAAGAACTGGGAACAAAAAAATATACGTAAAATGAAAACTGCTGGGCCAAACTATGTCAAATTTTTAGGGGACCACATGGCTGCTATTCCGCGTCGAAAAAAAAAAGAATCACGTAAATCGGATCATAAATCACGGAGTAATCGGTGTACATATGGAACGAAGTGAAAATTATTTCCATGAAAAATGTTCATAAAATGAAAACTACTGGACCAAACTCTGTAAAATTTTTAGGGGACTAATTGGAAGCTATTCCGCGTCGAACAAAAAAAGAATCACGTAAATCGGATCATAAATCACGGAGAAATCGGCGAACATACATAAAAAAAAGCAACAAAAAAAAAAACAAAAAAAAGATCCCGACGAATTGAGAACCTCCTCCTTTTTTCAAAGTCGGTTAAAAAGTGGTATGCTCTCGTTTCGGAGGCCAAGACCCACTTTGGGTTACTAAGCCAACGGAGTAAGTAGATAGAATACAGACTATTTATTATGTTGAAATATTTTTAAATTTTTTTTAATCTATAACTGACGATTTCTTAGGTAAGCTTCGTCTCTGAGGGGTTACTCGTCGTTCGTTTGCGTTTGAGAACTTTTTTTCTTGTTTCTTTTCTAAATTGAGGAGCATTGTTGTTCCATTTATCTTTGTTCTTTCTTATCTCTTTTGGGCTCATCAGACAAAAAAGAAGGACGAAAGGCGATTGAGAGTAGGGCTTCTGTTAGGGTAAGAAGTTTTTCAAATAATTATAAAAATAGCTTGGCGTTTTACAACCAACAGCTCGTTTACATGATGCCCAAGGCAGCAAGCAAGTGGGAAAGTGGAATGGGTCTGGGTAGCACGTATATACATATATACGATATATGTCGTGTTTACATACTCACGCTGCTCATTCCCCTCTTCGTCGCTTTCTTGCTTCCTGCAATGCGAATGGGCGTAATGTAAATGTGGCATGATATTAGTTGACATGCACATCTATAACTTTACTTCTTCACACTAGATTGGAAAACACCTTGGTTGTATTTTAGGAACACATTTTGATTAGTTTGATGTTTCAATCAATACAGTCATAGAATGGTGTGGTCCCAATAATATTATAACTGTACATGATAATTTTGACATTAAAAAAACTATTATTTAATTAAATTCAGCATTATTGTAGACACAGTTACTTTTGTAAAGTGAAGCACCTTCCAATATAATTATATTTACTATTACTATAAATAATAGTAAATATTTTGTTATATCAAAATAATTTTACCATTATATATAATAATAATAAATAGTAAACATAATAATGCAAAGAGAGATATGAATCTGATCTATTAAAATAACACTTACATAAATATGGTAGGTAGTAACTCTCAGACAAAAAGAATGGCATACATTTCTCATTCTTAGCAACCGTAAGTCCAAATCTCTTTAACAACAGATCTTGATCCAATTATCTAACTGTAAGAACAAATAAGTAACAAAGCGAGCAGGCGAGACACCCAGAATACCGGTGGCGTATCAATTATTTAGAAGCCATTTGTTATTGATAGAACATTCTTACTGTAAGGACTCTTGTAATCTTGGTTTATTGATGAGTTCTTGTGGATTATTAGGTATTCAGAATATCTGAGTGAGGAGAGAGAAAATACTGGAATAATAATTAGAAATTAGCATCTATGTCGTTTGTAGTATTCTAATGCTGACATTAGACGGATCAACCATATTGAATCTGGAAGCAACAAACAATCAGGTAGTCTCCTTGGGATGGGGGCTATGTGTCTAAAGTATGGTTCCGCGATAGAATCTCAAGTCCTAAGAATATAGAATCTTGCACTTACCTCGCAGTCAGCCAACAATAAAGGACTCTTCCGATAGTGAAAGACGTGGCAATATACAAACATGTAGCAAGGTCCGTCTACACGAGCCCCGGAGCGCAAAGGACGCAGATAAACTTACCATTTAAGTTTAATTAGGCATGGAGCCTACAGTAGATAAGGCAAATTTCCTACTAAATAAGTATAGGACGCGGAAATCTTCATTAGCTCAGTTTATGTCAGTTGTAATGGCAGTTGCGATCCAATCTCGTGTGCGTCGCGGCAGCGTGGCGTATAGCTACATACTGACTCACCCGCACAGCAGACGGCGTTAACATACGGGGATTGCAAGACGCTATAAGTCCAAGGCACATTTTCTAAACGGGAAATAGATAAAAGGTGGCGACAAACGAATAAATTTAGTTGAAAGGCAAAGACTTGAAAGCATACGATGGACATTGAATGTTTCAAGTTTATTTTTATATGGATAACATTGGCTGATTCATCCAAATTAAAAGACAAAAATGAATTGTCTAATATTGGTTTAATAAAACATTTGTTGACACTTAAGCTCTCCAAACTTTTTGGGGGACAAAGTCTCACAATTACACGAATATAGACGCAGCGCTCTTTAGGATCCTAATGTACTCGATAAATAATATAAACATATTTTTTTCAAATTTAGATACCCAAGGAAAAAGTATTTCACACAGGTATGCTATATTGCATAATTTCCAGACATAATTTATAATACGGTGCAATAAGGTCGTTGTACCTAAATTTGTTCTTCTACCGTTGCCAAGATCCTATGCATAAAATTATTTTGTGAAAGTATTTTTGATTTAAAATAATTTTCCAATTGGGTTTTGTGTATGAACATACAGTAGGCGCGTCCTAATGTAAAAATGATGTTGTATTTTGCTATACTTATTTCCTTCTTACCAATGCATTGAATAAATTGTTAATTAAATGTCGTCTATAATTAGGTAATTCAGACACTTTAAATTTCGAAAAATGTAGAAGATCCTTTAGGAAAAATGAGAAGTTTACGCGAACGAAGTATCAAGTACAAGTGAAGATAGCTGTGTATTTAGCAATAATCATTAAGAAATAGATAATTTAGTAATAAGTAAAAACAAATGTAAAAAATATTTCAAGTAATATATTATAAATAAACGACTGTCCACTGCACTGGCGATCCATTAGAATACGTAAGATATGCTTAAACTAACCCAGACTACTCTAATATCACTACACCACAATACACTCGAACATGGAGGGCTATTATGGATGTTAGAAAGAAAATAGATACGGCAATCATTACTTCTATTAATTATATGGAATAAATAGATTGCGACAAACAGTAAAAATAGCGAACTGCGCATATATTATATAGATGTTAGATAGAGTTTTAGTGGTTTCAGAGAAAAAATAACTGGGATATACAGAGACAAAAGGATGGTTAAGTTTTGCGTAAACGGCTATAGAACACTAAAAATTAACTCATTGCGTCACAGTCCATGCATAATGCATAAACCTATGCTATTTTAGTCATTGGTAACGCAAGCTTAAATAGTATTAGTATTACTTAAATTGTATTACTTGGAAATCAATGATATGTTGTCTGGTCGCACTGGCGATACCCGGCACTCTGGTCGTACAAACCTCCCTCGATCACTTGTGGAGGTAAATTGGGTTAGACTTTTAAACTGAAGTAGAAAAGACAAAACTTTGTCCATTTCAAACCCACAAACACACAGGTCTGCTTATTCTCTGCAGAGAAACTCCATTCGAGCAAGCGCTTCAGTACCAAGGAACTCCCCGAAAATATAAAAAGAAAAGTAAACCCTGACATATCATGTTCGTCGGGATGGAGCCGATTAATAAAAAAAAAAGGCCGTATATGGAATACCCCTCACACCTTTAGGTTGGATTACCTTCCTACCAGCTTAACTGCCTGGACTGTATTCAAGCCGTTTGTGTTGTTGATGATCCCATACTCACAGATGGTCTAGATACGCTTGGCCTTCGTAGATAGTTCGCGTCTCTCTGCGTATTCTACCGACTCTATAATGGGGCATATTCCGAAGAACTGTTTAGAATGGTGTCTTCGTCTTTTTTCTACCACCGTACATATCTAGTATTTCAAAAATTTCTGTGACCTCGTTGTATTTATGCATTCGAAACTACTTTTTGATTTTGGCGATTAATCAGCTCAAGTGTAGTATTCTTCATGAGGACTTTCAGAACATGGGCACTAAAACGATTGATGGTATTTTGTAATATACAAACGGGGCGGTTGGCAGTCCAATCAATTGTAATACTTTTTATTATCTTACAAAACGCTGATGATGATGGCATGGTATTTGAACACCCGCTCCTTTATATATGAACTTTGTTTCCAAATTTATTGTGATATGTGTCGACTACCGCATTATAAAATACCCCATGCATTGGTCTCATTCTACTTGAATCCACGTGTATCTACCGCAGGTCGAGTAACTCGGTGTCATCGTCGTAATGTAAAATGTTCCGTTATTATTATTTAACTTTGTTGTTCAGAACAAACGCTGCTCCTCTGTGACCGCACAGACAACCGGTGGAATGGAGTTTGCAACTACAAAATTACTTTTTTGTTTAGTTACGTATCTAGTCTATCTTATCTCATGATACTATTTAAGCACTTTATATGATTTGTGTTGAATCGAGTTTGTGGCACTTTTGTGATTTACGCATCTATATGCGATGTGAGTACTGATTCTTGTAAAACGTATCTACATCTAATGCACAATACACACCAAAGCCGCCGAACCGCCGAGCTATGTCGGCAACTTTTTGGTCGGCAGGCTAGTTGGCGGCTTCATTCATTGCAAGTTGGCAAACTTTGTCGGTGGCTCAAGATGAGGAACGAAAATACACAGTTACAGCTTGAGTGTCGCCGGGCTGAGCGCTTACGTACGCAAGCCGCCAACATGTCGGAGAGCAGCACGCGCGGGCACATATTGCCGACATTATAGCATATATTCTTTTCATATAGCTCGTCGGGTTATGTCGGTGGGCTGTATCGATGGGTAGGCGGCTTTGGTGTGTATTGTGCTTAAAGCTATATTTCTTGTCTAATGTGCATATATTTTCAATAAGTATTACCAGCCGGTTCGGCGGCGGAGTCTCACAAGCGGCGAAACTATACAACCTGATAAGAGTTACTTTTTTGTGCCGTTTGCTGTTGAGACGTTTGGAGTATGGGATCCTGAGACCATGACCTTCTATAAAGAGTTCTCATAACGCATAATCGATTCTTCAGGATTAGAGGGTTGGTACCTACCTCGAACAACGAATCGGTATGACGACCCAGCGAGGTAACGTAGCCAGCTTTCTGGGAACCTTAACCATTAACTTCGATGACCTAAGCTTAGTATATTACTTTAAGTCTTCTTAAAGGGATTTAAGGTAGAATACAGTACAATTAAGTTTTCTTTATTATGTAAATATCTTAAATACTATGTGCTGATATGGAATGAAAAAAAATCGAGACTTGTATATTAAGATTATCGATATGTGAAATCTGCCCATCCACCATGGATGAATGTGGCTGGTATACCGTCGAACCAGGTTCAATTCAGTCCTAGGACGTTGACTATCTGAAATTCTGAAAAATATTTTGAAGATTTTGAAGAAAAACCAACTGATAGTTTTGGTGATAGTTCTTCGTTCTTATGTATGGCTTTACCCGGATGGTTTGGTGTAGGTAGTATGAAGTATTAATAAATATTCACGTTTTAAAATATTTGTCTAGAAACAGTTTTCTACACGAATATTTTAAAACGTATTAGGTGGAAGCTACAGCTATAGCACCTATATTACTTTTCCAAAAGCTCAAGATGTCTCAAGAACATGTTTGAATTTGTTTAAAAAACCATTTCGTAAAAGTCTGGTTAACATTTAAACCCGAATAATTAATCTGTTTTTTCTATTATTCAATTCCATAAATATCAAACTTAAAGATATAAAAATTTCAAAATGCCTCAAAAATATTTAGTTGAAAAATCCCATTTAAAAAAATTCTAGGGTTGGTAAGGAGCCGCTACCTTTCAGCCTGACCTCAATTTTCTTATTTAGGGGTATTCCAAGGGCTATTATTAAAATTCTCACACTGCCTCAAGAACCTACCCTAAAATGTTCACCTACTCGCGGACTATAAAAAGACTCTTGTTTATATTAAAAGCTGTTATTAAAAGCTGTGCAGACAAACTTTCGCCTTTAAATTTCTCAACAAAAACAAGAAAGTATTTTATGTTGGTGTTTATTGTCTTGAGTAGTACTTTAAATTAACCGAGCGGCCCTGTAATCAATATGAGCGGGTATTGTCGAGATGGAGTTAAAACAGACCTCCCTCTACATTGGGGAAGGTCGAGGACCCTACAACGTGTAGACGGCCCTTAATACCAGGGATAGCTTGTACACGTTCATATTATGTTACTTTACGGAATGGCAATGTAGTAGAAAATAATGCCATTGATAATTCTTATTTAGTACAATTTAGGTTATAGCAGTCGCTATGAGTATCGTGGGTCTTCGAGTTCTAATTATAGAGCTGGTGTGTGCTTACACTTGTTTTAATGAATATTAAACGAATACTTATAGTAATAACTAGCATAAAAGTGACTAAATAGTTTTTTGGCGGCCTAATAACTACATATACGAGTACAATAATAATTCACATATATCGAAAATTTATCAATTTTTATATGAATACCTTTTTACGAAATTCAATGTCTTTTGTTTCCACTACTTCGTTTTTTAACCTTGCAAAATGACGAAATCGAATATTGGATTGAAAAGGGGATGGACTGTAATAGGTACTAGATTTTATAAGTTGTTTGTGTGGTTTGTGTGACCCACTTGTCTTCGTCTGCGGTCTTCTTTGGGCAGGCCTGTCGTCTGGCTTCTTTCTTAATGTGACACACGCTGTGTTTGAGGTATTATTTAGTTAGTAGTGCAGAACAAGGATAACCCACATTATATTAAATATTAATTATATTGGTATGCGAAAAAAAGGAAACTTGCGGAAACAGACAGCGGACTCGAATATTCAGCTAAAGCGTGGGAAATCGAATACACAAAATGTCACTGTCAATGACAACTACTTTGACATTAAGAGTTTTTGTACGCGGTAACAAAGATTTAGCCTGTACAGAATATAAACGAAAATTTCAGATCATCTTTCAGTTTTAATTTAAGTTTTTATTTATTACAATAATATACAAACTTTATTTTTCGACCTTTAGTGCTGTAATCTAAATTGGTTTGGATAAGTATTTTAAATGATATTGTTACGAGCTACAGGACTCAAATTAAAATAAATGCCGTTGAAATTACTATAGAGTTTATTAGAGCTGAACAAACACGTATAAAATAAGTACAAAATAAAACTGGATTCAACCAGTTCACACTGCACGATTCAATGCAATTCAACAGGCGCGAAGTCCGTCACTATGTCTTTAATCGAAAGTTCTACACGTCTTAATCGTATTGTAGTCGTCGAATGACTGCCTCACACCTCCGTTCGGGTATTGTTTTATACTCAATTGTATAATAGAACAAAGGATCGCGTTTGCCGAGTTAATCCCGAACACCTGCCAGCTTCGACGGCCATAAAACAAGGATTAATTCGTTCGAAACTAATTACAGCCACAAAGTAAGTACGATAACAATAGATGTTATTTAAAGTTTAAACTCGAAATAATAAAAGAATTCGTTTTTACAACATGCCAGATGTGCGGCTTTTGTAACAATATAATTCAAATATTGACTAAAGCTCACTAATAATGAAATGTGATCATGATGTGGTCAAAATCTGTACGTGTCCCGTTCGTCTGCTGACGAAGACCTCTTGCCAAACTCGAGCGCTGCTCAGGGCCGGATGTCTCGGCTTTGTCAAACTCGACAACCAAGAACAAAGACCTGATTATGTCTGTACTGATATGCCTCGCCGTGACTAATTATACACCGGCCTTGTTAAGCGTACCGCCTTAATTTATCAACTAATCTTGTATTTTTTGCTTTATTCTTAAAATTTAAGTTCAGAATATTTATTTATGTCTGAGGGCTTAGGTTAAGTGGCTGAGACTTTGTTAGGTTAGGAAACGTTCAGTGCCGTAGCTTGGCTTAGACGGACCCTGTATCAAAATGTGCTGGGGGGTAAATCCCAAAGCAAAAGTAAACTTTGTCATATAATAATAATAAAAAAATGCTCGAATTGAATTAAAATAATTCTATATTGACTAGCTTCGGCGGCGACTTCGGTAGCTAAAAAAAGTGAGTAAAAAAATTCCTCCAATTTTGAAACTTTCTTCATTGGTGCTCCGCTCCTATTGACCTTAGCGTGATGATATATAGCCTATAGCCTTCCTCGATAAATGAACTATCTAAAAATGAGAGAATTTTTCAAATCAGACCAGTAGTTCCTGAGATTCGCATTCAAGCAAACAAACCAACTCTTCAGCTTTATATACGAATATTAGTATAAAATTATAAGTCATAACTTAAAATTAATGCACCTAGGAGTTCAGTTAGACAAACAATTCGAAACAATGATATGATTTATTCACCTTTTTTTTCAGTTTTTCTAGATTTTCTGCCTCTATAGACAATAATGACAAATCTCATAGCCGTTCCTGGTGGCCCAGCAGTTATTTTCAAAAATGTTATTAATCTATAAAAGATTGTAGATAACATTTTAGGAATTTTTGCTTACACAGTTTCAGGGCCCCTGTAGCCTGGGACCCCGTATCATTAATATGGTTGATACGAGTATGGCGGTAGCTACATCCCTGGTAACGTTCTTTATTTCCTAGCATGCTAAATTTCGTAAACGAATTTTCGATTATTACTATATATTTTGTAGGATAACCTTTTTATACGTTTATTTTTCTATACATTTTTACTTTTTATTGACATTGTCATTCCTTGGATAGCTCTCGAAATTATTCTTTGTATTTAATTGTTATAACCAGAAAATAAATAATTCGTTTTAATATAAAGCCTATCTTCTTCCTTGCACCAATTCACCACATATTTATTGGTGACCCTATCAATAATGGAGCACGAAAATAAAGCTGATATCACACCTCCCGATTTATGCCGAGTCGGAGTGCGACTACCACCTTTTTGGGCTGAAGAACCAGCGGTATGGTTTGCGCAAATAGAAGGCAGCTTTGCTCTTTCTGGTATTAAAGACGATAATACAAAATACTTTCACGTCACGTCGCAACTAAAACATCGTTTTGCTGCAGAAGTTAAAGACATTATAGTTAACCCTCCAGCGACCGGCAAATACGAGTTTTTGAAAAATGAGCTCATCAAACGCCTGTCAGCTTCGCGAGAAAAGGAATTAACACAACTTCTTATGCATGAAGAACTTGGTGACAGAAGGCCTTCACAGTTTTTGAGACACTTACGCCATCTAGCGGGCAAGGATGTTTCGGAAGATTTTATTCGAACCGTATGGACCAGGCGATTGCCGACCAGCTTGCAAGCAGTCATCGCATCTCAACCTCAGTCTACATTGGAAGCGCTCGCGGACCTTGCCGATAAAGTCCAAGACTTAGTACCGTCATCTACACAAGTTGCATCAACTGACGCACCTAGAGTATATTTCGACCAGCTTTCTAGAGAAATAGCAGAACTCAAACTTGAAGTTAAAGAACTCTCTATGAGCAACACCAGGGATAGTCAACGCTCTTGTAGCTCAAGCAATCGTCGCAGTATAAGTCGTACCAGGTCTCTCTCAAGCTATCGTAAGTTTCCCAATTGCTTTTATCACCATAGATACGGCGATAAAGCCAGGATATGTTTGAAACCCTGCGACTATCAGCAGGGAAACGAGAGGGGTGCTCATTGATGGCGACAAACGACTGCCAAATTTCCTCAGGTCGCCTTTTCGTAACGGATCGTAAGTCAAAGACGCAGTTCCTGGTCGATACTGGTAGCGACCTCTGTGTCTTTCCACTTTCCGCTGCCAAACCCAGACGACCAAGGACAAACTATAATCTTTTTGCTGCGAATGGAACACCTATTCATACATACGGTTTCGCTCAATTACAACTTGACTTAGGGTTCCGTCGCGCATTTTCATGGCGTTTCATCGTTGCAGACGTTAGCAAGGCAATAGTTGGCGCCAACTTTCTTTCGCATTATGGCTTGATTGTTGACTGTCGGAACCGCCGCCTTACTGACAATATGACGACGCTCACATCCTCTGCATCTCCAGCTCCTACATCACATTCAATTTCATCTGTTAAAACTGTCTTTGATAAATCTGAGTATATTAACCTCCTTCGAGAATTTCCAGAGATAACTTGACCAGCGGGCACTGAACGGGTCATTAGTCATAGCACAGTCCATTTTATCACGACTACACCTGGACCACCTGTTCACTGCACGCCAAGAAGACTATCACCGGAAATGCTGAAGATTGCCAAACAGGAGTTTAGTGAGATGATCAAAAACGGAACTGCCAGGCCATCGGAGAGCCAATGATCGTCACCATTGCATCTCGTTCCTAAAAAAGATCATGGTTGGCGTCCATGCGGAGACTATCGTATGTTGAACGCTCGCACAATACCCGACCGCTATCCGGTCAGGCAGGCATATTCAAGATTTTACGCATTGTATATCTGGTTGTACTATCTTTTCCAAAATTGATCTCGTTAAGGCCTACAACCAGATTCCAGTAAACCCTGAAGATATTCCAAAAACGGCTATTACCACACCTTTTGGTATGTATGAATATCCATGTGTCATTCGGCTTACGTAACGCAGGTCAGACATTTCAAAGATTTGTAGATGAAATGACCAGAGATTTAGATTTTTGCTACTGTTATCTTGATGACTTTTTAATATTTTCACCAGATTCCGCCACTCACTTTCAAAATTTACGTCAAATTTTCGCTAGATTGAGAGAATATAGCATGGTCATTAACACTAGCAAATGCGTGTTTGGAGCATCAGAAGTCACTTTTCTTGGCTGTAATGTTTCAGTAGCTGGCATCAAACCAACTGGCGAAAGCATCGAAGCCATTAAGAATTTCCCTCCTCCAAAGACTATCAAGGAGTTGAGACGTTTCTTGGGGATGCTCAACTTTTATCGTCGGTTCCTCAAAGATGCCGCTAAATTACAAGCTCCACTTCACGATCTCCTTACTGGCTCTGAAAGGCTCACGTACGGTTGTCTGGGATCGAGTCCAGAGTTGTCCGGTGAGTGTACTCGTATTACCCATAAAATAGCATGGATTGCTTAGCCTGGGAACATACATGTGTATTTATTTATCTGCTGATTTTCACAAGCTTTTATTTAACTTGCAATGGATGTATGTACCTATGTATTAAGTTCGGATGGAATTTTGCAGGTTAAATTTGACCAACTTTCCGGTTACTGATTGAGCTGAAATTTTGCAGGTATATGTATATTGCGTGACATTGCAATAATATGGAGCTAATTTGATGATGGAGTCGGAAGGTGGCCATAGGAACTCCTGTACTAAACAAGATAGACCCGTCGTGTTTGGGCTCGTTTAACATGTCTTGGCTAGCACTCTGCTGCTACATGATATCCGGGATCTCAAAAGCTTGTATTTAAAAACCTTATTAAAAAACAAGGTTTTATAATTTAACTGCCTAAGCATGAGCGAAACCTTTTTTGAAAATTTGTTGAAATCTTGTTCCTCTAAATTGTATACATTAGTGTAACAATTTGATCTAAATATGTTAGTTTCTCTAGTCTTAAACGGAGAAGCCATTATATGGTATCGGCTGCATAAATCAGGGATCAAATAAAGGGGTTCAGTATCACGCAGACAGGTTGCGGTCGCGCTATACTGAGCCCAAATGAGTTGTGCTACATTTTGGCTGTTGATTTTCGCCGACAGTGCATTTGCAGTTCGTGACTTACAGCTAAAACGTTTAAATTAAAATCAAAGTGTAATGTAACTTTAAATATTATGTGACTTTTTATGTTTTTATAATGTAAATAACCGCGCAGTAACAATTAGTAAATATCCTAAATTACACATGGCACACTTGTTATTATTATACGTAATTTTATTTTCTACAGATGCTATTTAATACTGAAACTGTGGCCGAATACCTTTTGTTTAAAGCGTTAAACATAACGCCGTTAATGATTAGCTACATTAGTGTATACACACATTAACAATGTCGCATCTTAAATAAAGCATTATATCCATCGCCATATCTGCGTGAAACTGCCTATATCTGTAACATTATCGCAAATGAAGCCCCGCTATTATCATCTATATATATTTGACCATTTAAAGATTTCAAGAACCAGTGGCGGCATGTTGCTAGGAGGTCATATCTAATTTACAAATGGATGAGTGTTGGCCAGTTGGGTATGCACCAGTAGTTTTGTGACTGCGAACGAAGCGTTGCCGAGTGTACTTTCGGAGCAATTATGTCGACGACCCTTGTGCGATTTATGCAAGAACGATTTTTAGCCCTACGGTTCAGTTTTGTTGTATTTGGCTATACCTGTAAGAACTGTGAATTACGTATATGTACTTCTAATAAACTTTGTGATAATTTCCTTTTACACCCATACAATAGTATTGTCGGGGCCCATGGGACGTTCTTGAAAAAAAAAAAAATAGAACCCGCTTCCAGCGCCACCTGCCGAAACCAATTGTAATTCAAAACTATTCTCGAATAGACCTGAAAACAGTGAACAAAAAACAAAATCAATTTTTTTTGTATGTATTTAAGAAAGAAAAATAAAATTAAATTAAAACCACTATCTACTATTCTATTTGCATAAAATTATTTTAAACATGAAGTCGTTTAAAGGCTTCGCCAAAGCTTTTAAGGAAGATCACAACTCCTTAAGTACCGTTTTAATGACGCCTCTCACTGTTTTCTAATTAAGGTGCAACTTAACGTTTGCTACGTTGTGAGAGGCAGGAAAGTTCATAAGAAAGTTTGATATTTCTTCCTTAAATAATATTTCACGAGTTTATGGTTAGATATCTCATCTTCATGTACATAATTAAATCAGTGCGGGCAAACATGTTGGCCTGCAGATTTGTTCGGTGTACAAAGACGGTTACTGTACCTCTCTGTGCTTGGCAAGTTTGTAGTTCAAATATTTTTTTATCTATAATAATAATTTTCCTTCATAAAATAGCAGTAAAGCACCACTTAAACCTTCATAGGTTCAACCTTCAAACCTGTTTGCGTGTAATGACTCACACAGGAAAAGTTGTTCTATTAAATACAAGATTTGTAATCATATATCCTATCGTGTTCTCCATCGTATCTATAGTGATACACACACACACACACACACACACCCGCACGCACGCACGCACGCACGCACGCACGCACGCACGCACACACACACACACACACACACACACATACACACACACATACACACACATACACATATATATATAATATATATATATATATATACACACCTACACACATATACATTACTTATACATACATATACACACATACCTAATTACATCGTATATGCAGATAACATATACACAGTCACGAATGCTCACACACACAAGAACCCCTTAGTGTAGTAGGCAATTGATTAATTACTTTTGGTATTATGTAGTTTGTGGTATACTTACCATAGTGGTTATTGTAGGGTGGGATGGTTTGTCTGTTTTGAGATTACCTAAATTTTGAATATACCCAAAGAGCTTACAATGCCCTACGAGTCCAATACAATAATTCCCTCAGGGTGCTGTTGAGGCGACCACGTTTCTGTAGTGCGTCGTCTATCTTCGCCGAGGCACACATAGATTGCTTTGATGCTTTATTGCGTAAAAAAACAGCGTCGTTACTAAGCAGATTGCGTGGTAGCAGCAACAGCATCCTGAAGGGAACAGATGATAAATTTGACTGCCCACTGATTTGGTCCTTCATTAAGAGGACTCAGTTGTAGTATTTAATTACTAACATAAACATAAAGAAAAAATATTACTTACAAAATTATTGTGTGTATTTTGTTAATATGTATTGCACTGTGTTGTCTTCAAATAAATAAATAATTATTATATAATATGACACGCCCATGACTCAAACATGAACATTTCAATTTGCCTCCACGGTCCTTCTGCGGACAGCACAGCTGTGGAATGCTATATCACTGTCCGTGTTCTCCGAAAAGTACAATACGGATGTCTTCAAGTCTAGTGTGACTGGGTATCTTCTAGGTAAGCATGCTCCATCTTTAACCGCATTATAGTCAATTAGGCGTGATTGTGGTCTAACGCGAACCTGTTTATCATAAAATAAAAATTAAGTTGCTTAGACCAGGGGTCGGTAACCTTTCGAGTCAAAAGAGTAAAAAAAATACAATTTACGAAATTTCAAAGTTTTTAAAGAGCCACATTTTTTTATTGCATTTATTAAGTGGTTTGATAAAAACAAACAAATCTATTTATTCATATATAAGTAGTGTTTTTCACAACAAAAATATGATATTTATGTGACATTAGATAATAACTTATTGTTAAATTAAAAATGAAAACAATTAAACATTATAACATATTATTTACTCCTAATAGTCCCCAGTACCTTAAGGAACGTTTTAGATTCCTTCGCCTTTCCACTGCCCACAATTTGCGCCATGATACGTACCGAAAACTTATGATGCCTTAATTCCTATTATGATAATTCTTTTACGGTGCAGGCTGTTAAACTTTGGAATATGCTGCCTCTTACTGTCCGAGAGGCCAAATCTTTACCAATATTTAGAGATTTGCTCAGAAAACACTATTTGTCCACAAATAGCTATGTCTGATTAACAGAATATAATCATGCTAATACTTTTATTATAATAACTTGTGTATTATTGTATATATAACTGTGTATATATGTATACATTCGTGTGTGTATATGTATGTGTTATTATTATTATATTAGTTATGAATATTTATGTTTCTATTGCCATTGTTCTGCACCACCTATTTCGCCTGATTCAAATTTTTCTCATTTAGGTTGCCTGGAAGAGATCGCTTTGAGCGATAAGGCCGCCTGTTGTATTGCCTTGAAAATATTGTAAATATGGTCTGTTTCTGTAATTCTATGTTTTGGTGTGCAATAAAGTGTTATCTATCTATCTATCTATTAAACATTAACTTACAACACTAACTTGTGCTTCAATAACAAACAATTGGGCAAACAAATTCAATGAAAGCCTTGTCTTTTTTTGCGTAGGTATATGACTAAAGAGCCGCAATTACATCCAATGAGCCACATGTGGCTCGCGAGTCGCGGGTTGCCGACCCCTGGCTTAGACTATTCCAGTTGCCCTAGCTAGAGGCCTGACCTTCAGTCAGGTCAAAATCGAGGCGATAAGGAAGCGGGAAACCGCTTCCATGATCTCGAGAGCCCTGCGGCCGACGACTACACGGTGGATGCAATCAGGCCACAGCTAACGGAATGGGTCAACCGCACCAGCGGCACCCTGACCTTCAGGACGACGCAGATACTTACCGGACACGGATGTTTCGATAAGTATCTGTATCGCATTGTGGGCTGCTTGCCTTCCCCGGACTGTCGCCAGTGCGGCGCGCCCGACACGGCGCTTCATACGCTAGTCGAGTGCGCCGCATGGGCGCCGCAGCGTTTCGAACTTGAGACGCACGTAGGTCCGGTCGACTCGCTCTGCGACCTGGTTAAGGCCATGTTGCAGAGCAGCGACAACTGGGGGGCTGCGGTTACTTTTTGTGAGGCAGTAATGTCTCTCAAGGAGGCTGCAGAACGAGAGAAGTCCTACAGCGCGTGCTAATGCGTCTACTCGAGGTCGCCAGCCTTCAGCTGGCACCCGGAGTGGCAGGTAGGCGCGCATTACTTCCCGCCCTGAGTTAGGTTCCGTTACGAGGGGCCTTTAGCTTGCTAGGAAAGCAAAGGACCACGACCCCCGTCTAACGAAGTGGGGTGTGTTCTCCCAGGGCACACTCCAGACACTTTATTGCGCTGGATCGGCTGGGCGTAACTATGCTCTAAGTCTCAGCCTTTCCTTCACAAACTAAAGCGCAGGGTCGTCAGGGAGGAGGGGTTTTTTAGTGGGTATTGGGGTTGCTTGCCCGTATGCAGCTTCCTCTGAGTCTTTCCACACTAGCTGAGCCGATCGCGGGCGGATCACTGTCAAGAGCATACTATTGCTGCAGTGATACCTCCCCCGACCGACGTGTGTCGTTCCCTAGCAACGACCCAGTCTGTGCGTAAATCGGTAGCATTTTCCATCGCCTCAAAAAAAAAACAAGTTGTCTTTTTAAATTGCTTCAATACACAGACATGGCATGTTTATAATTTAATAATATTATAGACATCGATATATTAATTATAATAACTAAAGTACAAATATAATTAAATTAGTTTCCTGCTCACAAAATTACAGTCACATATTCCTTTTATAACATATAAACATAGATAACGAACCTCTTTCTTGCCGCATAGAAATTCATATTCAGAAATCCTTACACGCTAGTTAAGGGGATGATACATGCAAAGTGGAGAGTTCGACTCAAAACGTTAAGGGCATAAAAAGTAAAAGAAAAAAATATTGAAGAGCATCCTCGAGCTTGCAAAGGCTTCCGTACTTGCATGATGCATACAAATGTTTTTCAGACGGTGTTGTGTACGCCACTTTAGAAAAATGCGTCCCAAGACGTTCGCAGGTAATGTGCTGCGACTACAGATTTGTTAACATTTTTTGAAAAAGGTAAAAATAATTAAAACTGTGAATAAACCGGATAATGAGTACGTGAATTTTTAGATTTATTGTTACGACCTGAACGCCGACAAAAGACCAATTCACAAATGAGGCAGTCAAGCGATAACCACAAGCGAAGCAAGACTTGTCTTTCTAAGACGCTATTTTGAAAAACGCAATGTGATACAGTTCTGGGAAAATCTAATTACTGTAGAAATGTTCTAAAGATCAAATTTTTATATACGAGTCAAAATTATATATACTAAATGTTAAACTGATTTAACTGATTTAAACTAAACCTTTTCAAATAAAAAAAAACTAATTGTAAATGCGATCAAAACTTGTGTTAATTCAATATTACAATCCCATATTTTACAGTTTCTACAGAATACTAGTATTGCGTTTAAAATATCGTGGGTTTTCAAGACTGTTATTCGGTTATTTTTTATACGTATATAGTATAGTCAGTAATATTTTATTGATATATAAATATAAGTGCAAGACACATAATACTGAAAATAGCAACCTTGATAAAATAACAAAATTAAAAATTGAACATATAAATTAAATAAATTAGGATATCGATACATTGAGGTTGTAACAGTAACGTTGTCGTATCAGATATCCCCTCTCCGTGGTTTTTCACTTAATCTCAAAAATGGGACAACGGGCCACTTCGACGCGAAAAGGAAAGGACAGGGATTGTAAATCCTGGGCGATCTTTTAAAATTAATTTTAGGCATCTAGAAAATTCTTCAATAAGTAAAATACAACATAATTGTAGTTGTAATTATACGAGATATTGGATATTCTGAATCGCTTAACGCATTCAATCTTAGTTCTGGAAACTCACAACTGGTACGTTAAAAATAATAAGTTTTAAAATCAAGCTCTTTTATCATTGCAAGGCGAAATGAAAGACCTATTAAACACCCAAACCAATTAAATTTCACATTTATTTGTGTAGATTTATCTACAGTTTAGACTTTATTTTTCAAATGACACTATTAAAAATACCTCATTAATATTACCATCTAACCGAAAGAGGCTGATAAGTAACAAATATGTTTTTGTTTTGTTTATGTCTTTTTTATTATAGCTAGCCCATTACACTAAACTTTGGTTTATATATTATTAATATAAACAATAGTCGTAGTTTAAACATTACTGTTCTTTTGAGCCTTCTTATTATGTCCGTATTGTCGAAGAGCTAGATCACCTTGACGTCAACATGATGATGAAGCCGATGCTCGTGCGCTTCTGCGTACTTCCTGACAATGCTGGAAATTTTCACCTTTTTAACGGACTTCAAAAAGGAGGAGATTCTCAATTTGATCGGTATATTTTTTTTTAATGTATGTACACCGATTACTCCGAGATTTATGATCCGATTAACGTGATTCTTTTTTTTTCGACGCAGAATAGCTGCCATTTAGTCCCCTAAAAATATAACATACTTTGGCCAAGTAGTTTTTATTTTATGAACATTTTTTATGAAAAAATTTTGATTCCGTTCCATATGTACACTAATTACTCTGAGATTTATGATCCGACTTACATGATTATTTTTTAGTTTGATGTAAAATAGCTGCCATTTAGTCCCCTGAAAATTTAACATAGTTTGGTCCAGTAGTTTTCATTTTATGAAAAATTTTCCGTGCCGTTCCGTATGTACACCGATTACGCTGAGATTTATGATCCGATTTACGTGATTCTTGTTTAGTTTGATGCGGAATAGTTGCCATTTGGTCCCCTTAAAATTTAACATAGTTTGAACCAGTAGTTTTCATTTTACGAAAAAAAATGGTTCCCATTACTTGGAACTATATTTTTTAAGGAGCGCGGCACCTTTCCTAGGTCTACCCATACATAAGCTAGACACTAAAAAGTAACAAATAAAAAAAAACTTCGTTTAAAAAACCGACTTCAAAAACTATAACACTAAAGAACTAAAAAGTATAAAATAACTTATTTCTAAAGCTATTATTATAAATATATATTATCTAAAACTTCTTAAAGTTGGTGCTTAGTAATTTTCAAAATATACCTAGTAATTTTTATGTTTTACTTTGCACCGACTTCAATATGTTTTAGATAATATATATTTATAATAATAGCTTTAGAAATAAGTTATTTTATACTTTTTAGTTTTTTAGTGTTATAGTTTTTGAAGTCGGTTTATAATATTTAAAGAATAAAGAAGCTGATATGTTTGAGCTTGATAGCTATAACTGGCGAAAATTTTTATAGAATAGTGGTATGTTCTCCTTTCTGAGGTCGAAGTTCTGAATGGAGTGAGTTAGTTTTAAATTACGTTTTATTTATTTCTATCGCTCATCACATTTAAAATAAATAAGGAAATAACACACAGATATCATTATAAACTATTTTAAAATGACGGTATAGGTTTGCAACACCTGAACTAAGAGGTTTACTAAGGGTGATTTATATTAGGCTCCACAGTTCCTGGGACTCCGTCACAGTTGATTCCAACACTTTGAGCCATTAATATTCATTATCTAAGGAACTTGTTCGAGTTTGTTAAATTTTATTTCGAGCCGTAGTTTAAGATAGATAGATAGAGATAGATAACACTTTATTGCACACCAAAACATAGAATTACAGAAACAGACCATATTTACAATATTTTCAAGGCAATACAACAGGCGGCCTTATCGCTCAAAGCGATCTCTTCCAGGCAACCTAAGATACGAAATAAATTCTAAAAAAAATCAATATTTTCATGTAATTTTAAAATCTTTTCGACGGCAATTACATTGCATACTAACTGCCCCGTCGTCCTGCTCGGAAAAACTTCAATCGATATGCCGACAGCAGCGCCACCTACCGGGTCCAATTGTGAACCAACTCAGAAACCTTCTATGGCTCATGCACAACAACTTTGCTAAAGATCATCACATGATCAATTCTTATAAGTTTACGATTCTATAAAGGACATACAGACAAACATTCATTTTTATATATAAAAAGAAAAAAGATGAAGAAGAGAAGATGTGGTGAGTGGTATTTGAGATACATGGAATACGTCAATTAAATTCATTTTTAAGATTTCATAGGTAAATGATAAGAACATTGCACATCTACGGAACTCTTAAATGTCTTGTTTGTCTTGCACAATTTGCAGTATGTTTTTCGATAGTTTATATGAGCCAGGCACCAATATCACACTTTCACATGCTTTAATATAATTTTACACACGTCGCGGTGCAGTTGATTAATTTTGAGCTCTTCGTTAAAGATTTTGAGTAGACCTTTTTGATTTCGTATGCGTGCGTAGCAAGCGAGTTTTGCAGTTTCTCTTTTTTAACGTAAGGGGAGGGGAGAGTAGAGGGGCTGATTTTGAGTAAGGAATGGATAGGAGTTAACAAATGGAATAATTGGTGCGTACAAACAATCATTTTCCCGATTTATTTTTATTTAAATAGCCTACTATCCTATTTATTATTATAAGTTTATTGTCATTTATTTTCTCAGTACGCCAATTCGACTAGATGAAATAATGAAAGAGGTAGATAAAATCAAATATAGCTTGTAATAAAGTAAAGTAACTGTTGTATTTATACATATAAGTACTAGACTTGTTTAATAATTTAAATGTCAGCAATAAATCTTTGCAGTCTTTAGTTAGTCGGCAAACTATTAAACTGATTAAAAAATATTTGAAAGTACGTTTAGGAAATACTTTGTAAATTTAAATGGGGCTGGTCTAACTACTTAAGGCATCATGTTCAAATAAATTTTTGTTCAAAATGTTAGTAGGCTCTTAGGTTTTTACAGAATTTTCCATTTCCAGTCCAAAAGTTAGAGAGGTGGGGACCAATTTTAACAGTTTTAAAGGTAAGCTAATATTTCCTCACCTAACTTAAATAGAGAGAGCATTAAAAATAATATTTTTTAGTCTGACTAATGATATTCTAAACGCCTATGTGCATTGAAGAAAATACACCATCGTTCAGTTACTTATGTGAGGATCACTCCTAATTTCTAGTTTTTCTTCGGTTTCACTAGGCCAGAATACAGCGGCATGTAGAATATTTCTTCGTCTCAAATTTCATCCATGTAGACCCAGTAATTTCTGAGAAAAATTACTGTGATAAACTAAGACAAATGGACACACGGATGGGCAGACAATTTCATAACAAGTCCATTTTAACCAAATTAGGCTATATGAGCATGAGCGGCAATTCGATTATTCATTTCTGTAACGTTTCAACCAATTAACAGAAGCCGTCATTGTATGGCAGATAGGGTTACTACACTCGAATACTTTTCAAAATATCAGAAGATGAACATTAGTGTTGTAACTATATGTATATTCCCAAGTTACAATAAAAAATCCTGTGTCAAATCTTACTAATGCGTAAACTTAAATAAGTAGCTGATAGTTTTTTTTTAGGAAATTTACCCTATTAGAAATTGAAGCTGTCCCAGGGTCAATTCCATTAGTTTCTCTGAGATCTAATGAGCCAAGCACACCTACCTAGCACACACATTCAGTTGTCAATCATATTAAAATCGCACTTAAAACCGTTACAACATAGTTTTAATTGTTTGATTGTCGTGAAAACCTAAATCCTGATTTACATTAGTTAAGTAGTTAATTAAGTTGCTAAATAAGCGAGTTAAGACTCTGTTTTATCATCGGTTGTACTGTAATTTTCCAGTTAAAGTTGTCGATTGTATAAACTTTTGTTCAAACAATTATAAAGACTTATTCGCAAGTTATATACTTTACTAATTCTAATATAAATCATACTTTAGATATAAAAAAAAGTTTTCGCGACTAGTATCCATAATAAAACTCAAATAAATCACCGCGCTTAAAACAGTTAAAACTTAGTTTTACTATAACTATTATAATAATTTATAAGTTAAATAGCTTGGTGGAAACCACTTAAAAATCCGTTGCGTGGTTTAAGAGGAGTTTGCGGATATACAGAAAGACAGACGCGGTAAGCGACTTGTTTTATAGTATGTAAAGATACGTTTGGGATAAGTTTGGGAATATACAACTAAACAGAACGCAAAATCGAATATTTCATCAAAATATATCAAAGAAATAATAAAACACGAAAGAAACAAACGGCTTGTTACCCGACCAACGTATCGTCACTGGGGAAATTATGTGATACCCGCGCGATAGTCAGCCCCGCTGAAATTTTACCTAACTTTTGACTTGTAAAATATCTCGCCTCATTTTCAGGATATGGGGCTTTGTATAAAATTAGGTAATGCCAGTTTGTTACCTTTTTGCTTACCTTTATAATTGTATTAGCAAATACATAAATACATTTTATAGATTAACTAGCTGACCCAGCAAACTTCGTACCGCCTCATAAACAAGAAATAAAATACGTTGATTTCTATGTAAATCTCATAGTATAATTAATCCTATTCCTCTCATCAAATCACGTAAACTCGTGTATTCACACACATTTGCATAAAATATATACATATATAAATATAAATACAAAATTACACACTGCACATCTATTTACACTCAATGTATTGTATCTCTGATTATAATCGATTAACTAGTTGTATACGAATATATACCTACATTTTACCGGAGAGAGAGAGACTGTTGACCAGTCAAGGGTTTTTCCTTTTACTGACACCAGGCTCTCACCAATTATTAGTCATGAAGAACCTTTTCTATCAATTACTTCTGCTATGTGTTGTTGTGAGAGTAAATAATTAAATAGTATTATTAATTTAGATTCCTGCCATAAAAAAAACATATTAATATTATAAATACAAAGATAATACGAAAATAGCCAAGTGTGTGCCGGAGTCAGCAAAATGAATGGTTTCTGTAGAGGTGACAATTTTGTTACTATTTTTGTTGTTTGATTAAATAATCCTAAAACAGTATTTATATTTTTTATGTCTAAGGAAGTGGACTCACCGGAATTCACCTGATGGTGGGTGGTAACCATGGCCCGTGGACATCTGCAACACCAAGGCCGATGCGTTGTCAACTCGTTGGGACTTTAATAACCTTTTACGCTCTTTCTGAACATACTATTGAAAATACACCATATCTTAAAAACTTAATGAATTGTATATAAATATACTAGTGGTCGACCGTGGTCGAAATCTGACCAGAATAGTTAATGTCAAACACTACATACACTTCTATAATCCCAGATTTCATCAAGGCTACTGACACTGTTAATTTGACTTGAACAATAAACAAAAGAGTATATATTATGCGTGTGTGTCAAATACATGGTAGTGTCTGTAATATATTTTTTACAGATTTAATGTATTTTTTATGCATAATAAAAAAAAAAAATTAGCATTCTTCGCTTCTTATCTATATAGACTATCATTTATAGTCTGAAAGTGAAATTTCATACTCCTTCGTCCGCGCAATTTTCGTAAAAGGAGTACAAAGTTTTTGCTTCACGTAATGTATAGATTTTTTTCTGAAAATTGTATTGTATTTTCCTCAAAGCACCAGCACTCCACCAACTACTGCCAACATCCACCACTACAACCAAGAACAAGTTTACAAACGTTACAAAAATATTATTAAATACAAACAAAATACGTCGATTCGTAACAGAGAAAACAATTCTAAGACGTTAAATTTGCATTTTTATTGGTAGCATTTAGAGAAACAATGGATAAGATACGCCTTATGTAGTAGCTGACGGATCGGAAATTTCAATAGTTTCCCTTTTGTGTTTCTTACTGTTTTGTAAAGCTTTTCCTTATTGCATATTACTTGAAAATGATTTACAATCCTATTGAATTCTTCTTAGTTCTTAACGATACGTATATTTTCGCAAATACGTTCGTATAAAAATCCATATTAATATTGAAAATGCGAAAGTAACTTAGTTCGTTTTTTTACGATTAAACGGATGTTAGAGAAGGGTTAGAAGTTGAACTGTATTCTGGCGAAGACTATTTCTTTCTTTCTTCTCTTACTTCTCTCAAAGAAAATTCGTATGGGCCACTTTTAGGTAGTCTTAAGGATAAGATATAGTGAGGAAGTGGAATGTGTCACCATTGAGTGGTTTATGTCTCTCTAGAGCGTGGACGGGGAATACAAGTTGACTTCTGTCATACAGTTTAATCACACACTAGATATACTATTTACATTAGTCAATGTTACATCAGAAGGATTTTGTGTAGATTTAGGCAAGCAGCACGGGCGAGAACCCAGTCTAAACGTGACAATTTTTTTGTACAGGACCCAGCTGAATAGCTGCAGATGGCTGTTTCAGCGATACCGGGCTTGGTGGGCTTCCTAACTCCGTGGGAGCGGAGGCGTTTAGCTCGGAAGCAGCACGCTCTAAGAGGCACGTCCTGTGAGGTTCGAACTCGGCTCGACCACTGCGTGTATATATGCGTGGACGTGAGCAACGAACTGTTCTGAATTGTCGTTCGGTTTTTGGCCGTTGAGTTCAACGGCTACGTTTTACGTGCCAATAGAACACGACGGGATATAGCGCGCGTGATGCTGCATAACCGGCACGCTATTTAGAAAACACAGATATAAGCTGCGCTTGCGTGCTTGTTTATGATGTTAGTACTAATGTCGCCACAGTAGGTTTTGATAAAAAATAATAAAGTAGGTGTTTCATTTTTGCGAAACTTTACCTAAAATTGCTTACATAGGGTTAAAACAGTGAGATGTCAAAAGATTTTTAAAAAACAGTGTGTACTATTTTATGATTTAGGTCAATATTGTTTTATGGAGTTAGTCTATAGAAAGTTATTTGGAAAAATATCTATTTTATTTTTGATCGATATTTTTCTTTAAAGCTACTGAAATAAACTTTGTTTTACAGTTATAACGATAGTCACTATGGCATTTAAATGGATACCCAGAGTACAATAAAACATTAAAACTGTTCCGACTCATAAAAAGCACGCTCTCAGTAAAGCTGTACGTGAAACCTTTAAACCGCAACGTGTTCAAAGAATTTTTCAAAAACTAAAGCAAAAAATATCTCATAACAGGTTTTCCACTCAAAGGTATATGAATGTGGAATGCAACAATGGACGGAGCTGACTGTACGTTGGAGAGTCATCGTCTTTCTTTTTGGCTGAGCACGATTTTCAAAAGGCTCTTCTCATCTTAATACATGTGTTTAGTCTCATTTCACTCGACGGTAGTGGGTCCTTTAAAGTACTAAGCCCTGGGATTATTCTGTGATACACTTAGTATTTGCAATCTACAATTGATATATTGTACAGATTTTTGTTGAATTTGTAAGAAATTTCTGAGTTGGATTGCTGACTGGATAATATTAAAGGGTAGTTTGTGTGGATTATCCTACTACTCGTCTGACTTTGTCATCTCGGATATACGAGCAAGCTGACGGAGCGTTAAATCATTCTCACTCAGGTTTTGATCCAATGCCCATATTGTATTAGATCTCTAGAGTGGCTAATTATTACGAGAATCATGATCGATCTGCATTTAAATAATTAGATCGGCATTTTCATTGGAATTTTCTTTAAAGTACCATGCTGCAATAAATATGGTTTCTTAGCGCGTATCCTATATTATTTTTTGTTAACAGCAATATTGAATTGAATACGGCTATTAATAGTGTAACAAATGCAGTAGTTTGAGAAATGTTCTTGGTGTACTCTAAGAACCAGCCAATGTATTTTAATTTGAATTTAACCATTTTAATTCTTTCAGTCTTATATTCGATCCCATATAATTATCATGATGATGGCTAGGTTTGTTTTAAATAATATTGGTTACTACTTACTTGTACAATATTAATTGTTTATAATGAATTGTACATTTGCGTTGAAAATCTCAACTGTTTGGTCATTTACTGGCGTCTGTGTCTCTGTCATATAAGTCTCTTACTAGCTGCAGCAAGAACTCTCATTTGGCATCAATTTAAGACTTACCATTTGCTTAAGATTTTTGAAGATTATAAAACATAATCATATATATTATAGACTCTTAAGAATGTTTATATGCATAAATGGCACAGAGTCAGAGAAGAACTTTTATTACAATTACTTACCTACAAATATTAAGTGACTACGGAATATACCCGCAAATTTTAGAACTAGCACTTCTGAATGTAAAGGATCTCTCATGTCGCGATGCGATCTGGTTCTTTGTCTGTAGAAGTGTAAGCCATGAGTTGTCTGTAATTATGAATAGATACGTAGACTGTGACTGTGGTAACGTGCTAATGAGACTAGACTGGCTTTACTTCCACGACACATTAGACGGAATTAAAATGGATACTTTTAATTATCGCTGAATTCATTAAGTCTGCATTTTCAGTGGTTCTGACCTTTTTATATTGAAGATTTTCATAGGGATTTGTTCGCATTATGGTTGGGTGTTTTCCTTAAAAGTGCACCATTTTCTGAGGGAACATGGACCTAATGTTTATTTTGCTTTCCGCGATTGCCATTTTTGATTATCATCACAATTGCGGAAAGTCTAAAATTCTGGTTTCCAGTATAAGTCGGAGCTTTCTTCACACATTCGGATTTGTTTTTTATTTTCGTAACCAGGAACCCTAGAGATGATGGCTGTGATTGTGAAATTATAGAAACAATAGCTTATAATAAAAGTGCAGTTATTCCCGAAATGCCGCGTTAGAAAAAGATCTCTAAATGGAAAAAAACAAATTAGATATCCAATACTAATTTCGATTGATAGGATTTTGAATTAAATATAATTCCATTTATGAAATGTGAAATTGAGATGTTAAATAAGATCACTTCAACCTAAGTGATGGATTTTCCCAGAACAATAATATCCTTTGAAGTCCCCAATTCCCCAGAAACCGATTAAGTTATAAGATCAGAAGATTAAGGTACAAGATATATATATATATATATAAACTCGAATCTAATTCAAACTAGCTTATGTAACAATAACCGAAGTAGGTAATTTTGTTTAAACTAAACCGCCGACTAATAACTGAAGCCATAGAAACCGTATTAAAATTGCTACAAATATACGTACTGTTTTCATTGCGTGCATGACTTAGAAAGCCTGTTAAAAAAGAATATGTATTATATAGTTGAACACTTGTTATTAACAGGGATATCACTATTAAAACAAGCCAGTGATACATTAGTCTCTTGCTTTAAACAAGTGACAACCATACACTTACTAAATTCAGTTCGATTTAGGCCGCTTTCTAATTTGCTGGAGCAGTAGTAGTAGAACAAAATTTACAGAACGTAAACGCATATTTCTATTAGTGTAAGTAACGCTAGGGATTAAATAACTACGTAACCCTAAAGATTAAATAAGTCACTTGAAAACGATTTTAAAATAATCGGCAGAAATATGAATGCGGTCTACGGCCAACTTAAGCAAGTTGTACTTCTATTACGGATATTAACAACGGATCACTCTGGGGCCGATCTCAGCCATCACCAAGAGTGACCTAGAACCTAGAGCATAGTAAATATTTCGAGAGTTGTTTTACTAATTTTTCTATTTCAGTAATCGAATCCGAGATCTCTCGAGTTCTAGTGAGAGATGATGGCACAGGCTTAGTCCAACCAGAAAAGCGCATTAATAAAACATAACTTTAAATACGTCTAATAGTCTCAAAATCCGTGTAAATTAGTTCATATGTTGAAGTAATTTAAATAATAATGTTAATCATAAATTCAGTTATATCTCGTGCTTGTTTTGTAAACAGTTGCATAATTACTAACGCAAATAGAGTAATCGGATTCTCTTGGAAATGTTAATAAATGATTAGTTTATGCAAATGCAATTTCAAATGGTTCTATGCGTGTTACGGTGTTATTTGTTTTGAAAGTTTGATTTGATTTAGTGTTGTTAATATTGAGACCTTTGAGAGAGTTAATATTCATAAAGTTACAAGTCAATGGTCTATTACAACAATAAGGTACATATACAAAAAATATGACAGTAACTAATCTTAAAATAAACAATATTACATAGTTACTAGTATATATTGTATTGCAACTAATATCTGTTTAGACGACTAATACGTAGAATATTGATCAAAATTATGAGGAAATAAGTCAAGAACCAGTAAGTTAAAAATTAGTTTTTGCATTTATAAGGGGTTAATTTGCACCATGTCATAATAGCCTCTGCCTTCTTTGGAAGGATAAAGCACCACTAATTTGGCACTACTGCTCCCCAGCAAATTTTTCGAAGCAAATTCTGTGCCAAAAGCGATTTAGTAAGACCACTCCTCCAGCCAGTTTGACACACGAACTCCTATATATATTTGTATATTATAGGAATATTCTAAATTTGTTTCTCATTGGCTAATGTTTTAACCACAACTTATCCCACTGTACTACTGTAACCAGTCTCATAATCTTCAATAACTTCAGCAATAATACTTTTTATCGTATACATTTTCTTGGCCTAAAATTAGAATGCAGTAGTTCAATAAGCGGCCTTATTGCTTAAAGAAATCTCTTCCTGGCAACTTCTTAAGTTTAACCTCTTTTTTCGCAAAATTAATAATAGTAGTCTTGTCCTGTGACCGTAGCGCTAAGGCGCTCGGAGCTCTTTGTAATTTCTCGGTGTTTACTTGAACGACACCATCTCTCATATCGTCAACTAATTGCCTTCCAATTGAAATTAATTGTTGATCAGCATTAATTGTTTCATAATAATCTTCTGTTAAACTTGATGATTGATATAAAATTAGCCCGTGATCCTGTATGTATGCATGTATTTAATTAGTCTACTATTAATATACCCAACTTAATTGTTACTTACTGATAATCTTTGGTATCCTTAAAATATTACGAGTATTTATTACGCTAGTGTTTACAGCTTTTGGCAAAGCTTATGAACAAGATGAAACATTGTCTATCTGATTACTCTCTGGAAGTATACGGATGGAGACGAAGTGGAAAAGCTTTGTTTCAATAGAGAGAAACAGATTAAGGAAGTCTAATGAAAACCCTGTTAAGTTAACACTAGTGAGGAAACCGGAGTTAGAAACAAAAACATAAAATTCAAGCAAGCTAACGTAACAGTTAAGAAAGAAGAAGATAGCATTATCAGGCATATTTTACACTAACACGGCAATTTATCACAAGCAATGAGGATAGTAGCATGGATAATAAAATATTATAAAATTGGTTTTATGGCTATTATTTTATGAAAACGTATTTTTACCACACCAAAGTTAGTAATATTATTTTAGTTATTGCTTAAAACGGTCTTCATTAAGTCGAGGAGGACAATTAAAACATACAGATACATTCCGAGATAAATAGAGTATAAGAACAGTTTACGTTAAGTTTTTCCTTGCGTTTAAAGTTGTGCAGATTTTCTCATGAATTTTTATTTCACCGCCAAGAAGTATTGCATAGTCACATGCACATAAGCTAACATTAGCATTAAAGTTGTACGACGTATGACTTCTTTCGTAAGAAAAAGCTTTAGCTTGTTTAGTTAGATAAGTATGAAATTCAAGAGTTAATTCAAAGTAAGTTCCGGGGGAGAATATTGTTACAAATTAGGTTCCAACAAAACAAATTCCACTCCTAATTTGTAAAAAAAAAACATTTCATTACCTGTCGGCATTTGAACCTTTGTTTAATTATTTTTTGGCATACGTATCTAGTTATTTTGAAAAACAGCCTATTGTACTCGCTCATTAGCATCATTAGGTAAGTGATACTAGCTAATTCTAGGAAACTGGGGGGACGTTGCCGGGAGAACATACATTTGCATTTGTGGAGCATAAAAGGACGGCCTGATGGAGAGAGGAAGGAGTCGAGTGGGAACCACGATCAAGGCGAGACGTGTGTACATTCGGGAATCTATTAGCGACGTTTTATTGAAGTACGACCTTCTGAATTACGTTTGAATATGTTGTGTTTGGTTATATTTGTACCTGTGCTATACGTGTTTGTATAGTTCTAATAATTCGAACGGCAATAATAAATCTATAATAATTCCATCGGCATTTTAATTCGAGTCTCGTTTTGAAAGTCATATACCCATACAAGATAAAAATTTATGTACTTTGTACTCTTCACACACTGTTTCGTAACGTTCACCCATTTATTTAAAGCAACGGCAAACTCATTTGAAAAATTATTACACTTCAGATCCACGATGACTCCATCTGAAATGTAATAAAGCGGTATTAATAAATTTTCAGCTTCTGCCTGAAGCATAAAAAATGTAATATTACGATTATTGCGCTTGTTAAATTAAAGATCTTATTAACCTTGATAATTCATTAGCCTCATCTATCTCAAGTTTAGCCAAAGCAAAGTTGTTATCGATTCATACTTCGCGTTCCGCTTTCTGGATTCCAGGGCATCGTTTCTTTATTGCTTTATTCAAAATTATTATATCCACTTTCAGAGATCTATCTTGTTCCAAAAATATCTACTTTACTTACCTTATCAGGACAGAAACGGGAGTATTATACTTAGAATAATTAATAAATTGGAAGGTAAAGTATTTTCTTTTACTTCTGCGTCCAGGGCTATATTTGCACACGTAACAGATATAAATTTTCGTATTTTTGGGGAAAAAGTATCTCAAATTCATCTCTGATCTTTAAAGATTCTGTAATCCTTAAATAAACGAATTTTGTATAAATGAGTTCATTCAGTTCAGTCTAAGAAAAACTTAAAAATCAAACAAATTTTTAATATGTGCAGCAAAAGCTTTGTACCCTTTTTACGAAAATTGTGTGGACGGAGGAGTATGAAATTTCGGACACTTATAGTTATAGTATAGTATATTTTTAAAAAAATATTCATAAAATATTAAATGAATATTTAAAAAAAAAGTATAGTATATTTTTTAAAAAAATATTCATAAAAAATACATTAAATGAATAAAAAAAAATACACACACTATCATGTATTTGACACACACACGCATATATACTCATTAGGTTTATTGTTGCCTTGGCGAACTTTGTGATTAGAGAAATATAGTATAGAAATACATTAATTTACTATTTTCTCCATTTTGCATGATCTTCACCATTCTGAAACTGACACAGGCACATACATAGTATTATTCCTCACGAGATCAAGCGAGCACTTCTTAGGCTAATACCGTATACTTGGTGAAAGTAGCATGGATAGATATTTTGCTTTCTACATAACGTATACAACAATGAATGTCTGTGTATTCGTTTCCTATATGTTCAAGCAGATAGTGTTGAAATGTGGTACAGTTGTCTATGGCAATTACTTTTTTTTTGTTCGAGTACAACAGACAAAAATGCTCGCCTACCTGATAAAATATAGTTCATCCATGCGGTATGGGATAAAATAAATTTCGAAATTTTTTTGAGGCTAGTACAAGGCATAACGGACATTAGCCGCTTTTTGCTCGTCGGTTACAGCGTAAACTGCAACGAACTACTGCACTGCTACAGGAGTAATGTGTTGTAAAGGATATTTTATGAGTTAAAATGTGGCTACATCCATCGTATAAGGAAGAGCACTTCAATTTATGTGCGTAATTAAGTGGAGTTTGCGTTGGGCCCGCCGCTCGGCACTTTCCAGCGGCAAATGAAATTTACGTACGCCTCCACCTTTCGAACGTATCTTGAGCTTTTGGTTCATATCATAGACGAGAAGATATTTCTCATAGAGTAGCCTATTAAGGGAGATTAGTCCGTCTCTTCAGAAATTGTAACAATGTTTCTTCACGCTTTTCAAATCAATAGGTGAGAAGATATTGTTTGCAAAGTCAATTATGTTGATTTCTCTGACGCATCCAACGACGATGGCCTTTGCTATGATTTCCTGGTAAGGGCACGAGAATGGATCACAACCGAACTTAGTTTTGAAAAGTTGGCTACAAGAGAAGTTAATAACGATGTAGTCATTCTCATTCAATATACTCGTAGTTATTCCCTCTAAGTGTATTCATTCCCTCTCTGTAGAAACAGCGTAGAAACACTTCTAAGGAAAATTAGTTTCCACAAGAAGTGACGTAGTTTTATATCTAAAATACTAAAATTACCCTCATATCAATTAAGCTATTTTTTAAAATTTCAATTGTTTTCGACTTATTTACTCTAAATATGCGTTCACTGGTCGAATATTCTCGAAAAAGCATACGGTAATGAATCTGGATAATATTATTTAGTTAAATATGTATTTAAACCGCTCGCTCTTAAATCTTATAACCATTTCCAAGGATTTTAGTCTCGAAACGTAAGAGAAAAGGGTGCCCGAAGACGCTGACTGTGCTCAATTACATTAATAATCTTTAGTTTGCCAAAAATCTTTATTTCTCTTAACAAACGACTTTATGTATGTGAATAAACAAATTGATTCCATTAATTTGGGTTGCGTAGCCAACTTATCAAAAATAAAATATTTTTTATGTCTTCGGGAAATCTAAAATACATTAATAACGTTTTTATCGTAACAATTAGTTTGATATGAATTCATAAAAATGAAAAATACTTTTGAATTTTCTATTCTAAAGAGTAATTAATTAAAGTTTTGTGTTTTTTTTATCTGTTCCACATTAACACAATTCGATAACCACCATAATGGTTTCCTGTCTGACTTCATACAATATCGTATCCTTTTCTAATCTGATTAGTTAGGCCAAGTCTGTTATTATCAATCCAGTAATATGTATGTGAAACTTCATATCAAAATAAATCGTCGTGTAGGATATCCGTGTAATTTTCGAAATTTTCACAGGCAAGTTTTGATTTTTTTTCTATTGAGGGTTTAGTATCCAACCGCGTTTCCAATTCATTCAAATGATATATTTTAATCACAGTATCGTACTGTTAGCATTATCTACGCAACAACTGGAATATTTGTATTCTTCCCGTTAAGGCAGTCTCTCACTCGCCTGTGATGTAACGTTACAGATCTGAGCATTACATTGGTGGAGGAGTACCGAGCATCCCAGTGCTCCACCTGTAATGTTACAGATTCGAGCATTACATCGGTAAAGGAGGTGAATCAAGCATTACAGTGTGCAACCTGTAATGATACAATTCGTAATATTTTGATACAACTTGTAACACAACGACCGCTTCGTCTGACATTATGGTATCAACTAAATGCCCAAATCATAAATGTTTCGTTGCAGACGAATGCTCGTCAGTCAGGGAGGCAGTATAGTAACGTAATTCTCAAAATCGAATCATAAACGTTAGATTACGAATGCTCACGGTGAAAGAGCACCTTTATGCTGCCTGCATTGAAACGCAGGTAGCGGAGTAGCAGGGAAACTGAGAAATATTAACCAATAGGATGGGCTGTCTGTCCGTTGACGCAGTTTTTATGCAATCATATTGGTTAATATTTCTCCGTTTCTCCACTTTGCAATCTCGCTCCGTTTAAATGGACAGGCAGCCTTACAGTTAAGCTGATTGTTCAGTTTTGTCTTCCAATTTGGATAAATAAACTAAATTGATCCATATAAACATAAACTTAAATCATTCAATGTCGTTCAATAGCGTCGTGTTCATTCATTCTCTGCTTTTGCATTGATTATTTCAATTTAATTGACATATTTAATATCAGCTTTAGAATAGAATAGATAGCACTTTATTGCTCACCAAATATAAAATTACACTAAAATGCACGATTACTATATTATCTTGGTAATACAATAGGTGACCTTAAAGCTTAAAACCATCTCTTCGAGGCAACTGAACATAACTATAAGAATAATATAACTTCTTCTGTGATGTAGGTGGTGCAGATTCTTAGACAGAACCTTATTTAGACATACTTAAACTACATAGTTTATAAATTAAATACACACATTTAATTGGGTTATTTTCAGTTCATTGACAACATGAAAGTGGCTAACGTTTTTTTGAAGTTTCAAAATTTAAATGCAATTTCAGAGAATTTAAAAATTTAAATTATTTTTTAATTTTAGTGGCTTATTAGCGAAGGAAAATGTAAGGCTCATTTTATAATTGATATATTAATACTCTGTTCTGTTTAGTACTAATTTAATATCGATAACTAATATTAACAAGCACTATCAAACAAAAACTAAGTAAAAAAAATATCTAAAAACAAACAAACTAATACATAGTGTAACTTATAAATATAGAATAAAGACTATGTAACAAATCGCTGCCAGGAGGGAGCATGCCCAGTTTTTCTTTTTATTTATCGCCTGTGAACCATGTTATACGTCTTATAATTTGTATAACATGATGCTATCTTCCACGGAAGTGACTATCTTTCGTGTTCTTCAGGTAAATACTATAATGTACCAACTGAGATGTGGTATTTGTTGATTACAGAGGGTCTTTATAAGATCCCTTTTAATAATTGGAGTACTCAAAACAACGTTTAGTTTGCATCCACTTATTTAAACAAAGCCCGCTTTAATTACAGTTGTAGGGGTAGCACAATTAAATGGCGGTAATGCGGTTAATAGGGTCAAGCAGGGTCAAACAAAGGTGCCCCAAGGGCACGGTGGCCCTGTCGGGGCCTAATGCAGGCCTTTTGGCGCACCTCGATGACAAACTAACCATGCTAATGGATTTATGGGCGGAACTGAGACAAAATATAACTGAAACATTGATATGTTTTAAAAATCTATTCTAGAAAATTAATTGCCTTCTTTTGACGATAAAAATGTGCACTTCTAAACATGTGTTTGTACGTTTGTTCCTCGTGAATTTGGGAAAGAATAGATTTTTGCTTGTTTGAACAACCAGGATATTATCCAAAAATCTAAAATTAAAACCCAATATTATACACTCATGTTAAAGATTTGCGATGTTTCAAGAAAATGGTTGTATAATTGCATATAGGTTGTATGTAAGTTTATAAATTCGGTAGTTGACAGTATGAAAAATATAGGCTGATTTTAATATATATTGTAGATTACGATCTAAATATGACAAAAATATTTTTTTTAACTAAAATATTAAATATTAATTGATATTTTTGAGAAATAAAATTGTTATATTGCAGCCATTAGCCACGTGACAATGAACGCCGGTCAGAGCGCGTGACGTCATAGTGTGCAAAACACAAGGAGTTATCAATGACTTCTCAGATAACACTTCAACGAAACAGATGTTTGTTTTGCACACTGTCACGTCATGCGAGACGCCATGACAGCTTGACGCGTTTTTGTGACGAAATGTCAAAACATTTATAAAATTGATAAATTCAATATGTTAATGTTGTTTTTTTTGCTGAAATATTAATATTTTGGCTAAAATAGACCATAAGGCTCAAAATAAACCTGTTTCTCAAAAATTGTCAACTACCAAATTATAGGTATACATAGACAAAGCTAACCAAATCATTAGAGACATGAAAGTAAAGTTTGTTTTATTTTTTTATGTACATGCCTTGTTTACCTAGCATTATACACTTTCGATAACTGGGTAAAATTTTGATATATATATATATATATATATATATATATATATATATATATATATATCTCTCCGAGATCATTTTTATGGTTAAGTTTTTCTAAGGACCACACCACGGACCAAGTAAATATATAATATAGTCTCGACGTGTGTTAGGTTGTGAGCGACGGCAAAAGCCTTTTTAAAAATACTAATTTAGGTGTTTGCTGCTTGAAGAGCAGTGAAAGACTGATTTTTATTCGTATATTTAATATTCATTACAGTTTTGGCTTATCAACTATATGATTACATAAACAATGGTAATATTATATTATAATGAGTCTGATAGGTTGTGAATGGCTTATCACTAAGTGATATGGCGGCTCTTCAGATTATGCCGACATAACTCATGCTCATTAATTTTCAGTTTAAATATACATAAAATATAAACAAACTTCTACAAGTCTCGTACAATAGAACGTTACAAAGGAAAATGCATAAAAATCCAACAGACATGACAAACATTCATTTAATTTGTCGTACGGAGGGTTCTAGTCAACCTGTATAAATATTACAGGAGGGAATATACAGTAGACTGCTATAATGAAGTGAAATATTCATCATTCGCCGTCTCGAGACCGTGGCCACCGACCGAAAACGTACTTCATACGGTGTACACTTATTCTGATAAAAATCTTTTCTACTTTCATCGATATAAGAAAAAATATTAGAAACGCATCAATCAATATCTTTATTTGCAAGAATGTAGTTTATACAATTGTAGATACGTAATACATTCTACTACATAGTGGTGTACAAAATGAGTTAAAATTAAATTAACATAAATATTCTAATTAAAGTTAATGTTTGGTTATATATAAGCAATTAATGTCCAGAGAAAAAATAACAAATAGATCACTAAGATTTTCTTAAGTTTTCGCGACTTGTATACATAATAAAACTACGTTTTAACGGTTTTAAGCGCGGTAATTTATTAAGTTTTGGTTTGTCCGACGTTTCGACCGCTTTTCAGTGGCCGTGGTCACGGACGACAAAGGTGACATTTGTCCAACGAGTATTGTTAAAGTTTTATTTAGCCTACTGCCAACTTGTTCATTTTAATTATTTAGTTTTTATTTTGTTTATGGTTATTATTTCTCTATGGGAGCCTAACCTAATTTACCACCGCTTTACAACATATTGTGGCTTGAAGAGAAGAAGCGGCGCAAGAAACTCTTCAGCAAACATGCCTAGTTCTATTTAAAAAAAAATATAATATTTAAAATGGGTGGAAGGAAAAAATAAAAGAAATTATCAGTCATGTTGATTTGTGTTCCGTTGCACGCAGAAAGAGCTCAGTGTCCTGAGGTCTGGCAGTTGGTTTTTGCTGGGTTTGGGTCTTAATAGTTTTGATAATCGGTTCCAAACAGGTGGTACTTGCCAACCATCTTCTCTATTGAAATTTGGGTGTTTTCTGATTTCAATAGCCTCACGCATCATTCTTGGGTATGAAACGATTCTATTTCGCGAGGATTTGTGGGTTATCGAATCTGATGTAATGGTTGGGTTTATCCAGCGTGTGTTCACTAATTGCAGACTTCGTAGACCTTGTGTGTTTCATGTCAGCAATGTGTTCTTTTACCCGTGTTTTTATACTCCTCTTTGTTTGCGTTAAAAAACGGGCGAAACGTCGGACAAACCAAAACTTAATAAATTACCGCGCTTAAATCCGTTAAATCGTAATTTTATTAGATCACTAAGATTTCCCATATAGATAAATAATGACGAAAAGCACTTTTTTAAGAAACTCATCTACATTACGTTATATTTACAACAATGGCTTTTTGAAGTGATAACTTCTTATGGGAGGGTAAACCGCTTCGTTACGTAACGCGTTACGGTGCCAGTCTTTCTGGCTTTCCTCTCTCTCACGCATACGGCAGCGGTAGGCAGGCTCGTCCTCTCTCACTCTAACCCGCAGCGCCAGCCGTATTTCAGTAATTAGATTCAATAATAATACTAATAATGTACATACACAAAATTCTAATGTACATATTCAAGAATTGTAACTAAGAATAAAATATATTTCATAATCAATAAAGGATTTTATTAATAACTTTAAGATAACTTAACTGGCCTTAAGATAACTTAACTATAAGATGTTTAATATAATATATATTAATAATA
Organism: Dendrolimus pini; assembly: GCA_949752895.1. Lineage (NCBI taxonomy): Eukaryota > Metazoa > Arthropoda > Insecta > Lepidoptera > Lasiocampidae > Dendrolimus > Dendrolimus pini. Next base: position 18,225,005 of record OX457132.1, on the reverse strand, counting down.
ACAGCGTTAGAAATAAGTTATTTTATACTTTTTAGTTATTGAAGTCGGTTTTTTTAAACGAAGTTTTTTTATTTTATTAAATTGCGCATCTGGCAAACTGGCAGACGGCCCACGAAATGTAAGATGGTTGCTGTTTGTAAGGCTTTGGAAGGTGGAACAGAAAAGTCAGAGTAGTACACACGAGTGGCACTGTGCGCGTCGGACTTGTGCATCGTGAGTTGCCACCATTATGAGTCGCTCATCTACTAACATTGCATCGATACGAAGCAATACGCTTACATTTCAATTAAATATTTTTGTGTAAAATCTATATAATTAAGTATATATTTCTCAAAATCTTAAGAATATATAAAAAAACTTTTTATTTTCCATTAAATAGTCATCGAGAAATAATACTTTTAACAATGTGAGACTTTTATTTTCACAAGTAGGTATATCATTCCTTATAGTTTTGTAATTGATAGCACGTACGAAAGAAAGAAAGAAAAAGAACCATTGTTGTAAATTAATTTTTCTATATATAATACATACAACGTGTTTATTGTATGTTTTTTGTCTATGTAAGTATATATTTTTATAACTATATTATATGTATTATAATTATTTTATTATAATCTTATATATAAAATTCTCGTGTCACAATGTTCGTTCCCTACTCCTCCGAAACGGCTTGACCGATTCTCATGAAATTTTTTATGCATATTCAGTAAGTCTGAGAATCGGCTACTATCTATTTTCTATCCCCCTAAATGTAAAGGGTAGTCAACCCTTAATTTTTTTATTATTATTTTATGATACAGTATTAAAAATACATACAACCCTAAATTTTCAACCCTCTACGATCAACCCCTATTTTTTAATAGGGATATTAGTATTTTTATAATTTTCTACTGGCATGATTTAGATTTTAATTTGAACCAGGTAGATGGCGCTGCAATCGGGTACCAGAATTTAGGTGTTCTTTTTGTTGTTGTATGTGTTGAAGTTTGTCCCGGAATGGTTTAAATAAACGATTGGAACCAGTAGGTGGCGCCGCGATACTCCTCCTAAACGCTAGGCCTGATTTTGATGAATTTTTTTGTTTGTTTAAGTGGATTTGAGAATAATTTAGATTAACATTTGGTCCCGGTAGATGACGCTAGAAACGGGTTCTAGATTTTTATTTTTTAAAGGCAGGACAGCGTCTGCCGGGTACAGCTAGTATTAATGTATATTTCAACTGCACGCCAACGCTATATGTATGCAATTAGATCTTCTCCATCCAAAGATTGCTTGGAAGAGATTGCTTTTAGCATTAAGGCCGCCCATTGTACTACCTTTTAGTAAGTAAGTTTATTGTGTATTTTTTCTATGTAATGTTGGTGTACAATAAAGTATTGTATTGTATTGTACGTATTATATAAAATAAAATAACTAGACATCTACACAACTAGATATGTACACAAAAGTAAAATATTATTATTTTTATCAAAATAAACACGACTCGAATTCACGTTGTGATAAGTTGATAAGTCTGGATATCAGAATAAGGACGCAGTAGTCTCGCGTCGTTGAATTTTTGAGGGCCCCGTGTGAGACTCGCGCATATTTTGGATAAAAATCTGTGGTGGTGTCGTGAGAAAAAAGAAAATGAGCTTATAGCGAATCATACGACAAAAGAAAAAAGTGACACGTTTTTATGTGAGGTGGCTCGCGGTTAAATTCTAGAACGTTCCAGAATCCAAATTAATTCCATATTTACACCAATATATCATATTATATTTTATATACTAATAAAATTAAAGAGTTTCGGTCTTATCTTTAGAGAGATAGCGTAATTTTGAATGCTTCTTTGACCTTAAAGAAGCGTTCAAACTTAACTCTAACTTACTATGGATAGCACTGTTTGTCGGTAATTTCAATGTAAATGCCAGTCTAAGTGAAAACTGTTATACGATCTCTATCGTCTAATCATAAGTGATTACGTTAGAATTTTTGTTTCGAATAAATAGTCTTTGAAACGGCATAACAGATTTAATTACAAATTTACATATTAGAGCAGCAATTTTATTTTAAAAATCCGTGTATATTTTATTTACATATCATTTAAAAACATTTACTTGTTTGTAATTCCCGCGAACAACTTTTTTACTACCTACTATTCCTCTATCTGTTTCTTCATATTTCTTCTTTGCTGAATAAATACCCCCTCTTTTCTTTTATCTACTACTAATCGTTTGGGGTAAGCACATTCGTTTTTACCTTCATACCCCACTATTCTAGAACATGTTATCTGTCACACTAGAAATCACTACGTCACCCTTCCCACATTTCATCCATTTGCTTAGTCTACTTCTACATACATTTCATTTTAGTATAATTATATCATCTGGCATACTAGAAATCATCATGTCAACCTTCTTGAATTTCATCCATTATAACTTACCTCATATCCATCATTTTTTTTTCATCACATGTCCATACCAACATAACCTACTTCCTCTTATATACTCAATTAGACTATTGTTAGAATTGTTATTTAGTTAGAAGTTTGGTTAAATCAATTTGAATTTGAATTTATTTCCTTGTCATTATTTTTATTATTTAAGATTTTGTTAATACTATTATTTGCATATTAAGACAAGAAATACCTTAATAAATAAAACTATACCTTATAAAAAAAAATTGGTCGTATACCACTGTCACTTGTTGGGTATATTCCTAAAAGGCTTTACTCCCTCGGATAGCTATACTAATTTGTTGAGTAAAATAAGGACCAGCCTTTTTATCACATGCGACGTGTTAGAAGAAATTCCCAGAATGTAACTTCTATTTCTTAGCGAACTCATGTGACTTTTTAATCTCTTACTGTCTCGTTTCGTCAACGAACTACACGCTCGTCTCGTCTGTTGGAATAGTAATTGTTTCACGTACAAACACTTTAATTTTTTTATTAAATCCAGCCAGACTTCATTAAGTATATACGTTTATAAGAGTACTTTTATGTAGATATTTTACTTTATTAGTTAATCTGTTTGTTTTTCATCAGTAATGTTACTTTTAATATAATCAGTTGTTTCTCTTAGTATTTCTACGAGATTATTACACTCCAAAAGAGATTTAAAAGTAGTTTAATAATAAATAGGTATATTATAAGTTTATCACAATTTGAAAATTATTTCATTTAATTATAATAACTATCAAACGCTTATCATTTTTGGTAATAATATTTTAAAATATTATTTTTGTTTTTTTATTATTGTCCCTTTTCTCATAGAAATGTTAATATCACATTTTACAAAATAAAAAGTTACCTGTGTAAAGTGATCGAAACTTCATAGTATTGTTACGACCAACAAAGACCAATTCACACCTGCAGTTTATTACCTTTCCGCGTTTGGACTTCTTTTGTTTACTTTGTGTTTAAATTTTGTTATTAGAAAAACAGCCCATTGTGTATTGTAATCTTTATGATAGTCATTAGCCAGGTGTGATTCTTGGAAATTAAGTCCACGCGGTCGAGTATTGTGTCGAGACATATTGTATTTGTACAGTATAAAGTAATGCCCCAACGGAGGAGTGAAACAGTCAAGCGATAACCACAAGCGTGGCAAGACGTGTGTACATTCGATAATCTATGTAGTGACGGACTTTGCGCGTGTTATTGAATCATTATATTATCATCTTTGTGGATTACGTTTGTACTGGTTGTGTTCAGTTATATTTGTACCTGTGTTATACGTGTTTGTATAGTTCTAATAAATTCTATAGTAATTCCAACGGCATTTTAACTCGAGTCCTACAACTCGTAAAAGTATGTAAGTGAGTGTAACATAATATTTAATTCGGGTAGTCCTCAATATTATAAATAAGCAAAATTAATACATCAGAAACAAACAAATATCACATTTATATATACCTAAATATAAATGAATAATTGGTTTTGTTTCATGTAATAAATATTTGAAACAACTAAAACATAATGAACAGTCTGGTACACTTAGGATGTTTCCTCTTACTATCTATACACCTTACATTAAACGGTTTATTAGCAAATCACAATAATGTTGATACCTAGCCGATGTCGTTTACCCACTTCTCCGTTTTTATTGCGTCAATTTGAGGATACGAGCTCGTAAAGTTAATTAACTGCGAACGGAACACCTCCCGAAATTGAACGGATTATATGTGTTGTTTCAACACCGGGATTATTGCCGGTTGATTGTATCATAAAAGTTTTGTAGGGTTTTAATAACTTTACAATAAAGGCGACCCTGGAAGAATAAGTAAATATGATATTGAGCTCTTGTCAAAATCTGAAAAGTAAAATTACATCAAATCAAACATAAGATAATGTTACGAGTTGGAGGACTCGAACTAAAATGCCGTTATAATTACTATAGAATTTATTAGAACTATACAAACACGTATAACACAGGTATAAATATAATAACACGCAAAGTCCGTCACTAAATAGATTACCGAATGTAGTACACACGCTTTGCTTCGCTTGTGCTTATCGCTCGACTGCTGATCTCTCCATTGGGGCAGTGATTTATACTGCACAAATACAATATGTCTCTCGGCCGGGTGGACTGAATTTCTTAGAATTACACCTGGATAATGACTACCATAAAGGATCACAATACACAATGGGCTGTTGTTCTAATTACAATTTTTAAACACAAAGTAAACAAAAGAAGTCTAAATGCAGAAAAGGTAATAAAATGCAAGTGTGAAGTGAGTGTGAGTTGTCTTTTGTCGGCATTTAACAATAATAAGATAAAATCAAAGAAAGAAAAAATGTTGAACAAAATTAAATGTTAATTAATCTAAACGTAGCTCTAAATTGGGCCTAGCTTAGCAAATATTGATAACAATTACACACAGTAGCTGCAAAAAGAAATATGTGAATCTTTTTGAAGTCATTTTATGTGTATAAAACGGTGCAAGATGCTCGCTCTTTAAGATGAGCAACGATATAAGCGCTTTTGGTACCGCTTGCTCAATTAATTGAAATATAGCGGATTATATACCAAATAAAATAATTGTTTATATAGTATATTATATGATATATATAGTAGACATAGTCATTATTAAAATTGAGATTTACCTGACACGGAAGAAGAAAAAGTATGAAGCACGTTTCACTAAAAAGAGCTTAATAGCAATAACGTAATCGAAATATAGTTCTTTATACATAAATATTTAGGTTTTGTATGTTTGTTTGTGTCCACAAAACTCGAGAAATAGTTCATGAATATATTTACTTTCTTATCTTCTTACCAATAATACCAGACCGAGCTATAGCGAAGTGTAAACAGGTTTAGCTAATAATAAAGAAGTATATAATTAAATAACTCCATAACATAGTCTTAACTACAAGTCAAGTCATAACTCATAACAGTGAAGCCACCATCGTAACAAGTTCAAGCAAATGACATTGTCTTCTTAAAAAGTATTTTAATTCGATGAAAGAAGTTCCGTGAAGTTGTCCGTCCCGGCCGACGGCAATACGTTGTCGGCCGATTTGCATTTTTATGAAAACGTTTTACGGGACTACGACAGCTTGAGGCTGATTTACACGATACGACTTGCATACTGAAAGATACAAACAGCTCTTGCTTATAGTGGTGCATGCTGGCAGTTCTTGGTGGAGTGCTGGTGCTTTCTTGTAGTAGGTTGCAGAAAATATACCTTGTTGCTTTCAGGCGTCTATTCTCGTAGTAGTTGGGCTTGGATGCTGATCCCTGGATTCAACTAAGTGGTAGTTAAAATCGTATGTTACGACTTTTACTCGTAGCGACTCGATAGCAACTTGATTGCAACTCAACCATAAAGTATTTGTGAGCATTATTTATATAATAAAAGCATAAAGTAGGCCGCAGCGTCAGCAAAACGCTCTACGTTGAACTATAGATCATTGTTGATGTAGCCTAACAGTTGTGATAAATATGTGTTAACAAATATTTTAAACATTTTTTTAAAGCTGTTGCATAGCTTTTATCGGCGGGCTTTGAGCGCGGCGACCGAATCAAGAAATATAAATATCCGTAACCAAAATAAAATCTAACACCGCCCACTCCGCCTACCATGTAACTCGGCCGAGCGTTCGCTTAACGTGTATGTATATGGTACGACTGTACGAAGCTCGCACGGATCGAGATGAGCGGCTCCGAAATCGGGCGAATACGTAAGCAGCTGTTTGTGGGAAAGTATATAGGTGTATAGGTATCTATCATATCTTTATAATGCCGCACTCACCGCATGTGCGCCCCGTAAGTATACATGTAGGTACATATATATATATATATATATATATATATATATATAGGTGATTTGTTTTTTTATCGGTCACCACGCTTAAAAAGTGTAACTTGAATTAATATCAAAGAAAAAAAAATACTGCATAAATAAAAAATAAAAAAAATAATTATAATTGCATAAGTTGATAAAAAATGCTATGCAACAGCTTTACCACGGCAGTCTCCGAGTGCCACACGTCATTTTACCTTGCTTATTAAGACCATATAGATAGTATCGCATTGCAACGCATAGCAGGTCCTAAGGACAACGTGGCTAGAAATTTCTCATTAACAAAGCTAACTGACATTATATTCAGATAGATAACACTCTTTGCTCAGCAAAATAATAAAAACAATTGCAATATTTTAATCCGTGCAGGAACGGAGATAGTATACAATTTCCTGCGGCCGGGCGGCCAGGCGTAAGAAGCGATATAACAACCGACAGCCAGGTGGCAGGGTATTTGCCCGTCTGGTTGGCTACCACTCCTGGTCAAGGGTATACTACCATAACAGTGAGTTGTGTTCCGGCATTAGTGGCCAGGTTTCAGTATCCCTTACGAGAGCAGCAGCGCATTTATAGCACCTTTGGCGTTGCAAGTGCCCATAGGCGATGGTAGACACTTTTCATTAGGTGGGCCATCTGCTTGTCTTCTGAACTCATGCAACAAAAAAACGACAGAAAAATAGGCGGCTTTATCATTTAGAGCGATCTCTTCCAAGCAACCTAACTTATAGGATATTCTAAGGTAATTTGGTAACGTAGGTGGTGCATAAATTCAGATGTCCCTAGATTTCTAAATACTAAATTTTAAGATGCCAAGACTCACAAAAAATCCTATTATTTATCTTTTATTGTTGTTAACTATATACACTTTGGTTACCAAAGGTCATCATTAGTTATTAGCAAAACAACGTAGGATGAAGAATGTAATCATAAATGTGATATTGTTACGAATGTAACGGGACTCGAATTAAAATGCTGTTAGAATTACTATAGACTTTATTAGAACTATAAAAGCACGTATAACACAGGTACAAATATAACCGAACACAACAAATCCAAACGTAATGCAGAAGGTCGTATTTCAATAAAACGCGCAAAGTCCGTCGCTAATAGATTCCTGAATGTACACACGTCTCGCCTTGATCGTGGTTCTCGCTCGACTCCTTCCTCTCTCTATCAGGCCGTCCTTTTATGCTCCACAAATGCAAATGCAAATGTATGTTCACCCGGCAACGTCGCCACAGTTTCCTGGTATTAGCTTGTAACACCTGGCTAATGATGCTAATGAGCGAGTACAATAGGACAATGTGCTGTTCTCCACAATAACTTAGAACCGTATGCCAATAAATAAGTGAACAAGAGAAGACGATCATAAAAGTATTACAATTAGTTCAAATGCCGACAGGTAATAAAATGTGCTTCGTGAAATTTGTCTTTGTCGGGGACTAAGTTGTAACAATATTAAAGGATAATGTATTTTTAGTAAAATTAACATTGTGAAGTTCCTGTGAACATGATCAACTGTTCAAATATTAGTATTAAAACTTTTAGTTCGGGTTTTATTTCACCGAAGGCAAAACGTAATGAAACAAAAACATTAGAATACGTTACCATAAAATTGAATCAAAAGCTTTCTTGCATTTATCAGTTTGTTGAACTTAACTCTTTTACTAAATTACAAGCCGGTCTTTCTATCTCCAGATGAAAGTTATTAGTAAAATAAAACACAAAATGAAAGAATTAAAATTAGTTACGTGAATAAAATAGTTTAAATAATTCACTTTTACATTATGTTAAGTTATAAGATACTCTTTTATTTTATTGAATGTTACGCGCTACGCTGAGCTCAGCAGGCAGACGGCCCACCTGATGGAAGGCGGTTATCATCGCCAATGGACAGGTGCAACATCAAAGGTGCTACAAATGCGCTGTTGCTCGAAAAGGACACCGGAACCTGGCCACTTATGCCGAAACACTACTCAAGGTTGTTATGGCGGCATACTCTAGACCAGGGGTAGTAGCCATAAAGACCGGCAAATACTCTACTACCTGGATGTGGGTTATTTTGTCACCTTTTACGTTAGGTCCGTACGTTTTATCCTTGCAGGAACGGAGAGAGAATACAATTTCCTGCGGCTGCGCTTGTCATAAGAGGCGACAAAACAACCCACAGCCAGGTGGAAGGGCATTTGCCCGTCTGGATGGCTACCACCCCTGGTCTAAAGCATGTCACCATAACAACCTTGATATGTGTTCCGGCATTAGTGACCAGGTTCCAGTCTTCCTTAAGAGAGCAGCAGCGCATTTGTAGCACCTTTGGTGTTGCAAATGTCCATAGGCGATGGTAACCGCTTTCCATCAAGTGGGCCGTCGGCCTATCTGCTTACCTCCTGCAAAAAAAAAGGCCGGCCGTCCGCAGGAAATTGTATTCTTTTTCCGTTCCTACACGGATAAAGATAAGGTACGTTTTAAGGATCTTTTCTCTAAATAAGAATGTAATTAAGGCGGTGGAATAAGTAAAAGAGGATAAAACGTAGAACGATTGCGCCTCTCTTTTTCATAAGAAAAAAAAGTTTAATAATAAGCTACCTTTATGGTATATTTTTACTAGGACGTGCTCGCGACTACATCCACGTTTGACTTGAAATTCTCGGCATAAAAAGTAGCGGAGGTTTTAAATCTAACAATTGGCTGCCAATCAGTAAAAACCATATCGGAATCGGTCCAGTAGTTTTTACGTGAACCCCGAACAATCAGACTAACAGACAAGAAATCTAAAAAATAATTGCATGTTATCCATTGTTTATAAAATATATCAGTTATTTTTTAAATAGCTTAAATGTACAGACAGGGCATATTTAGACTTTTAAAATATGGTTACGAGTGTGGGACTCGAATTAAAATGCCGTTGGAATTACTATAGAATTAATTAGAACTATGTAAACATGTATAACACAGGTACAAATATAACTGGACACAACCAGTACGAAATGAACGATTCAATAACACGCGCAAAGTCCGTCACTATATACTATATTTTATATCCGTAGCTTATCAATGTACACGTCTTGCTCGTATCTTAATCGTCGCTTGACAGCCTCACCCCTCCGTTCGGGCATGATTTTATACTAACCTATACCATACAACAATCAACCGCGTGGACTGAAGTTTCCGAGAAACCGTAATCTGCACACCTGTGGCCATAAACAAGTATAATAATAGGCTATTGTCTAATTGCACATTTTTTACACAAAGTAAACAAAAGAAGCCCAAATGCGGAAAAGGTAATAAACCATGTGTGCATTTACTTTGTCTGCATAAATCGGCAGTCAAACATACACATTGTGTCACTAAGTTAAACAAGTCTCGGTTGTGTTATGGGTAATATACAACGGACCACTCTGGGGCCAATTCCAAACACTCAGACCAGTGTGAATAACGGGAAGCGTGTTTTTGAAATTTAGCATGCTAGAAATAGAACGCGGAGATTCAGAGTTATAATGCAAAAGCTTAGTCCACCCAATTATAGAAGCCGCTTTGATTTCAATGTAACCTTCAAAAACAGGTTTCTGTAATAACCGCTTAAAAATTTTCAAGATTAATAACAATTCGTTTAGACAATCTTTAGGTGTGAATTGACCCAAATCCAGTGTAGTGAGAGTAGGAACGTTCACATAAAATGTTAAACATCTGGACGTCGGACCGGCTTCTAGGACATCCGCTATTCATTCCTCTCCTTTGCTGGGCCGTGTTTTTTCATGTTTTACATTTTCGTCGGCGATCCCATTCGTTTCTCCTCCTGATGAGTTTTGTCGCGTACATTCACATTTCCTTGCTGAATGTGTGAGGATTTTGTGTTATGTGCCTTGATATTAGAAATTGAATGAATGAAAACACTTCTAACGGATTTGTATTGCTGAAAAACTTTATTTTTCCCTTAAATAAGTGAGAGAATTCATCACTTGTGGGATCCTTTGTACACTACTACAGTCATAGTAACTAATAGTAGCTACTGCTAGTCACTATAATTGTAGTGTTTAGGGAGATTTTCAAAGTTACGGTACTACTTACTTATACTTGGCAAGTGTTCAAGTCAATACTCTTCTTCCATAGTTGTAAGTATTACTTTTTTTACCAGGTGGTAGGGTATGTGCCCGACTGGATAGCTACCACCCCTGGTCTAGAGCATGCAGCCATAACATCCTTGAGTGGTGTTCCGGCATTAGTGGCCACGTTCCAGTCTCCCTTAAGAGAGCAGCGCATTTGTAGCACCTTTAGTGTTGCAAATGTCCATAGGGGATGGTAACCGCTTTCCATCAAGTGGGCCGTCTGCTGTCCGCTGAACTCCTGCAATAAATAAAACAATAATTAACAGATAACTGTTAATATATGTCTGATATACTTAAAATTTATGTTAATTCTTTTTAGGGACACAGTTTGTCAGAATTTGTTAGCTCACCAGTATTTCGCTTTGTATGTACGAGTAGGTGCGGCTCTGCCCGCAAGCACCCTTTAGTCGTGAATAAACGGTAGTACCCACTGTACAGATGTTTCGTGGTTTCCTTTCTTGTACGTAATTCGATACCGTATCCAGCCACTCGCCACCACCTCATCATTTAAAACCGTTGTCACCCTGACGTGAAGGTAAGGTAAGGTTAAGAAGGTACGTAAAGTATCAGCTGACATGATGAAGCTGATGTGGCGATCACACCTGCCAACCACTGTACGGTTTTAGATCATAAGTTGGTGGCACGCGGCTGGAGATGGTATTAAATTACGTGAAGGAAAGGAAACCACGAAACAGCTGTACAGTACTGGCGTTTATTCAAGACCGAAGTGAGCTTTGCTGGAGCAGCCGCACGTACATGCGAAACGTAATACTGCTGAGCTAAACAATTCAGACAAACTTTGTCCTTACATCTTAATAACAATTTACAAGCATAAGTTATGAACAGTCACTTGTACAAAACTTTCCTTAGAACTTTTTCCAATGTCTGGAAAACTCCGCTGTAGTGCAGTTTTCTAGTATTTGTAAAATTATGAACAAGTAAAAGTTTACAAACAGTTTTAAAAGAAATTTTTACTTTAATAGTAGTCGAGTAGATATCCCCGGAACTTAAGCAATTAGTGAGTTCAAGTCAGACAGCAATTAACGAGAATGGTATTTGAAAGCAAGTAAAGGTGGGAATAATTCAACCAATAACAGGGTGGAAAAGGGAAACGGGAAGTCCTCTTGTAAAATTCTTCATTAACTGCTAATGACTGAAATATATCAATGTTATATATAACTGCACCGATAATTACGTTATAATAATAATTTAATACAAGAATGTATTAGGCCTAATATGCACTAGACGGCTAACCGCAGTCTAATTAGCCGTTCTGTTGAGCGTCTGGCTCTCTCTGTGGACGTCTAATTGCAACTGTAACACGCAATTTAGCCTCTAGTAGGGCTTGAAACGTTATCAATTACCTTTAAAAATATAGATAATTACCGGTACTTTCGAAAAAGATAGATAGATAGATACTGTCATACCGGTATTCACCGTTACTTGGTAACTTTTATGATTTTGAATTTTTCTGATGATGCATTCTTTTGTATAACTTTTATGATGATGAAATCGTATGTATAACGTTATATTTACACGCTTTTTATTAGCTTCACTTGTATGTCAGTCAGTATGTCAGTATGTCAGTAACCGACCCCTTTGAGCTCGATTTTGTCCTACTTTGAACGATCAGATTTAATTCATACTTTGCACACCTGTCAAAGGTCGATGACAATGCAATAATATAGTATCATGGAGCTAATCTGATGATGGAGTGGGAAGGTGGCCATAGGAACTCCTGTACTAAACAAGATAGACCCTTCGTGTTTGGGCCCGTATGTTTATATCGCGTGACAATGCAATAATATGGTACCATGGAGCTGATCTGATGATGGAGACGGAAGGTGGCCATAGGAACTCCTGTACTAAACAAGATAGACCCTTCGTGTTTGGGCCCGTATGTTTATATCGCGTGACAATGCAATAATATGGTACCATGGAGCTGATCTGATGATGGAGTCGGAAGGTGGCCATAGGAACTCCTGTACTAAACAAGATAGACCCTTCGTGTTTGGGCCCGTATGTTTATATCGCGTGACAATGCAATAATATGGTACCATGGAGCTGATCTGATGATGGAGTCGGAAGGTGGCCATAGGAACTCCTGTACTAAACAAGATAGACCCTTCGTGTTTAGGCCCGTATGTTTATATCGCGTGACAATGCAATAATATGGTACCATGGAGCTGATCTGATGATGGAGTCGGAAGGTGGCCATAGGAACTCCTGTACTAAACAAGATAGACCCTTCGTGTTTGGGCCCGTATGTTTATATCGCGTGACAATGCAATAATATGGTACCATGGACCTGATCTGATGATGGAGTCGGAAGGTGGCCATAGGAACTCCTGTACTAAACAAGATAGACCCTTCGTGTTTGGGCTCGTATGTTTATATCGCGTCAAAATGCAATAATATGGTACAATGGAGCTGATCTGATGATGGAGTCGGAAGGTGACCATAGGAACTCCTGTACTAAACAAGATAGACCCTTCGTGTTTGGGCTCGTATGTTTATATCGCGTGACAATGCAATAATATGGTACCATGGAGCTGATCTGATGATGGAGTCGGAAGGTGGCCATAGGAACTCCTGTACTAAACAAGATAGACCCGTCGTGTTTGGGCTCGTTTTACTTGTCTTGGCTAGCACTCTGCTGCTACATGATATGCAGGATCTCAAAAGCTTGTATTTAAAAACATTTAAACAAAAATCAACTAAAAAATGAAAAATAAATAATGGTTTAAAAAAACTAAAAAAAACACGCTTTTATAAAAAATCCAACTAAAAAAACAAAAAATAAAATTTAATATAATATAAAAAAGCGTGGGGTGTATTCAAAGCGCTTTTTAAGATATTATATTATTAATTGAATACACCCTACGCTTTTTTATATTATATTAAATTTTATTTTTTGTTTTTTTAGTTGGATTTTTTATAAAAGCGTGTTTTTTTTAGTTTTTTTAAACTATTATTTATTTTATCAGTAATTTTTATGATATTTCAAGCGACGTTGTCATTTTTAAGAATTGGCTTTATTACCTACGACTGAATGTTACCGAAACAATCGACAAACACAACTCTAAATATTACGCGCGACAATCTTTGTAAGTAAAAGAGAGTGACGATGGTAATAAAACATAGTTATAACGGTAAAATTACCGACAAAAAACAGTGTATTATGTTATATTTTTAACCGGTGAAATGAAATAACTACCGTTATTTCTCGTTTTATAACGATATTTATTTTTTACCGTTATCTGAAATTAGCGTAAATAACGATACCAAATTTTTATCGATATTTCAAGCCTTGGTCTCTAAGCTGCACACTGAATCGTATAGAGCGTAAATAATAGTTTGGTAAACCAGTACGCGATGGGGACACAGCTCTTCAACAGACTGAGCTAATGCTACGGCGACCGCCGCGTACTCCGTGTAAAAATTAGTTGTACATTAATTCTTCTTATTTGCGGCAAATTGTACGGCTGAGGTGACTACGGCTAGCCGTATAGTGCGTAACAGCCTTTAATTGAAATGAACTTTTCAGGTACACCAGATCAGATACAGAATAATAACTTGTTATACACGTGTGCATACAGAACAAACAACAACAATATATAAATAAATGAAATTCAGGTGGCCACTAAGCTGATACGACCCAATGCGTAATTGTTTAAAATTATCATTTTTTATAATATTTTAGTGCAATTTCAATCCAAATATTCTTAAACAAAGAAAACACTCTACTAACTATACAAACTTAGTACAAATACACTTAACATATAAAACGACCATCCATTTCCGTTTATTCGCATTACAACACGCGCCGTCTCACCAACTCATTATCTCTGTCGATTCCTTGAAAAAAAAAACTAACCACAAGTGTGAACAAATATGGCCTGTATAAGGTTCCGAATACTTAAAATTTAAAAGTACAATAAAGGTAACATATTTTTTGTTAACCAAACGAGAAAAATTATCACTATACATATTAAAATGATGCTAAACCGTTTTTAATCGGCATTTCAGCAGCCAAGCGGCATTTAAGCCTAGTCTTTCAACTGTGACTCAGTGTCCCGGTGCATTTTTGAAGTGATAACTCCTTATGGGAGGGTTAACCACTTCATTACGTAACGCGTTACGGCGCCAATCTGTCTGACTTCTCTTTCTCTCACGTTAGATAGGTTTAAGTTTTTTACTTCTGCATGTTACTTTTAATAAATAAGTTAATCGTGAAAACTTGTCATTGGGTTTCTCTTGTTAACTGAAGTTATTTATTCAAATGCCTTTAGTTTTAGGTTTTCCATAAATAAATAATTCCCATTAAAAATCACATAATAATCTTGCGAGTGCTTTTTGAAAACTGGTTAAAAATGTATCAAGATTTTTTTAAATAAATTTCTTTAAAGTACTGTATTTAATTTTAACATTATTAATAAATAAGAATTAATAAGAAAAGTGATATGAAAAATATAAAATACTTGTGCACCAAAACAGTCGTACACATCCTGCCAGAATGTCGGGTGATAACAAGTAAAGAACGAAGTACCTTATGATAAGTAATATAATCTTCAGGAGGTCTTCAGCATCGTCAAGACGATGAAGATAATTCTTAGAAGTGCTGGGCTGGTTAGAGCCTCTCTTCTACCTTCGCATACAAAATAGACACACTAGACGTCTAGCTGAGGAATCCGGTCGGAAAAAGAAGAAAGTATAGTGGATCACTTAAAAAGCCAACAATAGATGTTCCTAAAAACATTAAAGAATTTGGAAATTTCAGACACACACAAAGAATATATCGAGGGCTTCATAACAAATGGGCGTACAGACAAAAGTGCAGTTTAACACAAGGGACAAAATTGTGAATAAAACAAAACTAGTTGATTGTATAAGGCTGAAATTCGGAATACCTTATTTTTACACGCTTTTTATTAGCTTCACTTGTATGTCAGTATGTCAGTATGTCAGTATGTCAGTAACTCTCCGTAGGTAATTTGTGCGCCTGCGGCCTTCCTTGGTACTGGTAGCCGTTTCTCAGGCTCCCTCTCTGAAATCGAACTCTGATTCCCCGTATTTATAATATTTATAAATAATTATTTTAATCATGCTTTTATAAATAAACCAAACTAAAAAGTAAAAAATAAATAATAGTTTTAAAAAACTAAAAACACGCTTTTTATAGAAAACCGAACTAAAAAATAGAAAATAAATTTTAATAAATTTAAATTAAGAATAGTGTTAAAAAATTCAATAAATATAAATTAATAATAGTGTGAATAAAAAAAATGTATTTTATTTTAAAAAAAGCGTGGGGTGCTTTTTAAGATATTATCAAAATGATAATCACTTTACTCATATCTGTCAATAAAATATTTATAACTATTGACACCATGCACCCCACGCTTTTTTTAAAATAAAATACATTTTTTTTATTCACACTATTATTATGTACACTTGAAGAAAGACTTTCTAAACTGTAACATGCATAGTTCATAAACAACAAAGGCATTTTTGCGTATACGCCTGTATGTTATGAAGATCTCGATGTATACATTCCTAACAATGAATGTTAGGCCTAGGCCTACTAGGCAATACGAAGTCTCAGTCGGAATATCTTCCCTTTAAGGTGGAACATTTCATCTCGCGCTTTAACACTTAGGGGTCACCAAGTACATTCTCCGAAAAAAGCAAGAATTAACAAAACAAATGTTTTTGCGTATGAAATCACCAGGACACTAACTAGAGTGAACAAATTGAATCAATCAGCTTATTCATTTGATTTGCTATTACTGAGTTCAGTCTACGTAACCCTAAAAGGCTTTCAGTCAACACACACGACGTAGAGGCCTCTCAAAAATTCATCGCCAGTCTGCGAGCCTTGAATGGGTTTCGGTACAGACCGCTTTCCGACTTCGCTTTACCCGTAATCTACTTAATAAGTAATCCTGGAGGGTTCTCAGCCGTACTTGTGAGACGGTGAGACTAAGACCCTGTTTCGGGGTTCAGGCCTTTCTATGCAGGTATGTAGTTAGTTTTGAAGATGCTTTGTGAAGTTCGTAGTGGAACATTCGAATGGAAATATATAATAGATTATTTTATATTAGCTATGTTTTGATACACTTTAATATAAGGTATTTTTAATGTACGCCTTAATATTGAATCTAGTTATGTAAAAAATCTTAATCTAGTTTTTAGATCTAATTTTTAATTAATCATCTGTACTAATATTAAGTTTGTTGTTTGTAGGGAGTTATCTCTTGAACTACTGAACTGCTTTTGAGAATTTTTCACTAGCAGAAAGCTACAAAATTCTTGAGTGACGTGGCTATATTTCATTGTGATTTATAACATATTTTAATCACGGCCAGCGAAGTGGATACGGGTCTGCCAGTGTAGTATAAGCTATTTTTCAACTAAATTATGACCGAATGAATACAAAAGAGAAACAATTGAACTTTTATTATTCATACAATCTTCATTTTTTTAATATTTTGTACCTACTTGTTAATATTTTGTAGTGTTTTATTCTTCTAATAAGTATTATGTATAGATAAAAAACTAAGACGTTAACATAACAACATTCACAGTAAAAATAATGTATGGTAACTATAACCAATCATATCAGGATGAATTTTTCAAGTAGGCCTAATCTGGAATCAGTAGATTTTTGAAAATCAATTATCCTGGTCGGGAATCAAATGGACTGACTTTGAAAGAAAATTACAACTTTACTACCAATTCATAGTGTACCTGTAAGAATTGATGTCTGTGAAGAAAAATGTCAAACCAATCTAAGGGAAATTTGTTACTAGTAGCGCTATCTACTCAGTATGTATTAGTGGCTCCATCTATTATTACATATTTAGACTTGTATTTGTTGTATGAATATTTGATAAAATTGTATAATAATGAAAATAATGAAGGTACTTTTGTATTACAATACTATAAATACTATGCGCTGTGTATCGGGTATTCGTTCAGAATTCAAATAACAATTCTCAAAGTTCTACGTGTTTCGTTATGTAAATCCCACACTAACAATAGATGTTGGTATTTTAAAACAAATTTTCATCGTGAGCTGTGCTCTAATTTCATTTTGTACCTATAAAAATGTATTTTTCATTTATAAGAACCCCTTTTTGTAGGATCGCCATAATCCGCGTTGCAAGGGCCGTCTTTGCCCCTCACCTAAGGGCCCTAGCAGTTGGATTGCGGTACGTTTCGCTTCTAAGATAAGGCTGTTGTGTGTAACCGAGTCGTTAAGCTTTTATGTACGCTTATAAAATATTATTATGAGATTTTAAATACGTTTTCTCGAATTGTTGGTTGTTTTATTAGAATTACAGATGGATTTAGAATATAGTTATATTTTGTTAGGTGCGATGGGTATATAGTATATAGAAATAATTTAAAATAAGTAATATAATTTAATTCAAATCCATCCATATATGTAATTATGTGAAATAAAGTTTATACAGATAATATTTAGTCGAAATTGGAAAGATGATGTTTGCTGTTCAGTTTTATTTTAATATGGTAATGTAATAGTTTTAGAAATCTGTTTTTAAGGAACGATTGCGTGTTTTTGTGGAAATATAAATATAATGGTTCGAGGTTTTACAGTGCGTTTAAAAATGTGAAAAAATTAAAGGGACTCTATAGTAGTAGTAATAGTAGTACGACATAATAAGGGCAATTTTTTATCTGTATATCTGTCTGAATAGAGTATCACGTGAATACTACTGAACTAGAAAATGACAGTTTCCTTGGGATAGACGAAAAAAGTGAGACGTAGGTTATACCTTTGTAATACGCGCAACAATTCAGAAGGGTTTATGGGAGGTAATAAAAGAACAGCTGGCCAGTATACTTATAATCAGAGAACCTTAAATACATTTCATACATTAACTCTGACTCTACACAAACATTTTTAGACCACCTCGCCATCCCTTCAACAATTTTACATGAAACTTAGCAAATTGGCACAACTGATAGCGGATTGAAGTCATTGATAAATCATTTTAATTAAAAGATTTATCGATTTTAATTAAAGGATTTTAATATGACAAGAATTTAATACATTGTTGTTTGGAAATCTTAAATAATATTTTTTATAAGATATTATCTATCGCGTCTGCCAACATGAAAATAATATGTAGTGAATACCGTCCATATACAATTGAAAGATTTTGTAATCATAATCTACACAATTACCACATTATTTATAAGAGATAAATATTGTGACATAAAATTATGGTTAATTATAGAGAACTAATCTAAACAAAACGCTTTAATGACAGAATAAAAAAAGTATAACATTATTATTCAATTAAGGAAATGGCCGATTCTGTATCATTCAGAAATAGGAGGGTACATTACAAAATTAATTATTAACCAAAAAAAACATGACAAGAACAACTATGTAACTAAATAAATGTAAAACATTCTCCTAAGTGTATTTAATATAACACAGACACTAAAGTCAAAATTTAAATTACAAAAAGTAACTTATTTTTTTATAAACGGCAGACAAATATACATTTTGGACCTCTGGACTGAAAGTTATGCTTGCGTTATGGGTAATATACATTGGACCATTCTGGGACCGCTCTGACATTCAAACCATAGTAAATAATGGAAAGTTCATTTGTGAAATTTATATTGCTGGGAATCGAACCTGGACCCTCTGCGTTCTGGTAAGCTAGACCAGACAACGTTCAACATTCTCAACTACAAAGCCTGTTAATATACCCCGCTTGTAAGAGTAAGAAGGTATTACAAAAACAATCAAATCTACTAATAGCGTACAATTCTTTGCAACAGCAGGGATTTGTAATATTCTAGCACAAGAGGCGAGAGTACTAAAGTTGCTTTATGAATCAGTATAAATCTTGATGTTGCTTGCCGTTTCAATACTTTTTACAATGTAAAATCTATATCGCCTTACTAAGTAATTAACAGGCAAACTTTATAGGCGGCGAACTGAACAACTCAGTTTTACACGAGAAATTAACGATTGGATCGTGATATCGCTGTTTCGAGTTTTATTCCGTTACACTTTATGCTCAGTAAAGTTTCAATGTTTCAATGTTTACCTAATGTTATTATTATATTATAATAGAATATTAAATTCAAACGTAATGCGAAGGTCGTAATTCAATAAAACGCGCAATATCCGTCACTATTAGATTCCCGTATGTACATACGCCACGCCCGTATCGTAGTCGTAGTCCAACTTACCCCTCTCCATCAGGCCGTCGTTTTATACTTAGAAACTGTCAATAAATAAGTGAAAAAAAAAAGATCATAAAAGGATTACAATTAGTTCAAATGCCTACAGGTAATAAAATGTGCTTTTACAGATTTGTACGTGAAATTTATGTTTGTCGGGGCCTAGGTTGTAATAATATCTTTCCCGCGGGAGCAGTGAAATTTTCTGTGAAGATTCTCTAGTATTAAACGTGGGACCAAAAACAACCCTCCTTAACAGAAACTGTTATAACATGTGCATTCAAATCTACAATAAAATTCCAATCCACACAAAAGAGTTTAGGATAAATAAATATAAAATTCAGTTAAATGGCTCTTAAGTAAAATGTTTTACTCGGTGGACGTATTCCTCAATTGTAAACAAAATACCTTCCTTGACTTATGAATGTTATCGTTATTATTACTATCACTTTTTGAGATTTATCAGTAATTTTTTTTCATACGTTTCATTTAAAATTATATAATTTAATAAAATTTACTATAAAAAAAAATTTATGCTCCTATGTGAGCAAAACATTAAAAATGAATGTTTGTCTATATATCCTTTATAGTATCGTAAACTATAACATGAGATCATGTGATGATCTTGAGCAAAATTGTTGTGCATGAGCCAAAGAAGGTTTTTGAGTTGGTTCACAATTGGACCCGGTAGGTGGCGCTGCTGTCGGCATATCGATTGAAGCTTTTCCGGACAGGACGACGTTATAACATATATGCCAATTGTTTAACCATATTTTGAACAAATAAATTTGATTTCTATTATTCATTCCTGTTGCCAAAAATGATTTCATGTACACAATTGATGCATTCTCATGACCGCGAAGAGGAGAGTAATCTAAACAAATGCACATTTATTTTCGCAAGTTTCTAAAGAACCGAACAGGCATTTTAATGGACGGTTCCTACATTTATCTTAATAATAATAAATAACAGCCCATAGCTGTCCAACTGCTGGGCTCGGGGCTCCCGCTGTAGGAGAACGGACAGTATACTCGCCACGCTTGTCCAAGGAGGCTAGAGGCGAGGACAACGTGTTTCCAACCTTTAGAATGGGTTTGAGAAGAAATGGAAATGGAAGGGAAGGGATAGGGTGGTGGCATATGAGGATTTATCTGTGCAGGAACGGAAAAAGAATACTAATTCCTGCGGCCGGGTGTTCTGCCGTAAGAGGCGAGGAAGCAACCCATAGCCCGGTGGTAGGCCATTTGCTCGAATGCCTACAACCCCTAGTCTAAAGTATGACACCATTAAACGACGAAGTTGCCGGGACAGCTATTTATCAATAAAACAAAAAGAAGCTGATTTACATTTTTGCATTCACCCCGAAAACACTCACAAGTACAATAGCAAAAATATATTCGATATCCAAGGAAAGCCCACGTATATCTAAATCAAATGCAATCAGAAATTTTGGGGATTCTCCCTTTGTTTTTTTAGGACGGCCCATTTAGTCGAATATGTCAATGGTAATATTGTATGAACTTCTCGTATTTACTTAAGACATGGTAAAATATTAATACTTTCTCTATGAAGTGGGAAAATTATTGACTAAGTTTAGGACCTTTGTGCAGTAAATTCAAGCTCGATTGGTTCATACTATAAATTATGACGGCGACTTTGGTTGAGTAATTTAGGCTCTTGCTCGCTTTACTAGAACGCGGAGGTACCGTGTCCAATTTTTGGAAAATTTCATAGACAAACTAGCCGCTATTTGGTATGGTCTGTGTGTTTGGGATCCCCCTCAGAGTTTTTCATTTTAAAAAGTATAATATAATATTTTCTTAAGTTTTCGCGACTTATATACATACTAAAACTACGTTATAACGGTTTTAAGCGCAGTAATTGATTTGATTTTTATTATGCCGACGTTTCGGTCTTTCGGCCCAAAATTTCTGATTGCATTTGGTTTACATCTCTGTTTTCCGTGATAAGGGCTACTAAAAATTGGCCGAAACGTCGGCATAATAAAAATTAAATAAATTATTGCGCTTAAAACCGTTAAAACGTAGTAGTAAGTATAATATGTCGTGCAATTATCATATAAATGATACATGAGAAGAAGGCTAGCAACGCCACCTTGTTAGAATAGATCAAGATACTGAGTAAACATAGAATAAAGCATAACTTTATTTTAATACTTGTCATAATATTTGTAACATGAAACTCTGAAAGCAGCCGCTGTAGGCCCCGCGGTCAGCTGTTGTAAGTTTTATTTGTAGTGTTTTCTTTTAATATACACTTCACCTGATGTTCGATACATCAGGTTCTCATACGACTTGTAAATACCCAAATTATAAGTACCAGTTAAGACAATCTGAGGAATTCAGAATATTGGAAATTAATTTAAGATACTCATGGTTTCGTAAAACTCCACACACAAGTGTTACTGAATGAAGCATGGAGAAATATATTTCAATATTTGTATTGTAAGGAGACTTCAGAGATAAATTATAATAGCATAGAGAGAATGTATGAAAGGAAACTGACAAATCATAAATGACAGAAGTAGGGATAATAGAGTTAGTGCCGATAGATCGCGGCATAGTAACCATGACTAAATCGCAAATTTACAAAAACCTTTAACAGAGAAATACAAGGCTGTGTTGTCTTTAAACCTCCATGGGAAACACGCGTGATATTATATATGAACATTATGTAGATCTGTATTCTTAGAAAAATAACTTAATTTACCTAAACCGTTTCCGTATGCATATTCCTTGATATTTTTGTTTTATTTTCCATAGAAAACAATCCCAGATAAAATACGAGCGAAGGTAATGCCGAGGTGCGGGGACGTACTGTTATACAAGACAGCTGCTTTATTTATGCCCTCAATATTTTACAAACCATAAAACTTCTTCGCCTTGAAAATAAGGAACGTTTTATGTTAATAGGTTTTTTGAAATTCACTGCCGTGCCAGCTTTTAATATTTAATTGATAAAAGTTCTTCAGCTGAGCAAAATTATCAGGATAATATTTTAAGATTTCAATCCAGTGTTTTATCTTTCATAAATAATTTTCATACATACTAAGTACTCATTTTTATAGTCTAGTAAACTAAATAACCTAGTGTTTGGGATTTCACGCACTGTGAAAGGTTCTGTAGAGTTGACTTTAACCATCAACTACATACACAACTAATAACAAAACTTATACACATACTCACAACAAAGCGAACTACCACCGCATTGCATTACACGCACACTTCACAAACAAACCAAGACACACAAAGAGCCTAAAAATTAATAACCCAGACACATAAAGGCAAAAATAACACACATGGCACTAGATAGGATAATATATATATGTATAGACGTAAGGCACATACTACACATACACTTCCTCACAACACCAGCATGTCACAGATACACTCTACATTAGTATAAGATTAGTATTAAAATTAGAATAAATTAATATAATAACTTATTCGTAAAGTACACAAACACATCACAAAAATCACTAAATTAATGTCACACACAATAACAAAAATAACCAATAAGCGTGTATAATCTCTAAAAACTTTCTTAGAAACTAAGTTGTAAAAAAAGGTATGGAATTCGTCCGTAAAGTTGTTAAAAAAAACCATCACCTACATAATAATTATATGGTGGACGTCGCCATCTTTTTATTATTCATTTGATTTCTCTTCACAAATGTGTAGTGGCATATATGTGGAGGTGAAATAGTACTATTGCAGTTTATTTAAGAAACAAATGTTCACTAAAGAATATCTTCCGATAACACATATTACTTAAACTACGGACGTCGTCTCAAGCTTACTTAATAACCACCAAACTCTTGATGTTACGCTTCCATACAATCGTCTCTTGTCTTTTCAATCCATCTTCTATTTCATATTTTCTTTCATTCATCATCTATTCTCCTCACTCACACATGTTACATATCATTCGGATACATACTTAACTACTCTATAACATAGTCATTAATGCGTTTGGAAACATCCATAATCCTAGATATTATTATTATATCTCTATATATTAATACGTGAAGCAAAAAACTTTAT
Source organism: Dendrolimus pini (assembly GCA_949752895.1). Taxonomy (NCBI): domain Eukaryota; kingdom Metazoa; phylum Arthropoda; class Insecta; order Lepidoptera; family Lasiocampidae; genus Dendrolimus; species Dendrolimus pini. The sequence continues at coordinate 18,201,310 of OX457132.1, read as the reverse complement.
ACCCCTTTTTACGAAAATCGCGTGGACGGAGGACTATGAAATTTTGCACACTTATAGTTTATATAGATTTTTTAACTCATGCATAAATAATAAATATATTAAATCAATGAAAAAACATTACACACACTGACATGTATTTGACACACACACATATATACTCATTTGTTTATTCTTCAAGTCAAATTAAGAGTGTAGCTTTGGCGAAATTTGTGATTATATAAGTATAGTCTTTGACATTAATTCACGGGCGACCACTTGTACATGTAATACGTCCCCCTCGTCCCGTATTTTATTGATCTAGACCTAATAGTTTATTGAGAAAAATGTCTATGGCATGACAGATAGTCGGTTATGAGTGGTCATTAATATTTGTACTACACCATAAAAATAGTATGCCAGTAGCTGTTTTCTTGGCCCCAAGTCAACTTAAAGGGGTAAATCGAATTTGTGTCCGACGAAATTGGCATCCCGGTGAATCCTGATGTAGTTATTTGATTCCGAACTTCATACTAAAACATTTATTTCGAAATTCTTTGGCCATACAGATTGAAAAACCTATTGTTACACACCGACAAAAGTGAATGCACACCTGCAGTTTATTACCTTTCTCGCAATTTGACTTCTTTGTGTTTAAAATTTGTAATTAGAAAAACATCCTATTGTTATTGTACTCGTTTATGCGTCAATTGCGTCGACGCTTGCCAGGTAAACATATGGCATCAGTGCATTATAAAGCAATGGTCCAATGCAGAGAGTTCAGTCAAGCGACGATTACGATACGAGCAAGACGTGTGTACATTCGATAAGCTATAGAGTAACGAACTTTGCGCGTGTTATTGAATCGTGCAGTTTGTACTGGTTGTGTCCAGTTATATTTGTACCTGGGTTATACGTGTTTATATAGTTCTAATAAATTGTATAGTAATTCCAACGGCATTTTAATTCGAGTCCCGCACTCGTAACACTATGTTAAATAAAAATATTTTTGGCAATCAATTCAATAAGAAGACATTTTAATATGATGTGGATTAAATTGGTCCCCTGGTACGGTATGAAATGGTTAAGTGGACTAAGCTGTCACAAAAATTTTGCATCTTAGGTTCGTTAGAAACCATACAAAACTTAATATTTTTTTAAGATTTCGCGACTTGTATACATAATAAAACTACGTTTTAACGGTTTTAAGCGCGGTAATTTATTTGATTTTTGTTATTCCGACGTTTCGGCAACTTTTCAGCGGCTGTGATCACGGATGACAAAGATGTCAAGTGTCAACGAGTATTGTTAAAGTTTTATTTAGGCTACCGCTAACTTGTTCACTTTAATTATTTAGTTTTATTTTGTTTATGGTTATTATTTACTCTATGGTTATTACTATAACATTCGGTCTTCTACACACCATCAAAGTTTAACATTACCTACCTACTAATAGTGTAATTTCCTTAAAAATGTTTAACAGAGACAATTTTCATGTTCAATACTTGATATGATTTCACATTCTCGAAGCTATATCGAACAAATTTAATACTAGAACGTTCAAGCACAGATAAGCTACGTATAGGACTTGTTCATTTCCTTTCAAAAAGGATTCCAATTTACGTAGAAGGTAGATAACGCCGGTAGAAGACTGCGTCTTCAAATTAGAATGTTGCTAGCTTTCTTAGTGTTTTAGTTTAATTTTGAAAATTACAATGTTATTTTAATCAAAGTTTGTACAGCGTCGAAATGAAACTAAGGACGGTATCTCCTGTTTTAATATAAATTTAATCTAGGGAGACATTTTTGAAATTAATTTTAATTAAAATTGAAACAAGTGTTACTAGAAGAGTCTGAAAGATAATTCTAGCTAAAAAAATTGGCCACGGTCACGTACAGTGAGGAATTCTGTAGAAATGTTATATTTTTTGGCTAGAGAGCTCTAAAAGCCCATATCTCAAAAAATGCTTTACCGATAAAAAAAGCACCTTTTATAATAGTAGTATGAAGCGTTTAATAAAAGTATATAAAGAAAAGAGAGATGTCAAGGCTGTAACAAGCGATAATTCATCGTATCTGCCTGGCTTATGCAACACAGGCTTGATAATAAAATATGTATGTATGCTCCACAGATTTAGCTCAAAATTAATTTTCTTTGAAAATATTATTTAAATTAGAGAAATGTGATAACGAAAGCAAGTGGAGTTATATAGGTTTCATTGGAAAAATCATGATGATATTACTTTATGATTTCTTTATTTAGGTCTACAGATGGTGAAATATTTACTTTTAAAATATTAGTATGTGCCATTCTCCCTCTTGGTTCGTTTGAAGCAGAAAATACTGGAATAAATAAAGGTAGTGGTACTTTAAAACACTGTTAATAGAAATAGGTTTGAACAAGATTACTATAAAAATAATAATAATCGGCAGACAAACACAAACTAACCACAATGTAAACAAAATAATTTCTAAATGCGGGGAGGTAATAAACTGCGCTTTACGACAGGCAGGTGTGCGTTTACCTTTGTCGGTATGTAATAGTATATAAAAAAATGCCATTCTTGTCGGTTCCTTACGAAATAATTATCTGTAAATATTGTTAAAATATTTAATGAAAAAGTCGTATCTTCATGAGTCTGCTCATCCGCCATATAGTTCTTTAGGAAAACAAAAGATTTTGTTGCTCACCTTTACACAGTCATTCCTAATGCTAGAATGTTGATGGACGCCCTAGGTCGAACCTCTTTTAGTTGCAGATCAAACCTCCCACGGACGCATAAAAAAAACCAATATTAAGCTATTATTAAAATTAGACGAATAATTAGACTTTTCGCCAAACTCACGGCTTAAGCCAGTGCAAATTAATAAAGTTGAAAGACCGCCGTTCTTTTTTCTTGCCCTATAAAATAGAACTCTCAACTCAAAAGGGTCAAAGTTTAATTCACAAATTATTCCACGGGCCAATGTAAAATTCACCTTTTGAAGGAATATAATGGAAATTTCAAGCAACCACTTGAAAAGACTTTTGATCTTGAAAATTTTACTGTAATGTTTGGTGGCAGAATGGAGTACCTTGGCTAGGAACGCTCAAGTTTAGAATGAGTTAGTACAAGTTTAATGGTGTGTTTACGTGGCAACAGTAAATAATCTGTTATATTACCTTTTCTTACATACACTAAGAAAATTGAAGTATGTTTATGATCACAAAGTAAAGAACAAACTATACAAATTGCTTTTTGAAGTTATAACTTATTATGGGAGGGTAAACCGCTTCGTTACGTAACGCAGTACAGCGCCAGTCTGTCTGAGTTCCCTTTCTCTTACGTATACGGCGGAGGTCGGCAGACTCTTCCTCTCTCACTCTAGCCCACAGCGCTAGCCATATTTCGGTAATTAAATTAAATAATGATACTAATAATGTACGTACATACATACTCAATATTCTAATCTACAACAAAATCAAGAATTTTAACTAAGAATAAAATATATTTTATAATCAATAAAAGATTTTATTAATAAATAACTTTTCCTTACATTATCATATTTATATAATTTATATATAAATAACCTAAGCTTTTCTCGAGTTAAACAATTTCAATATTAAATAGTTCAAATTAGATTAGTTTAAGTTATCACTTCTGTCGGGCGTCCCGAGACACACATTTATTTTTTATTATTATTATTTTATAGCTTGAGTACAGGAGACAGGCCGACGGCCCGCCTGATGGTAAGATGGTTGAAGACATTTTATGATATCCTTTAAAAACCTCAGCTAGGAGATCATTCCAAATCCCCATGGTACGCAAGAGAAACGTTGCATACATGAAGTGGCTCGAGGAAATGCAGATGAACGCCCGGTCGATGGCGAGCGATGCGATGGTAGAACGTAGACGAAGGCGCCATTCTGAGCAGTTCCTCAGAACACTCCCCGTTATACAGACGATAGAATACGCAGAGAGACACAGTCTCCCCGAAGGCCAAGCGTATCTAAGCTGTCTGTGAGTATGGGATCATCGATAACGGGAACGGATCGACATTGAATAAATTCCAGGTGATTAAGGTTGTAGGCGGGTGTTTTTCTGTTTTCTTTAATATTACAAATATACGACGCCTAAACAAGAATGTCGAGTTTTAGAATTTTGTCTGTTGTCTACCCGAAAGTTTGTCTCAAATTAATTACAATTTAAAGGCTCGGCAAATGTTCGCGATAACTACTTTCTGTTATGTATCTTGGACTACATATATTAAAATATATTTTTTTTTACATTTTTCATATTTCTGAGTGATGTATATTTAGGTCTTTGTTAAGGTTAAATCCATTACGCTCGACAGAACATATTTGGGTTGAAAATAATAGAATATTTTTTTAATGAGATAGTTCGATAGCTCAATATATTCCAGTGGTTTTTGATATAATCGTAGTCTTGTATTAAAATTGTTGAAAATTTTAGTTAATTCCAAAAACAATGCTTTATATAAAGTTATCACTTTGCTATTATTATTATTTTAATTCTTATGTGAAAAAACTAGCTTATTCTACTAGATATATAATATAGTAATAAGTAGTAATTATTTCCAAAAGGCAAAATAATCTATTTTTACATTGCAGAATCATTCAAATAATCAAGAAAAGTGCGTTAAGTTTGAATTCAGTCAAGTGAAATATGAAAAACCTACTGAAATAGGAATGAACGAGCCGATTAAGAAATTAAATACAAAGTTTGTATTTTAGACACCAAAATATAAAATAAATTATATTAACAGAAAATTGTTTCTTAAAAACAACGATCATCACAAAAGACGAAACTTAATAACATTAAGGCCGTGTGCACATTATCGGAAAAGTGTTAAGAAATATTACCAAGCAATTCCATTATGCCTCCTTTATATTGTCGTCAAAAAATAATGTGTGAATAATGCCCGTCCTTCCATTCAATAAGGTCCCGCCTTTTTTGTGAACGCGTGCCACCTAAAATAGACATCTACCCTCTCAACGTCTTTAGGCGCGATATACCGCGTGGCTAGGATGTAAGCATTACTACTGTGCGACTTTTTGTCGCCGACTGAGTCCATACTTTTGTCTACCATTCTAGTTTACATATTATATCATCTTTGCTTAACAATGATTATACATAAATAGACAGATAGATAAATAACTCTTTATTGTACACCAATAAAAAAATAAACTTACAGAATTACCGTCTTATTCACATTGAATTCAATATGATAAGATCGTAAAACTAAATCACATACATATATGATGTACAGAGTGAGATCGCCAGAAAACGATCTCTCCCAAACAATTCCAGGTATCGATTGAAATACTAATGACGAGGTGACATACGTAATATATAGTACAATTATAATACTTATATACATAAGAAGTATATAATGCATACAATAACGATAGTATGTAACAAATAGGAATGTAATGTAATATAGGAAGAAACTATAAAAATGTGAAAATGTAAGGTAGTTTTAGAACAACATAATTAAAAAAATATATAAAAAGATCAAATAAATTGATAAAATCTGATAGGCAGATATTGCGCTTATATAAAAAAAATGTAGACTACGTATATAGATTTTACTTTAATACCTACAACGTATTAAATTTAATAATGTAGTGAAATGTAAGTATAAATCAGTACGGTGATATAGATGTTGTATACATGTAATATATATGTATTTAAGTTTAAATAAAAGACTCGGAATTGTAAAGGTCACAAAGTGATAAATAAAATGCAAAATGTACTTTTTAGACATATTTTGAAAGAAAAAGAATTACGTATTTATAAAGTACTCCACCTAGGTCAAACATAGATAAACTTAGTAGGTCTTAATTTTCTATCATAAATTCAATATTTCGAATTTGTCTATACAACGACTATTCGTTGGAGATATTCTGCAAAACTGTTTATCTTGTTACCTACTAATGTAGTGTGTGTTACATACATGAAGCTTTTTTATCTTAAAGAAAAGTAGAGAGTGTGTGCTCGACCTTAGCCAGATTAAATTATGAACTATATTTCCCCGGGTCCACTTCCGTATGTCCTTGACTCTTTTACGTTAAGTAATGCTTTTTACCTGACGAGATTTGCCGAACCCTTCGGCGGTGGATAAGAAAGAAGTGGCGATCTCAAAACCAACATGAGTAAGCAAAATTTAAATAAAATTGAATGCAATATAATTAGGTTAAGTTGAACAGTTGCTAATCTTTTCTTTACATAGTGAAAAATATTTTAATAGGTAAATTTGAACACTTCCTAATCTTTTCTTTATATAATATAGAAATATTTTATTAGGTAAAGTTGAACAGTTCCTAATCTTTTCTTTATATAGTATAGAAATATTTTATTAGGTAAAGTTGAATAGTTGCTAATATTTTCTTTATATAGTATAGAAATATTTTATTAGTTATAGTTGAACAGTTCCTAATCTTTTCTTTATATAATATAGAAATATTTTATTAGGTAAAGTTGAACAGTTGCTAATCTTTTTTATATATAGTATAGAAATATTTTATTAGGTAAAGTTGAACAGTTGCTAATCTTTTCTTTATATAGTATAGAAATATTTTATTAGGTAAAGTTGAACAGTTGCTAATCTTTTCTTTATATAGTATAGAGATATTTTATTAGGTAAAATTGAACAGTTGCTAATCTTTTCTTTATATAGTATAGAAATATTATATTAGGTAAAGTTGAACAGTTGCTAATCTTTTCTTTATATAGTATAGAAATATTTTATTAGGTAAAGTTGAACAGTTGCTAATCTTTTCTTTATATAGTATAGAAATATTTTATTAGGTAAAATTGAACAGTTCCTAATGTTTTATTTTTATAGTATAGATGTATTTTGTTAGGTAAAGTTGAACACTTTCAAATCTTTTTTGCATAGTTTAAAATAAAACCACATTCCGCGTCTGTTTGTCTGTCTGTATATCCGCTGACTCCTAAACTACGCAATGGATTTTTAAGCGGTTTTCACCGTCAGATACATAATTTTTCAAAGAAGTTTTATACATTACCAGTTTTGCCCGCTTCTTCGCTTGCCATATATCGAGCCTTTACCACCATTTATAGTAGGATCTAATCTTACTAAAACTTAAAGTCTTAAAATGATAGTCTAAAATACCTTTTGAAACAGATAATATACTTTGGTCCAAATGTCGCTCTCGATTTTTTTTATTACACACCTGATAGAAAATGGTTATCATCGATATTGGACATTTGCAACACCAAAGGTGCTACAAATGCGCTGCTGCTCTCTTAAGCAATATTGGAACCTGGCCATTAATGCTGGAACATAACTCAATGTTGTTATGGCGGCATTCTTTAGACCCGAAAATAGCGGTAAGGGCTCTATGTACAAATCTGATTAAGTTTTTATGTTAGCGAAATAGAAGTATTTTATGTATAAATGAGTATGTATACGTTATAAATAAGCTTTATGGTAAATGAATTGAAAGTATTTGAAAGTCACACCTACGATCAATATATTACAGATATTTTTTACTAAGATTCTTTTTATTTTATGGAATGGTAATAAAGAATTTTAAACCTTATTTTTTCTGGTTTAATGTGCATATCACTTTACAAATTATTATTATCGAGGTATAAAACGCCTATCTGCTTTAGAAAGTCGCATCAAAAATCCTATCCGTTTCCCTGAAATATGGAAATCCGTGCTTAGTATTAGGACTCCTAAAATTTAATGTATAAAAAATTTATTCGCAGTTGATATTTTAACTGATATTTTTTAATAACTGCTACATTTTGTGTTAATAATAATAATTCTAATTCTATGCTTACTTCTCTATAATTTCAAGATGGTCGAAATTGTATACGTTTGAGGAATATTTTATTGAAAACCCATAGTTCTAATAGAGTTATTAGAAGTAAGCGTTTTGAACCGATTTTGTCGCATTTTCCTGCTAGAATTAGGGAAGTATTCAAACTGCCTGGTCTAAGTGATGAATTTAAGTCATCTCAAACCATGAAGTTTTAAATAGACCACGGGCCGTCGGGCATTATTACTATAAGCCGGCCAAAGTAATCAATTTATCAAATTTACCGACTCTCTTGGTCATTATTCATAATCATCGGCCATATTTATAATGCCCGATTAATCAAATTGACCGTTACATATATATTAAATAAATTTACTCCAAAATTTAAAAAAAAATACTTCACTTCATTTGTCGCTTTTGTTCCGTCTATACTTGTATTTGTCTGAGCTTCTGGCATGAAATAACTACCAATAAAACCTTTACCCTAAAACACAAAAACAAAGAAAAAGGATTCAAATCAGGAATAAGGCCATTGTTTTACCAGGCGTTGAACCCAAAATCATAAAACGATTTTGTGGCCCCACGATTCATCCGTGTTTTCCCTGAATCCAATTTGTACAACACTTGCTTGGGACCTTTTTAATCAGAAGAACCCAAATCCTCTTTTCTGGGCTTAGTTTGCATTAACGACTCACTGCGATGCTGTCTACCCCACTAAAAATATTTTTCTTATACGACTAGCCACGAAGATCTTTACACCGTACTGTAACGTTGAATATTTTCGTGCTCTCATAATTTACGCTCTTTCTTCTAAACATAAATTGAACACTCCTGCGCATAACTCAACTTTTTACTATAATTCTTTTACTGTTAAGGCTATACAGATTTTGAACGCGCTTCCTGTTACTATGAGACAAGCAAAATCGCTAGCGATATTTAAATTAATTTATAAACATTGATATATTTTTATGGTATGTATATTGAGTATATGGCTATATAATATATAAAATTTCTGCACATATATATATAATGTGTGGTCAGTCATGGTCGTTTTGTGCAATCATTCAGGGCCCCAAGTCTGTCATTACATTCGTGTCTGAATGGTCGTATACTATCGTCATTATGACATTATAATGATTACTTTTTCATACAAAAGCCCGCAAAAACTACTCATCAGTAACTCCAAGAAATAAGTGCGGTAGATAAATATAACACTCATACTAACAACATAGAAAGAGAGAAGATAATCGTCGTGTGTCGTTGGTGCGGGTGGCAAACTGATATAATAGGTTCACTGTTACATTAAATTAATTTAATTTATAAGAAATTAAATTTACTTTCAAAAACGGCCAAGTGCTTGTCAGATGACACACGATCAATAAAGGATTCTCTAGACGTTGGTCACAACGTCTACTGTTTGACGGAGACTGTAATTTATTATTATTCGTTACACATGCAACCGGATGTTATTTTTACACCGAACATCTACCGAAGATGTTCGGTGTAAAAATATCCAAAATAGCACTTTAACTTGGTTCGCCTGTTTTCCTCGTTGCAAGGCGGCTATATCGAGTTTTTGGCGCCTTTCCTTTTTGCTCAAAAGACCATCGTAATATACAATAATAAGTACAGTACACAGTTATGAGACGAGGGTGCGGATAGGATTTGCGTTCACACCAAAGAATTTACACAGAATTTATATGCATACCACCCTAATCTCATTGTTCGGAGCTGGTGTTTAAGAATATTATCTGTAAGTACGATGCGGAAATGAAGCCATTGGGCGTATATTAAATCCGTGAATGTTTATAATGAATCCAGTCTTCATATTACATATATTATTTAATTATAATATTATATTATGACCGACAAAAGTGTATTCACACCTGCATACCATAAAAGCACACTTTATTACCCTTCCGCATTTGGACTTCTTTTGTTTACTTTGAGTTTAAAATGTAATTGTAATTATAAAAACAGGCTGTTGTGTTTTGTAATGTTTATGATAGTCATTAGACAGGTGTGATTCTTGGAAATTATTGTTACGCGGTCGGGTATTGTGCCGAGACATATTGTATTGGTACAGTATAAAGCAATGCTCGAATGGAGAGATCGGCAGTCGAGCGAGAATCACAATCAAGGCGAGACTTGTGTACATCCGATAAACTATTTAGTAGCGGACTTTGCGCATGTCATTGAATCGTGCTTAACGTTTGGACTGGTTGTGTTCAGTTATATTTGTACCTGTGTTATACTTGTTTGTATAGTTCTAATAAATTCTATAGTAATTATTAACTTATTATTAACTATAGTAATAATTCCAACGGCATTTCAATTCGAGTCCTGCAACTCGTAACAATTATATAACTTTACTTATTCACCGTCTCCTTTCTACCATCAAACAACCAGACGCACTGGCATGCGGCATGGATATATGGTGTACTACTACATCGACGGCCTCTGCAGTTGGGCGGGCTAGGCCTTTGCCGGCCCACCTCACTGCAACACAGAGACTCCGGGTTCGATTCCTGTTATGGTAAATTTCGGAAACGAATTTTCTCCATTATCTACTATAGTCTGGGTGTCGGGGCTCGGCTCCTTTGTATATTACTCATAACACAAGCGTAACTTACTTAATTTAGGGATATATTATAATATGTGTGTTTGTCTGTATTACATTATTACTAATATGGTGGATATACCACCGATACGGACGGAATGCTTCGCGTCCACCTTTAATATGTGCATTGCAAAAGAGTGGAACCACTATCGGAGTCTGTTTTTCCCAACATCCACAACCTGGGTGTCGGCAAATCCCATGTGAATAAGTATCTTCTAGGTAGAGGTGCTCCACTTTAGACCGTATTTTCGGCTAGTATCAGCCGAGATCATGGTCAGACGCGAACCTATACTACAATAAAATACAAAACGTATTACTGACTATTTTTCTATATTTCTATTATAACTATGTCAACTCATTGCAACTTTTTCTATGTAATTGAAGTTATGAGAGAATTCAGGGCAGAAATTGTTCAAACTAAAACTTCCCATAACAGTTTTCATTTCACGTTTTGAGTCTGAAACAATATTCATAAATGTTTATCGGTGAATAGAAGGCTTAATTACAATAACGAAATTAAGTTTACCGTTTAACACCCTTTACCGTTTACCATTAATAATAGTTATACAAGGTTTATCGGCTCGTTGAAACGAAATTACAAAAGTATTATTCAAAATTGTATTGTTATTACGATTATGAATAAGAATGTTTTTAACGAGCCGATAAGCCCCGTATAGCTATTAGCGATAGGATTGGATATACTAATGTATTATATACTACTATTAGCAATAATATAAGCGATTTCGGTTAGAGCACCAGCTAACCCACTGGCGTATCACACTCGCATTTTATTTACGACGAAGTTCGAATCCTGGGCGAGAAGCTTGCATGACTGAGACAGTTTTAGACCCAATGACCAAATAGTTACCACTTAATCATAGTGAAGGAAAAACATCGTGATGATGAGCCAGTTTCGGTTTACCAAGATAACCAGTGCGTGAAATCCGCCAATTCGTTTTGGATTTTCGTGCCAGGTATACCGTCCATTCTCATTTCGTTAATTATAAAAATTAGGGAGGACCGGGCTCATAAGTGGTATATTTATGAGCTGTTATACGACATACGATCCGAGATAGCTCATCGGAGAGCAGTTTCAAAAAAAAAGTCAAAGAACACTATATATGTTAAATTATCCTTATATGTCTATATTTTACATTATATATGTATGTATGTATGTATATATCTTATGAGTATCTTGTATATAATTTAGTTTTGTTAATTTATTTATATTATATGTTATAACGTAAAATATCTTTCGCGTACACAACCCTGCCTTTTGCTTCTCCCCTTCTCGCTAGACTCATAGGTTTGCTAGAAAAAACTCTTTTGGGGTTAAGCTCGCCTTTGTACATCACCACTTTTTATAATTGTGTATGTAACTTTTTGTGTACAATAAAGAATAAAGAATAAAGAATGTTATTATTATATATATACATGATACGTATATAGATTAGAAAACGGTATTGCTAATGAACGTAAAACAAATTCTAAATATATCATGTATGTATAGAACAAAAACTTGGTAAAGGATAGTATAAGAAAGAATTGCCGATACCGTCTCGAGCGGGTTTGTCGGGTTCTCAAAAGGGAATTCTCAACAGGGAAAAATTAGATTTGCGAAACTGAGACGTGCTCGACACGCCGTTGGGCAAAAATTCGGGTAAGCCATGGATACTTACTTAATCCATACAGATTTAGTTACAGATTGTGAGTCTTATGGTAATTGACGAAAATTTAGTACTTTACTAGCTAACGCACTCGTTTCTAATACAATAGACGTCCATTCGAAAATTTTACAATTGCTAAACTAACAAACTGACAGGAGGCCTATATAATGAAAAGCTAAAATTGCCATCGCCTATAGGTGGTTGCTACTCTAGGAGCGAAGCCAAAGCGTTTCGAGCTTTTGGTATGAGATGAAGGTTAGGATAGGATAGACCTGTCCTTTTGTATGGCAGTGGAGCGTGGCTGGTATTTGAACAACACAAGCAGGAGCTGCGTGTCACGGAAGTGAATATGCTTCGGTGGATGTGTGGAGTTACGTGGAAGGACCGCGCCAGGAACTCCCGCATTCGCGGATGTCTTCGCGTCCTTAGTATACCATACAAACTACAGGAGAGTCGCTTACATTGGTACGGCCACGTTTTACGGAAACCGGCTAGTTTCGTGGGGAACAATTGTCTAGCCATGATACCTCCGCCACGTTCCAATCGAAGCGGTAGGCTCAAGAAATGCTGGCTTGACGTTTCGAAGGATGACATGCGTACCAATGGTCTCAATACAAGGGATGCCGAATATCGCAAGAAGTGGAGAAGAAAAACTAGGAAAGCGGATGGGATAGAAGGAAAAACTATATTCACCAGTTCTTTCCGCCCTAACAACTGTAATGGCCACAAACGATGATGAAATGGAGATATTATCGTTTTCTTTTCCTATTTAACAACACTACGGCCTCAAATTCCGTAGGTACCCTTTTTTACAATTTAATTTCTAGATTTAATTTTTAGAATTTAACACGCTTATTAGTTATTTTGGTTCTTGTGTGTGACATTAATTTAGAAATTTTTGTATTGAGGTGTATGTATCTTTGGTTATTAATTGTTAAAATATAGTTTGTGGATATTTTATATATGTGTATCTTGTATGCTGACTTATTAAATATTGGCCTAGGAAATAGACGAACCATGAAGATAACTTTAAACTCTGTACCATATATTTTATATTCAAAGGGATCCAATAATAGGTCTTTTAGTCTTTAAACGAAAATTTTAAAACAGGCTCTGAGACCATTATTTTTCATAGACGCGAAGAAAGCATTAAGAAACCAACACAATCCATTCAAACCAAAATCCTCGACCAACGCAAAAGACTCCACAGACTTAGCGCAAAAAAAATACAAACTCAGGAGGTCTGATTGTCGAAAAAAACCACGAATTCCATCAAAGGGGCTGCATTCGTAAAGTGCTGAGAATACGCGGTTGCATTGCTCTGAATTTCCACCAGCTCTGAATGGGTATTCACTAAATGTAAGCTCTTTCTTTACCTTTTATAACTCGGAAAGACGCGAAGCTCATTCCTTCTGAGACTTTTATTTTAATGAAAGAGATTCGCCACTAACAAACCGTGTGCTCTGTGATTGTAATAGGCCAACGTTGACAATCAAGTTTTTGTTAAGTTCTGTCTATTTTGAAAATGGTAAAATTGAGTTTGCTTGTGCTTGAAAGAATTAAGCCCAGGCATTACAAGTTTTATTCAAAAACTAGAATATGCCCGTGACTACGTCCACGCTTGACTTGGAAATTCCCACGGGATTCCCGGGGCACAAAGTACCACAGTAATTAAAAATAATGTAAGCTATCGTTTTAGTGAAAATTGAATCTAAAGGTTATTGTTATGAACCCGAACAACTAAAAACCACTCCCGGGAAAATTCCCGCGGGATTCCCGGGATTAAAACATTACACTTTTTATCACATACATTTTGCTATCAATCAGTGAAAAAATCACATTGGAATTTGTTTTTTTTTTTAATCTGACCATTTTAAATCATTGCCAGAAAATTTTCCGCGGAATTCCTAGGATAAAAGGTAGTGTAGATTTTAACTCTAAGAATTTTCTGTCGAATCGAAATCGGCTCAGTAGTTTTTGCGTGAATCTCGAACAAACAGACAAGAAATCTAAACAAAATTGAATCGTGTTTTCCATCGTGTATAAAGTGTATTCTAGTTACTTTTTTAAATTGCTTCAATTTACAGACACGGCATTTGTAGAATATTATAATATTACTACTGTAACGGCAGACGTTGTCGTGCCCTGACGAAAAAACTTTCTAAACCATTCTCGAATCCACCTGAACACAAACAAAAATTTCATCGAATTCGTTCCAGCCATTTAAGAGGAATTCAGTCAGATATACATGCACAGAAGAACTTTAAATATAAAGATATATAATATATAGGATATATATAATATATAGGATATATGTATATAATATAGGATATTAAGATTATATATTCCCAGCTTTATATGCGTTTTTACTTATTTTAGATTCCCGATATGACATCCAAGGAGGAGGTAAGTTTAGAAGAATACGTTTAATCTAACATCAAAGGATGCTAAGCAACGCAATAAAGGAAACTCTCACTTAATTTAACTCAGAACAGCTATCTCTTATTAAGTTCGAAATACAACACCTATGATGATGATGAAAATAATTATAATCATTTAATTTTAAAAAATAGGATGATGTTTTTAATTATTTATATATTATATATAATGTTATCCGTGCAGGAACGGAGAAAGAATACAATTTCCTGCGGGCGGGCGGCCTGTCGTAAGTGGTGACAAAATAACCCACAGCCAGGTGGTAGGGCATTTACCCGACTGGATGGCTACCACCCCTGGTCTAAAGTATGTCACCATAACAACTTTTAGTTGTGTTCGGGAATTAGTGACCAGGTTCCAGTCTCCCTTAAGAGAGTAGTAGCGCATTTGTAGCACCTTTGGTGTTGCAAATGTCCATAGGCGATGGTAACCGCTTTCCATCAACTGGACCGTCTGCCATGCTGAACTCCTGCAATAAAAAAAATGTATTTGACTTTTTATTATAACACACCTCTACCCAAGGAGAACACATGCGAAGCTTACTAAAACCACTGGGGTTTCCTTTTTTACCATGAGTAATTGTAACGATATTGCGCCCAAATATAATTAAATTAATTTGGATTTCATTAAGATTAGGCGTAGCAAGATTTCCTTAAGGAGAAAAGGATGAAGATTGGCAGACGTATTTATATTTGCAGTATTGGCCGTGCCTTATCCTGCGACCCTAGCAAAAGACGATGGGAAGGATACCGGGTGTTTAGTGCTGAACTAGAGTCCCTAACTCCCTTAGTATGTTCTCGGGCAGTAGACAGTTATTTATAAGATCACTGTGAAAAAAAGACGTATTAACGTATTTCGGTGAATCCTCTCCACGTAAACCAGCGTTCTAAGATCGCCCTGAGTTTTTTCTTTTTCGCAATCATTAATTTTTTTTCGTGAAGCCGCTGGCCGTCTGTAAATGTTTCTCGCTGGTTACGCTACTTTCTATAATGATACGATTTAAAACTGCTTCCCTGTCAGTTCAGTTCGCTTTCGTAATATTAAATTTTCAATTTCTTAGGTTTATTTATGAGCTTAAGTTCTGGAGCAATATTTTGAATTTTGCATGTAATGTATCCGATGAATTGGAAATGCATGATGTATCTTTGACGTACACAAACAGTTACCGTAATAGCATTTTTCAATCTAAATTTTATTATAAATATTGTGACTTAATAGCAGCGCCATTTTAACCTTGCATACGTTTAGGAATTGATTCATATAGATGAAATTTGAAAAGGTGTTTTCTAACTGCTGCTTTACCACACGATGAATTCACTATCTTTTGTAATGTGGAAAATTTAGTTTTGTTAGTTATAGAACAAATAGAGTGAAGGTTTATTAGCACTGTTGAACCCTATACCGTTCGTAATGTGACACGCGCTTGACTAATTTCTATCATATAACGTTCTAACTCAATTATGTTTCAATGAATCTGCAAGTTAGACAAAAAAACTGTTTTCTTAATATTCATGTCCATTACAGCAGTGAACATTAAGGAAACTCGTAAGTATCGTATCCTTTTATTTCCTAAAATATGAAATTTCTTATTCCAAGTTTCGCGTTTGTTATAAGAAACATTTCCGTGACAAAGCTGACTTAAGTATAATTATAAGTACTTTGCCAAAAAGCCTTTTTACAGCCTTGTTTACTGTGAAAATACAATGTCAAAACAACAAATAAATTCAAGGTGACAAAAAATAAGAACAACGACGTTGCCAAACGCTTGTTGACGTCTCAGATGACCATGAGCTTGGTCATTAAGTCGTCTTGATGGTTACTGCGTTTGGATGGGATGACGCACCACTGGCGAGATCCCATGGCTCTATCACCATGCGGAAAACCAGACCATACAGAAACCTTACCATTTACGTGATGTGCACACCAATATTCTAATCTTATATACCTATATAATATATAAAGCTGATAAGTTTGTTTCTTTGTTTGTTTGCTTGATCACGCTAATCTCAGGAACTACTGGTCTGATTTGAATTTTTTTTCAGTGTTAGATAGCCCATGTATCGAGGAAGGTTATAGGCTATATACCATCACGCTAAGAGCAATAGGAGCGGAGCACCAATGAAGAATGTTTTAAAATCGCAGGTTTTTTTTTTAACTTACTTATTTTTAAACTATTCCACTCGAACGAAGTCGCAGGCAGAATCTAGTCTATACATATATATATATATATATATATATATATATATATATATATATATATAAGAACGTCGTGTTAGTTACACTATTTATAACTCAAGAACGGCTGTACCGATTTGGCTGAAAATTGGTGGGGAGGTATCTTAGAACCAGGAGACGGACATAGGATACTTTTTATCCCGTTGGAACCGGTAGGTGGCGCTGTGATCGGGTTCTAGGATCCTCCTTATCACCTGGACCGATTTTGGTGGTTTTATTTTTGTGTGTTTGAGTGGGTTCAGGGATGGATTAGAGTCAAAATTAGAACCGGTAGGTGGCACTGAGATTGGGTTCTAGAATCCTTCTAATCACCTGGAGTGATTTTGGTGATTTTCATTTTGATTTTTTCAGAGCAGGACAGCGCCTGCCGGGGCCGCTAGACATTATTAAATATTTTATTTACACGTTAATGAGGAGTGGACATTCTTGATGATATAGACAAAATTAAATGTCCAATCTTATCGACAGCTCAACCCCAATTTCTATTATCAGTATTTACATAGTATCACATTTATGCATTGATCTTAGTCTTTAATTGTGCTCATACATCAATAAATTGGTGTCTGAAACGTGATACAACATGAGCAAAAAGTAAATGTTGCTATCCAATATGGTACCGCTGCCAGCTTACTGGGAACATTCCTGTCAAAATGAGTCGTGTAACTTGGCACTAGCACCTCATACGTCATGTCATTTTTAAATATTTTTAGACCTTTATCTTTATATACTTTTGTCCTCTCATGCCTGTCTTCTAATCGTGTAATAATAAGTTTATTAAATGTGTTTATATCGTTTATAAGGCTCATTTTTAATCATTCATCACTAGACCACTGCCGATCCTGAAATCACACAGTTCCCAACAAGTGACAGTGGCTTGGAATCAAACTTTTATGAATAATTTTATTGTTATATATCTATATGTTTAAAATAGTTTTAGAGAAAATTTTAAAAGCTCAAGAAACTTCTGAAACTACACAATTCACTTGTTCGTACAAGTTCAAATTTGTTAATTGCGTCAGTGAACATGGGTACGTAAACATTTTTTGTATATTTCATTGTACTTTATCTATCTCATTCCCCCTATGCCATTTAATTTATCGTTTTACAACGGGTTGGCTTTACCCTTCACTACTACTACTTTGGCCTATAGAGCACGGTAACCATTTTCCATGAGCTGGGTTTTCTGCCTATTTACCAGCTCTACAATTCAAGGTTCCTTGTCATACTCCGGGCCATGAGTGGTAGGGCCTATTACCTGGCTGTTGGTTACTTTGTTGCCTCTTACGACAGACCGCCGGCCGAAGGAAATTGTATTATTTCTTCGTTCCTGCACGGAGAACAATTAATCTATCTCTTATGTCAAAAAGTTCCGACTGATTTAGAATATGAGCCATAAGTTTATAGTACAGCTATAAGTAGAAGTCTAAACATAGCTTTGCTACTGTAAATAACATTTTTATGTGTACTTATACCTCCTTGCCACGGACCCCTACTTCAGATACTCCCGAACCAGCTAAACTACAATAAAGCATTGATTGGTCCATTTACAGATCCGTACTCTATTAAACTTTGACAATAAAAGCGCGAAATGCTTTTGAAAACTTGTTTTTGTGATGTTCAATTTTCTAAAATGTTACAGTTCACTTTAACGTTTATTCTGAAGTTTTGTGTTATTTATTTTGAAAAAGTTTTTATTATACCTTCCATAGATAGGGGTAAGAAAAATCAGTAAGTTATAATAAGTTTCTTATTTTTTAAGAAACAAAAACATTGAGACACTTTTATCTATCTATATAAAAACCAATGCCACTTTTCGTTGTAATTTTATAACTTGAGAACGACTTTACCGATTTTGATGAAATTTTGTGTGTGTGTTTTATTGGGTCCCGGAATGGTTTAGATCCACAATGGAAACCGGTAGGTGGCGCTGAGATCGGGTTCTACAATTCTCCTTATCACCTGGAGCGATTTTGGTAGTTTTGTTTTTGTGTTTGAGTGGGTTCCCGGTTTAGATTCGCAAAAAGAACAAGTGAAAGTGAACTAGCGCATTTATTGTTGTTTAAACACTTAAAATTATTGACATTTATCGTGAATATTTTAAAAGTAATATAATTGGATGTAATTTGAAACCCTATTACTATTTGTGTAAAACAATACTCATAAAATTATTAGATTAACGTAAGTAGTTATAAATAAAATTCAAGAAAAGTAAAAGAAAAATACGAGCATAGTAACAATTCATAAATATAATATCAATGTTCACAAAGAAACTTCCAACTAAGTAAGGCGTGCTATAATCATTTATATAGCCACCCCCAGCCAGTCTCGTGATGAGTACGACAAATGGAAACCGAGCTGTTTGGTTGAGATAAAGAAATTATACAGAGGCGTGTGTGCAGACGTGTTTTATTACTGCTCGTTAGACTGCGCGGCTTGTTCCCGCAAGACACGATATTCTGAAGACGAATCTAAGGCTTTGTATACTACAAATTATACACAAAATATTAATACAACGTTGGTCTCGGCTTAAGCCTGTGGAATACCTGACCTAATTTAAATCGAGACCATACGTGCGTGTTTGAGTAACTGCGCTTGTTACACTTTGGAATAGTATGTACCTATAGTATTGTTACGAGTTGCAGGACTCGAATTAAAATGCCGTTAGAATTATTATAGAGTTTATTAGAACTATACAAACACGTATAACACAGGTACAAATACAACTGAACACAACCAGTCCAAACGTAATGCACAATTAAGTAACCCGCGCAAAGTCCGTCACTAAATAGATTACCGAATGTACACAAGTCTTGCTCCGCTTGTGGTTATCGCTCGTCTGCCCCCTCTCTCAATTGGGGCATTGCTTTATACTGCACAGATGTGCCATATGTCTGCCCGACCGCGTGGACCGAATTTCTTAGAATCACACCTGGCTAATGACTACCATAAAATTCAGATGTATACCTATTTTATTCAAAGTATTCTTCTGTTGTAAATGTTTGCTATCTCTTAGACAACGTAGATAACTAACTTCCCGCACTAACTTACCCAAGAAAAAAACAAGTAAAATCCACTTACATTGTATTGGCTTGAAGGCAGCGCAGCTAAGTTAACCTAATTAGAATTTTCTCTGAACCCCACACTTTGTTCAGAATGTTCTTAACGAAACTATTACCGTTGTTACTTATGCAGTCTTAGTACTTGATAGTATATGCGATAAAAACTGTTTATTGGATGTGGAGCTCTAACAAATTGAATAAAGCATGGTTGTTCCAAATACAACCAAAAGAATATTACTTGTTTTGAACAGAGTATTATCATAGAAAATTCCATTCTTAACGTGAAAATAAATATAATATTTGCTTAAGTTTTCGCTACTAGTATACATAATAAAACTACGTAACGGTTTTAAGCGTCTTAATTTATTTTATTTTTTTTATTCCGACGTTTCGGCCATTGACAATAATAAAAATCTAATAAATTACAGCACTTAAAACCGTTAAGACGAAGTTTTATTAAATAAATTCTTAGTAGAAAAAAACAATCTATAGTGAATATTGTTATAAAATCTAACGCCAAAATAGTAAGTACCTAGTTTTAAGAACGTAATTTTAATTTTTGGTGAACAATAAAGTGTTTTCAGTCATTCAGTTAGTTTATAAAACATACCCCTAGTATGTATGCAAGCCCCAGTGACTAACTCTAATGTACCTATTTAGAGAGCAAGCATTCACACAAATGTTACATTGAATTAAGTTTTTATCTAGGTGCTATTCGCCCTCATGACGGGAGGTCATATCTATGATTACAGGCCCGTAGCACCTGATTGTGATACGGAGGGATGCTGGAAGGTTTAGTGGGTAGTTTGGCAACTCCTTTTATTATCCCAAGCTTGTGTTTAGCGCCGGCCGTAGGGAGTCCACATACCCCTCGGTGACTTTCCCCGAGGCTCGAGAATAATTATGTGCAAAAGCATTCCCCCAGCGTTAACATGAAAAGATGTTATTCGCCCTCGGAAAAATTAATCAATCTTAACCCGAAAACTAGTCTATGTTCCGGGATGGAAGTATCCTATACCCATGCTCGACATTGAGACTATATCATCATACGTCAATCAAATAATAGTCATAAATAAGCTTTTTTTTAAACAAGCTTTTTAGATCCTGGATATCATGTAACAGCAGAGTGCTAGCCAAGACCAGTAAAACGAGCCCAAACACGACGGGTCTATCTTGTTTAGTACAAGAGTTCCTATGGCTATCTTCCGACTACATCATCAGATCATCTCCATGGTACCATATTATTGCATTGCACGCGATATACATATACGTGAAAAATTTCAGCTCAATCGGAAACCGGGAAGTTGGAATTTAACTTGCAAGATTCCACCCGAACTTATACATACATACATACATATTGTTACGTACGAGCGGGGTACGCACTTATGGATTGGAAGAAAACACCAGTTTTAAATTTAGAAGCTTTTATTAACTTACACAGCCGCACGTAGTACCTCTCTGCAGGGTTGCCCCTATACGCACGACCAACGATGCACAGTACCGACGATAAGTTGTCACACCCTCAATACCGTCGCCGATATTGCGCGGACCACCTCCAATATTATCGCGCGTAGCTCGCTTCTGGTTTCCCTCTCGAACTACGCTACACACCTCCTTTGCGTATCTGTCCACCAAACTTCTCACTAAATTCACCACTTATTTCGTCTCTGTCCTCTATTAACGTTCTCTAATATCGCACTTGTCGTTTCACCGTCTTGGACTGAACTCAACTTTAAACTGCAACTTTCAACTCTAAAACTGCCCGGTAGGCGCGCCTTACGCTGTTTATATACCCGGAAGAATTTTCTAGAACCCGTCTATCTATCTCTGTCTTTTCTTTCCCGAACCTTCTGTTCGGGAACTTTCGTTTATACGTCTATCCCTTTCTAACATCTATCTATCTCTTTCTCTCTTTTGTCGTCTATCTCTTTCTAACATCTATCTATCTCTTTCTTTGGTTTATCGTCTATCTTTTTCTAAATATATCCGTCCTTGTCTTTGTGTTCTAGATTTTTCTAGATTGTTCCAAAAGTTCGAAAACTAACTAGATGGTTCCACCATCGTTCGCCACACTATGGTACATCCATTGCAAGTGAAATAAAAGCTTGTAAAATAGGAAAAATATCGATATGAAGATTTATGTTTTGTTACGATATCTTACGGGGTAAATAGTAAACTTGTTCAGACAACAAAGTCCACGGCTTGTGCGAAGGCGAACTGTAATTAAATAATACCAAATACTATCTCACGACTTAATACTAAGAAGGCAAAATTTCAAAGAAGGCTGACTCGGTAACGCCTATTACCTACGTCCCAGCCATGCGGTTGGTCATTATAAATTCGCCAGACGTCATCCATATAATAGAGGAATTTTTAATCTTCTAAGTTTTTCGCTAAGATATGTGTCCCCTATACTACATCTTACATTCTTATCACTTTTTTATTTTCGCCAATAATTTGACTTAAAATAAATTCATACTAATATTACAAATGTTAAAGTAGCTCCGCTCCGTCTGTAAATTTTTCATTAAAAAATTAAACGAATCTTACCGACCAGGAAACAAATGTTATGCTATGAAAGGAAACACTTTTCTCCAGCATAAAATTTGGCTAAATGGGCTGGCTACCTTTTGTTTTAAAAACAATCTGAGGTGAAATAAAGGTCGACAGTTTATAATACCCCTTCAGACACATTTGCAGACGGCTCAACTCATAGAAAGTGGTTATCTTCACTTATAAACGTAAGCAACATCATAGGCGAGGCTGGCGCGTTGCCAGCCTTTAAGTTAGGATAGGGCGATGAATCAGCCAGGAGGAATGGGATAGAGGGGATGGGATATGGGATTGTAATAGGGGGATATGGGATAGGAGGGCGTGGGTAATCGGAACTCCCACTCATCGTACACACGATTAGCTCAAGGCTAACCGTTGCGCGCTGAAATTCTGTGAGAGCATGTTATCAAACTTGCCCGAGGAGTTGAAGTCAAGATAATGTTTCATGCATGGCTCTTCTACTATAATTAGACTGGTCCACAAAAAAGTGGTTTGTGCTCGTACTTTTGACCGACCATGTATTCTTATGTAAATGCGCTGAATCGGAATCTGGGGTCATTTGATCCACATACATTCAAAACTTTGAGACTCATGTATTCTTATGTAATTCGACGCGCTGAATCTGAATCTGGGGTCAGTTTGTTCTATACACCCTCAAAATTTTGACTAATGTATTCTTATGTAATTCGACGCGCTGAATCTGAATCTGGGGTCAGTTTGTTCTATACACCCGAAAACGTTGACTAATGTATTCTTATATAATTCGACGCGCTGAATCTGAATCTGGGGTCAGTTTGTTCTATACACCCTCAAAACTTTGACTAATGTATTCTTATGTAATTCGACGCGCTGAATCTGAATCTGGGGTCAGTTTGTTCTATACACCCTCAAAACTTTGACTAATGTATTCTTATATAATTCGACGCGCTGAATCTGAATCTGGGGTCAGTTTGTTCTATACACCCTCAAAACTTTGACTAATGTATTCTTATGTAATTCGACGCGCTGAATCTGAATCTGGGGTCAGTTTGTTCTATACACCCTCAAAACTTTGACTAATGTATTCTTATATAATTCGACGCGCTGAATCTGAATCTGGGGTCAGTTTGTTCTATACACCCTCAAAACTTTGACTAATGTAATCTTATGTAATTCGACGCGCAGAATCTGAATCTGGGGTCAGTTTGTTCTATACACCCTCAAAACTTTGACTAATGTATTCTTATGTAATTCGACGCGCTGAATCTGAATCTGGGGTCAGTTTGTTCTATACACCCTCGAAGTTTTGAGATCAAACAGAGACCTTTTTTTATAGACGGTGTTATTGATATGACATCATATGACATTATATATTACGTCATACATTAATTAATACATTTGTAATGAACTTTTGATCAAATAGTAAACTTGTCCAACAGCTTGCATTTCTCGGCACCGTCACGTCGCCATTTTCACCCGTCATTTCGGACCCTCTTCAATTCACACCTCGCAAATTGAATTTGATCCGTAACAGCGTCACTCGGTCGTTTGTCTCTACATTGACGGGTCCTATTTGTTTATTTTTTTATTTTTTCCAGCATTCAACACAGCCCGCTCATTGGCGAGTAAATAGATTTCGCGAGGAATACTCGCATTTCCAAATTGTTCGAGCGTCAGTGACAATCCGATATCGGAATTTCGATTAAGAAATAAAATACAACGTTTAGTTTGTATTTTGTAAGGGACAGTGCGTAAAACAAAAGATTTTTGTAATCTCCCTGCTACACCTGGTATGATGTTAGTGACTGTCACGCAGATCTAGCTAAGAGTTAAATGTGTTATTTGAGATGCGATATTGTTAATGAAATTAAACATTAACAAGTAACGTATGTATACATACTAATATAGTGTTACGGAGTACGTCGACTACGGTACGGGAACATTTGTATTTGTGGAGGTATAAAGCGATGGTTTAATTGAGGGAGGGGGCAGTCGAGCGAGAACCACGATCAACGCGAGACGTGTGTATATTCGGGAATTTATTAGTGACGGACTTTGCGCGTTTTTTTGAATTACGACCTCCTGAATTACGTTTGGATTTTTTGTATTCGGTTATATGTGTACCTGTGTTATACGTGTTTGTGTAGTTCTAATAAAGTCTATAATAATTCTATCGGCATTTTAATTCGAGTCCCGCAACTCGTAACAATAGGTATTTATTGATGGTGTTATTTTTTGAGGCACAAACAGGACACTTATGGCCACAGTCACTAACACTGTGCAATACGCACCTAAGCCACCGACTCGTCTAGCTAAAGCCTCGTATTCATGGTAAATATTTGTTTAGCAACATGGTTGCATAAACATGTTGCCGAGTTGCTGTCAACATATTGTGGGCAACACTTGCGTTGCAGAGTTGATCACGCCATGTTGACAGAGTTGACGCCCGGCGAGCGAAAACATCAGTTTATGAACAAATGTTGAAGTGTGTGCACGTGTTTGCAACTGTTTATAAACATGACGGTAGTGTGGAGCAACAATAAAATTATGCAATTAGTAGAATTATTTCAATCAAAAGCGTTAATAGAAACAAAAAGAACGATGCATTTCAAAAAACTACAGGCAGCGGCGCAATAGAACTCAGATACAGAGAACACAACAACACTACTTCCTCTGGCAACATTTTAACGCAGACTGCTGTATGTGGACAACTCATATTGTTTTAAACAAAGTTTCCAGCAGCATTCTCATTGGTCATCAACAACGTTGATCAACTGTTGCTAAACAAATGTTTACCATGAATACGAGGCTTAAGTCGTCAAATTTTTGTCGCCGCACTGGTTGGCGGCTTCACTCATTGCAAGTTGGAAAACTTTGTCGGTGGCGTATCGTCTCGCGACGAAGAACAAAAAATACAGCACGTCAGTACTGCTGGAGTGTCGCCGGACTGAGCGCTTGCGTACACAAGCCGCCGACATGCCCCCAACATGTCGGAGAACAAAACGCGCGGACACATGTTGTCGACATGATTCTTTTAACTTAAATTAATTGTTTTACTAGAAAAGCTTAGGTTATTACTTAAATTGTGTGTATATTAATCTTATACTAATATATAAAATTGAACAGTTTGTTTGTTTGTTTGATGGAACGCGCTAATCTCAGGAACTACTGGTCTGATTTGAAAAATTATTTCAATCTTAGATAACCCATGTATCAAGGAAGGTTATATACGATCACGCTGAGACCAATAGGAGCGGAGTACCAATGAAGAATGTTTCAATATTAAGGGTTTTGAAAACAAATTCTTACGCGGACGACGTCGTGGGCACAGCTAGTATGATAATGTAAGGAAAGGTTATTTATTAATAAATCTAAATAATCTTTTATTGATTATAAAATATATTTTACTGTTAGACTGAGAGAGGAGGAGCCTGCCTATTGCTATCGTATGCGTTAGAGAAAGGGAAGCCAGACAGACTGGCGCCATAACGCGTTACGTAACGAAGCGGTTTACCCTCCCATAAGAAATTATTACTTCGAAAGATTAGCTAATAGCTAATTAAATGAGAGACGTGTTTTAAAAAAAAGATCAAAAAACTCTTTTACAAAAGACACTGGATAACAACCCGTATCAGCCGCGACACTTTATAACCTTCCTTTCATCAGACTTTGATTTTCCATTTTTTGCCCGTTTTTCGACACTTACAGCCCCTTCACCTCGCGGATTCAATGGTGCCCTCAGATAGGATCTAAATTACTTTGTAGCAATATACTTTTGAGATTAAAAGGGTGTCTGGAGCCCGTAGGACGCACTCCTGGGAACAGTTTACTGAGTAAAAGACGGTTATAAAACGTGGCATCGCGGAGGTTGCTTTAAAAATTGTTTCAATATAGAATTTATGATTTTATTAGAGAAGCAAAATCCCTGTGCGACTTTTCCAAGACGTTGGATATCACGTATGTAAGATACTTACGCTATTTTAGTTTATAGACGATCTCTAGAGGACGGAGTACTTTTAAGTTGGTTATTTATTCACAAGATATGACGCTCCTCCTTGTTTCAAGAAGTTATGAATGGACTATATATTTTTATAAATATAGTTTTTCCTATAAATTCGTGCAAATATTCATATGCAACTCAAAACATGTATGACTATTATACATCCAACAATAGAGTATTGACACAGTTCAAAATAAATTTGGAAACAATGATCTTATACCTATAAAAGTGGATGTTAAAATACTAATACATGTTAATTAATATTTAAATAATAATTAATACGCTATTTGCCCTGCCAAAGAAATGACCTCAGAACTTACGACGCTCCTAGAAAATTTAGATGACTTCAGTGATTTGTATATGATAAAAATTAACTTGTTAATTTCATAATCAATTAAAAAATGACGTATTTTTTATAGTTGTATATATATTAGCATACTTGTTTCCCTAGGGGTAGGCAGAGCAAACGAATCTCCACTTGATATTATGATTTCAGCGCACATATTTCTTTCGTTTACTTTCATGAACCTTTTCATACATGCACGTCTGTTTGAAGTGCTTTTTACCCGACTTTTGTTCAAAATGTCTGCAATTTATTTTGTGCCATACTTTGCATACCATTTTAATTAAAATTAAACCATAATAGTTTAAACATCTACTAATTCATTCTGCAACAATTTTATATAAAGAACACCAAAGGTCCGTTAAAAAATATATTTTTCCTAACTCATTATGAATATTTTAAGTAGCAAAGAAATTGATATAAAGAGTAGAATAAGTTTAAAGAAACTTCAGTGGACTGGACGTATGGAGCTCAGTGTAATTGCGACGAGTGGTCCCAATTACAGGTTCAAGAGGCCATGAGAAGTTGGAGTTGAACAACTTGGACCGGCGGAAATCGGTGACTAACTTACACGCGTTTCACACGAGCGATTTACAAGCAAATTAGATTATAATCTTGTATTAAACTGTAAGAATACTTTTAATAATATTATATAAACGGGTGAGTTTATGATAATTCATGTTCGTTATTCTGCAAAACTGAATGGATTTTGCTGAAACTTTCGTCGCGGACATTGTTTTTATATGAATACAAAGCTATAAAATTATGTAAACTGTTATTAACATTAATTTGTTCCAAGTAGTGCCACCTATTATTATAATATTTGCGGGTAGTTTGTTACTAATCCGATATAAAAGTGAGTGGGTGTAGTGATGAAAGATCACGTTTAATCCAATAGAATCATCTTAGAGCCCCCCCCCCCCCCCTCACCGCGTACCCCTCCCCCCGTTACACCACCCCGAGCTGTCAAATAAAGGTTGAACCTTACAGGAGGTGCCTCCGCGAGAAACAACAATCTGCGGCTATTCAGCTGGATCCTGCACAAAAAAAACTAAAGGTCACTTCGACTTTGGTCAGATGCACATGTAATTAGTAGCTCCCTAGGGTGACTAATTATTGTGCGAGAATCATAACTAATAAAATATTTACTTTAGATCGGCATTATTCGTTCGGATTTCATAATAAAACAGTTCCCAACGTTCTACCTATTTTGCTGCATAAATCTCCCACTAAGAAAACATACATTTATTCTGCGTACAATAAAGATTTAAAGGGAAGTTATGGCGCGAAGTTTTACTTTTACACTATGACATGGGGTCACTTATTGATACTTGATATCTACACGACACCGCCACCGCGCCACCAAAATATACACAAACATATACTAGTATGGCGGCGGCGTTATAGCTGCTTGATGGCGGCGTATGCCGTTTATAAAAATTACATCATAAAAGTTCTACGAGGCCCTAATGTTATAAACACCTATCTATAGGGATTACAATATAAAAATGGCGATACGCATGGGAGACAAGACGGTGGTCCAATGTGTAATGGAGGGTCAATAATCCCCCTCCTAAACCATCTATCATAACTAACACCAACTAAAAATGTTTCATTTCACGACAATTATACAATAAATTAACACCACACAAAGTCACAAACACACAACCAACAACAAAACTTATACACTTACTCACACCAACGCGCACTACCACTGCGTTGTATTACACGCACAATTCACTAACAAACCAAAGAGCCTAAAAATTAATAACCTAGGCACAAAAAGAAAAAGCAACATACATGGCAAGTTAAGATAATATATATAGGTATAGACATAAGGCACACACTGCACATGCACTCTCTCACAACACCAGCATGTAACAGATACACTCTACATTAGTATAAGTTTAGTATTAAAACTAGAAAAAAATATTATATAAGTTATTCTTAAGGTACACAACACAACATAAAAACCACAAAATTAATGCCACACACAATAACAAAAGTTAACAATAAGCGTGTATAAACTCAAAAAACTGTAACAGTAATCAAGTTGTAAAAAGGGTACGGACCTCGAGTCCATAGTATTGTTGTTAAAAAAATACCTATCTATAGGCGACTGGTGACCATCTTTATTAGCCACCTAATAAAGACCGCTTTAATAAAAATGATTAAATAATATCCTGAGGGTAGATATCAAAATATATATTTCACACCCAAGAATATTCGTAATAAAATCAAATTACATATTTACCCTCTATAATAAGCCCGCGAGTAGCATAAGCAACGTTCGTTTGAAAACGCCAAATCAAACATACAAGCGGCTTCAACTCGGGGTGACTCGACTCGTCTTGTGATGTTCAAACTGACACTGTTGAATTTAGATAGCATTATCGTCTGTACACATTTCAGTTATGGCTTTGCATGCAGATACGAAGTTTATACCCCGCTATATTTGAGACTTGTTCGAAGATTTAAATATTTGCATTTGGAAAAGTTCACTACCTTTATTTTGATATATTTGATATTACTTCTTCATCTGGGATAATATAGTATAATTCAGTCAATTGCCGTTTCACGCACATGTAGCGATGGTTTTATGCGTTATTTATGATGCGACATTGTTATTAATTGTTAATGACATTTAAACATTGATAGATTATGTATATACTAATAGCTAATCGTAAACGGAGTTATTTTTAACGCTATAATAAAAAATAAAAACTTCGTTTAAAAAAACCGACTTCAAAAACTAAAATGTATAAAATAACTTATTTCTAAAGCTATTATTATTAATATATATTATCTAAAACATCTTAAAGTCGGTTCTTAGTAATTTGCAAAATATAGTAATTTTTATTATGTTTTACTTTGCACCGACTTCAAGATGTTTTAGATAATATATATTAATAATAATAGCTTTAGAAATAAGTTATTTTATACATTTTAGTTTTTTAGTTTTTGAAGTCGGTTTTTTTAAATGAAGTTTTTATTTTTTATTTGTTACTTTTTAGTGTCTAGCTATGTATGGGTGGACTTACGAATGGTGCCGCGCTTCTTAAAAAATATAAGTCCCAAGAAACGAGAACAAAAAAATGTTCGTAAAATGAAAACTACTGGGCCAAACTATGTCAAATTTTTAGGAGACCACATGACAGCTATTCCGCGTCGAACAAAAAAAGAATCACGTAAATCGGATCATAAATCACGGAGTAATCGGCGAACATACATAAAAAAAAAAAACAAAAAAAAAAGATCCCGACGAATTGAGAACCTCCTCCTTTTTTAGAAATCGGTTAAAAAGACGTACTTATCCCTAGAAAAGCCACTAACAATATCACAAATGAAGCAGGAACATGAGAAAAGGAATCTGCAGGGTCAGGAGAGTGATAGAACTTACAGACTAACTATATCTAATTATCCAAAACCGACTTCAAAAACTAAAAAACTAAAATGTATAAAATAACTTATTTCTAAAGCTATTAAATATTAATATATTGTGGCGACCGAGGGTGGAACTGCCCAGCAGCGTAAATCAGTTTTAGAACTTTTAGAAAATACTAGACATTTCTGGAAGGAAAAGACAAGGACGGATAGATGTTAGAAAGGGATAGACGATAAACGAAAGAAAGAGATAGATAGATGTTAGAAAGAGATGGACAATGAACGAAAGAAAGAGATAGATAGATGTTAGAAAGGGATAGATGTATAAACGAAAGTTCCCGAACAGAAGGTTCGGGAAAGAAGAGACATAGATATATGGTTTCTAGAAAATTCTTCCGGGTATATAAACAGCGTAAGGCGCGCCTACCGGGCAGTTTTAGAGTTGAAAGTTGCAGTTTAAAGTTGAGTTCAACCCAAGACGGTGAAACGACAAGTGCGATACTAAAGAGTTATCAGAGAAGGTTAATAGAGCACAGAGACGGATTAAGTGGTGAATTATTGACAAGTTTGGTGGACAGATACACGAAGGAGCTGTGTAGCGTAGTTCGAGAGAGGAACCAGAGGCGAGCTACACGCGATAATATTAGAGGTGGTCCGCGCAATATCGGCGACGGTATTGAGGGTGTGACAACTTATCGTCGGGAGTGTGCATCGTTGGCCGTGTGTTTAAGCCCAGCAACCCTACTGGGAGGTACTGCGCGCGGCTTTGTAAGTCAATAAAAGCTTTTAAATTAAAAACTTGTGTTTCCTTCCAATCCATAAGTGCGTACCCCCGCTCGCACGTAACAATATATTATCTAAAACATCTTAAAGTCGGTGCTTAGTAATTTTCAAAATATAGTAATTTTTATGTTTTGCTTTGCACCGACTTCAAGATGTTTTAGATAATATATATTAATATTTAATAGCTTTAGAAATAAGTTATTTTATACATTTTAGTTTTTTAGTTTTTGAAGTCGGTTTTTTTAAACGAAGTTTTTAAATTTTATTTGTTACTTTTTAGTGTCTAGCTATGTATGGGTGGACTTACGAATGGTGCCGCGCTTCTTAAAAAATATAGGTCCCATGAACCGGGAACAAAAAAATGATCGTAAAATGAAAACTACTGGGCCAAACTATGTCAAATTTTTAGGGGACCACATGGCAGCTATTCTGCGTCGAACAAAAAAAGAAACACGTAAATCGAATCATAAATCTCAGAGTAATCGGTGTACATATGGAACGGAGTGAAAATTATGTTCATGAAAAATGTTCATAAAATGAAAACTACTGGGCCAAACTATGTCAAATTTTTAGGGGACCACATGGCAGCTATTCCGCGTCGAACAAAAAAAGAATCACGTAAATCGAATCATAAATCTCAGAGTAATCGGTGTACATATGGAACGGAGTGAAAATTATTTTCATGAGAACTGTTCATAAAATGAAAACTACTGGGCCAAACTATGTAAAAATTTTAGGCGACCAATTGGAAGCTATTCCGCGTCGAACAAAAAAAAATCACGTAAATCGGATCATAAATGACGGAGTAATCGGCGAACATACATAAAAAAAAAAAAAAAAAAGATCCCGACGAATTGAGAACCTCCTCCTTTTTTCGAAGTCGGTTAATAAAGGGAGATCTTATCGCTAAAAAGCGATCTCTTCCAGACAACCCGAGCTATAAAATAATTTTAATATTATTGCAGTTTTCTTAATGTATAATATTGGTTAACAAATAAAAGTGAAAACTGTAGTTGGAGGATATAAATAATAATCAGGATATTAGTAATAGTTAAAAAATGTGTTTATGATTATCTCAACTTTATAATGAAATATGTCTCGCAAGAAGTTCCCTCGTTTCGTGTCTTTCAGTCTAAAACCATACAATTTGACTGAAGCTTAAATAAAATGAAATGAAGTTTTAGTTTATATGAAACATACAAGGTCTTAATATAACGGTGAAAACGTGTTTCGCCATTTTCTGGCATACATTTTTTTCTTAATACTAATATAGTTAAGGAAGTAAGCTTATATTATCTTGGGTCCGGTTTTTGTTTGGTGCCTTTTTATTAGAAGATTATTTTA
The DNA here is from genome assembly GCA_949752895.1 of Dendrolimus pini. NCBI lineage: Eukaryota > Metazoa > Arthropoda > Insecta > Lepidoptera > Lasiocampidae > Dendrolimus > Dendrolimus pini. The sequence continues at coordinate 18,169,136 of OX457132.1, read as the reverse complement.
AAACGTGAACATTACGAATATTTGACTCTGGCTGTATACAAAAATGATTCAAAACCATATTTAAAAAAGACGAAAATATTAGTAACTATTTTTTTTTTAAACCACGGACCATAAAAATGGCCCGGACTTTTGGAGGGCGTGCATGGGGCCGTAGGAAGGCCAACACGTAGAGGCCCCTTGACAAAAATGTGAATGTGGTGTGACACTGCTGGCGATTATCCCTGTCTACACCATGTAATAATGCTCAGAAGGACAAGCCCCGGCCAGTGTAGGACTATTGTGGGAAATGAGGACAAAAAGTACCGGGCTATTGGGGTGAACTACTAGTGGTACTAGGGGTCTGGGAATATGGGGACTATGGCGTCTGCCCGTCGCAATGTGGAAAAATAGGCAGACAGTAACTCACCACTCCCTGTATGGGCCCCAAAAAATGTATTGAAAACAGGGGCAACATGGGTGTTAGTGGCTAAGGGGTGTAAAGAGGTAAGCTGCAGGTGTACCAAAGATACTACTGACGTTATGCCATTTGTTATTATTATTATTTTTAAAATATACACAGCTTTAGCACTGGTTAAACAAAGTTAGCCCGGGCGCAATTTTAATTTTTCAAATTTCATCGGCAAAAAAAATGGCATAAAAAGCTTTATCCCAAGATCCTTTGTAACAACGTAAAGTTTAATTCCACATTGTTAATGTTCATTGAACAAAATAAATTGGGCAAAGTTTCAACCCAAAGATAAAAGGGATTCACTTGCGAAGTAGCATTAAATATACTCATTACACGCTTGCTACATTTTGGACTTTCACGGTACCATGGATGAGGAATGCTAGGTATCATAATCGCCTAATAAATCACGTAACTCTGAAACGCTGCTTAATTCTCCATTGCTATTTGGTCTAACAGATAATTTACCTCTCTTTTTGATGGTGTATTATTTTTTGAATATTTTCCATCATAAGTCATCTTTGCTGTTTATGGCTGATTTGATTTAAAATGTATGATTAAGTGGTGTAGTTGTATTTTGTCTCGTCTAAAGCTAAAGAGGTAAAGTCTATTTTTCATCTCTGCGCCTTAATCCGTTATAAAATTTCCATTATTAATATTTTTCAAAAATTTATTCATAATACCCAAATCAAATAACTTTATCTACCTTTGAGCGCTTTCAGATTTAACACAAACGCGGCAGTGCGGTTCCAGTTGTTAACATAAAAGAAATAACGAAACGGCAGGGCTGTCAAATCTGGCTTCTTACTCCCTTCATTTAATGGATAAGCTTGGATTAATTTAAACTACATTCATGACATTAAATTTTTAAATTGCTCTATTAATATTTTCTTAAGTTTTCGCGACTTGTATACATAATAAAACTACGTTTTAACCGTTGCTCTATTACCTTGATTATCTAACTTTGTACAGAATCAATTGATTTAGTGGTCAATTTCCACCTCGTAATATTTAGTCTAGGAATGCATAACTTATCATATTTTATGACACTCGATCAGAAAATCTTTTTAGACAAACTCAGACTATCAAAGCTTTAGCGAATGGAGCAGTCTTGTTATAACCGGTAGATAGATATTTAAGAAAACAATTAAACAATGTTACTTTATAATCGAAGTCATACAAAAAAAAAAACTTAAAAATATATACAAAAAATGTGTGTGTGGTGTGTGCAGAGAATATACAGACGAACATAATTATATATACAACGCTTAGAACTACAAAAAACAACAAAACTACCAAAGTTAGTTAGTGTCGTTTTTTCGCTTCATCGAGTTTCAAATCACAACGATTCTAAAGAAATTTCACTTCGAAAATATAGACGCTAAAAGTAAAGGAATTTTAGTCAATCAAATGTGTATCCCGAATGTTGCCATGGGTTATATTTATATATCAATTCAGTATAGATTTTGGTCATAAAGACGACGAGGTGACCTCTGTGTTCCGTCGCTATATCGCAAAGTGGCTATATACGTAGAAATAAAACAGTAATAATGTTCAGACAAAACAGCCTTGCAATGTACATAAATGTCTACTTAATAATAATAACAATTGATTCTTAGATTTAAGTTTCCCTTCTTGAACATTATAAAAAATATTACTACAGCTACTGACCATTTATTTGTCATACACCAAAGATAAGAAAACTTTACGATTCTATGAATTAACCTTTGTATGTTTGTTTGTTGACTCGATCGCAATATCTGCAAGGGATTTCTTGGGATTTGTTACAAATGGTTTATTAAAACTAATCTCTATATCTAAAATTGACGTTACATCCGAAGTCGCTATAGCCAAATTATCTTCTTCTAAAAGTTATACTGTAAATTCAAGGAATCCTAAGTGTTATGTCACTATAGTCAAAAAGTCGTAACAACCCAGATCCTTATAAATTTAATCAACTGTACTACAGATTTGGTTTGTCTTTAACGAGTTTTCGAGATGATATATTTTTCAATTCTAATCAAAGGAAAATAACAAAATCGCCCCCGGAAGAGAAGATTCGAAGACATTACACTTCCTAACTGAGAGTAAGTTAATGTGGTCCATATTTCTCTTTTCTCATCACAATGCCAAATTGAAATATTTTTTTTCATTAGTTTTATCCCGGAAACGTATTGTAATTGATTTCTCAACAAAGAGTAAGGATGATACCAAAGTAATGAGCAGATGGAAGGTATTGAAATTGTCTGATTAACGATTTTCTTTTAACAATTTTATTAATTGTAATAAATTTTGTTTTAAACTGTGCGATTTTAGCAATTTAAACTAGTACCTATTTGGAGAAATGTATAAGTGAAAAAACTCAATCACACAGATCACTCATACACACTCAATACATGCATTGCTTACATGTTTTTTACTACATCGAGATTCGCATTGCGTACTACATCGAGATAACCGATATGTCCAAACTGTTTCTGTAATGTTTAAATACTGATCAAAACCCATCGATCTGTCAACAAATCAAAACAATTTCAAACTAGTAAAACAAAGAGTAACCGGTGATCGGAGAATTGATACCGTTTGTGCGCATTGTATCAGTTTCCGATTTTAGTTTGTAGATCCCAATGAATTGTGAGCGAAGCTTTTTGACATGCAAAAGGAAACATAACAAGGGGTATTTGTCGCGAGCACACTGGACGTTTCCGGGCACTAGCGAGGCTACTGGCTTGTGAAGGGACTGCACAATGGACAACACCATTGTCAATTTTCATAGTTTTTGAAAAATTGACACTATTTTTGAGCCTTTATTCTGATGGAGAATACGAAACGGAGATTTCCTAATGGAAAAATACAAAATGTTGACATTGACTATTGGCATTAAAAATTGTATTATCGTCTGATCTAGATATCCTAGATTTCATTTGAAATCGTTAGTATGTTGGTAAGACTTATAATCACTTTTTATCGAGGGACTGTCGTTTATTTTAACCGTGCAAGAACGGCGAAATAATACAATTTCCTGCGGCCGGGTGGCCTGTCGTAAGAGGTGACAAAACCACTCATAGCCAGGTTTAGGGTATTTGCCCGTCTGGATGGTTACCACACCTGATCTAGAGTATGCCGCAATAAAAATCGTGAGTTGTGTTCCGGCATTAGTGGCCAGGCTCCAATCATCCTTTAGAGAGCAGCAGCGCATTTGTAGCACCTTTGGTGTTGTAAATGTCCATAGGCGATGGTAACCGCTTACCATCAGGTGGACCGTCTGTCTGTCTTCTGAACCTTTTTTTAATGCGGTGCATGGACGCTACCGCTCGGGGACAATAGTAGGGACTTCCGATGGCATGCTGGAACCTACGAAGTAAACAACCTCTTTGTTCCATCTCAAAGCCTTACATCAGGACCTTGGCAACCAAACACACATCCGATGATAAAGAATCAATCTGAACCTGGTGATGGCTTGACACTGGATTTATGGTAACAGTGGACTGTAAGTAATGTGTAGGAAATGTATGGGAGAATTTACAAAAGGCAAGTATTGAATGAAGAGCACGCACGTACCTGAATTAATGGTTAGATAATGCAGCGGCTCTTCAGTTTCTCACTTGCCCTTCACAAATACATTTATGTAGTATTGTTCATTCAAAAGACGAAACACTAATTTATTGATATATTTACGGGGCGGTGCGGGTTAAATAACTATTTTAAAATTAAAGTATTACGGTGTTTCATGTTATTTTAATTTATTTAATATTTTCCAAGCAGGGCAATTTATTTCATGATATAACAATAATAATTAATGAAATAACGTGCGTACGAAAATGTAACACACCGTCAGTTTTAAATATAATACAAGAGAAGTTTGTATTGCTAAAAAGGTTATATGGTGATGCCACACCTGGGTTATCTGGAAGAGATCGGTCAAAAGCAAAATCTTAGTTAACCAAATATATTCACTTCATCTACTAAAACGAATCTCTTCATACGCGTGGTTTTAAATTCTATTTATCTGAAATTTCAATCAAATTTAAATATTAATTTAACTTATAGACTTAAAGTTTTTGTCCTAGGAATCCCGCGAGAATTGTCCTGAAATTTTATAGTGGTTAGTGGATTTAATTTATTAAATGTATAAATTCGACGCCACATTCATGTTATGTCCCAGGACAGTGATCTACAACTACAAGGACTACAAGTCTCCTGAACTCACCGAGGCGTCATGTGAACAATCTCCTTTGTATGTGCACGTATGAATATTTTATGAAGTGCCCCGTGGGATGCGTCGAGTGCATAAACGCTCGTTTTATAAGCGTATATGCTGCGAATTTTTCAGTGACGTCACAGAGATATGGCCACCAAAGAGAACTTACTCGGCAATGTTATCTCAGAATTTAAGTGTTTTCATATTTTAAAAAATCTCATTCTGGGAATTTTCGTTCTGATATACCTACAGAAAAAGCTTTCATTAACTGGGAGTTATTTTCTAGAACAATTATAGGTTCTTTTTTATTCATCTAGGTTTTTTTGTAATTTGCCATTTTCATCATTTTGGTAAGTTTTTTCATTTATGTAATTTAAATATAAAACGCTAGACGTGGTATATATAAATAAAACTAGAATGGGCTGAAATAGAGCATGAAAGTTTGTATGGGAGACTAATAATTCCTCATGTTTATAGTTACAAAAGTTATCATCTATAAAAAAATGCGATTTTAACTGGATCTTTTTTTTAATTCTAGGAGTTCAGCAGACAGGCAGACTTGATGGAAAGCGGTTACCATTGCCTATGGACATTTACAACACCAAAGGTGCTAGAAATGCGCTGCTGCTCTCTTAAAGGAGACTGGACCTGGTCACTAATGCCGGAACACCACACAAGGTTGTGTTGTGTTCCCGACCTGTCTGTTAAGCTTTCACGGAAAAATTACAAGGAGCACTGGATCGGTTTTGCTGTAATTTTGTACATATGTAGTTTAAATAACGAAAAGGGCATAGATACTTTTCATCCCGGGAGATAGGATAGTTTGCGTCTTGCGATATAAAATAAAGTGTTCTTGGGCAAATACCACTAACATAAAAAATTTATACAATGTAACCTGTATTAATGTTGGCTCTTTAAACTAGAGGCACGCACTAGGGATATACCCGCGCTATATAATTCCTTTAGCCCTACATCTGTCAACATATTATTATTATAATTCAAAATAAACTTCATAAGTATCACTCAATTTTTCACGGTTTCAGTCTAAAAATATTATAATCAGTTTTATTGAAGAGAAACTTCTTTATCGGCGTTGGGAAAAAAAATTACCGTCACTTTTTTCGGTTACGCGCCATCTTGTTTTCTTGATTGACTCGACCGTGCCTACCACGGATTATTTATTTAACCAATTTCTGTAAAGTTGCATATAGTAGATCATTTTTCGAAAAATAAGGTCATAAAGAAGTTTTACTTCTTACGTGTGTACACTAGTACACGCACACATTTCTTATACCATCGGTCTTATTGACTCTCTAATCTGTGCTGCGCAATGTAAATCTCGTATCTCATCCTCTCGCAGGCTTAGTCCTTTAGTCCTTATTATGTTATCTCGTTTTAGTGTCGCTTTTTCATTTCATCAAGTTTCAAATCACAACGATTCTAAAGAAGTTCCAGTTTAAAAATTAAATAGGTGATAAATAGCTCCAAACATTGTAAAAACCCATTCTAGCTATTGATCTACAAATAAAAAAAATGTATTATTTTTAATGAATAGATATTTTTTTTTAGTAAGTAGTGCCAAAAGACCAAAGTGTAGCTTCAAATTCAAAAATTTTCGACCAAAGTTGTTGCTTCTATGGAACCCTTGATCCTTCGAAAACGAAAATGCTCTTCTTCCATTATTTAACTTTGTTATTAACGTATTTAATGAAAACCTATTTTCTATAATGTCTGAAGAAGCGCGGTTTCCTTAGTTGGAGGCTTCTTAAGCCGCAAATCCCCAGCCCAGGTGTAGTGCTATCTGACTAATTAAGGTGGTCACGTAAATCTACGAGGCTCCAAAGGTCGGTTAAGCCCACAATTTTCGTTCTGAAGTTATTCTCAAAATAGCCGCATTGCGTTGTTCTAAGTTTCTACAAAGAAGTAAAGGGTTAGTTTTATTTGTTGCCAAAGAACTTTGATGGCGTGAGGAGATTTCTAATTAAATGTAATGTACGCCCAAGCTTATTTAATGTTGATTAAATTATGTGAGCAGTGTGAATTAATGATGATACTATGGGAAGAAATCTTTTTATATGACGGTAGTTTTATCCGTGAAGGAACGGAGAATGAATACAATTTCCTGCGGCCGGGCTGTCTGTCATAAGAGGTGACAAAAGAACCTACAGCCAGGTGGTAGAGTATGGGCGCATTCCCACTATGTCGTAACGATTAATTTATCGTTGGACGACTATCGTCTCTAGCTGTTCCATTATAACGATTGTTTGTCGTCAAAATTTTTTATCGTTTAGCGACTATCGTATCTAGCTGTTCCTATTGAATCGCGACGACATTTTATTGTATTACGGCAGTCGCTTTGTCGTTTACACATCATCAGCGAGGGGGTGTAAACACGTGTAAACGACGAGACGATATTTTCATCGTGGCTACGATAGATTTGCCGTCACGATTTCGTCGTAATGACTTTTTATCGTTTTACGACTGTCGTACTAGCCGTTCCCACAGTCATGACATTCTGTCGTCACTGCAAAAAATGTCGTAGACGACAGTAAATCGTGTTGTTCTATATGTGAACACCTCCACTTAAATATATAAGCTACGACACTTAAAAATACACGATTATCTGTCGTCACGACAAAGTGGGAACGCGCCCTATGCCTGGTCTAGAGTATGCCGCCATAACAGCCTTGAGTTGTGTTCCGGCAATATTGACCAGGTTCCAGTCTCCCTTAAGAGAGCAGCAGTGCATTGTAGCACCTTTGGTGTTGCAAATGTCCATAGGCGAAAGTAACCGCTTTCCATTTGTCTGCTGAACTCCTAAAATAAAAAAATAGATTACAATGTTCGAGCAAATATTTTTCTTAAGTACCTACCTAAAATACAATAAACTTCTACTATAGACCAATAGACGTTCTACTTATTCGTCTATTTTAAGTATCTGTAGTTATTTCTTATATTTAGTGATCTGCGGCTCAAACGAAACTCTTTTAAATTTCAAATCTCATAATACTTCTTGATGACTTTTAACCGATTTTCAAAAGGAGATTCTCGATTCGTCTGAATGAAAAAATGAAAAAAAAAACAGCAAATTTTTTTTCGTATATAAGTTACTCGATTTCTCTGTCAATTGTAGACGAATTTAAAAAAAAACATCAAAAGGATGTACTCCCGAATTGGTCCCATAATCACCATGTTAGGATCTGATGAGTAAATCCCAGGGTAGTCGAGAGCAACCTTGGAGCGCCTACACTGAACAGTGAGATAACAATCTTGTTTACGTGTACCAGTAGTACAATTTCTACAGGCGCTTAATTTATTTCTAAAGGTATTCAAGTATTTGCGCAACTAAAAAGTAATTTTTTTTACGAAAACAAAACTGACTTCAAGCTTAAAAGCAAAAATAAATATTTAACCGACTTTTTTCTACAAAATAAATAAATAAAAGAAATAGAAAAGAGTTGGTTAAATATTTATTTATGCTTTTTAGTTCGAAGTCGGTTTTTTAGTTATTTTTTTCAATTACAATTCAATTCAATAAATAAAAACGTAAAAGCACATTCTAAAAAAATCTAATTATACACTTAGGTTTAATTTTTATTTTTTAAATTAGGGGAGACAAGGCTTCCATAGTGGAAATGTGTCCTTCCTCCATCTTACTTTTAAGCTATGCGGTTGAAATTAAAAATAACAAATAAGTGACATATTAAAATGTAATTAAAACAAATGGACCGACCGATATGACGATGTCATAATAGGCTAAGATCCCGCTATACAACGACCTTCACCGAGTGCTAATTTGATGAAAAAAAATATTACATTTCACCTGTTTGTTTATTAAACAAATTCTATACCAATCGAAAGTATGAAGCCCATGGAAAAACATGCAAACATGCAAATGTTAGGTTGCCTATTCTTTTCCGGTCACAACTCTTTTTTTTGCGTATTCTATGGGCTACATACTTTCGATTGGTATAGAATTTGTTTAATAAACAAACCGGTGAAATGTCATTTTTTTTTAAATGATTAATTAATCATATACTGGACTGAAATTCTTTAGGTAACCCATATGCAATATATTTATTGACACATTAAATTAAATATAAAATAGGTTTCATCAAATAAGCATCTTGGTGAAGGTTATAGCGGGATCCTATACTATAAGCATTCCGTTTTAGCGAAAATTACAACGGAACCTAAAAAACAAACAAAAATCTCAAGATAAATGTTATATTACGCTATTAGAAAATCAAAGTAAAAACAAGATTGATTCTAGATTAAAAAGTGCTAAGTGCTTAAACATAAAATGTTTCTGCTCGAGGAATCCTCTACAATGCAAGGAATTCATCAGAATGCTTGTCTGCGTCTACGACTCGTTACAAAAGTGAAGGCTTTTAGATCTTTACTTACATTTCTATTATTCAAAATAAAGATGCTAGTTATTAATTGTGAAAATTTCGATTATTTCATAATTAAAATCGATTGATTATTATCACGTTATTTGAACATCGAACTTTAACGTTTGGTTAAAAGAAAGTTTATTGAACTAAATTGACTAAATATATCAGCTGTACTGTACTGCTGTACTGTCAAGGCTTTACACGCCTAATGTACTACGTTTAAAAAATCAGTAACAAACATTTTCAATTTTATTATAATTCACGAGTAAAGTTAGAATTGAAATATCGTATCCAAAATATTTAACCAAATCAAGAAAGTAAAAGTTATTTATCTTATATATAAAATTGTCGTGTCACAATGTTCGTTCCCATACTCCTCCGAAACGGCTTGACCGATTCTCATGAAATTTTTTATGCATATTCAGTAAGTCTGAGAATCGGCTACTATCTATTTTCCATCCCTCTAAATGTAAAGGGTAGTCAACCCTTAATATTTTTTTATTTTTATTTTATAATTTATTATTTATTTATTAATAAATATATAATTTATATGCATTAAAAAATACATACAATCCTAAATTTTCAACCCTCTACGATCAACCCCTATTTTTTAATAGCGATATTAGTATTTTTATAATTTTCTACTGGGATGATTTAGATTTAAATTTGAACCAGGTAGATGGCGCTGCAATCGGGTACCAGAATTTAGGTACTCTTTGTTGTTGTATGTGTTGAAGTTTGTCCCGGAATGGTTTAAATAAACGATTGGACCCAGTAGGTGGCACCGCGATACTCCTCCTAAACGGTTTGCCTGATTTTGATGAATTTATTTGTTTGTTCAAGTGGATTTGAGAATAGTTTAGATTAACATTTGGTCCCGGTAGATGACGCTGGAATCGGGTTCTAGATTTTTATTTTTTAAAGGCAGGACAACGTCTGCCGGGTACAGCTAGTAAATAATAAATTCCTCAATTCTATATGATAAGATGATGCCATAGGTCACTACACTTTTATCGTGTTATTATTTAAGATATATATTTTGGATAATGTATTATAAATAAAATATAAGAAACAGATTAAAAATAAAACAGAAAAGATAGCTTAGATGTGTTGTTGGGGAGTTTCTTGTCGCTTCTTCTCCTTCAAAATAATTTTTGACATGGGAAAGCTGTCAAATAGGTAGACGGATTAAATATTTGATGGCACGTGGCTAACGTAGCCTTAGACGTTTGCAATACCAGGGGCGAAGTTAATGCGTTGTAAGCCTTTAAGATGTGATTGATGACAAGAGTAGAGTGGATGGGATGCAAGCGATGGAATAGAAGGAATTTAATAGGGGAATAGAATGTGAGGTGACATAGGAGAAGTAGGTCATCGGAAGTCTCACTCAGTATGCAAAAGCCGATTATCTTAAGTTAAATTTCAGCATGCATCTACTAAGTACATTACACAGGGACAACACATTGCGAAGCTATATACACTGAGTAGGAATTTTAAGAATTTCCGTGAAGAATTATCCGTGCAGGAATGGAGAAAAAATACAATTTTCTGCAGCCGAGCGGCCTGTCCGTAAGAGGTGACAAAACAATCAACAGCCAAGTTTTAAGTTTTACCCGTCTGGGCCATCAGTGGCCAGGTTCCAGTTCCTCTTTAAACAGCGGCAGCACACTGGTAGCACCTACATATGTTAAAATATCCATAGGCGATGGTAACCGCTTCCCACCAGGTGGGCCGTCTGCCTGTCTGATGAACTCATGCGATAAAAAATTTAAAAAAAACCAGACGGTGTGCGTCTCGAGACGCCGGACAGAAGTGATAACTTAAACTAATCTAACGTGAGAGAAAGGAACACAGACTGGCGCCGTAACGCGTTACGTAACGAAGCGGTTTATCCTCCCATTAGAAGTTATCACTTCAAAAATCTCCGATGAAAACTCTGAAATTCATCCAGTTATAATAAAAACTTTGGAATTTGCTATTATTGTACCGTCTAATCTTTCACAAAACCGTAGTGTTATGAGAATGGCTCCGTTGGCTAATGAGAATGAATTGCCGTGCCGTCTGCACGTCCGGCGCACTTCGGAATTAGGGCATTTTTCACTCGAGTACGTTGCGCCTTCTCACCGTGATCTGTCGTGATTTAACTTAAACTTATTAGCTCTTTATATTAATTTAAACTTTTAAAGTTAATCAAGTTTTATAATTACAATGGCATTGAGCTCTGCAGTGTACAAATAAAATATGTACTTGGAATACTTTTTCAACGTTAACAGATCAAATTTAAAATAAATTAAAAATCAGCCAAGTGTATGACGTCACTGTATTTCGGGTTCCATACAGGTGACTAATGCCTAAAGTCACTTGTCAAAGTCACACATATTTAAAAAACGAGTTCAAAACCATTACCTTAGTTTATAATCTAATACTAATATATAAAGCTGAAGAGATTGTTTGTTTGATCGAACGCGCTAATCTCAGGAACTACTAGTCTGATTTGAATTTTTTTTTAGTGTTAGATAGCCCGTTTATCTAGGAAGGCTAAAGGATATATATCATCACGCTATATATCCCAATAGGAGCGGAGCACCAATGAAGAATGTTTCGAAGTCGGGGAGTTTTTTTTATCGTTTTTTTACTGTTCCACGCGGACGTAGTCGCGTGCGGAACCTAGTAAAATATATATTTGCTGTTTACTGTCCACATTGTACTGTTCTTCCTTTTTTTTACTTTTTTTAATTTAACTATACTCGTACCTAGACATAAGTTGTTAAAATTATCCTCTTAATCAGGTTGCCTGGAAGAGATCGCTTTAAGCGATAAGGTCACCTTTTATTTTTCGGTAAAATTACTGTAATTATTTATTTTGGAAAAAATAAAGTGTTTTCGATTCTATTATATTGCTACGTTTTTGTCGTTTGGTTATTTTGTCGTTTTTACTATTTTGAAAGTAAACCTCTAGCAATAATAATTGAGCCATCGTTAATACTTATTCAATAACGAAGGTTACGAAAGCAATTTTGAATCTTCAGTTAAACATTTGGAAAATAAATTACATATTCCTATTAAATTTCATTAATATTATGTAGGTAGTACATTTAGTAGTTTCTGTGATAAATGACCGAGACAAAGTTTGAAATTCAGAGGGATATACTATCCATTATCAGTGCAGGAACGCATACAAAATACAATTTCCTGTGGCCGGGCGGCCTGTCATAAGAGGCGACAAGACAACCTGCAGCCAGGTGGTAGGGTATTTGTCCCTTTGGATGACTAACACCCTTGGTCTAGAGTATGTCGCAATAATAACCTTGAGTTGTGTTCCAGCATTAATGACCAAGTTCCAGTCACCCTTCAGAGAGCAGCAGCCCCCTGGAGCACCTTTGGTGTTGCAAGTGTCCATAGGCGATGGTAACCGCTTTCAATCAGGTGGACCATCTGTCCGTCTGCTGAACTCGTGGAATAAAAAAAGTGATAAACAAGATGGTTTTACTCGGGCTCCGTCGTTGTCGAAATGGCCACGGAATCCTGCAAATAGAAAATTGTAGAATACCTTATTATTGCGAAACTGGCAAACAAGTAGATGGCCCAACTCACGGTAAATGGTTCCCGTCGCTTATATACGTTTGCAACATCAGGAACCAAAAACTCTAGTATGAGATAAAGAGGAGGATAGGGGATTCGGATAAAGAGAAGGATAGGGGATTTGAATATGGAGAAGGAAAATAAGGTAAGGTGTGGGTGAAATGGGCCGTCGGAACTTTCATTTATGGCATGAAACACGACTAGCACAAGGCTAACCGTTTTACGCCGATATTCTGTAAGAGCGTGGTATCACACAGATCGAGCTGACCCTAAGGGCTGTAAGCAAAATCTTGAATCCAGCATGGCTACCACATAAAGAATTTGATAATCATATTTCATTAATTATTCTTTCTCTACATAGGGTAGTCGAATAGAATGTAGTTAAATGCCTATTGCAGGAAGTTAGTCATAATTTAATAGAAACTCATAATCTAAACTTTTAATTTGTTTGTTTATTAACAATAAGCGTAATCATTACCATAAGCCGTGTACGCTGGCGAACTCGGGCGGAAGGGTAAAAACACGCCGTGTTTCAAGACTCCTGCTACCGTATTTGAATGACAACATACGAGTCTTTTTCCGCCACGGGACCAAAGCAATTTACAATTTATTGGAGGCACTTTTATGCGATACAGAATGTCTTAAGTTCATATTTTAGAATGGTGATCAGCCCTAAATAGAAATTCTAGAACGGTAATCAGTCTTGTATAGAACCTCAAGCGTACAATCGGTAAAATTAAAACTTTTGAAACTTTATAAGCATTATAAGACAATTTTGACTTAGTTGCATATTCTATTAAGTCTTGATCCACGATCAGCATATTACCAGAGTGTAATATTTACTACGTACAATTTCATATTTTTAACCGACTTCAAAAAAAGAAGGAGGTTCTCAATTCGTCGGGATCTTTTTTTTATGTTTTTTTTTTATGTATGTTCACCGATTACTCCGTGATTTATGATCCGATTTACGTGATTCTTTTTTTGTTCGACGCGGAATAGTTTTCATTTTACGATTATTTTTTTGTTCCCGTTTCTTGGGGATCTATATTTTTTAAGAAGCGCGGCACCATTCGTAGGTCCACCCATACATGGCTAGACACTAAAAAGTAACAAATAAAAAATAAAAACTTCGTTTAAAAAACCGATTTCAAAAACTAAAAAACTGAAAACTATAAAATAACTTATTTCTTAAGCTATTATTATTAATATATATATATATATATATATATATATATATATATATATATATATATATATATATATATATATATTATCTAAAACATCTTGAAGTCGGTGCAAAGTAAAACATAAAAATTACTATATTTTGAAAATTACTAAGCACCGACTTTAAGATGTTTTAGATAATATATATTAATAATAATAGCTTTAGAAATAAGTTATTTTATAGTTTTTTAGTTTTTGAAGTCGGTTTTTTTAAACGAAGTTTTGATTTTTTTATTAAAACGTAAATTATTAAAAAAAGTCTAACCCGCACTGTGAAAAGTTTCTTAAACAGCCTTTTTACTAATACATCCCTGTTAAATTAATTGATTATAATCATTTAACTCCATGGAAGCTACGCTTGTAGTGTAGAAAAATATTTTACTCCCATAGTTCATTTCTTCTATAAAATGTGCAGAATTGGTGGCACATACATACAAATAACATGGACGTCGAATAATTTTCCAATGTGAAATATAAATTTTTAAGAGAGTTCAGAAATATCATATTAATTTATCATCTTAAATCACGGCCTTATAATTATTTTGAGGAAATTTGTTAAGAATATATACAAAAACTTTTTGAAATACCGAAATCATAGATAGACATGTTTTCCAATAAAATATGCAGACTTTGCAGGGCATAAGACTGAAAGCATCGATCAAATTATTTACTTTATGTCTATGTGGTTAACAACAAAAAGTTTTCTAGCTACCTATCTATTTTAAGTGGATGAATGGGTAAGATGAGAAATTAGTACAGAAGGGGATCATTGAAAGTTGCTCCCGTGACTGAAAAATTGGGAGAAAGAAGATTAAGTTGGTATGGGCATATAATGAGGAGGGATGAAAGTCACGTTACAAAAAATTTAAAAACTTCGTTTAAAAAAACCGACTTCAAAAACGAAAAAACTAAAATGTATAAATTAACTTATTTCTTAAGCTATTATTATTAATATATATTATCTAAAACATCTTAAAGTCGGTGCTTAGTAATTTTCAAAATATAGTAATTTTTATCTTTTACTTTGCACCGACTTCAAGATGTTTTAGCTAATATATATTAATAATAATAGCTTAAGAAATAAGTTATTTTATACATTTTAGTTTTTTCGTTTTTGAAGTCTGTTTTTTTAAACGAAGTTTTTAAATTTTATTTGTTACTTTTTAGTGTCTAGCTATGTATGGGTGGACGGACCTACGAATGGTGCCGCGCTTCTTAAAAAATATAGGTCCCAAGAACCGGGAACAAAAAAATGTTCGTAAAATGGAAACTACTGGGCCAAACTATGTCAAATTTTTAGGGGACCACATGGCAGCTATTCCGCGTCGAACAAAAAAAGAATCACGTAAATCGGATCATAAATCACGGAGTTATCGGCGAACATACATTAAAAAAAAAGCAAAAAAAAAAAAAAAAAAAACCCGACGATTTGAGAACCTCCTCCTTTTTTCGAAGTCGGTTAAAAATAATGTTAAACTCCAATATAGACCAATAACAAGATGGATAGATTGTGCGTAGGATGATATGTGGTGTGACAGAAGATGTATGTCAGAGTAGAGGAGTGTGGAAGGAAAAGACATATTGTGCCGACCCCAAGTAATTGGGATATGGTGAAAGAAAAGAGAGACCGTTTTTAAAATAAAATGATTAAAAAACGCTACGTGTCAGCTACAATTGAAAATCTGTATATTCCAATAAAGGCACCGTTCGCCGCACATGTTTATCCAATTTGGCGAAGTCTGCAAAGTTGTGAGCTCGCAACATGTGTGACGCGCAAATTAGAGATTCATATTAATTTAGGGTTTACTGTGACAGCGTTTTGCGGCACATATTCGGTAAGACTCTAGGGAGTTTCATTCAATTACTGACACCTTGATGAGGTGTTTACGTTTTCAGTCTATGAGAAGTTTGAAACGAAAGCGATGTTCTCGTGTTCAAACGGCATTATTTTAATTGCTTGTGTTCAGCAGATAGTCAAACGGCATACCAGATAGAAAGCAGCTACCGTAACCTATAGACATTTGTAACACCAAAGATGCTACAAATGTGCTGCAGATCTGCTCTTAAAGGGAGACTGGAACGCGGCCACTGATATAATAGCAGCACATAAATATCCCACCGCTGGACTCGGACCTCCCACTATACGGGCACGGACAGCATACCCGCCACGCTTGTCCAAGGCGGCTTGCCAGGTTTGACACATCGGATATCTCGATGTGCAGGTTGCATTACGAAGTTTTCGTTCACCGTTATTAGCGTGGGGTAATTGTAACAATATGCACTTTAGGTCAGAAAACTGCCTAAGTGGTGCATGCGTTCCGGCCAGGAAAGGGCGCGCCTTTGAGTTGGGGACGCGTGCGTCAGCCATTAGGCTACCACGACTTCTTGCATGGCCACTGATACCGGAACACAGCTCAAGGTTGTTATGACGGCATATTCTTAGCCACGGTGTGGTAGTTATCTAGTCGAGAAAACTCCCAACCACCTGGCTGTGGGTTGTTTTGTCGCTCTTACGGCAGGCCGCCGGGCCGCAAGAACTATTCTTTCTCCATTCCTGCACGGATAAAATGAAAATTGATGATTGATGATATCAGTCAGTGCTTAAAGGGAAACTGGAAACTGGTCGGTAATGCCGGAACACAATTCAAGGTTATGACGGCATACTTTAGATCAGGGTGGAAAGACATTCAGGCGGCCTACTACGTGGCAGATATTTTGTATTTCCGTATTAAGTATTCGTACCTAAAGCGCAATCTACTCATTCAGAATTTAAAAGTTTTTCATACATTTATAATGGGTGACTGTTGTGGTTTTTATGTTTCTTTTTTCTTTCTCCATGATTCAGTAAAATTAATTTTTAATTGCAATAACACCGTAAGAACTTAGGGTATTTGAAACTTATACGAGCAAATTCGAAACAAAAGGTTCAAATTAAAAAATAATTTTAAACCGCCCTTAAGTTCTTAACGTCGCTTAAGAATACGAAAGTTATATAATATTGTTACGAGCGCGCGGGGGTACGCTCTTATGGATTGGAAGAAAACACCAGTTTTTAAACTAAAAACTTTTATTGACTAAAAACTTTTATTGACTTACACAGCCGCACGAAGTACCTCTCTGCAGGGTTGCCCCTATACGCACGACCAACAATGCACAGTCCCGACGAAAAGTTGTCACACTCTCAATACCGTCGCCGATATTGCGTTGACCACCTCCGATGTTATCGCGTGTAGCTCTCTTCTAGTTCCTCTCTCGAACTACGCTAGACACCCCCTTCACGTAACTGTCCACCAAACTTATCACTAAATTCACTACTTTACTCGTCACTGTATTCTATTAAACCCCTCTTTCAACTCTTCCGTATCGCACTTGTCGCTTCACCGTTTTGAACTCAACTCAACTCTAAACTGCCTGGTAGGTGCGCCTTGCGGTGTTTATATACCCGGAAGAATTTTCTAGAACCCATATATCTATCTATCTCTCTTCTTTCCCGAACCTTCTGTTCGGGAACTTTCGTTTATATATCTATCCTTTTCTAACATCTATCTATTTCTTTCTTTTGTTCATCGTCTATCCCTTTCTAACATCTATCTATCTCTGTATTTCGTTCATCTTCTTTTTTTTCCAGAATGTTCTAGTTTTTTCTAAAAGTTCTAAAACTGACTTACGCTGCTGGACAGTTCTACCCTCAGTCGCCACAATATGAACTATAATTATAGAGCCTTTCCGCCACTTTATCGTAAGCGAAATTTGGATCTAAGTATAGTTTGTGTAGAAAAAAATATTTTAAATTATTATTTTATTTTAAGACTTTCAATTTCAGTTACATAAGACTCTATAGAGTCAAAAACTGAAAGTCTGAAAAGAAAATAATAGTTTAAAATTCTTCTTGCAACAAAAAATATACTTAGGTCCAAATAAAGCTTTCGATAAAATTGCGGTAACAGCTCGATATTCTTCAATGAGGCTTTGGCCTTAAATGTTTATTACTTATGTTTATTACTATTGCCTTGTAATATTTTCTTCTATTAGTATCTATAATCACTGATTTGAATGAAACTTGGTTTCGAAGACTGTTTCTTTCTTTTAGTGATTTCACAGGCTTTTATGTATTTTTTGTTTTTATAGAGAAATATTAGGTTTTTAATGGTAGACATATGAAAGGTGATAGATAACACTTTATTAAACACCATTGCAGAAAACACAGAAGAACTTATAGCCTAAAAATATTCTAAATGTGCATGCACAAGGGGCGGTGTCTTATCGCTAAGAAGTGATCTCTTCCAGACAACCCGTGGCAGGAATAAAACATATTAGGTATATTGGTCAAAGGTGATATACATAAATATTAGAGGATATGCAGTTACTTACATATATTGTATACTTAATAGACATACATAAATACACCTATTGATATTACATACATACATATATATACACATACATAAATATACGTAGAAATATCAATCATCACTATGTTGTAGGTAGTGCTTTTTTGTCATGTTCTTAAATATTATTAGTGATTTAGCTTGTCTAACAGTAACAGGTAACTCATTCCAGAGTCGAATAGCCTGTACGGTAAAAGAGTTATTGAAAAAATATGAATAACGTTTGGGAGTATTAAGTGTAAGATTCATAAAAGGTCGTAAATTGTGAGAGGAAGAGATGAATTCAAAGCGTTCTTTCAGATAATACGGGGTTGTGGGGATAAACAACACTGTGCAGGAGTGAAAGAATATGAGTATTCCGGTGAAAACGAATTGGCAAACACTTGACTTTTTTTACGAAATTCAAAGACATGGTCATATTTGCGTAACCCAAATATGAACCTTATACAAAATTTTTGAAGGAGCTTATGGAAGAGTTATGATATAATGAGATCTGATGAAAACAAAAGAATTGTGTTAACAAAAACAATCCATTATTGACCTTCATATAACAGGCACTATAAAAACATAACAATGTATAACCTACTTCAAGCTTATAATAGCCCACAAATCGTCATACAATGTTGCATTAAATATTATTAAATTGCTACGATTCCATGAAAATGCGGGATACAGAATATTTACATTTTCACAGTCCGGCAATGATGGCCGGCACATGCCATTACGCATAACCACCAGGCCATTTCGTATTATGGAGTCGGCCGAGTAATGAAAAATAACTTTTGGCGACTTGTATAGTAATGTAGCGAAAAATGATTATTGTTGTATTAAGTATTCCGCTTCAACCGAAAGTTGCTAGTCAGGTGCAATTTATAGATTGAATCCTGGTTTGGAACTTTGCTTTGGTAGGTAACTGACGGGCTTTTCAAAGTTCTTGATTCTCCTATTATGTTTTGTGGCTATGAATAAATGCATTATATTTATTTAATATATTTTATGATAGGAGAATCAATGTATCGACGTGACAAAATGATCAATACAATTGCTATTTGCCCACTGCGGACACAACCACTCGAAACCCATCTCTTATCTTTATTTATTTTCTTTAAATATTTGTAAAAGTACTCTTTGTAATTCAGCGCATTGATAGTCTTAAAATATGTACAACATAGAAAGAGCGAGCTTTCCCAACACAAGTATCATCTGATTACTTTCTGGGAAGCCTCGGCAACTTATATGTATGGACTTATTGAAATAAATACATTTTTATTATTTATTTATGTGTGCGCAGCTCGTCGCACATGTAATATATTTTGTTCTACGCTGATGGTGTGGGCGATACCCTGGTCGTTGTAGGTAAATAAGTGAAACACTGTTAGTGGTAAAAACATATAATATGTGCGACGAGCAGCACACATGTTGGTCCTTCGAGACGGATCCATAGGATACTAGTTCGTATCCGACTCGAAGGACTTAATATACTAGCTTCTGCCCACGACTGCCTCCGCGTGGAATACTTTAAAAAAAGTTTGATCTTAGCGTTACGATATATAGCCTTCCTTGATGAATGGGCTATCTAACGCTAAAACAATTGTTCAACTCGCGCGCGTTCAAACAAACAAACACACTATTCAGCTTTATTTTTTAGTATAAGATTTTGTTCTACGCTGATCGTGTGAGCATGCTGGTCGTTGTAGGTAAAGAAGTTAAAGGCTGTTAGTGGTGAAAACTTACAATAAATCCCTTTTACATAACAAATATGTGCGCATTCGGAAATGGAAGAAGAAAGAAAAAGCAACTGCAACAGTGTTGCAAGTTGAAAAATAATATTATTAATGAATGAATGAATATGCTTTATTGTGTTTTAAAGATACAGTTAACAGAAACAAAATTTTACAATACAGTAGGCGGTCTTATCGCTATTAGCGATTTCTTCCAGACAACCTTTAGATGGACAAAAAAAAAACAAGAACATGTTGCATTATTCTCACTATCGAATCAGTATCTTATAAATATATATATCTTATAAATACATACATGATATAATATACATACATTAATAAAAATATAAATATTATACTAATATGATATATGTAAATAAAATATTTTAAAATACACTTATATAAATATAAAACAAGAAAAATATGACAATGACTGCTGCATCTTGAATTAAATCTTGAATATAATATTATGTTATGTTGGTGTGGCCAACACTACGAAAATAATACAAGAAGGTGACGTTTTATCTGTCAATGTTAATATGATGTTTACGACTCGTTTAATGGTAGTCTCACGTGAGCATCGGGCTGGCCTATATTTAGGGCAGCGAATTAGCTTTGTCATGTAATGAGGAAATGCGGGCAGCGCTTCGGGAACGTTCTTAACTGACGGCGATTTGAGATTCATATATTATTAGTAATTTTCATTAGTATTTTTTAAGTCAATGTTATCCATTTAAATATTATTCTTTGTATTATAATAAGTTACGGGATATATTTTCTTGTATTTATTATACTTTCAGATATAATCTTAAATAATATTTAGCAAATAGAAGACTGTTTTTGTTTTTTAAAATATTTATGTATATTCTTTTAGCCGATAGTCAAAGCTGTCAATGTATGTCATTTATAAGGTACGTATGTATTGTGTTTACAGATGAATTTATGTGTAATTTTATTTAAATTTCACATTAAAACTACCTATTATTTTTGTATAATATTAAACTTCGGAAAGAAAGCTAATAAAAATAGAATATAGACCCAGTGTATTTTTAGGTTTTTCACATAATTAGTAATACCTATACATACTTAATGTATTTAGTTACCTTTGGTACTTAGTAAGGTAGTAAATGAAAATACGTACACAGTTTTAAATATCGCTACAAAAAGCCTAAGGTCATTTTAGACATACATTTTAAGCCATCCCCATTCTACAGCGTCCGGTATTTCCTGCGACATTAAACAGCGCATACAAAAAGGGATTCCACATAACATACTGTAACGTTACGTATGTACAGACGAGGAAAACAAAAAAACAAAACAAATTGCGCTCTAAAATGCTTGGCCGAAAAGTCCGTGGTACATTTTTTTGTCGCAAACAAATCGCGTCGCAGTCCTTTCATGCCGTCCGTGGTATGATCGTCGCCGGTATTTCCCGTGCGCTGTGAGACCATGCTCGTTACACGTCATTAAGCGATACTTTACAGCAGACGGCTCTCGAGACTGCCTACTCCCTACCCTTCTATACGTTAGGCTCTCTAGTCGTAGATGTGTCGACAATAGATGAGCTCAACTGGATGGAAGAAAAAATCATCATATGTTCTATACAAGAGATGTAAAACACAAATGATTAGCATATCCACGTGTCGTATCAGAAGTGATATCTTTCAATAAAGTTATCAACCCGATACTGCTTTTGACATCTTCTTTGGTCTAGAAATCTGGGCCCCATGTTTATAATTTTAATATAAAAAAACATGTTATTGCGAGTCAAAATCCAGTCTGAAAGATGATCATATATCTATAATCTCTAAAATTCAATTTAAATCAGTCTAGGTCAAATCAAAATGGATTCAATATTGAGCCGATATTGTTTACGGGCTACCAAAATCGTCAAAAGTTAAATTTATGACTCGATTCCATTGCCAATTTTAGTTACAAATTCAGGGCCGTGAATGTTAGTGTACGTGATTTACTACGACCCAAACATCTCGAGTTCAATTTCAATTAGGTTAAATGTTAGTAACGTTATTTTCGAAACAAACATAAATTTCGACGATATACATACTAGGCTATAGGTAGTTACAACGGGCTAAGCTAGCGGTTAGCTTTTTCTAACTGATGAATTTTGTTACAAAACAATTCTCTTTGATGCCCGCCAGCGCAGTGTTCATGATTAAAAGTTATGAAGGTAGTGTGGGAAATAAAATTTAAGTAAAAAGGTGAACATTTAGTGAAAATGCTCTCCTGGTGTTCTACCTATTTAATGAATTAGCAAGACATAAATATTGAATTTTACTACGCAGTTGACATACTAGACGTTTGCTTTAGTTGGCTGCTGAATAAACGTAGGTCAGACCAATGCACATCCACTAATTTTATATCTCTGACACAAACTTGTTAACGTGATTTTTGTCAGACTACCAAACGCATGCTACATTTAATAAAATTCGCTTTCAGGTCATTTCCAACAGATCGTTACTCGTGACATGTAAATAAAATGAAATTTTTATAACAACCAGACAGAAACTTAACTGACAAAAAATGTGTATGCTGTTCACAGGCAGTAGAAGTGAAACAAAGTGTACAAGAAGGGGGGGATTCTAAATTTCGTGACTTCATATATTATATTGTTATGGTATATTTAAGTTTTAAAATACGAAATTTGAAATATTAACGAAAAACCTTCAAAAAATTTCCAACTACTACTCTATCTCATTCTTCAGCATGCTTAGTCCTATAGATTTATGTGTTTATCTCTTATTTATGTCGCTTTTTCGTTTCATCGAGTTTAAAATCACAACGATTCTAAAGAACTTTCACTTTAAAATATATCGCCGGTTTTCTACAGATAGAGCCATTTTTCATGTTGGAATCACAGTTTAAATTACAAGATTAAAAACAGCTTGAAATTACAACGACACCAGTGTAACAACCACGTCAAAAATAAAGATAGTGTATTGTGATCGAAGTCTACATAAATACATAAAGTCAATTAATGTTTTTTTTTATTACAGTAGCTCAGCAGACAGGCAGACGGCCCACTAGTCACTAGATGGAAAGCGGTATCATCGCCTATGGACATTTGCAACACCAAGGTGCTACGAATGTGCTGCTGCTCTCTTAAAGGAGACTGGAACCTGGCTGCTAATGCCGGAACACAACCCAAGGTTATGGCGACATACTTTAGACCAGGAGTGGTAGCCATCCAGTCGGGTAAATGCTCTACCACCTGGCTGTGGGTTGTTTTGTCGCCTCTTACGACAGGCCGCCCGGCCGCAGGAAATTGTATTCTTTCTCCGTTACCGCACGGATAAAATGTACATTTAAGCTTTTTCATTTAAAATTTGAACTTGCGATAAAGCTTATTCTATAATCTCTATAAATATTTTAAACGCGAAAATTATAAATGTGAAAGTTTGTAAGAATGGATGTATGTTTGTTACCCTTTCACGTAAAAATTACTGAATGAATATTGATGAAATTTTAAATAATAATAGCTTTCACATCAGAATATAATGATATAATACTATACTATAATTTATAAAGATATAGTCTGAATTATCCACAATATAACTATTTTCCATCACATCACAAAATAAAAGCCCATAAATGTCCCACAGTTGGGATCGGGCCTCCCATTATGGGGGACTAACTCAAAGCTTATTGTAATAATCTTTAAATAATAGAAACTGATGACCTATATGATTTGTTAGAGCTGTGTCTTAATTAAGTACATTCATATAAAGTCTCTCAAATCGAGTTAGACATTTTACAACAAATACAACGGGCTAGTTGTGATTCACTTATTTTATGAAGGAATGTTCAGGTAAAACAAATAATTAATTGTGAAAAACAACAAGTAAAAAGAAATTTTCAAAGCAAAGCTTAGTCATATCTCTTCAAAGAAAGTTAAGACAAAATAATCCTATGTACTAATTAACAGAAATAACAATGTTTCTCAGTATACGACATCTTTAGTTATTCTTTCTTAATTATTGAGATGATAATGTTTTTTCTTATAAAACAATAAAATATTTTTTATCACAAATATAATATACAGTTACATGCAAGGGTGAGAAGGCACACTTGCCTGTCATAAAACGCAGTTTATTACCTTTGTCGCAATTGAAGTTCTTTTGTTTACTTTGTGTTTAAATTTTGCAATTAGACAATAGCCTATTGTTATTGTTTTCAACCTTGTTGGCCCTTCGCAGGAATAATTAACCAGGTGTGCAGATTACGGCAGATTACGCGGTCGTTTGCTTTACTGTATAGTAAGTATAAAACAATGTCCGAACGTATGGGGAATGTAGTCAAGCGAGGATTACGATAAGAGCAAGATGTACATTCGATAAGCGATATAATGGCGGACTTTGCACGTTTTATTGAATCGTGCAGTTTGTACTAGTAGTGTCTAGTTATATTTGTACCTATGTTATACGTGTTTGTATACTGCTAATAAATTATATAGAAATTCCAACAGTATTTTAATTCGAGTCCTGTTGTACCTCGTTATAATATAATTGGTTTTGTTGTATAGTTGTAGATAGATTTTTTATTCCCCAAAATAAACAATTACAAAATGCGTAATTACAATACATTAACGGCAAAATAAATACGGCTGGTTTTATTGCTTATAGCCATATCCTCCAGACAATCTGATTAAGGTATGGTTCCAATATATTACTGACCGTTCCTTTGTCTTACTATCGGTTAAATTTGACATATAAGCTCCATAGCAGTAATGTCAAATTTTACTGCTGGTTCTTTTAAATTTTATTTTTATTGCAGGAGTTCAGCATATAGGCAGACGGCCCACTTGATGGAAAGCGGTTAGCATCGCCTATGGACATTTGCAACACAAAAGGTGCTACAAATGCGCTGCTGCTCTCTTAAGGGAGACTGGAACCTGGTCACTAATGCCGGAACAGAACTCAAGGTTGGTAGGGCAAGTTAATGAATAATAATTAAAGAATAATTTCAACCTATATCTACTAATCGTATTTTCTGTCTTCGACAGTCATACACATAATTAACTAAGGTTTAAAAACGTGGCATTCTATTTAATAAAAATAAAAATCAAATAAAATGTGACGCTTAAAACCGTTAACACGTAATTATACCGACTAACGTCATCTAATTAAAATCTTTCTAAAAATATAATTAAAACCACTATTTAAATTTAAACTTCAATATTACAAAGCACGTAGAACGATATCAACCTCCACCTGACGTTGGCGAAAAAGAAAACATTCGCAAAAAAAGTTTAATTAATTACGTATGCAAATTGACGAAAACTCGCCTGAGTGCCGAGTCCTGGTTGGAACGAGATAATGAGATTGTACAGCCTTCATTGTATGGGTGATTTAATCATAGGGTCGGTAGAGAAATGAAGAATGATGGTCCTGAACGATGATGAGTTTAATGTTCCTTTCTTTCTTCATCTCGTTAGTTGTTACCGTATGCAGCCCAGGGGTTAAGTCCGTTACTTAAAGTGACTCGGCATTGGCCGTTGGCATTGGCGTTGGCGATTTAAACTATGATTTTATGGTTATAGTGCCAAAAATGGCTTTGCATTGGCTTTGTTTGGCACATAGTTGGTCATTCGCTAATGAATGTTCGATGGTTATCTTTGCCTCTGTCAGCTATCATCTGTGGCTTAAAGATGATATGTAAGATGTTATTTTAACTCCTATTGGCTTATATGTAAAAATATTAGAATTTATTATAACATGTTGATATTGATAACAGGGATTAGATAGATCGAAAACGCTTTATTTTGCAACACATATAAATTAAATAAACAATATACAGTCGTTTATTTAATGTCATGTCATTAAACAGTGGTCAGGAACAATGGGCGGTCTTATAGCTTTGGTGGCCATTCATCATACTGCCTATCGTCCAATCGACATGATGCTGCAGGCTTTATAAAATCTGCAGTTCGTATACACCACATACGATCAATTTAAACTGTCAAACCGGCATTTAAAACCATGGCGTCATCAGTCACGGACGACGATGTTTTAAGCCGTCTTGGACATTTTACTCGTGGTAAAGAAACAAAAAAAAAGATTATACAGCGTGGTGCAAACAGTAGTTATTGAAAAGGAATCCTAAATCATATAAATTTAATGAAAGAATAACTTCTTTTAAAGTGAAGATTTTCATCGGTGGTAGACGCACTCTCAACATATCACAAAATAATAATAATACAAATTTTTTTTGGCGTAATGCTCTTGGATTACGCCAAAATATTATCGTGATAATTTACGAATTAATAAATAAAATATTTTATGTATTGTATAATATTCTATTTTTCGACATGTTGAGAGCGCACACATCACGTCTACCACCGATGAAAATCTTCACTCAACTAACAATCGTAACTGCCATAGACGGTCCAATCGACATGACCAAGCCAAAATAATTGAATTTCAATTGTTCTGTCAAGTATTACTGTCATGCCAATCCACACCCCCACACGGTCAGTTCTACGATAAGCAAGATGGCGTAGGACCACTATTAGAGTGATCTCTTCCAGACAACCCAGGCTATGGGTTTTATAAACGGAATCGTAAAGTGTATAACAGGATTGCTATAGACCAAACTAATTAAAAACTTCAATTAACCAAAGAGCCTTCCCCTTACAGGATTCTGGAATAATAAATGCAAAGTCATCTTAATGCATACCTTTAATAAATGATGAACCATCACACAAGGGATTAAAGGCGTGGAACATACTAAAACACCAAAACCGAACATCGCCCTCATTAAGTAACCAAGGTTAAGTGAGCAAACCTATATCGAAACATTAAAAGCTTCTTAGACAAGATCTTGTTTCGTTCTCAAGGGAATTGCTAAATTATTTAACAAATTGGTACTCTGTAGTTCAGTTCGGGTCTGACCACATACCCTTTTAGAGCGGAAGCCTCTAAGAAGCTCGGTGGGTAACGCATGGGGACCGACCGACGTTATGTCTTACTAAATAATAACAATATGGGAAAGTTTCGAAGTTGAAATCACTAAACTAATGTAACCAACATTGAATTCTAGAATTTTTTTTGAATACCGTTTAAACATTAACAAAAAAATTGTAGACCACAGCCATTCACAGATATTATTGAATAGTTTCAATATATTTGTTAAAAAGTTTTTGAAATATGGAGTGTTTTTTAAATAAAACCTTTTTTAAGGTTTCGTAATGAAATTTAAAAAAAAACGAAATGTATGCTGGGACACATAGTAGAATTGAAACTTCAATGGACAAGTGGAAAAAGGAATCGCAACTGACAAGTGGAAAAACGAATCGCAACTGACAAGTGGAAAAACTAATGGCAATGGACAGGTGGAAAAACCAATGGCAACAAAATTTTAACTTGAAGTTTAATTCGACCCGGAACCAATAAAAACATCGACAGTCTACTCTAACATTATGCCGCCTCTCAACACGTCTACGCTAAAATTATGCCGCCTTTCACCACGGCCGTGACGCTTTTTAGTGACAGTAAAAATCTTTGTACAATCTATATAGAAGTTTCACATAAAAAATAGCGGACGATCGTCGCTTCGACGTGAGTGGTTCAGTACAAACTTATTGAATATGTTCATATTTAGATAGATACATGGTTTTAGATTTTACCATACATTATATTACATATTGTATATACAAATCTTTATATAAAGACCAAATAACGATTAATCATTTTTTTTATTAGAAGTATGAATGAATGAATCAATGAAAACTTTTTATTGTTCACCATGTACTTAAATATAGACAATTGATATGCATACATTTGCATTAGAACAATGGGCGGCCTTATCGCTTATAGCGAACTCTTCCAGGCAACCCAGTGTCTAAGGAGATTTTAAAGAAAATTTCAATAAACAATTTTTGGTGGTATACTAAACTAAAATAAATAAACCATTATATATACATATATAATTAGATATATGGTGATATTATAATTTGGATATATATACATTCGAACAATAGATACATTCATGTAATGCAATAATTTTATTTAATAGACTAATAATGGTCAGTGACCATACGTTTAAATGTAGTCACTGATTTAGCTGAGTGTTAAGGGGAGGGAGCTCCACAGTCGAACAGCCTGTAGGAAGTAATTATTATTAAATTGGTAATTTTGTATCAAATAGACTACACTTAAAACTGTTTTACTGTTATGAATTCTATTTATTAATAAATAAAACCTTATATTGGTAAGCAGAAAAACGGTTAGCAAATAACGAATAAGAAAATGCACATCAAATTTACCTGTAATTGTGTAAAGAAACTCCTTTAGTTCATTAAAGTTTTTAAATTTGACCAACGCGAGCTTAATAACATTAAGCCGATGGAAGACTGAGTAAAGGAGCGTACCTAGCGTGGTCTGTAGGTAATTAATTTTCAAGGGATTACGTACAAATTCAGGGGGAAAAAGAAGGGCTCTGACCGTCTATGTTTAACTAAGCATTGTAAATAAAGTAATAGGTAACAACGTACCTTATTAAATGTGTTCTGACATTTAAAGGACGCTGAGGGTGCAGATTTGATTACAAAATATTTTTAAATTTAGATACAGAGGAACTTAATGTAATTATTGCAACAACTCAAAAGGGTTTTTTGGTAATAAAAGAACAGTAACTTGTCACATATTTATAATCAGACAACCTTACGGTTTTAAAATATTACTTACACTCAATTTGAACACTCGACAAGCATTCTTAGAACACCTCGCCATTCCTCCAACAGTTTAACAGTCTAGCAAATTGGCACTACCGATAGCGGATTAAAGTCATTGATAAACTATTATGAATGAAAATAATTTAATACATTATTGTTTGGAAATTCTAGATGATATTTTATATAAAATATTATACTTAAAGTTTCACATGTAATAAAATAACCCGAACATCCGGCCTCTTTAGTGTGGGTATGCCGTAATTCGGAGACCTAAGTGCCCCATTGGCGGTGGATTCCGAGTTTAGTGGTGCTTATTACTCCGTTACTTTTTGTGCAGCATTTGGCAATACCTTTCACTCTCATATATTCCCTTAAATATAACTCACAGTCGACTAAACAATTACTCAGCGAAGCTGTATGGGATCCGTGATCCAGCGTTGCACAAATAGTGTTTTATGAATGACACAATTATATTTAAATTCTAAACTAGTTACACATTTTTACATTCACAAAATACACCCCTTAAATCGTTGAGATTTAAACAATCGAAATAAAACCGCGAGCACATTCATGAATGCACATATGTCCCGACCTCTGCAACAACAAATGGTAACATGAAAATAGGAGTATTTTCACTGAGACAAATAGAACGAGCGAAACAAGGAAAATAAACCTTAACACTAGATACATTCAATTGAAGCAAATCTGTCGTAGACGGTTGTGTACGGAGGCTCGTAGTGAGCTTGCGAAAGCTTTTTCCACCTATCCACTAAACAAACAAGGACGCCCACAAAAAACGTTTCTATGCAAATATGGGCAAATAAACCGGCGAGTCAGTCGTACAAGGAAATAGAGGATTTGGAAAGCGTGTGAAATATATTTTCACACAGAGCGATTGTAATATTAGCAGACTTGATGTTATAGTGAAGAAAGTGTATAAATGGACGTTTCTCACGATGCACGAGACAGCTCAAAGATGTATCCAGTCATACTTTACCCATAAATAAAAGTAAAATGTCGTCTGTCTGCGATTTGAAATATCCATAATTAGTAAAAATTGTAAATATTGATTAATATTATTCAATTTAACGAATTAAAATGGAAATTGTAGTGATTAAAATAAGAATTGTAACTTCAATTTTCGTGTATGTACCATTTCAATACTTTGTGTTGTTTGCTTGACTTTTCGTTCCTCGTTATAATAAATTCGAACCTTCCAGCGAACTAGTTCAACGTGGACCACCTTCATCTCCCACGAGATCGCATTTTCGGGCGTCGTTTTATACGCGACGCATGCTTGATTCCCACTATACATGTTTATGATGCCTCCCGGTTGCTAGTAGCAAGGAAGAATTTTATGGTCTCTTAGATAGGTGACCGTACCCTCCATGTTACGAACGCGTATGTTTTGTTTATGCAACGACTTTTACGTACTCCCTCTCCTGTTTAACTAGTTTTAGATTGATTTTATATTTATACTGGCATTTGCCAACGAAACTTCGTTTGCGTTGCCATTTGGATGACATAATTGTTCATCGCAAGTCTAGTATATGTTGCTGATTCTATATATAGTATGATATATCTTATTTTTGTGTAGTACAGGGTGGCGCAATAGAACGTGCATATTTAAAATATTGATTAAAAAATAAATACAAAAGGTATAGTTAAAATAAAACTGAGGTATTACTAAGAAATAACTGAAGTTTATTTTTTAAAAATAACATCGTCTAAATGATGACCCTCTCTACGACGACACTCCTCTAATCGCAAAAGGAAGTTATTGAAAACTTTCTTCAGTAATGCTGGTGTAATTGCTGCCATTTCACCACGAATATTCTCCTTGAGCTGATCGATGTTTTTCGGATTATTGCTGTAGACTTTGTTCTTGAGGTATCCCCACAAAAAAAAGTCAGGAGGCGTCACGTCTGGACTACGTGGGGGCCATGGGATATCACCTCTTTTCGAAATCAGTCTGCCAGGGAACATCTGTTTCTCAACCGCCATGGAGTCATTTGATGTGTGACAGGTAGCTCCGTCTTGTTGAAACCAAGTCCTAGAATTCACTATTCTTGAATTTTCAAGCTCTGGAGCCAAAAAACCTTCCAACATCGCAACATAGCGTTCGGTATTAACAGTGACAATTTGCCCCCGCGCATTTTCAAAGAAAAACGGTCCAATTATTCCTCTATCAGAGATTGCTGCCCATACTGTCACTTTGGGACTATGCAGTGGTTTCTGGTGCTTGAGTTTGGGATTCTCACTGTTCCAGTAACGACAATTTTGACGGTTTACGAACCCAATGATATGGAAGTGGGCCTCATCTGAGAAAAGGATATTGTCAAAATTGGAAAATCGATTAAGCATTTCATTAGCAAATGCGAGCCTTGCTCCGAAGTCAGACTCTTTCAATTCTTGTGTTAACTGCAGCTTGTAAGGATGCAGTTTAAGATCCATGTTTAAAATTCGTTGCAAACTTCGTCGCGATAAGTGTAAGACAGACGATCTCTTGCGAGTAGACATTTGTGGATCTCCTCGTACAGACTGCATAACTCTCTCAATATTGTCGTCGGTCATCAACATCTAGTTCTTGGACGACCTTTTGCTTGTGGTTTAAACGTTGAACTAGTCTCTTCAAAACGCTGTACCCATATTTTAATTAAATTAGCACTCGGAGCTTCACTAATTTGCCGTAGTCCATATTCAGAACAATATAAACGCCTAGTAACGATGTATGAACGAGAGTTCTCGTAAAATGCGCGCACACAAAATGCGCGACGCTTCCCGTCGAAGTGACTCATAGTGACTAAAACTCCATGAGCCCGCCTACTCAACGATGCAGGCTCCCCCCGCCCGCGCACTTTCTACCCCGCGAAAAAAGATGATGCAATATGCACGTTCTATTGCGCCACCCTGTATATAAAGTGTATTATTATTTATTTTATTTACTTTTTACTTATTCTTGGGATGTTTCTTATTATTATTGTCTATTATCTTAATATTTTCCTTAGTTTCGGGGGTTGCCTGGAAGAGATCGCTTTAAGTGATAAGGCTGCCGGTGGTGCCAAAGGTAAATTTTGAGGTATAATATAGTAGCGGCGGTTGTATAAAATTTCCCTATCTCCTGGACTGGAGCGGCCTTCGACAATATAACTCAGGGACAGTGGACGGCAAAATAATCAAATCAATCATTGCATCCGATTGATCATATGGAAAGGGAAATCAAGCCACTAACCTTAACCTCCCGAAACTGCAGTTCTCCCAATTCGGCCTTGAGACGTCTGGCAGCGGTCGTCGAGGTTCGATTGGTTGCACACAGTGGTAATATAGTCTTTTTTTCCACACATAAATATGGCTTATATACACCATTCCAGTTGTTTTTTTTAATAGCTTCAATGTATAGACGCAGCATTTTAAGAATTTGATATTATTATATATAGATATTATCAGCGATTTATAGAAGATACATTATTTTCAAATTTCATCTATGTGATGCCCACAGTCTTCGAGTAGAATTAATTACTTTGATATGTGGACAGACAGACGGATGTATTTGCTAAAGAAACCTGAAAACACTTTTGAATGCTTATAGCTAATCAATATACGTACTAGAAAAGCGTTAACTCCAAGTGCATATCGGATTAACAAGTTGAACGTATCAATAACCACAATCCATCTCGCTTGCAATTGATTGAACAAACTTTTGACTTGAACTCTATCTAGAACATTCGACTTGCATCTTACCTAACAAGACGACGTTAGTTCAACACATTTGAATATTGAAGGGAGAGTATCAATCTAAATTAGTCGATGAAGATATTAACTTCTGTATAAGGGTAGAAGTAACTGAAATTTTATCAGTATTGAATTACTTTATCAGCCAGAAATGTTTAACCAATGTCAATTAATATATTGTAATTTGCCTACCTAACACACTAGCCACCACCACAGACCGTAGCTTACTATAGTATTGTTACGAGTGCGGGACTCGAATTAAAATTCCGTTGGAATTACTATAGAATTTATTGGAACTATACAAACTCGTATAACACAGGTACAGATATAACTGGACATAACTAGTACAAACTGCACGATTCAATAACACGCGCAAAGTCCTTCACTATGCCACACTTGCGGTTATTGCTTGACTGTTTCACCCCTCCGTTCGGGCATTGCTTTATATTATCCAAATACAATATATCTCGACACAACATTCGATCGCGTAACAACTAATTACAATTTTTAAGCACAAAGTAAACAAAATAAGTCCAAATGCGGGAAAGGTAATAAACCGCAGGTGTGCATACATTTTGTCGCAGTATTTATTGTATAGCGGTATATAGATTACGAATTCTATTGAGGTCATTCAACCGGTAAAAGTTATTTGTCAATAAGTTGTTGGTAGTTAAGTTATAATATGAAACTTAACTATGTGCAATTTGATATGTAAAAAAAGATTGCATAAAATAATTTGTCTCTATCAATTAAATTATAATCTGATTCAATCCAAAAAAAAATATTGTTATTTGTCCAAGTTTCTTTTGAATTATGTTTGTTGTCTGGAAGGATAAGACCGCTTGTTGTTTTTATTAAGAAAGTTTTGTAATTATGCAGTTTCGTAATTGTTTATTTTAGTGCAAAGTAAAACGTTATCAAGAGGTATATATGTATCTTTTTAGTATTCGTATAACTGTAATTTTAATTTATTTTATGTAGCATTTTATCCTTTGAATAACTTCTAAGTGATAATTGAAAATGCGGTCATAAATGTACATGTTTAATATTATACATGC
Source organism: Dendrolimus pini (assembly GCA_949752895.1). Taxonomy (NCBI): domain Eukaryota; kingdom Metazoa; phylum Arthropoda; class Insecta; order Lepidoptera; family Lasiocampidae; genus Dendrolimus; species Dendrolimus pini. The sequence goes on along the minus strand of OX457132.1, from coordinate 18,135,696 downwards.
CTTGTCTGTACATTAAAGCTATTTGAAAAAAAAAACAACTGGAATAGACTACAAATATTGCGCTACTTTTTATCCTGGAAATTATTTAAAATGGCCAGATAAAAAAATTTAATTCTAAATTTACTTACTGATCCATAGAAAATTTAATGTAATAAAATGTCTGATATTTTTTATCCCAGGAATCTCGCGAATTTTCCGGGTGTGTAAAAATTAGATTATTCCGACACAGTTTTCACTAAAACGTTACCTTACATTATTTTTCAAATGCTGCTGTGTTTTGTGTTCCGGGAATCCCGCTGGAATTTCACGTCAAGAGTAGACGAAGTGGTGGACATTAAATACATATAAATAGTTTAGAACTTTTCCACAAAAATTACTTACTTAGAAAGACAAATGGAAGTAAAGATTTCATAAAGGTTTCTTTCTTACTAAAGTAGCTATGGAACTGTATAAAGAAACAAAAAGTTGTCACAGCAAGTTCAACGTGCATTTTACCTGTAGAGGAGAAATGTATTGCCTTATGTTTTAAACACATCTTCTGTCTACAGGATACCGAGTTCAGGGGGTTTACCATGAAATGTGTGGGAATACCTACACTGGAACAACAGGCAAGTCCGCCCAGTTAGTTAGTTCGCTACAGAATGCCTGAATTTACCCCCAAACGTATGTTTTTGCTTTTGTATGTTCTACTAAATTAGTGATATGGGAATTGTTTGTGTTTTAGCGACTGCATGTAGGATTTTCTCGTTGAAAAGCTGCACATTGGAATTGCAACGAGTATTCGAATTCCGCAAGGTGTGTGCAATTTTTTCAGTGTGTATTAGCGTTATTTTATTTTCTTCTTGCTTTTTTTATACTGGCTAATCGCGCTCAGATTTCCTTCGAGGCAATAATAGTCTTTATTGTAAGATTTTACAGTCACATGCTTACAGATTTTCTTTGCATATTTGGAATATTTCAAGACATCCCTGGTGCGGCGGCAAGTGGACTGTAATTGGGCGGCAAACACTTTTAGCACGGGTCGCGTGTAATTGTGATTTAGGAGGTGGGCACTGAATCAGATTATTATGTCATCGCCTCTTTCTTTTTTTCTTTCGCCGCATCTGTCAGTATGTTGTATGACATAGTCTAAGTCCGACCGCTGATCGCGAAGCTCCTTCCGTGCAAACCTCGCCGCGTTTTGTCTGTTGTGCCATAATCTACACCCGGTTATATCAACCCGCGTTATATTTTTTATATCATTTACAGTATTACACATACATGTTCACAATGATCAAGAAGAAGCCTATTGTCTTCCCACTCTCGCTAGACCTATAGGTTTGCTGAAAGGTTTTTAGGGTTAATCTCGCCTTTTCTATATTACCAGTATTATGTAGTTTTATTTGTAACTATTTTGTGCAATAAAGTAAAAAGAAAGAATCAAGAGACGAAACGAGTAAAAACAAAAATTGAGATCACGACATACATACCACGAAATTAAATAAGTTTGTCTTGTACCGTGTATAAATTAACATGGTCCTGATTACATAGAAACTTGTGTGAGCTTCGTCACTACCTGTAAGTTATCATACAGAACCATATTTGAGTTGTCAAGTTTACTTTTAGCGAGTTTAATTACTTAAGGGGTGGTTATCTCAGACCTGTCATATATTATAGTAGCAATATATTCATAGTAGCAAATGTATGGTGTCTAAATTTGAGTGTCTTAAGTAACTGGTTTTACTACTAATTAATGTTGTAATTATAGATTAAAAAATATCACTACTTTACTATTATTTCAAGGTATACAAAACCACAAATATACGAGTTTGATGTAAAAAGTAATAGTAGTTTCCACCACAACGGTAGACAGAAATTTGGCCCATCTGATATATATTTTAGTAAAATTGTAGGTTTTTGACTGAAGCTAAAATCCGGAGTTCTTGTGACAGCTCTAAAAATCACATTTGACCACACAATTTTCATTTCTTACAAAAACACACAACTAACACTCAAAAACAATCACAATTTTTTTATTGGGTGAGTTTAGCAGACAGACAGACGGTTCATCTGATCGTAGGAGGTTAGGTACCATCGCCTATGAACATTTGTAACACCAAAATTATTTACCAATATGCTGTTTCTCTCTAAAGTAATATAAACACCTTACAACTATAACTAATTCCAAAGTAATATTATAAATAATAAAACTATATTTTAACGGTTTTAAGCGCGGTATTTAGTTTGATTTTGATCCGACGTTTCGGTCATTTTTCAGTAGCCACGTTCACAGAAGACAAAGATATCCAGTGTCATGATGAAAGTTTTTATTTATTTCTTTGTAATTGTTTAGTTTGAAATTTTGTTTGTGGTTATTATTTACTCTATGAGAACCTAATTCAAAGGAATAAAAATATAACAAAATACCGCACTTAAAATCATCAAAACGTAGTTTTATGTGTATTATTTGTCAAAACTTAAGAATTGCATAACACAATATCGCCTTTCAGTTCCCGCCAAAAAGTTCTTAATGTAAAAAGTGTCACACAATAGTAAAGTTTTGTACATTTTGACAGTACTGTTTGCGAAATAAAATCATTATTAAAAGTTATTAGTGCCCTCAAATGCACTTTTTTCTCTAAAACTTATCTCTAATATCCCTGCTTTATCTGAGACAATGTTAGATTAGTGACTGTGGCCAAATACGTATAGTTGATAGCGTTAAAAATATATACACATATACATTTGGTATCTGTCAATTTTTAACGTCATTAACAATTAGTAATAACGTTACATCATAAATAATCCATTAAACCTATCGCTATCTGCGCAAAACTGTCTCTAACCTAGACGGGACATCAGACTTCTAAATTCTAAATATTTTTTATATAATAAATAGTTTAATTACTTAGTGAAAAATATTATTATTTAGAAACTTTCAAACTATTTTTCTCTGGACGAAGTTGCTAAGAAAGCTGTTATAAATTCTATGAAATGGTTTAGTGATACGACTGTAGTACTATCCCCTTTTATAAGAATGTAAATTTTATTGTCTTCGAACCGTAACACTGACCCAAAGGTGCAATTTGAGAACCACTCCGACGCTACAAGCCCCACCACTTTGAATGTCCGTATAATGTTTGGAAGGACATATTCATAGACCCTTTTTCACTGACTTTATATAGCCCGATTACTTTCAACACAATTTCCTGTTAAGATTATTGCGTATCTCCTTATGAGAATAAAGAAAGGTAATATGGAGGTTTAATAGCGTATTTGTTCCAGATTAAACATTACTGTTTAGAGTTTGTATGAATATTAAAGGCAGGTTGTAACAAAGGGCAGTTTCGCAGTTCATATTGTTACATGCCGACGAAAAGTGAATGCACACTTGCCTGCCATAAACCTGGTTTTTTACCTTTCCCGCATTTGGACTTCTTATGTTTACTTTGTGTTTAAATTTTGTAATTAAGAAAAACATTATATTGTCATTGTACTTATTTTATGGCAGTCATTAGGCAGGTGTGTCCAATTGATACTAAGAAATCCGATTTATGCGAGCTGGCAGCCATATTGTATTGGTGCAGCAATGGCCCCATCGAGAGATCGGCAGTCAAGCAAATATTACGATACGAGCAAGACGTACATTCGATGAGCGATATAGTGACGGACTTTGCGCGTGTTATTATCTTGCAGTTTGTACTGGTAGTGTCTAGTTATATTTTTACCTGTGTTATACGTGTTTCTATAGTTCTAATAAATTCTATAGTAATTCCAACGGCATTTTGATTCGAGTCCCGCACTCGTAACAGTATTATAAATATGACAATTATCAAATCAAAGTGAAACTATGCTATACTCCTACCTTCAAGTATAAACTAAACATGTGTTAAGTTCACTAGGCAATTTTCCTAAAGGGTCGCTTTAGGGCTGATTTGTTATATTCATAAGCGCTAAATGCGAATGGTATAAATCCTTGCGAGCCATTTTACTAATGTTAATAGTCAATTAATATCAAAATTAAAAACAATATGGTCAGAAAATCTGCAACATGAAACAAATTAGGATTAATTGTGTTGAATTTGATAACCCACCTGTATGACGAATTCCCGTTACCTTCCTGGAAAGCATTCTTTCTCTAGCAACATTTAGTCTTCTAAACCTTTATTCGGCCGGTCCGAAGTAGGTAGACATTTAATGGCTACCTAAGTATCGCCACAAGGCCACGCTCGCTGATAATTACTCAAAATTATACCGAAAATGGCTGTATTGCATCTAAAGAGCGATCCTCGAACTACCTACTACTATATTTCCCGGTCAACTTGTGTATTGTTGGTGTCAAGAAAGTACGTTAATTTCGCAAGCAACAATGGTATAACCCACCTTTAAATAAACATTGGAACAATAATTCGTACATAAAGTGGTTTTATATTTCATGCCAGATAACTGCATTATTCAGTATTTTATTTAATTATTGTTTACAAGAACGCGGGGTCTTTTGAATTGCGAAAAAATGTACCCTAATCTTAAATTCAATAAATGAATATTGAAATGAGTTATATTTTTGGCAGACGAGTATTTAATATTTTGAATTCAAGGCAGTTTAATTGTTACACTTGCGACTTCTATTAATGTGTGTTCTATTAAACTTGCAGGGGTTGGACATTTTTAATTCTAAAACCGCTTCCTGGTTTGTCGGCGTAGCAACAGTATACGCGGTGCCGAAAGCTGACAAAGCGCCTATATATCATTACGGGAGGGACACATTCGAAGCGAATCTAGAAACGCGCATAGATGCGCGCGCGCAATGGCGCTCGGTAATCTTTCAGTACTGCGTGTATCGGGCATACTGTTTCCGCACCACTGCTGTACCGACAAATCAAACAGTGAACAATACATGCATATTCTCATAATTACCACGCGCTTACTTTAAAAAGAAATTGTGAGGAAACCTGTATATCGATATTACTAATGTGTGAATTGCACTAATTACCAGAGGATAAACGTGACTCAATACAGGTCCCAGGTGGTCCAATTTTAATTTCATTGGTATCTAACTTTGTAAATATCACACAGTCTCAGAACTCAGGTACACAGTTTATTACCTTTTCGGCATTTGGGGTTCTTTTGTTTACTTTGTTTTTAAATTTGTAATTAGAAAAACAGCTTACTGTGTATTGTAATCTTTTATAGTAGTCATTAGCCAGGTGTGATTCTTAGAAAATATTGTTACGCGATCGAGTGTTGTGTCGAGACATATTGTGTTTGGACAATATAAAGCAATTCCCGAATGGAGGGGTGAAACAGTCAAGCGATACCTCAAGCGTGGCAAGACGTGTGTACATTTGATAATCTATATAGTGACGGACTTTGCGCTTGTTATTGAATCGTGCATTACGTTTGTACTAGTTGTGTTCAGTTATATTTGTACCTGTATTATACGTGTCCGTATAGTTCTAATAAATTCTATAGTAAATACAACGGCAGTTTAATTCAAGTCCCGTAACTCGTAAAAATATAAAACTATATACCGAAGCTAAGGAAGTCATTTAAATTCTTTTTTTAAATAAAACTTAGTTGTACTAAGTTATAAAGTCTTTGCTCACTGAAACGCAGAGATGGAGAATTTCGTGAATGAACTAAAAATTTAATAGCTCAAACAATACGGTCTATTTGATAAAATCCTAACCGCTTCATCAATCTTTTAAAACAACGAAGGGTTGTTTAAAGGCAAATAAATAACCTTTAAGGGCCTACTTGTTTAGTTTAAGTATGCTTAATTAAAAATTGCGTATAAAATTTTCTAAATCGTTTCGGTTGTAACATTAGACAATAACAATTTTACGTAATAAAATTTTGTTTCAATATTATAAAAGTCAGTAACGAATATTGTTTTCGAGGACTGTTAGAAATTTAAGAGTCGGCTTTGATTTTGATATTATTAACAATAACGGATATAACGGATAACAATACGGAATACGTTTTAATAACGGATGGAAAATATAAAATCTTATTTAAATTGAAATTGAATATATTAATTTTCATTTTGAAGATTGTTTGTTCTCTAGATATAGAAAAATTCAACAATGAGATAGATAGATAGATAACACTGTTTTGCACACCAAAATATACAATTACAAAAACAGACCATGTTAACAATATTTTATAGATCATATAACAGGCGGCCTTATCGCTCAAAGCGATCTCTTCCAGGCAACCTAAATGACAGAAATTGAATCAGACGAAATAGGTGGTGCAGGAAAAAGGCAATAGATACATAAATACTCAAATTAATGTAAAAAATAAATATATAAATACATACATATATACATAGTTATATATATACAATAACACATAAGTTATTATAATAAATAAATGTCTTAGCATGATTATATTCTGTAAATCAGAAATAGCTATTTGTGGCTAAATGTTGGCAAGGATTTGGCCTCTCTGACTGTAAGAGGCAGCATATTCCAAAATTTAACAGCCTGCACCGTAAAAGAATTGTCATAATAGGATGAAGTGTGTGCAGGCGTCATAAGAGATATTTTTTTATTTTATTTGAATGAGATATTTTAACTTTTGTAAGAGCGACATTATTGTTTCACTCTTGCATAAAACTTCCATTATCACGTTAATCAAATTTTCAGTCACCAAAAAACTATTAAATTTACGACAACTGAAAAACGTTAGAAACAAATGATACCTGAATAAAATTTTCTTACTTTGTCATAAACCGCGTTGGAAAAACTTGTCATTTCTCTATTTGAGTTTCAACTTTGCATAAGCGGCTTTTAAATCAAACTTTATGACTTTCGGATTGCATTATACTGTAAGATGAGCGAAATTGGATTATAAAATAAAAGAAGAAAACGCGAATTTTAGTATCACAGGGAACGTTGGCTTTTACTGGTTACATTTAAAGTTGATTTAAAATTAGTTCTGGAGTCAGTACAGTTTTATAGATAACATCTTAGGCCTTAGGCTCACTAAAATTAGCAAACAAAAATATAAGCTTATGAACCACAATTAAAACTAGTAGAAGAAGCTTAACTGAAAAATGTAAATATCCTAAAACGCAAAATACCGCCGTAGTTCAATTTCTCTCGCTTCTTAATGCTTTATTTATTAAAATATTTATATGTAACCAAATCGATAATAAAATTTAGATTAATTTCTTATTAATCTTCATTTTTTGATTGAATTGGTCAAAAATCATGTTTTATTTAATAGAACTATAAAAAGAAGGACGAAAATAACCTCTAGTTTAGGTCTAGGTTAGCTACTATATCATGTGTATCAGACTAAACTCGCGGCCTGTTCCTATATTTTAACGACCGTTCATTTGCCTTTCTATCGGTTAAAATTGGCCATATGCTCCATACAAGTAAGGTCAAAATTCAACAGATATTAAGGCATGTGCATGAATATTATAATATAGGAACCGGCCATCGGAGTGAGAATGGTTCGTCATTCCATCTAGCTCCTTCACTGTACACGGGTCATCCCTAAACCATAATGATTATATTAGATAACACTTATTAGATATATGACTATGAGATATGAATATCACTTATAAGATAGATAACACTTTAGTGTAAACCATTACAGAAAACGAACTAGAATTAATCTAATTGGGTAGAAAGGGCGGTCTTATTGCTTAAAAGTGATCTCTTCCCGACAACCAATAAAGAGCATTCATTCATTCATTCATTCATTCACAACCCGTGGCAAGAATATTCTGAGAAGGAGTGGCGATGGATCGATCGTACAATAATTATGTATACCATTACATAATTATTGTACGATTACTTACATACATTTTAATAATAAATATATAACTATACTATATATACAAATATACACATAAGTTATATACATATACAAGATATGGTGATAATATGCAACTATTTAAACATAATAAACATGTAACTATATGCAATATTATATCTACTAATTATATAAAATTACATATCATTATACTGCAGATAGAATTTTCTGACCAAGTTCTTAACTGTTATTAGGGATTTTGCGTGTCTGACAGCAACAGGCAATAAATTCCAAAGTTGCACAGCCTTAACCGTAAAATAATTATTGAAGAACATATTATACAATAGAATACATAGAACAACACTCTTTTAGGTGATTCTTGGAAGGTGATGTTAAAGAAAATATTCTTAACCTTTTCACTTGTTGTATTAAGTTCATTAAAAGACATAAAGTACCGAAATAAAACTTTTCTTTTTTTGACGAGAAGAAATCTGATTATGGACTTTTATCCCTGAAGGAACGGAGAAAGAACACAGTTTCCTGAGGCCGACAAAACAACCCACATCCAGGTGGTAGGGTAATTACTCGTCTGGATGGCTACTATCCCTGGTCTAAAGTGTGGCATCATAATAACTTTGTTGTATTCCGGCATTAGTGGCTAGGTTCCAGTCTGCCTTAAGTAAGCAGCAGTGCATTTGTAACAACTTTTATGTTGCGAATGTTCCAAGGCGATGGTAACCGCTTTCCGTCAGGTCGGCAATCTGCCTGTCTGCTAAACTCATACAATATTTTGTAGCTTACGGATGGAGTCTTAGTGTAAATTAACGTTGAGGATGTGTGAACACTTGCAGGTCTGATCTTATACTGGTGGAAATAGTTTACTACTGCCGGTATGTCCATTCAAACTATCCCGCCTTTCATTTGTCTACGCCGCATAGGCTCTGGTAGGTGCCAGCCGAGACGCTCTCGTTAAACCGATTTAAATCCTGAGTCTATTTATCGTTTAAATTAAGAAATAGTAGTCTCATTCTTCAAAGGCTCATTTATATAGGTATAATAGTGTCTTAGCTTTGATATAAATTAGTTTTCATTTAATCTACAACCCAGTTTTAATTAAAAACGGGAAACGTGGACTGGTGATAATTTTAGGCGTCGCACGAAATGATTATGACGCCAGTCGAGCGCCTAACTCATTGAAAGTGTCGTTAGTAAAAAAAATAACCAAAGGAAATTCGGAGAAGAATTTACTGGAAGCGTCATATTAATAACAACCATATATACTGTAATGAGTTGCAGGCCAAATACGTATAACACAGGTACAAATATAACTGAACACGACCAGCCCAAACGTAATACACGATTCAATAACACGCAATCTACACACGTCTTGCCTCGCTTGTGATTATCGCTGGACTGCCGATCTTTCCACTGCGACATTGTTTTATACTGCACAAAATTCTGGCTAATGACTACCATAAAATATTACAATAAACAATGGGCTGTTTTTCTAATTAGAAATTTTAAACACAAAGTAAACAAAAGAAGTCCAAATATCGAAAAAGTAATAAAATGTCTATAGGTACACAGGTGTGAATTTCTCTTTTGACAGTATTATAGTAAGAAATAATAACTATATAAATTCGCGTGTTGGATGTATGTATATGTTTATGAAGATGGCTCTAAAACCGCCGCCCATTGTTCCTGTCTTTACATGAAATTACTGTAAATTATTGATTCTATGTGTATGTTGTGAAAATAAAGAGTAAATGTCTATCTAAGCACTAAATTCTCCATAAAGAAATTGTAAATGATTTTTTTTCAACATTCTTAGACTCGCTACACTTGTTCATGACAGACTGGCAGGTTTGATGCATCGATTATCTCGATGTGTAAGTTTCATCAATAAAATATGGTAATCTTAACGTCGTCGTCAGCCAATGACAGTCAACTGTTGGACCTTGGCTTCCCCAAGTCGGTGTTACTCATCCCGGTTTTCCGCCTTCTCATCCAGCGGCTACCGGCGACCTTGCACACGTCGTCGGTCCGTCTCAACTCCAGGACTCGTCTGCGCTATCGCCCATCGATCTTGCGACAGTCGTGACTGGCCCAATGCCACTTCAACTGGCTAATTTTGCGAGCTATATCGGTTACCTTGGTTCTAATACGAATATCCTCATTTCTAATTCAATTCTGTTTATGTAAATTATTTAAATTCCGAATGGCTTACAGCTCCCTTCTCAAATCTATCTGATATACAAACAAAATTTCGGACATAAGGTTAACTTAGTAACACCCAAGGTGAGCAATTTCAAAGTAACTGTACTATACTTGCTTATACTAGCTTACATTTGACTAGAAGTTATTTTCCCAAGAGAGTTCCAGTGAATCTAATTTCCTTGTTTTGCGATATTTGGGATAGCGGCCTAGCCTCGACGACATGGCAGGCCGAGGTTTTGATGGGTGGCTACCAAAATAAATGCGCCGATCTCCAGGAAATTCGGAATATTAAGTCGAATCTGTGAATCAGCAGCCTCGAATTTTGCCGTCAACTGGGCTAGGGATTTGGTTATTTCTGAGAGCGTCGTTTTGTGTTTGGGAAGATTTACTTGTGTTGTTATTTTTTTCCAATCTCGGAAGTAAAACAGGGCCAGATTATAATCCAAACTACGTGTTAATTAGACCAAGAACAAAAATGGATATTATAAAGAAAGCTGTTCATTTTACAAACGATATAAGAAAATTGAGTGAAAAATCTACAATAGGTATTAATGCCGACTGTGCGAGAGAGTTTTTTTGTATTTATTCATAAATTTACATTGACTACAATTGAAAATATCAATGTTCGCGTTTAATTTGGTGAGTTCAATAATGAAATAAATAAAGGCGACACATTCGAACCAATGGATTGAAATAAGAAATATTATTACGACACACTTGAAGGGAAAAAACTGCTGGTTTTTTTACATCGATAATTGGTATTGATGTTAAGTTAAGACATTAAATAGGGTCAATCAAAACATCCATGTAAAATTTTGTGGAGACAAGTCTGAAATGCTTCAATGATTTTCTAAGGATGTCAGAGAGTAATATTACATTGTATTTGTTTAATTTTTAATGAATGTAAACTGTTTTGTGCTTACATAAATAATTAAAATAAAATAACAGCAGAAAGTGCAGACCGACGTATAAGCCAAGTGAAACAAGATATTGTAGCTATGTTTACTTTAAACATTATTTTTATACTAGGATGGGAATCGAGCCTGAAACTTCTAAGTTCCAACGATATTCGTTATTAGACATCGATATATACAAATAACGATACTGCAATATCAATAATAATAATATAATAATATCAAATAACCATACCACAAGTCATGACAGCGCAATGGCTAGTGCACGCGTCCCAAACCCAAAGGGCGCGGGTTCGTTCCTGGCTGGAACGCATGCACCAGTTAGGTAGTTTTCTCACCTAACTGTGCATATTGTTATAATTACCACGTGGTAACAAGGGCGAAGTAAAACATTGTGATGAAACCTGCACACCGAGATGATATGTCAAACCGGGTGTTTCCGTTTTCTACCCACTTTAATTACCCAAAAATATTTTTTCCCCTTTCAAGCCAAAATCTATTCCGTTTTGAACCTACAAAAATAAATATAATATTTTTTTCAGTCTTCTACCCAAAAAGCTTTCCGTTTTCAACCCATTACTATATTTCATTGTTTTGAAGTACGGTCAGAAACATTATTTGCTTTTAAATATTTATTCTAATATAATCTAAAATGATTAAATTTACTCAATATTTTTCAAAATTATTTAACCTGAAACTAAAACCAGAGCCTGTTACTATCACTTTTGCCAAGCAATATATAAAAAAGGCAAACAGTTCAATATGACCAAAAAAAGGCATTAAAAAAACATTTTTGTATGTAACTTTGATGCTTGCCTTAGGTTTAATACCGAAAGAAATGGTGGATGATGTTTTTCTCTACATTATAGAATAGAGTCCCACGCATAAAGATGCAGTGAGATTTAATGGTTATATTGTCAAAACATATATGTTTGGCGGAAAATATTCCCTAGAATTATGGGTTTCATGCGGATGTCGACACAGGACAACTAACGCTCTTGAAAGCTAGCATGTGACTGTAAACCACGTTGTGGCAAAGAAAAGTCACTAAACATGCTTTAGCTCCTTTCAAGTATTAATTAAATGAAGCTAAAAAACAAAATACTCGGTTCAAAGGAAAATATATTGTAATATCATGAAATCGAAAACATGATGTGTTCGAGAGAGATAAAAAAATAGAATCTGCGCTTAATGACTTGGCTTGTGGCAAAATTTGCATAGGCCACTGTTTGGAAAGGTTAGCTCCGTTTACATATTAAATTAAAAAAAAAACTATCATATAATTTATGTTAATACTTCATACTTTAAACATCGATTATTTACCCAATCTATCAATCCAGTTATTCAAATTTTACTTAACTTTTAGTTATGTTGTCAATATTATATTATATTGATTCCAAAGGCAATAAATGCATCCAGTGTATTGAACAATAGTTAAAAACATTTTTTTTATTAAAAAAGTCTATTGATTACTTAAATATTTTGAAATATGACGAATCTGTGATTATATCATTTTTATTGTATGAGTTCTATGATTTTGTTATATTTTATATTGTAGATAAGGTTTTTTAGTATGTGTTATTTGACATTTTGACGAGGTTGTGAATTTTGAAAATGTAATGTACCAAACGTTTATTATGTGATATATGTAATATTTTTTTATAATCCAAAAGTGAGTTTTAGTTGTTTGTAAACTATGTATAAGAATCTTTTTGACTTTATTATATTATTTTATAAATAATTTTTTTAAATCGAATTTACTTTTTCTGCTGCCTGTACTTAGTTAACTGGGTAGAAACCGGAATCGAATTTTGTAATGGGTTGAAAACGGAATTATTATTATTATTTTAGACTTGTGGGTAGAAAACGGAAACCCCCATCAAACCTGCCAAGCCGCCTTGGACAAGCGTGGTTGATATAGTCTGTTCCCTGTATAACGGGGCCCAGCAGTGGGGCATTTATGGGCTGATATTATTATTTATATTATATAACCAAATACTACACTTGTATTAAAAACAAGGCGCGGCCTTAAATATTACATAAAGAAATCTCTTCCAGGCAAGCTCTAACTCAAGATGCTCAAGACTAATTTTAATAAAAATGTTGTCTTAGTATATATTATGTTATTGATAGAGTTTAATAAAGTACCTCTTGAATCGTTCAATAAACAATAGGGTCGATGAAATTCCTGACTTAGAGAGCTAAAACAATAAATGTTATCCCATAAAACACCGTTTACTGTCCAATGGTTGTCGTCCCGAGGATCTTCATACAATATTTATGCGGTATACACCCACTCGTTGCTTATGCTCGGTGTTTAGGGTACCTTACTCCAATAACAAACTTACAATTTTATATAAGGAGTTTCGTGAATTGTACTTAAATAATAAATAAAGAAATAAGTAATATTAATTAAAAGAAGTGTATTTGCTTCAGAATAGAAAGTTACAAATAACTTATTCAATCATGAATGAGTCTACCACTCCTCCCAAAGCAATATTTACTAGGTACCTAGTAATAATAAAATCGTTTATTGATTAAAACATAAATGAAAAGTCACAATAATAATTATAGTTATACTACATATATTTCTTTAGTATATGTAAGTTTAATTATTAACGCTATGATATAACGATTTTAAGCGCCTTTTTATTTTATTTTTAACTAGCTGTGACCGCGACTTCGTCCGTGTGGAATTCTTTTTCGCAAAATCCTAAGAAAGATTTTTGATATAAGTACTATAAGTACTTTCATATGCACAAACAGACACTTATTTTTTTATCTATACAAGACATTGGACGTTTCGATTACTTTTTGTTAAACGACGTCAAAAAATAGTAATAAAACTAAGTTTTAACGGGTTTAAGCTCGGTAATTTATTTGACTTTTGTTATTCCGACGTTTTTATTATGTGTAAAAGTTGCGAAAACTTAAGAAAATATTATGTAAAAAAATAGATTTGATTTTTTTATCTACAAACCACTTGTACTATTTTATTTATTTTGAATGTAGGAAGTTAACGCCACATTTTCCTGTCAATTTTTCGTTATAAACAATACTCGTTAATAACAAATGTATATGATATTAGTTGTAACTCCAAAGACAACCGGGATTTATTGCTAGCATGATTATATATATCTTATACAAGGGTATTATTTACCTGTTTATAAAAGATATTCTATCCACAGTGGATCAATTTGGAGAGTTGAAACCGTGCCATTTGAAGCATAAGCAGGTAGTAAAAACAAATTTCAATCAGAATATATTTTTAAATATATATTTATATTTGAGGGTAGGTACCTACGTATTATTTCGATTAATATATCCATCAAAAGGAAAGTGACGCTAGGAAAAAGCTACTAAAGTATAAAGCTCCATCTGTATAATACAGACATAACTGTTGCCCTTACAATTTCATCGACATAAATACGCTGACCGAGCGATAATATTCCCCCAAACAGCCGGTCATAAAGCAAAAAGTAGAAGCTTTCCGTAGTGTAGTGTTGTACCAAAGGTAGGGAAACCGACGAATCAATTGAATATGCCGAGGAATTAAATCGAGTCAAAGAACTTTATTTTTCATAAAACAATTGGGAAAGTGATATACTTCACCATAAATTGCAAAACAATGTTTATATAAAAGAGCTGGCGTTAATAGTCGATTGCTACTCGAGATGTGAAACTGACCTATTGACCTATTGAGGGCGATAATAGTTCGAGTGCAAAAAAAAGGGAGTGTAAAAAATATTAGGACATGAGTCGCATGTATTTTCTATGGTTCGCATAGTTTTTAATTTCTTTAACAACAGGGAAAATCGTTTCCCAGAGATGAAAAGTATTTTTTTCATCCCTGTGATCAGGTTACTCCAATCGTACTTTCAGTATATGAGAAATGAAAACTTGACGGCCTCTGTGGTTGAGCGGGCTAAGCCTTTGCCGGCCTATCTCACTGCAACGCAGAGGCTTCAGGTTCGATTCCTGGTGTAGTAAATTTAGGAAACGTATTTTCTCCGTTATTTACTATGGTCTGTGTGTCTGGGATCGGCCCCAGAATAGTCCGTTGTATATTACCCATAATACAAGTGTAAATTGCCTAATTTGGGGATATACAATAATATGTGTTTACCTATCGATAAAAAATACCATGTTGTCAACATACTTTGAAAATATCCCAATAGAAACAATTTAAATTAAAAAAATTTCATTGCTGAAGTACTGCATATAGGCTGATGGCCCAACTGTGATGGAAAGTGGTTATCGTAGCCTATGGGCATTAACAAAATCAGGTGCTGCAAATATGCTGCCGGCCTATAAGGGAAAACTGGAACCTGACCACTGATGCCGGAACATAACTCCAAGTTATTATGGTGACATACTAGACCAGAGGTAGCAGCCATCCAGTTGAGTAAATGCGCTACCACATGGCTGTGGGTTTTTTGTCGCCTCTTATGACAGGCCGCCCAGCGGCAGGGATCAGTATTCTCTTCCCGTTTCTGCTCGGATATACTATTTAACTTTATCTTATGTCCATCCTACATAATGAACTTACATACCGAGTTTCTGCCAAAACTGTCCAGCAGGTCCGTGAAAGCGTAACAGACAGAGTTACTTTCGCATTTATAATAGTATAATATAATATATATATTAATAATAGGCATTGCTAGTCTCATTTTTCAATGGTATGAAGCAACAAGTGTAACGAATAATATCGATAAGATATTATTACATTTATAATTCGATTGCATAATAGCTATCTTAACTATCGTCGTGTTGCATAGATATTGTATGAACCCATCCCTACGCCCATCGGCAATTTATCCTCGGATCACCTGGGGACCGAGGGCATCAATCTGGGGGCCCCGAGGCCAGTTTTCTTTGAGGCACACTGTTAACACCACAGATATATCAAGTTATAGATAGAATAGTGCATGAAATGCAATAAAAATTGTCTGAATTATGTTTTGAACTACATAAGCTATGTAAGCAATGACTAATTTAACGAAATACCAGATTTTAATATAGCAATATCTTTTTAACCTGTTGAAGATTTTTTATTGTCTTTTTTTATTTCTGAAGTACAGTAGAAAGGAATACGGCCTAGTTGGTTATTATTGTCATCTATAGACCTTTGAAACATTTTTTGTATAGACATTACCTAACCTCGAAAGAAATATTGCACCTTGAAACAATCATAGTGTAATGTGGTTAGAAAACCTCGACTGGGAGTTTATCCAAAACCTCAAACTACGCGAGTGAAACGTTTTTAGTATTTACAGAATGTTTATTTTTGGGAATAAAACAAGATTATGGAGATAGTTTATTTCTCTAGAGTACTAATTAGAGATTTAAGGAAATCATAATAAGATATGATCACTAAAAGTAAATTAATATGTTCTACAAATAACGAAACTATTATGAGCTGTTAAAATTTTCTTAAGTTTATATCAATAATACAATATCATTGCAATTTAAAAAAAGTTTATAAATAATAAACAACAGTATGCACAATTGGGTATTTGACACATTTTACAATAAAACTATTCGTGTATATTACAGATAATTTGATTAATCGGGCATTATTAATATGGACCGATCATTATGAATAA
Organism: Dendrolimus pini; assembly: GCA_949752895.1. Lineage (NCBI taxonomy): Eukaryota > Metazoa > Arthropoda > Insecta > Lepidoptera > Lasiocampidae > Dendrolimus > Dendrolimus pini. The sequence goes on along the minus strand of OX457132.1, from coordinate 18,119,210 downwards.
TGACCAAGAATGTCGGTTAATTTGATAAATTAATTACTTTGGCTATTAAAACTAACATGGTTTGAGATAACTTCAATTTATGACTTGGACCGGGCAGTATCAATACTTTCCCACTTCTAGCCGCACAATGTGATAAAATCGGTTAACTTTCAATAAGAGTTACGTAAGTTTAATTTATTCAACTAGACTTTATATATATAAAGTCTAGTTATTTCACCATTTATAACTCGAGGACGACAGATTTATCTCCGCCCCGAATAGCAAAATAACTATGAATATATCGAAAAGATTCTCAGAAAAAAATACATATCAGAATATTTTTTAAATAAATTAAGTTGTTAAATTGGAATTAAGAATTAATAGCTCATGCCAGGCATGCTTATAGCTTTTTGTAATAATTGATATCTTCTGCAAATCAGTGACGTATTCAAAGGGTTTAGATTCACAATTATACCCGGTAGGTGGGGCTGGAATCAGGTTCTACCGGTAGGGACCGCTAGTATATACCTACTATGTACGAGTATATTAATAAAAAGGGCGTTTGTTCAAATATATCATCTTAGAAACAATTACTTCAAAAAAAATCAATGAGCTATTTGACTCTTCAGAAAAATGACGTCATGACGTAATACAAAACCAAGGAGCGTTGACGTTTTGTAATTTAATAAAAAATGTGTCAGTAAATTTGCCAGTGAACCTATTAGGATGATAAATCTCCATGATCAAACGTAGGATATGTGAATAAGACGTGCTCACAAGTAAATTGGGTAACTCGTTAAAATTGTTAAAATACCGTAAAATATCGCGCTACGCCGACTACTCTTGGGGCCCCAATATCATATCTGTGTCCTTATAACTTTTATCTAGAACTTAGTGCTGGTTTTATTTGTAAAATATTGTTACGAGTTGCAGGCCTCGAATTAAAATGCCGTTAGAATTACTATAGAATTTATTAGAACTATACAAACACGTATAACACAGGTACAAATATAATTATTACCGAATTACCAAATGTAGTACACACGTCTTGCTTCGCTTGTACTTATCGCTCGACTTCCAATCTCTCCATTGGGGCATTGCTTTATACTGCACAAACACAATATGTCTCTCGGCCGCGTGGACTCAATTTCTTAGCATCACACCTGGGTAATGACTACCATAAAAGATTACACTACACTATGGGCTGTTTTTCTTATTACACATTTTAAACACAAAGTAAACAAAAGCAGTCCAAATGTCGAAAAGGTAATAAAATGTCTACAGGTATACAGGTGTGAATTTGTCTTTTGTCGGCATTCAGGTCGTAACAATATGTTTTTTATATCAACCGATAGTTATCGATTCGTGTAAAATTTTCGAAATTAGCTTTCCTTGTGTCTGTTCTATTTGAGATAATGCCAGTGTAGGTGATCATTTTACGCAAATGTAGCGATGGGTTTAATGCGGTATTTGTGTTGCTACATTGTTATTAATTGTTAATGACGTTAAAAATTGACATATAACGTATAAATTTACTTATGCTAGCTAATCGTCAATGACATTATTTTTAACGCTATAAATAAGACTCTTTTGTCCATAGTCATTATCACTAACATTGTTCCAAATTCAGCAGGGAGATTAGCAAATATTTTGTGGTAAATTAGACAAGTTATACCCTACGTAATATGTATATTATGTACATTATACAAACGGAACTTTTATAAAAAATCTAACAAATGTTTAATAGTTTATGGTTTCAGAGATTTTTTTCTCAAAGGAATTTACAATTCACTTACAGATAAATAACTAGTTATATTCACTGCACATTTACCCCTATTAGCGCATCTATCCATTTATTTTTGTAATATTTCATGTGTTAATAATCTAATTCATCTATATATTAATACGTGAAGCAAAAACTTTGTACCCCTTTTTGCGAAAATTGCGCGGACGGGGTAGTATGAAATTTCGCGCACTTATAGTTTATATAGAGAAGGAGTACAGAGAATGCTAATATTTGTTTTTAATTACTCATAAAAAATACATTATATCAATAAAAAAACATGTTAGCATGTATTTGGCACACACACGCATAGGTATATTCTCTTTTGTTTAATGTTCAAGTCAAATTAACAGTGTAGCCTTGTACTCCATTGAAATGTTACATGAGCTTTGCATTTGTTAGAGGACGCAATTTTATTTTAGGGACATGTGTGGGGGGTCAATAGAAGCTTAACCTCAAGTTTATGGGGTCGCCACCCTTGTCCCCCGGCCGCCATCTTGGAAAAAGTGGTGAAAACACTTTTTTCGCGATATCTCGGAAATATCTTACAAAAAATTTGTAAAGTCATAATTTGTAGTAAATTGTTTTGCCTACAAATGCTTATATAAATTTTTGCCCTAAATTAAAAATTAAAGAAGTTATAAGCAAAAAAGTGAGAATTTTTTTATTCATTCCTAACTCTTTTCTTTACCATAGAACTTACCAAATTTAACTTATCGAATGTTAAGCAGGTAGAAAAGGTCCCCCGTTTTCCCCGCAACCTATGACGTAGAGTCCGTAGGCGCGTTTTTTTAGACATAGACATAGACATATACAACACTTTATTGTTCACCATAACAAAAATTACGAAAAAAATGCACAAGACAATAGTTACTTGGTAAAACAAAAGGTGGCCTTATCGCTAAAAGCGATCTCTTCCAGGCAACCTGACTTAAAAGGAAATCTTAAATTATCTATAATTATAATTTAATACAATAAAAGAATTTTTTTTTCAATAAAAATGACATACATGGACAACAGATTACAGTCAAAAGTATAATAAACTATAGCACATACATTATTGTGTAAGACTTACATAATGATTCCAAAGTAAATTTTTAAATATGGCAAAAGACTTGGCCTTTCTGACGTCAGTGGGCAAAGAGTTCCAAAGGAAGACAGCCTGCATAGCGAAGGAGTTGGAATAAAATGTTGAAGAGTGTGCAGGTGCCATTAACAGGAGATTATTAGTGGAGCGCAAACTGAGTGTATGTGACGTATGAAGGAAGTTGAAACATTCCTTAAGATAAGGAGGAGTGTAAGGTATAAACAATATACGATATAGTAACTTGAGAAGATGAGCATTCCGGCGAAGTGAGATAGGCAACCACTCGAGCTTTTTGCGATATTCAGAAACGTGGTCATATTATTTTAAACCAAATATGAACCTTATGCAAACATTTTGAAGACGCTCGAGCTTAATAAGTTGCTCTTGAGTGAGATTAAGATAGCAAGCATCAGCATAGTCGAGGATGGGTAGTAGTATTGATTGAGCAAGCGAAATCCTAGTAGCAGTCGGAAGGAAATTTTTCAGTCTCCTAAGGGATGCATAGGATGCAAAAATCTTGCGGCTTAGTTCAGTAATGTGGGGTCGCCAACACAATTCCTTGTCCATTATTACGCCAAGATTCTTTACTTGATCGCTTATAGGAATAGGCGTATCATGAAAGATCACATCGGGAAGCAGTGGAAAATCTATTTTTGCTATGGCTCGCGAGCTACCAATGATGATGGCCTGAGTTTTATTGGGATTGACGCTAAGTCCATGGGAAGTACTCCAGTTGTATATGCGGTTCAGATCATCATTAATAAGCTTAATAGCGTTATGTAAGTTGTCTTTAGGCGCCTGAGTATAAATCTGCAAATCGTCTGCATAGAGATGGTAGGAAGAAGATAAGTTTTTCGAGATAGAATTTATAAAAATAGAAAATAGAAGAGGAGATAAAACGCCGCCCTGAGGAACCCCGGCAGAGAGATTTTGCCACGATGACCATTTTGATTTTGATGACCACGATTTTTATGTATGTTCTGGCAAAACATGCACCAACATTATGGAGATATCAAAGTTAATGGAAGAAAATGAATGTGAAGATGAACTTCCAACTATGGCTCCAATTTTAACTCCTGTCATTCCTCAAACTTTCACATTTGACGTTGATTTAGACTCTGAGCCCCCCTGGACCATCGAAGAAAAGTCGATTAGAGTAGCTAGCTAATAAGTGATTAAAAATATTATGATGTCAAGGATTACCTTATAAGCAAGATGTCCGTGGAGTAGGCCTACTGGGGATACCACGTAAAAAAAACGCGCTTACGGACTCTACCTCATAGGTGGCGGGGAATACGGAGGACCTTTTCTACCTGCTTAACATTCGATAAGTTAAATTTGGTAAGTTCTATAATAAAGAAAAGAGTTAGGAATGAATAAAAAAATCTCACGTTTTTGCTTATAACTTCTTTAATTTTTAATTTAAGGCTAAAAGTTATATAAACATATTTGTAGGCAAAACAATTTAATACAAATTATGACTTTACAAATTTTTTGTAAGACGCATAGATCCGAGATATCGCGAAAACAGTGTTTTCATCACTTTTTACAAGATGGCGCCGGGGGACAAGGGTGGCGACCCCACAAACTTGAGGTTAAGCTTCTATCGCCCCCCACACATGTCCCAAAAAAAAATTGCGTCCTCTAACAAATGCAATACTCGACCCTTAAATTGTAAGATTTCAATGGAGTATTGGCAAAATCTGTTATTATAGAAGTAGGTATAGTGTTTGATGTGAATTATTATGGTCGAATTTCAACCACTGGCGATCACTAGTTTTAATTAATGTTTTATAAATCTTCAGTTTATTATTTATAATTTGTGAGCATAGTCTTGAGACAAAAGTCGGAGCAACGCAAGTTGTTTATTAAGGCCACGCGCTTATTAAAACGTGTAAAGCGGGGTTACAGATTCGCACAAAATATGGTAGCATACCTAGATAAAAAGGCAGATAAAATGTAAAGATAATCAATATCAATCAGTATCAGTCAAATATTGTATATAAAGGAGTCATGTAAATGTTAACCCCCTTAATGTCGGGGTCTTTATTGTTGCGACGTAAGTCTTCGGATATCCTCATGTTGCGTGCCAACTGTTGGGCCCCAAAAACCCGAATTTCGCCACTTACCTTGTGTGAAATATAATGAAGAATTCAAATTAAGAGTGATTTTTTTTAATTGTTTACCTCATTTTATGAAAAAAGTCTTGCATTCCATTTCTAGTAAAATTTCTACTGCTGTGATCTTTTCTATGAATGGAAACAAAGATTATATTGCGACTATAATAATAAATAATTGACAGATATCATATAAGTGGAAATTCATAAATATTCGCTTGAGTGAACCCCGTTATAGAATGTTTTAATACCTCTCGGGATTTCGAGGGATACTTGATAGTTTCTTTTGATTTCCACTGAGATGGCTTCAGTAGTTTGCTGATGCGTTCAAAATGTGATATTAGTATGTAGACGTTGATAGTGGCTACTTCATCACATTTTTTTTATTCCATCATTTCAGCATATAGGCAGACGGCCCACCTGATGGAAAGCGGTTACCATCGCCTATGGACATATTCTTTCTCCGTTTCTGTACGGATAAGAAACAACCAAAGCAAACAAGAATATTAAATAAAAATTGACCATGGCAGTGTAAGTCCCATGACGGTGACGGACGACATAATTTTCAAACCTCTATCTGGTGGTACTAAACTCTATGTCTATGTCTGTGTATGTTTTCGCAATTTTATTATACTTGATATTATTACTGTGTACTACGATGCACCGGAGCCTATTAGTACATTATGGTACTAGTGTGTAACATTGGTGATTACCACCGAGGCGCCATTGAGACTCGAGCCGTAGGCGAGGGTCTTAAGAGAGCCGAGGACGGTAATCATCAATACACACGTGTATCATATGACGTTTTTCAACACACTTGTGAATAAAATAATAACAACAACAACTTTTTTAAGAACAAAGCAACTCAATCAATAAAATTTAAAAAAAAATCTATAACTCACTAGTGAGTTATAATTTTTTTTTGTCACAGTTTGATTATGGGTGTCATTCTGTGCCTAATTGCGGTGACCATAGAGCCACTTTATGAGCAAGTGTGTTGAAAAGAATATTACACCATGCTAAATTTCATTATAATAATTATGTACTTATTCGAACAAAGTTCTCGGCACACTTTACTCGGCGGATGGGAGGGAGCTAGATGAAAAAAAAAGTAACCGAAACGAAAAATACTGACCGCTGTATATTATTACATATGTACTAGGATATGCCCGCGACTTTGTCTACGCTTGACTTGAATTTCCCGCACCATTTCCGTGACACAGAGTATCATATAAAAATAATATCATAATAATATCACACATTTTATTACATTAAATTTGCTATCGATCAGTGTAAAAATAACTTGGAGTTCAATTCTTGATAATCAATTTTTTAAATAATTTCATTAAATTTAATTTAAATTCTAATCGGATTCACAGGATACAACGTAGCGCAGACTAAAAGTCTAAGAATTAGCCGTCGATTAGCCAAAACCGCATCGAAATCGACCACATATAATCCAGAGAAGAAATCTAATAAAAAGTCATCGTCTTTTCCGTCGTTTATATAGTCTATTCCAGTTGTTTTGTTTTTAAAAACTTCGATATACAGAAATGGCATGTTTCGAATTTAATTTTATTTATTATACTATATATATTATACTAAAGTATGTCAATTTTATAATGGTTTCATTTTCCCAAAATGGCTACGGAATTTTAAAATATTAAAATAATATCTTCATATTATTATGGAATTATTCGCGCAAATTTGTGTAACAGATTATATGCATTTAATATATAAAGTAGTGATCATGAGAACAAAGCCTAATGTATTTCCGACACATTTTCAGCTACAAAAATGTTTTTAAAAATGTCAGCGGCCACACAACACTTTTTATAATCAATCTAAGGATCTGATAAATACGAGACGATGCCGCTGTAATTTTAAAGAGTTTCTCGTTGAAAGTCGAGGAGCGACCTGTCAGAAAAGCACCTAGGTAGGATGAAAAGCGTTCCCAAAACAAAGTACAGACGTGCACAGAATTCACGTTAGCACGTTTTACAATTTGTTACATCGCTTAAATTGTAATAAAGCTCGTCGTGTTATTAACATTAACGTAAATACGTAAATATTTGTTATTTAATTCCGACTCTACTGCCTTGACACAAGATTGAAGTTTCAAGCAATAATTATTGACTTACGCTGTTTCTATGGCAGGTAATATCGTGTGAGGTTTATAGAAAGAGGTGTACTGTGAATCCCGGATGGATACAGTTCGTATTCTATTTACTTTAACAGATGCCGTCATTATTCCTTGAGTATTCCTCACGAAAACGCAGGTTGCGGAACGGCATTGACAAATTTAGAACTCGCATAGGTATCTTACAGGATGCTCCCTCGGGATTTACCTTTACGTAATATATTACCTATATACGAGGCTTCATATATCTGAACTGACTGCTGTATTAGAAATATTTTTATTGCCTTTATTTTGTTATAATTATAGACATATTTAACATTTCTTTAAATATACTTAAAATGAAACTAAATGAAATATTGCAGTAATTAATCTTCAAAATTATTTTTCTTTTTCAATTTTTGCATTTATTTTTATAAGAACACACAGTGACACAAGTGAAACAAAGTGTGACAAGGGGTGGGAGGATTCTAAATTTCGTGACGAAACATTTCATATATTATATTTTTATAATATACTAGCTGACCCGGCGAACTTCGTACCGCCATATTTTCTGAATTCCTTAAAAACTTTGTTTCATGACACAAAAACAAAATCACCATAATCGGTCCAGGTGATTAGGAGGATTCTAGAACCCGATCTTAGCGCCACCTACCAGTTCTAATTGCGAATCTAAATAATCCGGGAACCCACTCAAACACACAAAAACAAAATCACCAAAATCGCTCCCGGTGATTAGGAGGATTCTAGAACCCGATCTCATCGCCACCTACCGGTTCTAATTGCGAATCTAAACCATCCGGGAACCCACTCAAACACACAAAAACAAAATCACCAAAATCGCTCCCGGTGATTAGGAGGATTCTAGAACCCGACATCAGCGCCCCCTACTGGTTCTAATTGCGAATCTAAACCATCCGGGAACCCACTCAAACACACAAAAACAAAATGGTTCCCGGTGATTAAGAGGATTCTAGTACCCGATCTCAACGCCACCTACCGGTTCCAACGGTATAAAAAGTTCCTATCTTTCAAATTGGATCAAACTGCACACGGTGTGCAAATTTGATTGAAATCGGTTCAGTAGTTTTGGAGTTTATTGGCAACATACATCGTGACACAAAATTTTTATATATATAGATTTTTTTAAGCTTTAAAACACAAAATTTGAAGGATTAACGAAAAACTTTAAAACATTTCGGAATCTATATGTATGCGCCCAGTGTTTAAATTATTCCATATGATGTAGTCTATCTCATTCTCTTGCAGCCTAAGTCTTATAGCACTTTAAGCGTTTATCTCTTTTTAGTGTCGTATTTTCGTTTCATCGAGTTTCAAATCACAACGATTCTAAAGAACTTTCACTTCATTTGCAGTAATTTAATAAATTTATTCCCGCTATGAGTCGTGGTAGCGTAATGGCTAGCACAGGCGTCTCAAATTCAAAGGGCGCGGATTCAAATCCTTAGGCAGTTTTCTGATCTAATGTCCTTTTGTTGCAATTAGCACGTGCTAACAACGGTGAAGGAAAACATCGTGATGAAACCTGCACATAGAAATAACCGAAGTGTCAAACCTGCCAAGGCGCCTTGGACAAGCGTAGCGGATATACTCTCCGGTCCCCAATAGTGGGAGGCCCGAGCCAGCTGTGGAACGTTTACGGGCTGTTATTGTTAGGTATTATATCCCCACACACCTTCCATGATCAAATTGATCATGTACTAGCAGAAGGTGATGTCAGGAGCCTTAAAACAGACGTGCGTGCATGACAAGAGCTATGAATGTCAAAGAGGCAAGTGAGGTGTGTAAGAATAAGCCTGAATGGCGCTCTGTTGTTCGCGCCTATCCCGCAAAGAACCTGGCGTGAGTATGTATTATATCCCCAATTCCAGATCGATCACTCCACCGTCATCGCAAAAATATGTGTGTGTGACAGCAGGAAAGAAGTTAAGGGCAGAAGAAAATTGTCGTCGTTGACACGTGGCATATCTGCCGTATAAGCCCTCAAATCAGCAACCTTACACTCCCTAATAACCGTTTTTCAACACAAAAATAGGGTTTTGTTCTTGCTGATATGGTCACGGAATCTTAAAAAGGACACTCTTATTTGCATACAATTAATTGCATCTACAATTAAATATATAGTAAACGAACCCTTCTCAACAATTAATTAAAGTTCTCAATGGCATAGTAGGGAATAAACGCTCAGAGAAATGGCGGCTGCGTTTAATAGTCTGAGACTGGCTGCCTTTAATTACTTATGTATTGTCTTTACATAGTACATATACATGTGTATAATGTACAATTATTTTAGTCTCTCAGTTTCCTTCGTTATATAATTAGAGTCCGCGCCACAAGAGGTCCCACGAAAAACAAAGGAACTAAAAATGGCAGCCCCGCTGTTTGATAGTATTTTAATCATAAAATAGTCCGGAAATAAATTTAGAGAATATTTTTTAAGTGATAACTTCTTATGGGAGGGTAAACCGCTTCGTTACGTAACGCATTACGGCGCCAGTCTGTATGGCTTCCCTTTCTCTCACGCATACGGCAGCCGTAGGCAGGCTAAGTTATAACTTCTGTCGGGAGTCCCGAGACGCACACGTTGTTTTTTTTTTGTTACACCGATATACGGATTAGCAAATAAGTACTCAGTCAGTATTAAGAATATCGCCGCTTCTGCGAGACTTCTTTCGTGGCACGGACTCTGCTATATGTCATTCCGACTTTTCTTGTTTTAATTTCTGAATGTAGTGAAATGTAACTGGAACTACGAAATTCGTCTTTAATTATTCTTAGTAAAAGGAAAAATATGTTTTTTTCCATTTGTAATACTATAGTTCTTCACAAAATCAAGCCAGCATTATTTAAGTCTACCCATATTGCCGATTTATTGGCAGGATTTTCGTACAACTTGTAAAAGCGTAGGCGACTCTCTTCGCTACGTCATTAAACCTGCAGGCTGCCGAGAATGGTACAGTTATTCATGTGGTACTTCCGCGTGCCTTCACGGTTCTACAACAAGATAGTCCTATGCCCCTCTTTATTGTGTCACTTAAGGACAGGCCAGTTTCTTCCCTGCGTATGCGTATGAGAAAAGATTGGGTCTGAAAAGGCAGCGCATGATGTGACAAAACATGGCTACATATTTTAAAAGTATACATATATTTACCATAAAAATTAACTCTCCCAGTGGGTTACTATTTGAAACACATTTATTTAAAAAATCAAGCTATTGAATAAACTATCAATACCTTGTGAAGTCGATAAAATAATTTTACTATTTGTCTATTCATTTTTAACGTCTTTATTGTAATAGTTATAGCTTCTGATCTGACATGTTCTAAATGAAAAGACGGCTGTACAATATTATAAAGAAATACAAGAAGTACTCAAATATCGCTTAAAAAACATTACAGTCCCAAATTTAAAAAATATTTAAATATTTTGATTATTATATAATAATTTATATGATACAAGAAGTAAATCGTATCTCCTTAAGTGCCGATTAAAAGTTATTCCTAGAATAAAACAAGACAAGGGAAAATTAAAAATGACAGATTAATAAAACAATTGAATTTTGCATTAATAAAACAATTTATTCGACTGATAGATAACATTTCTCTGATTGAAAAATCGGCCTTAAACAAAACAACTTAAATAATAGCAAGCAAGAAAGTATCTAAAAGGAAAGTATATCACTTTCATGCAAAAGTTTCGGCGGCCACCTTTTAGCACAACCGCCTAAACGGATACGTCAATTTGGAACATCAAAAAAGTGTGAAAAGAAGAAAAATACTGAAAACACATTCAAGGGGACGCAATTTATCAGAATAACGAGCTTTTTCGAATCTCCTTAGGTGACACTCGGTTCATTTATTTTTTCTCTAGTGTTCCGCTGAGCTTAGACAAAGTTAACTACATATTATTTTAAACAGTCAATTTTAATAAATTAAACTACGTTTTAACGGATTGAATGTGCATTTATTTCAATTTTAATTTTAGAACTTTATTCTCTTGTATTAATAGTTACCAGAAAGAAGGTAGTTTTTAATTTTTAATATAGTGTTAAATTCGGATGAAAACTTCGCAAAAACAAACGTTATTTCTCTTCTCTGGTTTTCTTTTTGTCATCGTTGAATGACTCAGATTTCTAACGTCTATGCATAATATTTAAATTTTACCCTCAAACTCTTTGATTTAATTTGTTTATATTATAATGTTTAATCCACTTTACAGTTAAAACGTAAATCGAAATACAATCAAAGTTTAATCGATTAAACAACTGTTTTAAATATAAACCAGAGTTTACCCGCAGCGTGGCCGCTTGTTACACTCTAGTCAGTAGCTTTATTTTACACAAGAACTTAATTCGCTTTTTAATAAATAATAATAACAAAGAAACTAAATCCATATAGTCTAGACAGCTGCCCAACAAAACGAGTCGAAGTCAACCAGATTTGAAGTAATACAACGAATGATGTAGGTATTTGTTAGTGAAAAAACGCGATTGAAGCGCCATCTATGTAGCTAATCCGACATCATTTATCGGGATACGTTTCCTAAGTTACGCCCCGGAACATGAGCATACTCTCTGTCAAATTTAATTTAAATCCTTTTAGTAGTTTTTGCGTGGTGCTCAAACGGACACAAAAGACGTACAGGCAGACAGATAGCCAAAAATTCTAAAAATACCCCCCCCCCCCCCCCCAAACAAACACAACAACGCACAGTCAAGTGGAAGGGCATTTGCCCCACTGGATGGCTAGCACCCCTGGTCTAAAGTATGTCGCCATAACAACCTTAAGTTGTGTTCCATTAGTGACCAAGTTCCAGTCTCCCTTAAGAGAGCAGCAGCGCATTTGTAGCACCATTGGTGTTGCAAATGTCTATAGGCGATGGTAACCGCTTTCCATTAAGTGGGCCGTCTGCCCGTCTGTTGAACTCCTGCAATAAAATAAAATAAAACTCGAACCATTTAAAAATTTATTATAATATAGATAGAAGACTAATATTGTTGTTTGAATCAATTTTAGTCCTTGTTTTTTGAAATGTGTACAGAACCCTGTCTGTACTTATCTTTTCACTCATGTCTTTTATATATTTCTTATCCATTTTCAACTCGATCACATGTAAGGGGCATTACTCTCGGTTCTCTCTTTTAAAACGTTATCGTGCGACTTGTCTCGACTCTGAAAAAGAGCAATTTGTCAACTCGAAGGGTTTATTGGTAGGGAATTCTTAACGAATGGATCTAAGAATGAATTTCATTTTCATGCCTTATAGCCTTTGATGTGCATTTTATCGAAATAAACTATCTATGTATCTAGTTTATGTTATTTTAACAAAATAGAAAATCGTATACAAAACAGACGCCGAAGAGCCCCCGAAGAGCCCCCGGCTCGGATCCTTTCACACAAAGTTCAAGACCCACCAATCACACCCACTCATTACAGACACAAGTAGCCATACAAGATTAGCTTAAGCGTGTTGCTGCAGAGTTTCTTCCGCCGCTTCTTCTCCTCCAGCTATAACACGTTGCGAAGCGGTAGTAATGATAGACTAGGATCGGCTCCGATGGCGCAGTTGATATCGAGTCCCGATTATATTACACACTTCAGCCTGTTGGCTTAGCTCGTTCAGCCTTTTACGGCTTAATCCTATAGAGTCAATCACCCACAGCGGTCGAGCCGAGGTCGAACCTCACAGGAGGTGCCTCCTCGAGCTTGCTGCGTCGGGAAGCCCCCAAAGTCCGGTATCGCTGAAACAGCCACCTGCGGCTATTCAGTCCAGCTCCAGAACACTCGATCAGTATTGCTCAAGCCACCGAACAGGACGGACCTCTCTGGGAAGTCGTAGAGCTCTTGGAATATACGATACCGAGTACTCTTAAAATCCATATTTCGAGGACTCAAATATATATATATATATATATATATATATATGTGTGTGTGTATCTTGTCATAACTCAAAACAATTGTACCACAAATAACTTTACGTTGTGGTAGGTAAAATGAAAGTCATAAAACATGTTGGCAAATAATAAACTATTACAAATAGAAAACGTCTGGGGTACAGTGAGATATGGTACTCTCGAGAATTTCATAGTTTTATATTCACATGATTACTCAGATGGAAATTGCTTTTGTGTTTAACATTAAACTTTTATCCATTGTATTGTCATTGGTTTTATTTTATTTTCAGGGTTTTTGAAGTGAAAACTTCTTTAGCCGCGTTGGGCACTTTGCGGTAAAGGAAAATCTTATGGGTTCGCGTCACCGATATGCTCATGACTGGCGCATGCATAGCGGCCGTGTGCTGTGTGCGTTAGACGCTATTTGGATGGGTGAAATCTCGTGCGTTCGCGTCACCAACATGCTTATGGCAGTATATCTGTAACTGTACAGCTAACATGTCGTGCAAATTACTGCTGTGCGTATCTTATAAGTGAAATTGAGTGGATTTAGTGAAAAGTTCAATGTGTATCTACTGTGCATTGTTGAAATAAATTCAAACATTATGAAATTTCAAATTTAAATACTACAAGTTCTAAGTTTTTACTTCTATCGGCAGTGTCTATAACTGCCAATTTTTATGTTTTAAGATTCAAAAGTATCCATACACATAGTATTAAGTCATGTCTGTCTGTCTATATATCACATCTGATAGTTTTGGGAACTAAGATGTGAAAGACGATATATAGAGAACTCTTGTATATATACAGGGTGGCGCAATAGAACGTGCATATTTAAAATATTGATTAAAAAATAAATACAAAAGGTATAGTTAAAATAAAACTGAGGTATTATTAAGAAATAACTGAAGTTTATTTTTTAAAAATAACATCGTCTAAATGATGACTCTCTCTACGACGACACTCCTCTAATCGCAAACGGAAGTTATTGAAAACTTTCTTCAGTAATGCTGGTGTAATTGCTGCCATTTCACCACGGATATTCTCCTTGAGCTACAAACAAAAATACAAAATACAAAAATGTAGTATACTTGCGAAAATACATCTGGAATATCGAAAAGACAAGAATGACATATTTTAACTGTAAAACGGGTGATATACGTACGAGCAAGTAAGCTTAATTATAACTTGATGACTTTTCGCCCGTGTCACGATACAAGAATTTCAAAATTTCATTGAGCCATAAATACGTGTACTAGCCTCGTAAGTCTCTCATCCGCTTAAAAGTTGACCATCAAACCAGGTATTAAACATTGATTTATTTGTTCTACATACTAAAGAACGCGGGTGTCATGTGTATTTATTGTAGCGCTAAAATACTTGTTATGCCGTCTAACTAAACTATTAAAACATGCAGCGCTATATCGCTTACAGAGTATTGTTTTCTCGCGATCGAACATTGAATATGGCCGCAGCGATGACGCGTCGAGACGAGTTAAAATGTATAAAATTTAACGAAAATAATGTTTTGACCAGTGAAGTCACTTCTTGACTTTTATTTGAGTTTCTTGAGTGGTTTGAACAGTAGCTTAGTACATATAAAGGCATTTTTTTTTATAGTTACTTTTCACTCAAATACGTAAAGTATCGACAACAGCCCGGCGAAGACTAAGCGAGTTCTTGTCCATGGACCATAACAAGTGTTCAAATAAGCAAGTTACAGACGCCTGCTCTATTACGTAGTACATTAAAGTTTCATGATTAAATCTCATTGGTATTAAAGCAATGGGCTCTTTTTAACCGACTTCAAAAAAAAGGAGGAATTTCTCAATTCGTCGGGATCTTTTTTTTGTTCTTTTTTTATGTATGTTCACCGATTACTCCGTGATTTATGATCCGATTTACGTGATTCTTTTTTTGTTCGACGCGGAATAGCTGCCATGTGGTCCTCAAAAAATTTGACATAGTTTGGCCCAGTAGTTTTCATTTTACGTACATTTTTTTGTTCCCGGTTCTTGGAACCTATATTTTTTAAGAAGCGCGGCACCATTCGTAGGTCCCCCCATACATAGCTAGACACTAAAAAGTAACAAATAAAAAATAAAACTTCGTTTAAAAAAACCGACTTCAAAAACTAAAAAACTGAAATGTATAAAATAACTTATTTCTAAAGCTATTATTATTAATATATATTATCTAAAACATCTTAAAGTCGGTGCTTAGTAATTTTCAAAATATAGTAATTTTTATGTTTCACTTTACACCGACTTCAAGATGTTTTAGATAATATATATTAATAATAATAGCTTTAGAAATAAGTTATTTTATACATTTTAGTTTTTGAAGTGGGTTTTTTAAACGAAGTTTTTATTTTTAGCTCAAAAGGGGGGAGTCGACAGTCGATGCAACTGATATACTTTTTATAAAGTTACAGAACGTCGCAGATTTATAGATTTTTTACGATAAATAGGTTGCTTATAACGTCAGACGTGTACAAGTTAAAGAAGTCACATAAACCGTTGATGTTGTTAAAAAAGAAAATAAAATCATTTCAGTAATATTTTAAAAGTTATCTGACGAAGAACGCTTTGTTATCTATATGTAAAAAAATACACGTCCGTAAATTTCATTGAATTTTTAAAATATTAATTCCCGAAGAAAAATATTTTGTGTCTGAGTATAAATGCGTAATATACTTGTACAAGTATCAAATTAATTAATTTAGAATACTCATCATTTCTATTTTTTTAATGACAAATGTACAATAAATGTTAGCGAGAGAGAGATAACACTCTATTGCACACCAAAATATACAATTACATAAACAGTTCATATTTATAATATTTTATAGGCAATACAACAGGCGGCCTTATCGCTCAAAGCCATCTCTTCCAGGCAACCTAAATGACCGAAATTGAATCAGGCGAAATAAGTCGTATCTATAATACAAATGTCTTGCGATGCCTTCTTATTGTTATGTCAATACGAAGGCATCAGAATTTATTGTAACATGTGTACGAATTCCTATTCTAATGTACTCAATATGGCGCAACGTATATTAAAAGTTTATAGCTTAAAGAAAAATAGAGCACTTAAGAAAGAACGATATTCTATTTTAAAGTAACAATATCCAAGTTAACAGAATAATTTGGTCCACAGAAGCTAAGTAACGATAAGAAACTTTCACCGACAATATCTTAATATAAAGCCAAATCTATATCTCTAATTCCGACGGCTCTTTTGAAGGATTATTATAATTTGGATGAAATCCTTTCAGCCATTCTTAGAGTTTGAAACTTGTAAGAATTAATATATAAGTACGGCAACAAGTTAAATTTCACTTGAAGTAGTTTTATTGTTTATAAAAATGCTATATTATTTTATTATATTATTTAATTTATGTTAGGACAGCAACCGTCGTGCAATATGCCTGCCGAACCAAAATGAATTCGATTAGTTGCTAAACTCCTCGTGTACTCGTACAATGAAGGGTTTGGTGGAGGTAACAAAAATACACTGTTTTTATCATTTGATTGTGAAATCGTAGTGATACATCCATATCTCAAATCCATCCATCCATATCTCAAAAAATCGCATTATTCTATTTCATTCGAAAAACTAACAGTAAAAGCCTGTCCGCACAGCGATATTTCACAGCACGATTTTTTTCCCGTAATTCTGTAACACATTGAATATTATAGGAGTAGCCGCACAGGCGATAAAAAAATCGCGCGAGAAAAAAATCTGTGACTTGATGCAAATTGATCGCGAAGCGGTGCGATTTATTTTCGCGCGAATATTTTGTACCGTATAGAGTAAGTATGGCTATGTTCGCACTGTGGAATAAAATTCGCGCGATTCGCTCAGTCGTGCAACGTCGCTATTGAAAGTTGTAGTAAATTATCGAATGATTTTTTTGTTATTCTGTAATAGCCAAAAAACTTTTTGCTGTATTTTCGTAACTCTTGATTATTTTAAAAATCCTTTCATGAGTCTCAATGCCGTAAGTGGGTGAATCCAATGTTCATGACATCTTTTGATACGTCTGTTTCACCGCCTTTAGCATTAGATAAATAAAATTTTTAGTTCGGGTGTCTATTTAACCGACTTCGATAAAAGGGAGGAGGTTCTCAATTCGTCGGGATCTTTGTTTTTTTTTTTTTTTTCTTTTTTTTTATGTATGTTCGCCGATTACTCCGTGATTTATGATCCGATTTACGTGATTCTTTTTTTGTTCGACGCGGAATAGCTGCCATGTGCTCCCCTGAAAATTTGATGCGTAGGTCCACCCATACATAGCTAGACACTAAAAAGTAACAAATAAAAAATAAAAACTTCGTTTAAAAAAACCGACTTCAAAAACTAAAAAACTAAAATGTATAAAATAACTTATTTCTAAAGCTATTATTATTAATGTATATTATCTAAAACATCTTGAAGTCGGTGCAAAGCAAAACATAAAAATTACTATATTCTGAAAATTACTAAGCACCGACTTTAAGATGTTTTAGATAATATATATTAATAATAATAGCTTTAGAAATAAGTTATTTTATACATTTTAGTTTTTTAGTTTTTGAAGTCGTTTTTTTTATTCACACGTGCATCTCAGGCAAGAACTGAATTAAACTGAAAAAAATAGTACGAAATTTTATTCGCAGTGCGTACTAGGTGTAATTCCGGTCGCGAAATTTAATACGCGCGAATACCTTATAAAATGTAACCCGCCAATATTCCAAGCAATGATTTAACAAAAGACTTAACGAGCAATTATTATCGCGTAAGTGTCCAATGATATATTGCCATTAATTTTTAAACTAAATAACCGATGGCGATCTTAATAAATTAATTATCCATCACTATCACGTTAATAATTTTATAAAATGTTAATTACAGCCGAGTTTTAGACGAATTAAATCAAAAATAAACAGATTTCGTTCGTTTCGACGTTCCATCTCTGTACTAATGTAAATGTAGGATTAATTTATGATAATTAAAGAAGACGTTGGCTACGTTCAGCTTAATTAATTATTTATTTGAGATAAATTAACAGATACAAATAATTTCAAATGCAAAATGAAATTATAATTTATTATTCGTTCTGATTTTTACTTGCCTAATATTTAATCGTTTATTAATAAGAAATTAAAATGTAAATACTTGTTATAAAATCATTAATATTCTAATCTGAAATGTTTACCCTACAATGTCTAGGAAATTATTTTATGAAATATGGCCCAATATTTGCTATATTCATACATCAGTATCGATAGAATTGGTCCCGATAGACCGCTTCCTACTTACCATTGTTAAATATTTTGAAAAAAAAACTAGTGAAAAGAACGAAGAATAAACGTCATAATATACGAAAAGATGAATGAAAATAGATGAAACGAAAAACGTTTATCAAAACTGTAGCAGGTGGGAGTTTATCATCTACGCTTATCCCTATGAAAAACATGTACAATAATATGTATATATACTTTGCTTGGAACATCTGTAGTTAGATAGTTAGCAAAATCTGGCCCATTTTTTTCATATACCTTTATTAACCCAAAAATAATTCATAACTTACTAGAATGGGCTGATATTTCGCCAGCCCTAACAAAACTGCCGATCTATCGTATTCGAATGATTAACTCGTATAAACAGTATATTGATTCCAAACATCATAAATATGGAGCATCGAGCGAACCGTATAGAAGTTTATCAGATGATAAATTTCTAATCTCAGCAATAAACAAACGGCTAGTTAGGTTTGTTTGGAGGAGGCTCTGCAAACACGACAATGTTGCCACAAGGCCCATAAATAATAATACAATTAGGCAGAATTGCTGGCGCCCAAGGGACAAATGATTTATTTCCTACTAAGAATAATTCGTGACTCCGGACTGGGGTCACTGGAATTTATGAATTGCTTTGAGTGGCGGCAAATTCATTTTTATTCTTTCTCTATGAATTTGTCAAGGTCCAACATGTGTCAAGGTCAAACATGTATCAAGGTCAAACATGTATCAAGGTCAAACATGTATCAAGGTCAAAAATCTATCAAGGTCTGACACTTGTTAAGTCAAACGTTTGTCAAGGTGAGACATTTGTCAAATCAAATACTTATTAAGATATAGGTTCGATTTGACTGATATTGCATCTGATATCAGTGGAAATCAAGTCTAAAATGGAGCACGCTTAACAGAAGATCTTCGAAGCGAGTGGTAAAACATTTATTAAAATCTAATTCCCAACTTATCTCATAATGCCCAATATTTGACTATGAACATATCTGTATGCAACCTTAGGTCGTCACACTGCCACTGTTCCCTCTCATCCCAACCGTGACAAACGTGACAAGACCAAAATTTCTTTACGACCATACTTCATACCTTCTCTAGGTAAAATTCGGAATGAAAGCCTATTCTATGAAACGCTAATAATATACTGTTGATGCGGACGGGAGCGGAGATAAGAGAGAAGGAAAGGATTTACAGGATAGGACGCCGCGCCAGACACGCTACGAACGATGCGGGTTTCGTAGCGGCAGGCACGTCTTTCTTGTGATCCTTTCTTCACGTCTTGCGATTCATCCGACGAGTGGACCAACTGGGTACGGCACAGCAGGTAACTTCCAGCACGCGGGTTGATATAAGCGGGTGTAGAATGCGGCACGACATACAAAACGCGGAGAGATTTTCGCGGAAGGAGCGGCGCCACCAGCGGTCGAACGTAGACTATGTCACATTACATAGTGACAGATGCGGTGAAAGTAAAAAGGAATCAAAGAGGCGGTGACCAAATAGGTCGGCGTTAACATATACTGTATAATACAATTTACTTGTTCTGAATAAGAGATAGTTTGTATATCTGTATGTTTGTGTAAGATTTTATTTGTATGGCTTTGAAGTGTTTTCATGAAATTTGGTAAATGTGTATTTTTTATCCAATCATTTCCTTTAGATAATGACTCGAATATTAGATGACTGAAGAGATCTGGAATGCCTTAATGTAGTGTATGTTTGTAAACCAGGTTAAAGATTTTTTAAATTTAATAAGAACTTACATATGTATATATTTTATACAATGGAATGCTTTCGATCGAGAATGTTTTGTACTGGTATTGGTCTTAAAACCCAAAAAAGAGTCACAAACTTGCGTTGCAAATGCTTATAGACGACGGTAACCACCATATGGCAATAAATTCTCCACACTAGGGAAGCGGCGATAGACGATAGGCTGCGAATTTCTCTACTCTAATTTATCCACATTCCACCAGCTTGGTCAACTACCTGTCAATTTTGAAGCAGCTAAGATGAAAATAATAAGAAAAGTATAGTACAAAATTGTATTAAATTTAAAGTATCTCTTTATTAATTTGTACTGTATTTTTCATCGCTCGTCTTGTATCTCTGAGGGTCCGTCTCCTCCAATTTCGGGCACAATTAAACGTAAGCATTAATTACATTGACCCCCCTCAGACGCGCCCCCAACGTTTCTGCCTTATTTCCCTTTTGCTTATTCAGCGGGTACAATCGTAACAACAACGATAAGTACCTGGAAGTGACTACAGAAAAATGAATTAATCTGTATGTGATTACGAAGGAAACTTTTTGGTATTTTTTTTAACGAACCTGTAAACCTCGTATAATGATGTTTAAAATCAAAATTACCTCTTATAGTGTCTGAAATAAAGCAACATAATATTGTAAATAAATGAATAAAACCATTATGACTCAAGTCGTAAAATCTTAGAAAATATAAGCCAGATTATAAGGAAAACGAAATAGTTTAATAGCCTATCAAAATATTTTTTAGGTTTTCACTAGTGGTAGACGTAATTAACAAGATTTTTATTTCAGTCTCTTTATTTGGTTTAGTTACGGCTACTAGAAGCTGTGATCTTACATTTTTATCTGTATTAAAACTACTAAAACTAAACTATTAAAACGTAGTAATACTTTAATACAGTAAACCGTACATAAGGTTTTCATATTTTAATTGTTCTTTATTTATGAAGCTTCAGTTATAATATTCATGTTCAGATAAACTACGCTTTGTCTACAATAGAGAACTAGCTATCTATCTCGATAATAATAATGTATAATCAATCATTTACCACAAGGAGCCCTGCTAAGTTATTTAGGCTTTCGTAAAACCCCACTTTTTAAATAGCAAAAGTAAACTAATCAGTGGAAACTCTGGAAACAATTACAGGTCTTAATCACTGTTATTTAATTCACGCTCACACATACATATACATAAACTTCTATCTACCTAAAAAAAATATATTATAAAGAATATGATTGGAGTAGCTTTTCAATTAATTGCACTGTGATAAAGTCAATACAATCGAGTCGTTCATGCTAAAGAAAGATTTGAATTGACAAATCTTTCTTGAACGTGACCGGCTTGATTGTTTGGAGCAATAGAGTAGTTGAAAGACATCATAATAACTGAAACTATGTTCACATAAAACAGAGAGCATTCGTGATCATCATTACTTTAAAATTTCATGAAGAAATATTTTTAATGGTTATTTGAACTGTGTCTAGTTAATACGCTGTATAAATCCATAAAACGTACTTCAATTGGTTTGATCACTTGACTGTCAACTACTATAATCCTTTAATTTTCGAAGCATTCAAAACTGCGCTTTAGCTCCTTCTATAGATTTTATAACAGGGACGATGTCAAGATTTTATTGTAGGCAATTTACGGTGCGATATACGGGTCCCTTTAACGCCTACCCTCGTATAATTTGGATTGTGGGACTAATAAGAAAGAAACAATGCTAATGAAATAACAACTATCAATGAACTCTTTCTCAAAATTTAAAATAATTAACTTGACCCGTGGTTCTGTTAGCGCAATGCATTATAAATTATTTGATGCCCGAATCCGTTAACAAATTATATGAATACCCTAATATCTACAGCAATAATCCGAATCCGATTTCAAGATTAACTAAAATGTAAATAATAGTAGATTAGCAAGGGCACTAATAGTTCAAGTGCCTAAATAGGCCTTGCACTCGAGGTTTACACTCTGCTTTACATTTTTAATATGCGGAAAGAAAATAAAAACTGATTAATTAAACAAACAACTACTTCTCTAATAAAATCAGGCGTTAAATCCATATTTAAAAGTGATGAAATGTACGTCACGTATTAAATGTCAAGCAAATGGATGGAACGACAAAGTGACTCTAAAAAGAGATAAACTCATAAACATCAACCTTATTTAATTATAAAAAACACATTTCCCTTTACTCGTTAGTATTCGTTTTTAACCGACTTCGAAAAAAGGTGCAGGTTCTCAATTCGTCGGGATCTTTTTTTTTTGTTCCTTTTTTTATGTATGTTCGCCGATTACTCCGTGATTTATGATCCGATTTACGTGATTCTTTTTTTGTTCGACGCGGAATAGCTTCCAATCCCTTAAAAATTTTACATAGTTTGGCCCAGTAGTTTTCATTTTACGAACATTTTTTTGTTCTCGTTTCTTGGGACCTATATTTTTTAAGAAGCGCGGCACCATTCGTAAGTCCACCCATACATAGCTAGACACTAAAAAGTAACAAATAAAAAATAAAAACTTCGTTTAAAAAAAACCGACTTCAAAAACTAAAATGTATAAAATAACTTCTTTCTAAAGCTATTATTATTAATATATATTATCTAAAACATCTTGAAGTCGGTGCAAAGTAAAACATAAAAATTACTATATTTTGAAAATTACTAAGCACCGACTTTAAGATGTTTTAGATAATATATATTAATAATAATAGCTTTAGAAAGAAGTTATTTTATACATTTTAGTTTTTTAGTTTTCAATTTAAATATTTGCCTGTGGCATTCTACTAGCCACTATTTTATTTTATTTAAAATGGCCTGATTAAAGAGAAACGAGTTCCAATCTGATTTTTTTACTGATCGATAGCCAATTTAATGTAATAAAACGTGTAATATTTTTTATCCCGGGAATTTTTTTGGGAGCGGCTTAAAGCGGCCCGGATGCATGAAAATTAGCTTATTCCAACACAGTCTCCACTAAAACGATAGCTTACATTCTTTTTTTTAAATGCTCCGATACATTGTGTCCCGGGAATCCGGTGGAAATTTTAATTCAAGCGTGCATGAAATCGCGGGCATATCCTAGTATTAAATATAAGTATATATCGCGACACGACCCAACCCTACGACCAAAGGTCGTTGGTCGTAAGGCATCGTCGGTCTTCTCGTATACAGGGGGAAACCACCTATCTTCGCGCATGCGCAGATCCACTGCGCAGGCGCAACAGCGCCGCGAGTGGCTCACATGTGAATTAAAGTATAGTGTGAAGTTTGCAGTTTTGCAGGTTGACATTAAAAAAAACTAAACAAACCGGCGCTGATAGTAAAAATACTGATAGCACGATCTTGGTTTCTTTGGCTGTGCATTAAATATCGAAACCCAACAAAACGAGATATATTGGAAGACCGTGCATAAGTATATGTGTCATGGCCGGCATATAATATCTACAACCCCAATAATGTCTATCTATTATGTTTATCTAGTACCTAGAGATAAATTAGCTTCAAGACAGCGTTTGTAGCCGTATACTGTCAGCACAAAAATAAATAAACTAATACTTTTTATATATTTTATAGGCAGGTACTCAATACGAAACTAAGAATATTAAAAGATATTATAAAAAATAAAGTATTAGTACTAAACATAATTTTTACAATCTTTTATTTAACTTGCAATGGATGTATTCGATGTAGTTCGGTATATCGGTTAAGTTCGGGTGGAATCTTGCAAGTTAAATTTGACCAACTTCCCGGTTTCCGATTGAGCTGAAATTTTGCACGTAGGTATATGTAGATCGCGTGATAATGCAATAAAATGGTACCATGTAGCTGATCTGATGATGGAGACGGAAGGTGTTTGGGCTCGTTTTACTTGTCTCGGCTAGCACTCTGCTGCTACATGATATCCAGGATCTCATAAGTTTGTATATAAAAACTTTTTGAAAAACAAGTTTTAATACTAAATTTCAAGTTTAGAAATCCTGTAAATATACAAAGACTACAAACGCGAAAACGTCTCGAAGCAAATTTACCTGTACGTCTATTCGTCAGTCCGTCTTAATTAAAGTCTGCAATTTTCATAACAGCAACCTAATATTATCTAACGAACCTCGTTCAAGGACTACAGTTATTAAATTTAATATCAATACCACGCTCGAAGGCACCCGCCTAACATCCTATTTCATAATTACTAAGGGCTAAATACACAATTTGTTAGACCTTTTCTGAGTAAGCTAAACGAAATTGAATTTCACGTTTCAAACAAAATATTGCTGAGACCTGCTGGTTTGAACTGTTTAGACATGTTTCTGATACAAAATATTTAAAGATAGGCAAACATTGGTCAAGATAAATTATTATCACTTATAAGTAAAAAAATAATATATATAAATATATTAACTAAAAAATATTGTTACTTTTAATGTATTTTTATTTCTCCTATAGTACAGCGCATAGACAAACAGCCCCTAATAGATAGTGTGAGTACCGTTGTCTATGGAAATTTGTAACACTAGAGTTTTTAGCAACCTACTACGGGCCTCGTAGGTAGGTCCAGAGGTAAAAAATGAAATTAAAGATCTTCGCTGGACCTATTGCTGGAGAGATTCTTATCATTTTTCCTTGACATACCGAAAACACATTGTGAAGCGCCGTACATGGACATTAGGAAGTAAACTTAACTGTTTTATTAATAAGTACCCAGGTAATAGTTGCAAAAAATTAACACCATAAGTAGTTCTAAGTAAAAGAAAAATCTATGAAATTTTGTATGAATCAAAGTACTTCTATTGTGAAATATACGCAATTTTTTAAATGAAGTTTTGTGTAAAACACCTTTGTCGTATATTCATTCTATAAATTTATTATTATTTCTTAAATATTTTTAGAATATAGTATAACTACTGTAATTACACCCTGCCCTAGATTTTGTGCAATTTTCTCTCTCCATCCCAAGGTTGTCTGGAAGAGATCGTTGCTAGCCAAAAAGGCCACCAATTATACTTAATTCTAAGCTTTTTTATGTATTGTTTCATAAATTTTATTGTACAATAAAGTATATTCTATTCCAGATTCTTAATTATGTTTAAATTAATTATTTTGTAATCTTACGTTGTCTTTAAATACGTTATGGTTTTCTTATTATTTAACTGCATTGTATATTAAGTATTATTATTTGTGTTGTATTGTCCTTCGTGACTTCACTTGCTGATACCAGGCGAAAGAACAGCACCGGTCTTAAATTCGTCAGCATAATATACTGAGACTGGGTTCAATTTTAGGACTCATTCTGTTTCTGTTGTTTGATAACAATCTGTATGTATTGTTTTTGCTCTGAATAAAATATGTCTTTCTTTCTCAATGCCTTACACATCTTAAGCCATATCTAAACTTAGATATTACGGTACGATATGTTTTATATTTATCATCTAAAAACACGAATTAACTAAAATTGTATCCTAAAATATAGTTTGTAAGAAAAACTAGGTGTAATGAACATTTCAATTTACTTTAGAAATTGGCCTTTAAATGACACCTTAAACTGGGTTAGTTGGTAAATCCACAATGGGCCTCAAGCACTAATTGAGGCGACAAGGCGATTAAAGCATTAACTTGACAAAACGTCGGGTGCTTCATTCCTTTTGATGTAAACTTTCCCTTTTGTTTCTCGTCAGAGACAGATTTACTCTCCATTAAACAAATTGTTTTAAAAACTTCACCAATCCCGAGGTCCGATCTTGCATAATGAATGCTATTAGGCAGTTTTTATACAAATTTAAACTTTACTACATTTTCAAGTCAATATGTAGGTTTCCTGCGTCCAATTTCAATGATTTAATGCTTAGAACTATGAAGAATTTTTTTAATTATTGTGTGGAATGCTTCAATCAGCTTTAGTTATCCGTGGTTAGGATACTACAAATTCAATTACAACTGTCACCTTCTCATCATCATCTGACCCTTAAATCCCGGTTGCATTCGGAGTGTTTGCTTCAAAGCCCGAGGTCCGCATTGCTATTTTTTATTTTTCATTTCTTGTGCTCTTCGAAATCCCTTATTTTAAGAGTATTGATACGTACGTCATTCTTAAAGAAGCTGTCATTTTCTAGACTAAAAATATTCCTTCGAAATCCGTAAACTATAATTTAATTAAAACTACATTGTAACGACTTTTATCACGGCATTCTATTTGTTTTTTATTTCAACGTTTCGGCCAATTTTCAGTAACGGTGATCACAGAAGACAGAGATATAAAGTCTCATTGAGCAGTTTCAAATAAGTAGCCAAAACGACGAAATAAAAATCAAACAAAATGCCACGCGTAAAACAGTTATAATTATTATGTGTATTAATTGTGTGTATTAGTAGCAAAACCTTAATAATATATATACTTACTATAATATATATACCCACTTCTGTGGGCGTGGGTTCGAATCCCACTTCTGATGTCGCAGAACGGCCTCGCTCTCACGACATCATCCCCAGCCACTGCAGGTTCAGTGGGCGTCATCAGGACAAAATGCGAGCACAAAACACAATAGCCACGGTTTATACACTTCCAATCTAGATTTGATCAACATTATGACATAGTTTAGACCGAGCAGCGGGCCCAGGGCACCCGCTCACACTTTCAACTTCAATACCTTCTTTAAAACTCTCAAAGGTCCAACTCGACCTGTAGCCACCAACCAAATGTGTCTCAAAAACTCCTCCGTCTACCCAAGTAGATATTACTCAAAGTATAGAGGGCGCTGACCCCGCTCCGCCATATGCTCTGCTCTGATTGGTCGTTTATTAAATTACAATATTCATAACTTTTATTAGGTTAGAACGATCTTTAAGTTATAGAAACATTTAACAAATTTAATTAAATTACATTAAGAATTTTAGAAGTAATTAAAATGTAAACAAATGATATTGTGCGTTATACATCCAGTCAACAATACGTCCAATTAAAGCTTCCCTCCGACATATATATATATATATATATATATATATATATATATATATATATATATATATATATATATATATATATATATATATATAAAAGAAAGTTGTGTTATTTACACTATTTATAACTCAAGAACGGCTGTACCGATTTGGCTGAAAATTGGTTGGAAGGCAGCTTAGAACCAGGAGACGGACATATGATACTTTTTATCCCGTTGGAACCGGTAGGTGGCACTGAGATCGGGTTCTAGAATTAGGAGGATAGGATCACCGGGAGCGATTTTGGTGATATTGTTTCTGTGTTTGAGCCGGTGTCCCTGGGTGGTTTAAATCCACAATTGGAACCGGTGGTGCTGGGGTCGGGTCCTACATTTTTTTCAGGGTAGGACAACGTCTGCCGGGGCCGCTAGTACTATGATAAAATGTTATTTTAAGATCCGTTATTTTATATGTAAAAATAGCTAAATTTATTATAACATGTGGCTGCATCTCTAATCGCATCATTTCTATATAAAAGGCGGATTTAAATTTCTCTGACGTGTCGTGTAGTGATGCGTCAGAACGGTATAGATTTCATAGATTTAGTATGGTGAGATTTATATTAGCTGACGCAATTTGTTGTGATGGTTTGTGTTGTGTCGCGTCAGAAGCGAACCCGATCTGCGTCAGAGTACCGGGGGTGGGAAAGGTGAGGGAGGCAGAAGAGCAGCCGCGTCAGAGAAGTATGAACGTCCCTGTAGTTGTGTTGCGACGCGTCAGAATACCTGTATAAAAGAAAAATTTGGACGATCTGATCGCTTTCAGTCGCCTTTAGCCTCTATTTTTCTATTCACTGGATGAACTTAATATCTTCTTTTCTTTCTTGCTTTTTTAGAAGATTTGTCAGCATAAAAAACTATATGTCTTCTTCATAATCCGAATCAGAATCTGATGATTTATGGAAACGTTGCGAACGTGTAAACTCTTCGAGAGCTACTGTTTAGAAATATCGTCAGGAGGCATCAGAACGTGACATATAAATGTGAACGCCTACCTATCACGTCAGAGCCCATCACAACACATCACGTCAGATAAATATAAATCCGCCTTAATACTGGCTAGTGTATTTATTCAAACGCATTTGTTTTCAACAATTATATACGGTCAGTGTGCAACGCACCAATAATCGTACATCAGGATTAAAGCTGATGTTAAAATAAATAGCGGCAACAAATCCAGCGATGTATGTAAAGAGTTATTGTATTTTATCGTCAGTAATCAAGTGAAATGGATATAATGTTTGAAAGTATTTTGAACTTTACATACATTATTTCCACAGCAAGTTAAATCTAGACATTTTTATTTGTAGTTTTAAATATTCAGTTTTTACTTCCAATCTGCCTAACTATGATTTATAATGACTTAATTGGTATAAAAACTATGTCAAATAAATATATAGAAGTTTCACTTCAAAAAGTATTAGCTGAAAGCTTGATTATTTTTAAATATAAAAACGCAAAAAACGACTTGCACACTCTTGGAATGTACGACTTGAGTTTTTTCGGAGCTATATTTTTATTAGACAATTGTCATCTGTGTTCTATTATGAAATTTGACTGTTTTAAATAACGGTTCGTTATTTAATCTGGTGTGGGTGTCTGGAATAGACTCCAAAGTTACCTATTGTACTTACAACTGATAACTTTACAATATGAGTATGCATGTGTATGTATATATATGTGTGTATATATATAATAAGTATAAGTATAGAATTAATAATTCTTAATTATAGATAATTTAAGAAAACAAGGTCCCTGACTATGTTACGGGTAAATGGGAGCCAGATAGCTCCATAATTTTTATTTTTTAATAATTCATGCTTACGAGCGTTAGTTAGGCTTAGAGGCTATTATTTAATAAACAGATAATAGCCCGTAACACATGTAACCATAAATTATTTAAACATATGAATATAAAAAGTGTGTTAGACTGCTGCTTTAATTTTTCAAATCGCTGCTGGTTTTGTAGTGAATATTTCAACTAATGTTTAGCAAATAATAGTCAACTTTGCTTTTAACCCTTCTACAATGTTGTACAAAAGTAACAACAATGTTTCTATTCATTCTTCAAAGAACCGGTCATTAAACATAACCAGACAGATGTAATAAATTCCATTCGTTCGGTCATAATCCAACAAACTAAGGGAAAGTGCACGTAAAATGAGACATTCAAAATTTATCGTCTGAAAATATTACCATTTCTGAATTAAAGAAAATGCTAACTTGACTGACTCGCAGTCGAGCAGCTTCTCTATATAAACAAATAAAATTGAAGTGTTTGTTTGTAATATCAAAATAACAGCTTTTTACTAAATACATGTGAAAGTATATACTACGGTATTTTTTTTATTGCATGAGCCCAGCAGACAGGTAGACGGCCCACTAGTGGAAAGCGGTTACCATCGCCTTTGGATATTCACAACATCAAATGTTCTACAAATGCGCTGCTGCTCTCTAAAGGCAGACAACCTGGCCGCTAATGCTGGAACACAACCCAAGGTTGTTATGGTGGTATACTCTAGATAAGAGGTGGCCAGCTATCCAGACGGGCAAATGTCCTACCACCGTCAGGTGGATATCAAATAGATTTATAAAAAAATATCTTTCAGTTTTTAAAATTTTTACGGACGTTTTGACGTTTTTACGGAGACCGGCTAATTATGTGGGGAACAAATGTCTAGCCATGCCGCCTCCGCCAGGTCCCGGTCGAAGGGGAAGGCCCAAGAAATGTTGGCTTAACGTCGTGAAGGATGACATGCGTGCCAATGGTCTCAAAACGGGGGATGCTGAAGACCGCGCGAAGTGGAGTAGAAAAAGTAGGAAAGCGGACCCTGGGCGTCGGAGTGAACGCTCCGATCGCAACCGGGATTTAACGCTCGGATAATGATGATGATGAGTTTGTAGAGCGTTTAATTCTGGTTACGCCCTAAATTTCTGCTTAGGATGTACCAAGGGTCCGTTTTTGTCATTTCATTTATCCACTTCTCCACAATCTTTGATAAATCTCACGTTGAAACTATTTTAGACATAAGCTTTAAACGAATGATTCTCGTAATTATGATATCATGGAATTTCTATTTTTTTTTTATGGAATTCTTCTTCCATTTGTGTTTATAGATGACCAAATGTTTTTCAATAAATCTACTATTTTAAATTGAAAAAGTTTTTTCCGGATTTAGTTGCTTATTGTCCAAAATTTCGGAATAAAATAAACGACCAAATACGTGCCATTCTACACCTGTACCGGGTCATACGGGTTCCGTAGAGGTGGAATACATTCTGTTTTTGCTGTTTAACTACAGACCTTTGAAAATATTGAAACGAAAATACGCTGTAATGTTTGTTCCGTAACATTTCATTGCTTTATAATAAATTTTTTAGAAGATTCTATTAAAATTATGCAAATATATAACATTCATCAAACACGATACGATATATATCAAAAACTATTAAACGTTTCTTCTTTAAACCATATTGGAACTATTCAGATTTTTTCACTTCATAGTTTAAATTGGAAGGAAAATTTTTAACACTTAGAAGCGAAATATGTAACATTTATTTATTCAAATAAAAAGTTTTTATTAAAGAACATAGATCTCGTTTTTAAAGGCTTATTTTAACTATATTTCACATGTCTATGCATGTAGATACACTAGAAGACTATCATTCTTTCTGCTAGATTTCATATAACTGGAGTAATTTTTAAGAAGAATGATTGCTAACTGCATACTTAGATGCAAGACGGATAGATAAACAAATCGATATTAATAGGGTTGTTCCGTATTTATGATATTTGACAGAATTTGGCTAAGTCTGATTTATATATAATGACTTGTCTTGAATTTTTTTGTTACCAAGAAAAAAAATCTTAATACAAATTACGAAATATTTTGTAAATACTTTTAAATACAATACAAAAAATACCATGTAATATTTAGATTATGGAACAGCGAGATCTTCTGATACATGTAAAATTTGCTTCAAAGATGATCCCAAGAGTAGATTACAAATTGTACATATTTTTCATTAAAAAAAATCGAAATTACGGGCAGGTTTTCAAATTGGACAAGTACATTAACAATTTGCCCGCAAAACATCAAATAAATTTTTTGTTGCGATTCGTTTCGCCATATGTCCGTTGCCATTCGTTTTTCCACTTGACCGTTGCGATTCGTTTTTCCACTTGTCCGTTGAAGTTTCACTTCTACTATGTGTCCCACCACAGATTTCAATTTTTCACAGGTTTACTGCAAATAATGATTAGTTTAGGTTAGGTACATTTTGGTGAATGCATTTTTTATTGAAACATATTTTATTTTATCAAACAAAAAAACACTGAATTAGATCTAGAACCAAAAACAACATCCATTGTCTACTCTAAAATTATGCCGCCTCTCACCACTTTTACTCTAAAATTATGGCGCCTCTCACCACTTTTACTCTAAAATTATGGCGCCTCTCACCACTTTTACTCTAAAATTATGGCGCCTCTCACCACTTTTACTCTAAAATTATGGCGGCTCTCACCACGTCTACTCTAAAATTATGCAGCCTCTCACCACGTCTACTCTAAAATTATGGCGCCCTCCTCTCTGCCGTAACGCTTTTGCGTGATAGAAAAAATCAAAATCTACATACATCTACCCCTGTCTACATAGAAGTTTCACTTCAATAGATATTTTTATTTATATATTTCGTTCATGTCTAACATCAAGACCATTAACACCTAGTATTGCGTCTATTTGCACCATAAAATTTCACTTCAAACTGAGGGTTTAGGTAGTTGACACTACAAATGTTTGGTAAAATGAAAGGGTAAACCAAAGTGGGATTTTAAAATTGTACGTGCCCCAAACTTCAACACTGCTCAGCTAACGACGGATCGGCACTTTCGGAATTTCGTTCACCGGCAATCTAAAATCGATTTAATCACGGGAATCATGCAAAGTTTCGCTCAAAGTTTGTTTAAACTTCGGGAATTGGAACAAATTTGAGCAGCGTGGCCCGCGGCTAGGTATCAATGCTGGATTCATGACGCCCTACATTTAGTTACGACTTTCTCCATATATTTAATCAACACTGGATATGACTTCTATGAGCTGTGTTCATTTATTACATATATAATATAACTAGCTGTGCCCAGGACGTGTCCACGTAGAATTTGTTTTCAAAACCCCCCGATTTTGAAACATTCTTCATTGGTCCTCCGCTCCTATTGGTCTTAGCGTGATGATAACGAGGGCTTCATAACAAATGAGCGTACAGACAAAAGTGCAGTTTTACACATGGGACAAAGTTATAAATAAAACAAAACTAGTTGATTGTATAACGCTGAAATTTGGAATACCCGTCTATTCAGGTACACTTGCATACTGGTAAGACTTTCTAAATTATGGATTTTAGTAAACAAAAATATGACATTTTTGCTGATACGCCCATTTGTTATGAAGCCCTCGATATATAGCCTCTAGCCTTCCGCGATAAATGTGCTATCTAACACTGAAATAATTTTTCAAATGAGACATGTAGTTCCTGAGATTAGCGCATTTAACCAATCAAACAATAAAACTCTTTATAAACTTTCTTTTTAAGCTTTATATATTAGTATGAGTATGAGATTTATCGTTTTTAGCATTTATTCTACTTGAAAAATGAACTTATTTGTTGAAAGGCACGCGATCTACCCTTAAAACAACTACAAACGATGCTTGTTTTAAATGTATTTACCTAAACCGACGCAAAAAATATGCCCAACTATTATCATTTCTAGTAAACATATGTCTTTTGTAAATGCTAACAACTTCCGCTGCATTTCTACACTAAGCACGGTGTCAATTGTATTTTGAACAAACAGTACGGACAAAGACACAGTGTTTCCCTGTGCTCAACACGGAAAGAGAACAAAGAACCGACAGTGACGTGAATGTAAGTGAACGACAGGTGGATCACAGAACTGTAGGAGTTATCGAAGCAAATCTATTGGAACGTGACCATTACAGCTGATCAATGCTGCACGTGGAACTTTGACTGCGGTAACTTTCTTTGTACGATTGCTATATTATCTAAAACATCTTAAAGTCGGTGCTTAGTAATTTTCAAAATATAGTAATTTTTATGTTTTACTTTGCACCGACTTCAAGATGTTTTAGATAATATATATTAATAATAATAGCTTTCGAAATAAGTTATTTTATACATTTTAGTTTTTTCGTTTTTGAAGTCGGTTTTTAACCGACTTCGAAAAAAGCAGGAGGTTCTCAATTCGTCGGGATCTTTTTTTTTATGTATGTTCGCCGATTACTCCGTCATTTATGATCCGATTTACGTGATTCTTTTTTTGTTCGACGCGGAATAGCTTCCAATTGGTCCCCTAAAAATTTTACATAGTTTGGCCCAGTAGTTTTCATTTTATGGACATTTTTCATGGAAATAATTTTCACTCCGTTCCATATGTTCGCCGATTACTCCGTCATTTATGATCCGATTTACGTGATTCTTTTTTTGTTCGACGCGGAATAGCTGCCATGTGGTCCCCTAAAAATTTGACATAGTTTGGCCCAGTAGTTTTCATTTTACGAACATTTTTTTGTTCCCGGTTCTTGGGACCTATATTTTTTAAGAAGCGCGGCACCATTCGTAGGTCCACCCATACATAGCTAGACACTAAAAAGTAACAAATAAAATTTAAAAACTTCGTTTAAAAAAACCGACTTCAAAAACTGATAAACTAAAATGTATAAAATAACTTATTTCTAAAGCTATTATTATTAATATATATTATCTAAAACATCTTGAAGTCGGTGCAAAGCAAAACATAAAAATTACTATATTTTGAAAATTACTAAGCACCGACTTTAAGATGTTTTAGATAATATATATTAATAATAATAGCTTTAGAAATAAGTTATTTTATACATTTTAGTTTATCAGTTTTTGAAGTCGGTTTTTTTAAACGAAGTTTTTATAAACGAAGTTTTTAAATTTTATTTGTTACTTTTTAGTGTCTATCTATGTATGGGTGGACCTACGAATGGTGCCGCGCTTCTTAAAAAATATAGGTCCCAAGAACCGGGAACAAAAAAATGTTCGTAAAATGAAAACTACTGGGCCAAACCATGTAAAATTTTTAGGGGACCAATTGGAAGCTATTCCGCGTCGAACAAAAAAAGAATCACGTAAATCGGATCATAAATCATGGAGTAATCGGCGAACATACATAAAAAAAGCAACAAAGAAAAACCCGACGAATTGAGAACCTCCTCCTTTTTTCGAAGTCGGTTAAAAAGTGAATTTATTAAGCTATTGCAAAGCTTTTATCGCGGGTTTTGAGCGCGGCGACCGAATCAAGAAATTCCGTAACGAAAATAAAACCTAACACCCCCCACTCCGCCTACCAAGTAGCTCGGCCGAGCGTTCGCTTAACGTGTATGTATATGGTACGACCGTACGAAGCTCGCACGGATCGAGACAAGCTGCTCCGAAATCGTACCAATACGTAAGCAGCTGTTTGTGAGAAAGTATAGAAAAAAATAAAATAATTATAGTTGCATAAGTTGATAAAAAATGCTATGCAATAGCTTTACCGCGGCAGTCCCCGAGCGCCACAAGGAGTGTTTGAAGTGAAACTTCTATATAGCCCCTCTATACGTCTTACGATTTTTCGCTCACGAAAAAGCCTCACAGTCACGTGGTCTAATTCTTACATTTTTAGACTCGTGATATCTTTCGAATGTGATGTCCGAATTGAATAATTCAAAAAGTTATATAAAGGTATTGAAGCAGTCTTGAATATGAAGTAATTTATTTTGATAAGGATTAATACCAAGATAAAGATAAAGAGCCTTCTCTAGCGACGGCATTTTAATTAAATTTTTAAAATAAAAGAACGCT
This sequence comes from Dendrolimus pini, assembly GCA_949752895.1. Lineage (NCBI taxonomy): Eukaryota > Metazoa > Arthropoda > Insecta > Lepidoptera > Lasiocampidae > Dendrolimus > Dendrolimus pini. Next base: position 18,084,250 of record OX457132.1, on the reverse strand, counting down.
TATTGTGACATAACTATAATAGTTAGACATATGCTGTCGCGACACTTTTTGTAAATAATGATGTGTTTTACAAAGTCGTAGTACATTATTTTATTCTATCATCAATAGTTTTCGCAGCGTAAGCGATTTAAGGAAAAAAAATCACCTTGGGTATCATTATTGGAGTTTTAGTAAGGATCCCTAATTTTTTTGTAAATATAATATAGCCTATGCCATCCGGGAATAACGTAGCTTACCAAAAGTGAAAGAATTGTTTTAATCGGTTCAGTAGTTTCGGAGCCTCTTCATCAAAACTGAGCAAACGAAATATTATTGAATTATTTTTTTTGGAAATATATTTCTCTTAACATAATTTGAGGTTCGAATGAAGATTGATGACGAAATATGCGCATTTGTTAACGTTCCGTTGTATGTGTATAATTTTAGAGTAGACTATTGATGTTTTTTTGGTTCCGGATCGAATCCAGTTTTTTGTTTGATAAAATAAAATATGTTTACATAAAAAATGCATTAATTAAAATGAACCTAACCTAATCAAATCATAATTTGCAGTAAACCTGCGAAAAATCGAAATGTGTGCTGGGACACATATTAGAAGTGAAACTTCAACGGACAAGTGGAAAAACGAATCGCAACGGACAAGTGGAAAAACGAATGGCAACGGATAAGTGGAAAAATGAATCGCAACGGACAAGTTAAAAAACGAATCGCAACGTACAAGTGGAAAACTTCAACTGACAAGTGACAAAATGAATCGCAACAAAAGTTTAACTTGAAGTTTTACGGGCAGGTTTTTTAAATTGGACAAGTACATTAATAATCTGCCCGTGCCAAGTTAAAATTTTGTTGCGATTTATTTTGTTTTATTTATTTTTTGTTTAGTTATATATAATTTTAAAAACACAGACATAAACGTAAAATATTTCGTATAGATATTAATTAGTCCTTTGATATTTCATAACGGGAATGAAAATTTTAAACGGGGGGTTAGTCCTTTAAAATACGAAGTTGTTAAGTTTTCGTTAGATTTATATACTGCTAAAAGTCTTTTTACACGCTTTATATTAGCTTCACTTGTATGTCAGTCAGTATGTCAGTATGTCTGTAACCGACCCCTTTGAGCTCGATTTTGTCCTACTTTGAACGATCAGATTTAATTCATACTTTGCACACCTGTCAAAGGTCGATGACAATGCAATAATATAGTATCATGGAGCTGATCTGATGATGGAGTGGGAAGGTGGCCATAGGAACTCCTGTACTAAACAAGATAGACCCTTCGTGTTTGGGCTCGTATGTTTATATTGCGTGACAATGCAATAATATGGTACCATGGAGCTGATCTGATGATGGAGTCGGAAGGTGGCCATAGGAACTCCTGTACTAAACAAGATAGACCCGTCGTGTTTGGGCTCGTTTTACTTGTCTTGGCTAGCACTCTGCTGCTACATGATATGCAGGATCTCAAAAGCTTGTATTTAAAAACATTTAAACAAAAATCAACTAAAAAATGAAAAATAAATAATAGTTTAAAAAAACTAAAAAAAACACGCTTTCATAAAAAATCCAACTAAAAAAACAAAAAATAAAATTTAATATAATATAAAAAAGCGTGGGGTGTATTCAAAGCGCTTTTTAAGATATTATATTATTAATTGAATACACCCCACGCTTTTTTATATTATATTAAATTTTATTTTTTGTTTTTTTAGTTGGATTTTTTATGAAAGCGTGTTTTTTTTAGTTTTTTTAAACTATTATTTATTTATCTTAATTTCAATCATCGTCAATGTAAAATAGGCCCTATATGTAAATACCACTGCTAACGTATAAATATATTAACGAACAGGAAACTGATTATTATAAAATTTGATGATATGATGTAAGGCTCGGTGATTGATATTAGAACTTTGTATGAAATGTATGAACTTTGACAATATATATATATGTTTAATGAAAGATTAAGAAATGGAAGGTACTAGTATAGACATTAAATTGCCTGGCGAGCTAAATAACTTTGTTTGAACAGAATAACTTTTGCAAGCCAATGCCAAGAAGCTCCTTCTAAATCAGCAATCGCGATAGCTCACGTCCAATATGCACTGCAGCCTGGAAGTAGATCTTACGTCACGTATGCTTTGAATTCAGTTAGGGGTCGGCAAGTCCCCAGTGGTGTCCGCACGATGCGAGAGTTTCGCACCAACTTTGTAACTAACTTACAATACGAAATGAAGGAAACGCTTTTGCTAGAAATTTCTGGTCCAAAAACGTTCCACTGCTGGGGTTTTGCCTACCTTTTTTGGAAAAATTAAACGTATGGATTGGTGGGTTGTACATATGTCGGTATGCATATCAGTAGTGTCATTGTTTCCTGTCATCATCAGTACACGATAATGGTCAAAAAATTGCTTGACTAGTGCATGCTTTCCGACCAGGATTTAAATCCACGTCATAGGAATACACTATGGGTATCTTAGCTTCTGAACTAGCATGACGATTCCACACTAATTTATTCATAGACTAATAAATTTATTATACAGCAAAAAAGGGTAATAACACAATTCAAATGTTATTGTTCAAGTAAAAATAATAATAAAAAGTTGGCTTTGGGTTCTATATATGACATTATCTTTTCTTTAAAATCTTTTAATAAATTTCAAGTCTTTTACAATATTCTCACAACAAGACATGCTAAAGGCTATGCAAAGTGCTGCAAAGTGTGCAAATGTACCCCCAGGTTTAAAATGGATGATGCTAGTCATGTAACTGGTAGTTAGCACTAGTATGACGTTATAGGAATGTTGAGAAAAGAATCAATGAACTTCTAGTATTCAATATGATAAGATCAATAGCTATTTTACGCTAATTGTTCGAAGAAGTGATCGTAGTAGTAGAACAGAGCTGATCTAAAGTGATGTAATCGATTAAAAAACACTTATGGTTGTAGGGACACAGTTTATCACGTCATCAGAAATTGCATTTATTCGGAAAGTGCGGCTGCGTCCACAAGTCTCATACTAGTCGCAAATAAACACCAGTACTAAACAACTTTATCCTTTGTTTACTTTCCAATACCACCCGATACCGCCCTGAGCCACTGGTCACCACCAGAACATCATCAGACAAAGTAGTGACCCCGAGCGACTTGATCATGACGTGAGTCATACAAGTACATAGAATATTTTAACACTTTAGTTTACTGCAGACGACTAATTTAAAGTTTCTGTTGCATACATTAACTTTATAATTATAGCAATTTTTTATGAAAAAATATGCATTTATTGCACAATACTAGATACTATTAACTATGATAAGCAAAAATAAATAGGGTAAGTTTGGGCAGCCCCGGACACTTGCAGGAATTGCGAATAAAAACGATTGATCAAAATTTCTGTCTTTATTTTATTATTAAACCAAAATTTGGAATTTCTTTAATTATATTAATTAACCATTAATAATGGTATCGAATTTTTAAAGCAACGCATTGAGAATAATTGTTTTTTTGGCGTCATAAAAAACGGTGGGTAGCCCCGGACATAATAAACAATGACCTAACCGCTGTTTAGCCTTACTAACATCACAATTATTATAAAAATACGATATATCTATACAAACACAATCTTCTTCCTTTTGCATTCCTGCCACTGAATCTTAACTTCCCTTCCATTACACATTTAACTGCTTCTTTAATTTTATTTTCAACCAATTTTCCTCTAATTCTTCCTTTAAATTGACACACAACATTGAGCAGTAGTCAAGAATGCACACGTACGTATTGTAATTGATGAATGAATAACTTTATTGCACATAAAATTAAAGTACAATGGGCGGTCTTGTCACCAAAGACGATCTCCTCCAGACTACCCTATACAATTAATATAAACACCAACTACATTATTTAGCGACTTAATAATTATTAAATGGAAGATTAATCATTAATTAAGATTAATTAATGATCTGCAATGAAGTTTGACAGAAGGAACGAAATTCTTCTGGCTAGGATAAAATACTCACTCACGACTAACTTACTCGGCGCTTACGCCTCACCGAGCTGCATTTGTTTCTACTCTAAACGATGCACATTTACAATCACGCTTTGTTTATGCAACCCGTTTAGTTTCTTAGAAATTTAAATGTCCGCGGTTACCCGCCGTCCGGATCTACCCAACTTTCCCCTGAATAAATAAAAAATCATTATAGTTTAAATAGAACTCTAGCAACGAGATTACACTTATTATTATATTATACGAGGTAATTCTCCACGTCACTGGCATTTTCAGTATTAATGAATGTGATTAAGGTTCCATAAACTGCGTCTTCACTATTTATTATATACTTGAGTTAAATTAAAATTTCTTTTGTTGTATTGCTTAAGAAATCAAAATTCATATCAGCACGATAAATAATCTAATCGCGAATAGAATTCTATTTCAGAATATTGACGATAATAATCTAGAAACGAGTGTACCAAAGATTCAAACCAGATTACTATTGGCCCAGAAGCGTGGAAAGATACGAATCCTAATTCCGCCGGGTATTTGTAGGTAATATGTTTATCTAGATAATTTGCAAAAAAAACTTGTTCTCGTTAAGCCTAGGATACCATTAAGGTTTTATTATTGCTAATAGATGTTATATTTGGTTAAGCAAATTCAATTGTCTTCCCTCTTGGTTTTAACTAAGTTATTATTTTATATAGCAATCGCTGAAGTAATAACGAAAAATGTGGTATGAGATTTCCAAAGTTTGAATTTTTAACATGTTTAATGTATTTAAGTGTGTTTGTATGTAAGTATGTTTAACTAGTGGTCGCCCGTGGTCGAAATTCGACCATAATAATTAATATCAAAGACTATAGTTACTTCTATCACATATTTTGCCAAGGCAACACTGTTAATTTGATTTGAACAATAAACAAAAGAGTACATATGCGTGTGTATCAAATATATAGTATTGCTGATTTAATTTATTTTTTATGCAACATTTAAAAAGAAATCCACGCTTATTCTCTATATAAACTACTTATAGTTTGTGTAAGTGTCTTTCATACTCCTCCGTCCGCGTATTTTCATAAAAACAACAAAGTTTTGCGTCACGTATTAATATAACCATAATAACATAAAGGCAATTTTTATTTCTAAAAGGAATTTTTGAAATTCTAACTCAGTAGAGATTTACTAGGAGATATAATATAACAAAAAAACAAATAGGAGATATAAGTTAGTATTTTTGCATGTTATAAAAAATGATTGACTCGTTTTGCTACAAACCGAGAAAAGACATATTGTGCCGACCCCAATTAATTCGGATATGGTGAAAGAAAAGAGAGAACAGATAACAATCAACAATTTCTTAGCTTAATGCAGTACCCATATAAAAGGTTAGCCCTAGATTAGTATCCAAGCTTGCTGACATTATGAGTGTTAAAATATTATATTTTCGTAAGCAAAGTTATTGAATCTAAGAAGAAGTTATTTGTTTTAGTAATATACATTATTACGACAAGACAAAAGAAAATTAAATATAAAAACACATTATATGAGTTACTAAAAAGTAAAAGAAGGCGGAGTCTGATTTATCAACATGGAATTAACCGAATTCTTAAAAGAAAGCAAGGCAAGGTGAGCATTAAATATATCCAGCTTATCGTACTTTACAGAAAATTCGTTGCGAACCCGACACATTCTTGTAAGCGGATTATATTAGGATGTATTGTTTTTACATACTTCTAAGATGAAGCTTCTATTAGGAACACGTTTATTACGTTCCGTGTTAAGATTCAGGATAGATAACCAATTGGGCGAATCTCATTACCTATGAAGCAATTTGTGCAAATAGACGAGTTAATGTTGTATACGACGAACATGTAAAGGAGTAACTTTGAATTTTGCTAGTCGTTCAGCATAGCTTCCCAGAGTGAGTCCAAGACTTCTATAACTTAAAATCCTGAGACATTTTCTTTGAACATTTTCAAGAGATTTGGAATGTACGAATGACAAGATGATCGGATAACACATGTGTTTAGGCGAATTATTTCGATTGGTTCATGCGTTTGATTATATGATCAGAATGAAATCAATCACACCGAGATCTTGCGATCTGTGCCCTTCTAAGGAGGCTTATTGGCCAAAGATAGTCACGCCACGACACTGGAGAGACAAAGCTGCACCACCGCCCCAACATTATAATAAATCGAAGGGCCTCAAAAAATTCTCTTGGCACTACCAACATGTACAGATAATTTACATCTTAAATAACTGTGAGATTTCTTAAATTCTTCTGTACATCTGGTTAGAAACCCGAGCAATTGGCGATCTTTATTTAATGCCAATTTTAACATAAAATAAAGGTTCAGGTACGGTATCTTCTTTTATTGTAAATAACATATTTAGTGACTGTCTGGTGTAATATTATATATTAATTGCGTACTCATTTCATGTAATATTACAAAATAATTTAAAAAACCGAAAATGATTAGTATGATGTAATGAATAAAAAGATCGTGCTCAATGGTGGTATAGTATCTGTGAGGATGCTATCTTGTAGCTTATAGTTCTTTATTATGTAAGAAAACGAAGAAATGTGTTGAATAGATGTACTAGGTATAACGACAATCTTGTATACATACTATAACGGTAACCGATAGAATTGAAGTGCGGTTTGTATAACAGCATTTTGCATATCGATTATGCAATATACTATTAATCAAACTGGTTCCCTCAAAGAGTGTGGCCTTGAGATAGATCTAGAGGATGTATTGCTGTATAAAACTGACTTCATGGGATAGGTATTACAATGGGGTAATGTATCCACAAAAAAGAAAAACAAACAACCTTCGAGCTGCTAATCAAAACGTTTACATTCAAAATGTCATCAAGAAAAGTCCGAGGAAATACATTCATCTCAGAGATATTTTATCGTGAAGTTGATTTGGGATTCACGGCGCGTACGTGATACGAGATCGATAAACGAAACGACCCTTGCCTCTTGAAAAAAGCGAGATTCAACGCTTTTGTTATTCAAGCAGCGGATTTTTGTCATTGAAAATGAATACTCGACGTACTTGTACAATGGGAAGTGATAAAAGGGATAAAATGTGATAACTAAAGATGATGCAATCATTAGAAAACAAAATACTTTTAGCTCGGTGCGAGGGCATTTGCCCGTCCGGATTGCTACTACTCTTAGTCTAGATCATAGGTTCTCAACGGGGGTGCTACCGCCCTCTATTCGGTGCTGGAGATTTTCGTGTGGGCGATGATGTGTCCAAAGGCAAATGGGGAGAGTTATGACAGTCAAGGCGGTCGCGTCATAGCTACCTAATTTTTTTTTTAATATAATTAAATACTTTGAAAATATCCTTATTTTCATAAAAAAAACATTTAATTTAGCCTTAATTAATTTTATTATATTTTTTTTTTTAATTTTAATTAATTATCTTGTTTTTGCTGTTGGTCAGTGGCGGCGTGCGTGGTGCTACAGCTATGTGTATTGTGTTATTGGTTAAGTTATAATTTTGTTAATAACACTTTGTATGGTCTTTTTCTGAGTTAAATGTTTTTTATTATAACATATTTTTGTATTTTTAATTAATCAATAAGCACGACCCTCAGCCACGACCACGAGGAGAACGTTTTGAGAGAAAGATAGAGAATTAATTTTTAATTTGTGACTGTTAATAGATAATAAACTGACAATTAAAATTGGTATAATTGCCTAAAAGGGGGCGTTGGATTTTTGAACTTCTTATATGAGGGTAAACCGAGTCGTTACGTTACTCGTTACGGCATACGGCAGCGGTAGGCAGGCTCCTCCTCTCTCACTCTAACCCAAGCGCTATATACATCTAAGCTTTTCTTAAGTTAAACAATTTCAATATTAAATAGTTCAACTTAGATTAGTTTAAGTTATCAGTTCTGTCGGGTGTCCCGAGACGCACACTTTTTTTAATTGCAAAAGGTAAGGGTAGCCCGTAAAAGGTTGGGAAACTTTGGTGTAGAATGTCTAGATCATACCACCATAATGACCTTGCGTTATGTTTCGGTGTTAATGCCCAAGTTAAAGTTCCCCCTTCGTGGCCTGCAGCATATTTTAGCCCCTTTCATGTTGCACTTTTCATCAAGTGGGACCTTAGCTCATCTGTTATACTCCAGAAAAAAAATACGTACAAAAAGGACACCAGTAATAGGTACAAGTTGGATAAATAGAGATAACTTTATACTGTACACCGTTAAGACCGAAAACTTATAGGTTATACCTGTTCTAACGGTATACAAAGAACGGTCTTATCATTAAAAGGAATCTCTAAAAGGTAACACGTAGGGGCACAGTTTCCTCTTGCTTTTTTTCTTTTACTTTCAGCGCATGGTAATTGTGCACATTAGATCAGAAAAACTGCGCAAGTGGTGAACGCTATCTGTGAGAAGAATCCTCATTAGAAAAAGTCGCCGATATCGTACGCTCTGAGTTAACATGAATTTGGGTAAAATATATAATCAACAAATCCAGTGGTATTCATTACAATATCAGGCTGTCGCATTTTTAGGCGGTCCAAAATAACTCAACCAAGAAGCAGCGTCCGTTTCATGTAATCCAATATGTGAGATTTAGACTAGGTAATTGGAATTAAAATGTCATATCCAAATGCTCAAGCGACTGTATAAACGAAACTGAAAAGTGAAATTGAAATTTTGTATAATTCTTAAATTCAACTTTTAGTTTGTATTCATTCACACATTAGGACGGAAGTCATTGGCAGAAAGAGAACATAATATAGTCACAGCAAAAATTATGCTTATGTAACAACAAATATTTCTTTCCTTTTTCTATAGAACGATAAGAAATATGCAGAGTTGAATAATCCTAATAGATGGATATGATACTGTTCAAATCCATTAGACATAATTGCAAGATTTCTTTTGTATTTGCTTTTGGTTTAAATCTTTTCTCTTTTGTTTTGTTATTCTTCTACAACTATCATTACAATAATTTCATTACACGTCCTAAACTAAAATAGCAAATATTTTTTTCAATAATTAAAAGATTGCATAAGTCATTCCTTAAGGCTTTTACGTAAAGAGAGCACTGTGAAGTAAGAGTTCATGTGAAAATTTGCTCGTTAATTATAAATCCAAGAAACTCGACACTCTACATAATCCTGGGAAACAGAGTTAATGAAACACACTCAACTGCAAACAGCATAAATAAACAAGACGGCTTTGTTTCTTTAAGCGACTGTCTACACTGAGATAATTAACGCTTGTTATTTAATTTGATTATAATATAAACAAATAATTAAATTCTATTGTAACTAAGTCATCACAATTGTACTTTTCTTTCACGTTCTCCCAATTCTTTAAGATCGGCACAGTATGTCTTTTCCGTCCATTATCTTATATTCTGACATATCACATACGTCCTCAGTCACACCACAAATCATCATCTCGTGATTTACACAATCCATCCATCTTTTTTTGGTCTACCTTTACATTTGTGCACATCATTTATCCAGTTTAACATTATATTTGTCACGTTATAATAAAATATAAGTTATACCACACTTAACAAATGTAAAAGAGTGATTTTAGGAGAATTGATAGTAGCCCCGTTATGTTTGTGTAAGGTTAATTGGGAAGTTTTAGACGAGTTTTTATCGGTAATCAATTTCCAATCGATATTTTTCTCTATCAAATTCAAATTCAGAAGTTTTTATTCAAATAAGTTCGGCTGGAGAACACTTTTTGAAGGTCATACATATAGGCTAAAATTTAATTAATTTTTTTATTTATTTTCATTTTATTTACATCATCTCCGGTTAGTAGTTTAACAATTACACACTTTCGATTAATTGGGATATGTCTTAAATGTCTCAAGTACTAAGCTACCGTTAATGTTGCGTGGCAATTTTGTCTAAAACGTTGTTAGATGCATATCGAACATGATGCTGATGTGGATTTACCTCAATGCGCACCACAGGACGCAATATCGCGTACTCATTACACACGCATATCGTCTATTATATTATCTTATAGCGAATTAAGTACGTAGCCAATGAGTATCGTGTTTATACTGCTCACAAGTGGCAACCCGAAGATTGGTCCTTCAAGCCAAATGGACAAGCTGAACTCCTATGCTTTTATCTGTCATTTTTTTTAGTTTCGTAGCCTATTTGGCTACGAAACAGGTATGGAAAAAAAGAAAAACAGGTATGGTCATCGCCTCTATAAAAGCTTTTACAGTGTATTTTCCGACGAGTATATGGTTTTTTTTTGTATATTAATAAGGATATTAACTACCAGCGCGAGTAAGCCACCCATGACGACACTCCCTAAGCCCACCGTCCACTATTGAACCGGTTATTTGCGACACGTCCGCACCTGGGCCGTGCGGGCTAATTGCCCGGGCACGTTAACCGGATTTAAGTTTAAATCTGGTTACGTAACGGTTAACGAATTCAGTCGCCCTTAGTTAGCCTTGCACGTGGAGCAGCGGCTTGAGGCTGGATTGCTATGGAGAATTCTTAGTATACACAACTGTCTTGGTATACGCAATTTGAGAGAGAATATAGTATAGTCAATCCACAAAAACAAAATAAAGTACAATCTGATAAATTAATACTTAGTTACCTTAACTCTTTTTTTAATGGCATCTCCTCAGTCATTTTTTAAGGCATAGATTCTTGTAGATTTTTTTCTTTTTTTTAGGGTATAAATGTGGGCGCCTTTATTTAATTGTTTTTTACATCAAACTTCTGTATGAAATTTTCATCTTACAAATAATTATTATACATTTATACAATTTTGAAAATATCGTAAGTGTACATATTCTAGATTTTCATTTTTTCAGGGCAGGACAACTTGTACCAAGATCTGTGTTTGAGTGTGTCCCGGGGTGGATTAGATCCACAATTAGACCCGGTAGGTGGCTGTGGAATCGGGTACTAGATTTTTATTTTTTCAGGGAAGAACAATGATTTCCGAGATCTGCGTTTGAGTGGGTCCCGGGGTGGATTAGACCTACAATTATACCCGGTAGGTGGCTGTGGAACCGGGTACTAGATTTTTATTTTTTCAGGGAAGGACAACGTCTGCCGAGCTCTGCGTTTGAGTGGGTCCCGGGGTGGATTAGACCCACAATTAGACTCGGTAGGTGGTTGTGGAATCGGGTACTAGATATTTATTTTTTTAGGACAGGACAACGTCCAACGATCCCACAAGTAAATTATAAAGGGTATCTATCTGAATTACACATCAAAAGGCCTAATTTCGTCTGCTATTATTATTTAGTTAAATTTTACAGACTACGATTTACGATAAAAACAATAGCCAGCATACAGAAATACTGTTTAAAATTACATCTAGACTTTGGAGTCGTAAAACGGAGTAATTTTAATCCCCAGACACACTCACTGTTACAAAGAGCAAAACAGCCCTTCATTTTTTATATCATCATAAACTCGAAATGATGTACCTTCACATGTTCATTAATAAGTCTCATGAATAACATTATTTTTGTATTCATACAAAGGTCGCTTTGCAAAGGTAATATGCAGTTTTAGTGGTGAACTTATAGCCCAAAAGTCATAACTACTTATTATTATGACGTTTAGAGAAAAGAAACCCATAATATTGTCGTAATTGAAGAGAATTTTTAAACTAATACAATCAAGTAAACCTAGTTTATTGATATCAGTTATATTAATTACATCCTTTTATGTATAAAATTATTCTTTTCGTGTATATGTCACTGAAGTCCACGTAAACACCTGGACCGATGTTGATGAAATTGTGATGAGCGAGAATGGCTTAGATCCACAATTGGACCTGGTAGGTGGCGCCATTGAATGGTGTATAAAATGTAATGTTTTGAAATGTCGAATAATAGAATGCGCAGCATGAGAATGTGACAAATATTTAAAAATTTTGTAAATATATACATACATACATAACTTCACGCCAGGTCCCTTGCGGGGTAGGCACGAACAACAGGGCGCCATACAGGCTTATTCTTACACACCTCACTTGCTTCTTTGACATTCATAGCTCTTGTCATGCACGCTCGTGTGTTCTTATGGCTCCTGACATCACCTGCTAATACACGATCAATTTGATCATGGAAGGTGTGTCGTGGCCTTCCGCGACTTCTGCATCCATCCACTTTTGCATTGTATATCTGTTTAGTCATTCTTTCATCATACATTCTTTCCACATGCCCGAAACACCGGAGCATTCCTTTCCTTACCTTCACCCCGATACTCTCTTTCAGACCAACTCTCTTTCTTACTTCGGTATTACGAACGCGGTCCGCGAGCGTCACTCCGCGGATTTTGCACAGTGCTCGCATCTCGACCGCGTTTACTCTACTTTCATGCTCTCCGTTCCATACCCAACTCTCGCTTCTATACGTGAGCGTAGGTACCAGCACCGCGTTGTGTATGGCAAGCTGGGCTTTCTGGCTGAGGTTCTTAGCGCCTAGAAGTTTACCTAACGCTCCATCACACTATTCCCCAAATTTACTCTTCTTTCTATGTCAGCGGTGTACCTTCCATCCCTGCTAAAAGCACATCCAATTATACAAACTCATTCACTTGTTCCAGCATAACATCATCGACCATTATCCTTGCATTCGTTCTGGTTTCTTCTCTTTCAAACACCATAACCTTTGTTTTCTTCGCATTCAAATGTTAGCCTCTCGCCTGACAGTCATCTTTCATCATTGTGACTAGTGTTTGCAGTTCTGATGGCGATTCGGCTAAAAGCACGGCATCATCCGCATAAAGCAAAGTGCTAACAACTAGATCACCCATCCGCACCCCAACATCCATCAATCTTAATCTCTGGAGACAGTTGTCCAGATATAGGATGAACAGCAAAGCCGACAGCACGCAGCCCTGCCGGACGCCAATATTGACGTCAAACCAGGGCGACAGGCTGCCGTCCACCCGCACGCATGCCATACAGTCCTCGTAAGTGGACTGCACAGCACGCAGCAATTGGCCATTGATCCCATATCTGGGCAATATGTCCCAGAGGTCCTTCCGCACAACCCTGTCAAATGCTTTCTCTAGATCCACAAAACCGCAGAAAACCTTCCGGCCCATAGCCAGCTGCTTCTCCACGATATTGCGGAGCGAGAAAACTTGATCCATACATCCCCTTCCATTTCTGAAGCCCCCTTGTGCATCCCACAGTAATCCATCGGATACCACTCTCATTCTCCTTTCAATAATCTTCGCATACACTTTAGATGCTGTGCTGATCAAACTGATGGCCCTGTAGCTGGCGCACTCCATACGTGACCCCTTGCCTTTATACAAGGGCACGATGACAGCGCGCCTCCAGTCCTTGGGAACCTTTCCCGTCCTTCAGTACAAGTTGCATAAGGACAGGAAAACGTCCCGAACGCAGGTTCCACCATATTTGATCATCTCAGCAGACACACTATCGATTCCTGCTGCCTTTCCATTTTTCAGACTTCTTATCGACCATTCGATCTCTTCCAAAGTGATCTCGGATGCTGACTCCTCGAAGTCGGTCACAGACTCAGTCGTTGTGCCAGCATCCGAGATATTATCATATATTTCTCTAAAATATTCACTCCATCGCGCTAAAACCTCTTGTGGGTTAGCAAGAATGTCCCCTGCTTTAGATTTTATTATTTCCATTCTGGAAGCTGACGAACAACCCCGAGACTTCTTAACCTCTCTCCAAAAGAGTTTAGTATTTGCCTCGAAGTTCTCCGTCAGCTTCTCTTCTTCTTTCAATTTATTCTTTCACGCTTCTCTTTCACTAAAGCTTTGGTTTCATTCTTGCAGAGGCGATAAATTTCTTTCTTCATCTCTTTCATACTGTCATTCTGATGCAAAGATGCAATATAATCCAGCCAGGCTTTTTTCTTTCTCTCTACGCTAGATTTAACATCTGCGTCCCACCATTCGTCACCTTTCGTTGTTATATGCCTCTTTGCGCATCCACATGCTTCTTTTGCGCTTTCCACTATACTTTCCTTCATACTATCCCAGTCATTATCCACATCTAAGTCGGAGAAGTCCGCCTTTGCAAGCCTTTCTTCGACTAGGCGCGCATACATACTCCTTATACTAACATCTTCCAATTTTTCATATTTTATTCTTTCAAGCTCCCCGAAATTGGTACGCTCTCACCAGTGACTCCACTTCTTGAAAAGGCCCACAAACCGGCTTATCACCAGGTAGTGGTCCGTTCCAAGAGTGGGGCCTCTGTAGGCTCTTATATCCGTTATTGTGTTTCGGAGGCGACTATCTATTAAAATCAGATCAATCATACTTTTCTGTTCATTCATTCTCCATGTATACGTGTGAATATCCTTATGATGGAATAAGGTGTTCGACACAAGCAAGTTTCTTTCCATGCATACGTCTATGATTGGCTTACTAGCCTCGTTCGCTCTCTTGTCGCCATAGGGTCCAAGGACAGCCTCAAAACCGTCTCGTTTGGTCCCCTACCAGCCATTAAGATCACCACACATAATTAGTCTTTCGTTCCCTTCAGCCAGATCCAGAATTTCTCTCACAGACTCCCAAAACTTCTCGAGTTCTTGGGGATCCACTGATCTTACGGGAGCATAAGCTGCGACCAGAAAAACTCGCGTGATCCCCAGCTTTAGACGGACCCAAAGAAGTCTCGGGTTCACCAGACAATAGTCTTTCACTCCAGACACAAAGCAGGATGAGAGTACGACGCCTACCCCCCCACTTGCACGCTTGTCCAGGTCCACGCCGGACCACAGAGCAAGCATGCCACCGTGGAGGTCATCGACGTGACACCCCTTCCGCTTTGTCTCTGTCAGATATAAGGCATCCAGGCTTCTCTCATTCATTATATCAATCATTTCGTCCATCTTATCTTTCATTCCACCTCTCACATTCCACGTGCCTATACGGCACTCTGCTCCTCTCGAACCGCCAGGTTTGGCGCTGCGTGAATGGTGGCGGCCCCCTTCGCCGCATGCGCGAGAGTTCACACCGACGGGGGCGCATCGGTGAGCGTCGCCTGCGGGGGACGCCCTATCATGCACTGCACTCGGGTGAATCTCGGTCAGAATTGTGGCCCTCTGGGCTAGCGGGGATCGCGACGTTCACGCTTCTGACATGACCCCCAAAAAATTTGTAAATATATGGATACTAAATACCATAGAAACTAGTAGTAGTAATATAACTCATCACAGTGATATGCAAGGATCGCGGTATCGATATTTTTGAAGATCTTTATACATAAAAATTTTCTGTTCGTGTGTATGTTCCCGAACTCCTCGTAAATCTCTAGACTGATTTTAATAATTTTTTTGTATATGTTTGGGTCCCCGGATGATTTAGATTCACAATTGAAACTAGTAGGTGGCGCTGGAATCGTGTTCTAGGATTTTGATATTATTATTTAAAAGCATATAATCCCTCGAAGCTATATAAGCCGAACAGACGTTGGCAAAGTATTTATTATCAAAGAATAAACTGCCAGCACCTAAACCCTGTTTATTAACTGAATTTATTCGGAGTGTGGTTCTTCTACTTGAATGCCAATCTTATTAATTAAGTAAATTAATTAAATTATAAGTTATATCCTACAATAATATCTACCCTAGAGCGCTACTACGACATGCGCATCCGAACAAAGTCGAAGTGAGAATAACCCTTTGGCGTTTCACTCGATTGCTTTTATATCCGAGCGATGACAATACGGGCCGAGTAGTAATCGCAACTACCTGCAAATATTACAATAATATGTGGTACTACTTAGAATAAATGATTTTAACATTCGATAAACAGTAATAACTTCTATAAAACTATAAAAATTAAAAGGAACTTCTAAATCCTCTCAATTTAAACGCTTTTTTCTAAACGTAACTTAAGGGGACACATTTTAAGTTTGAACGTTAAATTCTCATATTGCCGAATGAAAAATTCACGACTCCATACCATACCCAATATAACTTAGGATTGATTAAGTCACGTCCCACTTTGGACATTTTTCGCACTTAAGTAGGTAATTAGGAGACGAATTTAGTTATAACTGTCTGAGAGGTATAATTTGTTATAGCATCACATATAATGGAGCATCTACATTTTTATATTTTTTGTGTATTAGATAATATAACTTTTATAGGATTCATTTCGAAGAGTGTGCGGTTGAACTGTTCGATATGATCCCCCGTACACCATTCCATCTTCAGACCGCATGGCGCTTTGGTCTACGCCATTGTTTCACCTCGACGTTCCTTCTACGTACGGCAGAGTCGTGGAATGCAGTGCTAGAGTCGGTGTTTCCCGAAAATTACGATTCGGGTGTCTTCAAGTCTCGTGTGAATAGGTACTATCTAGGTAAGCGTGCTCCATCCTCGACCGCATCATCGTCCAGCATTGAACGTGATCGTTGTCAAATGCAAACCTAATCTAACCGTCAGATTTCTATTATTACATTAATAAGTGGGTGCAAAATTGCATCCACTTAACATTATAGTTTTTTATATTTATAATCTGGCTTAAACTCAATTATAATTCAACGAATATTAAGCTATCGATAACATTCAAATCGATACTAGAACAAACTTGTTTACTAAGCAGCATTAAAACGAACTACCCGCACGTAATTATCCTGGTAGTGCTAGCTCTCGTATCATTTAATCACTATCCAATAATTGGCTAAGTAAGTCCGCAACCAGTATCCGTATCCGCTGAATTATCCGAGTGCGGTGCGGATACTCGCCCCTCAAATTATCCGTTGACCGCTTTTGATCTATTCACTAATAGCCACGCATCAATGAGTAACTAGACCAATCAACTATTACAACTAGTCATAATGGTGTGGAGTAAATTAAAAGTCGTGTCGCTTTAGTTACTGTATGTATGAATCAGTGAACTGTGGGTTATGCTGATGATGTCGCAGATACAATATACGAGTATAGTCTGCATGAAATTCATATCTCTCCGCTAACAATGACTTATACGGCAAAAAATGTTTGTCTATTTCAATCGTCAATTGATCAAAAGTAATTTATTGAACAGATCGATATCAAAGTTTTCATATGAATATTTTTTCTATTCTGTATATTTTCTTAATTACATTATACGTTTTTTTAAATTTTATTTTCAGCGTAATTTTTTTTCTAATAACACTGGTAGGCAAGCAATTTCTCCTTTATATATAAATCCGAGAAATATATAGAATTTGACTTTGTTTATTGTTGACACGTATTTTTTTTCCTAAAGTAATTTTTTGTGCAGAATTTTTTTTCTTCTTCACAAGCTCCAAATACCATCATGTCAGTAGCAAATCTTTTAGCAATAGTTCATGAATGTGCTTAAAGATTCTAGCAAGATATATTACAAATAGAGAAACGATACAACGACAAATGGTCAGAATTATTACTTGCAGATTTTCGTTACTTGATTTGCCATAAAATTACCATAGAATATGTGAAAACGACCAACTGAAATGACTTTATCAATAATTATTGTTCAAATTTTTCGGAGGAATTATGTCGACTATTGTCACAATAATTAATTTCAAATAAAATTAAATTATTCACGCTTAATTTAGAACATACATTACAAAAAAATAGAAGTAGTACAAAACTTTTAAAGTTTGTATTCAGAAATGTTGAAATTAAAAAAATCACAATAGTTAGGAGTATTTTTTTTGTCGACCTTTGTAATCTAATCTAATTTATTAAATAAACTCTATTCAATCACATTGTTTTTTAATTGTATTATTTGCATTGTAGACATTTTGTATGAAAAAAAAAATTACTAATGTTACTTGAAGGAAGATTTAATACTGAGATTTAGGGCATAATGACGATGTAACTGGATATTTACTCAAGCAGTGCGTTTGTATAACGATTATTGCGTTAGTTTAGAACAATTAAAGCCAGTAATGGTCTGTTGTTGGTCATCGTAATAATAATTTAGTATATCTGTTTATAATTGCTACAATAACAGAAGTTACAATATCATCCGCAACTGTTACAAGCTTAGAACACTGTTTAACAATTTAATGATAAGCCTTTCACTGAGTTACGATAAATTTGAAAATATGGTTTCAAATAATTTTTAACTTCAATTCTATATTAAAATGTAGTCTCTTATCTCGCTAGGGCATTATCAAACATTTATTTATTTTTTCAAAGTATAGATTTGCAGAATTTTTTCCTAGAAATCTGTATTACAGAAAATAATTAATTACGAATATGACATTAGGAATGTGAAACAAGGATTACGATATAAGGAAAATTTTCATAAAAAATATTTTTTACACATAGAAATGTTTTATATGAAATAAAATAAAAAATTTCGTTAATTCTAATTTTTCGCGGAATCCGTTCATGATTGTGTAGTACATCTACCTGTCGAATTTAATTTATGTAGACCCAGTGATTTCTAAGAAAAATGGCCGTAGTATAATACCTACCTATATAGGCAGATAACGTTTTGATCCAAAACGGGTCCAAAAAGGATCTCTATAAGAAAAAAACATTGTTGCAACTAATATATACTAAGAAATTGTTTTCCCTTAAATATCAATGATATCATAAATATAGCTAATGGTCAGCTACTTACATTCCGGAAATGACGTGAACAATAATTTCCAATTGCTTGAGCATTAATGTAAAGGAAATGAGAAAAATGTTAAGGAAACATTAAAAATAATACTGTAAATCGGTTTGGTTTGTATCAATAAATGTTTGCAATAATGCGGTACATTGAAGTGCGATATAGAATTTAAAAAATGATATTAGTGAAGCGCCACCATTAGGTTTGTTATTTCTTAAATATAACATTTTACAAAATAATACAATAAATGTTTTTTTTTTTGCATGAGTTCAACAGGTAAACTGCACATGATGGAAAATGGTTACCATCGCCTATGGATAATATTAGCAACACCAAAGGTGTTAATAAGTTGCTTGAGACTTTAGCTTACGAACAATAAATTGGCGGTACTTTCAAGTAATTTATAATATTTAAGCGGTGCATGAGATGAGGCAGACACAGTTGTTCTACCATTCGCCAGGTCCTACGATCTTAAGTCAAACTGATTGAATCCCAATAAATGTCATTATGAATAACAACTTCTTTGACATTAAGTTTTGTGTTTTACTAGGATTTGTCCGCGACTTCGTCCACGTTGGATTTGCTACCCAAAAATCACAGTGTTTTACAGAGAGAATTTGGATCAGTGAAGAAAATATTGTATCGGAATCATTTTTTGAACCTGGCCTCTTTAAACAATTCCCAAGAAAGTTTCCACGAGATTCCCGGGATGAAAAGTACAACAGATTTTTAGTACGGGAATTTGCTGCCGGTCAATAAAAACCCTATCGAATCAGCCTAGTAGTTTTTGCGTAAATCCCGAACAAACGGACAAACACGAAAAAAAATGAACGACTACAATTTTATATTATTATAGACATGCACTAACATGCCTTTGGCCTTTACAATCATACCTATTATGGCTATAAGAGAAAAATATATAGATTTCTTAATGTTTTGAATAAAATACTAGAGTAACAATAATTGTACTGGGATGCCAAGAATTGTATAGTTTCTCCTAGGTACTAAAGCCGTTAACTATTTTGAACGACTAAATCTAGTAAATACGAGGAAAATTTTGTCAAATAGCAATCTTGAACGCGGGTTATTGTTTTGTTACTGCAACCGGGTAAATTGAATTTCTTCAATCCGCGAGATTACGTGGCTCAGGAGTTCTGCGCGGAAACGATGGGAATTTGCGACGATTGCTTAGTTGTGATTGTCTTTTAATATTAGCTAGATTAAAGTATAACATTGTTCGATGACCGGTAAATAAGAATCAGCGTTTTATAATCCATTTCTATTTCTTATTTATTTTAAAAAACTGACTTCAAATTCGAAGGAAGCCAGTGATGACTTCATACTGGCATCGTATAAATTCATGTGAAAGTACAATTAGTAAAAGATAAACTCACCATTGAATTAGGGGTGGATATAAACTGCATTATAGGTTTGGTTCAATATTGAGAGTAGAAGGAACTCACTGTATGCTGATGATCTTGATTCTCTTCTTCAGCCCCAGCAACAAATCCGACGAGCTTTTAATTTATTTATATTGTCCCTTCGCGAGATGTGCGGACAGTCTTGATTATAGGAGCAGTGAAGTTTAAACGCGTGGTGCGAAGCGTTTATATTATAACTTTTTAAAATAGTGACATCTACACTTTTGATGCGTCGAGAATAAAAACGGACAGGAAGATTAAAAGAAAGGGAAAGAAATAAAATAAAATATACGAGGATTAATTACCAATATATACCAAGTCAGTACTGACTTCAACATTCCCGAGTGAATATTTTGAAGTCAGTCCCAAGTCAGTAGCTGGGTTAATGTCAATTAACGTTAACGCTCAAGTAGACGTTTCTTCATTTCTTATCACAAGAAGAACAATACCAATAAAGAGTGATTCATATAAAATTGTATCCGTTATTTTACTTTCTCCAAGATAAATAGATAACTCTTTATTGTTTAGTATTTAGTACACTTTTACACAATACATACAAACTAGTTACATTCTATTTTGTGCAGAGTGAGCTTATGTCTAAAAAGCGATTTTATCGAAAAAAACACGTGGTAAGAATATTTATCCCTGATTCAGAGCGGCTATATATTATTAGTACTTTATTAATTTATTCAAAACATTAAGAAATATCAATATGTTTTTTATTTTCTTGTCATACAATGATGATATTGGTAGTAGGTATTGTATGGCTACAGAATAAAAGAATATTACGGTATCTTAATGTCTTGAATGAATTGACTGGGCGCCAATCACTGAGTGGGGTGCAAACAATAGCATTATTTACTCTAGTTATTGTACGATTACTTACATAAAAATAATACTTTTAAACATATATTTTGTTTTCCCTTGGATATGTAGTTGAACACTTATAAACCAATAGATGGCGCTGTGCAAGAATTGAAGCCACAAGACAATTTCGCAGATACAAAAAAAATATATGCAAAAGTTTCAACAATTATAGTTGAGTTCAGACCTGCGAGGCACAACGATAGCCTCGGCAAAAGATCTTCCTGAGACTTATGAGCATTCCAATATCCACCTCGTTCCTCCACCCAGTACACCATGAGGTCATTCCTAAATATACAATTTATTTCCTTGCCATGTTTCTTCAATAACGAACACCAATCACGCTTAAAACCGTTAAAATATAGTTTAGATTATAATATAAATCTTTGTGGTTTAAGTTCTGCAACAAAGTGGCACGTTTGGGTCGCTCTCGATGCATGCAAGCTTATCTATTATAATTTAATATAGAAATTGCACGAAACAAACCCTCGGTAGCGAACGTGAGCTTAGATAAGCTGAGTTTAAAGAGTCTTTCAATGTATACGTTGCATGAAAATCGGTATTTGATTTTACTTACAAAGACACAGTACTTTCGTCTTGGAGGTTTAAATAGATTTCTTATTATGATAAAATGTCCAGAAATGAGAAGCAGCATTAATCACTTCTTTCCATAGTACACTTGCACAGAACTGATCGTCATAACACTTGTCTGTCCTAGATTATATTTTTTATTGCAGAAGTTCAGCAGACGGCCCACTTGATGGAAAGCGATTACCATGGCCTATGGACATTTGCAACACCAAAGGCGCTACAGATGCGCTGCTGCTCTCTTAAGGGAGACTGGAACCTGGTCACTAATGCCGGAACACAACACAAGGTTGTTATGGCGGCATAATATAGACCAGGGGTGATAGCCATCTAGTCGGGCAAATGCCCTACCACCTGGCTGTGGGTTGTTTTGTCGCCTCTTACGACAGGCCACCCCAACGCAAGAAATTGTATTCTTTCTCCGTTCCTGCACGGATCCACACTGCACGTACTGACTTGTGTTTTTTTTATATTTATTGGACTTGACTTTATGTTGTTGGTCCGAAGACCTCACAACTTTACCGAGGGGGGGGGGGGGCTGACTTGTGTGCACCACTCCCGCAATATATACTTTAGGAACGTAAAAATTGTATGTGTGTGCATATCATACGCAGTAGAAGTGAAACTTCAGAAAATATATTCACAGATAATTCTTCTCTAACTTTTGATTAAATATAATTCCTTTAGCCTACATCCGTCAACATATTATAATGTATCTATACATATAATAAAATTGTAGAGGTCAAATTTCTGTACAATGAAAAAAAATGATAAAAACCAAGTCAAGGGGATGTAAGAAGTGAAATAGAACTAATTTAGGTTTTTTCAATTTTTTTGTTTCTCTGTTTTTCGGTTTGTCTGTTGGTACCGGCTAATCTCCGAAACGACTGGACCGATTTAAATGAAATTTTGTATGGTGGTAGCAGATATCCCTGGTCAACATATAGGATACTTTTGATCCCGAAAAATTAAAGAGTTCCCTTGGGATAGTAAAAAAACCGCACCACAAGGATGAAGTCGCGGGCAGAAGCTAGTTTAAAATAAACTTCTTACATTTCACTTTCAAATGTTTAATCGTCGGTCTTATTGACTCTCTAGTCTGTGCTGCAAAATGTAAAACTCGTATCTCATTCTCTCGCAGGCTTAGTCCTATAGATTTATGTGTTTATCTCTTTTTAGTGACGCTTTTTCGTTTCATCGAATTTCAAATCACGTCGATGCTAAAGAAATTTTACTTCCACACGTAATGGAAGTAGTTTCGCGGATACGTCCCTCGCATCAGTATTTTCATAAGCAGTTCTCATGTTTTTTTACAAACGAAAATGACATATCATTATTAAAATTTAACTAATTAAATTTTATACAATATTTGTAAAAATCACACCATAATTATTATCAATTAAGTTACATTTGTGATAAGAATACGGGTTGTCTGGAAGAGATCGCTTTTTAGCGATAAGACCGCCCTTTGTACACAATTAAATTATTACTAGTAGTCCGTAAGTTTTCTGTAATGGTGTACAATAAAGTGTTATCTATCTATCTATCTATCTAAGAATATAAACGAAATTATGTAAATTGTTTAGTTGACACTTATCAACATTTAGGAACTCATTTAATTAATAGTTCTTACAATAATAAGTACTATGAAATCTAGAAGGACAATTAACTTGGAAAAGCTATTAAAATCTATAATAATGTGTATTTATGTTGTTTTCTTCATTGTATTAGTTTATTTTATGATATATTATATACCTTACTTAGAGCTGATTTTTCAATCATTAGATAAAGTTTATCTATCGACTAAATTATAATCTGTCTAAATATAAAAGCACAATAATCCAAGTATTTCATGTATGTAATAAAAGTATATTTTTTTATACTTATGAGTAATTTTAACTGTTGTCATTTTGGTAGCAAGTAAACAAGTTCTGTGAAGGTGCTACTACTAGACTCGATCCTCTGCATTTTACAAGAATCAACTAGGTTTATCACCCCACTTTTAAAGGGTAATGCCAATCGCAGGCTTCATACATCCATAAAGTGTTTCCTTTGTAGCTTAACACCTTTAAACTTTCTTTCTTCAAAATAGATTATCGAGTTTATATCCCAACATTGAACTAAGTTTCTCCATCAAAGATTTGAAACAAAAAGTATATTATTATGTCGTAAATCGAGTTTATGGTAGCCGTGACCGGAAAAAGTATTTTTATTTAGTCGTCTTCGAAGGAACGTAACCAAACTTCGATTAAATTTTAACACAGCGTTAGATATTTTCGGTATAATAAATCGTAGAATTTTTCTTGTAATACTATGTAATTCACGATAAAATTATTTACATTTTATCTCTCTCTCTTTTCTCTTTTCTTTCACCATATCTCAATTACTTGGGGTCGGCAATTTTTGTATACTTATAATGTTATAAGGACGTAAAGTTTGTAGGTTTGGATGTTCGAGGTCATCTCCGGTATTAATCCGATTTTGAAAATTCTTTCACCAGTAGAAAGCTACATTTTTTTGAGAGATATACTTTATTTGACTGTATAAAGCTGAAGAGTTTGTTTGTTTGATTGAACGCGTTAATCTCAAGAACTATTGGTCTGATATAAAAACTTCTTTCAGTGTTAGATAGTCCATTTATCGAGGAACGCTATATGTTATATACTATCACGCTAAGACTGATAGAAGTGGAGCACCAATGAAAAATGTTCTAAAATCGGGGGTTTTTTTTAACTTACTTTTTTTAACTATTTCATGCAGACGAAGTTGCGGGCAGAATCTAATAGAATATATATTTGAAGATTTTACACCATTAGTCCGTTACTTCTGTTTTTGTTACTATATAGCGTGGTATGGTATAATTGGAAAGACAAGTAACAAAAAAAGAATTTTCAATAATGGGCAAGAATTTTGAAAATCGTTCTTGTATAAGAAAAAATGAAAATAATATTGATGATAGTTTAACAGCTACTGACCAGCCGAACATGACAGAATGAACAATAAATCGAATGGCGTTTATCGCGTGCTCCCATACAATGAAAATCCGAGTTATCTCCCAACACAGGGTCGAAAGACCCCCGTTGGGTCAAAAGGACCTCACACCCCTTAATATAACCTTGAGTGATGACCACCGATTTGTTAAGACCCCGTAGACCCCGCGCTACGACGTTTACGCGTTACGACCTCTTTTGAGTTTTTATTCCCTTTATGATGTTTCATTTTATGATTGTCTGTATTAGGGCGGTACGTGACATTGTGAAATGTGCTGACGGGCTTTTTCTATTTGGGGAGTCATAATGGCGTATTATACAATCCCATGGGAGATATATAGTTGCAGGAAATGAATACAGGTATTTTTCTTAGAAGTTTTTCTGTGGCTTTGTTTTGTTTATTACACCATAGTGTACCCAGCGGTTGCGCCGTGTGTCAAACTCTAGTACACTGTGTTAAATTTTTATGCTAGTGCTATTTGCCACCGGAAGATTCACTTAATTTTATATGAAGAATTATTATTATTTATGTCAATTTTCGGTATTAAAACTACATTTAAACAAAATTACAGGAAAACCGATCCAGTACTCCCAGTAGCTTTTCCTTGAAAGCTTAACAGACGGATAAATCGAGCTACTATCGCATTTTTTTATAGATGATAAATTTGTATATCTATAAACTTGAGAAATGATTGGTTTCCCATACAAACATTCATCCGCTATTTCAACCCGTTCTAGTTTTATTATCTATCCCCGTCTATCTATCTGTAAACGACATAAATGACAAAATTACTAAAATAACGAAAATGGCAAATCTCAAAACCAATCCTACTTTTTGGGATAATCTTTACATAAATCTATCCCATTATCTGGGATAAAATGTATACCTTGTCCATCCTCGGTATTAATTCGGTATTACACATATATTATTCGGTATTACACATATACCGAATTTCAACCTAGCCCAGCCGTAGTAAATAAATGAAACTATGAACATTTTTAAAGAAATGGGGCGATTTAGATTTTTTTTATTGTAGGAGTTCAGCAGACAAGCAGACGGCCCGCTTGATAGAAAGCGGTTACCATTGCCTATGGAAATTTGCAACACAAATGCGCTTTGCAATGCTGCTCTTACAATAGGCCGCCCGGAATTAGTATTCTTTTGAGAAACTTTGAGATAGTAAAAATTAAATTTTCTAACATAAACTATAAACAGGGCTTTTTTGTGGGGGCACGCGTGGGCACGCAGTACCCTTAAAGGAAATTTCGAAAAATTGCCATCAAATGAAAAAAAAATCTTTTTTTGTAACCTTTACAAAAAAAAATATTTTTTAGTAGGTTTTTTGAAGTGGAGCTACCACCAAAAATTATAAACTTACAACTTTCCAAAACTAGCGTGTCCCCAAAAAGAAGTGACAAAAAGGCCTGCCTATAAATGTATAAAAGTGTACAGATATATATGTCAACGTAACATATACCTAAAATGAATTATAAACCATATAAATTCAGTAGGTGCGTGCATTCACATGTGTTGTTGCCCTCAACCGGTACTGTATGTTGTGCCTGTAACACATTGTGCGTGTACTCAAAACGGCAGGGAGGCGTTGTTATAAATCCGTTTGGCTCGTAAAGAAAATTGTGTTATATATCAAAGTGTTAACACCACGAGTGCGGGCCCGTTTATCACCACGACTCTTCTAATAACATATCTTATTAATGCAATTTCACCTTTAAATATTTCACCTGTAAATGCCTCAGAAAAATAGAATAACAAGTTTAACAAAACGTTTTATATATAAATTTGGTATTTCAAATTTGTTCTTCGACTTTAATTTTGCACAATTTATAGATGTAGCCAGGGAGCACTTAGAATCCTAAATGTTTAATAGGCTTCAAGTAAATTGGCTGACATATACAGGTGGATCGCCGTACTGTTCTATTGTCCGAGGTAGCACCCGCCCTATGACCACCTGAAGGGTCGATGAACTGTTTTGATAAATTTAAGTAGAAGCCCAGGGCCTCAGGACCCCACAGTCCAAGCGTTTCAACAGTAAATGTAATAAACAGTAATGGTTCAGACCTAATTCTCACTGAGGTTTGCATATTCGCGCCATTTGAGTGATTCAGGTGTTTCCGTCACCGAACCGGCTGATCTAGACGTGTTTGGTAAATGGGATACGGCCAAAAGTATATTAATGTAGCAACCGAGGGTAGAACTTTCCAGCAGGGTAAAGCGCGCCTACCTAAGTTTGAGTTAAGTTCAAGATAGCAAAGCGACAAGTGTGATACGAAAAATTTGGAAGAGAAGTTAAATAGAAGACAGTGACGAGTTTAGTGGTGGATTTAGTGAAAAGTTTAGTGGACAGTTCAGTGAAGGAGGAGAGTCGCGTAGGTTGAAAGATCCAGAAGAGAGCTTTTACACTATACACAGCTTTCACACGCGGTAAATTCGGAGGTGAGCACTGCAGTAGCAGGAGGTGGTCTACGCAATATCGGTAACGGTATTGTGAGTGAGACATCTTAGCGTCGGGACAGTGCGTCGTTAGTTGTGCGTGTAGGAGCAACCCTGCGGAGAGGAATTACGCAGGGCTGTGTAAGTTAATAAAAGCCTTTAGTTTAAAATTAACGGACGTAATAATAATCTATATATAAATATCATACATACATATTATGACGGCCTACATGGTTAAGTTGGCTAAGTGTTAGCCGGCCGAACTCGCTTGAACGTAGAGGCTGCGTGTTCGATTCCTGGCGTGGTAAATTTCAGAAATAAACTTCGTGTTATGGTTTAGGTATCTGGGATCGACCTCATAGTGGTTCGTTGTATATCATATCACCCATGACACAAGCAGTAACTTGCTTCAAAAACACATTTCGCTTCATCTATTTTTATTAATTTCTTCATACATACACGTTTGTTTAAGGTGCTGCTTATTTTAATTTGTAAAAACAAATTGGATATGACAGCATTATTCTTGTCAGGGGAAGGTGGAAACTCCCCGAGATAACTTTACTAAGACATCAAAATCAAGTTAAGCAATCCGTTAGTTCACGTCAGATGCAGGGTGCACATTCAAATTTCCAATTACAATTCACGACAACCTGAAGGGGTTCTAAAAATTCAATTACCATGTTTTGCAAAACGTGCGTCTATCCCGAGATGTTTTACGATGAATTTTACAATATTGCTATATATAAAATTTGTGGGAAATGCTTGGGGGTGTTTGAATTTGTTTTGTATGTAAGTTTGCATGTTTTGTTGGACTTTACAGCCTTATTTCATAATCATGGGTTGTCTCTTGCTGGGTCTGTGCCTGCGATAATGTTAAAGTTATAATGCCTATAGCCAAATGTATCTTATTTAAAAATAACGCCAGTAACATTAGTTATCGTAAGAAAAACCAGTATTGATAAGTCTTTAAGGAATTGGCGTTACTATAAGCTTCTGTGTTTTGAGGTATAAGTTAAATGTTTGTTACATATACTCAAATATATAATATTCCATATACTCAAAAATTAATGCGCTTTTTGACTTGCTAAAAATATGTTATAGTTTGCTATGCTCGTACTAAATATATGCGGCTTTGCGTTTTGTTAGGTAATAAAAAGTATTATATCCAGTTGAATTGATTGTTAACTACTACTATTCTAAATGCTATTATTCTAAATTTATACAAATAGCGATGTGGATACCTGTTAAAGTATATTTTAACTAGGAATATACCGAAAGACTCACGAGTTAAAAGTCTTTATTCTTGTATTTTACATAAAAAGTTACATAGAGAACTATAGTTTTCTATGTAACTTTTTATGTAATTTTATAAAATAGTGATGATGTACAAAGGCCTACAAATTTTTTTATTCCAGCAATCCTTTGAGTTTAGCGAGAGGGGGAGAACCAAATGGCAGGTTTATGTACAATAAAATATTTTATGATCTATCTATGTAAATACATATACATATATATTACAAAGATACCTAATAACAGAATTAGAATATATACTAGAGAAAAACATAGATAAATATAAATACACATAAGATACATACATATATAATATAAATATAAAAGGATAATTTACGCCAGGTAGTGCTCTTTGACTTTTTTCTTAAACCTGCTCTCTGATGAACTACCTTGGATTGTATGAGGGAGGGAGTCTAACTGCGTGGATGGAGAAAGAACCACTATATCATGCCGATAGTGTAGGTGTTTTCAGAAGAAAATATTTAAAAATTCTGCAATTTTTGTCTGGAGGAAGAAAAAGTTTAAAACGTTGACGAGGATAGGGAGTAAAAAGAGGGTTATGTAAGATTTTAAACAGACATTATGGAGATCACGTCGACGAAGAATTGGTAGCCACTTAAGTTGTGATCTAAATGCAGTTATATGATGAAATTTGCTCAGACCAAAAATGAATCGAATATACAAATTCTGAAGACGTTAGAAACTCTTAAACTCCGTGTGTAACGGATATAACGTTCAGTGGTACAAAGGAGAAAATTAAACAAGGTTTTAAGGATTTGAAAAGTTAGCCGTTGATTGCTGTGAGAGTATCGAATGCAGGACACGTATAGCACGGTGCTGTAGTCATGGGCAACTAACTCGGGTCGTTCCCGAGTGAAGTTCGTGCATTCACTTACTCTCTCTAGGCAAACAATTTGCTATAATTTACTATAAAAACAGACGGGTAAATACACAAATATTTTACATTATATGTATATTTAAATTATATTTTTAATATTATTTTCTATTTAATTTTTTTTTATTTATTTCACTTTACAGGCAACACCGAGCCATTCAGACAACGGATTCTATCGTCAACGCCGTGGGTGAATTCACAAATATGTAATTATTTGTGAGGATAGCCGTGCTTGTGAATATAATTAAAAATATTGAAATCATATTTATTTATGACGTCCGTGTGTGCTCCGTGGGGCCCATCGACACTGCTCGCCTAGTTCACGGCCGGAATTGAGATAAACGACTATCCGCATAGTGTCGGGGATCAAATCCAATTTTCCACTCGCAAATTGAAGAGGGAACATAGCGAATCTACACTATGCTTTATACGCTTCCCTGGTTACATCTAGACGGGCTCAGAGAGTTGGTTTGGCTCGAACCTCGGTAAATTTATAGATAAATTTTTCATTTTTCAGTTTTCTTATTTTCTTGTAAATAGTTGTACAAATGAACGGAAAAATCAGTTTTATGTCCCTGCACCATATGGGATAATGTTAGCGTTAATGACCGTGGCCAAATGCGTCATGTTTATATGCGTTAAAAATATCGCTGTTAATGATTAGTTTCATTAATACACGCGTTACCTGTCACTGTCGCATCACATATAATAAGGCATTAAGCCCTTAGCTACATCTGCGTGACACTGTTACTAACACTTAAATTATCTCAGATAAGTATTATATATTATAATAATTAGTAACATTACAATAAATCAGTCTTCTATTTCAAAAAAAATGCCAAAATTAAAATTACTGCTTAAAAGCTAGATACAACAAATGTTGAACAAATGGCGGCCTTATCGCTTAAACCGATCTCTTCCAGGCAACCTCCTCAAATGAACCTCCTCAAATATTAAAACAAGACAGTGACGGTGAAAATCATAAATAATATGAAACGTTCAGAACATAACTAAATAAATAATAGACTTTATACGCTATACCAACATAAAATCATATTCATAATACATACAGAATAAACAGCACTAAGTCGAGAAGACCAAAAATTATAATATTTTATGTGTTAGTCTGTATGAAAGTTTCCTTCAAACAATCTCCGCAACGGCTTAACGGATTTCAATGAAACTAGTAAAGGTAAAACAGAAATTGTATATTAATAATATTAAATTGACGTGCATGTTTCGTTTGAATTAATTATCAGATGATACGAATATACAGGTACTGCGGCAACCAAATGCCGGTAATAGTAAGAATATATATATTTTTATCACCTAAAACCGGCAAACAGGCAGACGGCCTACTGATGGAAAGTGGTTACCATCGTCTATGGACGTTAGCAACTCTAGAGGCGACGCCAACGCATTGCCAGCTTTTAAGATGGTATAGAGAGGATGTAACAGGAGTTAAAGGATAGAAGGGATCGGACAAGAGGGAATGAGATAGCGGACTGGCATAGAGATGATTTGTGTGACGGCTAGTGACGGTTGCAATTCGAAA
Source organism: Dendrolimus pini (assembly GCA_949752895.1). Taxonomy (NCBI): domain Eukaryota; kingdom Metazoa; phylum Arthropoda; class Insecta; order Lepidoptera; family Lasiocampidae; genus Dendrolimus; species Dendrolimus pini. The sequence continues at coordinate 18,053,609 of OX457132.1, read as the reverse complement.
ATTTATTTCATTTTATCTCCATCTGCCCGACACGCCATAATTAGAGTCGGAAGAGGAATCACGCTATACATGGACATCATCAACCTATCACAGTTTAACCCCACAGTGCTAATTTACATAACTCGACAATGGGATAGCATTGCATATGGTGATGGGAAAGTGGGCCATCAGAACTCTGACTCCTCGACAAAGTACATTTAGCTCAATGCTTACATTTTACGACCATATTCTATGAGAACACGTTATCACTGGTCAAGCCGGTCCTAAGAGTTGTAATCAAGATAGTGATTTCAGTTCGGCTCTACCGTGTTCGAATACGTTCGATATATTTATAAAAACAAAATTTTAATTTAATTATAATTGTTTTGTCACATTGTATTTCATTCTTGTATTTATCCATTTAATGTTTTGCAACGAATTGTATTTTAATTGGATAAACGAACGCTGTGGAGTTAATTTGATTATCCATTCAATGCACATTTAATGACCCGATATTTGAATAGCTCTTGATTGATTTCATTCCACGTGTGGGATCGTTAAGTGATTTGCAATTAAATGGTTATTTGATGACTCGACCTGAAGTAGATGTTTATATAAAGAGTCCAGTTTGTCTGTCCATTGATTAAGTCTATGTATGCTTTTTTGACGTACTGGAGCTATGCTGGAATTACATGTCTTGATCGCAACTCTTTGGGCCGGCGTGACCAGTGTGATGCCATGCTCCCATAGATCGATACGATCGTATTATCGTGAAATGGCTAGCATAATCATGTATCGTGGGATTAGTAAGAGTTCCGATGGGCTATCGGAACTGTCACTTCCCTCTCCCCCTGTCCCTTCTTCCTTATCCCATCTTTCCTATCACATCTTTCCTATGCCATCTTTCCAATCCTATCTCTCCTACCTCATTTTTCTTATCCCATCTTTCCTATGGCATCTTTCCTATCCCATCTTCGCTAACCCATCTTCTCTATCCCTTGTCTCATTCCCTCTATTTCGTTCATTCTGTCCCTGAATGTTGGGCCACTAAAGTGATAGACCACAAACATCTCCACTCAGCTGAGATGAGAATGTTGAAATGTGTGATGTTACAAGAATGAATAAGGTGAGGAATGATACATAAGGAGATCTTTGAAAGTTGCACCCGTGACTGAAAAATGAAGAGAAAGAAGATTAAGCTAGTCTGGACATGTAATGAGGAGGGATGAAAGTCACGTGGTAAAAAGAATGATAAACTACAAGATTGATGGATACAAATGTAAAGGAGGAAAAAAAGAGATGGATGAATTGTGTGAAGGAAGACATGATGTTTTGGGGTGTGACTGAGGATGTGTGTCAGAATAGACGAGTTTGGAGGGAAAATACATGTTGTGCCGACCTCAAATAGTTGGGAGAACGTGAAAGAAAAAAGAGAGTCTCTATGCTATAAAATATATAACATACATCACATACTTTCGTTTGATTTAAATATTATATTATACATTATTTATGTTAATTTGTCTACAGGATATGCATCGCAAAATTGTTACAGCTTCTACAATTAACAACGTCAAGAAGTTTTCTATAGAAGTTTGCACTGGTACCGCAATGTGGAGGCGCTCACAGAATTATTGTGCAAATTTTATTATTCACACTTAGTTTAGTCGCCATTCAACTCCTCAACTAGTTTTGATAATACTAGTGAATTTCGCATGTGATTTTAATACGTGTTGTGCATAATGATTCTTGATGACGTAACATACTGAATTAAGTATACTATTTTAACTACGAATTTGGTTTAGTTTAATTTCCACAAAAAGCACATGTAGATAAAATTATTTTTCTTTCAGACCATGTAAATACAAGAACGAACATATTTGAGGTAGGTAACCAACAGAAAAAGATAATCATAAAAGCATGTAGTAAGATAAGTTTTTGCCCACATAATCCATAGATAGTGACTATTTTGGTAAGCAATAAAATTCTAATCATCAGCCTATAATGTGTTCTTTGCTTTATTTAAATTACACTCAGACTAATCTGATACTAATCGGTTTTCGAAAATTTTGAAGTAAACTCGGGAACAAGTTTTCTGACGTTTTCTGTAGTCTCGGCGTTACTGATATCGAATACAAAATAAATCGTTGCATTTGAATTTACAGAATGTGTGACTGACGATTTAAAAAATCCATCATGTTAATTTTAATACCACAGTTTTTGTCCAACAATTTCTCTGTATCGTATTTCATTCTGAACAATTAATTCGAAATAGTTAAATGAAAAAATTCTCCAGTGTGTCCGATGCGGATTTTAAACGTGTGGCCTCGCTGTCTATCAAAAAGCGCTTTTGCGGCGCACACGCCACGCGGCGCGCGGATTTACCGCCACAGGCATTTCCATGTCGACCGCATTAGGTGACGATGATATAAAGCAACTAGAAATACTTCTTGAATTGAATATCAGTCGGCAAAGAGACAAGTTTAAAAATTGATTACTCTGAACGTTTTAAATACACCTTTGTTATTATACACCAACACTTATTAACGACTACTAGTCCATTTATTAGAACTTCGTAACAACCGTTCGTTACTAGAATGTAACCTGTATAAAAATGTCCATCCATCACTGTCTTTTAATCTAAATATAACACAATTACTTTTCTCGATGACTGCTTAGTCTAATAACATACAATTTGGCAGAAATGTGTATATCTAGAATTATACTATAGCTTTCATTAGTGTGGAATTCTTAAAAAAACAATTGGAACGGTTGCCGTATAATGTTTCCAGTCTTTATTGGTTGTCTTGTCATTTTTCAATATCTTATATCAAAATATTTACGCAACTGTCTTTGTTATTGATATACAAATAAGACTTTTTTGGTGACTAAAATATATAAAAATAACCAATAACATTTTTATATATTAATTTTACTTTTTAAAATTGTATTTCATAAAATATCCAAGAATGTTTATATATTTTTTATAATAATAAATAAACCGTGTGAAATATGATGGGCGTATAACTCTCCAACAACCTTGACTTATGAAACTAATATAACGAATAACTCCAGACAAAATTGCTAATAAAAATATTCAGTGTTAATACATAACTATATTAACACATATGCGTTCAATGCAGATAAAATACAATATAAATACTATGGCAATAAAAAATGGCACATCTAGAAACAATAAATCCACGCAGTTGGCATACTATTGCCAAGCTGACAAACGGAGGTTACAATTAATTTCAGAAATACAGCCATGTTGACTCCATTCCGGTGTAGAAATTAAATATAAACACTGTATAGCTGGGGGCTTGACGTGGTCGACGGAACCCTCGGAACGGTTAATTGATATCTTGATTACTATGATATTACATTTCATTTTGATTGTAATCTATGTACTACACTTATATATAGCGCCATTTTGTCTTTAGCAACATTTGGACTTAGGTATATTTTTTGTTGCAAAAGGTTTGACCTTACTGAATTAAAAACTGAAAGTCTGAAAATAAAATAACTTTTGCAACAAAAAATATACGTAGATCCAAATGTCGCTCACGATAAAAATGAGGTAAAGGCTCGATTTGATGACTATGTTTTTCTTGTTATAGATGAATCAGGTAGATGGTCCACCTGATGGAAAGTAGATAGCGTCATATATGGATAGTTGCAAGCGTTACCAACGTGCTGGTGGCTTCGAAGAAACTTTACAACACCGTTTTGAAAAAGCTTCATATAGGAATGGTGTGAGAAGTTCTCAGCTGGGAGCTCTTTCCAAATTCACATAGTGTCCAAAAGAGGAGTTCTAATGAATTGTTGGATCCCCATAAAAGCCAGAAGCTGCACAAGAAAGTGATGATGAAGAATTATGGCATACAGAGCGGTGGTAGAAATAATAGACTACCTAGTATTCTAAACAGATTCTTGAAAAACTCCCTATTTTCGCTCTGTTTCTTGAGAAAATTTTATATTTCTCTTGTCAAATATTTTGAGCTTATCTCCATTATTTAAAGAACTATTTTTTTATCTTACAACTTTTTTATAAAATAAATTAAAACATATTAGTAAGCAAATAAATTACATACTATAAATAAAGCTATATTTACAAAATAACATAAATCTATAAATAAAAAATTGACTCTAAATCGATGTCGGCGGGAAGCGTGCCTAAAACGCTGGCCGCATTTCCGCGTTGGATGGCAACGCTGATCCGTTGCCCTAGATACAAGCCAGCCTTTTGGTCACGCGAGACCTCAATAAGACGTGTTGAGAGGTCTTGATAGAGGTGATAAGCTCCAGGCCCCCACGGCCCCAGGGTCTCGACCCCGAAAGCCACAAATACGTATCCACTACCAATGGATACATATTTGAGACATTTCAGGGCCTCCTGGTGTGCAGCAGCAGCCCCGGCTGTCACGGCTGTGTCTGGAAGATGGGACGCCGCCAAAGTATCGACACAAGTTGCGTCCCATACTAGAGGGCGTCCCATCTTCCATGGCATCAACGACATCCCGTCTGGTCTCTTTCCATCGTCGCGGCACAGCCCATTTGGTTCAAGAACAACTGGTGCCCCGGCGGTGGCAAGAGACCGACGGATAATGTCATTAAGTGTAGCATGCCGTGACATCCTGCCAGCGCTCCTTGCGCATGACAAGCCATGGTGGCCTAACTCATCAACTCTATCTCCGCACCGACATCGATGTGGCACCACAACACCTGCCCCCAGACGAATGCAGGCAGCAATCCTGAATATAGTGTCATCCAAGAGAGTGCCTAGATTCGGCGAGGGCAGAGCTTGGAGCCACAAACCTGACTCCCATTTAGAGACAGCTAGAAGACGGGCGCGGTCAGTTTCGCTAATACAAAAGGTTCTCATGTATTAGCTTGCTGAGCGGCCCGTCCCATAGCTTCTGCGACTTCGGTTCCGCGGGTAAATTTTGCGTTGGGCAAGCCAAGGACCAAGCATTTCTGGCCTCAGTCAAGTATGGGACCTCAAAGCCAATAAGTGACGGGTTTAATATTGGTCCTATGAGGGCCACAGTACTATAAACTGAGGACAGGAAGGCAGGTAGTGCTATGTCGGAAATTTTGCGTACACCCAAGCCTCCTAACCGTATTGGTAAGGATGCTTGGGTCCACGATCGATCTTCCAAAGGTATGTTTATAATGGAGGTTAAGGTTTGCCGAATAATTTTGTCTAGTTTATACAAAATATTTGGATGCCTCCAAAGTGGAGAGCACCGCAAAATGTACGTGAAATTTGGAGTAAACAGGCAATACCGAATAATAAAATAAGCACTATGTGCGCTTATTTCTTTTAAATTTTTAATTTTGGTCTGAAAATTTTGGATTTTATCGTCAACGAAATATGGAAAAGATTCATCGAAGATAGGGGACCCAAGGAGGCTTAGATTGTCTTTCTTTGCTAATCTTAAATTTGGAGCCAGAACTTGAAAATCGGAAATAGCGTTGTTGTCGTTTTCGGTAGCATTGGGTATAAAATTTCACATTTGGAATAATTCAAAGTCAGACCTATTTTACCAAACTCACTTATTAAATATATCAGGTCATTTTTTAAAGTGTCTATGTCACCTCCTAAGGTCCCATCATCAAGATACCATATGTTAAATTTTGAATTTAGCTTCTGTATGATTGGATGAATAGCAAGCGAGAAGATGGCTGGCCCAAGAGGGTCACCTTGCTGGCAACCAGTAGCCGAATGTATAAGGTTGTCTTGGTAGATCAGAAAAGAATTTTCACTATAGCATTGCCTAATGTATTTGTAAATTTTTGGAAAACGGTTTTTGATTTCGGCCAGCAAAGTGCACCTATTGACCGAATTAAATGCATTTTTGACATTTTTTTATTAAAATCTTTTCTTATAATATTAAGGGTCATTCCTTTCTATACTGTACGGTCTAACAACGGCCGTATATTGCCGTGTCAGCAGTTTACGCCGACACGTGCATTTCAGCATAGTGTTACAACTCAGGTCCCGATAAAACAAAATCCACCTACATATCTGAAACAAAGCACATTTATTATCCGTCGGAATATGAACTCATAACATTTAAAATCTTTTATGATCATCTTCTTTTATTTAATGTCGCCTGTAAGGACAGGCCGCCCCGCCGCAAAAATTGCTATTCTTTCTTTGTTCCTGCACGGATAAAGGTACTTGCTAGGTTTTGCTTATGGAGAGCTAATATGTTCCGAAGAAAAATATGTATTATGTTCAAAGAATACAGCTAACAATAGTAAAGAAAATATCTGGAATATATCAAGAAAACAATTCACAACGTAAAAAAGTCAGTTGTCGTGCTGTAATTCAAACGGAGCTCAAAGTAAGAGGCTATAAAAGTGATAAAATATCTATTTAGCTTTTTCTATGGACATTTTCCCGTTCCCGGACGACGGCGTTCGTTTCCGTCCCGGCAACGTTTGGTAACGGGTAATTGCAGTTTATGCTAAGACAGATAAACGCAATTACTTTTTTAACGATCGCCACCTCTGCTTTATTTTGTTTTGATAATATCTATTAAACAGTTAATTGAATTTTAGTCTGGATGTTTCTATTGCAAGAAAACAGCTGATAGGGTGACGGCATAGTTTAGTGAAAAATAATTTCCGTTGAGTATGGACACTTTTTTATTGCAGGAGTTCAGCAGACAGACAGATGGCCCACTTGATTGAAAGCGGTTACCATCGTCTATGGACATTTGCAACACCAAAGATGCTACAAATGCGCTGCTGCTCTCTTAAGGAAAAGTGGAACCTGGCCACTAATGCCGGAACACAACTCAAGGTTGTTATAGCGGCATACCTTAGACCAGGGGTGGCAGATATTCAGAGAAATACCCTACCACCTTAATGTGGGTTGTTTTGTCGTCTCTTACTACAGGCCGCCCGGCCGCAAGAAATTGTATTGTTTCTCCGTTCCTGCACGGATGTAATTTAACCATTTTAATTATGTTTTTCATTGTGTATAGGTAGCTAGCCATGCTCGGAATTCTGTATTGCAACTTGTTTCTTTATATAAAGAAAATGTCTATATTTATTTAAATCTCTAATAAAAAATATATAGCTAAAATAATACAATAAATTTTTGATATGACTAAAAACTAATAAAACTACGTTTTAACTGTTTTAAGCGCGGTGATTTATTTGATTTTGGTTTATCCGACGTTTCGGCCCCTTTTCAGTGGCCGTGGTCACGGACGACAAAGGTGACATTTGTCCACCGAGTATTGTTAAAGTTTTATTTAGCCTACCACCAACTTGTTTAATTTCATTATTTAGTTTTAATTTTGATTATGGTTATTATTTACTCTATGGGAGCCTAATCTAATTTACGAAACGTCGGATAGACCAAAATCAAATAAATCACCTAGCTTAAAACCGTTAAAACGTATTTTTATTATGTATACAAGTCGCGAAAACTTAAGAAAATATTATGACCAAAAACTCTTCAGAATCTTAAACGTAAATTACGCCACGCAATTCATTATTAGGAAAGACTCGGTGCGTAAAATTGCATACATTTGTGTAATAATTTCTTGGGTAGTTATGATATTGTGCCCACATTTAGCATTTAATTTGAAGTCGAGACAAGACCGCGAGTAAATCCCCTTACATTTCATTACATCAGTTTATAGATGTAAAGTAACGAAGCACGATGGTTGCATGACGACTCAACATTTGTTATGTTTGACCGAATGGCATAATTAGGTGGATTGACCCACAAGATCAATTACAAGTCAGTCACGCGTTTAATTAATTATATTATTGTTTGAAGGTGTTATTTGTTTCATTTCCAGGAACAATATTAAATACTATTTTTTTTTTTTATAATTAAGTCTCATATTTATAATATTGTTACAAGCTACACATAACTCGAATTAAAATGTCGTTGGAATTATTATAGAGTTTATTAGAACTGCACAAACACATATAAAACAGACGCAAATGTGACTGGTCACAGCCAGTACAAACTGCACGATTCAATAACACGCGCAAAGTCCGTCACTATATCGCTCTTCGAATGTACGTTTTATTCGTATCGTAGTCGTCGCTTGACTGCCGCACCCCTCCGTTCGGGCATTGTTTTAAACTAAACTGTATAATAGGACAAAGGACCGCGTTCACTGAGTTAATCCACACATCTGGCAAGCTTTGACGCAATGCAATAACAACAAGGATTAGTTCGACACTAATGACGGCCATAACACAAGCACGATAACAATAGAATGTTTTTCTTGATTGCAAATTTTAAACACGAAGTAAACAAAATAACTCCGAATGCAAGAAAGGTAATAAACTGAGTTTTAGGACCGCCATGTGTGCGCATTCCTTTGTCGGTATGTAACAATATTTTAGACTACCCTTTATTGATTATAACTTTTATTCAAATATTTAAACACAGTTTTAATCTGCACAATATTTAATTATACTTAATTATTAAATTAGTTGTGATATAAAATAGAGCCTTGGCCTTTGGCGTGTGTGTATGTTGCTTATTGAAAAAGAAACAAGGAATGATGAATGGGGTGGCGGCCGATGCCTTCCCGCTCTTCTATTGTCCTAAATTAAGGAGAAATCGGTACCGTATCGGAACCGTAACTGTAATTTTGTTGCCATTATCTGTCGTATGGTGTGAACAGAAAGAAGTACTTTTCATATACTTTCATCGCTTTTTATGCGCGTCGCAAAGATGTACAGCGCACTACATTTTGTGGGTTGTGGATTATTATCGAATCCTACCCCTATAAGTATTATTATAAATGCATAAATAACTCAATTACACTTTCACGAGTAAATAGCTGAACTACATGTAATTAATAAAATTTTAAAAGGACTTATGATTATATCTTGGGCAAGGACATAGACTAATTTATGTATCGAAAAACAATCTTAAAAGGGGATCCGTAATTTCTCAAGTAATATGGAAATGATTACTATTTAAGCTTTGAGTAAGAATTAAATAAAGACGTGATTCAACAAAAACATCCCTGAAGGAGGTAAAATAGAGAAAGGTAAAAGGTTGAATACGGAATAACCCGATTAAAATTATGAGTTTCTCTTTAGATGTTGGTACTCCTTAAGTACAGTATTTATATGAATTTAAGTTGAAAAATTGTGTATGTGTATGCAGTTTATACACAGTAGAAGTAAAACCTCAGAGAATACACTCACAGATAATTTTTCTCTAACTTTTATTAATAGAAATATAATTATTTAAGCCTAAATCCGTCATCATATTAGAATTTAAAATAAACTTCTTAAGTATCACTTTAAAATTTTCACTGTTTTAGTCTAAAAAAATATTACTATCAGTTTTGGTCCCAATTGTAACTTCGTTTAAATGATCGCTCTTATTGAATCTCTAATCTGTGCTGCACAATCTAAAACTCGTATCTCATTCTCTCGTAAGCTTAGTTTAGTATAGTATAGATCTATGTGTTTATTTCTTTTTAGTGTCGCTTTTTCGTTTCATTGAGTTTCAAATAATAATGATTCTAAAGAAGATGCACTTATTCTTTATTTCTTCACCAGTATGGTTTCATGACTTTTTTGAATGTCATCAATAGCTAGGGAAACCTGTAAAAAAATCCAGCTTTTTGAGTATTGGAACATAAGTAGGCCCCTTCACAAATGCACGAAAAATGTGAGAAACTTCAGAAAGCATCAGTGTGACACTCAGCGGCATTAAAGTGAGTAATACCCATAGTAAACCCCACGTTCTCACACGATAATTATGCGGGCACACGATTTCGTTACAACCCAACAATGTATGGTGTCAACTGCCATTATTTCATCTTTTGACGTGCGTTAATTTAACACAATCAGCTCAGCCTCCGCATCGGCTTTTAGCTTTTTAACGTTGACAATCTATGGTATAACCATCAAGATAAAATGGTTTATTTTTATATAATACTAGCATATGCCCGCGACTTCGTCAGCGCTTCACGCTTCAAGTATTAAACCATTTAAAAAAGAATGTGAGGTATCATTTTAGTAAAAACTGTATCGGAATATGCCAATTTTTATGCACCCAAACAACTTAAAATCGCTTCCGGATAAATTTTACCACTTACCGAGTGTAATTGTGCATCTAAACCATACCAGAACCCACTCAAACACTACTTTTTTCCACCTTAGGTTACATTATTGAAGTTTTAATAGGGATCTCTAAGTTTTTCTATGAATAAATATAGCCTATATTAATTTGGGATAATGTAGCATTCTAATGGTGAAATTTTTGAAATCGCTCCAGTAGTTTTTAGTTTATTCGTTACAAACATACAAATCTTTCCTCTTTATATATTATATTAGTATAGACAAACACTATGACTTTTAAAATGCGATAGATTTTATGAATCAATTTATTTTAATTTTTGGTAATCTGTTAGTATACCTCCATTCTATCTGTTTATTATGTAACATCTCTTCTATTGTTTTTTACGTTGGCTTATAGGCAAACTGGCAGACAGGTCCACTTGATGGCAAGTGGCTACCGTCGTCCATGTACATCTGCAACACTAAGGGAGCCGATGCGTTATCTACCTCGTTGAGATTTTAAATATCTGTTTACGCTTTTTTTAAAGAGCCCCATATTGTAGCGCTCTGGGAAAACCGCGGGAGGGAGCCCATTCCACAGCTTGTTCACGTATGGCATAAAGGAGAGAGCGCCACGTACAGTGGATAACTTCCAGGTGTCAAGGAAGTGTGGATGAACTCCCAGTCGCCTTCTATCATGGACACATATTACATAAAATAACTTTCGATAAATATAAGTTTATATATTCCAAAAAACAATTCATCTCTTCCTGTTTAACCGTACAAGGAAGAAGAGTTTTATTGAAGAGCGTTATAATAAGATATGCATTTCCGAAATTTCCCTACTTACACATTCCGACCATCAAAAGAGCGCAACAAAAACAATCTCATTTCCATTATAGAAGGGGAAAATATTAATATGAAAAAATGAAAACAAGGCCTAAACAAGACATTGGCTGAGCGAGCGGAACACGGTCTGAATGAGGTCAAACGCAAAACGGTATTACAGTGTAGGATCACTGGTATACAAATATAGACATAATATTTAAAAAAATCTACTTTAGAACTCGGGATCTGCTAACTTTTGGCTTAATATCCTACAGGATTATTCGTTTTAAACCGAACTTCATAAAAAAAGTCAATTGGATAACTATAACTTTTTTATTTATATTTTGACATTTACCTAAACCTGTATTATATAGGTAATGACTTTTTTTTAAATTTGTTTAACTGTTATCTTGAACTTAAACCGTTAACCGTCTTCTGTATGCTAATTTGAAATTAACCAAAATTTAAGTCATCTAAATATCTAAATCGCTAGCGTCGTAATATTCTCTCAGTTAAATTAAAGTCATGTTAACCGTGTTTTGACTATATAATATAAATATACTAAGTGGTGCGTACAAGCATTCCGGTTAGGATCGATTGATCGATTCCGCACCCTTCGAGTATGAGACGCGTGTGTCAGCTCAAGCTGACGAATAATAAAATAATAATAATCCGAAATATTATAATCAAAGTTTATTACACTAGAATTATTCTAATTATAATATTAAATATTGGACACTAATACACAGAATTATTAAGACAACTCCAAGAGTTGCCTCCACGCTTGTCAGGTGTCGAGCAGCAATTTGCCCTCCAAGAATACTGCGATTCTCAGGCAGCTATTATCGACCACAATATGCGATCCCTGTCCAAGACTGTCGGTGTAAGACTTGGTTGTAGACTAGTTCCCTCTGCCCGAACACTGAGTATTTATAAGATCCTCGTAGTGCGTCTGCAGTGACACCATCCTGTAATACTTTGACGCCACTTCATTTTCACTTCCGTCATAACACCAACTTCCGCCATCTGTATACCTTCCAACTTCCGGTCACTCTATTTTCGATATCCGTTGGCTCGATAATAAATGCTTCTTCGTTGACATCTGGTTATACGACTTCCGATTACTACATCAATGAACACTATCCGATTATGACTACTTCCGTCATATGGTTACTTTACAATAACAAATACGATTCTAAAACGTGCGCTAGCCATTACGCTACCACGACTCTTCCATTACACTACCACTTCTTCTATTTTATTTTCTTTTGACTAAAATGTTATATTATTGAAATTTATAATCAATGCATAGTGGGATTCTGAATACATTAAAATTAGTATTTTATTCTCTCGTAATAATACTGAATTAAAAGAAACCTTTTCAAGGTTGAAACTATACCACAAAGTTGTCTTACCAAGCTGATGTACCTGGACTGTAAGGCCCAACCGTAATATAAAGGGAATAATTTCGACTCCCGAACATTGTTACTTCGTCCTGTTAACGGCTACCAAAAGTTTTTATGCAACATTTTCTTCCTTTATATAATTTTGTACATTCCATACAATGCAATATGCATACATTAATAACTACACAGCAATCTCTGTTTTAAATTTGGAAACTCTCGCCAGAATTAAACGGAAAAACTAAGCTTCTTTTTGGAACAACCCTACTACTCATATATTGGAAGAAACAACTCCTTTCGGTTAAAAAGACGTCCCTTTATCAAGATAATATATCTTTATAATAGAATTAATCTACAAAAAATTTACAGATTTTATAAGCTGATTCTGTGCCGAAGCCATTGAAAAATTAAAAAACTATTACAACATTAAAACACCTCGTGAGTTGAATTTTTTTTATTTTATTTGTACGAAGGTTTTAGAACGCAGGCTTTTGTTAATATTGACATGATGATGGATTCATACAACAACACTCTGTTTACAAATGTTGACATTTTTGGATGTTCTCTTCCCAAATTTAAAAGGTCAATTTTGCTTGTATTAAATGACTTTGATAGTACACTCGAGCTGGAATAACTTCTTTATTTTGTAACTTTGTTAAAACTCATGTGATTAAAAACAGCTTTATCTTTCTTCTGTAATATGTTCGATGAATTTTTATATTCTATCTTTCTTTCTACTTATTGTTGATGTTAATATTTTTGTGCCTCTTGTTTTTTTATATATAGCTGGAGTACAGCAGATAGGCTGACGGCCCATCTGGTGGAAAGCGGTTACCGTCGCCTATGGACGTTTGCAACACCAGAGATGTTACCAACACGCTGCCGGCCTGGAAAAAAGTTATGGTGCTCTTTAGGAAGGGTGAAGGTTATAGGAGAATGGAATAAGAGGAGGAGGAAGTGGCTTATCGCATGAAACACGATTAGTTCAAGGCAAAACGTTTGAAGTTTGGAAGTCGTGGTAGCGTAATGGCTAGCGCACGCGTCCTAAACTCAAAACGCGCGGTTTCATATCCTGGATGGCACACAACACATGCACTATCTTGACAGTTTTCTAACCTAATGCGCATATTATTAGAATTGCCACGTGCTAACAACGGTGAAGGAAAACATCGTGTTGAAACGTACATGTCGAGATAATCGATCTATCAAACTTTCCCTATATAGGAAGGCCCGAGCCCAATAGTGAGACGGTTATGGGTTGTTGTTGCCGATATCATATGAGAGTGTGGTATCACACCAATTGAGCAGCTCTAGGAGCTGTAATAAGTAATGATTTCAGCATGGCTCAATCGCGCGCAAGATGCCGATGTCGGCCATATTGTCTATTACAGGATACTAGCTGCACCCCGCGGCCTCATCCGCGTGGTGATGAAAATCATTATATTTAGGATCATTCACACTATATCTTTATAAATTATAGCCTATGTGTTATTCTGATATGTAAGCTATATTTTGGTAAAGTTTCATTAAAATCCATTCAGTACTTTTTGCGTGAAAGAGTAAACATACATCGATACATGTATTTTTACAAACTTTTGCGTTTATAATATTAGTAGGATGTTTGCTTGAGACTGCAGATATCAAATTCACAAGTGTGTGGTTTGGAATATTACTTTACGTTCTCCAATGTGGCCGTTGACCAGAAAAATGTGTTGACGCCTGCTCTAATGTATACACGAAGGGCGAGTTGTTACAGCTGATATCATTTCTAATTTGCTAACTTCTATTTTTCAGAAGAAAGTCCAAAGACTGGTCTATAGTTGACTTTAGATCAAATAGACATGTTAATATTATGTTAAATTCAAAATTCTGGGGGTTTGAACGTTGACTTACCACGATTTGGGTTGGTGAGTTGGACACATCGATAAATCTTGTTTCCCTCTGTACGTGACGATTGTAATAATGTCAAAGTATTGGAAGTAGTATCAATCGAATACATCTCATTTCTATTGCAAACAAAATAAGACTTAGAAATACATAAGTATATATGTATGAAATAACTAAAACTACGATTATTCTATTTCAATTTACTTTTCTATTTATTTGGTATCGGTTCAATATGTTTTTTCTTTCATTCTCTATAATGATATGTCATAATCTACCATCTTTTTACTTGATGTATCAATTTTGGTTAAAAACCCAATACTTGTAAATTCGTCATGCTCGTCTATCCATCTATGTATCTATCACAGCCATTCTTGTTAAAAACTTATGTGTCAATATTGTTACACGCCGACAAATTGCCGCAGGTGTGCAGATTACGTTTTCTTGGAAAATTTAGTCCACTCGGTCGACTGTTGTATTGTCTAGTTTAGTATAAAACAATGCTCGAACGGAGGGGTGAGTTAGTCAAGTGACGATGACGATACGAGCATGACGAAGTCTAATAAAAATGCCGTTAGAATGACTATAGAGTTTATTAGAACTATATAAACACGTATAACACAGGTACAACTATAACTGAACACAACCAGTCCAAACGTAATGCACGATTCAATAACATGCGCAAAGTCCGTCACTAAATAGAATACCGAATGTACACAAGTCTTGCTTCGCTTGTGGTTATCGCTTGACTGCCTCGGCCATCAAATGAGGCATAACTTTTTACTGCACGGATGCAATATGTCTGCTCGGCCGCGTGGACCGAATTTACTAGAATCACACCTGGCTAATGACTGCTATAAAAGATTACAATAAACAATGGGCTGTTTTTCTAATCATAAATTTTAAAGACAAAGTAACCAAAAGAAATCCAAATGCTGAAAAGATCATTAAATGTGTTTCTACGGGGCTGCAAGTGTGAATTACTCTTTGTCGGCACCTAGGTCGTAACAATATTTATTGTTGTTGTAAATTTAGTTCGTTAAATATAATTTATTAGTAAAACCTGTTATTAGCCCTACATTATTTACTTCTTTGTTTGTTTGTATTATTGTAATACGCGCTGTGGGGTTTTTTCAATAAATAAATGAATCTTTTTTACAAAGTAATATCATGGTTTCCAATTTATCGTCTAATAAGTAACCACATAAAAAACTATTCCAACTATAAAAACATAGTCATTATAACAATACTGTTGAGTTCTCCAAATCCGCATATTCATAAAACCTTTCTTTACTATCCAAGCCATAGTCAGCGGTCTGTTTCTGTAATTGCTATTTGTGGGCGAATGAATAAAACATTTGCTTACTAAGATTCAACGTATTCGATTCTGGTTAACATATTTCTTCTTTAATGGAGATGAACTGAGAATATATTCTTCTTAAAGTCTTTGTAACAGTGTTGTGGCTTGTGGATAGAGCATTGTATGAACGTATACATGTAAAGTAGGGTTTATTTACGATTTTTGTATTCAAGTTTGGTTTTTGAATGGGTTTAAGTGAATAGCTTTGCTTTAATGACGCTCAGAATGTTCTCTGCTGAATATAATGAGGTGCAACAGTTTCTTACAAGAATATTTTGTATATAAGTTGAAAGTTAGGATACTGTGAGGCATAAAGATGAAAGATTGCATGTGCTGTTACGTAAAGATAATTTTAAATTATAATAATAAATATTAATGGCGGATTTTATTATTAGTTACATCAGCTTATAAACATCTCACTGCTGGGCCTCCCCATGAAATATAACGGTTTTACATACCGGTAACCTCGAAGTACATTTTTTTTATAATTATACTTATTATGTTAGAAGATTTGCCTAAACGTAGGATGCTTTTGTATAGACTCAAATCGACATTACTTGAAATAACTATGTATCAGTGAAGCATCGTGATTTTTTTTACTTTAGGTCGTCCGCGTGGTTTTTTTTTTCAAAACCGCTTTTGAAACATTCTTCATTGGTGCTCCGCTCCTATTAGTTTTAGCGTGATGATAGCCTATAGCCTTCCTCAATAAATGAGCTGTCTAAAACTGAACGAAATTTTCAAATCAGACCCTTAGTTCCTGAGATTAGCGCGTTCAATTAAACAAACAAACAAACTCTTTAGCTTTATAATTATATATATATATATATATATATATATATAATCGAGTTGAATACGTTGAAATAAGAAAAATAAAGTATTTCCTTCTTTCGACTATTTAATTAAGGGAACAAAAAACTTCATCCGTTCTTATAAATACGATACTACGATACGATACGATTTACTAAAGTAGAAATGAATTATTATTTATATGAAATCTAAATAAAATAAATAGATATTTAAATCTAAAAGAAGAAGTCTATTTATTTATCGAAACGGCTCATTGACTCTTCAGGTGATCAGAAGGCCTACCTCGGCCAACGGATCAGTATGGCGATCCAGCGAGGAAACGTAGCCAGCCTTCTGGGCACCTTACCCATAGAAGACGGTGATCTGGGCTCAGTATTCTACTTATAGTCTTGAGGGACTATGGGTAGAATACGACACAAATAAGTTTTCTTACATTGTATTCAATAGTATGTAATTTTAAAATTGTTTTATTAAATTTTTGTTGTTTACATTTATATATATTGTTAAAGAAGAAGTTTCAACTTCTAAACAATCAGGTTCTTTTTAGTAATAACGAACAGAAAATTCTTATGACCCTGTGGCCTTTAAATGGGGGATTCTGGGAATTCCAAAGAAAGAGCGTGTCTAGTGGAACCGAAAACGTACTAAACGATCCCTACAATGAAATTCTGAAATTATTCTATATCACTTATCATTTTGGCGAAGAAGACTGCCGATTGTAATCACAGAAAACACAGTATTATATAAATAAAATACAATCGGTATATTCAGCAAATATTTACTATTTGATATAAAATACGCGCATCGAACCATGCCGACGTTGCTAAACGACAGCTGTCCTTACATCCGAGCGAATCCAAATTACGGCACGCTCAAAATTTGTCACTTATTTCTTTGTTTTCAATTTTGACATCGTATTTGAATCGAAGTGATTTTATTCAAACTAAGTTTTTCAAATGTCTGTTCTATTAAAATAGCCGTGGAGATAACTATCACAATCCGGTTTTTTTTTAAATATAATTGCGAAGAAGGTTCTTCGCAATTATATTTTTTTAAAAACCGGAACCGGAGGACAGGTGTCCTTTGCAGGTGTTTTATTACCCCTTTTAATTTGAGTGATTTATTGTAAGCTCTAATACTTTTTTACGCTTCCCGGAAAGACGTCATAAATCCTTCTGTATATTGTTTGCATTTTATGCGAATTCTTGGAAGCCATAAAGCTTTTCAATTGAGAATTTCAAGGATTAATAGGCATGTTGCTAGGAAGCCATGGCTATTTCTACAATATTTACAATTATATAGGGTGGAAACCCACCTAAATCAGTCCCCGGACTTATGTAGTTGAGTTTCAACTGCGATCGAAATGTTACCTATTGTATTTTTGGAGCGAGTATCTTATAACAATGGACTTTGCCCTATTGATGTCATTACGATTTTCTGCTTGGTGGTTTGAACTTGTTCTGTTCGGTTGAATTTGTAAGAACTGTGCATCAGGTATGTGTACTTCTAATAAAGTTTATGATAATTCCAACGGCATGTTAAATTTACAACTCACAAATTCGTAATAATATATATTTATTTTAAAAATAATTACAGCAATCATGTAGAGATTGGATAATATATCTAATTTTAAGGATGAATATAGGTATAAAGTATTTTTAACCTCGTTATAGTTAATACTGAGTAAAAAACGAAATTATGCTGAGAATAACGCCCCTTTTAGGACAACTTTTGTTTTTAAGTTTATTTTTGTTAATACTTAGTTTTACATTAGTGTAACTGTCCTTAATAAAAAAAAAACTTTTTATTTCTTAGAATAATAAAATATCTATGCTGAGCTTTGTATCTGTATGTAATAAATATTTCCACGGAGCACTTGTTGCAACAAGCAATAAAATGCATCCAAATAAATTCAATTCTATTTCCAGCGGTGAAATAAAAACAAAACTACTGCGTTCCATATACAAAATCAAATAAGCCCACCTGTGCAATAAAAACAATGATTAAGCCCCACCATTACACACACTGTTAAAACACGGGACAATTAATCACGCCGGTTAAATCTATTAACAAAACACGGTATGTAGTGGCGTGGCCGGCGGGCAGTATACTCATTTGTCAACTGAGCCACCAGGGGACTGATATCACTGGCCACTCGGCCTGTAATGCTGTTATAGTAATTGTGTTATTGTACTTAAGTGCTAACTAATTTAACGTATTGTATCCTAAACATGTAATGTAACAAACGGCGTATAACACAGTTAAAAAAAATACTATTGAGAATTAATGAATTGAAAAATCATTCAAATGCGTGTCTATGAACACTTAGCGCAGAGTTACGAAGACCCCGGCAGTAGAAGTGGCCTCGCGAGGCCCACGCCTGCCAGGGCTGCGGAGTGGCTAGGTCATATACCCGTAGCCCTGGCATAAGGAGAAGGACGGAACACCCAGGGGTTTTAGTAGGTATCCCTTACTGGGGACAGTGGGAAACTAACAAAATATAATATAGATGATATTAACAAAAACAGAAAATTGTAGGTATGTATGAAATAATCAAATGCGCAGACACCCTTGAGTGCGTGTGGCCATAAATAATGTATGAGTTTCAAGTGACAAAGTATGAAGACAAACAGAACACGAAGTTCGTACGTTCATTTGCACGTGCCAATAGAATTGCATGCTGTTCACATGGTGAACTTGTGACAAGGGCTTATTAGGGACGAAAAGCGATTTTTACAGCAGTAATGTACGTACCTAGAACACTTCTTTAAGAACTATCAAGAAGCGTTCAAACTTACTCTAACTCTCTATGAATCAGACCGATAAAATATAAAACATATTCCTATCTCCTGTATACTATCAATATCATCAGATTGTTACAATTTTTACGTTGATCTTGATATTGGAAGAGATCGCTTTGAGCGTCAAGCAGACATTTATTTATGTCATTGAATTTGAGTGAATCAACCAAAGTAATTCATTTAACACTTTAAATTATTCAATGTCATTGAACATCGTCGTTTTGTGTTTTTTATCGATTTTTTTGTTTTGTTGAGTAATAAAGCATTATCTATGACTTTGCTAAACTATAATATCCGTAAACCATCATCTAAACGTTATCTCTTAAGTTATAAACGATTGCTTCGTTACTCATTCTTATTCAATTGGTTTAACTTTCCGCTCACTTTTCAAGACTAATTGTTGATTATTAAGATGTTCAGCCAGGTTCTCAAACCGACCTCTTTTACCAAACTTGGCACTAGTTCTCCCGCTAACGCTTCTCCACTAAATCACGCCACAAAACTTGGACGCAGCAGTCGCAACGGTACGTGTCTTGCATGTCTAATGCCGGAGAGCGGATTGAATGGAAGTATTGTTCAGGCACAGATAAAATGAAAAAACGTACATAGAAGATGTGAAGCTGAGGTATGAGGAATGCCTTTCACGACCGAAGAACAGTTGTCTTCTCGGTCAAATTGAATAAGTTTCCCCGCAGTGCATTGTTATTGGACATTCCATCGAGGATTCCGCGTCTATGTTCGAACGCGACACTAGTATACTGGAGTGTCACTTGTGGGTTCTACTATATTTATTCTACCTTTCAGACTCTTTTACAGTTTACAGTATGTTCCAATGAAAACTGAGCATTTAAAACAAAGATTTGCACGTCTTAACTCGTGTTTATTTTCATTAAGTATTCTAATATTCTTATAGTAATATCAGCCCATAAATGTCTTACTGCTGGGCTTGGGCCTTCATTATAGGGAATGAACAATATACTTGCCACGCTTGTCCAAGGCAGCTTGGCAGGTTTGACACATCCGGTATGTCAATGTGCAGGTTGCATCACGATGTTTTCTTTCACCGTTGTTAGCACGTGGTAGTTGTAACATGCACTTTAGATCAGAAAACTGACTAAGTGGTGCATGTGTTCCGGCCAAGATCGAACCTGCGCCCTCTGAGTTTGGGACGCCTGCGATAGCCATTACGCTGCCATGAGTTCTAACATTCTCACACGCTCTGAATTCCATGCCTTGATTATTTGGTGGACATTAGTTAATCATATTAAGGATCACTTTAGTATAAAGTCTAAACCGACACCGCTAGTTCATTGGAGCGCAAAAGGCCCTGATCTAGCCTCAATATTCTGCTTACATTCTTAAGGAATTATAGTTAACATGACTTATAAGCTAAATTTCCTTCATTGTATTAGTTTATTTACCGATATAGTTTGAGTGTGTTCATCTATATGGCCAGGATTCGATTCCTGGTAGAATAAATTTTCTAAACTAACTTTTCGTTATATATTTTGAGGTATCTGGATTTGGTATAAAATTAAATGTTTTAAACCTGAGGCGTCATCGCGTTATTTACTGTGATCATCATTCTACTATTTTTTCCACGATTAACACTACACATTAATGACATGTTGCAATCACCATCACACAATTCAAATAAAATTTGTTTAATAGATTATATTCTATTGACAAAATTCCTTAGAGACTAGAAGTTCTAACTACACACTTAATTAAAAACTCAATCAACAAATACACGACCCACGATACATGGTAAGTCCCACATCGACAATCTAATTTCCCAAAGCTGAATGTCGAAATACTAATGAAAACAATTTCACCTGCGACATGGAAAGTTGGGAATGTTACGCGACTAATTTCAAACACTATATTGCTTCGAGTATTGAAAATATAAGTGCATGTATCATCTCACTTGAACTAGTATAAGGATAATACTCTATATGATACTAAAGTAATTGTTATATATAGATAGATAACTCTTTATTGTACACCAATTCAAAGTACAATACACTCGCTGAAGAGCCATCTCTTCCAGACAACCCCAGGAATAAATAGATATATACTTTTATACATACCATACAAATACATACCTAAATAATGTATAAATGTTTATAGATTAATATAATATTGTACATACATTTAAATATTGTTACGAGCTACAGGACTCGAATTAAAATGCCGTTGGAATTACCATAGAATTTATTAGAACTGTACAAACACGTATAAAACAAGTACAAATATATCAAGGCACTACTAGTACACGAGTGGCTTCCGAAGGCTGGCTTCAGAAGCCAATGCCTCAAATAAAACTCCGTCAAGTGCGTGTCGGTCTACAAGCATTAAGCCCGTATATACGTGACCCTGCTACCACGCCGCTATCCTGTGTATCTAGACTAAGTGCCACCGTGCCGCCGCCGCATTTTTGCTGTAAAGCAGGCGTCAGCGGTATGGAAGCCATATGGAGGGGCGGACAATATTCACACTTCTATATAGGGTAGTAACATAGACATTTTATTACGACCCATTTCTTGTTTTAAACTTCATGACACTTTCCTATCGTGTGTAACTTTAATGTTATAAACAATTTCAATTCATGACCTCGCCGAGTGTAAACAGGAAAATAACATTAGTACAAAAAGGGTTTCGTATGGTAATGACTCCGGACGCGTTACCTCCACACGACCTCATGTAACATGGTGCGCAACCGGAACGGGACGGTACGCACCGGAACGGCGCGGTACGAGCCGGAATGGGACATAAACAAAAATGGCCTAGGTCCGGTGTCAACTTTCATGTGATTACACGATCTGTGAACATTAATGGGCAAGCGTTGTGCTTATTTTTTAGATAGTATTTTTGTGTTGCGAAGCCAGAAAACATCTAATGGAAAATAATTACTATCGCATATAGACGTTTGTAACACTAGAGGCGAAGCTAAAACGATACTAGCCTTTAAGATAGGGATTCCCAAAGTGGTCGATCTCGCCCCTTGGGATCGAAATCGGTTTCCCAGGGGTTGACATAAACGGAAACTGATTGTGGTGGTCTACGAGGTCTAAAAATCGACCTCTATCAATTAACACAAGTTTTTATTTGAAACTTTCAAGATAATGTGTAAGTTGTATTATGTGTTATTTTTTCCTTCCACCTATTTTAATATTATATAAAAAATTTTGAACTAGGCATGTTTGCTGAAGAGTTTCTTGGGCCGCTTCTTCTCTTCAAGCCAGAACATGTTGTGAAGCGGTGGTAAATTAGATTAGGTTCCCATGGAGTCAATAATAACCATAAACAAAATTAAAACTAAATAATTAAAATGAACAAATTTTCGGTAGGCTAAATAAAACTTTAACAATACTCGTAGGACAAATTTCATCTTTGTCGTCCGTGACCACGACCACTAAAAAGCTGCCGAAACTTCGGATTAACCAAAATCAAATAAATTACCGCGTTTAAAACCGTTAAAACGTAGTTTTATTAATTATTTTGTGTTATGTGTACTAACTTGTTAAAAGAATGACTAATAATTTAGTAGGAAGTATCATTGTTGTCAAACATCCTCTTGTTATGCGCGAAGTGCTAAGAGATTCAGAGCCGTGTAAAGAATCTAAAACTAGATCAATATTTAGTCACTGCTACCTATGGATAACAAACGTGTCGAACACATTACCATCAACGCTACAAACAATATGTTGATGTCAAAACATACAGATGCGCAATTTCGTTATGACTTAGAACATGGGGGCTTGCGCCAAAACTGCACGCATCGATTCAACGTAGCACTCTCGTTTCGCAAACGGATTTATGCTTGGATCTATCAGTCTGGACACACTGTGGGAACGAGCGTTGATCTTTTTGTACGTGGTATTGTTAGCCAAAGATGTATGCGCAACACAAAGTGTACTGACAGTAATTGGTATATTTTTGTTGTAAGATCAGGCAAGAGGATCTTAAATGCCGCAAACATTATGTTGGCAGTGGATACATATTTGTGGCTATTGACGCCGAAATTTTGGAGCCTTGAGATTCAGAAGCCCACCAGCGTTATAGAGTCTTATCTATACGGTTGATAGACTCACGCAATGATAAAGCTGTCTTGTATTTTGGGCAATATACATACAGCCTGTTACAGCTGTGTGTGACAACGTCTTAATCCCCCGTCCATGCCCGATCTTTAGCATCTATAATTAAATTAATATAAGATAAGAAAAACTTAACCTTTTTGTTTTACGCCTTTACAAAACACATGCCTTTACATCACATTTTTATAGTCTTATATCGTCTATTTGGAAGTCAATAGTCGAAAGAAAAAGTATACTAAAATGAGTTAATTATGCATAGCTACGCTAAAAGCTTATAAATTCCTGGAAAAATCTGTTTTAACAAAATATTTAATCTACATTTAATATAATCGATGTTTCTGTTTTAAGGTGTGGATCAAATGAGCTCCAAGGTCATCACCACCATAATAATATGTAGGTACCTTAGCTCTTTATTGAATAATAGGTAAAGGTTAAAATTCTAACATCTTTTTTCGAGTAATCTGTGATGGATACCTTGCCACTTGAGGATATCAGTACTACCTGTATTGGACTCCTGTTCACATTCCCAGAACTACCAATTAAACCAACTGGCTCAGGGTCGTCTTAACCACATTGGGCGCCAGGGGGTGAAAATCATCATGCCATCATCAGCGATTCATTATGTTTTCAGTGTCGAGTTCAGATGATGTAAGGTAATTTTTAATACTAACAATTTATATATGGTGTGTGTAGATAGAGACATACGGTGATGCGCTAGCGCCTTCTAGTTCTATGCGCCCGGGTGCCACAGTACCCCTGCTCCCTCGGTTAAAGACGGCCCTGAACTGATGTTTTAACTCGTCAGTCAAGAGATCAGGAATCAAAGACGCATCCGATGGAAAACCTCATCATCATAAGCCTAGGTATTTTTATATTTCGCACTTCGCAGCAGTATGTCAGGAGCCAGGACAACCAGGTCTGGCAGGAAGCCACGCCGCTCGTTTATATATCATCATGTTTTGACGTATCCGTACACCCTGACGACGCAGCGCGGATATTCTGTAAGAAATACCGGATTTTCATTTCCACATTGTTTTATTTCATTGTTAACTTTTATACTTTTCGCTTATTCGATTTCCGACGATATACCCCCAGAAATATAAAATGAATGGTGTATTATTTCTATATTCGGCGGTAACCCTTGTCTTATGGCCGGGTACAAAGTCGACGACTGACATGTATGAGTTTGAAAAGAAGAAAAATATTTAATTCGAACTACATACAATGTTAAAAGTATTTAATAATAAACAAAAATGGAGATGAAATTCTAAATTGGTTTCGGTGGCTTTTGTTGGTTCTCTGTAGGGAATATATTTTGCTCAACTAATGCTTTAATTTGTTGGGTCTGTGTGTATGTGGCTTCATCAATAAAAAGTAATCTAAATTTAAATTACTTTTTTTGATGAAGCACAGCAGACAGGCCAAAGGTCCAACTGTGATGGAAAGTGGTGACCGTTGCCTATGGACATTAGCAACACCAGTCGTCGTCGTAGTCAGCCAATCGCAGTCCATTGCTAGACATAGGCTTCCCCAAGTGGGTGCCACTCATCCCTGTCTTTTGACTTCCTCATTCAGCGCCTACCGGCGACCATCGTCCTCAAGGGCGTCGAGCAATAAGTTTACAGAGACGCGGTCCCCACTCCAGGATTTGTATGCTCCATCGGGCCATCGTTTCTGCGGCAGATGTGACCGGCCCACTGTCACTTGCTAAGTCGGTTACCCTGGTTCTCTTACAAATATCCTCATTTCTAATTCTATCCCTAAGAGAATCACCCACGCCAACCGCGCCAACAGAGATGCCGCCAATGTGCTGCCAGCCTCGAAGGGAAAACTGAAAACAGAAAACTGGAAACTGGCCACTGATGGCAGAACACGACTCAAAGTTTTATAGCGGTATACTCTAGTCCAGGGGTGGTAGGCATCCAGTCAGGAAAATTCCCTACCACCTGGCTGTGGGTCCTCCTGTAGCCTGTTACGACAGGTCTCCCGGCCGCAGGAAATATTATTGTACTTATTCATATACAAATGGTCAAGTTTAGGAGTCCAAATGGACTCCTAAACTTGACGTTATGGCCTTGGAAGTACAGCATCAGAAATTCCCGGATCCGTGGCAGATTTGGACCCATGACATAACAGACAAACTGCAAAAAAGTTGTATTATTTAAAATATGGTTTTTAAACAACGAAAGTCTTACTTTAATGCCTGTGTCTTATTAATTTTTAATCGATTTGATCTAAAATATGTATTATAATAACTAAAGCTTAAAAAGCAAGAGTAGAATCACCTCTAGCGTCATTTAGTTTAGATAAAGGAGCTTTTCACAATAGCGTTCTTTTTCCATTCCTAGTGGATATTCGACTTTCATGATGTTAACCACCCTAACTTAATAAATCGCGCCATCGCAGCACTAATAATTATATTCTTTGCTATCTTATTTACGCCACTCTCGGTACATAAACAACTAAAAGCATTTAAGAGTTTCAAAAGCGGCGAATAAACTGTCGTCTCCTACTGACTTCGTCAAGTCCTTCAAAGCAAAATTCCAATGTAGCAATTTAAAGTTCTACCGAGTTGCAGAGTCACCTCTGCGCGGATGGAAACTTTAATCGATTCGTTTATCGATGCTTCACGAACGATTAACCCTATATTGCTGTTTTATAAACTTATTCCAGATGTTAGGTATGTTAAAAATATATCAAGATTTCTCCACATCTTTAATCTTCGGACGATCACCGACGTCTTGCATGATCGTCTAATGTTGAAAAAAAAATGGCCAGCCGAACTCGCTCCAACGCAGAGGCTGCGGGTTCGATTCCTGGTATGGTAAATTTCGAAAACGAAACTTTCTGTCATTTAGTAACAGTGTAGAACTATTGTGAGAAGTGAGAACAAAAAGTAACCGGGCTATTGGGGGTGAACTGCTAGTGGTACTAGGGGTCTGGGAATATGGGGACTATGGCGTCTGTCCGTCGCAATGCTCAGGGTACATGGAAAAATGGGCAGACGGTGACTCGCCCCAAAAAATGCCATAGTAGACAGGGGCAAAATGGGTGTGAGTGGCTAAGGGGTGTAGAGAGATGGGTTGCAGGTTCACCGTAGCTACTTCTGACGTGATGCCATTTATCATTTCCACACCTGGAGCTTGAGTCTTAGCTCTAGCGATTTCCACTCCGTGCCAGCTGGCTAAGGCAAGCACGGAGGTGGGGGCCTTGCCTTGACCACCGGAGTCAGGTACGAGGTGTCGCTACTCACCTAAGGCTTCGTCACAAAGTTCCCCTGCGGGTTTATAGTTTATTATATATTATTATTATAACATTGGCAAATCAATTTTCGTGCCATTTGTCGTAGTTTCATAAAAAATAAAGAAAATGTATTTATTTACTTACACAACAATGTACCATTAATGTAATACTAGTTGGGTGAGGCTGGTGCCTATTGTATATCTGTGCAGATTTGTATTACAGGGCACCAGTGCTCCACTCCATGGTTAAAAACTACCTACATAAATAGTAAATTACTATACCTTGCCATACTTCATCCACATAAACAAATCAGTCTTTATGAAAATCTAGTTGACGCGACGAATTTCATACGTCTAAGAGTGAATGAATGTCGTATTAACTTTTATCTAATCTTAATTTAGGGTTTTATTAATGTCATAAAATTAATATTGAAAGTTATTAATTTCTCACGTTAATTGCGGAAGAAGGCAGGGTTAATAACAATTTTTTCTGAGAATTTGTTCGTTATATTCATAGTTATTCTGTTGTTTGGGGTGGAGACAAATCCAACAAATCAAAGATTATAAAAATTGGTCCAGCCATTCTCGAATTATAAATGGTGTAATTAAGTCGAATTTGCTTTATATAAAACATTTAAATTACTGCGATATTACAATATAGGCAGGTGGATATCAAACATAAAGGTCCTAAATCTAGTTACGGATGGCAGTTTATTTTAACCTACTTTTAACCATAAATGCTAGCTTGAATAAAAAGTTATTTTAAGTATATGTGCGAAAGTGTGCCACCACTATTGTGAGCACTTCTCCGTATTATGCTTTCCGTGAGATTGAATTTCTTCAGCACTTGCAAAATGCGGTAGCCGTTCGCAATTTAGTTTCAGATAGACTAAGGCTGTTTGTTGTGCATAGATATTTAACTGACGGTTAAAATAAAATAATCGCTAGTTAATTTAATTAGATTAATTTTAATTCATTTTCGCCATGCCCGTTTCTGCATACAATTATTAGAAAGAATACAATTTCCTCGGACCGGGAGGCCTCTCGTATGAGGCGACAAAACAGCCCACAGCCAGGTGGTAGGGCATTTGCCCGACTGGATGGCTACTAACCCTGGTCTAAAGTATGTCGCCATAACAACCTTAATTTGTGTTCCGGCATTAGTGACCAAGTTCCAGTCTCCCTTACAGCGCATTTGTAGCACCTTTGGTGTTGAAAATGTCCGGCGATGGTAACCGCTTTCCTTCAAGTGGGCCGCCTGCCTGTCTGCTGAACTCCTGGATTTAAAAAAAAATAAGCATATATTTTGACCAATCATTTTATTATAACCATCAGATAAATTTCTACGCAAACCAGCCTAACATTGCTATAGAAAATCAAAAGGCGTTGATTATTTCTCGTCTTGTTTTTTGTTATTGAGTTATAATAAATAGTTTTAGTCCTTTCTTCTTCTACATTATCTTATTTATTCTTTTAAATACTCTTTATTTTAGTAATGTTTTAGATATCATTGGTATGACTATGGACATTCGTAGCACCTTTGGTGTTATAAATGTCCATTCTGCATGTCTTCTGTATTAGTGCATTATATCAAAATGCAAATTAAGTCAGAATACTGCCTAAGTGGGGCATACTTTCCGGTCAGGATTCGAACCGGTACCCTTAGAGTTTGGAGCGCGTGCGTTAACCACTAAGCTACCACGGTCTGGCATCAAATAAATACGAACAATTAAATGAATATTGATATTTATAACCTGATATTAAACTTTCAAAAATAACAAAGAATAAATAATATATATTCAACTTGCGAGAGAACATTAAATAAATAACATTATAAAACTAAGTATTATCTGAAATATGTAAATCTTTTAATATAACCCAATGTCTTCAAACGTAGAAAACCAATTTTACTATACAATATTCCAGGTATACAATTCTAATATGTTAGAACGGGGAGCCTATCAAATATTTCATAGCAAATGTACTTCGTGCGAGTGCGCTACGAGAAGACATCTGGTGGGACAAGCGCACAAAATTCAATTATATACGCTAACATCCTTGCGTTGGAACTCGTATTAAAACAATGCAATAACCCTTAGCTTTACGTTCTTTGCATTCACTACTCAAATCGTTTAGTTCAGTAGTTAAGACCAGACAAATGTGTATATATTATAATATACGCGGTTTAAGTCTAAGCAGTTTTTGTTTTCGGCTTTATAACTTTATAACCTCAATTAATCGGTTTAAAGCAACAAAAATCCGTTACATAAGCTCGAAAGCGTCGAATAGACCGTGTTTGAATGGTTTTGGCCGCAGAACACACGCAAATATGATTTTTCTTCAATATAGGTTTTTTACGTATAAAAACAAAGTATTAAATGTAGGTATTATTTAAAATTGTTGTTATATTCAAACTTTAATAAACAAAATGGGCGTGCAAAACACAGTCTGCATTTTACGTGTATTCTGTACTACGTTCAAGCATCAAGAAGCACTTTTATTCAGATTTTATCTCTTGAGAATCACGTACATAGTATGCGCATGGAATATAATGATTTTCAATACAGAATGCCAAGAAAAACTAGTCATGCATGAGTAAAATATCCTGAGCGAGACTCGGGTCATGACCTTTGATTTTCTTGAATATTTCACTTTGACTGTGTGTAGCTTTGAGAAATGTAAATAGATAGATAATAATACTATATTGCTTACCAAAAGAATTGCAAACATTCATAAGTACAATGGTTAATTGGTTAAACAAAGGCGACCTTGTCTGTTAAATCGATCTCTTCCAGGCAACCTAATTTAAAGGAAATTCTATATTACTTCTAATTTATATTGTTACATGCGGACAAAGTGGATGGACACCTGGTTTATTACCTTTTCCGCGTTTGGACTTCTTTTGTTTACTTTATGTTTAAAATTTGTAATTAAGAAAAACATTCTATTGTACTTATTTTGTGGCCGTCATTAGGCAGGTGTATCAAACTAATTATTGTTGTTTTTGTTTTGCGTCGAGCCATATTGTATTTGTACAAAATAAAAGGAATGCCCGAAGGGAAGGGGGAGGCAGTCAAGCGAGGATTACGATACGAGCAACACGTACATTCGATGAGCGATATAGTGGCGGACTTTGCACGTTTTATTGAATCGTGCAGTTTGTACTAGTAGTGTCTAGTTATATTTGTACCTATGTTATACGTGTTTCTATAGTTCTAATAAACTGTATAGTAATTCCAACGGCATTTTGATTCGAGTCCGGTAGCTCGTAACAATATAATGACGTCAATCAGAAAAAAATAATCACATGTATAGACAGCGGATTACAATCTAAGAGAGTAAAATGACACGTACATATTGAGTAAGATTAGCATAATGTTTCCTGAGTGAATTTTTAAAAATAGAAAAAGATTTAGTTTTTCAGACGTAGGTATCTAAATATAGTATTGTGAATACAAGCAAGAACAATAGATTAGGAGCCAGTGATCGGCTACCTGTATGTATTTGACCAGACCTGAGGGTTTGTACATTGAAGCACCTATACCTACCATGCATGGTACGGAGACACACTAAGCTCTAAGTGGTGGACGCGACGAGCGCTGAGGTAAGACAGTTTCGATTTTTGACGAATTTTAAATCCATTTGACCAGGGCTGCCGTTTTGATATTTGAAAATATAGGCTAATTATTATCGGTAAATAAGAATGGTTCACATGGTATCACGCGGTTAACTTTGTGGCAGACCATTTTGAAAATGATAAAAAAAAAATTTAGTAATTGACCAGATCTGCCATTGATATATTTTGTTTATTATAGTCTTAAAAACGTATATTGATCTTGGCAGACGTCTACTTTGCGTATACACATCAATAAATAATAAAATATTAGCTACTACCCGGTCACATGTATATGTTTTCCGTTCGCTGTTTTACATCAATATAATTTACTTGCGATTTACTTTATCACTGTATTTACAGAAATTAATGTTTTTGTTTTATATTCTATATTAGAAACTTCATTAGTTAGATAATAAAGAAGTTATTTTTTTTGGTAGAATCATAAATAATATGATATAATGCTGATAAAAAAATCTTTTCATTTCGTCAAGACAAAATTTAAGTGTTAGATAAGTTAAAAAAAATATCATGCATGCATACATGATATTTTTTACAATATACATAAATAAATCTTCATTCATCTTCATCGGAGTCATGTTTATCGTTAGGTGACTCATCTTCATCATCCATTGAATGGAATTCTGCAAAAATAAAACATAAATTGTAAAGTAGTAAATTGATCTGAACATGTTCTCAAGAAAGAATTTTTATCAATTTACCAGGGACATCGGTGGTTAAGTCACTCACACAAGATGGAAGTTGGTCACCTTCGAACTATTTGAAGACACATGTGGTGTCCTACTTCTTTATTATCTAACTAATGAAGTTTAGTATATAGAATAAAAAAAAATATTAACTTCTGTATATTTACAGAAGTTAATTATTCCCAGACTAATTCAGCGGGATTCCCGGAATAAAAAGTGGCGCAGAGTTTAAGTTTAAGAATTAGCTGTTGATTAGCGAAAACTGCAACGAATCGGTCCTGTCGTTTTTACGTGAATCCCGAACAAACAGACAAAACAGATAGACTAAAACAAATGCATAGAGTTCTGCAACGTTTATATAGTGTATTCCAGTTGTATTGTTTTTTAGTAGCTTCAATATATAGACACGGCATGTTTAGAATTCTATGATAATCTTTATATGTAAAGGTCATATCTGGCAGTGGATTTACGTGTACAGCTGACTGAATCACTAGTCTTGTCCAAGTTGAATTACGCTGATACAGTTTACAGACCTCGGCTTTTAAACAAAACTGATCGATTAATCCAGCGCGTTCAAAATGCTTGTGCACGTTTTTGTTTTTCAGTACCTCCAAGGAGCCACGTATCACCGTTTCTAAATAAGCATCATGTACTGAAAATGAAACTTAGGCGCAAACTGCATTTGGCTTGCCTTCTCTTTGGTGTCCTTAAGTACAAAGAGCCTCAGTACTTGTATAATAAGCTCAGTTGGGTAGCCAGAGGAGGGGTAGTCAAAGGTAGACAATGCTCCCGTCAACTAGCGTTCCAATTACATAAATTGACATGCTTTAGAGGTAGCTTCCGTTATGCTGCATCTAAGATATGGAACAATATACCACCACCATTAAGGCAATTAAATCACTCGACTTTTACTTTTCGCAAGAATGAAGAATTACCTCTTAGATGAGCAACGGAAGCTAGAAAATGTCAATATAAATCTTTCTTATATAATATAATATTTTCTTCTGCCTCTAACAATACTATTTCTGTTTATAAATATGTAATATATATCATGTGTATCATATATAATGAATATTTATTTTATCGGTATCCCCCAAATATTTGTTTGAATTCTATGAGTTTATATTTATTTATTATTATTCGCACTATATGTATATATATACATATATAGTAGTTGAATTATATAAGGCTACTATAATTAATAATCAATGATGATAAGGATAAATTTGGATTTCTTAGATAGCTGGAAAACGTCTTACAATATCACAGACATCCGTCAAGTCTCTCTTACATGACATGACATATCACTTTGGTGGAGGTTCCTGTTAAGGTGTAAAACCTCCGTGTTACATCCTCCCCCTCTGACCTAGATCAAGCGCCCTCGCGTCTAGATCAGCTTCCTAGGTCTACCTCGCTTCCGTCGCTTATGAACAGGGGATTTAGTGCTCCCTACATATAGACTTAACCGAAGCTGTGGTCTGTATCTGTACAAAGCGCTATCCGGTATGATGAATCCTCGGTCCGACCAGCTCCTCCTCCCCTTAAACGGCACGTCGAATATAACATCACAAACCTCGGTATCCTTTTGTCGATTTTCTCGAATTTTATTTGACTTCGGGATAACTTCGTGCCGTGGTTTTGTCCTTGCTAACCAATGTGTTCTTTTGACATTAAACGCGTTCAGCTGTACAGGTTTATTTGTAGCCAATTTAGTTCCCTCATAATCTCTCAACTCTAGTTTAGATGGGTTGATCATCTGCAAACACTTTGCTTTAGGTTTTTAAAACATTCGTCGATAGTGTGTCCAAAGATTTTGCAATAAATGCATTTTGGTCGGATGCGTTTAATTATTTTTTGACCACTATTGTCAATGCTATTAGATGTTGGCGAGCGCTTGACGTTGTCAACTTTATTATTATAAGTCTGCGAAGGAGACGGACCTGCGACTGGTATTGTCGTCGTAATATAGGGAGGTTGTAGAACATTTAGCTCTATCAATGCTTCTTCGACTGACTTGAGTTTAAAAATTAACTGATCTAACCCGTTCAATGTCTCTCGAGGTATCCTGTCTCTAAATCTGAAGCTACACAATCCATAAATTATATCTAATTTGGTTTCTTCTGGAAGTTTGTAAGGCAATTTAGCTAGCAGAGATCGTAATTTACATACAAAGATGTCAGCACGTTCGTTAGTCTGTTCTTTAGAGAAGATCTCACGAAATATTCTATGTGCTGGTAGTTGTCTGCTGTACATCCCACGAAGTTGAAACAGGGCGTCGCTCCATGTGTTGACCGATGACTTGATACCCTGCCACCACACGGCGGCGTCACCGACCAGCAGCATAGGTAGTCCTCGCAAAGCGTGGTCGTCGCTGATATTGGTACATTCTTTGTAAATTTCGATTGTCTCGATAAATGCCTCGAGTTCATCCATGTTTCCGCTCGTGCCATGGAAGCGAGCTGTGCATTGCGCGAAGTTGCCGGATTGCACCGTTAGAGTCCTCGGAGTCGCAGTCTGAAGTAACTGTTCTAGTAATACGCGATTATTTTCAGACTGGTTGTGCGTAATGTTTGCAACTAAAGTTTGCAACATATCACAAGACATAGTGATGTTTTGTGTCGTCATCGTCACTTCAGGTTCATGTGTAGAGCCTGATGGTGTAGATGGGGGATCGTTGTCGTCATTCCTTGGTTCGCGTCTCTTCGGTGGCATAGTGGTGATAACGAAATAATTAAGCGTTCCAAAACTTATGCTTTACCGGTGATGCTTCTAGTTTCAAAGGGAAGTTCGATACGATTTGCTCTTGCGGTGACTGTTTTCTTCTAATTTCCAAATTTATTGATTTTATATAATTTTGATTCGAATTCCCAGTTCGGGCGCCACTATAGTAGTTGAAATATATAAGGCTACTATAATTAATAATCAATGATGATAAGGATAAATTTGGATTTCTTAGATAGCTGGAAAACGTCTTACAATATCACAGACATCCGTCAAGTCTCTCTTACATGACATGACATATCACTTTGGTGGAGGTTCCTGTTAAGGTGTAAAACCTCCGTGTTACACATATAAATAACAGTGCAACATCCGTTCGTCCTAGGGTGCAGTTGAAAACCAGCGTCAGGCATCCGCGGTTGCCTGGCACATGCTGAACTGCACCTATTTGGTACCATCGCGAGACTTTCTAATTCTTATTACCGTACCGTGTAATTCATTCCATGTCTGTCTCGTTGTGTGTTTACTAAATAAACGTCTTTCTTTTTCTTCTTCTTTCTTCTAAAAATCTTCTATGCGTGTTGTATGTATGTGACTGAGCTCCTCCAAACGGCTGGACCGATATCGATTAATTTTTTTGGTGTTCAGGTGGATTTGAGAATGCAATCGGGTTCTAAATTTTATTTCTTCAGGGAAGACAACGTCTGTCGGGACAACTAGTATTATAGATAACACTACACAGAAAAATATCACTCACCGATCGAAAATTCACGTCTTATTACTCTTTTGTTTGGTTTACGCCTAACATATCCACAAGTTGTTAAAGTCTTTGATACAAATCCAATATACTTCACTTAAGTGTCAATATATACGATGTTTGTCGACAACATCGGTGTGTTTTAACGATATTCCTTTGGGAAAATATTTTCCGAGCATTCCGAGGGTTTGCATACATATTAAAGGGAGTGTTAAAATCATTTTTGATTTAGAAGTGACAGGTGAGCCTTTCCTCCTTCCAAATTTTCACAAAACGAAGATTTATATATTTATTTATTTTAAATAACTTAACTTTTTTTAAACTTAACTATTGCGGCTCCGTGTTCCATAATGAAGCTTGGCCTCTGAAAACGAGAATACGCCACTCTTTTTTGTAACATCTTGCCGAAAACAATAACTACTAAGTTCAACATAAATTAAGTAAAGATAATATTTTCTTAAGTTTTCGCTACTTGTATACATAATAAAACTACGTTTTAACGGTTTTAAGCGCAGTAATAAGAATTAAATTAGATTAGGCTCCCATAGAGTAAATAATAACCATAAACAAAATTAAAACTAAATAATTAAAATAAACAAGTTGGCGGTAGGCTAAATGAAACTTTCACAATACAGGTTGGACAAATGGCATCTTTGTCGTCTGTGACCACGGCCACTGAAAAGCGGCCGACACGTCGGAGAAACTAAAATCAAATAAATTACCGCGCTTAAAACCGTTAAAACGTAGTTTTATTATTTATTAAGTAAAGATATTAAATATAAACGATTTCTCCATTTGCAACGTATTCCATTATCGCTTAATAAAATAACTAAACAAACATAACTTTCACAGTCCAAAACTATCACCTTTCAAATAGCGTCCATAAGCTTCGTAAGGTAATTGTTGGTAAACCAAATATGGGTCTCCCCAATTCTATACTGTAATAGGGTACAAAAATCTGTCAAACTTTACGCTGAACCATCCTCCACTAATTCACGCTTAATTCATCGACCCACGGCGTCCAGCTGTCGAAATTAGGCAATAAAAGTCCATACCGCCCCATTAGCTTCTAATATCGACACTTTGAGATTTATCGACTTTTCGACTTATTGGTCCACACTATCGTTGATAATAGATCCCAAATCTTTATACTTATTAACGTTTGAAAATACAATGCGTGTTTTGTGAGATCGTATGGGTTATAAAATCATACAAAAATGGCAATGGAAACTGTGTGTGACGAAATGGTAGACAAAATGTGCAGTTTAGTTTGTGCGTTGTGATACGGTCGGTAAATCAAGCTCGCACATCCCGCCCCTCGGCGCGGGCGCAGCGCATGTTTGACACAGATTAAATAAATAAAAAAATCCTCTCTGTAAACCGTATTTTCGAAAAATAACAGATATCATTTAAATTATTATTATTAGTATCTTTAAGGGTTATACGCTGTTTTTTTTAACTGGATTTTAATACGAACATATGGAGTAGACTAATTGTGACAATTCATATAAAGATAAAATTAAGATTTAATAGTATTTTCTTAAGTTTTCGCGACTAATACACACAATAAAATTACCTTTTAAAGGGTGATAAGCATGGTATTCATTTTAATTTTAATATTATATAAAACTATTAAACTAGACATGTTGCCATCATGTTACAAAGCGGTGGTAAATTAGATTCGGTTCCCATAGAGTAAATAATAACCATAAACAAAAATTAAAACGAAATCATTAAAATGAACAAGTTGGCGGTAGGCTAAATAAAATCTTTAGCATTACTCATAGCCTGCTAGGCATTTACAGAAAGTCAGCGCTGGTTGTTGTCAACCAACATTTGCTGAGTTAGAGCCTCTTTAGAGTTAACCTTTGCCTGCATTTTTGCTGCTCATGTAAGTAACTCTGTATAAGATTATTGTCTTTCTTTCTTACCAGTTCGCTGCCAGAGATATGCATGTCCAGACAGTAAAGTTTTACCTTGCAGATATAGAGAGCATCATCTTTATTAAATAAAAGTCGTTGGAGCTTATTTACCAAGATTTAAGCAGAGTTTTGTTCTAACAACGTGGATTGGAATCCTGGTCCAGGACATGCACCGCTCGTATATATCTGATCTAATGTAGGTAAATATTATTACAATTACCACGTGCTAACAATGGATGAAGACATTGTGGGGAAATCTGCACATCGCGATTACCGATATGTAGCCGATCGGTCTTGATTAAGCTTTGCTGATGTGCCATCTATCCCTATTAAAGTGAGAAGGTCCGTAGCCTAGGAATGGAACGTTTACGGACTGAAATTATTATTTTTAGTATTTTTTAATTCTTCTTTAAATCAAATTAAGTAGTAAACGACACATTTTTTTTAAGTTTGGCACTGTAAGCCTGCGGTCCCCGCTTACATAGTAAGGGACATTTCATTTACAAATTATTTATGAATTAATTTTGTAGGAGTTATTCATTTATATTTCTTTATATATATCTACCTTTACCTTACATTGTTGCTCTGGGAATTATAATTACATTACCTCTTTACATTATTATTATGGATGTGTATATATCTAAAAGTATTTAGTATATGTATCAATATAACATAATTATGTATCTGTTTAGAGATAATCAAATATATTTTAATAATACTGTTACGACTTAGACTTAGTTAAAGACAAATTCACACCTGCAGCCCTGTAGAAACACATTCTATTACCTTTTTGGCATTTGGACTTCTTTTTTTTCCTTTGTGTTTAAAATTTGTGATTAGTAAATCAGCCCATTGCGTAATGTAATCTTTTATGGTAGTCATTAGCCAGGTGTGATTCTAAGAAATTCGATCCACGCGGTCGGGCATGGCATCTGTGCTGTATAATATATATCTGGGCAGTCAAGCGAGAACCTCGAGCGAAGCGAGACTTGTGTACATTTGATTATTTTTATTTATTGCAGGAGGTCAGCAGACAGGCAGGTCCACTTGATGGAAAGCGGATACCATCGCCTATGGAAATTTGCAACACCAAAGGTGCTACAAATGCGCTGCTGCTCTCTTAAGGAAGACTGGAACCTGGTCACTAATGCTGGAACACAAATCAAGGTTGTTATGGCAACATACTTTAGACCAGGAGTGGTAGCCATCCAGTCGGGCAAATGCTCTACCAGCTGGCTGTGGGTTGTTTTGTCGACGATAGGCCGGCCGGCCGCGGGTAATTGTATTCTTTCTTCGTCCCTGCACGGATAGTGACGTTAGATAGTAGTGATTTAGTGACGGACTTGGCGCGTGTTATGGAATCGTGCATTACGTTTGGACTTGTTGTGTTTCAGTTATATTTGTACCCGTGTTATACGTGTTTGTATAGTTCTAATAAGCTCTATAGTAATTCTAACGGCATTTCAATTCGAGTCCCACAACTCGCAATAACACTTAATAAAAAATAAGTCAATCTCATAGTAAAAAATAATATATCCCATATCTAAGTAGGAACAAGATTACGTAATTAATTGCTCAATCAAAATATTGAATTTTAAGTTTAAATCCTCTGTATTAGTATAATAATCTATGACACCCCTGATTTATTTGATCCCATTCGGCGCTCGCACGCGCACGATTCAAATTTATCATGGTACCGGTCGTTTGATGCGCCCGAGTTGAATTATTCTGTATCATATTTGTTTATTATTTAGCAGAAAGATAATAATGTGTATTTATGTTTGTTATTAATATGGTATAGGGTAATTTATTCGTGAGCAGGTGACTATTCTGTTTATCCTGTACTGTTTATTTTTCCTATATTAAAAAAACACGTGATTTCTGTTGTATTTGTGTCGTAGATGATTTTGTTGTAGTTTATGATACTTAATTTTAATGGGAATATTTTATTTTTATTTCATTTATTCAATCTTACTATTGTGCGTTTTTTTTAATTTTTGCTAAGGTTCGTGATTTTTTTTTAAGTTTAAAATACTTTCCTTGTCTTATATTAGTATAAATTTCTTTTGATAAAGTTGATTATATAATAATTATCATTACAATGTGCCACTTTATGTAAGTTAAATTTTAACAACGATTTGTTCTATAATATAAATTAAAATTTGGCTATCGAAATGAGAACTCCCCATTATCAGGTTTATGTGAGGTCTGTCTATAAACACATTTTATTATTATTTCCCTGAAAAGGTACAAACAAAAAAAACACTTCTATTAAAATGCAACGTGATGTAAATATCTCAAGTCAATTAGAATTATTAAGGATGAATTTTTATATTGATAAAATTGGCAAGAAACGTATTAAAAATCACTTTTAAACTAATTTTGTATGAATTTTAAACTTAAATCGTTGGTTAGAGAATTTAATTATGTTTTTATATCAAATAGTCAAAGAAGAATGGTTTGTAGAGTTCTGTGGTCAATATTAGAAAAACATAGGAGATTTTTGACAGTTATTTTTTGTATTTGATGACGAACTTTCGTATTATAATACTTCAGTACGACAGTAGACTGTCGTTAGCCAAACATTAATAACATGAAAAACTATTAATACCCATATGATTCAAATGTCTATATTTGAATTATTCACAAAAAAATATGGCAGTGCTAATACAAACGTCGATAAAATTTTACCAATACGTTGTCATTACTACGGTCATTATTATTATATTATATTATTGTATTGAGGTAGATGCATTCTAGCATTTACGAGCTTTAAATCTGAAGAAAATAGTTAAAAATTCAGTGGGAATGTTACTGTCTTGCATGATGGCCAAATTCGTGGAAAGGTAACAGAAGAAATACGCCAAATTCAATGAAAACTAGACTATTTACTTTCTGTATATATAAATACTCTATGGTAATTTGGAGCTATCATACTGATAATTTTAAAATTGCCGCGGTTTTTCAGTATCTACTTTCATTGGCTAGACTTCCAAAGCGTTAGCTAAAATTAGTACATTAACAATAGAAGCTGCTTTATTTTCACCCAAATGCACCGCGTTTTAAAGGATTACTAATTTATGTATTACATACGTTATTATAGTAATAAAAATAAAACCCTTATTACCCTTTAATTATAGCTTCTAAAACGGTTACAAATACCAAATGGTTACAGTTAACGGTTACCCCGGTAATAATTTAACTGGGAGTACTATATGTCACCGCTTTCACCCGTAATCCCACTTCATCCCGGACTGTTATAATTTTAACCCTGCGTTATTTTATATCTTTACCCATTATCGAGATTAGATGTATTTTACTGTTTATTAAGTATAAAATTAAGTTATCTTACCACTTTTTAATTTTGTACATTTTATATGGGTTTATACTATACTATATTAATACGTGAAGCAAAAATTTTGTACCCCTTTTTACGGAAATTGCGCGGACGGAGGAGTATGAACTTTCGCACACTTATAGTTTATATGAGAGAAGAAGCGATGAATGCAAGCATTTTTTTTTAAATTACGCTAAAAATACATTAAATTAATAAAAAAACATTACACACACTACCATGTATTTGACACAACACGCATATATACTATTTTTTGTGTGTCTATGTTTATTGTTCAAGTCAAATTAACAGTGTAGCCTTGGCGACACCTGTGATTATAGAAGTAGTCTTTGACATTAATTATTATGGTCGAATTTCGAGCACGGGCGATCACTAGTAATAACAAAATGTTGTCGTGGTAAACCCATACTAGAATGATTACCATAATTTCAACTCTTAGGGCCGGCTAGATCGGTGTAATACTACGCTTTCACAGAATATCGTCAACAAACGGTTAGCTTTGAGCAAATTGTTTCATGCGATGAGTGGGATTTCTTCCTATTCCTCTTCCTTCTATGACGGAAATGTTCCTTCTCATTACAACACAGAGGCTCCGGCTTTGACTCCTGGTATGGTAAATTTCGGAAACAAATGTTCTCAGTTACTATAGTATGAGTGTTTGGGATCGGTCCCTGAGTAGTCCATTGTATATTACCCATAACACAAGCGTAACTTGCTTAATTTGGGAATATACAATTAGTGTGTTTGTTTGCCGATTATAATTTCTTTATTTGTTCCATCTATGTATATTCCATATAACATTCTTGCTGTCTGATCCTCCAATCCCATCGCCATATCCCCCCCCCTTACCCCTTACTTTAAAGCTGGTAACACGTTGGTTTCGCACCTAGGGTTGCAAACGTCTATAAGTGACGGTAGTTACTGTCGCATATTAAGTGGGCTTTTTATTACGCGGGCTGTCTGCCTATGTGCCAGCTTCGCAATAAAAAAATGTATGCGAACTGCACACACACTCAATCATAGTGACCTATGTTTGAGTGTGTGTGCAGTTCGCACGCAGTAGAAGTGAAACAAAGTGTGACAAGGGGTCAAAGGATTCTGAATTTCGTGACGTCACGTGTCATATATTATATCGTTATATTTTATTTAACACGAAATTTGAAGTATTCACAAAAAATCTCATAACATTTCCAACTCTATCTGTTTGAACACAGTGTTTACATTATTAAATATAATGTATTCTATCTCATTCTCTCGCAGGTTTAGTCCTATACATTCATGTGTTTATCTCTTTTTAGTATCGCGTTTTCGTTTCATGGAGTTTCAAATCACAACAATTGTAAAGAGGGTGGGGGGTCACTTCGAAAAAGTACTTGCAATAAAAATTAGTATAAAAAGTCTTTGTTAAGTAATTTTTGGGATCATGATTTTTCAATTAACTACTTTTTTGTATGTTCCCTTAACAAAATAAAAAAAAGGTAGACTTTTGAAACATCTACAGAACTCTTAATGCTTTATGGATTGTCTTTTTTATAGTAATAAATATAGCCCATGTTACTCAGGGATAAAGTAGCATTTTAATGGTGAAAAAACGGTCCAGTAATTTTTGAATTTATTCGTTACAAATTTTAATATCCTCCACACAAAAATTATTATTATTTAATACATCAATAAATAAATAAACGATGTCAATAATAAGTGGTGTATGACGACAAATAGTTTTAGATTTGCTGATCTTCTAATTATGTTTCTTGTTATATCTGATCGAGGAAAGAGATGAAAATAATAAAGCTGATACAATATTAATAAGGAACGAGGAGGAAATCTTGTCTACTCTGAGACAAATGTAGTATTAATGAGTGTGACCCCTTATTTTTATAGAGCAGTATTATAATTCAGAGAATTAAGCTTATTAAAATTTTAATAATATGAGCGGATAATCATATTATATTAAAAGATATGGTATATTAATTATATAATTGCATTTAGGTACTTAAACTAAACTTCTAGTTAAGTGTTATTATCGATTTTAACATGAAATGGGATTAATCTAAATGTAAAAATGAGCTTTAAAAATTTGATTCTTCACAAATTTCGTATTAAGCTTTGTTTTTTTTAATCGTAATCGTTTTTGTATCGTAATTTTCGTTGAAAATATTTTGAGCTCTATCACCTTGAAGGTTTTTAGAATTTTTTACCTCATAATTTTCATAACTATTAAGGCGAATATCTCGCAATCTTCTGACTCAAATAAAACAATCAGTAATGGTCCGGACGTCGATGTGACGGTTTTACAACGCTTTGATTTTTCTTAAAATCGTAACAGGATTTAATACAGAAACAACTTTCAGATAGCTGTCGCAGCTTGTTGTGTTTTATACTTGCAATATAATATACCTACTATAAACGGCTCAACGGAAAGTATCAATATCGTGACAGTTGACAGTGCCGCCACACGAATAAAATTAGACTCGACTAATTTGTTAGCGGTGAGTTTTATACTAAGATATTTGTAATCATTATATTACTAAGTCAAGCAAAAGCTTTATACCCAGTTTTACAAAAATTACGCTGACGGAGGAGTATGAAATTTCGCACACTTATAAAGAAGGCGTGCAGAATGCAATTTTAAATATGCATAAAAAATACATTAAATCAATAAAAGAAACATCACACTCACTACTATTATTTGACATACACACGCATATATACTCTTTTGTTTATTGTTAAAGTCAAATTAACAGTGCAGCCTTGGCGAAATATTTGATTATAGAATTATAGTCTTTGACAACGGAACCTTAATAATGTAACGTACGAACGTAATAATTTAAATTAATTGTGGTCAAATTTCGACCACTGGGCGACCGTTAATTATTTAT
Organism: Dendrolimus pini; assembly: GCA_949752895.1. NCBI lineage: Eukaryota > Metazoa > Arthropoda > Insecta > Lepidoptera > Lasiocampidae > Dendrolimus > Dendrolimus pini. Next base: position 18,011,192 of record OX457132.1, on the reverse strand, counting down.
TAATATAAGTACTACATCACACAAATGAAACATAGGATAACCTCTAAAATATCGCGTACAAAATAGTTTTACGAGATATCAAATAAAAATATATAAAATATTGTACAAAATAGGCCAAACAAATTACGTAGAACAAAAGGTTATCTGAACAACAACAAATCTGTACGGGTGCAAGAGTCGACCGGCGGGGCTAACACGCGTATGACGTTTAATTTTGTTCGTGTATGATTGATGGCCCAATGAGAACACCTTGTTCGCTTTAATACTTACTTCATCCATTACTAACTTGAATACCTACGGTACGAGATATTTTTTAAGGTTTCATAGCCATTTTGGCAAACACGGAATCTTTTTACAATCGTCATGTCCTTCTGTCCATCTACTCATCTATTTATGTATATCATTTTGTATGAGTTTAAAAATCAAAATCTCATAACTTAATTTAACAAAAACAGAACATCAAACTAAGAAGCAAAAGGAAATTTTGTACATGATCTTGAAGTCAGTGCATTTTTCAACTTTGTTGCTGTGTTTTGTTTTACTTGCCATCAACTTCAACTTGAGAGGTTGTAGAAAATATTTATTATGCATTTTAGTTTGAAGTCGGTTGTATTTTCATTAAAATACTAGCACTCGTATACAAGTTTTACTTGTGGAAGAGTGTAGGTGCTCGGTGCTCTTCGACAAGATATGCTCTCGACTTCCCTAAGATTCACTCATCAGATACTGATTTGATGATAATGGGACCTCCTCAGTAGTATTTTGTTTCGAAAAAAGGAAACAAATTTGAAAACCGATCCACATTGATGGAGAAATCGCATAACGAACATAGAAAAACTTTCAACGAAAATTAGATTCAGTAATATAAATACATATATATTTTTTTGATGTTTCCTAAAAACAACGGATGTTACAATTTAGAATGTCTTACCAGTATGCAAGTGTAGGTGCCTAAAAAGAAGGGTATTCCAAATTTCAGCCTTATACAATCAACTAGTTTTGTTTTATGCACAATTTTGTCCCTTGTGTAAAACTGTACCTACTTTTGTCTGTATGCCCATTTATTATAAAGCCCTAGATATATACTTATAGTTTGAGATATGAAGTATTTACGGTTAAGTACTTTTTAATGTGCTGGAGCTAAATGATAAACACAGAATGGTTGGTCTTCTCTATATAAACCTTAATTGTGCATGAACGGATATTAATTTAGCCTGTTTTTAGAAGCGATATCTATAGTTATAATATGTTAATATTGTCGACTCTGAGAATTAACCTAACAATTATCAGAATAAGACATCAGATAGACAAACCCGTATACACCCGTCATGTCTTCATTAGACAGTTCTATTGTCATTGTCGCAGTGTACTGTTTAGGTATTTATTGAGCATAGAACTATGTGAAGCTAATCCGCATTTACAATTTGATAAATATTAGTTACTCTAGCAGTTGAAATGACCAGAATAAATATACTCTTTATAACGCCAATTAGACGGTTCATTTTTGTCTTTTGACAAATCAACTACAGTAATCCTTATAAACTTGATGATTCAAGTTGAGTGCTCTCACTGCCATTGTTGTCTTTTCAGTTCAGTGTCTTTTGTAATTTTAGGAGTGTTTCTATGCCGTAGATGAATTTCTTAAAAAAAGGCGCTTGTCGTTATTATCTAAAAGCCGCTCGGCTGCAGGAAATTGTATTTTTTCTCCATTCCTGTGCTGATAGCATGCACGGATAGTACTGAATGAATGAAAACTTTATTATTCACCATAACTTAAACCTAGACTATTCAAAATGAATACATTTCCATTAGAACTTATAGCGATCTCTTCCATGAAACCCGGTGTCCAAGGAGACATTAAATAATATTTAGTGGTTAATAGATTATATTAGTATAAATTACATATATCTTCATGGGAACAATAATATATAATATATATATATACTTCAACAAATTGTATTTAATGGACAAACAATGGTCAGTCATAAAGTAATTGAATGTAGAAATTGATGTAGCTTGTCTGATTTTCAAGGGGAGAGAGTTTGACAGGCGAACAGCCGGTAGGGCAAAAGAATTTCCTAGGAAAAATGAAGTGTATTTACCTAAATACCTAAATACCTATCGTTAGCAGAAGTTTTTAATTTGAGCGCAAATTACAGGAATGAGATTGATAGAGAAAACTAAAAATTTCCTTTAAATATTATGCACATAAAGGTATAATGGTCTAAGATTATACAAGTAATGTCAGTATTCAATCGATGGGAAGGCAAATGAATGATTAATAAGATATATTAACCAGCCCAAAGTAATTTTAGCAACAGGCACATTTAGGTCTGCAAAATGCTTAAGCGAGACAGGCTTCCCGGCTAGTGTTTCAACTTCTATCACTGAAATGAGACGCAAGTGAGTAACTAGTAAAATAATTCACCATAAATAACTTCTATTACCTAAAAGGAACTTAAAATACGTCCGTACTGTCTCAATATGACTCTAGCAAACATTCCCTTTTATAGTTCCGGCCGAAATAGGATTAGTACTAATTTGTAAACAAAGTACGCCCAGAGCCATTCAAGTGGGCAGGTAGTATGGCTTCCAAGATTGAGTGTTTTTGGTTCCCATTTTGGCCAGCGAGTGTATTGTTTTGGCCCACCAACCACGCTGGTGTAAGTTAAGACAGGAAAGTTTTAATAATCATTTTAACTTACTTTAAATTTACTGCTTATTTTTAATAGACTTGTGAAGGATTATTTAGCTCAAATTCAGGATGCAGCAGCAGTTATTGTCAGCTTTTGTTAGTTTTATATTTATTTATGTAAGTGTATTTTATAATATTTTATTTACATATATCGTATTAGTATATTTTTATTAATGTACTAGCGCCCCCGGCAGACGTTGTCCTGCTTTGAAAAAATTAAATCTAGGACCCGAAGACAAAATCACCAAAATCGCTCCAGATGATTAGAAGGATTCTAGAACCCGATCTCAGCGCCACCTACTGGTTCCAACGGTATGCTGTGTCCGTTTCCTGGTTCTAAGCTATCTCCCCACCAATTTTCAGCCAAATCGGTACAGCCGTTCTAGAGTTATAAATAGTGTGACTAACACGACTTTATTTTATATATATAGATGTATATATTATATCATGTATGTATATATTTATAAGTTACTGATTTGACAGTGGTAATAATGCAACATACCTCTGTTCTTATCAAATTTTTTGTCCTTCCAAAGGTTGTCTGGAAGAAATCGATAATAGCGATAATACCACCTATTGTATTGTAAAATTTTATTTCTGTTAACTGTATCTTTTAAAGCACAATAAAGCATATTCATTCATTCATTCATTTATACGAAATATACTTAACCCGAGGTTTTAACCTAAATAGTCATAATCCTAATATAAAAATGTGAAATTCACTTTCTCGTGTTTATTTGTTCTTTACAAACGCTCTGGACTCGAAGTCTCCTATATTTTTAGGCGATTTAAAATTTCCAGTTTTCCTTTCTATTTTAATAACTAAGTACTACTCGTACTTACTTATACGTCATTTTAGCTAAATTCATTTAATGTTATATTTCACTACAACTGGGTCCAGTTGTAATATTATTTTCGTCATTACCTTTTCGTTACTCTAAATGGATAATACCGAATACCACTTCCAGTCGCCATATCCGGACTCTTTTAAGCCATTGCTTAAACGTAACACACTAGTGTAAACAAAATGCTATTGACTTTCCCACGATGGACCACGGCTATCCGAACGACGGCTTAATAGTTACGCAGTTAAATAATCAAGACAGTAATTTACTTGTTTAGTTCTGTATTATTTAATTATGACTTTGAAGCAATCTAGCGTTGTAGTATAGAAGGATGATTGAAAGGTCAAAGCCCCAGTATTGTAAATGAGAAAGATACGAAACAAAAACTAGAAAGAGTTTTTAGCTATTTAGGACTAATGAACTCTTTAGCTCTCAAAATATCTGCTAGTAACGTAACTAATGTATGTCCCTCAAGAGATTTCTAAAAGCTTCCTTCTAGTTAGAACCATTTCAAGATTTTATTTCGAGATTTAGTTAAACAGTATCAGTCGTGTTTTTAGGTTATTAGTCATTTTACGTGTGGCATGAATGAAATCTTATATCATAGCTATGTTTCTAAAAAATTGCAATTTAGTAGAAAGTATATCCTGTATGCTATTGAATATTAGTGTTGGGGATTTGAGACAGAACTTAATGTTAAGGATGGCTATTAAACATGTTAAACATGTGTAACTGAGGTTTTTTTGATGGAAGACCTGAATAGTGATAGTGAAGAAGCAGTATATGTGACGCAAACATAAGGAGGCTTACATCCAGCACTAAACAGTGGTTTTCTGACGACATTCATTTGAGAGCTTGTGGTTTCCTTTTTGTTTCCTCTATACCGTTGTTTAAGAGACAATATTTGAATCGCGAGATAATACATATATAAGCAAAATACCACTCACTCACCACGAAATCAAACCATACTTCCGATTGACTTCAAATTTTGCACAGTCACTTCTTTTGCAACATAGACGTGTACAAAGATATTTTACGAAACTCCTATCCATAATATTTATTTACCTACCATGAAAAATTATACTATTGTTGCTATGATAACCATTACCATGGTAAGCATTGCTATGTTAATCGTTGCTTTGGTAACATTTGTCATGCTAACCGTTATTATGAATTCAAAAGCCACTAGAGAACAATTTTTAAAGGTCGTCAATATAAGTCAATTTAAAACTATTTCTTATTCTATGTATACCGCTTCGCAATGTGTTATCGCTGTTACAAGGAGAAGAAGCGGCAAGAAACTCCCCAGCATCACGTTTAGATATAAAAGATTTTTCCATCATAATTATTTATATATTATCTCAGGTTCTTTTTTTAACACAACATACAGGAGTTGTATTACAATTACTTTTCAAAGAATGAATGGAGTGTAACAAATAAAAAATAGTATTACCGTCGCAATGATGACATACTAAGGGTGGTGTGCACCGAAATTTAACCGATGGTTAACTAAAAATAATCAATGTTTTTCCATACATTTTTGGCGATTATTTTATTTTGACCATTGGTTAAAAGTCGGTGTACACCAGCCTTAGAATATTGCGACAAATCTCCATAGATTCCTTACATGTTATGCAAAATATAAACGTTATACAGAAGATACTACAAAAACCTAGAGCGAGCAGGTATATAAATGCAGTTTTGTCATTTAAATATTCTACAATAGTGTAGTATCCTTTTCTAACCAAAGCAATTTTCAATTTAAGTTTAAATTTACTGAAGGGCAGATCTAACATTTTATTTGGCATATTATCGAAGAAGCCTTTAAGAAAGAAGACAGTACTTTTTGTAATCTGAAATATGGCAGTATCAGTCTATTATTAGTCCTGGTGTTGAAATTGTGAACAGCCTTATGAGTGTAGTAGTTGGTTGGTTGTTGGAAGGTAGTAATTATATGTGGGCTTATGTTGGTTTGGCGCCCAGCTAAGTGGGCACGGGACAGTTAGTAATAAATATAAACCGTGACTAACATAGCTCACGAAGTTAGTAGGCTGATGTGGCAGTGGGCCGGTCTATCTGTCGAAGGTCGATGGCACAGATGATTCCTGCAGTATAGTATATAGCAGTGGGCAACGGCTGGCTAACGAGATACTCTTACAGCATCTTGTCTATAGATATTTCAAAAATTATAGATAATTCAAAAGGACATGCTCATGCAACCATTAATACTAATGTGCAATGACTAAGCCTCAGATATACTGAAGCTACATTTGCATCGGAACCGAAAGAATATTTATTTATTAGAGTAGACATCTTATTGTATATTGAATCAATCAATGATATGTGAGACTCATCGGAGACATGCTTAAGGTGTAACCATTACACTGAGTTGCCTCTGTGGAATTTGATGAGTCACTGAAGGGTTATACAATTTTCATGATATATTTGTTATAAAATATCAATGTACGATCAAAAGAAATATTATGACATATTAGCACTAGAAGCATTATTTCCGAATATCTAAACTAATATTATAAAAGAGGAAAGATATGTATGTTTGTGACAAAAAAACTCAAAAACTACTGGACCGATTTCAAAAATTCTTTCACCATTAGAATGCTATATTATCTCTGAGTAACTTTATTCTAAATTTTTCAAGGCAGGGCGACGTCTGCTGGGACCGCTAGTGTTATCCGCTAATGAAACTATTTGGTACCATCCCGAGACTTTTAATACTAATTATCCATCACCGTACAATTCATTCCTGTCTGTCTCGTTGTGTGTACTAAATAAACGTTTTTTATTTCTTCTTTCTAAACTAATGAAATCCGCATTACTAATTTAATTGCATCAGATTACCTAAGCTTAATTAAACATCTTTCAAATATTAGAGCATTATTTGCACATAATTTCTTTTTTTTTTAACTGTTGTTGGGTTGGTTGTTGTTAAATTTGAGGTACAAACAAGTTTTATATTTATGTAATAGTATGTTGCTGCCGGTATACCCGCCACTCTTAACTAAGCCAGTCAGTCTGAGTTTCACCCACTGGTTATCTAGAAGGGTAGGTTTCACTATATTTTCCTGCTGTCAGCACGTCGTAATTTTAATATGCATATAAGATCTGCAGAATTGCCTAAGTGTTGCATGCGTTCTGCTCATAATTCAAACCTGTGGTTGGAATGAGACTTGGATGCATAAGCCACTAAACTACCTTGACTAAAATAAGGAGATTTGAGCTCAAAAGTGGAACGTTTACGTCTATATATTATTATATGTATAGTTATGCGGATCATGTTTTACGTAATATACACATCTAATCATAATTGCTTTGGTGGCGCAAGAACATAATTGCTGGGACGAATTAAGTTCTCGAGCAATATAACCAGAAGCGATCATTAACCTATTACAGTATGTACCTGCTCTACTGTCTTTATAAATTCACAACGGTGTAACAGCGGTGTGTTTTGACGTGTAATTCACGGTTTACGTTAAATGAACTGATCATTAGCGTACGGCTCGGTCAAATTGAGGCCAAACCGAGGCGTCTGTCCGTTTGACGACCAGTGTTTACGATCCTCTATTTTATTATACGAGTTTCGTATTGTGTCGGATTAAGATAATAAAACGTCAGATGTGTTAATGTTATATCTAACTGTGTGGAGTAACGATTTGTTTGGTTTAAAATTGAATTAATCCCTTACAATCAATGACCGTTCATTTGTCTTATTACCGGTTAAAATTTGACATAAACCCCATACAAGTATTGTCAAAATTTAATCAATGAATCTAGTGAATGGATAGTAAAATATAATAACCGGCCCAAAAGTGACTACAGTCACCAAAGATGTGAATATCCTCTATAGTTATGCTTACATAATGGCTTTTAAGAATATTTATTCTATGTAACAATAACAACTGGGAGAGAATTACGCGTGGATACGTTCCTTTTACTCTACGACATTGAGTCATTCAAAAAGGGCCTCTTTTGAAGTCGATAAAAATAATTTGAATATTTATTATGTTTACCAATTATAAGGACCTAGTGTCAATTCTAAATTCAAAATTACCAATTACAAAAATTTATTTACTTCAAAATATATATAAATTATAAATAATACGAAGAAAAATTTAACTAAATATTTAAAAATAAACTAAATTATAAATAAATTAATATAAACTTTGTAACAAATCGCCAGAGAGAAGCCTGCCCAGAAGGCTAGCTGCATTGCCACTGGCAATGCTGATTCGTTGCGCGAAATACGATGGTTAATAAATATGGCAAATAGTGAAATAGTGTTTATAGTTTAGTGTAGATTCTGGACAAGTGATATACTTTTAGACTCTAGAACAAAGCGAGTAAAAACATTACTAATATTATAAACGCGAAAGTAATTCACGTTTGTTGCCTTTTAATGACTAAACACGACTGAACCGATGGTAATATTTGTATATCTCCTGGAAAAAAAAGCTTTTGGTACTGTCAAAAAAAATTTTTGTGGAGGGTAAACTAAGAAATGAAAACTTCTATCCTATAAATATTTGATAAGAAATAAAATTATTTTTGTTTCAGCGTTACACTTATTTCTATTTCATTCAGAAAGTAATAAAGTAAATGCGGACGAAGTCACAGGTAACATCTAGAATAGGTCATCGAAATCATTCGAGCGTTGAATCCGGGTTGCGTTCGGAGCGTTCACTCTGACGCCCAAGGTTCGCTTTCCTACTTTTTCTATTCCACATCCCACGGTCTCTAGCAATTACCATTTTGAGACCATCAGTATGCATGTCATCCTCCATCATCCTCCTCCAACAGTAATAACGTCAAGACAACATTTCTTGGGCCTTCCCCTTCGAACGGGGTCGTCTAGTAGGCCATGTTACAAAAATCAATACTCCATTTATAGGAGTGATCTTCTTAGAATATATATACCCGTTGAAATACTAAAATATTTTTAAAATTACGAGATTTTTACTCAAGACCTCAGAGCGGCTACGTCACATCAGCCATAAATTTCCCGCAGCAGGAAGATGTCTCAAATGAATTCGCTATTCAATCTCACGCTACATTCTCCTTTAATCTCTTTCAATTACGACAAATTTACTGCTACAGATTTTAATTTAATGTGCCATGTTTCTTCGTCGTTATAATACACGCGACAGTGTTGCTAGAAATGAAAATTGTGTACTATTTATGGATGATATACACACTATGATAGCTTAGTGGTTAACGGACTCGCGCCTTAAAATCGTGTTTCAAATGACGTGGGTCGATTCTTATCCGGAAAGCACGTGACGTTTATGGAGTAATTACCAGGTGCTGATGATGGTCTGCACATCGAGATAACCGATGTGTCAAACCCGCCAATCCGTCTGGGCCAAACGTGGCACGTATGCTGTATATTTCCCTAATGGGAGACGTGAGCCCAGCAGTGGGACATTTATGGGCTGTTATTATTATACTATTTTATTTGATTTAAAATAAAATAATTCAAGTCTTCAGATGATCAGGGGCTATTTTTTACATAGAACGACATTTTTTTATATTGCAGGAGTGCATTAGAGAAGCAGACAGTCCACTTGATAGAAAACGGTTACCATCGCCTATAAACATTTACAACACTAAAAGCGCTACAAATGCGCTGCTGCTCTCTTAGTCTGGAACCTGGTCACTAATGCCGGTACACAACTCAAGGTTGCAATAGCGGCATACTCTAAATCAGGGGTGGTAGCCATCCAGTCTGGCAAATACCTTATCACCTGACTTTGTGTTGTTTCGCCGCCTCTTACGACAAGCCGCCCGGCCGCAGGAAATTGTATTCATATCAGTAAGGCTTAATAAATACTTTACCTATAAGTATAGGAAGGTGATTTAAGACTTGGTATTCTACTTACCGCTTTAAGAGCTTATAAATAGAAAGCAGATCAGCATTATTATATATTATACTAATCAGATAAAAGGTTCCAGCTAAATAAATTATAACCTGAGTAAATTCAAAAGTGAAATCATTACACTATTCGTTCAACTGACATTTTTATTTTTCATGATATGATGATGATGATGCTTTATTCTATGAATTACTTTTATCTGGTGATTACATTCTTAATTGTATTAGATTCCTTCAAAAATAAGTACAATTAGAAATTCCTTATTGTTAACAAAAAAAAAACACGCGCGTGCACGCGTTACAATAAAACTCATTCATATACTTATTGCACCAATAAATAACTGCAACAACAATGTGCAGAATAAAAGCACAAAAGCCATCTGCTCGGAGCCAAATGGACCCTAGACCATGTCAAATTTGAGGTACGACTCCGTGACGTCAACAATAGATTGTGGCATTCTCGCCCACAACCAGTAATCATTTCTAATAACTTAATGCTATGGAATACAAGTGAATCACGTTTTGCAGAGTTAAGAGGTATTTATGCGTTTGTAGTATTATTTAATGACATGCTATCTGATATTCGCGAATTTGCCTGTATTTGTTTTTTACCTACTACACAATAGAAAAGAAATGCTTCCAAACCCAATATTTAAAACACTAAGGATTTAGCATCTCTTACAGGCAATAGGTAGCTCATTCCAAAGACGCACAGCCTGGACGGTAAAAAAATGTAAAAACAATACGTATATACAGTGCGTTAATTCTATCTTTTTTATTTCTTGTTTCTTTATTTCTACTTTCTAAAAATTTACATTTTTGCTAATACCTATTTTTATTTTCTGTGAGTAAATAAGTATTACAAAGGTAGGTTAGGTGAATTGATGGATGGAATGTTGGGTGACAGTGAGATTGGATAAGTGGATGTATTGCATATTTATACGGATGGTTTGGTAAGATGTGGGAATGTATGGAATGGACGAGTGGGTAGATGGGTGGGTGAAAGGATAGTAATGATGTTTAGTTACTAGTGCCTAATAGTTTATGCATTACTCATCGTATTATGTATGCTACAGTTTATTCTTCTTCAGCCAGTCTCTGTCCATTGCTGGACGTAGGCCTCCACAAGTTTCTGTCACGTATCCCGGTCTGCCGCCGTCTGCTTTGTCCAGCCGCTGTATAGCTCGCTCCATAGCCCGTTGAGCAACTTTAAATATGTCAACCGGTCCCACCGTCAGTGTCCATGTCTCAGCACCGTATGTCACAATGGATAGGACGCATGCTACAGGTCGGTATCATCTAGATCTAAAATCTTAAAAGTCTGTTTTGCCCGGTACGTACAACTTAGGTGGCAAATCAAATGAAAGACCGAAGAAGTTTTATCCGTGCTGCAACGGAGAAATAATACAATTTCCTGCGGCCGGGCGGCCTGTCGTAAGAGACGACAAAACAACCTACACCCAAGTGGTAGGGTATTTGCCTGACTGGATGGCTACCACCCCTGGTCCAGAGTATGTTGCCATAATAACTTGGATATGTGTTCCGGTATCAGTGAGCAGGTTCCAGTCTCCCTTAAAAGAGCAGCATCGCATTTGTAGCACCTTTGGTGTTGCAATGCGATGCTGCTCTCTTAATGTTTGCCTCTCTGCTGAACTCCTGCAATAAAAAAAGAACCGTATATATAGGTATGTACATTCTAAGCATGCCTATACCATCCAAGACCATACTATCTATCGGCTCAGGTAAAATAAGCCGAGTAAAACCAAAGAACGCTATATTAGTACCTATATATTTTTTGTTATGAAAGCCCCGATTTACGGTTTTCGGTGGTACCAATGCCGAAACCGTTATAATTTTATGTCGGGATTATGCTTTGGGCCGTAAAAACGTTTTACGATTCTATAAATACTATGTTTCAAGTATCGAATGTGATTTTTCGGTAGCGAAGCGTTCCTGGCTTGATATCCGCCACAGAAATGTTCACGCAACACTAAACTTACATATACATTGAAAAGTTTAACATGAAGAAAAACATAGTTGAGACATTTTTTATTTTGTCTTGACTTAGTGTCCACTGTTTAAAGAATTGATAATATTGAAAAGTGCTACTACAAACCATTAATTAGAAAAGAAATTATCCTTAGCGAGTATTCAAAATTTACTTTTATTTACAACCACAAATTTTGTTTATAATTATAAAAAAATGAAAATAATCTTTTATCTTTTTTTAACATAACTGGTATCTTTATTTAGAATCTGTACAAGTTAAAATTATATTAAATACTATAAATAGACTATATATACAAATTAAAACACAAATAAAATTGAAACTGTATCATAGTCGCAACACTATGATATGTTTGTCTATGCCAAGCTCTCTATCTATGGACGCACCGAGAAATGGACGACTTCTAATTCTAACGGTCGATAAGAAAGTAATAAAGAATTGTGAGTAGAAGAGGATTTTAATTATAAAACCCACGTTAAGCAGAAGCATCTGTTTATCATTTAAAAATTTAAGTTAAAACTGATATTTATATGATACCTAACTATAAGTGACTTCAAGACATTTTTTTGTTAATCTGTTTGAAAATTGTTCTCGACTAGGCTTTGAATCGTTTAAAGCATGCTAATGTACACGGAGAATAAAACGGAAATTGTATATTTTATATCGTACAGGGTTCGAAAGATATGAATGTGAACTCCAAAAGCTAAAACATAGAAGATGACTTTTCTGTCTAAAGTCATAAGATATTTTTTTCTATCTGTTTAAGACTAGGAAGGAATGCTCCGGTGGTTCGGGCATGTGGAAAGAATGAATGATGGAAGAATGATGGATGCAGAAGTCGCGGAAGGCCACGACACACCTTACATGATTAAATTGATCGTGTACTAGCAGAAGGTGATGTCGGGAGCCTTAAGAACAGACGAGCGTGCATGACAAGAGCTATGAATGTCAAAGAAGCAAGTGAGGTGTGTAAGAATAAGCCTAAATGGCGCTCTGGGCTTCGTGCCTATCTCGCAAGGGACCTGGCTTGAAGTTATGTATGTATGTATGTTTAAGAATAGCTGGCGTGCATTATTTAAACATCATAGAATTTTATCGTCTTAATAAGTTTTAAGTACGATTAAACAAAACATAAATATACTTTTTAAACAGTTACAAATGTAATTCATTTGAAAACTGGAAAGTAAAGATTAGTCCCAGTAAAGCCAGTACATTATCTAACTTAGCTAAGGCATTGAACAGACAGCTTTAAAAATACTATAATATCCTCGAGATTATTAAATAACATTACGACTCTATAATCTGCAAATAAAACCCTACAAAAGAAAGCTAGTTTTTATTGTATACATATTGAACTTAAATTAAAAGAAAATTAGGTATGTCTTAGAGACAGGTGACTTTCTTTATTATACATTATTTAAAAAAGAACAATAAAGCACTAGAGAATGCTTCCTTTTGGTGTTTAGAAGCGAATTACTAATGGGGATTGTTCACAAAAAATTATCCTCTGATTTTATATTATTATTACGTTAAATAGGGTATTTTAAGATACTAATTTGAATATGTTTATATTTTAAGCGTTAGTTTTTTTATAATTCGATTTTAAAGTTATTTCTCCGATGACGTCATAAGGCACAAGTTTAAATTGATTTCTTTGCCTAGATAACAAAAATAATCAAAGCAAGTTTTATCTATATCTAATCATAGTAATCTGTGCTACTTATTTAACTATCACTGTCATTACTCATTACGTATCGTGATCATTTTAGTGTATTTTGTCGCTAGGCTTATAAATTTTCGTGTTCAACCATTATTATTTTCTATAGTTATCGTTAAATTTTTTAAAGTGGTCTTTAGGGAAAATCCATGTTACATAACTTAAATCAAATAATGTACAGCTAGATTTTTTTTTACACCTGAAGCAGGCAAACAGGCAGGCGGCCCACCTGATTGGATTTAGTAAGGTCAAATAAAGGTCAAACGCATTTCTTACAAAATACAAGAAGATCGTACGTTTTTTGGAATTTTAACTAGACAGAAATGATTAGGGACACTATTCCTCGAAATGGTTTTTCAAATAGCCAGATTGAAAAAAAGTGAACAATCCCCATTGCACGTATATTTGAGTTCACTTGTCATTTTTTAAATAATTCGTTATTTAAAAAGTAAGTCACATATTGAATTTTGTAAAATATTTATTTAAAAAAAATGTTCATTACCTTCTACATCAAAATTAAATACATTTTCAATAACTTAGTTACATTTATGAACCTGAACTTCTTATTTAATTTTTTGTATATTCTCCCTCTTCTGACATAATTTTTAGTCAAGGCGTATTTTGATTAGGGTATTTTTTGCCTTTTTATTTTATTTCCTTTTTATCTACTACATTGTCTTTACTACATACGATTAATATACTATTTAGTTCTAATACATTTTTTATTATTTAGTGGATTTATATCTGAGTAAAGAGACACACGAGATAAGACCATAGGAGGCTACAGATCGACGAAGCTTGTCATAGCCGTTGAGCGCAGGTGGCTAGCGAATCCAAATTTGATTTTAAAAGTACCTCTTCAAGGAGCGCAGTACAGATACCTCGAGTCTTTCCAAATCAAGTTTTTTAGATCAACCCTTCATGTGACGTGGCAACAGATAGTAAGACAAGTGAAGGTCGGTAAGATATAAGAACCTGTTCAGAACTAAGCCCCGTATCAGCCCGCGGTCTACACACAGCCGTACCTTTGCTCCGATCGTCGAAAAGTTTACAACTTGGCTTTCACGATTTATTGTAATGAAATCGTACTGATAACGCTTCCCTTCGCGTGAGTTACACAACGTATTGTCTCTATATACGACTTACGATTGCTAATAATGATCGTAAATAGTTCGGTTTGATAATAAATGTTTGTTGATCGTAAATGATGGAGTTTAATTATGTTGAATGATGTTATTGCTACAATATAAATGACAATCTGGGTTAGTTGGACTATAAAAGATATGAGGAATTTTGATTAACCTTTATTTTTAAATGAGTGTTATTAATTTTGAGTTTGTAAATGTGGAGAGAATAATCAGATATGTTATTAAGTGTAAAGATTTGGACATGTTTGTAATAATATTTTATCAGAATTTAACATCAGTACGTACGTCGCTTATCAAGCTCACCGGTGCATATCAAGGCATCTCCATCCATATCAAGGGATGAAATAAATCAAGTATATAATGTGTGTTGTTTCAATTAAGGATCCTACAATGTATGCTAATTTTATTGTATATATAATAATATTTTATTTATACTTTTTACATCGCACAATAAATTATAAGTTGTTTCAGTCAGTAGATTTCGCAAAATTTTTAGGCGTCACTATAGACAAACAGTTAAATTGGAAATCACATATATCAAACTTAAATAAAAAATTAGGCAGTGCGTCATATGCTCTTTACAAAATATCCCCAACTTTAAATATAGATGGTGTTCTAACAGCTTACTACGGACTAACAGAATCCATTTTGAGATATGGCATCATATTTTGGGGGAATTCTACGGACACAGAAGTTGCATTTAAAGGGCAAAAACGCTGTATACGATCTATATTTAGACTCCAAAATACGGAAAGCTGCAGGCAATATTTCATAGATTACAAGATTTTAACACTTCCTTGCATATATATATATTTATGAAGTTTGTTTATTTGTTAGAAGTAATCCTCATTTTTTCCCAATCATAGGTCAAACTATAATACGCAATCGACGGGATAATGACAGGCTTTGCATACATAGTAGTAAAACTACACTGATGCAGAAAAGTGTATTATGTATGGCACCAGTAATATACAATAAATTACCTGACAGTATAAAGAAACAAATATCCGTATTATTATTTAGGAGACATTTAAAGATTTTTTAAATAATGAAATGCTATTATAAAATCGAGGATTATTTAAGTGATAAATTCTGATGATTAAGTTTTAATTATTGTTTTGCTTCTTGACATTTAATATTTATTTTATTTTATTTGATAATTATTGTAAATTAGTTTTAATGTAGATATAGTTATAAGATCTGGAAGTTGCACGCCTATAAAGGCAAAATGTATTGATACTATTACCACAAAAAAACAACTATGTACACATACATTTCTTGCAATAAATTATTATTCTATTCTATTCTATTCAGCACATTACTTTATCGATATTACATAAATCACATAAAATATGTTTATCGGCAGACAGTGATAATGAAAATTAAAAAAAAAAATTGAGTTGTTTTTCAAATTTCGTATAACATTGTGTTCAGGCATATAGAATAGATCTATCTACCAAATTTCCTTCATTTAGAAAGAGCTTCTTAAACGTCAGATAAAAGTTATCCATCAAATAAATTATAACCTGAGTTAAAACATTCAAGTGTTTTATTCACGCAACATTCATTTTTATTTTTCCCACGTTGTACTTTATTCTACGAGTAAGTTTTATCTAGTGAAAATCGGCACTTAGACCAATTTAAATCCAATAGGCGGCCTTTGTGGCCTCACTGCAACGCCCTCTGCGTTGCAGTGAGGCCACAAAGGCCTCCGGGTTCGATTCCTGGAATAGTACATTTCGAAAACGAATTTTCTCCGTTATTTACTATGGTCGGGGTGTCTCGGATCGATCCCAGACTATCCGTTATATATACAAATAACACAAGCGTAACTTGCTTAATTTGGGGACATACAATATGTGTGTTTGTCTGCCTAGTTTTTGAAAACAATGACCATAAAATAAACAAACGCGCAGACAGAAGATTTTTATTATCAAATTATAACAAATTAACTATATTGAAAGAGAACAAAACTATTGAACAACAGCTATAGGTCATTTTCTCTATAATCAAACGTCACATAACGTTCTCATCCAAACATTAAATCTCGGTTAAATTCTAATCCGTTTCAATGCTCGGAGTCCACTTGAATACAAAACTGAGTACTTAAGTGGTAAAGATAGTAACAAAACCTTGGTCAAAACTAAAAAGAACCAAGTTGGTAAGTCTATAACTGACAAGTAAACAACGGCTAGTGTCCTTACTGAAGTGGACTCGTGAAATAACACCGACGAGATCGCAAACTGTCCTCAATTTACTTTCAATACGATAAAGTTTCAATAACGCCCCTTGAAATCTAGTACCACAGATTAAGTAAATAGATAACTTACTAGACATACCCAAGAGTTAGGGCTTGTGGATACGTGACTCAAATATACAAGACAGTTCGTGGTTTTAAATATATTTCCGGTTTTGAAAAGTTTACACCTGTATACATACACCATTACTGTACATTGTATTACATAACATTTAACAAAAAATTTTTTAGTTAAACAACTTTTTTGTTATTACCATCGTCTCTAAAATGAGATTAAATAAGACCTCAAAAGATAAAGGTTGTTTAAAAGTAGATTTTTTTCTTCTACATTAATTATTGTATATATATATATATATATATATACAATATACATACATATATCTATCTATATATCTATAATAATAATCCTTAACTGGCCGAGCCTTGTCTTTGGGTGCATTATTATGCGGTGTAAACAGAGGTAATGTCTAGTCAGTGTCACGCCACATTTACATTAAATTTGTCAAGAGGTCTCTACGTGTTGGCCTTTGCATGGCCCCACGCATGCTCTCCAAAAGTCAGGGGTATATTTATGGTCCGTGGTCTTTAGAGACGTACAATATAACAATAATAATCGGTAGACAAACATACACATTGTACATCCTAATCTAAGTAAGTTACGCTTGTGTTATGGGTAATATACGACGGATCATTCTGGGGCCAATCCAGACACCCAAACCATAGTAAATAACAGAAAGATTAATTCCGGATTTTACCATGCCAGGACTCGAACCCGGAGCCTCTGAGTTCCAACAAGTTCGGCCGGTTAAGGCTTAGCCCGCTCGTTTATTATAATACACCTTTACAGAAAAGGCTACTACACAGTACAATGTATTATCTATATCTAAATATCTATAATATTATAAAATTCTTAACATGCCTGTACATTGATCCTATTAAAAAACCAAATGGAATAGACTATATAAAGAACTAGTATAGAGAACACAATACATTTTTTATATCTTGTTTGTCGGTTTCTTTGTTTGTTGGTTTGTCCGTATGTCGGTCTGTTTGATTGTCGGTTTGTGTGTTTTTTCGGGATTCGCTTAAAAACTACTGGGCCAATTTCGATGTGGTTTTCGCTGCTCGACAGAAAATTCTTAGACTTAATATCTGCGCTACTTTTTACTGAATCGGCCGAATTTCAATGCGATTGCTTGAGAGATTGATAGCAAATTTTATTAAAATTTGTGATATTTTTATCTCGGCGGTTTGTAGTTGTTCGGGTGCACAAAAATTAGCTTATTCCTAAAATGCACTTTGAATTTACATACTGGTAAAATAAACGTAATATACGCTACCTGTCAAGCATGGATGAAGTTGCAGGCATATAATTATATCCTAGTTGTTAATATAATCTTAAACCATTAAATGGTATAAGAATATATTTTAGAATTTCTTAGATTAAATACATTATTTAATACAACCTTTATATTCCTTGAAGATTGAGAAGATATTCAATGAACTTTAGATTAGGTCTATTCCCAAACTGTTTTCTAAATAGATAAACGTCTCAGAGATACTCCCTAGAGATGCATTTACCGATACCCTTCTCAAATTCAATAGCTACTTTTTAAAGGTGTAAATTTAAAATTGTTGCGGCAACACACAAATCACTGTTTTATTAGTCTTGAGAATTTATTGTTTTGTTGAAAACTAAAGAGACATCTTGTTTCTTAATTGATACGAGTGAATTATTGTTTGCTTATTTTAAAATTTCTGTAGCCAATTGTGGTATCGGTTTATCTGTCTACGTACATATATACCAGACCTTTTTTTGTTAAAACAATAGACTTATATAAGCTAGCTAATAAAAGGCCCAATATTGGACTCTCATCTCCCTATTTTAGGATAATGGACGATATACGCCACATATTACTAAGGTGGATTAATTCAGTACAGAGATGTGGCAGATTTCATACATCGATTTCTCGCTGGGTCTCGTCTCGATGTTTTTTTAACATCAGTTTATTAATGATTTTAACTAAATGCACTTAATTAGATCAGTTTTTATCAGCAGGCAATCACACACGTTGTATACTACAAGCTAAGCAAGTAACGCTTTTGTAATGGGAAATATTCAATGGGCCAGTCTAAGGCCGATAGTTAAGTAACGAAAAGAGGGTTTATCTAATTTATCAATCCAGGAATCCAACCCGGGACCTCGTGACTTAGGCCAGCAAAGGCTTATTCCACTCTACCACAAAAGCCGATTTTCCCAAGACTCTTAGGACTCATGTCAATGAAATGACACGGAACTCAGCAACTATGATATTAATTATTTTTAGAGAGCACGTAGTAATCAAAGAACCGTCTACTCAAGAACTGTTTTCAGGATACATAAGTAGATATAACTACCATTTCCTTTTCAAAAAAATAAAAGAGAAATGTCCATAAAATACACTAATTAATTGATTATAGAATACTGTTAATTTATTTAGGTTATATATAAATTAATATATACATATACACACACACACACATATATATATATATATATATATATATATATATATATATATATATATATAAATTTTATGTACTTTAAAAAAAAAAAACAACTAACTAGCTAAATGGCTTTAATCTATTATATATCTATCTATATAAATACGTGAAGCAAAAACTTTGTATCCCTTTTTACGAAAATTGTACGCGCGGACGGAGGAGTTATAAATATCACACACTAATAGTTTATATAGAGAAGAGGCGACGAATGCGATTTTTTTAAATTATGCATATAAAAAAAAACACGCTTTTATAAAAAATCCAACTAAAAAAACAAAAAATAAAATTTAATATAATATAAAAAAGCGTGGGGTGTATTCAATTAATAATATAATATCTTAAAAAGCGCTTTGAATACACCCCACGCTTTTTTATATTATATTAAATTTTATTTTTTGTTTTTTTAGTTGGATTTTTTATAAAAGCGTGTTTTTTTTTAGTTTTTTTAAACTATTATTTATTTTTCATTTTTTAGTTGATTTTTGTTTAAATGTTTTTAAATACAAGCTTTTGAGATCCTGCATATCATGTAGCAGCAGAGTGCTAGCCAAGACAAGTAAAACGAGCCCAAACACGACGGGTCTATCTTGTTTAGTACAGGAGTTCCTATGGCCACCTTCCGACTCCATCATCAGATCAGCTCCATGGTACCATATTATTGCATTGTCACGCGATATAAACATACGAGCCCAAACACGAAGGGTCTATCTTGTTTAGTACAGGAGTTCCTATGGCCACCTTCCGACTCCATCATCAGATCAGCTCCATTGTACCATATTATTGCATTTTGACGCGATATAAACATACGAGCCCAAACACGACGGGTCTATCTTGTTTAGTACAGGAGTTCCTATGGCCACCTTCCGACTCCATCATCAGATCAGGTCCATGGTACCATATTATTGCATTGTCACGCGATATAAACATACGGGCCCAAACACGAAGGGTCTATCTTGTTTAGTACAGGAGTTCCTATGGCCACCTTCCGACTCCATCATCAGATCAGCTCCATGGTACCATATTATTGCATTGTCACGCGATATAAACATACGGGCCCAAACACGAAGGGTCTATCTTGTTTAGTACAGGAGTTCCTATGGCCACCTTCCGACTCCATCATCAGATCAGCTCCATGGTACCATATTATTGCATTGTCACGCGATATAAACATACGGGCCCAAACACGAAGGGTCTATCTTGTTTAGTACAGGAGTTCCTATGGCCACCTTCCGACTCCATCATCAGATCAGCTCCATGGTACCATATTATTGCATTGTCACGCGATATAAACATACGGGCCCAAACACGAAGGGTCTATCTTGTTTAGTACAGGAGTTCCTATGGCCACCTTCCCACTCCATCATCAGATCAGCTCCATGATACTATATTATTGCATTGTCATCGACCTTTGACAGGTGTGCAAAGTATGAATTAAATCTGATCGTTCAAAGTAGGACAAAATCGAGCTCAAAGGGGTCGGTTACTGACATACTGACATACTGACTGACATACAAGTGAAGCTAATAATAAAAAAAGCGTGTAAAAAATACATTAAGGCCCGCTTGCATAACGATCGTCTTTAAATAAAATTAGTTAATTTTATTTTACTCTCTAAACGCGTTTAAAACTAAATGCATTTATGTTGCCTTGCATAAGGTGGTCTCCAATGTCATTTTGTAATAGTACATTATGGTACTAGTGTGTAACATTGGTGATTACCGCCGAGGCGCCATTGAGAATCGAGCCGTAGGCGAGGGTCTTAAGAGAGCCGAGGACGGTAATCATCAATACACACGTGTATCATACGACATTTTTCAACACATTTGCTCATAAAGTGGCTCTATGGTCACTGCAATTAGGCACAGAATGACACCCATAATCAAACTGTGACAAAAAAATTATAACTCACTAGTGAGTTATAGATTTTTTTTAAATTTTATTGGTTGAGTTGCTTTGGTCTTGAAAAAGTTTTTATTAAAAAAAAAAGATCGTGTTCTATAGAACAAATAAATTAATGTTCCTATTGCTTGCTCATTTCATGCAACTTCTTATTTAAATAGATAATTTTAACTCGTACGTGTTTAATAAATAAAACTTTCACTCATATATAACTTTTTTTTCTCTATAATAAAAGAGAACTTTAAATTCCCCATTTTGTACGTGGCAGAATAGGCGCAAACCCTATGCGCGGAAAAAAAAACCTCATCCCTTTAGTCTGTGGCCGATCGCAATACGCGCGCATAGGAAAACTGTTATCTACTAAATAAAATGAGTTTTTGTTGTTATTTTATTCACAACTGTGTTGAAAAACGTCGTATGATACACGTGTGTATTGATGATTACCGTCCTCGGCTCTCTTAAGAACCTCTCCTACGGCTCGAGTCTCAATGGCGCCTCGGCGGTAATCACCAATGTTACACACTAGTACCATAATGTACTATTATGCCATCGGTAAAAGAGCCAGATGTGTTTCGTTTCACGCGGCGGTACATTTTATCGAACAAACACACGAAGTTTAGCTTTAATGTTAGTTATTTCCTGCGTAAAATGGATTTTAGTTCGCCAATCTCAAATTGACATTTGAAATTTTGTTCGTTAAACTTAACCAAGTTTACTTCGGAATTTTTGGCGGCAACCTGAAGAATGAACTTTTGCTGTGCTGTTTTATTTTCGATTTTATGGGTTAGCATTGAGATAAATAAAGCAAATAAAATACGAGTGACAATCTGTAATTGACTTTTTAATAACTAACAATTTCATAAAGAATAATAAATATTAATTTATGAAAAGATTTGTTGAAATGTTCTTTAATACAGAAGATATATGCTTTCCCATCTCACGTTCAGGGTCCTTTTTATAATCAAAGAATTGTAGACAAAGATCATAAGTTTGTCTTCGCTGCTTCCATTATATAGGCGTTCTAGCTCATCCCATACTTCTTTAGCGCTTTTATATCGCATAACTTGTTTTAGAATCTCATCCGTCATGTTTGTCGTCATCAGAGTTAAAACGGCACAGTCAATTTTTAGAAATTGTTGTAATTTTATTTCATATTTTGCTTTAGCATCTGCATCATCAGATGCTGCAGGCTCATGGGGCTTTTGAAGTTTTCCTTGCAAAATTTCTTCAGCGCCGGGTATTGCCCTGCACGCTGTCTCAATACGATACCGCCAAGGCTTATAATTTTTACCATCTAGGTGCATTATTTATACCTAGAAGCCTCTGCGATCGCCTTATCCATTGTGAACGTCCGTCTGACCGAGTACAATGCTTGAATATTGTATTTATTCTTTCCTAGTTAAAATATCTTTACTGGATCTAATTCCTTAACTTTATTACTCTGCTACCATGTTAGTTTGTACGACTAATGGGTATTTAGAATTGAGATAAATAATAATTAAAGCAAATATACGAGTGACAATCTGTAATTGACTTTTTAATAGTGACAATTTCATAAAGACACACGAGTGACAATCCTTAAACGCGTTTAAGGCAGTTAAATGCCCATTTTTGGATGATTAACTTTGACAGTTCTTTAAACATATTTACCGGTAAATTTTGCATTGTGCAAGACGCTAATCGTATTTAAGGGTCTTAAATGCGTTTTGTGTTTCTTAAATAAATTTAAAGAACGTCATGCAAGCCGCCCTAAATCAATAAAAACAAATTACACACACTACCATGTATTTGATAAACACACGCATATATACTATCTTGTTTATTGTTAAAGTCAAATTAATAATGTAGCCTTGGCGAAATCTGTGATTATAGAAGTATAGCTTTGACATTAATTATTATGGCCGAATTTCGACCCCGGGCAACCATTAATTAGTATACATAATTAGATGCACCTACAACCACTAAGTTACATACAAAGACTTCATGTTCCAGAATGGTGTCTAGAGTTGTTGATACTTTAGTCATCTCCTCAAATCTTTCATCTCTCTATCACATCAGTGCACCATTAAAATGATACGTTTATTTTTGTGTCAGCCGTTCGAAATGTCACACCTCGTGAAGAATGGTCCGGGCACGTGACGACAAGACGGGCGTTCCAGTAATATTTCGTTATGTCTAGAAATATGACAGCTCGTTTCATGCTTTGATTTAGGAGCGCTTTGACTTTGATATCTCAAGTATAATTATTATCGTTGTATTTTATTGCTACCAATTTTTCGTGGTGACAAATAAATAGGGCGTGGAAATGTTTGAATGAAAGGTGATATAATATCTTTCAGTTGCTTTGAATAAACTGTTTTGATACTTTTACTGTATTGAAGTTGTGGTACATACTAAGACGTATTATAGACATTATGGTTGACATAATATTAATAAATAATTAATACAATTTACTAGACTATATGGATTTAGCTCCTTTCTCTGTCATTGTAGCATACTGAACAATAAACATCACATATTAGAAAAAGGGAGCGAAAATAAACATTATGACAAAAAGGAATTCAACATTCGTAGATATATTATCGTAAGTAAATTGTGTCAATTTAAATCTTCAAATCTTGTTCAAAAGTCATGGTAGCGGGTTGGAATCCTGTTCAGAACGCAATGCACTTAGGCAGTTTTCTGACTGAAGTAGCATGTGCTAATAACGGCGAAGGAAAACATCGTATCAACAACGAGATAACCGATGCGTCAAATCTGCCAAGCCACCTTAGACAAGCATGGCGAGTATATTGTCCAGCAGTGGGACATGGGTTGTTATTATTATTATTATTATATCATCAGTTAGTAACCTTTTTGCTAGTGAGCATCTTTCGGTACTTGCTTCTTCCATAAGAGGACAGCATATTTCGCAATAGATTGTAAATCGTAATCTAAGAACTTAAATGGAACTATCTAATCTATCCGTGCAGGAACGGAGAAAGAATACAATTTCCTGCGGCCTGGCGGCCTGTCGTAAGAGACGACAAAACAAACCAGAGCCACGTGGTAGTCCCTACCTACCTAAGTTCCCACTTGCCCGACTGGATGGCTACCACCCCTGGACTAAAGTAAGTCGTCATAAAAATCTTGAGTTATGTTCCGGCATTAGTCACCAGGTTCCAGTCTCCCTTAAGAGAGCAGCAGCGCATTTGTAGCACCTTTGGTGTTGCAAATGTCCATAGGCGATGGTAACCACTTTCCATCAAGTGGGGCGTCTGCCTGTCTGTTGAACTCCTGCAATAAAAAATAAAAAAAGAACATTTTTACGAATTAATTACTGCGAAATTGTTGCCAGTTGCCAATTTAATATAGTAATTTATTCCCGTTAAAAAAGTAACTGTAGCAATAAATGTTTAAAATGAATCACATTTCAACGTTAGCAGTTGACACATCCCTTTATTGTTCCAAGTAAACGACCATTAAATGTTTTACGACATCCAAGCGATGGACCTTAGCGAAAATTTATTCTTTGATAATTTATCGGCGGCCCAATTGAATTTATTGTCAAAACTAAAAGTTTTATTACGTGCAGCACTCGTGTTTTTGTGAAACGCATGTTTTTAATGGTCAAGTTTACTTGTTGTTTTTTTACGAAGCGACAGGCATTGGTCGCATTTGGAATACGATATTTTATGCTGATAGTAAACGGATCAACCAAATTGAATCAATTTGGTTGCAAGGCACAGAACTGAAGACGATGACGCTCATTGAACTCACTTTGGTTGATTCATCCAAATTCAAATACAGAAATGTTCATTAAATTGTCTAATATCTGTTTGACGGTGAAAAAGGCATATTTAACAAAACGCGATATTTCCATTGATCAATATAACTATAAATAAGTATATTAACTAACAATTGTTGTACTACTTAACATTTTAAGACGGAACCACCACAAATTTGTTCTCGAGTGTCACACGCGGCTAATTGGGAAGCACCACAATTTTGTGACCAGATACAGATAATTGAAACGAACGATGAACTGATGCTTTCTCCCTCTAAGTACGTAGAATTTGTATTAGAGTAAAAGAGACAATATAATTATCTTGGTTTTGGCGCGACAATTTTGATGGCAGCGGGCAGCTTTAGACAATAATAATATTGACTTTGTACCCTCAAAAGGGTTAATAAAATATAACATAAATATAGTTGTCATCATCGGTCCACTGCTGCACATAGGAGTCCCTAAGATTGCGCTACATATTATGATTTTATGCTTTCCACGTTGAGTCCTCCGTCCTATATTACGGATACCGAGACACGGTCTCGGTAGAATTCGTCTGAATTCTGAAGTAGTAATATTAAGTATCTATAGTAAGTAGGTCGTAATGTCTGAAGTAAAAGGTAGCGTCTGATCTACCAGCCATTAGGACCTAATACAGGCGTGAATGCTATTTCATCTCACCTATTTTACAAGCATTTTAATTAATTTGGTACTCATACTGGAGATTATCCTTATTTCAGATTTTGTCACTACGAGTAATAGTCTTTTTAGCAGCTTCAAATTTTTGATCTAGACCCACTATCAATGCTCACATATCGGCATAATGCATAAAATAGTCAGGCAGGACTGCTTCAAGTTTTTCGTTGCATTTATCCTTGCAGGAACGAAAAAGAATACAATTTCCTGCGGACGGGCGGCCTGTCGTCAGGGGCAAAAGAATATCCCACTACTCTACCAGGTTGAAGAGTATTTGCCCGTTTTCCACCACCCTAGCCTAGCCGCCATAACAACCTTGAGTTTTGTTCCGGCATTATTAGCCAGGTTCCAGTCTTCCTTTAGAGAGCGGCAGCATATTAGCAGCTCCTTTGATGTTACAAAAGTCCATAGGAGATGGTAACCACTTTCCATCGGGTAAGTCATCTGCATACCTCCTGAACTCAGGCAAATAAAAAAAATAGAATGATTGAAGAGAAGACTATTAAGCCTAGCGTACTAAAAGAACTCCGAGGTGCTTTTAATGTTTATGCTGCATAAAAGATAATTCTTTCAATAAATTGTAGTGCACCTCGAAGGTTCTTAAGAAATAATTCGAGCAAGTTTAGTATTCATAAAGTGTATTAAGTCTTCCTGTTTATAGGATTACCTCCATATAACCGTGTAAATAGATGAGATTTGTGTTTGTAAGCTGACTGCCACTGGCTCGATATCCGGTCTAACTTAATTAAGCGCCGACTGACTCTATTGGAGCTGTGAAAGCGTGTTTGGCATGCCTTATTTCGTATTTAGTACTTATTTACTGTTAGAAACTACTAAATCCCGACTGTCGATACCTTTGAAAATCGGTTTAAATTTTAAAAGGAATTTTATTCATTAATTACATTTCAAAAGACATGATATTTGTATACGATTTCTATGTGACTATTGATTGAGTTTTCGGGTTTCAGTAATCTTGATGTGCATATTTCCTCACGATATTATTCTTCATCACCTATTTTTGGCAACAATAATTTATATATTACAACAATGCAATTTTTGAGTCAAAAAATTGTCTCAGCGGTGATTGCCACTCGAGCATTTTTATTTTAAATAAGGTGCATTATTTATATTCAGTCATCGTAATTATTATTGTTTTAAATAAGTACATTAACCGATATATTATATGAAATGGGAATCATCAAGTCATGGTTGAGTAATTTTCTGGGTGTCTGTCCAGGTGTGTTCAAATGCGAACAAACGTAATAAACAAACTCTAAATTAAATCACCTTGCCTGTCCTGTAACACAATTACCTTCAATAATACTTTTAAGGTAAGTGTTATCATCTCAAGCATCGAATTGTAAAATAATATTTCTAAGTAAATTCAGCCGGCAAACAATTACTTCCTTTAATAAGCCGTCTTAACAATCTCATAAAAATATCGATATGCAAAGAACACCGTCCATCTTCTGAAGATACGCACCGTCATTAGTTTAATTGAATCAGCGATGGTATCGCCCGGTCGATGGGGCTTATCACGGCACAGCCGTCACAACGAGATCAATCGTATTCGTTACGTCCTTTAACGACCCCTGCCAGTTAAGGGACATTGCTAGGACTGTTATTTCAACTGCTAATAATAAGTCAGTATGCTGTAATTAACCGAAATTATTCAAGCAGTAAGCTTTGTCAAATCTTCTCGTCGACCATACCGCAATGCTTGAAGACTAAAGTCTTCGAGCAGTGCGTCCTCCTCGTCCTGACCTACGGGGCCGAAACATGGACACTGACGGCAGGATTGGTCCAAAAGTTCCAAGTCGCTCAACGGGCTATGGAGCGAGCTATGTTGGGTGTTTCTCTTCTGGATAAAATTAGAAATGAGGATATCCGTAGGAGAACTAAGGTAACCGACATAGCTCGCCAAAATTAGCAAGTTGAAGTGGCAGTGGGCCGGTCACGTCTGCCGCAGGACCGATGGCCGATGGAGCAAACGAGTCCTGGAGTGGAGACCGCGTCTCGGTAAACGTAGTGTCGGACGCCCTCCAGCCCGATGGACCGAAGACCTATGCAAGGTCGCCGTTAGGCATCGGCTGAAGAAATCAAACGACAGGGATGAATGGCGCCGTCTTGGGGAGGCCTAACTCCAGCAGTGGACTGCAAATGGCTTACGATTCAAGCAGTCAATTTTTCTCCTTTTCTCTATTAGCTCACTCTCCAAGTTGTCCAATGTGCGTTGTTGGATCTACATATTCCTAATCACGATATGCTGGTGTCCCCACTATGTTTTGCATTATTTTTAGTATCGTCTACAGTCATAAATTCAAGTTCCACAAGCAGTTGATCTCAATAGCCTAGTATCTTTTTCAAGTTCCAACCATAGTCCTAGGGCTGACCAGGGCTTATAGGTGCATTTTTGCATGATGCATACAGGGAAAATCGCCTGTCGGTATGACCCAATATTTAGATCAAATTGTCGAAAGGGTCCATCCACGTGGTACCCGCCCCATAGTAACTGCCTGCCTGCCGACATTCAGGACCATTCTAAAGGGTCTTTAACTATATTATTATGTATTATAACTATAATAAGATTTATTTGATCATTTTGCCATTTACTTTGAAATTACATACGGACACTTAAATTTTATTTATTGCTATAAATAACACTAGGAAGTAATCATCCACTATATATATATATATATATATATATATATATATATATATATATACATATATATATATATATATATATATATATATATAACTTCTGGATGAATAAACAAAAAAGCTGAATGATAATTGCAGAATGTTTCAACTATATTAGAAAATGTGGTCAAAACCTAAACGGAACCAACATTTGACATTCAAAAAAAAAAACATGAAAAATTACTTAAATTTAATTTGATCTCTAAACGACTTTTAAATTTAATTGATTTCTAAACGACGGGACAAGCATTAAATTTTTGACAGGTAGGTATGGTTTCTAAGGGAAAGCGAAATTGTTGTTTTAACTAGTTTTAGCGAAAATAACGAAAAGCAAATATATATATATATATACTCGTCATAGTCAAAAGATCAAACAAGCTGTATTTATGATAGATAAATCTTATTATGTCCCAGAATACTTCCTTCAATAACTTACTATTAGTTTTACGAGAGTCTATTATTGAAGCAGTTCAGCAGCCGATTACGTAGTAGCAGTAATTCGAGAAACCATTATCGTGTATTATCTTTGGATAAATATTTACTCAGATTTATAGTGGTTAATGATAAGTTGTTTATAAGTTATACCTACGTTACTCAAAAAGTTCTTGGAAAGAGACTGCGACGTTTTGTGCAATGACAAAAAGTGTCTCAGTTGATGGGCTGTCAAATACCCTTTTTTGTGAGTAGCAATAGCAACTTATAATCAGGCACGTACAGAAAATAATTAGAATTGCGCACTTCAAACGATATTCCTTAAATCTTGGAATAAAGTAATGCGCTGCGCTGTTAATAGGGTTGACTAGTAGTAACGTGACGTCATTACTCGTTGTCGCCCTTCAAACGTACTTACCCCTCCTCTGGGATAGCCAACTTGATAACGTCCCCCATTAGCCAAATACGTGACATTTGTTTTATTATTAAACTACTAATTCACACTGCACCCTTACACATATAATACATTACACGCCTCGGTCAGAATGTAAGCAAGAGTTTATTTATATTTTGCAATCTATACACGATCTGGAAAATCTATACTCAATTAGACATAATTAGTAAAAGAACCAAAAAAGCTTAAATCGCTATACTATTACAGCCATTTAAGAATGTTTGATGTTTTTTTTTAAATTTATTGTAACATCTGTTTACGTTCCTATGGATGTGGGCATACAATAAATTCAAATATTTTTACATGTGCAAGAACAAGCGTGATTATCTAAGTTTTAAAATATCATGTCAAAAATATTTATTTTTATTACATAAGTTCAGCAGACAGGAGGTGGCCCACGTGATGGAAAGCGGTTACCGTCAACATTTCCTGGAGTGGAGACCGCATCTCGGCAAACTTAGTTATGCCGTACGGTGGATTTATTTATTTATTTTGTTGTTTGGGAAGCACACAATAATTAATATTCTTAAATATAAAACACAAAATTAATACATAATTATATCAATCAAGTTTCCACTAAAAAAATATTTATAAAATAAAAATAAAAATTGGCTCAAACAGTACAGTTACAAGAAAAAAAATACAATTATACGAAACTTACATATATTGACGACCTTCACAAAGTCGCTGGCAGGGGCTGGATGAGGAAGACGAAATACTGGGGTATGAGGCGCAAATTTGGGGAGCCCTACGTCCAGCAGTGGACAGGGATTGACTAAAAATTGTATTAAAAAAAACTGAACGGCAAGACTTCATCAATTAAGATTCTTCGAATAAAACCAACATCTTATTTAAATCTTAACGCGTTGGCAACGACCATTTATTATCATCCGTAGGTGACGTTACAACTTTCCATTAGGTGGGCCGTCTGTCTGTCTGCCTGCTTTTGAATATAACAAAAATCGTGGTGGTAAAGCCATGGAATCATTATCTTGATTACAACTATTAGGGCTGGATCGACCGGCGTGATACCACACTCTTACAGAATATCGGCATCAAATGGTAAGCCTTCTCATGTTTTGTACAGTGGGAGTTCCGGTAGTCCACTTTCCCTCGCACCTATTTTATACCTCGTATCTCATCACTCCTATCCCACTTAGGTTGACATCACGTTGGCCTTGCTGATGTTGCAAATGTCTATAGGCCACGATAAACGTTTTCCGTTAGGTGGACAGTCTGTCTGATTGTCTTCTAGCAATAAAGAATATTTGAAGTGAAACTTCTTTAGAATAGTTGTGATTTGAAACTCGATGAAACGAAAAAGCGACACTAAAGCGAGATAAACACTTAAATCTATAGTACTAAGCCTGCGAGAGAATGAGAGATACGAGTTTTGCATGTGCAGCATAGATTAGAGAGTCAATGAGAGCGATGATTCAACACATGTCTAATTTGGATCGAAACAAAACTGATAAACTATTTTTTAGACTAAATAAAACATTGAAAATTTTAAAGTGATAATACTTAAGAAGTTTATTTTGAATTACAATATCTTGACGGATGTAGGCTAAAGGAATTATATTTATATTAATAAAAGTTAGAGAATAATTATGTATGAGTATTTTCTCTGAAGTTTCACTTCTACTGCGTGTGAACTGCTTATACATTATTTTTATAAGTTATCGAATAAACCTTTAAAAATACATTTAATACCATGTTACGGTAGGTAGGGTTTCAGTAGTATCCCCTTAAGCCTCGGCGGTTTTATTCGGGAAATAGAAACGTAAAGTAGCAGTACGGCATCATTAGTCGTCGCCGCCCTTTGACCGACTCTCCCCTCAACGGGGACAGGCCAAACGTGATAACGTCCCCCACTTACTGTATGCGTTACGTTTAGTTTACAATCCAGCCCTTAAACTAGCGTTTTCGAGAGCAATAAGTCATAATTGGCAGCTAAGTAGTGTTGAGTAGTACCCGTGTGAGGCAGTACATTTGTCCCGTTCAAAATAGATTTTAACTGATACGGCTCAAAATTTAAATATAAACAAACTTCAAATTTTGAGGAAAGACGGAACGAGGACAACGTCTCTACGGATATGCACATGGCAAAGAGGGACAACATGACATGTACGACTGCAAGTAAAATGAGGTGACCAAGGCCGATCACATCCGATTCTTAACGAACATTTCCGAACTTGAAGTTTCGTACGAGACAAATGAGAGAATAACGCTCACCGCCTCACCAGCCTCATCACTGCAAATGTACTGCAGCTGTACGGATCATACAAATCTTCTCGCCTCATTTGAAGTGGTACATTGTACTGGTTCAGTACAAACTCATTATAAAATCATGTCCTACCCAACTGTATAGCTGAGGTATGTCTCGTTACAATGTTTATCTTTTTAGACCCTTTATTTCTGTTTATATTTGTTACAAAATTCCTTAAAATTATGTCATAAAACTCTGTCTCTTTCAGAAGCAAAATACAGCAAAGAACAAAACTACATAAAGTAAAAACACAATGCATTTACAAGGAGTATCTCTAAGGTTTCTCGTGCAACATCAGGTCAAATCCAGGATCATTGAACAGAAACCACACCTTCACAAGCTTCTGCTGATTTGGAGCCACATCTAAGACTATTACATGTCTTGGACTACATAATAAGGTCGCTTAAAGATGGTCCGGTTTGAGAATTTGAATTTTTTAAAATTATTATAAATATAATTAAAATTTGAAATGTATCGTAAATGTCAGGGATAAGAACGTTAAAACGTTGGCTACAATCAGGTTATCCCAAACTGTGCATGGACGATAATATAAAACCCTAGAAACATACATATCTATGCGATTATAAAATAAATATTTTCATAGATAATGTTTCTTTATTTAATACTAGCTGACCCGGCGAACTTCGTACCGCCATATTTTCTGAATTCCTAAAAGACTTTGTTTCATGACACAAAAACAAAATCACCCGAATCGCTCCCAGTGATTAGGAGGATTCTAGAACCCGACCTCAGCGCCATCTATCGGTTCCAATTGTGGATTTAAACCATCCCGGGACCCACTCAAACACACACACATTATTTCATCAAAATCGGTAAAGCCGTTCTCAAGTTATGCGCTTACTAACACATTTTGCGATTCGTTTTTAACTGACTTCAAAAAAAGGAGGAGGTTTTCAATTCGTCGGGATCTTTTTTTTTTTTTTGTTGCTTTTTTTATGTATGTTCGCCGATAACTCCGTGATTTATTACGTGATTATTTTTTTGTTCGACGCGGAATAGCTTCCAATTGGTCCCCTAAAAATTTTACATAGTTTGGCCCCCCAGTAGTTTTCATTTTATGAACATTTTTCATGGAAATAATTTTCACTCCGTTCCATATGTACACCGATTACTCTGAGATTTATGATTCGATTTACGTGATTCTTTTTTTGTTCGACGCGGAATAGCTGCCATGTGGTCCCCTAAAAATTTGACATAGTTTGGCCCAGTAGTTTTTACGAACATTTTTTTGTTCCCGGTTCTTGGGACCTATATTTTTTAAGAAGCGCGGCACCATTCGTAGGTCCACCCATACATACATAGCTAGACACTAAAAAGTAACAAATAAAATTTAAAAACTTCGTTTAAAAAAACCGACTTCAAAAACGAAAAAACTAAAATGTATAAAATAACTTATTTCTTAAGCTATTATTATTAATATATATTATCTAAAACATCTTGAAGTCGGTGCAAAGTAAAACATAAAAATTACTATATTTTGAAAATTACTAAGCACCGACTTTAAGATGTTTTAGATAATATATATTAATAATAATAGCTTAAGAAATAAGTTATTTTATACATTTTAGTTTTTTCGTTTTTGAAGTCAGTTTTTTTAAACGAAGTTTTTAAATTTTTCTGAATTCCTAAAAGTTTCATGACACAAAAACAAAATCACCATAATCGGTCCAGGTGATTAGGAGGATTCTAGAACCCGATCTCAGCGCCATCTACCGGTTCCAATTGTGGTTTTAAACCATCCCGGGACCCACTCAAACACACACACAATATTTCATCAAAATCGGTAAAGTCGTTCTCAAGTTATGCGCTTACCAACACATTTTGCGATTCGTTTTTATATATAAGATTAGCTTCTGCCCGTGACTTCGTACACGTGGAAAGGAAGTTAAAAAACACCCGCGATTTTGAAACATTCTTCATTGGTGCTCCGCTCCTATTGCTCTTAGCGTGATGGTTTATAGCCTGTAACCTTCATCAATAAATGGGCTATCTAACACTGAAAAAAAAATTCAATTCAGACCAGTAGTTCCTGAGATTAGCGCGTTCAAGCAAACAAACAAAGAAACAAACTTGTCTGCTTTATATATTATATATATAAGACAAAACTCTCTCACTGACACTACACCCTATCAAATTATCCGCTTCTATTATGTTACGTTGCAGAGAAATTACTTTTAGTCTGTTATAAGCTGTTTAAGGAATTAAAGCTTTCTAACTATCCCACGGGAACTCTTTAATTTTTCGGGATCAAAAGTATCCTATATGTTGACCAGGGATATAAGCTGCCACCATACAAAATTTCATTTCAATCGGTCTAGTCGTTTTGAAGATTAGCCGTTACAAACAGACAGACAAACAGAGAAACAAAAAATTCAAAAAAAATCCAAATTAGTTCTATTTCACTTCTTAAATCCCCCTGACTCGGTTTTTAGCATTTTTTTGAATTGTACAGAAATTTGACCTCTACAATTTTATTATATATATAGATATAGATATAGATGATTTTGCCATAACCCTCAGTTTATGTATTTATAAGTAGAAAGTGCCATTGCACTTTCTTTTGTTTCTTTTGACCCATTGGGGTCTTCCAACACAAAATCTACACCCATTTGTACATTAAATAAAATTATAGTAAATTGATTAACAAAATTAATTAAACATTTTTTGTTCTTTTCAATATTCAAACTTTTTCAGTGTCATTAACACTATTTTCGATACATACCCTTTTTCGCCGCTGTGTTTCTAGCCACCCAGCCATCGATTAACTATAGAGCTCCGTGCGAGTGGCATAGTGCAATCCGACGTTGTATTATTGAGCCGAGGGCCAGATAAGATGGATTTGATGACACCTACCTAATGGATTATTCTAATAATCCAAAGACAAACAGACTGACAACATAACAATATTGTGTAATTGCGAATTGTACATTATTCGGATTGCAATATGTGTTTATGCGTGTAATAATTGAGTATTAAATTGATAGTGCCTGCATGCACATGATAAATTAATTATTATGCGTTTCTTGTTTAGTATCAAGGTATAGAACAATACGCATAAAATACACCAACATTTGAGAAGAAAAACGGTCCAAATTAGTTTTTTTTAATCCAATATACTAAGGCTGTGAAATATTTTAGTATTAACATAAAAGAAGAATACTTTTTCCTTTTTTGTTTCTATAACACCATGTTATCCATACACCACTATAACAACAATAAATACACATATTTACTTATTAGAGTGGTTCTAGAATACAAGACTACGGACCGACATTTCAACACAAGAAAAAATCAGGGAAAAGAGGTGACACTAAACTATGTAAGTTCCTCTGCGATGTATCAAGCTATTTACTAAAATAACTGAAGAACCTAACAATCAAGAATTTCATTTTTTGTTTTTATCTCGTTTTCATTCCCTATATTGTCAGCAGGGACATTAATAGGCAAGTGCGTTGTAATTCCCCTTCTGATAATACATATATTTTTTTCCTTTAATAATTATAATAAATTCAAAAAAATATCACGAATTTATCCGAAAGAAAGAAAAGGTTTAGTCATTATATTTTCTTATATTTTCGCGACTTGTATACATAATAAAACTACGTTTTAACGGTTTTAAGCATGGTAATTTATTTGATTCGACGTTTCGGCCACTTTTTAGTGGCCGTGATCATGGAGGACTAAGATGTCAAGTGTCAATGAATATTGTTAAATTTTTATTTAGCCTACCGCCAAGTTGGTCATTTTAATTATTTAGTTTTCATTTTGTTTATGGTAATTATTTACTCTATGGGAGCCTAATCTAATTTACCACCGCTTCGCAACATGTTATGGCTTAAAGAGAAGAAACGGCCCAAGAAACTCTTCAGCAAACATGACTAGCTCTAAAATTTTTATTATATAATATTAAAATGGGTGGAAAGAAAAATAAAAGAAATTATCAGTGAAGTTTGTTCGTGTTCCGTTGCACGCAGAAAGAGCTCACAGTGTCTTTCTATGCGAATTTAAAAATACAAATGAACTCGTCTAAATTGGGCTTAAGACTGAATAATTTGAGCCACGTGGTATGCAAAAAAGCCAATTATTTGCCAACCCATTATTCATGCCCTGTAACTTCCATTAAGCCCGAAAGTGCAGCACAAAAATTTGCAATCAGCACACACCCCACTGAATGAAAAATGCATAAGCAATTTATTTAAGTCGTATTCATAATTAAAGAACCAAACATTGTATTGATTTAATGGTTCTTAAAAATTAAAATAAATTGATACCCAGAAATAAGTTGTTACTTTATTGAGTCCTCTTATTGGGATGTGATTAGAAGCTTTTTGTATAAAAGTATTTTAGTAAGATCTTTTGGAATACCTTATTTCTGATGCCTGTCAATGCTGAATCTATTTTGTATTTTCCGGAACAAAAACATATAATTATGTTTAGCCATATTAAGTATTTTGGATTAAATGCTTTTTCAGAGTTTTATTTATCATTTGATCATAAAAGCCGATTTTATATGATATAATATAACGTAGTCACTGTCGGTAATTAAATTAAATGCAACAGTTTTTGTATAGTTTTCATTTAAAATACTCTTTTTGCCAAAAAAAAAATTTGAGGTATATTACTTAAAGTACTCCAAAAAATCCGTAAAGATATCATGAGTTAATTCTTTATAAAAAACAAATTATCTAATTTTTTACATATTTTTAATATGCTTTTTAATAAAAAAAAAACTTTTTTATTATTTACATGTAGGTAGTATACATTTAAATATATAATACATTTAAATGTACCATACATATTAATAATGAAAATAAGTTAAACACATATTAATAATGAAAAAAGTTTCAGATTCCTCAAAAAACTTTACTGCTCGCGATTTTTTTATTAGTGACAAGTAAGTCTTTTCCATCCACTGCACTGTTGCGCGTCGGCACCATCGACTACTGCTTAAGTTAATGGCCTAACACTATTCATTTATTCATAAATTTGATTCTTACAAAAAGAGTTCAAACTAGTTAAGTAACAACTTTATATAATAATAAAAAATAAAAACTTCGTTTAAAAAAACCGACTTCAAAAACGAAAAAACTAAAATGTATAAAATAACTTATTTCTAAAGCTATTATTATTAATATATATTATCTAAAACATCTTGAAGTCGGTGCAAAGCAAAACATATAAATTACTATATTTTGAAAATTACTAAGCACCGACTTTAAGATGTTTTAGATAATATATATTTTTTATTTGTTACTTTTAAGTGTCTAGCTATGTATGGGTGGACCTACGAATGGTGCCGCGCTTCTTAAAAAATATAGGTCCCACGAACCGGAAACAAAAAAATGTTCGTAAAATGAAAACTACTGGGCCAAACTATGTCAAATTTTTAGGGGACCACATGGACAAAAAAAGAATCACGTAAATCGAATCATAAATCTCAGAGTAATCGGTGTACATATGGAACGGAGTGAAAATTATTTACATGAAAAAATTTCATAAAATGAAAACTACTGGGCCAAACTATGTCAAATTTTTAGGGGACCACATGGCAGCTATTCCGCGTCGAACAAAAAAAGAATCACGTAAATCGAATCATAAATCTCAAAGTAATCGGTGTACATATGGAACGGAGTGAAAATTATTTTCATGAAAAATTTTCATAAAATGAAAACTACTGGGCCAAACTATGTAAAATTTTTAGGGAACCAATTGGAAGCTATTCCAATACCATTATAACCAATTGGAAAAAAGGAGGAGGTTCTCAATTTGTCAGAATCTTAATTTTTTTTTTTGCTTTTTTTATATATGTTATTATAATTAGAAGCTATTCCGCGTCGAACAAAAAAAGAATCACGTAAATCGGATCATAAATCACGGAGTAATCGGCGAACATACATAAAAAAAGCAACAAAAAAAAATAAACAAAGATCCCGACGAATTGAGAACCTCCTCCTTTTTTCGAAGTCGGTTAAAAATAATAATGTTACAACCAGACCTTTTTTGTCACTTGTTTCTTGGGGGCACGCTAATTCCCATTTTATCTTTTAAATTTTTTTTAATTCTTTGATTTTTTAATTTTTATGGCATTATTTGATATCTTCGAACTTTCCTTTAAGGGCACTGCGTGCTACAGGGAATGTACAACGATATCAACATTTCAAGAAAGAGATCAAACAGTTCATATAACCTTGATTTTAAATTTATATTACAGCATACACTAAAAAAAATGAATATAATTTAGCACTTTAAGCTGACCCGCAAACTCCGCTCCATACTCCAAGTTAATAAAGAAGAAGAGTGGGCGGCGGGGTTCTGTATTATGTGGTCGCTTAACACACTATAGTAGCTGTTAACATTCCTTTCCGATGCTTCGTTTAGAAAACGCCCCGAGGTATTTTATTGTAATCATTAGTGTACAATCATTTGTAATGATCCATTTGATTTCTTCAATATATTATGAATTTAAACTACTTCGATTTAAAGTTCAATATTGTATACTGGTTGCGTGAAATATGAAGGGTCTAGTGATGTATGTAAGTTTAAACGTACAAAGGCTTAATGGAAAATGTTATTTATAAACGTAAATAACATAATATATATATAGATTTACCTATATACAGAAGAAAACAAAAATTAAGTGCTTATTGTCTAAGGAATTCTTTTATCTAAGCTTCTTAGAATATATAATATCTATAGGTTATGCTTGCAGTATATACCTACTATAAACCGCTCACGAATAAAATTAGACTCTTGAAAATTAAATCGTCTACTTAGCGAGCGGTGAGTTTACTAAGATATTTGTAAGCCTAATGGGGATTGTTCGCAAAAAAATACCCTCTGATTTAATAAATAGGATATTTTAAGATACTAATTTGAATATTTTGTGTATTTTAAGCGTCAGTTTTTTTATAAATCGATTTTAAAGTTATTTCTCCGATGACGTCATAAGGCACAAGTTTACATTGATTTCTTTGCCTAGAAAACAAAAATAATAAAAGCAAGTTTTATCTATACCTAATCATAGTAATTTGTGCTACTTATTTAAATATCACTGTCATTACTCATTACGTATCGTGATCATTTTAGTGTATTTTGTCGCTAGGCTTATAATGTTTCGTGTTCAACCATTATTATTTTCTATAGTTATCGTTAAATTTTTTAAAGTGGTCTTTAGGTAAAATCCATGTTACATAACTTAAATCAGATAATGTACAGCTAGAATTTTTTTTACACCTGAAGCAGGCAAACAGGCAGACGGCCCACTTGATTGGATTTAGTAAGGTCAAATAAAGGTCAAACGCATTTCTTACAAAATACAAGAAGATCGTACGTTTTTTGGAATTTTAACTAGACAGAAATGATTAGGGACACTATTTCTCGAAATGGTTTTTCAAATAGCCAGATTGAAAAAAGTGAACAATCCCCATTATTAATCAATACGTGATGCAAAAACTTTGTACCCCTTTTTACGAAAATTGCGTGGGCGGAGAAGTATGAAATTTCGTTAATTATAGTTAATATAGAGAAGAAGCGATGAATGCTAATATATTTTTTTAAACTATGCACAAAAATACATTAAATCATTAAAAAAATTACACATACTACTATTTATTTGACACACCCACGCACTTTGTAAACCAAATATTATGGTAAAATTATGAAATGCTACGGACGTAGATACCCATAGCACTAATATAAACCCCAGAGGTTTTCTTTGTTATGTATAATTATTATTCAACAAGTTATAATCATTTTTCTTGTCTTGTTAAATATATATATAATCTCTTGTTTATTGTTGCTTTGGCGAAATCTGTGATTATAGTAGTATAGTCTTTGACAAAAAATTATTATGGTGGAATTTCAACGACGGGCAACCACTAGTATTTAATAATATAACAAAATCAGCCAGAAGGCCACTTAGATAGTTTTCTGAACTAATGTGCATATGAGCACAATTACATCATAATTTTATAACATTGTCTTAATATCTGATATTTATACCTGAAACCTGATAACTTTTGTATGATTATAAAATTGCAGCTTCAATAACTAATTAAATCATTCAGCAATTGTAGATAAAGCTCATCAAGTTTAAATTGTAGACTACCTATAACTATTATATTATTGATGTAAGAAAAGATAAATCACTTGCCATATTTAATAGGCGATAGAAAACGCTTTCCATCCAGGCCGTCTGTTTGTTGCTGAACTCATGCAATAAAATAAAAAAATCAGTCGAAAACCATTACCTTAATTTATAATAAAATATATAATAAATTTGTTAAAAGTATCCTCTAAGTCATGACGGGAAGAGATCGCTTAAAGCTATAAGCCCGCCGTTTATTTTGCCCTAAAATTATTGTAATTATTATTTTATAATTGTAACTATTATTTCCTTATTGTAGTAATTTTTACACATTTACATAGTATACACGTAAAACAAAGTACCTTTC
Organism: Dendrolimus pini; assembly: GCA_949752895.1. Classification (NCBI taxonomy): domain Eukaryota; kingdom Metazoa; phylum Arthropoda; class Insecta; order Lepidoptera; family Lasiocampidae; genus Dendrolimus; species Dendrolimus pini. Next base: position 17,971,398 of record OX457132.1, on the reverse strand, counting down.
AACGTCTCTCTGTATGTATATCCGCTAACTGCTTCTAAACCACGCAGCGGATTTTTAAACGGCTTTTACCGTTAGTTAGATAATTTTTAATTTGATGTGAGTGAAATAGAGCTATCGTCCTTCCCAGGGTTTGACAAGCTCAGGGTTGGAAAATTCTAGTACAGTAATTTAGTAAATGAACTCAAAGAATAGAGAACGCAATACCGTCAAACAAACTATCGACGACGAAGTTAGCTTTTTGAGGATCGTTTCAATGTACATACCATCTCCAGCTCAAGGCCTTAACAAACAATCAAACAGGTGTACAGGCCTAATTTCGTCAGCACCCGTGGAACCACTGCAGCAGTAATCAATCAAGTGCTGTCCGAACTCGGAATACAATTATGAACTTAGTCTATGTCACTGTACACCCGTCATGTCCTGTGCCCAAAGTGATTAATTAGTCGCCGTGTTTGTTGTTCAAAATTATAGGTGTATGGCGCAAGCCATACCAAAGAGACGTGAGGACTGAGGACGTGCCGAAGTCGTGTTTCACTACCGTTATAATTTTACTTCATTTAATGTATAAAGCATAGAGTATAACTTATATATTAAACAGTAATAAGTTGTACACTTAATAGTAATTTGAGACGTATATGTAAGGTTGATGTAAATAATATGATAAGAAACAGTGTGATAAGGGAACGTTGTGGATTGAAAGAGGATGTAGTGACACGAGTTGAAAAAGGAATGTTAAGGTGGTTTGAGCATGTAAAAAATGAATAAAAGTAACATCACAAAACAAGTGTATTGCACGTTGTGAATGATAGAGTTGGTGCCGGTAGTCCGAGATGTAATCCGCATGTATGAAGAGGTTAATTAAAGTAGATGAAGCGAAAGTTGTTTGTCAGGATCGTCGCAAGTGAAGATCCATTGTCTCCGCCTACCCGGTTGGAAACAGGCATTAAAATACGTATGTAATATATAATGCATAGACAATATTTTATATATTAATAGTAATATGATATAAGAAGTGCCGCGCTTGCAAACCGTCGTCGCCGTCTATGTTTTAACTGTGATTCGCTTATGGCTTGTTATATTAAAGTTAAATGTTCAAATTATTATAATATGTTAAACGCAAAAACAATACGCGTCTCGAATGACGAATGTATTGAGTGTTATTAAAGGTTTAAAATACGATATGATGTAAAACTATAAAAATCATTAAAAAAACTAGATTGAACGTATATATATATTTATTTATTTGTTCATGTAAAAAAGATGAAATATCTTTTTTATAAAGAAAAATATATATAATGCAGCCTAACATGAAATATTGTGAAATTTATCTGATTGAAGTTATCTGATCAATATACTAAGTATTGATCACATGAAAATTGGGGATGAATATAAATTTATTCCCAAAATTACAAGTGCCTGTAGGATATAAATTACAATTTTACTTGAGAAAAATAATGAAGTGACCTTCACGACCTTTCAGTGTGGCTTGCGTTTATTACTTCGTTTATGGAATTAGAGTAACTCGTTTTTGAAAAATTGAATATGAGAAGTTTTCTGTTTCGAATTTAATAGGAAATAATTAGAAACGTATCAGGCAATGTATTTACTAAATTAATCTTTGTTGTAAGTCTGAAAACTGTATTGACAGTTACATTTCAGTTGAAAGTTATTTATTAATGTGAATATTTTGTTGCAATACGAGCTTTTTTGGAGTTACTATTAGCCAATTTGCCACAAAAAAGTCTTGTACATTCGTCATGTCTATCAGTCTTTTACGTCATAGTTATGTTTCTTGAAAACTGTTTGGTTTAAATGAATTCATACCATACATTCAATGAAGTCACATTAATATGATTTTGGATTAATTACCGTTGAATATAACCGTGTTAAGAGAAAAATCATTTCTAAAAAAAAATTCTATAAAATTCTCTTGTAATCTTCTTTCTTGGACTTTTATAGAAAATTGTGTCTTATTACTAAAAGCGTTTTCATAAATATGTAAAATAATAATCGAAGCACAGTGGAACGTTGCTAACATCAGTTTGGCAATTCTAACTAGATTGCCTCCGCTATACACCGCTACGGATTATAACCTCTGTAGGAAAGTATAATAATACACTGATATACCTAGAATTGACTAGAAGTGCCTTTCCTATTTTTCTTTTTGTGGTTTTTTTTATTTTATATAGTGTTAATAGCATTTGTTGCTAGTAGCGCCATCTAAGATTTCAACGAGTATTTGATAATTTATGTAACAACTCATCAGAATAAATTGTAGAGTTATTTATATTTAAAATAATGAAGGCACTTTTATATTACAACACTGTATAAATACTGCAAACACGCGGTGTATCGGGCAGTCTCTGTTCTGAATTCAAATAAAACAGTTCTCAAAGCTCTATGTGTTTCGTTATATAAATCCCGCACTAATAATAGTTACGTCAACATTATTATTCAACATTCTAAAAACCTGTTGAATTACATAAATTTGGAATTCCAATGACTTTATTTCGTTTAAATATTTGGACACCATTCATGTACTTTGTTTTGATTGATTGATGTAACTAGCTGACCCGTGCCCTCATAAACGCAGGAAGCATTCGCAGTGTCTCGTACGAGGATATGCACAATTCTTGCGTGGAACGTTATTGCTGTAACATATTTGACAGGCGTTCCCGTGCGCACTTCACTGGATGTCTTAATGTCTTAAGTCATCATTGTTTAAGTTATAGAAACATTTAACAAATCTAATTAAATTACATTAAGAATTTTAGAAGTAATTAAAATGTAAACAAATGATATTGTGCGTTATACATCCAAATAATAATCCATCCAACTATAACTTCCCTCCGACACATATATTGTTGTATTTAATAAATTGTAAGCTGTTGTATTTAAATATTGTAGGTGTTGTAATATGAAAAGCTTGGAAGTTATGTTGTTAAACTGGTGTATTTATACTATTGGAAGATAAGAAATAAAACCATTCAAAGAGCCAGTTACGTTGTCTTTATTTTGACCTCCTTATGGCACAACCCCCCCCCAATCTCTGGAGTATAATATCTCCGTTGAAAAGATAACAAATTAAATAGTTACAATAGTATAACTTAAATAACACCTAAGGATGACGTTCCAAAACTTTCTTAATAATAACAACTAATGAGGATCTCAGGGATGGAGTCCGTCTAAGACCATCAACGTATGGATTCGCTTGTGAGTATTTTAAGAGACAATACCTTCAGAACTGCTTTTAATAATATGGTTGGTAATTAGATTTTTGAGCGCCACTGGTTGTAGAAAGATAGGCCGGCAACCAGTCCAGCCAAGGTATAACTCGTCTTATCTGGAGGCTCGTAGAGGGGTCGCCTACTGTTCGGAGGATCAGCGCAACCTTTGGGCCCCTTACGTTGCTCCCACTGTAATGTGTGCGATAAATAGCGTTATAATTAACGCGTACTAAAATACAGGACGGTCGGCGACGGGTGGCGATGCCAAGGCAAGTTGAAGCTCGTCTCTAGGTGACCTGATGGAATAGTACAAACCAGGGTCCGCTTTCCCAGTCGCCCTGGTTTGTGATCCACGAGCCTAGTGCTCGTGTCACGTTCAACAAGCGTGATACATTGGACAATCTAACTTTACTAATTTGAATATTGGAAACTAATATAACTACAACTTTACTGACCTATGGGGAACTTAAACGAAGGCGTGAGGATCGCCTAGGTTTCCGAAGAGTGCCCTGCATGAGAACCACGCGTTCCTGCGATGGTACTCCATTCTGTAAAGAATGTAGATCTAAACTATCTGAAGGATGTATTCGATGCTAAGGTCTTGAAAAGAAGGAACTAAGGCTACATACCTTAAGAAGATGCACTGAATTTAAAACGATGCTACTATGCACCACTAAAAAAACCAAGTTAAGTTCGACCGTCTATCAAGAACTCTAAAGTAGGAATGACGCGACGCCGATCGAATTCTCCTGCGTAGTCGTCTGCCTTTCATTTCGAGTAGCAGTCATTTATGTCGTCACATCCTCCGCGTTTTGCATTCTAGATGTTCTAAAATGGCTACCAATTCTAACGACTTGTGAACGTCAGATGTCGTGACTGTACTTCCTTTTCTCCATAGACCGTACTTGCATTTTTCTAAGGTATCCAACCTGAAACCTCTACCACGTCTGCAAATTGGATACTATTGAAGTATTTCTTCGTTGGAGATAGAATTTAATATTTGAGTTTCAAAAGCTTAAAAACAACGACATCTGACGACACACTAATGCAGATGGTAGTTGCATTTCTTATGCGACGATATGACTATCGAACGAGAGGTGGCTAGTAATACGCCAACACGCAACAGATGGCAGTACCTGTTTTCAAAACGCGATAGTGTGTGTATTTTATACGTAACAGTGCACGGTCACCCCGATAAGAATTTTTCCACGAAAAATTCTAGCTGGCCCCCCAGCTCCTAACTACAGGGAACCGAGTCAAAAAATACACACACCTATAACAGGTAACCTACCGCCATAGTAATAGAAGTGATCTCCTGATTTGAGAAAGAAGACGGAGACTAAAAAAAAAGAAAAAAAATTATAACAATTTGATAAGGAAACAACAATAAAAAAATTTAATAAAAATCACAAAATAATTACAAATATACTGTCAGACAATAGAATCGTAAAACGGAATAAGCCATTAACATTATCAGGATAATCCTAATAACAACAAAAATTCTCCATAATCGGTAAAAACTACTGTAGTCTTCTTATAACGAAGCTACAGTAAAAGTAAGTCAGTACAACTCTGGTACAATAAAAGTGATAAGATAAAAATATCTATCAAAAAGTCAATTTGGTTATATAATTAATAACCCAAGGGAAAAATAACATTGTTTCATAATAATAAAAAGTCATATCCGTGAAGAAAAATAATAATAATCTATTTATGGTAAGTACAAACAGATGACTAGTAATCAGTCTCAAGAAACCAAGAAATGTGTGTGCCTTATATTCATCATCGCGTAATCCTTTCATACATTCTCTGTCATTCCTCTTCAATCGATCACTTTCAAACCTTTCATATATCCTAATCCTTCATCATTCATACTTGAAAGAGTATTTGGGTTCCACTCCCAAAACTCGAAGACACAAACTCGTTTTAAGTGCTGTTTGACTCTGGATATATTTGGTTATTAAAATATGGAACAGCAAGAAAAAATCTCTACAACAAGAGAAAATAAAGTGTTGGAACTACCACGCCTCTAAATACGTGTATGCTCGTCCAACGCTGGCAACAATGTCAGCATAGGTCATTACCCCATAATGACCTCTACGTCCCTACAGCTTGGCGGGCTGCAGCAGACGGAACAGATTTGTTCCACATAACAAATCTGTAAGGATAAAAATCCATATAACAACAATAATACCTGCTGTCCAAGAACCTAAATAAAATCCAATACCCTAGAAATATCATATTTATCAATGAATAGCAATCGACTAACTTCATAGTAACTGAAATGTCCATATGACTCAGGTAACTACAGTAGACCGATGCCTAAGTATCAATTTGTTTTATAAAAACAAAGATAAACAAAAGTAAAGTCCGGTTATATCTTACAACCTAAGTACTAAACTAAATAAAACCCGAATAGAAAGTAAACAAACTATACATAAAAATGCATAACTATCTATAGTATGCAATGGAATGCGGAACGCTGCCGCGAGCGCCGAGTTCAATGAACTGCGCGAGTCTAAGCAATGCTGATAACAGCGACTAACTCACGATAACTTCGTGGTTACAAATGTCAACTCCAAGTAATAACGTACTACGTTGAAATACCGTTTTGAATAAAGTATGAATACTATTCAAAATATGAATCAAATAAAACAAAATGTTTATTCTAATTTAGAGTAAAACAAATGCTGATTCGCAATGTCACTCGATAATAAAATTCTTTCAATCTTCGTACAAAATACGAACACAAGAACTATCGTCTTGATGAAAATAGTTTACTAATAAACTTGGGATCGAGACCCTAATACTTGATATTAATGATGGGATGATGCTCGAACCCTAATTGATGATATAAACTGATGCTTAGTCTCTTTAAAAAAAATGATTCTATTTCCGCTAATTTAACTGTATAACTGACAGTTCTCACTTGAGAACGAAGCTCGACCACCGTCGCCGCCGGAGTTTCGCCTCTGATAGTAGCTTCATAAGCTAACTCTTCTTTGTGTAATAAATTGTACGTAATCGGACGTTCCATGATAAATTTGAAAAAAAATCTTTACCCGAAAACTAATTTAATTTACTTTTAAGTGTTTATCAGTGAAGGTAGATTTAAAATGCGTAAAAGTTTTGGAATGTCTTACTAATTTTCCGTAAAATGGAAGTCTATATCAACTTGACTACGACAATGTCAATGTTGTTGATAGCTATATATATAAAATATGTTCGTACACGTACTTACAATTAACAAAGTTTGTTAAAATAAAACAATCTAAGAAAATTTATATAAAAACAAAAAAAAATATTCCTATGTCTCCAGACAGATTTGTAAAGTAATATAGTAATAAAGAGTTATACCATAAACAAACAATTAAATATAAGTGCTTAAATTAATGGTTACACGTAAATAATTTTGTAAAACAACCACAATAATTTTATTTGTTACAAACGATCTTCGTAAACGAAGATTCGATTTTTGTTCTACCTACCACATTATATAAGTATTGATACGCCTTAACTTTAATTTGTAGCAATTTCAAAGTACCTCAAATTTGGCACGAAAATAATAAATGGTAAAAAATAATCACGGTACCTCCTATTAGAGTATTAAAACTGTGACTAAAAATATGCATATAGTTGTACAATGATTACAACTAACAATTAATCGCTACTTTTGCAATAATTAAACTGCTATGTATCACTAGTACTTATTATACTTGTATAATGTATACAATGTATGTGATTTCAAATCAATCTCTGAAATAAAATTATTGATTAGTACAAGGTCATCCATACGTTATCCTAATTGTTCCAACGGAAAAATTAGTGTCTTAAACAAAACCACTGTTGGGCAGCCACTGTTGTATTTAATAAATTGTAAGCTGTTGTATTTAAATATTGTAGGTGTTGTAATATGAAAAGCTTGGAAGTTATGTTGTTAAACTGGTGTATTTATACTATTGGAAGATAAGAAATAAAACCATTCAAAGAGCCAGTTACGTTGTCTTTATTTTGACCTCCTTATGGCACAACCCCCCCCCAATCTCTGGAGTATAATATCTCCGTTGAAAAGATAACAAATTAAATAGTTACAATAGTATAACTTAAATAACACCTAAGGATGACGTTCCAAAACTTTCTTAATAATAACAACTAATGAGGATCTCAGGGATGGAGTCCGTCTAAGACCATCAACGTATGGATTCGCTTGTGAGTATTTTAAGAGACAATACCTTCAGAACTGCTTTTAATAATATGGTTGGTAATTAGATTTTTGAGCGCCACTGGTTGTAGAAAGATAGGCCGGCAACCAGTCCAGCCAAGGTATAACTCGTCTTATCTGGAGGCTCGTAGAGGGGTCGCCTACTGTTCGGAGGATCAGCGCAACCTTTGGGCCCCTTACGTTGCTCCCACTGTAATGTGTGCGATAAATAGCGTTATAATTAACGCGTACTAAAATACAGGACGGTCGGCGACGGGTGGCGATGCCAAGGCAAGTTGAAGCTCGTCTCTAGGTGACCTGATGGAATAGTACAAACCAGGGTCCGCTTTCCCAGTCGCCCTGGTTTGTGATCCACGAGCCTAGTGCTCGTGTCACGTTCAACAAGCGTGATACATTGGACAATCTAACTTTACTAATTTGAATATTGGAAACTAATATAACTACAACTTTACTGACCTATGGGGAACTTAAACGAAGGCGTGAGGATCGCCTAGGTTTCCGAAGAGTGCCCTGCATGAGAACCACGCGTTCCTGCGATGGTACTCCATTCTGTAAAGAATGTAGATCTAAACTATCTGAAGGATGTATTCGATGCTAAGGTCTTGAAAAGAAGGAACTAAGGCTACATACCTTAAGAAGATGCACTGAATTTAAAACGATGCTACTATGCACCACTAAAAAAACCAAGTTAAGTTCGACCGTCTATCAAGAACTCTAAAGTAGGAATGACGCGACGCCGATCGAATTCTCCTGCGTAGTCGTCTGCCTTTCATTTCGAGTAGCAGTCATTTATGTCGTCACATCCTCCGCGTTTTGCATTCTAGATGTTCTAAAATGGCTACCAATTCTAACGACTTGTGAACGTCAGATGTCGTGACTGTACTTCCTTTTCTCCATAGACCGTACTTGCATTTTTCTAAGGTATCCAACCTGAAACCTCTACCACGTCTGCAAATTGGATACTATTGAAGTATTTCTTCGTTGGAGATAGAATTTAATATTTGAGTTTCAAAAGCTTAAAAACAACGACATCTGACGACACACTAATGCAGATGGTAGTTGCATTTCTTATGCGACGATATGACTATCGAACGAGAGGTGGCTAGTAATACGCCAACACGCAACAGATGGCAGTACCTGTTTTCAAAACGCGATAGTGTGTGTATTTTATACGTAACAATATATATATATATATATATATATATATATATATATCTCTCTCTCTCTCTCTCTCTCTCTCTCTTTGGAATACTGGAGCTTACCACTGGTGAAAGTATTTTCAAAATTGGTTCAGTAGTACCGGAAGGTTACCCCGAACATCCAAGCTCACAAACTTTACATGTTTATAATATAATAATAAATATAATATTAAGTATAGATAGATATTATATTGTTGAAATTCTACAACGATATGCCTTCTAGATTTTTTACGGCCTCGTCGCAAGCTCTGCAAGTTGTATGCCACGTCTGCGGTATCGAGCTAGCCAGAAACAATATTTTACAGTTTTGAAAGTATAAAGGGTACGTGAACACTATACACCCACAGACTACAAAGCGGTGTTTGTGTCACAAACGGTGGGTAATTAAAATTTTCTGCTTGAAATGACCAGAGCTACAACGCTGGAAGTGAGTTTCTAAACATGCAGTTAAATGCAGCTATAGTTATTACAACAGTAACTAAGAGTTTTTAACCAACTTCCAACAGTAGGAAGTTCTCAATTCGTCTTTATTGTTTTGTATGTGTGTTACGCGATTACTCCGTCAATTGTGTACCGATTTTCAATTTTTTTCGTTACTGGAAAATCTGATCTCCAAGTCAGGATCTGATGAGTGGATTCCAGGGAAATCGGGAATAACCCTTATTTAGTATAAAATTTCCTACGGGGTACCGTTAAATATAGTTAAAACTTTTATATATTTCAAAAATACATACTTATTTAGGTGCATATCGCTACAACTATCAAGTGTCTAATATGAAAAAAACATCGAAATAAATCCTGCATATCAATATTGCTTATGTGTGAAACCCACTAATTCACCTTTGACAAGCATGTTATAACCACCATTTGTTCTATTATATAAGGAGACGTCAGCTCAACGATGAAACATATACGGCTAATACTATAAATATAATGCAAGAAATTATTTGTGACCTTCCATTAGTACGTTTCACTTAAACCTCCAGGGGCTCAATTCTGCTATTACTATATCGTCAAAATCATCGAACACTGTGATCTCAACCGTAGGTTTGCCTGATTGGCGTACTCGTGGCACACCACTCTATTTTTATAAATATTTATATGCGAAAACTAGCGAAATAAATGTTTTAAATCTAGCATTTCAAATTTCATTTCGACTAACGCCATTTCTGCTAATGGTAAAACCAAATTTTTCTAGTATTATTCTGTGGCTATGATATAAACAAGATATTGTGGATTTAATAGAATACGATTTTCTGTCACTATCGCAATAGAATTGTACTTCGAATATCTTCGCAATGCTATGATATTGAACTAGCAGAATTAGGCCTCTGTTTATTTAACAAATAGTTTATTTATAACCAGTCACGTATCTCGTGGACAAAGCTTTATGAAAATGTGCTCACACTGGGTATGCAAACAATCCTCGCATTAGTTGTTTAGGGCAGTACTAATGGTTCTCGACAATCGAATAATCTGAGGAATAACTTAGGTTGACATCATATATTATTACGTATGTATTTAATTCAATTCAATTTATTTCATGCAAAAATGGGTACATACATAGATATTGAAATTTATACAGTACGTAGTACAAGTGTCTCCAATTAAAATTGCATAACTTGTTTGATAAAATGGCTAAATTGGAATATATCTATAAAAATAAATTAAAACGAAGTGCCTGGTATTAATGTCAAAATATTAGCTTTTTACTAAATGCATATGAAAGTATATACGGTACTTATATCAAAAAATCATTTTTTAACATTTTTCTCTGTAAATCTGTTTGTTTGACGGCATTTTCACTGATAGATAGTTGATGTTATAAAGAGACCCACGCGCACGCAACGAAACTATTATAAGTAATTTAGAACACTAACATAAGACCAATATGTGTATGCACTAAATTGATTGTTACTTTCGAGATTGAACACTCTTTATACAGAAAGTCGACATAATGGGATAGGAAAGAAATAAAGTTTAAATGAATGCCTTCGATATTTAAAAATAATAAAGCCGTTGATATAATAGTATAAAATCATTTAACCAGCCTCTAAAAGTGACATTATACGACTTCCTTATCGAGTACTCGTCGTAGGCCCACTAGTTATATTTCAAAAATAATACGAGAGCGGACAACTTTATTATATTAAAATAGTTGGCGAGTGTTTATTTGCAACTAAGCGGATACTTTTATTTATACGAATGACACGAACAATCCACTTTGTGACAAAGGACTGAGAGAAAAACAATCTTGTGGAAATAATTTAAATGCCTCCAATTTGTTTTCATAGAGATTCTTTTTAAACGACTTTAAAAAAGGTGGAGGTTCTCAATTCGTCTGTTTTTTTTGTATGTTCATTACTCGATTTCTCCGTTAACTGTGGTCCGATGGTCAATTTTTTCTTTTAATCCAATTGTTATACTTCCGATTTAGTTCTATTGTCACCATGCCAAGACCTGATCTGAGTTCAAAGAATTAGAGAAACTCACGAAAATTGTTAGTATAATATAAAATAAGATATACATCCGAAGTAGTCCACTAAGTCAAGGTCTGATGAATGGATCGGATCCCAGGGTGAACGATCATAACCCTTATTGAAGAACGCCGTGCGCCAAGTTCTTGGAAGAAATCTTGTATACTCGTGTAGCTATTACATTTTTTACAGGCGCTTAATTTTTTAAATGCATGTTACGCTTTCTTCGTCAATTGTAGATCGATTTTAACATTTTTTTCTTCGATGTAAGAATATGCATGGTCACCAAGTCAGGATCTCGTGAGTGGATCCCAGAGAAATCAAGAGTTACCCTTAAGGATCTGATTTGTGGATCGCAAGGAATTCGAGAGCAACCCTTGTTGAAGAGCATATACACTGAAGAGTGAGATAGCTTTGTATGCGCGTATCAGTTGTACAATATCTTTGTAAGGTGCTTTATATATTATCTCTAAAGCTATTGAACTATTTGCCCAATCAATAAGTAAATATTTAAAATTACACCTTCTTTATATATTTAATTTTAGAAACAAATAACTTTCTGGCTAGTCATTATTCTCACCATCCCATACTACTATTGTTTTCTTATTAATATAGAATAAAACATGAACAGTATAAACACAGCATAAGTCAATGATGAATGTGGAAACATAAATGACTTGAACAACTCGCACAAACCATCGATATAGTTAATTGACAATTTATGTTCTTGATTTATGAAATCGAAATAAAGAGCCACTTTAATGGACTGTCTTTACGATCTCATTAAATAGTGTCTAAAGAAATCGGAACGTGTAACACTTGCTCGTTTTCTTTAAAATATGTTATATATACTACACTACATCTCAATTGGATCTAGTAATGCCATAATGAATCAACACACAAGTTATTATCAAAAGTTATTCATTAACACCAAACTGATAAGAGTGTGATACATTAGTAAACGACAATCAGGTGTATATAAGTTCAAACCTAGTACCTGAGTGGATCATGGGAAATTACACAATAAATTTGGATGGAAATGGATAGGAAATTGTATTCTTTCTCCGTTAATGCGCGGATAAAACGGCATACTGAGACGAGAACATATTCTAATATCATTTTTAAATATTTTGATAAGCATAATATATAAGCAAATGACAAGAATCACACAAACATTAATTCAAAAAATCAGTTGCTAGTTTTTGACATTGCAAAGGTAGTCCAAGGTATATTCACATAAGACAAAAGAAAAATAAGTACTTACGTAATATATGCCACTAAAACTAAAAAGCTAGATATTTGTAACACGGTCGGTCATCGAGTCACGAGCCCGAATTTCGTGCCACTACAGCTATTGACCAAAATCGTCTGTACTCAGCAGATATGAGTATTTTTAGATGTGTTTTTTAGGTGTTTAATTTTGACATATTAGGAACATTTGAAGGAGAATACGGTGATTTCTGGTTGGATAATAGACGTATTGCAGAATAGAGAAGTATGGAAGAAAAAGACTTGTTATACCCAATGACTGATAGAAGGTGAATGAAAATAAAGATATAAAAGAATGCAGAAGCCATCTTCAATTTAAAAATCTAATTTAGGTGCAATTTCTTGATAAATTTATTTTTGACCTAATCCGTAACACATGGCTAATGATTCGACCGCAACGGCCATAAACGAGAACAATAACACAATGAACTGTTTTATAGAATAATTAGTAAACGAATGCCAATAAATAAGTAAACAAAAGAAGAAGATCATAAAAAAATTACGACTAGTTCAAATACCGAAAGGTAATAAAAGATGTTTTTACAGATATGCAGGGGTGAATTTGTGTTTGTCAAGTCATACCAAATACATTTCTTTTTAAATGTTTTACAACCCTAGATATCTTCTTTCATTTATATCTAGCTTTCGTTTTGAACTTATATAGATAGATAACTATCAAATTAAAAAAGTCAAAGACACATTCAACATGTGATGCGACATTCGCAAAGTAATATCTTTTCCACGCCCATATAGAAATTCGGTTTGTCAGCACCCGTATCAAAGACGCACTGGTAAGTAGGCCCCTGAAAGCCAACCTTCGTCAAGTGCGGCCACTCTTGACGTTGAAGGAATCTTTTCAATTTGATCCGGGGACCCTCATGATCAAACCTATATTAAGTCCGCAAAGGAGCTCTGATTTGCATCAAACTTATTAAAAATCTGCTACGTGCGTGACTCTCCATGGACTATGAACGGTTCTGTACAAATAAAAACATCCACTGTTTTCGACATTTGGCTATTGGCACGTAATCTAAAATGCTTCATATTTCAAAGACCAGTCAATAAATATTATCGAAACTAATTGACATTGAAAGTATTTTTCAAGGTACAAATATAGGTTATTTTCATAATTTTCCATTTAAAAGTGTAAAAATTAAAGACGTGATCACAAATTGACCGACTTTCGATGGTAAGTTACTAAGTAACATGTTTGTGTGTTTTTTTTAATAACCTACAAACACACATATTGTATCTGCGCAAGTTAAGCAAGTTACGCTTGTATTAATAACACTACTCTGGGGCCGATCCCAGACACCCAGACCATAGGAAATAACGAAGAAAATTCGTTACTGAAATTTACCGTACCATGAATCGAACCTGGAGAACGCAGAGGGCGGTGCGGTAGGTCGGCAAAGGCTTAGCCCGCTGAAACACAGAGGCCGTCTAGATTTTTATATCAATAATGTCTCATATGTAGATTTGTTTTGGAGATATAAGTCGTGGCATTACTTAGAGGTCCTCGCGGAAGATCAGCGCTGGTTGTGAAACAGGTATTATGCTACTATTTTGTCTTTTTGTATCTTGTATTAAATAAACATATTCTTTCTTTCTATTTAAAAAAAATGACTGTTATATACAAAAGCATAATACATACATGAATAAATGTGAGGAAAATAAAAAGATTTTGTAGAACCCTAATATGAAATTTATAAAGCAAGATACCGCTTCATGAAAACCTGTATAAATTATTCTATGGCGTCGATTAAAAATGTATTATCATTCCCTTTCATCTTTGTAATTAAATGAATGAGGTTTGAGAAAAGAAATTACACAAATTGATTCGTGAATTTAATAAAATCTCAATTAATATTGGATTAGTTTTAGGTTTATTAATTGAAAGCCGATATTCATTGGTTCTTGGACTGATTGATTTTTTTTTTGTAATCAAAATTACTTTTAAATTAACGGGTCTTATTTTAATTAAAGTATTTATTCTATAATTTAATTTTGATCTTTGTTGAAGTCATTCATATCTAGAAAGTAGTGATTTTTTTGCAACTCACTCGTTTTTAATGTAAGTTATATAAAAATATACAACTATAGCTAAACCCATATTCATTTTTGCATTAGTTTAGTAGTTAATCCACTTGCGAAACTGGCAAGTTTAATCCTTTTTATTTTGATAGATTTTTTAAATTTCAGTTATAAGTTGTTGTTTAAGTAGATATCTAACAAACAATTATGCAGATTTATTAACTTAAGTATATTGTTTTTAATTTAGTATATGTTGTCTGAAGTAGATAACTCCCTGGAGCGAGTGAAATTGAAAGAGTTAGTTACGCTTGTGTTATTGGTAATATACAACGGACTACTCTGGGGCCGATCCCAGACACCCAGACCATAAGAAATAACGGAGAAAATAAGTTTTCCGAAATTTCCTATACCAGAAATCGAACCCGCAAGCTCTGCGTTGCTGTGAGGTAGGCCGGTAAAGGCTTAGGCTATACCGCTCAACCACAGAGGCCGTCAAAATAATAAGATAAAAAACCGTCATTAATGATAAGTCAGATTACTTTCTTTCTCTCTTATTTCTTTTTCAAATTGGTACGATACGCATGTCAATACTTTATTATAAAACCGACTAAATTAAAAATAAAAAACTTATTAGAGTTTCAATTTTCATTTATAAAATATATTGGAATCTGTAACGAAAGGTAATATCTTTTCTTTATACACTCCTAGCTATGATTTCAAATCAAGTATCCATTTTGCATAAATTTTCATAAAATAGACGTCTTCGGTCTGCGCTCTTTCGTTTTATTTTACTTTTAGTTTTAACTTAAATACATTTCTTTTATTAAGGTACAGTGTATAGAAAATTTACATTTATTTAAACTGTAATGAGCTTGCATTTTAATTTTGGCAGATGTTAAAATTATCATGAAGTCAATAATAATTATTTCAATACATTGATTTGTGACTGGAGTGGTTTTTATCTTTCTTCTTCTTCTGCAAGCGGAGATTTTCCGCAACTCGATGACGCAGCGTCAATTTTGCGAGCGATAATAGATGAGGGGTTACTCCATCCAGCCCAGAACCTCCAGGAACTTCTATCTGCGGTAGTCAGATATTTTGCCCTTTATTGAGCCAACTCTCAGCAGTTTAGCAGGACATATTTTTTAAATGCACGAGTTCAGCAGACAGGTAGATGACCTACCTGATTGAAAGCGGTTACCATCACCTATGGATATTTACACCAAAGATCTGCCGCTCTCTAAAAGGAGACTGGAATCTGGCCACTAATGGCGGAATACAACTCAAAGGTCCTATGACGGCATACTCTAGACCAGGGGTGGTAGCCATCCAGACAGGCCAATACTCTATTTGGGTTTTTTTGTCGCCTCTTAGAACAGGCAGTCCGGAGTGGTCACTCAAAACATATTTCAATTGGCGAGTTGACGGTGATGAACCTGAAACGCCTACCGCCTTACTTTCCAAACTTACACACATACGTACATTTGATCAAATTAAAATGGGAGAATAATGGGAGGGAAGAATTCTGATATCAAAATGTACAATTAACATTAACAAAATGAAATTCTTCTGATTGTTCTAAACTGTTATGTATCTTATGTATAAATAATAGAGTAACTGAAATATGTACTAACTAAACTACTACGCTAGTTTAGTAATGGATACGTTAAACCATATAATACTATATGATTTCATAGATAAATTTATTGCCCAGTACTACAAATGGTACAAGCAAGACGGCACCGCCGCTACGCCGCCAACGCACCGCTGCCACACTATTATTATGTGAATTTCTGCGTCTATGCGAACATTGTTCACCCTCTTATGTCACCACTGCTAATGCCCCCTTGTAGCGAAAGTGCTTGCTTGTAACAGTGTAACGGCGGTGGCGAGGTGCCGGCGACGTGGTGACGGCGGCGTGATGGGGACAGCGTGGTGGTAGCGGTGTAGTGACGGCGATATAGTGACGGCGATGTAGTAACGGCGATGTAGTGACGGCGGTGTAGTGACGGCGGCGTAGTGATGTCGGGGAGGTGATGGCATGGTGGCGGCGCAGTCATGTCTCGTCAACACAGTTTAGATATGCAACGGCGGTTTGATGGCGGTGTTATGTAAAAACGCGCTAAATCATCAGTCCAAGTATCAAAATGCCGATATTAACCGCACTTAAGTATCGGTTGCTCAAGCGCTAGTAACCAAAATGAAGCTATCCTTAAAATCATGTATGCGTAGCACTCGAATATTTAATTACCACCACCCATCCTTGACCCTCATATGAATAATACGAAAAAAGGTTTTCCACAGCGTGTGCACTCACGTATTTTTATTTTTTACGACACATCAAAAAGAAAGTGATATCAACGTAATTTTATGATAATGGAGGGGGCACCCTTAATAACGAAGGCTTTTAAATTTACGCCGGTATCCCGTGATGAGAGGAATGTTTTATGGTTTGCAACATTTCAACTTATACTCATATGTGAGCTAATATTGGTAATAAGATCACGCCGGCGGCTGTTCGCGGGTTGATAAGGAATTTGCGGCGAGGTTATCGGTTGTTTTAACGTTAGAAATTTGTTACGAAAATTTTCCTGCGCTATAATATTTCAGAATGTGTAAAGTAAGTCGGTACATATATTCATAGTTAGATAAAGATTTACATCAGTGTGGATGTCATACATGTGTGACTTGAGTCATTTATTATCGAATAACTAGTTGTCGGAAGTTGAGTAATACAATGTTGTAGTTCGATCGATTCGCTGGGCAGTTTGGTTCAAGCCATATTGCATAGCGACGATCATTGGGTGGGTGCGGCCAATTTCTGCGAGACAGTAATGTATCATAAGGAGGCCGCGGAACGAGAAAGGGAGAGAGGTGCGACGTTAGTCGGGGTCCCGGAGACGCAGATATGCGCAAGACCTCCTCCCGTAATACGCTACAGGCCTCCAGCATCTAGGGAGCGGAGGAGTCATCCCCCTGTTGACGAAGTGAGTCTGCACTGCGACCCGGGACATTCTTAAGCATTGATGCGCAGGATCGGCGTGGGCGTAACAACGTTCTAAGTCTCACGCTCTTCCTACCATAAGCGTGGGGCACATGGGAGGAAGGTAACTCTCATTGCTTTGGTCTTATCCCAGTAGAGGACCTGGTAGTGTACGAAATGTATGCACGAAATGTGCCTAAAAAAAAACTGCAATGTCGGAAATCGAGCAACATGATGTCAGAAGTCGAGTAATCGGCAGTCGAGAGTAATCATTAACAAAATATCGAAGTCGAGTCAGTCGACTCGACATCTATTTATTTACCTAGTTTAATAGAAGATATGTATTCACGTATATTCTATTAAACTAAATAAAACGCATCGCTTGTTATAATATTTTTTACCTGTAAACATGTTCACAGTAGTTTTTAATTTGTAACTTAGTTTTATTAGTAGCCTTTATTTAAATTGTAACGTTGTTATGTACATTCAGATCAAATCTTACAACTGAATTTGAAAACAAATATCTTCAACCGACTGAGATAAAATTTTGCAAACATATTTAGTTTGCGTTACAATGCATAGTTAGGTAAGCGACATCATATTAATTAAAGACAAGTGCCTTTAATGTTTAGTTATTAATACATTTACACAAGTAGTATAAGTTAACTATTTAACTCGTTAAAGACACGATGTCATAACTTGATAGGCTCGTACAAAATTTGGGGCGGTTTTAGCGTTTTCTAAGACGATAAACAGTTTATCAGTTGATTTGGCTGACAATTCTACTATTATGATAAATATGAATACATTTCCAATGCACTGAATTAAACCAATAAACGCGTAAGTCACGTGTCACCACTTCACCAACACGCGCACAGAGTAGCATATTTTATCACCACACCACTGTCCATATAAATATTTATGACAGACAGGCTTTTTCATGCGAAATTTTGTGGCTCGAAATAGCGATTACGGGAATTTTTTTAATTTGTATATACTCGTAATAACGAAAAATTGTGTATATGTTTCAAACAAATTACTTTGACTTTGTTATTTTTTAAGATTCATGCTGTATATTTGGATTGCGAAACTTGGAAAAGATTCCAGGAAAAAATAATTAATATTACGGTGGTATTTTTTAATGTTACATATATCATCTACATTTTTTTAATTTGTCTTCCTAACTTAGGAAGGTAATCATAAAAATAACAACATTCAATTGAAAAAACACACTGCGAAATAAATTCATTTTTATATAAGACCGCTTGTTTCTAACAAAAATTTGTTAAGACAGATTCATTTTTCAGTGTATATTTTTAAAAATCTTAGCATTAAAAGAAGTCCTAGAACTGATCAAACCTCCTAAACTCTACGTAACTAGATAGTGCCACTAGAAATAGACTTTATTTGGAGGTTTGTTTGTTATTATAGTTACGAGCGCGGGACTCGAATTAAAATGCCATTGGAATAACTATAGAATTTATTACAGCTATACAAACACGTATAACACAGGTACAAATATAACTGAATACAACCAGTACAAACTGCACGATTCAATAACACGCGCAGTCTGTCAATATATAGCTTATCGAATGTACACATCTTGCTCGTATCGTAATCCTCGCTTGATTGCCTCACCCCTCCATTCGGGCATTGTTTTATACTAAACTTTACAATACAACAAGCGACCGCGTGGTCTGAATTTCTAAAACGTAATCTGCACACCTGCGGCCATAAACGAGTACAATAACAATAGGATGTTTTTCTTAATTACAAATTTTTAACACAAAGTAAACAAAAGAAGTGCAAATGTGGGAACAGTAATAAACTGCAGGTATGCATTCACTTTCTCGGTGTGTAACAATATAATATATTTTACCTTAGAAAATACACATTATGCAAATTTAGTGTGAGCGAAGATGCATGAAAAGCCTTGTAACAAAAGCCAAGTTTCAAATATAATACAAAAAGACAATCTACATAATTGTGTATACTTTCGTTATACTTTATTATTTATGATGTAAACACCTATTGTGTTTTCGAGCTTTTTGTAAACAGCCCTGATAAGCCTTTGAGGGGTGCCATGACAAAGTAAACCATTGGAAGCAGTAAAGGGTAGTCTGTATGTTGAATGAAAAAACTTACACGTATGTTACTAGAACTTCAATATGAATCTCTATTTGTAATAATATTCGTCAAATATATATGTGAATACTAATAATAATCAGTAGACAAACACACATATTGTATATCCCTAAATTAAGCATTGTGCTTGTGTTATAGGTAATATACAACGCATTCCTCTGAGGCCTATCCCAGACAGCCAGACCATAGTAAATAACGGAGAAAATTTGTTTCCGCTATTTACCATGCCAGGAATCGAACCCGAAGCCCCTGCATTGCAGTGAGGTAGGCCGGCAAAAGCTTTGCCCGCTCAACCACAGAGGCCGTCAATGAATATATTAAATATGACTTCAATATTAAATATGAATTTCATTCGACGACAAGAAGGATAAAAGAATTGTAAAATGTAATAATTGATGGAAATATAAAAACAGACAAAGAACACAATGGCTTGCGGCTGGGCGGGCTATCGTAAGAGGCAACAAAACAACCCACAGTCAGGTGGTGGGGTATTTGCCCGTCTGGATGGCTATCACCCATGGTTTACAATATGCCGCCATCACAATCTTGAGTTGTGTTCCTGCTTTGGTAGTACCAAGTAGTATTTGGTGTTACAAATATCCATAGGCGATGGTAACCGCATTCCATCAGGTGGGCTGACTGCCTGTCTGACGAACTCATGCAATTAAAAAGTACTTTTCACAAGTGAAAACCGCTTAGCATCAGAAAGACCGTCTGCTTACCTTTAAAAAAATTCCGGCAGACTATTCCATTCTTCGACAGTGCGCATCAGAAATATTTTTTACAAAGTACTTCGTCCTGATTGGTGGTTTTTTGTACCGTAACGGTGGCGCAAACCGGTAAATAAATAAAACAGAAATTAGGAACCACCTAAAATGTCTAAAGTCTTGGTCTAACCACCCACCATAAAATTGTGAGGCACAAACCCATCAATGGGACGATTAATATCTGTTCTGTTAATCTATGCCCTATGAAGGACAAAAACTTTCACTGGTTTTGTCAATTCCCTATTGGAAACTTCTTTCAGTTAGATCAGCTTTGTGTCGGATATAATTCCGGCACAGCAATATGCTGAGTGCAAACCTTGTTTGCTGAAAATGCGGCGTATAAATTTTCAAAATATGCTCTGTGTATAAAAATGTATAAGAAATGTAATTACGTCGCTATTTTTGAAAATAAAGATTTTCTTTATATCTTTCTTTCTATTTATAGCCCCATGTTACTATAGTTACTCCATACTGATTTTTTTTCAATACAAACTCTCAATAGTCTGGACACTTTATAAAAAGTGGATTTCGTGTACATTCCCAATAAAGGTTATGTTAAATATGGAGATTGGTACGCCGAAACGATTTCAATTGTAAATACTGTATGCAAATACAATTTCATTCGTGTTTCAATGTAAAAAATATATAACTGTAAGATATTTTTCGGGTTTATTTATCGGGTAAGTGCGTGACCATCCTTCTAGGACAATTCCGATGGAATAGGGGAGGTTTGATAATTCTAGACCGTTATCTATAATATTATAAAATTCTTAAAAATGCCATGTTTGTAATGCAATGGAAGGAATAAAAAAAACTGGAACTATATAAACGATGGAGAACATTATGCATTTTTTTAAGAATTCTTGTCTGTCTGTTTGTTCGGGATTTACGATGCGGTTATCGTTGATCGAAAGCAAATTATTAGACTTAAAATCTGCTTTTTATACTAGGAATCCCGCGGGAATTTTTCTAGGAATTATTTAAGAACACTAGTAAAAAAAATATCAAATTAAATCGATAGAAATTTTATGTAATAAAATGTGTGATATTTTTATCTCGGGAATCCCGCGGGAATTTTCCCTGGAGCGGTTTGTAGTTGTTCGGGTACATAAAAATTAGCTTATTCGAACACAGTTTCCACTAAAACGATAGCTTTTATTCTGTTTTAAATGTTTTGGCACTTTTGTCCTGGGAATCCCGTGGGAAATCTAAGTCAAGGGTACACGAAGTTGCGGGGATATCCTTGTTCACTAACAAAAGTATTTAATCAAAATGCTTTTTATCATCTTAAATTTTAAATCGACTTTTCACTTTACAAGTCTCAACATTTATGTTATGGTTCTTTAAGAACCTTAAAGTAGCCTAAAAACTTACTGTAACTCAATATGAATAAGAACGTAAGATTGGAAAAAAATAACTTCTATAATATTGACTTATTAAAAAAACTTTATGGAAGAACATCGGCGAGGATTTTTAAGATGTACTGACGATACCTAAATCAACTACGCACATTGGGAAAAAAAACCCACCCTCAATCACATGTTTTGTCGCAATTTTACTACACCCTTGTTTGGCGCCACATAAACTAAATTTCTCTTAAAATTTATTTATATGGACAAAGTAGCTTCTGAGAAAAATCACTGTCCTATACAATAATCGATTTATACTAGAGACGGGTAGCTATTGTAAAAACTAGCTAAATACCAGTTGTTCACAAAATACCAGCTGGCTAATGGTCGACGTATGAAGTTGACAACTGACAAGTTTACGGCTTAACCGTCAGCCGTTGGTTGTTTGTTAGCGATTTATTCACTAATTTGCCAAATAGCCATCATCCAGTTTTTTAGCGAATTTTTAATTCACCACTAGACGGATGGAAATGTTTTGAAATTTTGGTTGGTTCTTTTTTTTTTAGGAGGAAAATTTCACTTATGGACTTATCACCGTATAGAGATCACGAGGAAGGCGTATGGAGACTTGTCGGCCGGTCTTACCTTGGTGAAGGTAGATTACCACTGCCGGAATATCTACTAAAAGTCCCCATGTCAATCGTCTGCCCGCGTTGACCCTGGCATTTAGCACCAAGTTGGTTACTCGCTAACTTATACTTGGCTAGCATTTAATAATTCATGGCAAAGCCACTTAGTAATGCCTCTCCTTTCCCATTACTGTTAGACTCGAAACTCTTTCTCTCAATGTAAATGCCATCACAAAGGCTATACTTTTATTCCTATGACAAATTGATCAATCCGTTAAAGCTCTTATCTCCCCAAAGCAACGGCATTCATATACAAAACAAAATAATTTTCCCCGAAAATCCCTTACATTGTTCCAAAACGATATTTATGTCAATGAAGTGGAACGCTCCCGTCGCCATATCAACACGCCGATATATCAGCGGGGATCGCCATTTGTCAGGCCACGCGTATTTATGGACGCCGGCGATACGCTACCAATCTACTGGGCCGTATGCATCACAATGCGTATGGAAACCAGTTGAAACCACTGCTTTTAGTAGTTTAACTTTTTCTTTAATTAACCTTCTATCTTCTATAAGGGCCAAATTTAATATCATTTTGTTCCACAAGCTGCCTGCTGCCATGAAAATTGCCGCGCCAAAATCAAGAGAATTATATCTTCTCTTTTATTCTAATAACAATTCTATGTAGTTAGAAGGAGAAAACACCAGTTCAACGTTAGTTTTAATTATCTGTATTTGATCACAAATTTGTGGTGCTGCCTAATTAGCCGTGTGTGACAGTTCGGGCAAGAAATCTGTGTTGATTCCATCTTAAAGGTTAAAGTTTCGACGGGAGGCTTTATAGTCTAGAATCTAGATCATCACCGCAAAGTCGCTAGTTTGTCGGTATTCTATATGGTACACTTCAGCCAGTATGCCACAGAATTGCACAAATTAATTCCACCCTCGCCTTTTTACCACCGCACAGGCAGACGTATGAGCACACACCGCTGAAGACGTGCCGCTGAAGAGTGGAAAGAGTTCCACTACTACTGACTGCCTGATTACTGTCGTCTGCTTTTCCTGAAATATACAATATAGGAGTCTTCAAGCCTTGCCTGATCAAGTATCTTCTAGGTAAGCTATCTCTACTTTAGATTCCATTTCCACCTGATTTCAGACGCAATGTCGGTCAAACGCGAACCTATAAAAAAAATACCCTGGTAATTTTCCAGAGTGTATTTTTTTGTTTTTGTTTCTTATTGCTGGAGTACAGCAGACAGGCTGACGGCTCAACTGTGGTGGAAAGTGGTCACCGTCGCCTATAAACCTTTGTAGTATTAAAGGTACTACCAATGTTATGCCGCACTCGTAGATGGGACTCGAACCTGACCACTAATGCTGGAACACAACTCAATGTTGTTATGGCGCCATTCTGTAGACAAAGGGTAGCCATACAGACGAGCAAATTACCACCCTATTACCACCGTATTTTGTCAACCATCTATTTGCTTAAAGTAACTCCCAACATACAAATGCAAATGTGAGTGCTGTTCCCAAGGGATAGACGAATATAAACGAAAAGATGACGCTTTGGTGGCGTGTCTCTTCATAGCTGGCAGCAAGTTGATAGCACTTTTGGTGTTGCACACGTCTATAGGCGACGGTAATTTCCATCCGGTGGGCCGTCAGCCTGTCTGCTATACTCCAGCTATTTAAAAAAAGATTTAGACCTATGTCCACACTTGACCTAATTATAGGATAGGATAAGTATGCGTTCCTTTATTCAATTGAATCCCTAATCAGATTAACACCATCTTATTACGGCCACATAAGCAATGCAAGCTATCTGGACCTAACCAAACAGTTACTAGATAAGCGCTAGACGTCCACTATCGGCAATTGAGCGGACTAAGGCGTGCCGATCAACTATCATTAAGGATTGTGGACGAGTTATATTCCAAAAGAGGAGCGACAGCGGACATCTGCACTTTTCAACTTTGAGCTTCGGATCACAAGTTAATAACTTTCTCTGATGATATTTTAAACTTTCTTCCTTTAAAGTCCATTGGTTCTGAAATGACCGGCGCAATTTGATTGTTTGATTAAGGTATAGAAAATAGAACATTTTCTTCAAAAACAGCGTTTGACATTCCTTCACAGAAATTAATCCTTACAAGCTACATTATGATTTGGTATAATAATACAGAATGTATTTTTTTCAAATTCGATTCCTGGTGAGGATTGTGCTTTAGTTTGCCACTCCACTCCACTTTAGTATTCATCAAAATCAGTCTGGAAACTCTATTGTGTGTTTTTCAATTATTTAACAAAGGTTAGGATTTGAGCTTGAAGACCCACTGGAAGAATTCACCTGTATAATAGAACAATGAAGAATGAAAGTAAAAGACTTTATTTGAACAAATAGCGACGCACTTAGATCAATTACAAATCATTGAAAAAAAAACAAGTTTTGAGAACATGTCAGCCACATTTTCAGAAAATGTACAAACGCTTGCTCTTCCATTTCAAATCAGCTTTATCAACACAGCCCATAGTCCAGTTGCCCTTAGGCCGCCTACGAATTAGGCCAATGTCGTTACAAAATGACCTATTGTTTGCCACGCGCTAAATAGAGCCTGCGGCTTACTATACAAGATCGTTAAATAATATTCATGAATAAACTTGGCAATTTATCATTTAGCGGTTTGAACTTTACACACAAAGTCTGAAAGCTATTAATGAAGTATCGCTGAAATATTTTATTTTGCTAGTCATTTAACAGTCAATTTATTTTCTAGCAACAAGGAATGGAGCAGTAATTTCAATTCAATTTAGATTTTCAATTGATTCTTCAAATCAATTAAGATTTTTATTGAGTTGGAATTTATTTATTGAAGCTTTTTCCCGCGATATTATGACATGAAAATGTACGTCACGAAGTGAGCAAGTTTTGATTTTTAGAATCGACGACCTTTAACCTTGTAAATATGGATAAAGAATACAATTTCCTGCAGCCGGGTGGCCTGTCATAAGAGGAGACAAAACAATCCACAGCCAACTGGTAGGGTATTTGCCCGACTGGATAGCTACTGTGACATATGCATACGTCTTGTCATCGCAGCGGACAAGGCACTACTGGCTAGCACAACGCGGGAGCAGATATATTCATAGTTGCTCTATCTCGCTCGCACATCATCCGTCCTGCTCACACTGTGCTATACATTATACTGGCAGTACGACTTGTTAATATTTGTACTTAAGGTTACCGTTCCCAAAGTAAATTAGTCATCACCTTGCGGATGTGCACGGACGCGGGTCGATACGTCAGAAATGACGTCATCGCTCGCGACTTGGGCGTCCCGTCGGTGGAGGAATTCGTGGTGATGTCGGCGCGTCGGATGTTCGACCGCGCCGACAACTGCCGCCATACCCACCTGAACGGGATCGCCCCGCTACATGCGCGACCCCCAGACGAACGTTGCAATAAAATCTGGCTATCGACCCCACGTGACCTCATCCGCCGGGATTAGGGTAATGTAAGAGGTCGCGATTTATGCCCCTAATGCCACAGATAGGCCACCAGATGCCAATGATGGCCAACCGAAGCCCGGGAAGGCCATCGAAAGTCATGAGAGGCCAACAAACGCCGCAGATGTAGCCAACGCAAAGCCGTGAAGGCCATCGCAGCCGCGGGTTGGCCCGCGCGAGCCGCCGACACCACGGCGGCTCTCCTACAAAGTTACCGGAGGGTAGTAGCCCTCCGAGCTGCAGCCGGGGTAAAGAGCCCCCCGCTCGAAGCCCCCTCACCGACACGCCACCACTACAAGTGGCGTAGTCGAAGATAACTGATGGAGTAAATTAGTTCACTTCAGTTCACATCAGCACTCAACAGTGAAAACGACTCTCTACCACCTGAAGTACTATTTAACCTCTACTTCTCGCTGCTACACTACCAATCCTTGTCTAGACTCTACCGCCATAACAACCTTTAGTTGTGTTACGGCATTAGTGGCTAAGTTCCAGTCCCCCTTTAGAGAGCGGCAGCAGATTGGCAGCACATTTGGTGTTACAAAGGTCTAAAGGCGATGAGAACCACTTTCCACAGGCGGGTCATTGGCCTGTCTGATGATCTCACGCAATAAAAAAACCTTCGTTTTTAATTCAAAGTACCTAATCATAAGTAACCGTAACGTCATTTAGCGGAGGTGGAACTAAGGATGAGAGCAAAACATTAAAATTGTAGTTGCAAAAATACAAATCTTTCCTCTTTATAATTAGTGGATATAGATAAGAATAGTTATAAAATTTTATTTACTTCTGAATGTGAGTGAGTAAAATTCTATAATAATTTGTACATACAAGCAGTAAGTACAGTGCGTAGCTCCAAGTCACCGTAGCACAATTTGTTCCGGCTCTAAACTGTATCCAGCCCACAACACCTAACATAAATATTTATATAGAGCATACAAGACACAATTAAAGTTCCATCCGGAATGGCACGCGGAAGGAATCCGGAGGTTTCTGCGGTCACATCGTTTCTAACATAACTTAAGGTAAGGGTGCTTGTCTACTTGCCTAACAAAGCCAGAAGATATGCAAGTAATCAGATAAATATTTCACAACTGTATATAACCGTTTCTCGCTGAAATCTTGGAAGAAAAATAGTATAAAGGACAAAACTCCGTGCAGGAACGGAGAAAGAATACAATTTCCTGCGGCCGGGCGGCCTGTCGTAAGAGGCGACAAAACAACCCACAGCCAGGTGGTAGGGCATTTGCCCGACTGGATGACTACCACCCCTGGTCTAAAGTATGTCGCCATAACAATCTGGAGTTGTGTTCCGGCATTAGTGACCAGGTTCCAGTCTCCCTTAAGAGAGCAGCAGTGCATTTGTAGCACCTTTGGTGTTGCAAATGTCCACAGGCGATGGTAAACGTTTTCCATCAACTGGGCCGTCTGCCTGAACTCTTGCAATAAAAAAATGTAACTCCAAAAAGTTCCTAAATTCGACATGATTAGATGAAGACTGTAAACATGTCTTTTTCTCTCACTTTAGGACATTATATAATTTTAAAGTCTATAAGTTTATAATTCAAATGACTTTAAATTTTAGTCATTTGAATAAAAAATATTTTAAACAATAAAAATTTTAAAGCCAGAAAATAAAAAACTGCTGCCATCTAGTCTAGGAACTGAGCAATTATTATACCTAGCGAACTTTTCGCGGGAACTGAAAGGGGGCGTTGTGCAGTTTTATTTTCTAAAAATGTGTAAAATAACTTAAAAAAACCGACTTCAAAAACTAAAAAGTATAAAATAACTTATTTCTAAAGCTATTTTTAATTATAATATCTTAAACATCTTAAAGTCGGTGCTGAGTAATTTTAAAAATATAGTAATTTTTATGTTGTACTTTGCACCGACTTTAAGATGTTTTAGATTATATTAAAAATATAATAAGATATTATAATTAAAAATAGCTAAAATAAGTTATTTTATACTTTTTAGTTTTTGTAGTCGGTTCTTTTAAACGAAGTTTTTTTTTATTTGTTACTTTTTAGTGTCTAGCTATGGGTAAGCCTACGAAAGGCGCGCCTTAAAAAATATAGGTCCCAAGAAACTATGTTAAATTTTTAGGGGACCAAATGGCAACTATTCCGCGTCGAACGTCGATCGGATCATAAATTTCAGAGTAATCGGTGTACATACAAAAAAATTAATAATAATAATTAAAAAAAACATACCGGCCAAGTTGAGAACCTCCTCCTTTTGAAAGTCGGTTAATGAACAATAGTTGTAGGATATTGATAGTTTTTGAGTATTAATTATATGTTTTTGTGAGAAGTGTGTGTGTGTATAGTCAAATGTGGCCTTTCGAGGTTTTACAAGAACTCCGTTAAATGGCGTCAATTGTAGTCTACAACAACAACAATACTAGCGGTTGTTCATGCTTAACATCATCAATTGTCTTGATTCTATTCAAAACAGCTCTTCTACAAAAATAACATTGCTAGATACAACTCATGGTTAATGATGCCTGCAACAAAATTTATGAATTATATAATAATAATTTTCTAAGTATGTATATAGGTATGCTTTGTGCGACGTATGACATCTGCTTAATATGACGTGTTTGTCACTTCCCTTGATGTCATTATAAACGGATTCTAATGTACTAAGATTTTTAAAGTTAAATTGATAAGCAAGAATATGGATTCAGTGCCTTGCATCTACATGATAGTTAATTTCCACCTTTACCGAACAGTGTAATACAAGTAAGGGCACTCAATTGGCGATCTACTTAATTGATCCCAACGTTTGGCGGAGTGTACCTTTTGCACCAATTTGGGCTGGTTAAATGCTTCTGGGCGTCTCCTGATTAATCTCAAGGGATGTAATTGTAGAGACATTTGTTCTCTTGTCGCCTTGGTGTTTGGTTCCTTATTTGGCGCATTCATTACCATAGTAAGAAGGTTTTTATAGTTTCACTAAGTATAACGATTTCAATTTCCAATGGTTAGTTAAAATTGTAATTAGGTATTTACTTCGTACTGTGTATATATATTATATATGTATGTATAATTTACATTGCTTCTCAAAGTGTCATCGCAGTTCTAAGAAAAAAGGGACATATCTCTAAGCAACACCTCTACTAAGAGAAAATATGTCATTGTAACTAGTAAGTGAAAGTGAAATTTTATGCTTTGTCATACACCATTCACAGTTTCAGTAAGCGATTCGCCAAAAGCTGACGCTTTAGGTCCTCAGGTCTAATAATAAATTTACAGACCTGTCCTTTCAGCTTAACTGCCATAGACGATTTAGTCCCTCTTAAAATTGGTTTGCGTGTAATAAACATCTAATTAGAGACTTTTCCCCTTATTCATAACAATTATAAAAGGTTTATAGGTTTGTTAAAAATAGTAAGAAATTTTTTTATTCATGTTCATAATGCGATTATAACACTTTTTAATTCTTTTAAATGAGTATATAAACTTCGTAAAACTATTATTAATCAGGGACATACGGTCTTTTTTAAGATTCTTAAAGAAGCCTAAAAATTTACGCTAACTCAATATGAACAAGATCGCTAGTCTTTAGTAAACATGGAATATACAAAACGTTTACCTACAGTTAGGAACTTAGCCCTAATCTATCTTATAAATTGACTTGTGTACAGCTAACATATACTTTAAACTAGTTCGATTGTAGCAATTGCTCTTGAATATAATTTTTTAGTATATCACGAACATCTAGCAATTAACTGCCACCATTCAAAACAAACACATGCTCCAAATGAGCTATTAAGTCCTCTCAAAGATATAGCACAGTGATATCGTATAATGGCCAAGATGGGTGCCAGCGATAATTACTTCGAACCCTTCGGAATTAAACACCACTTGCTTGGTACGTGTCGTTGGTCATTTGTTTTTGTCCCAACCATAAATAATTTATCGGTGTTCGAGGCTATTTCGGAAGGGTTGTAATGTATATACGAGTGTAGCTAGTTGGAGTGACAAATTGTAATAACATTACAGATAGGACTAATTACATTTAGTTTGGAATTACACCAAAGCGGATAGAAAATAGAGATTTGTATCATTACAAATCAAGAGCTTAACCGCATCCTTCTTTATTGTTTATACATTTTAAAGAAAAAGAAGGAAAAGAAAGAAATCGTTTATTTTCCAAATGCGACACAGGCACAATAGAAAATAGACGAAACAAAATATTATTACAGGTATATACAGCAATTTGGCAAATGAGGTTGCCACTCAGTATATTGCTGTGTCGGAAGATATTCCGCCATCTATAATTATATATGCAATTAATTAATTAATTAAAGTTATGTGTTTACAAACATATACAGCATTTAATCTCAGAATACAGATACATATATAAAATATTATTATGAAATGTATATGGCAATAATAATACTGAAAATAAACAGAACAAAATAAAATACAATATGGGAAAATTAAAAATGACTGTGGCGTGAATATCAGTTCAATTGACTCACTTTTGTATTCAGTCAGGTTATAATTAATTCCACTGATAAGTTTTATCAGATGATTGAAAAATCGGCCCTAAGAATATTGAATATGAAAGGTGTTCTCATGCCAACATTGATATGAAAGATTTATTTTAATCGCCCATTTCTGTAACTTACATATATAACGAACTATTAAGATCAACTTCGTTATTTTAGCCCCGCCATACACCTGTAGTTTTGTTCGCATAAGCCTCGCCCATATCGGACTCATCTTTTTAACCAACTTCAAAAAAAGGAGGAGGTTCTCAATTCGTCGGAATCTTTTTTTTATGTATGGTCACCGATTACTCCGAATTTTATGATCCGATTTACGTGATTCTTTTTTGTTCAACGCGGAATAGCTGCCATTTGGTTTTTTTTTCATTTTATGAACATTTTTTATGAAAAAATGTCCATTCCGCGCGGCACCTTTCGTAGCCGTAGCCATAGCTAGACACTAATAAGTAACAAATAAATAAAAAAACTTCGTTTAAAAAAACCGACTTCAAAAACTAAAAAGTATAAA
Organism: Dendrolimus pini; assembly: GCA_949752895.1. Taxonomy (NCBI): domain Eukaryota; kingdom Metazoa; phylum Arthropoda; class Insecta; order Lepidoptera; family Lasiocampidae; genus Dendrolimus; species Dendrolimus pini. Next base: position 17,940,554 of record OX457132.1, on the reverse strand, counting down.
ATAACTTATTTCTAAAGCTATTATTATTAACATATTATATTATCTAAAACATCTTAAAGACGGTGCAAAGTAAAACATAAAAATGGCTATATTTTGAAAATTACTAAGCACCGACTTTAAGATGTTTTAGATAGTATATATTAATAATAGTAGCTTTAGAAATAAGTTATTTTATACTTTTTAGTTTTTGAAGTCGGTTTTTTTTTAAAGTTTTTTTATTTATCACAACTTAGTATTGATGAAACGTTGTGCGTGCATAATCTTAAAGGCTTACGTGAGCAATACTTACAGATGTAAGACCGAGCTTATACTAAGCATTTAAAAATTTGTAGTTACTAATTTTAATTTTTTAGTTTTTAAGGGCAGGATAACGTCTACCGAGACGCCCGTCGGGCGCTACAGACATGCAACGAAATATTGCAAGAGTGTAGCGTCCAGAAAGTTAAAATAATTTTGTAAATATTTCGATTTTATAGTATTAGTAAATACAATAATAACATATTGTAATTTTTCTCCTCCAATAAGCGATAAGGCCGCCATTTGTACTTAATTGTAAGATGTTTTTGTGTCTTGTTTCATAAATGTTATTGTACAATAAAGTATATTCTATTCTATATTAAAAATTTCTTCTTTTTGACTTTTTTCATGAGACACACTCTACAGATAAATTTTGCGATATTATTCTATGCTACTTGTTCATATACATGATTTCCACATTTGATCCTTCGAGCCGGATATATATTCTGCACCGTAAGTAAACTTTAAGACGATGACAAAAGTTCTTTATGTTTTTGTAGCTTTACTTGCTACTATTTCCGTAGCTTTACTGTCAATTACTTAAGCTTCGCTAAGCAAATCAACATGTTTACATATTTCTTTGTATTGTAATTCCAACCCCAGTTTTACTACTTATATTTCTAGGAGACAGAACACCCTTGCAATAACATTCATAACAGGGAAAGTGTCGCAAAGCACACAGTGGTACATGGGATTGGTGCCAATAAAACATCACGACACCCCATGCAATAAGCCAAGCGAATAGCGCGGAAACATCGGGGGAAACAGTATTAATACTTATGGTTAATTGTACTGCGACCACGGAGAGGTAAGATGACGCATAGTTCAGAAAAAAATAAAGAAATATAGTTCCATGAATGTCAAAATTATACATAAAATATTGATAGTAACAATCATAGTAGTAGATTATTGACCTTTTACAATCCAATTTTCACATACCTACATTACACCAAAAAAGAAAATCGACTAATACTACTGTTATAAACTATGGCGTATGTTATATATACGTGCATATATTTTAATATTGATTTCAAATAATATATGTCTCTAAAATTTTAGATTATTATGAATTCGTGTTATTAAATTAGAGAAAATAATCGCCCGTTTGAAATTATCTTTGAATTTATTATATTTTATTAAATTTCTAAATAAGTTTGGCTTTAATTTCTTGTAAAGAACTAGGTTATGAAATTTATATTTAATTAATACTAGATATGCCCTGTAGTTTTACCCATGTTAATTATACTACAATCAGATTGACTGACATAATATAGCAGATAAACTGTAAAGTCTTTATAAATCTATATGTATATTATTATGTGTATATAATAACATTAATATTTATTTGTAGAATCTAGAAACAGAATTATGTGCCATATTTCTCTTTCCATCCCAAGGTTGTTTGAAAAGATCTCTGTTAGCGATAAGACCGCTATTTGCACCTATTTCTAAGCTGTTTGGTGTATTGTTTCATTAATTTTATTGTATAATATAGATTATTCTTTATACATGTACTAAAAAACATTTTCCCGTTTTGGTTATAAAATTCAGACGCACATATCCCACGACAAGCGTAGTAAATTTTAGGTCAAAAAATGTCTTATTTTTATTTTCAGCCTCTTAACTGTAATATACACACAACTTCATATCGTGTTAGATTATGCTTAGTCATATTCACACATACTAAAAATATAATAAGTTATTCAAGACAGCAAATAGGGAGCAAAAAAGTAATTTTCACATGTATATTAGGTATTCATTTTTTAATATTTAAATAATATTCAAATCGAGTTAAAATATTTTTCATATTATGGGATCTATATATTATCGGCCTAGGCAACAAGAAAGCACAATTTTATCCCCGCTCCATTGAAGGGTGACTCCACTATCTTTTCCCTCTGTGAGACGTGTTCGGGCTCGTCAATTGCCCTCCAAGGTGAAATGCAGTTCATTACAATAGGAGGCACAGACTGTACAATTTGATCCTATCTGCAGTATTATCAACTGCTGTATTGTCAATTGAGAACATACTACAATTGGTACATTACTGTAATTATAACCTACCACTTGTTTATCTTTGTAGAAATTTGTTACATAGTTACAAATTGTAAGACTGACATTTGTTATGTACGTATTGTTCGGGTAGTAAGTATCAGCGATAGATGTATAGTTGAGACGTTCTAACAAGCCCCATTTGATGTTTCATACAAATACTAACGACCTAACCTTTACAAGGATACTGTAAACAAACAGTTACAAACAGTATCAAAATAATTTATATCAAATTACATCATAATTAGCTCATTTCTTAAGAAATGTAACACATGACAACGTTATGGTTGTCAACACCTTTTTTTCTTAAATATTAGTGACGTGACCTAGAGATTGATGTATAATCGAAAAGTTTAAATATAAATCGAAATTATTTTCTACATTGATAAAAAGGCAACCAAAGATAAAATACATTTTTAAAAATAATAATTCGATTTATTTTAATCAATTTGGTAATGTGTGACTTTCTTTATCGATTCCCATTTTTAATTGTATCGTCAATTGTTCACGTAACTACTAAAATCAGTTTGATAGATGCCAAATGTAGCTTTATAGAATGGCCGATCAATAGTTGTCTTAATTTCTAACTTATATGACTTTCGAAAAAATATTCTTTGGCAGAACTTAGTTTTTATAGAAACTGAGATGTTATTTTTTCGAAATAACTCCAAAACTCTAAAGAAATATTGAATTTTGCCCACCTCAAAATATCATATAAATAAAAAATATAAATGGAATATTGTTATTCCTGAAAAGATAATTCTAGTATGATTTTTGCAATCAATCACACAATTAAATATTGCTTAGTAATGATCTTAGTTCACTCATGGAATATCTTTAAATAGATATTAAAGTATGTATTCAATTTAATACATACTTTAATTAATACTCTAAACATATAATTTAACCAAAATTATAATCAAAAATTTATCTCGTAAGAAAAAACAGATACATAGTGCAACGTCTGCAATGCAATAATATTAAACAACCAAGTCACGTAGAAGAATTATGATGTTCCCTGCATTCTATGACATATGTTATTACTCTACAATGTTTCTTTGAAAACTCCAAACGTATATTTCTTTGAAGACTGACCCGTTATCCATATTAATATTTAAATGTCAAAGTGAATTCGTTGGTATGTCTATACGCTCCTCCTTTACGGGCTTAGACATACATGAACAAAAAAATCACCAAACAAACACACACATTGTTTATTCTCAAATTAAGCAAGTTACGCTAGTGTTGTGAGAAATTTAAAATAGAGAGTTCTGGAACCTATACCAGACACTCAGACTAGAGTAATTAAAGTAAAGTTTGTTTAAGAAAGTAAACCAATACTGAAACCACTTCACACATGATTACAAAAGTCATCGAATAATTAATTAATTAAAATATGAAACTATATGGGATAATTTATAGGTGGTCAGCAGTATGCCGATAACAAACTGAAGAGTTTTGGCCACATAGCCTGTAAGAATCTTATACTAATATATAAAGCTGAAGAGTTTGTTTGTTTAAACGCGCAAATCTCAGAAACTACTAGTCTGATTTGAAAAATTATTTCATTGTTGGATAGCCCATTTATCGAGGAAGGCTATAGGCTATATATCATCACGCTAAGACCAATAGGACCAGAGCAGAAATGAAAAATGTTTCAAAATCAGGAGATTTTTAAAACTATTAAACGCGGACGAAGTCGCGGGCAGAAGCTAGTTGAATATAAAGAGACTTGTGGTCACCGGGAAATTGTAGAAGACAAGAGACGTTTAGATCTCCAAATAGGCAAACAGACCAGGAGCCAAATTCTGCTATTATTGTTTCGTCATAATCCGGGACACTATCGTCTCAATCGTAGGTTTCCTTGATTTCAGTATTCTGTTAGTTACAAGCATTCCCGTGGCACGCCACTTTATCTTTATAAATATTTACTAGCTGAAACCCGCCCGCTTCGCGTGCCGTAAAATCAGTTCTTATCTGACATCTACTTGGAGAAAGGAAGGTCCATGCCAAATTTAAAGTCTACAAGTATTATGATAGTTCCTGAAATATCGTGATGAGTTACTATATACGTGGATTTCAATAATATATATATAGATAAGAGAAAGTTCGCGAAATAAATGTTTAAAATTTTTGGTAGCTTTTCGTAACTTGGTATTTATTTCGGCTAACGCGATTTCTGCTAGTAGTAATACCAATCTTTTCTACCATTAATCTGCGATATAGAAAGTATATTGTGAATTTAGTAGAATACTATTTTTTGACACTATCGCAATGGAATCTTACTTTGGATATCTTCTCAACGCCATGATATTGAAGTAACAGGATTGGGTCTCAGATTGTCGACAGGCTGGACGTATCCATGAACTGGGCCCTCCACTGTGCTCGAAGCCAATCTTAGTGAAGGAGAGCAATTATTCACTGACAACAAAATCATGATCCTTGCAGTGACGTAACGATTAGGAAGAAGATGGCGCAATTTCAACGGTTAATGATCAGTGCGTGCGCGTCCCAACCTCAGGGGGCGCGGGTTTGAATCCTGACCGGAAAGCACGCACCATAAGTGGTGCGCGTAAAAATACGCACAGTGGGTCAGAAAATTACCTAAGGGTAATTTTCTGACAATGACCTAAGGGTAATTTTCTGACCTACTGTGCGTATTTTTACAATTACCACGTGCTAACAGTGAAGAAAAGCATCGTGATGATACCTGTACATCGAGATAACTGATATGACAAACGCGTCAATCCGGTTTGGACAAGCGTGGCGGATTTACCGTCCGTTCCGCTATAATTGGGTAGGCCTAAGCCCAGGAGCATTTATGAGCTGTTATAAAAATAATAAAAATAATAGGGGGAGTGAATCCGTGAGAAAAGCAGTAGCAATAAAACAGTCTTATTGAACACACGGTACAAATTCTTAGAAAACGATTTCACGTTATTTTGTTATCTGTTCGAAAGGCAGTATGTTAAATCGGTTTTGTACGCGAGTGTCATATGTAATGTAGTTACTTAAAACCCAAACAATAGCATTTAATCAAAAATACTTTACATCTCAAAACTACTCAATAGCTTACTTTTAAATAAATTTTTGTTGAAGTATTTTTGTGCACTATGTGTTTTTCAGAACTTTCCACCATAAAATATGTTAAAAGTTAGAGAGAGGATGTATAATGTTAAAAAGTTTCCTCAAGTTATACATATACACATAGGTGTAAATATTTTACAGTCACGTATAATTTTATTATATTCGTAACTAGCTGTACCCAGCAGACGTTGTCCTGCTCTGAAAAAATAAAAATCTAGGACCCGAGTCCAGCGCCACCTACTGATTCCAATTATGAATTTAAACCATCCGGGGACCCACTCAAACACACAAAAACAAAATCACCTAAATCGGTCCAGATGATTAGGAGGATTTTAGAACCCAGATCTCAGCGCCACCTACCGGTTCCAAAGGGATCCTATGTCCGTCTCCTGGTTCTAAGCTACCTCCCCAACAATTTTCAGCCAAATCAGTACAGCCGTTCTTGAGTTATAAATAGTGTAACTAACACGACTTTCTTTTATATATATATATATATATATATATATATATATATATATATATATATATATTTAACGAGCCTATAGTATAATACAAGTCGTGGTAGCGTATTAATGGCTAACGCACGCGTTCCTAATTCAAAGGGCGTGGGTTCGATCCTGGCCGGAACGCATGGACTACTTAGGCAGTTTTGTGACCTAATGGGTATATCGTTACAATTACGTGCTAACAACGGTGAAGAAAAACATTGTGATGTACCTTGCACATCGAGATAACCGTTGCGCCCAACATCCCAAGCCGCCTTTGACAAGCGTGGCGTGTATATAGCCCGTTCCCCCTATAATGGGAGGCCCGAGCCAAGCAGTAAGGGATTTATGGGCTGTTATTATTATTATTATTATATTTTATAGTATAATGGCATATATATACCTACATAATTGTTAATTTATAATTTATAATATGTGTAAGATTATAAGAATAACGTTTTTTGTTTCAAAATTTTTATGGAACCTTCAAAAGAAAACCAAATTATGAGTAAAATCTTCTATTAAATAAAATACTAAATGAGAAAAACACGTGCAACCTCGCACTTTAATATAATATTTTTCTTTATACGATTTCGTTATTAAAGCGTCAATTTCTTCAATGTTATCTAAATAAATTTGTTATATTAAATTTATTTTGATCCAGACTTTTCTCATTTAGTTTTACGTTTAGATGGATTGCGTTTTTGACGATCACATTGTTCACAATATTCTCAAGAAAAAACCTCTGTGAATTATATTCTTGGTCTAATATATTAAAAGAAGTCTGGCTAGGTGATTTATTTTACTTTGATATATTCAACTAAGTATGACTCGTTTGATAAAGAAGGTATATTTTTTTTGATATCTTTTAAAAGGTAATGTATTAAACCATTTTAGTGAGATATAGAGGGCAAAAAGAAAGTTATTATACATTTAAATTTCTTCGAGGTTGGCAACGCGTTTGCGACACTCCTGGTGTTGTAAACGTCCATAGGTGACGGTATCTACTTTTCGTCAGGTGGAACGTCTCCCTTTTTGCCTGCTTAAAAAACATGTTTGTTAGAGGGAATGTATGCATATCTTAAGACTTCTTCCGGTTTACCCACGTAGAGTTTTGATTTGTATACAACTAGCGGCCCGCCGCGGCTTCGCACGGGTATCTAAAATACATTTTTGATGAGTTTAATTACCGAATTATTAATTATAATGAATTAAACTCAAAAATATTAATTATTAGCGAATTCAAAATATTTTCTGGCTAAAATTATTTGATTGCGCATACGACCTTTGCATGTTGCATAGGGAGCCGACCGCGCGGCACTTCATTTCTTGCCATTGACTCCCCTCCTGTACTGTCCATACCCACGTGACGCCTACATCGCATAAGGTGCTGCCGAGCAGGGTGAGCGGTGACCACGTAACTTTTTTCTAATACTTACACTTTTAAACTCGTAATATCTTTCGTTTTTTTCGTTTTCGTTACGTCCGGTCGGTCGCCCCAAGTACCGGTGGAGGGACGGAGTGGAGGCTGACTTGTGTGTGAGCTTCAAGCCCTTAACTGGCAAGAAATCGCACAGGACAGGAACAGGTTGGCGTGTTCTCGTTTCGGAGGTCAAGACATATTTTGGATCACTGAGCCAACGGAGTTAGTTAGTTAATTTAAACAGTTATATAAAGGTATTGAAGCAATATTGAATACAAAGTAATCTATTTTGATAAAGATGAATACCAAGATACAAATAAAGAGCCTTTTCAAGCGTCGCCACTTAATTACATTTTTCAAATAAAAGAACACTTACTATCGCATAACTATAATAGCTAGACATATGCTGTTGTGACACTTTTTGTAAATAATGATGTGTTCTGCAAAGTCGTAGTACATTATTATTAAGCTGTCATCAATAGTTTAATCAGCGGACGCGGTGTAAAGAGTATTTTAGGTATTTTTTTACATCTCGGGTTACATTATTGGAATTTTAGTAAAGGTCCCTAATTCCAGCATAGCTTTACCACGTAGAGCTAATCGTTCATTGTAATACGATCATTAATCAAAAATATCCAACAGCTCTATATAAACAAATCATTCAAGTTAAATGATCCGCGTGACACTTTACTATCACACGTTGAAAATCGTCAAATAATACGTCCCCTTCAAAAAACACCACTTCCATAATAGATATAAAATAGACTTCAGTCTCGTGTACAATATCCATTAGGGGATAATTTTATCATTCGACGTCATAAATTACAACCCTCTGTATAAAAGAAATTCGTACACGAAACAACGCCGGAAAGCTGTATTTAAACAAACTATATTACATAGTAATAGTCAATTTAAATGACAATAACTCGAGTTATGTATGATAATTTGATCAGGTGATAATAAAGGGACCCTCTTTTGCTCCCTGCCGGTTATTAGGAGGACTAATGGCGGCTTAAGCAAAACAGCACCCTGTATAACCCATAAAAACCGTCCAAGTGTGTTTTGGACCACGCACAAAAAAGGGTTCACTTTAAAGTACGCAAAATATTTTTTAAACGCTCTTTTCTTTTTTAAATATGCTCCACGTGTTTAAAGTTTTGTAGTAAATTTATTAAAAACGGTATCCGTTTCAAATCGTGAAGTCTTTTCACGTCGTGTAAGTATGGCAATGAAATTTAGTAAGAATATGTATTCTGTAGGCTATTTATTATACAGTATTGTAGTGAAATCTCAAAAACAATACAGATTAGTGCTAGCTGTCTAACTGCTGTATAGCTCAGAACCTCTTTTTAGCGATAAGACCGCCCTTTGTGCATCAGACATAGTTTTAGTCTGTAAGTTCTTTTTTGTTTTGGTGTACAATAAGGAGTTATTGATTGATTGAAAGTATTGTATAATGTAAATAAAATTTGTGTTTTTGCAATTAAGTATTTTCTGGATTCCGTAGCGAAATATTGGATTTCTGGAACCGTATTTGTACGTGGCTTAACACTTGGCGGATTTTTTCACCCCTAAGTAAAACTTATTGATCGACATCCTCATTTTATGCAGTTACAGCATTCTGTGTAGTGGTATATAGAATACACCTCCCTTTGGCATTTCATGTGTATAGCGCCAATGACACACTGACCTTTGTTCATTTGACTACGGTACCCCAAACACGTCTATTGAAATTGGGCCCCATATGCGATCCGCCCCTTCGATTATTTTAAAATTTTCCATTGTTATTGCGTGCAGAGAAAAACAATAGTCTGCTCTGGAATTGTTTTTTGAAGACCGACGGTTGAATAAAGAAGGGTGTCTTTATGATATTCTTATGGTTCTGATTCACCGTGTGTTGCTCAGATTTCCTTACAGTTATATTTTGCCAAAGGGAATATTTAATAACAAACCAGTCTTTGCAGTCTCTTTTTTCATTTAACGGAATTTCATATCTACCCTCAAGGGTTCGATTTAATTTAATAAAACAATTTGTGTTTGGTGTATCGCAAATCAATGATACTTTTGGTTTGTAAATTTACTGTATCCTTTTTTTTAACCAAACAAATATTGAAATGTATTAATGGAAAATTCATCATCATCATAATTGTCAACATCATCCTAGCTTTAAATCCCAGTTGAGTTTGGAGCGTCTATTTCGAAGGCAGGGGTCTACTTTCCTACTAATTCATTTTCCTATTAATGGAAATTACATAGAATTAAAACAACTTCATATAATGAGATAGAACTCTACAATGTAAATTCACAATATACTGGGACCTAAGCTGTTCACAATTAAATGACAAATTGAAAGTAATTAAAATACCTCGTCGTCGTCTTCGTCTTTAACCTATATAAAAGATATGAATTCTGTAGATATTAATTCTCAAAGAGGACCATTAAGCTCATATGTTAATTGAGGATCATATACTAGAATGATGATAACTCCGATTATTATTATCAAATCAAAACGATAATAACAATTCTTTGCCTCTGCACCTATTTTTAATATAACATTAGTATTGCGTAAATTCCTTTTCAAAATGTCACTATACTTCATGTATTTTAAACGACTCTGCGACACGAATAAACACATGGTATCTGTGCCATAGTCGAATATGGTTTTATGTATATGAATGTAAGCATATTGGAAACAAATAAAAAAACCTACATATTAAAAATTCTTTCATATACGAGTAATAATATAGTATATATTAGAAGTGTCCATCACCTGCCTATTTCCCTGCTTTTGATAGTCTTCGTTACAAATTTTAGTTATTTATTAGTAGAAACTACGATAAAATAATTGTTGCTTTATTTTGACTGTAGTGGAACACTTAAAAGCCAATTCAAATTCAAAGACATTTCCGACACATACAAAGAATATCTACAAATTTCTAACAATAGTAATTTGGTCTAGATCTGCAAGGTTCAGGTACCAAAATATTCTCTGTGGAAGATCTACCCTGATCTATCATCTACTAATTTCTATCCTTGAATTGGAGGAGCAGACAGCAGTCCATCTCACTCTTCTACCATTAGGGTTATTTCTCCCATCATATTAATGTACTCTGTGACTCTGTGTGGTAGTTTCTAAAATGTTGATGACGTCATGTCGTATACGTATGTTCATGTGTGAAGATAGTAAAAATCTTTAATCTCGAAAATCTTAGATTAATCTAAACTTTATCTTTTTCCTAACAGGAATTCATTAACATGAAAAAAGAAAAAACGCGCACTTCCATCGAAGATAGTACAAAGAAAAACTGTACACATTCATCAGTTGTCTAAATATGCAAAGTGACTATCACGTTATGGGAGAGTCGGTTCCCTTCCAGCGCTGAACGGCGGCTGTTATAATGGATTACGAGTCTAGACGCGAGACAAAGCCCTTGCGAGCCCTTGACAGTGATGCGGGCATGCTGGAGAGAGGAGAGGGCTGATACGCGACTAGCGGAAACACCTTTTGTTGCTACGAGCAAAATGCTTGCAGTACATAGCGATACAATAATTTGCTAGGCAACAAATCTTACAATAAACTCTGAAAGAGCGTCGATGTAAAAAAAGTTTTGAATAACTTACGTTTTAAACATCACGATGAAAACAATTACAATCACTATTTTATATAAACAGTACAATTAATATATTTATTATATTTGATTCACCGAAGTCATGACGGTCATAAGTTGTTGTACTCGTACAAAATCTAGGAAACGTCAGCGTTCTATAAGATGACGAAAAGCCTCTCTGTTATAGTAATCATAACAGCGTATTCATTATTCAATTTTAAACAGAAATTTAGATACTGGTATAATCGGGTCTAATTCTGCTATTTCAAGTGATTTAGTGTTGCGAAGAGATTCAAAGTACGATTCTATTTTAATAGTGGCAAAAAATCGTGTTCAGGTCTACAATGACATTTCACATAATGTCGCCGCGGAGTAATTGTCACGACACCGATATATGATGGAACGACCAACAAAGCGGACGAAGCGCTATGCTTCCACTTTAATAATGCGTAACACTGAAGAGTGGAACTTTTTATCGTCGTCTGTTTTTATTGAAAGATACAATTTAGGTGTCTAAGATGGAGCGCGCTTACCTAGAAGATACCTGCTCACGTGAGCGTGAACAGGAAGATAATTAAGACTGCATTTCATCTGTCATCAAGCGCAATGTCGGTCACACGTGATACAATATTTAAAAAATTGTTTCATATGTTTATGAAGATTCTTTTAATAATGAAGGGTGAGCTTCTCTTTGTTATTTAAATTATAATTGAATTTTTAAAGAGGAGCTTTTTGTTATGCCATATCGGGGTGATACTATAGCAGAATTTTGATCATTTATCTGAAATAGAAGGATACATCCTTTGAAATCATTTATGAGATGTTGATAGATGAGTGATTGTAAGTAGCTAGCGAAAGTTTTCTCTAGTAAGGTTTAATAGAAATTTATTTAATAGATTTAAATAGTGGTAAATTAAAACTTTACGACTAGAATATAAGCAGTATAATAAGAATATGAGACAATCTGTCTCAATAACTAATGGTTACGTGTAGCTTCTTTAGCTTCACTCAGCCTCAGATTTTATCAGCGTTTAAAAATCACTTTGCAACAAATATATTTTTCGGAAACAATTTTTTTTTCAATATTGGATACAATCATAGTGTGACCCTGTAAATGTTACTGTATTGTCAAAGATCCGTCGCGCGTTCTAGGCAGATTTGTGGGTTTCACTCATATGCGGGTTTCGTCACAATTTTGTCGTTTGTTGTCATAATGTGGTAATTAAAACTATAATGGCCAGAAAACTGCATTAGAGCCGTGATACGTTACCTACTTACTGTATCACCAAGACCTACATAAGGTTGATTGACTGCACTAAAATGCAGATTCGATACAACTGGACTGCAACAAGACATTTCCCTCTCACCAAAGTCGTAACCCGCTTTAGCTGCTATGCGTGCGACGCGCGGCCGACTTAAGATTGATGGTGGGTTCACATGACACCGTTCGCCCTGAGCGAAAGCTCCCACCCTTTTGATGACTTCACTAACCGTTATTTATGAACCGGCTTTGCTCTGAGCCCTGTTTAAAATCCAAGCCTCGCACTCGTTCCATAAAAAAATACTTTAATACATTTTTAAACAGGCTGTTGACTTATGGGGACCTCCGCATTGTTTAACGATAACTTGATGGCTTTCAATATTGTTGGAGCGATTACGAATCTTATCTTATCTCTTATCTTACTTATAGTATTAAAAATTGTATTGTTAAATTAATGAATCTTTGGAAAAATAATGTTGTTTTTTTTATTCCTGAAGCACAGAAGACAGGCTGACGGCCCAACTGTGATGGAAAGTAAGTACTCGTCGCTTATGGACATTAGCAATCCCAGAGGTGCTGCCAATGTGCTGCCGGCCTCGAAGGAGAAACTAGGACCTGGCCACTAATGCCGGAACACAACTCAAAGTGGTTATGGCGCCATACTCTAGTTTCAGTAGGGCAAAGATACCACCTGGCTGGCTATCGGTTGTTCTGTCGCCTCTGACGACAGGTAGCCCAGCCGCAGGAATTAGTGTTCTTTTCCGTTCCTGAACGGAGAAAGGTAATGACAAGGCATGTAAAGGGAACACGAGGGGTGTTAACAACTTACAGCCAGGTGGTCGGGTATTTGCCCGACTGGATGACTACCAACCCCTGGTCTAGAGCATGCCGCCATTACAACTTTGAGTTATGTACCGGCATCAGTGGCCAAGTTCCAGTTTCTCCTTCAAGGCCAGCAGCGCATTGGCAGCATCACTGGTATTGCTAATGTCCATAGGCGACAGTAACCACTTTCTATCACAGAGCCGTCAGAGTCCACTCAGCTTCAGCAATAATAAAAAGAGAATGAGTAAAAGCAGAATCACCAAACAAGTAGATATATGACAGCAAGATGATTGCAGAATCACCAAACAAGTAGATATATGACAGCAAGATGATTGGTAGAGTCGGCGCCGGTAGACCGGGACTTACTCGCCATGATCTAATTGAAGTTATTTTGAAGAAAGATCAGTTATAAAGCATCTAAACTAAACGTGTATGTATGAAGAGGTTAATGAATTCATCTACTGAAGGTAAAAGTGTGTGTCTAGATTGTAGTTAGTCGAGATCCATCGTCTCTCCCTACCAACGAGAAATAGGCGTGACAATATGTAGGATAGTCCTGTGAAGAATATTATTTATTTAAATAAAATAACTTTTTTTTTTATTGACGCAAAAACGTTCATGATATTAAAAAAGATGTCAAAATCATAACACTTTCAAAACATCGCTATTTAACAGATATAGGGCAGATTTGTCAATCATCACATAAGTTATCTATCGAATAAATTATAACCTAAGGAATTTCAAAAGTAATACCACTCAACTATTTTATACATACAACTGACATTTTAATTTTTCCATGTTATGCTTTATTCTATGAAAATGTTTATTTGGTTATGAAAATATCAGCCCTAAAATAGCTCAATATAGTACCAAAATAAAGATTTCGATATTATTCTAAAATAATGGTAGCAAACAAAGACACTTGTACAAAACTACGCATCTCTGATAATGTTACTTTTGTACAAGTACTTCATTATCCATAAGTTATAAACTTAAACGACATATTTATTAAGAAGCAAACAACCTGTAAAATCTTATTTAAACAACGTAGCTAACTTTAACTGGCTGTTTATAAAACTTTATACGAGTGTTAAGAAAGTTAAAGTATCTGATACATGCAGTTGTGTTTTATATCAAAAGGTGCATAAACGAGGAGCTAGTATGGAAGTTAGTGGGTTGTTACAAAGTTTATAGATTTTCCTTCGTTAAAAAGTAAATAAAGTTGATATTGTACTTTGCGAAGTGGCAATACTCGGAAGTCCTGTTGTTCTTCTTGGAGTTTTTGCGAGGAACTTGAAGAGTGGTTGTAGGTTATTAATTGTGTCTATGTTATACAGCAGAAAATGGCTATAACATAGGTAATATAAAAAGATGGAATTGAATATTGTAAGGGTTTCGTTTTTTGATAAACTGAATACAAAAAATGTGACCTTATTTTTCGAAAAATGATCTACTATATGCAACTATACAGAAATTGGTTAAATAAATAAAGCCCCTACCACGGTCGAGTCGGTCGTGGTAGGGGCCAGAAAACAAGATGGCGCGTAACCGAAAAAAGTGACGGTAATTTTTTTTTCTAACGCCGGTAAAGAAATTTCATTTCAAAAACCTTAATATAGTACATTTCTTATAATCTCTTTGCAATTAAAATCTTACTAGTTAATAGGTAAATCTATATATAATATAATATATCTGGCGAAAGTGTCGAGTATCTATAATTACTAGTGGTCACCCGTGCTCGAAATTCGACCATAATAACTAATGTCTAAGACTATACTTCTATAAGCACGGATTTCGCCAAAGCTACACTGTTAATTTGACTTTAACAATAAACAAAAGAGTATATATGCCTGTGTGTGTCAAGTACACGGTAGTGTGTGTAATGTTTTTTTTATTTATTTAATGTATTTTTTAGCAAAATTTGAAGAAAAAAAAAATTAGGATTCGTCGCTTCTTCTCTATATAAACTATAAGTGTGCGTAATTTCATACTCACCCGTCCGCGCAATTTTCGTAAAAAGGGGTAAAAAGTTTTTGCTTCACGTATTAATAATTACGTAGATTTTAAAAATAAAAAATATGCGGGGGCGATAGTTTGGACCAGCAGATTTAGAAAATGATTACTTTTGCATTTTTGTTTTTTAGAGAATTACGTAACACCTACTAAATGTATTTAAATGAAACTTGACACAGAGAGCTCCCGAATCAACTCTTAGGCTATATGTTATCCCGGTAACTCATGTCGTTTTTGTGTTGCGTTTTTTTAGACGCCACCGTTACAATTCAGTAACAAATACGTCGATGATAACACAAACAAATATTCAGTGGCACTACTATTATCGTGTAGTATGTACGCATATGTATTGTTGTATTGTAAGGGGGGCCAGGGCATAATAATTAAGTATTTGCAACCGTAGCATAAATCTTATACTAATATATAAAGCTGAAGAGTTTGTTTGTTTGTTTGCTTGAACGTGTTAGAATCTTATTTATTATTGTAAAGTAACCAAATGACGGAAGTAGTCAATAACCGGATAAAATATTCATTAATGTAGTAATCGGTAGTCGTATAACCGGATGTCAACGTAGATGTATTTATTATTAATCCAATGGATATCTAAAATGGAGTAACCGGAAGTTGGAAGTAATACGGATGGCGGAAGTTGGTGTTACCACGGAAGTGAAGTGGCGCCAAAGTATTACAGGATGGTGTCGATGCAGACGCACTACGAGGATCTTATAAATACTCAGTGTCCGGGCAGAGGGGGGCTAGTCTTCAACCAGTCTACACCTAGTCTGCAAACGATATTCAGCTAGTCTACAACGATAGTCTACGGTCATCGGTTGAACAGAGCGAAAGCTCTGTTGGGCAAGAGGCCTATAGTATATTGTGGTCGATAATTACTGTTCGATAATGGCAGTATTATTTAAGGGCAAATTGATGCTCGACACCTGACAAGCGTGGAGACAACTCTTAGAGTTGTCTTAATATTTCTGTGTATTATTGTGCTGTATTTATATTGTAATAATTCTAGTGTAATAAACTTTTGATTATAATGTTTCAGATATTATTATTCTTTCTGCTAACAAACGCAACTTAGAACTTAGGAACTACTGGTCGGATTTGAAAAATTATTTCAGTGTTAGATAGCCCATTTATCGAGGAGGGCCCATTTATCACGCTAAGACCACATTTTTTATTAACTATTCCACGCGGACGAAGTCGCGAGCAGAAGCTAGTGTAGTATATAAGGCTTTAATTTTATTTAACGCAATAATAAATATATCAATCACATTGGGACAATGTAGTTATAATACTACAACCACCTCAAAACTACGAGCAGCACCCGCGCATACCACAATAGAAATAGATTGTTTATAAAAAAAATAAATTTATAACTTACCTAACATAAACTACATACCTACATAAATTAAATAATTAAATCTAAACTAGTTGATGTAGCAGATCACTGCCAGCAGGAAACGTGCCCAGCAGGCTGGCTGCATTGTCTTGCACTATGACAATATTTGTAGTAAATTAAAGCTACTACTGTTTACCTTTATAATCAAACCAATGTTATTTAGTATAAAAGCCGTCGTTGATAGATCATAAATTAATAAAATATTTTGTTACTTTAAACACATTATAATTTAATATTTCAGATTCTAAGACCACCGGTAACAATGGACACATTTGTCTCCGTACGTGCACAATCTGGATCCAGTGCACACGACAATTTTGCTCACCAAACGAGCTGTGAAATCATGCTGCGCACGTAGACACGTCTGACTTCCCGCAAAGTTAGGACAGGACTATGCATGTGGCTACAATTTTTAAGGAGGGTAGACTACATTAATTTTAAGATTATTTCTTCTCATCATTCAGTTAAGAATCAATAAAAAAAAATTAAGAACGTCTTAGTAACATTTTTACAGAAACTTGTTTCAATTAGGCTGTTAATTTTTTGTTATCTATAAATTTTAGTAAATTTATTGCATCTGTATGTTACAATACAATACAAAATATCTTTATTAAGCCTTAAGAAAAATAAAGTACAAAAATGAATTAATGTTGAAAAAACACATTTTGGAGGCTAAAAACACTATACAATATTAGTTGACTCTGACTCTTAAACTAGGTATAATATACCTGTAATATGAGTCAATCAGAGGTTCCTCACGCCAATTGCCTGTGTAAAAATTTTAGATCACCATGTAATGTGTATGTTGGTCATGTTCATGTACATATAATGATGTGTGTGTGTGCGTGTATGTGTCTGTAGAGAAGGAGATAAGAAGGAAGAAAGTAGGATAAAAGTTTTAAGTTTATTATGTTACTTAACGAGCACTTCAGTAGCATCATAGTTAAGCGAGAGTAAATATTTATAGACCTTGTTCTTTACATTATATTTCGTGAGTGGATAAATTTCTAAATCTTTATTGATTTTATTATAATACAAGCGACTGCTTAGTGAAAAAGCGTAGCTATTTACTACTGTTGTTTTACAACGTATTGTAGGACATATATGTTGGTTATGTACAGACTTTAATAACGTTTGGCATGATTTTGTCAAACGAGAAACTAGAACCACATTTTATTCTGGATAATAGATGATTAATTAAAACTTTCAGTCAATGTCTTATTATCTATAATAATATAAAATTGTAGTCTTTTGTTTCCTACATTTTTTTGTGATTGTCTGTTTGTTCGGGATTCACGTAAAAACTACTGGACTAATTTCAATAGCGTTTCCGCTAATCGAAAGTAAAATCCAGGACTTACATCTGCGGTACTTGATATCCCTAGCATCGTACAGGAATTTTTGTAGGAGAAGTTTAAAGTGGCCAGGTCGAAAAAGGAATCGATTCCGTTGCCAAATTTTCATTGATGGACAAATTTGATGAAGATTTTGTATATAAAACAGGAAAAGACTAGTGGTGCCACCTGTATAGCAAGAGTGTATTATGAGTTGCCTTTTTCACTGGGTGATTCTTTAGTATTCTTCTTTTATGCTTTCAACAAGGGTGTTTTCCTTCGAATCCTTTTTATTAGAAATTAGGATATTTGTCTCAAGTAAACTCTCCGGAAAAGCGTTACTAAGAAGTTGGTAAACAGCAGCTATTGTTTTATTTGAAAAAAAATTCTTCTCTCGACAAGAATTTCACATGGAAACTTGAGTAAGATGAGCCTAAAGCAGATTTTGTTTTTCTGTTGTTCACATATTGTTTAAATTTATTTCATTTTTAATTCTTGAAACTCTAACTTTATAATTTATTTGATTTCATTTCCATTTTAATTCTAACAATTATGTTTCCCATAAGAATCGTGTTTGCTATGTAAGCGCGTGCCACGTCAACGGGGCTTATCGCCATGCCATTGGAAGTCACACCACCCCTTGACATGTACAAGTTGGAAGCATTTAAATGCAATTCCAAAAAGTTTATTATTATGTTACTAACAATAGGTTGGAATTCCCGCTTTTTACACTGGCGATTACTTCACTGAGCTTGTAAAAAACTTCCATCATTTCTTTTCATCCGTGTACAAACAGAGAAATAATACAATTTCCTGCGGCCCGGCGGCTTGATGTAAGAGGCGACAAAACAACCCACAGCCAGATGGTAGGGTATTTGCCTATCTGGATAGCTACCATCCCTGGTCTAGAGTATGCCACCTTAGTGTTTCATATGCGAAGGTAACCGCTTTGCATCTGGGCCGTCTGTAAGTCAGCCGAACTCATGCAATAAAAAAATAAGTATTCTTGTTCTCTCCTGTTAATAGTTCTCCTGATAATAAGTATGCATAGGTAGTTATATTCGCATATGTCAATAATGTCACAAAATATCAAATTGCTATGCTTTGGCCTAACGACACACCTACGCGACGTCTGGCGGCGGAAAGTTCGGCTAAATACGGCTCGCAATATGTTTAGCCAACTTGGAAAAAGGTGGACTTCAATTCAAAAACTCTAATATTACGTAATGCAGGTTATGTAAATGTCAAACATTTATGACCAATTTTTTTTTAGCCCAGTTCGTGTAGAAAATGAAAATCACACATGCGTTTCTAATTAAATAAGCAACCAAAACTGCATAATAATATGAGTATAGGTGACTGTGTCGAGGGCTGCTCAGAAATTCGCTCTCTTCATTGGTATTGGACGTTCCGCATGTGTATTACTATACTTATGATTGTGTAATTCTGCATTACGACTCCGCACAGTAGACACGACTAGTTTTATTTCATAGCATGAGTGATCTGTGATTATATTCATTTATAAATAAATAAAATCACAGAAAACAGGTTTAGTAAGTGTTTTACAATAGTTAAACGTGACTAACGGCCCGAAAACGTCACGTTCATTCAAAAAATAAATGCTCAATTCGCTAGCACTTTGTTCTTGTCACGCGAAAGTTCGATGAATTCAATGTTTTAACTTTAGTCTAGAATGTTTGAATTAATCTTAAAACACTTTAAACAACTTAGTACGCAGCCGTCACCTGGCAAAGAATTTGGCAAATACATTTTCTGACCACACATATTACGTACATATATATTACTACAGAGCACGAATTCTGTCTTCATTTTTGAATAGGTACTAACTCAGTTTTGAATTTTAGAATACCTAATAGTACAATCAAATTAATATAAAAATACGCAAAAACAGCTTAGAAGTAAGTGCACAAATGAAATCCTTATCCCTGATAGCGATCTCTTCCAGATATTCTTGGGATGGAACCAGAAAATTAAATATGACACAAAAACTAGGGCAGGCTTTTACGGATTCTATCATTGACTTACCCCATTTCGTTTTTCATAAATTGGGAAAGAGATTAAAGGGTTCAGTAGAGGCTTCGAAATGCAACACTTATCTAGGAAAGTTAAAAAAACATTAAATAGATAATACCCCATATATTAAACTACGTAATGGATGTTTCAAATATCAATTATCTTTGAAAGTTTTTTTATAAATTCTACTATGTCAACTTTTTCAGAATTTGCCATTTAATACATCAGAAGTTGGGATGACATACATTTTACGAATTAAGGAGATAATCTCTCATAACCTAGGACTTAAATAAATAAAAAATTCAACATCACTAACGATACCCTTATAGAGTAAAAATCAGCTTTGCATTTTTTCACAGTTTTAATACTTGTAAATTCCTATCAAAATTCATTAATATATCCTTGTTACATCAATGCATATATCCTTGCCAGTTTCTTAGAGAAATGAATGTGACATACAAAGAACGAAAGGACGTGATGAAACTAAACGGATTACTTGTTTACCAAAATGATTATGAATCCCTAAAAAGAATACATTTCCTACACAGCTTCCCCTGTAAAAATACCATATTGCACTGTATTTGACATAATTGCTTCATTGTTTCAATCTCCAAACAAACAAGAGAAGCTCTTAAATTACAAAACAAATATCTCCTTAGAACATTTGCGAAGGACGTGCTAACTAAGATTGCCGGCAATGGAAGACTCTGTTCCAGTGCAGATATCGTATATTTATATCTATTGTTAAAACAGACGTATTCAACCCATTAACGTTCAGGACTCGCGAACTATTTGAATTAATTAAATTTAATTGTGTTGAACACTCCTGCCGGCAGACGCGAAGCGGCAGTGATACACGTAACTCGCAAATAAAATACGACCTGTAAAACTTTCTTAGCTTTAAATAAATGGCTTTAATTAGTAATTGATTGTATATGAATAATTTAAGTATGTATAATTATGTAGTTTAAGTAGCTCCTTTTAAGTTCTATCTAATAAATTGCACCACTTACATCCCTAGATTAGATTAAATTATTCTTTAAGTTAGGTTGCCTGATAGACATTGCTTTAAGTGATAAGGACACCAATTGTTGTTAAATTTTCTTTTTTTAAATATTGTAATCGTGCATTTTTGTAATTGTATATTTGGCGAGCAATAATGTGTTATCTATTCTATTTAATTTTATTCTAAGTGTATTTATCACTACCCGTGCCAGAGAAACTTTGTTTGCGTTAATATTTACTTAAGTTTTCGCGAATTGTATAGTACATAATAAAACTACGTTTTAACGGTTTTAAGCGCGGTATTTGATTTTGGTTATTCCGAAGTTTCGGCCACTTTTCAGCGGCCGTGATCACAGAAGACAAAGATGTCAAGTGTCAACGAGTATCGTTAAAGTTTTATTTAGCTAAAAACAATCTAACCTCAGCGCCATATTTTTGATTATATTCGCGGAGTTAAATAAAACTATTATTACTTCCACGGCAAAAATCACACTTTAGTTCACACCAAAACTCTACTATTTCATTGACTACGTAACAAAAAATGTTAATAGAGTAGTATCCTGCTAATTCTTAAATCACTGCACAGTAGTAAAGTTAAAGCTGATTATATTTGGTTTTTTTCTATAAGAAATAAGAAGTATGATAAATTCTCCACAAAAACCAACACTAGTGTAAGCACTGCTAATCTTTCAATTACAAATTTTATATTATTCATATTAAAAAAAATCAATTAGATGTTTCTATATCGCACCGACTTTGGTAAAGTATCCTAAATATTAAGACCCTCTCTTGGTGCCCTTCTCACCGATTTACAATGGTTTAGAAACGATTGTTAGGATCTGAATTGGCTGTACTTACCTGAAGTGCGGTTCAATTATCTGGTGATGACAGTAGTATAATAATCAATGGAAATGGTTTATTATTAAAATTGAAATGCTTATTTTAATCAAAATTTAAAATAATTCAAATTCTATTCTTGCTGCAAACACTTTTGTGTGTTCAAAATTAGTTCGTTTTATTAACCGACTTCGAAAAAAGGAGGAGGTTCTCAATTCGTCGGGATCTTTTTTTTTTGCTTTTTTTTTATGTATGTTCGCAGATAACTCCGTGATTTATGATCCGATTTACATGATTCTTTTTTGTTCGACGCGGAATAGCTGCCATGTGGTCCCCTAAAAATTTGACATAGTTTGGCCCAGTAGTTTTCATTTTACGAACATTTTTTTGTTCCCGGTTCTTGGGACCTATATTTTTTAAGAAGCACGGCACCATTCGTAGGTCCACCCATACATAGCTAGACACTAAAAAGTAACAAATAAAATTTAAAAACTTCGTTTAAAAAAACCGACTTCAAAAACGAAAAAACTAAAATGTATAAAATAACTTATTTCTTAAGCTATTATTATTAATATATATTATCTAAAACATCTTGAAGTCGGTGCAAAGTAAAACATAAAAATTACTATATTTTGAAAATTACTAAGCACCGACTTTAAGATGTTTTAGATAATATATATTAATAATAATAGCTTAAGAAATAAGTTATTTTATACATTTTAGTTTTTTCGTTTTTGAAGTCGGTTTTTTTAAACGAAATTTTTAAATTTTATGGCATCAAATATATCATCTTAGTATAAAGAAATGTGTTATTTGGTTTGATAATGTTATGACTGCATCTATAGAAGCTCCCTTTATATAAGAGACGGGAATGCGCAAATCTTATTTCTCACTCTAATTGAAAGAAGAAGAAGCTTTCTGAGGTCGGTCGGGGATAATTCCACAAGCGATTCTCATTGGCCGGCGATTTCATTCTTCTATGAGCCAGTCATGAATAACAAAGAGGCCGCCAAAAGAGAGAGGGAGAGGACTATGCGGGCAGCCTTCGATCATCGTCGACAGACGGGGGCTCGAAGACATAGCTACGCACAGAATTTCAGTACCTAGTGGTACGGCCTTGCTTCCCTGGGCTTAGTACCAGTTTTTGAAGCAACAAAACGTTATATTGAACTGACTATGTCATATACCCTGTGGCATTCCATCAGGGAATGCCATCATTCTGTCGTCGGGAAATAGGTAGATTTAGTGGGTAGTTTGTCGACCCCTTCCTTCATTGGAGGAGAATCGGATGCCGTTAGGTACCAGAGTCCCACACACATACGTGCAGGTGGTACTACGCGCTGTATTCGGTCTTCCCCCATATGCATGACCTGTGTAGGCTATAGGCGGATGTAGGCTAACGTTCTACTACCTACTACTTTAGTTATGAGGTATAAACGTCCCAGCGTTGAACCGGGGCCTTCAAATTTTTCCTGGTAAAAACCTTCTTTGAACTATATCAAGCTTACTTAACTAAAACGTGCCCTGGATGTAATGCCTAACATATTCAAAAAAGGACATGTAAACCAATGGAATAATAATGACAATAGGAGATTTTAAAATGTAAAACGGAGTAGATTAAGTTGGAAGTCAGAATCAATACTTACAATTAATATTTACCAGGTATCAAGACAATATATGCCGTTTCAACAATATCTAAGCGCGTGTTTCGTATATTTGCATTCGGTAGACGGGTAGCTGTCATCAGATCAGTTTATGCAGGACTGACCCATGTTTATAATAACTATGCAAATTATTCCGATACCAGCCCCAATCGGCCTTTACCCGGCTAAATTCAATTTGTAACTCTGATTAAAAGCATTCCCCTTTGAAATGCCGATATCGACAAAGCACGCTTGACGGTTTTTAATGATTTTTTTTCACGTGTGTTTGACAATTTGTTTTTGTTTAGATATTTTTGGGGACGTAACAATTTTGAAATATTTGATGTTTATTTATCTAATCTACATAATTATAGAACGTGCATAAGCTGTAGTGATGACAAACTTTAAGCGTAGTCACCTCTTTAATGATTAGTACTTGCGTAAGCCTAGTTTTAGAGTATAGGGCACTAGTTAGGCTCTTTTTGCTGTTCAACTATTTTAGAGGAACAGATAGTATGTACTCGTGCGTTAGGGCTTAGCGAAAATAATAGAGAATTTTTTAATCGGATATTCAGTTATAATAAGGTAGGGATTGGTGCCTTATACTAATATAAAAATAAATATAATTTTTCATTTCATTTATAAAATATCTTCTGTCTCCGCAACGAAATCTAAAATTTTAGTGTACGGGAAAAAGTGCTTAGTTTAGCATGGAAAAATATTTAAATTAATTTAATGATAAATGGGTAATAAATGGTATGTATATGGTGCTGAGGGTATATTATACCAACAGTCTTCTTATTAGAAATTACTTCTAAAACGAATTATCTAGATTATTTTATAAAATAGCTATTAAAATGAGTTATATTTTTAGTTGTACTTACAACGATAGCCAGAGGTTGTTTAGAAATTTTCGATCAGTTAAAATTTACGCTTTAAAATTAACGAATTTTTTTTTACTCTTTCTTTCTTTAACTATACGAAATTACCGATTGTATTATAATCTATCTAATGTTTATATTATTATGATGTAATATTCATTTTATTAAGTTGGTATAATACGGAGCTTTTGCGACCCCATATAATATGGTATTAGTACGAAACGCCACGTGGCGTAGTGAACTTTAATGATACATATTTTCCAGTAGTTTCGCAGTTCAAATGTTCGACTGCATTTTCTACGCGCAAACTGCGCATGAACTTTCTACAACTCATTGAAATTTTTCAAACAAAACCATGAAGAGACTGTGTTAATTTTCCCATATTCATCCTAGGCACTTTGAACACGTATATTATTTGAAAATTTATTTAAATCCAAACGAATCCATATATACAAAATTTAATTACATGAAATTCTGTACATTTGCTTATAAATTATAAAATGTACCTAATTATTTTATAGATGCTAGTATTTGAATTCTGCAATGCGCAATCAAAGTCAAGGCGCGATATATGATAGTGTTAAATTTTATAAAGTGTATAGTTAAAGTTATAATATGTTTTGTTATATATTATGTTTATATGATTACACACATGTTCTCATTGCAAGAGAATGTTAGACTTTCGTGATAGATAATACTTGTCTGCTTGAAAACTATTTATATTTTATCCGTGCAGTAACGGAGAAAGAATACAATTTCCTGCGTCCTGGTAGCCTACCGTAAGAGGCGACAAAACAACCCACAGGTAGTCTAGTAGGGCATTTGCCCGACTAGATGGCTACCACCCTTGGTCTAAAGTATGTCGCCATAACTACCTCGAGTTATTTTCCGCCATTAGTGACCAGGTTCCAGTCTCCCTTAAGAGAGCTGCAGCGCATTTGTAGCACCTTTGGTGTTGTAAATGTCCATAGGCGATGGTAACCGCTTTCCATCAAGTGGGCCGTCTGCCTGTCTGCTGAACTCCTGCAATAAAAAAATATATATATTTTAATATAGTATGTCCGTTCTATTGTCTGACAGATAGATGTAAACTTATACCGTTTGACTACCAAATATACCGTCATTTCAAAAAGTCCAAATGTTCGCCACTAATAAGTACCGTATGTCACACCGTCACGCACATTCCTATGCGATTATACTAATGCAGTTTTGATTAAAATGCATTGCCTTTTTCAATATTGAATTTCACGCCTCGCCAGCTTTAAAGTCTTGACGTGGGATATAAATGGATTCCCTTTGCGAAAGTAATTATCAAAGTTTTCATTTACGATTGTATTGTCGATATTAAAAGGTGCAGTTAGTTTTGTGATTGGTTATTTTATTGTAAAACAAAATTATAAATATGATTTATTTATTGTTTAAACTTAAGTATGTACATTAAAAAGTCCCGCTGTAATTTAATTTCTGAAAGTCTTAAATTTACAATAAATTGTTGATAGAACCTATAGAGTTTTAAGTTTAAATAGACACTAAGTTAATTTACATAGCTAGCAAATTAAATATTATGCACCAGCCCTGTATTATCAACCTGTATTAGCGCCTTCTGCTCTAGTGATTGCACTGTTTTATCAATGTGGTAAGAATATAGAGAAAAGAAAATACTAAATTTCTTTTATTATATTAACAGATAATAAAAACATCCATCAAGTTATTATTTTGAAAGACCATTTATTTTTCCAAACAATACATTTCCTCCACTTTTTTTTCGATGCCCGAAAATGAACTTACTTTGAATTGAGTGACAGCCGCGTGCGATAATATCATGCTACATCGGACTGGAACGATATAACGAGAGCTTCAAAGGCTCTCGAAACAATTTTTAAAAATCTTGTAGACTATCTAGAAATTTATTTTGTAAAGTATATATTTATTTACTCCTATTATTTCTTTTTATTTGTGTGTTAAAAAGCAAAATATAAATACTGAATTAATATTGCTGATATTAGATGGATCAACCAAATTGATTCAATTGTTATTCAAGGATTGTTACCGACGCGAATATCTGGCGCTGGAATTCATTCCCCGAGAGTGTATATGTTTCGTAATGGTCAATGTCATTTTATAACCTTGTAAAAAAGAAAATAAAACTTCCTCTTCTGCTTTTAACATTCGATGGCGTTGTTTTATTTCGGGCACAAAATAACCATTTCGCTTTGTAGAGACTCCAAACATTACCCAAAAGCTTGACCCAACTACAAGGATAAATAATGAATAAATCGATTTTTTTTTAAATTTTGAAGTTAGCAAACAGGCAGACAGCCCTACCCGATTTAAAATCGGTTGGTTACCGTTGCCTACATATACGTTTGCAACAACAGGGGTTTAGACAACGCGTTGCTAACCTTGGGTGGGAGGGGATAGAAGAAATCAGACTCCAGTCTGGACCTTCGGCCGCCGTGAGCAGACAGCGCGGGTCCCTTTGGGAAAAGGGTTCTCGCCCATCGTTATGCCGTTGAGATGGGGGTACGACGTGTTCCGCGCACGCTCAGCTGTACTCCTATGGGGCGAATTACAAATCGCCCTACGCGTAAAAAGTCTGAAGATTCCGGAGCATAAAATTAGTACCCCGGCAGTGGATGAGAGCGTTGAGCCCCCGCGTACCAGGGCTAGGGGAGAGGCTAGATCATGTGCCCGTAACCCTGGTATAAGGCGAAGGACGGCACACGCAGGGTTTTTACTGGGTATCCCTAACTGTGGAGTGGCAATAACATATTTAGATAGATAGATAACACTTTATTATACAACAATACAAAAATGAACTTAGAACTAAAATATTATTTAATTATGTATAAAGGACGGTCTGATTCGCTAAAAAGCGGTCTCTTCCAGACAACTCCAGGAATGAATTAAGATGATATGATGATATACGAACATATAGAACTACTTACTTTTTAATAATAAATACGGAAATTAAATTATACACACTAACGTATAATTTATCATTATTTATAAACTGCACTACCTTCAGTATTAAAAATCCATTAATCCCTCCCAAGGGTTGCTTGTAAGAGATCGCTTTTTAGCGATAAGGCCGCCTTTTGTACTATCTCTTGTATTCTTCTATTTCTGTTTTTCTATGTTTTGGAGTACAGTCAAGTATTGTCTATATGTCTATTAAATTTAATATAAAGGAAATAATTAACTACTAAAAATAATGTAAAAAAACAATACTAAATCCCGTCCAGTTCCACCAGAGGTCAGTTTAGTTGATGAAAAGCTAATATAAAATATAGGTCCCAAGAAACTACTGGGCCAAACTATATCAAATTTTTAGTGGACCACATGGCAGCTATTCCGCGTTGAACAAAAAAAGAATCACGTAAATTGAATCATAAATATCAGAGTAATCGGTGTACATATGGAACGGAGTGAAAATTATTTCCATGAAAAATGTTCATAAAATGAAAACTACTGGGCCAAATTATGTAAAATGTTTAGGGGACCAATTGGAAGCTATTCCGCGTCGAACAAAAAAAATCACGTAAATCGGATCATAAATCACGGAGTAATCGGCGAACATATATAAAAAAAAGCAAAAAAAAAATAAAGATCCCGACAAATTGAGAACCTCCTCCTTTTTTCGAAGACGGTTAAAAATAGATTGGTCCTTTCATTCAAAATGAAATACAACAAAATTACTGTCTAATATCGACTGTGCTGTTAAAGTACATAACTAGTTTGGCCATAAATACTGTTACATAAAACCTTTTCATTTTTTCAACTTTTTAATCATTTTGAATTTGTAACACGTATATTATTTTAAAAACTTCTTAACTGACTTCTAAAAAAGGAGGAGGTTCTCAATTCGTCGGGTTTTTTTTTGTTGCTTTTTTTTATGTATGTTCGCCGATAACTCCGTGATTTATGATCCGATTTACATGATTCTTTTTTGTTCGACGCGGAATAGCTTCCAATTGGTCCCCTAAAAATTTTACATAATTTGGCACAGTAGTTTTCATTTTATGAACATTTTTCATGAAAATAATTTTCACTCCGTTCCATATGTACACCGATTACTCTGAGATTTATGATTCGATTTACGTGATTCTTTTTTGTTCGACGCGGAATAGCTGCCATGTGGTCCCCTAAAAATTTGACATAGTTTGGCCCAGTAGTTTTCATTTTACGAACATTTTTTTGTTCCCGGTTCTTGGGACCTATATTTTTTAAGAAGCGCGGCACCATTCGTAGGTCCACCCATACATAGCTAGACACTAAAAAGTAACATATAAAAAATAAAAACTTCGTTTAAAAAAACCGACTTCAAAAACTAAAAAACTAAAATGTATAAAATAACTTATTTCTAAAGCTATTATTATTAATATATATAATCTAAAACATCTTGAAGTCGGTGCAAAGTAAAACATAAAAATTACTATATTTTGAAAATTACTAAGCACCGACTTTAAGATGTTTTAGATAATATATATTAATAATAATAGCTTTAGAAATAAGTTATTTTATACATTTTAGTTTTTTAGTTTTTGAAGTCGGTTTTTTAAACGAAGTTTTTATATTTTTTCTATTTTGCGCCATTTCACATATTTTTTCGTGTTTATTATCAAATTACAATATGGAATGGGGTATTAAAGAAAATAGGATTGCAGTGATCGCCTTGCACAATAGGTATATGTAGTGTGTCTTGAATAAGGTAGGAAAACACGAAATTCAAATTCAGAAATCCAAAATAGAACGCGTGCACATGAAATATGAATAACATAACGTGTAAAGACGTCTTGTACGGAACACAGGGGAGGGCAGCCAGTGAGCAAAATTCAATATTAAATTAAGGTGTTACGTGGAAATCGAGGACCGAGCATAGGTGAGAAATAAATCCTCATGATATATGAGATCCGAATAGCGTACAGTGTTGACAATTTTCGTGAATAACGCCCTTATACTTACAACCGGTGTTTATATAAATTCTGGTGCGATATACAGCGTTCTTTACGGTTTAGGGGAATGAATGTCTAAGTGTTTGCCCTTTTATTTATGACGGTGTGTTTTGCAAGGAAAATTGTGTTAAAAATATTTCTGTGTGGTGTTTTTTGAACATATTGTAAAAGTGAAACGTTTGTTCGATAAGCAATCTCTCACCGGCCTTAAATTATTGTCACCGTTCAAGTGTCAAGAACATGGAAAAATGGGTAGACGGTGACTCGCCAATCCCTGCATGGGCGTCAAAACATGCCATAGAAGATAGGGGCAACATGGGTGTGAGTGGCTAAGGGGTGTAGAGAGGTGGCCTGCATACTTCTGATGTGATGCCATTTATCACTTCCATCCCTGGAGCTTGAGTTTTAGCTCTAGCGATCTCCAATCCGTGTCGGCTAGGTAAGGCAAGCACGGAGGTGGGTTTTACCTTGGCCCCCGGAGTCGGTTCCGTGATATCACTGCACACCTAAGGCTTCGCCAGAAAATAACAATTATTATTATTATATTATTCATTAGTGTTGCACATACGGTTGTGACCATACTGTGTTGGATCGGTTAAAAGAATACTCTTTAAAAAAAAGGTTTATTTATTTTACATGAAGGAATAAAACTTGTTTACTTAAAAATGTAGGATATTAAGAATATGTCTAACTCTGGAGGTAGCGCGATCCGAACTGACTAGTATATGGGATCGAAAGACTATCTAAAGACAGGAAATGCTGATGTAGCGGAAAAGAGATGAGGTGAACAGATCTAGGTACTGGAGACCGGTATAACAGTACGTACACATTTAACAATCTATTCTGATCTTCTCTTCGATATAGACTAAACAAACTAAAACGTCAAACAACGACTGCCTAATGCATCGAAATTATCTGTCCGTCACACATTTCACATACACATTCGCTAAATAGCGAAACTGAACCACAGGATATCTCGTACAATATCAAAACTGTCAAGTAAAATCCACATCAAAATTTCCAATTTTCACGAGGGACAAAATGTGCAAAATACAATTGCAGTATACGCCAAAGCCAGTGTCATGAATAAAGCATATCGCTCGCAGTTCAATTTTCCACCGTTTTACACTATACCTCTAATACTCTGTGAGTTTGGCTGTATAGCAATATTCATAGTAGACACACATTAAAGTACTGTGGTACAAACGCAACATGAACTCTGTTTCTCAGGCAGGTGGATAAATAATTATACAAGATATTTATTAACACTAAAACTTCGCATACATTTTCGCCTTAAACTAAGACTGTTTGAGTACTAACATCTAAAGTAGCTATTAAAGCCTGCCTTTTACCTGTAATAAATATAAATAATTAATAACATCGAACATTATATTAGTATTTACAGAAAAAGACTAGAATACATTTCTTCATCGCTCAAGAGGTGATTATAATAATAATAATATATATCAGCCCGTAAATGTCCCACTGCTGGGCTCGGGCCTCTCATTATAGGGAGAACGGACAGTATACTCACTACGCTTGTCGAAAGTGTCTTGGCAGGTTTGATACATCGGTTATCTCGATGTGCACGGTGTATCACGATATTTTCCTTCACCGTTGTTAGCACGTAATTGTAACATTACACCAGAAAACTGACTAAGTGGTACATACGTTCTTTGAGTTCGGGACGCGTGCGCTAATCTAACTAATTACGCTACTACGCCTTTTCTGTGAAAAGTATTTAATTTGAGTTTTATAATTTTCTTGTATTCCTCTTCCTTAGTAAAATTAGTCAAGATAAATGCTCGATCTAAGAAAGCATTACATTGCATTTTCAAACATTTATGAATTAAGTAGTAATTATGTAGTATTATGAAGTAAGTAGTAGGGTGGCGCAAAAAACCGTCTTTTTTGTTTTAGAGTCTCGTGTGAAAAAATGTTAGTTTTTGATGTTTTAAGAAATCCCGCTAAAGGGCAGCTCGAAAAGAAAATTTTAAGAGGTCTCTCCAATTTTTTTAAGATTCAAAAATAGCCAAAAAACCTTTTTTTTTTCGTTATGGTATAATTTTTAAGACAAAAAAATTACAAGTTTCTGAAACTTTTAGAAACTTATTATTTATTGGTAAAAAAAAAATGTTGAGCTGTCCTTTGGGGGAGTTCTTAAAACATCAAAAACTAATTATTTTTTTACACTTGACTCAAAAACAACAAAAAAATAGCTTTTTGCTTCACCCTACGAAGTAGTGTACTTCAAATACATACCATATGATACAAAAATCTGAATAATGTGTCTTAACATACACCAAGTAAGTTATATTGAGATGGATATGTTTAAAAAATAATGTAGAAATTAGTTAATAAGAATTATTATTATGTTTAGCTAAACCGTAACTTACAATCGAAAGTAATTTATTTGGCTTTATCTACAAGCATTTGTAAATGTTAAGACGATAAGCTAACACCTTGTTGAGACTGTTAACGTAACAGTGATTAATTGACTAAATTTTCAAAAATATGCTGCCCACAAACCTACTTCTTATCAGATTGAAAAATGGAACGAATCGGGTGCCGCACTTTTCTAAGGCAGATTAGCGAGTTTCAAGTATCAGTTGTCTAAATATGCAGGTCTCATCACAATATTTTCTATCAACGTCAAGCCATCATCCACATCAGCGAATTTCAGTCTACTGGTGGACGTAGTCCTCCCCTTTGCTGCCATATCCCAGTGCTCAGCTTTCCTTATCAGCTCCCACAAGTGGCCTTGCGAAAGTCCTATGTTTATCAAGCTAGAGGGCATACTACACTACGTTTGTCAATAGGTGGTGAATGTGGGGACCCCACACCAGTATTCCTTTACTCCATCGCCATCAGTCCTGCGACAAATGTGACTGCCCCACGGATCCTCAAGTACTTACAGTCGTGACCTACATTACATTAAAAAAATGTGTGTGTGTGAGCAGTTCACACGCAGTAGAAGTGCAACTTCAGAGACTATACTCACAGATAATTCTTCTCTAACTTTTAGTAAAATAATTAGAATTCCTTTAGCCTACATCCCTCAACATTTTATAATTCAAATTAAACTTGTTAAGTATCTGTTTCAATTATTCACTGTTTTAGTTTATATAATACTAGCTTCTGCACACGACTTCCTCCGCGTGGAATAGTTTAAAAAAAGTTTGGTCTTAGCGTGATGATATATAGCCTATAGCCTTCCTCGATAAATGGGCTATCTAATACTGAAAGAATTTTTCAAATCAGACCAGTAGTTCCTGAAATTAGCGCGTTCAAACAAACAAACAAACTCTTCAGCTTTATATATTAGTATATAAGGTTATTATCAGTTTTATTTCGATCTAAATTGGATCTATGTTTAATCATTGATCTTGTTGATTCTCTAATCTGTGCTGCACAATGGAAAACTCGTATCTCATTCTCTCGTAAGCTTAGTTCTACATATTTGTGTCTATCCCTTTTGAGTGTCGCTTTTTCGTTTCATCGAGTTTCAAATCGAAACAATTCAAAAGAAGTTTCACGCAAAAATTGTCTAATAGGCTCATGCCTCCTGGCAAAGCTGCAGATACCTTAGCCACTGAAATAACAACGAATGGATATGAATGACAAGGATAAAACGCAGAATCCTGTCACGAAATACTGTTGAAACAACAATTTATTTCCTGAGTTTAAGTAAAGTTCATGGCTAAAACTTAATAATATGTACTGTAACAACCTCTCAAAGTCTAATGAGTGTTGGAGTGCTATTCCTTGTACCACACTCGGGGTAAGTGCGTATCGCACATGACAGTTCCTTGGCAAGGGGTCGGTGAACTTTACCAATAAATTTTTTTGAGCAGCGAAAATATTACAATTTCCTGCTTCCAAATTTTGAATGCTGTAATTATTATTTACGTTATACTTATTGTAATGGATTTATTTGATTTTGAAGCAAAAAAAACGAATGAATGATTAAGTTCTTGTGATTTTTTATTTTTTATTTTAACTAGAATATGCCCTCAACTTCGTCCATGTTTGATTTGAGATTCCCGCGGGATTGCCGGGACACAAACTATCGTAGCATTTAGCTTTCGTTTTAATGAAAACTTGCTAATTTTTATGCACCGAAACAACATCAAACGCTCACGGGAAAATTCCCGCTGGCTTAATGAGATTAAAAAATCACAAATTTAATTACGTAAAATTTGCTATCGATCAGTGAAAAAATGTTATGGGAATCAAAGCTTTTTTTTAATCTTTATATATATCTTTATATTACCAACAGATAAGTTTTTTTCTTTTTTTATTGAAAAAAACTTATGTCATCTACTACAACAAATTCACATTAAAAAAGTGAATAAAAGAAAAAAAAATGCAAAAAGGGACTAAAAAATACTTAAAAACCTGCTATTATATGATGAGGACAGCGAATGATTTAAAAAACAAACGATGATTAAAATCAAATATTATGCATAAAACAGTCGGTATTATAAAGTGGATAGCAACCAAATTAAAGGATTACACAATCAAGAGCCACGCCAAAATCTCCTTTATCTGCGATCAGGACCTTGCAACGTATACACATTGCGGTGTAAATTGGAGATTCGCTAGTGGCAATAAATCAGTCAGGGATCCCTGAGCCGTCCGATACGTTACGATGCCAACCCGAGACCGATGTCAACTACCTTCCACGTAAAAATAACTATCGTCCCCAGATATATCGTCACGGCTCCAATGAATTTGGTTTAAGGGAATTCGGTTTTTGATTTAAAAGCTAAAAGGAAAATGCAAATATTGTTACGAGTTAACGAGACCAGCATTAAAATGCCGTTAGAATTATTATATAGTTTATTAGAACTATACAAACACGTAGGTACAAATATAACCGAACA
This sequence comes from Dendrolimus pini, assembly GCA_949752895.1. NCBI lineage: Eukaryota > Metazoa > Arthropoda > Insecta > Lepidoptera > Lasiocampidae > Dendrolimus > Dendrolimus pini. The sequence goes on along the minus strand of OX457132.1, from coordinate 17,906,520 downwards.
CAACAAATCCAAACCTAATGCATAAGGTCAAAGTAAAGTCACGCCCGTATCGTAGTCGTATCGCAACTGTCCCCTCTCTCCATCAGGCCATCGTTTTATACTGCACAAATGCAATTATACTCGTCGACATAATTAGCTTTTATTTATAATCCGTAACACCTGGATAATTATGCAGCCTGCATGCGGCTGTAAACGAGTACAATAGCACAATAGGCTGTTCTTAAAAATAGCTATAAAAGTATTCCAAAAAATAAGTAGACAAAAGAAGACGATCATAAAAGGATTACAATCAGTTCAAATGCCGACAGGTAATAAAATGTGTTTTTACATATTAGGAGTGGAATTTGTTTTTGTCGTAACCTAAGTAGTAATCTATACAGTCTTATACAATTATATCTTATCATATCCGTTGCTCTGTCTGTTTGTCCGTCAGTCTGTTTCTTCCTGTGTCCTCCTATTACTTTGTATGACAGCTTGTTTGTCTTTCCCTCTATCTATCTTGCGTTTGTCCATTCGTTCATCTTTTCTGTTGGATGAAATTAAACAGGACAAAATTCGTGACCTCGATGACTGATTAGCTCTCCATTGAGACACATTTTAAGCACAGTGAAGAATTGAGGAAGTCAGCGCTAAAGCGGCCTAACCCTCAATTTATTATATTCGGAGATAAATACTGGAAATTATGTAAAACGTGCTAAAATATAATGCAAGAATGGCCTATCTTTGGTTTTGTCACTTGATAAGAGATGGCGTTCCAAAGACTTTTTTTGCATTTCCTTAGTTTTACATCAAGATGTTTTAGATAATATATATTAATAATAATAGCTTAAGAAATAAGTTATTTTATACATTTTAGTTTTTTCGTTTTTGAAGTCGGTTTTTTTAAACGAAGTTTTTAAATTTTATTGAATATCTATATTAGGGTGGGCCAATTTTTTTTTAAATTCAACATGCATGGCCTATTTATAAACTTTATTTGTTCACGAGTTACGAATTTTATAAGCAAAAATGAAATTTGTCTAAAAATGATCAAACTTTAATATTCAATATTTGTTAAATGGTGAAAATTACGATAAAAATGTAACAAGCCTCTTTTGTAGAACGTTCGAATTCCTACAAAAAAGGACATTGAATTTTGCTGCTAAATCAATTACTAACGAATATTTTTTCTATTGGACTAAAGAAAAAATCGAAAACTGTAATGCCCTACGCATTACCTTCCCATTTAAATCAAGAGCTCATTTTTGGTGATAATTCTCTAAATGTGGACACATTTTTCAGTATGAAATATGAAAAAAAAAATCGAATTATTTTGGCCCACCCTAATCTATATACCTCTATGTATCTCGCCTTTAACTTGTCCAGTGACCTCTCTGCTCAGCTCTGTAAACACTATGGATTCTTGCTAACTATGAATTTTTACTTTTATATTTCTCTATTGAATTTTAGTCTTATTTTTAGGTGTTCATTAATAATGCTACTAAACAGCTTTAAAGCATTACCCAAAAATTCCAATCAGCCTATCAATAAATAATGCATCGCGAACATATGGTAATTACTTCATAATGAGTGCCACAATAATGACTTATTTGTTATGCCGAGTGCGCGTTGCGACGCCACGCGGTTGGGCTGCGTGCCGCATGACTATATTTTAAATTTTACAACACACCGCCATAAAGTTTGCTCAACTAATAAACGATGGAAAGCACGCTTATTAACTTTATTCACATTTAAACCAAATTTCAGCTTTTACGATATCACTAGACTTTTATTTTATGAATTGTTTTACGATTACTTTAATGCTGGAATTATCACACGCAGATCTTATGGAGTGTGTGCTTATATGAAGGAATGGTGAGTATGAAAATCGAATATTATATAATATTATTTTAAAAATTTATAACAGTTTACATTTTTAATTGCGCTATAATGTAGTACTCTTATTCAGAATGGAAGTAAACAGATTTAAAAATCCCAACAAGGTAAACAATGCAACGATTCCCTAGGTGTTGTAATATCCATGAACAATGGAAATCACCTACCACCAGGTATACATATTTGCATACATTAAAAAAACGCGTTATGTGTTTATTGTTTTTACCACGTAAACGCTTTTCATTCGAATTGGTTCCGGTTTTCGCTGATAAATATTAAATATGTCTTAAAATCTAAGATACATTCCGCCTCATAAAATCCAGGTGAACTGATCGACAGCTAATTTATTTTAACCTTCCTTTCGATTATTAAACAGGTAATGTTTTGTCTGCGATTAGGCATCTTTCGTGCCTCATTAAATAGATCCGAAATACGGCCAATTTATAAGTCTGGGGATAGAGATCGTATCTGCAATTACAGACCAATTTCAACACTTCCTTCAATATCTAAAATTATGGAAAAGATTATTAACAGCAGACTGGTAAATTGTCTTGAAAAAAATAATCTTTTATCAAATAACCAATTTGGCTTCAGACGTGGAAAATCTACCGATGATGCCGTTAGCAAACTAATTAATGATATAAGTATTAACTTGGACAAAGGTAATAAATGTCTGACTATATTTTTAGATTTAGCTAAAGCCTTTGATACGATTTCTGTTCCCAAACTTATAAGAAAGCTTGAAAAGCTAGGAATTAGAGGTACTCAGCTTCTATTGTTTGAAGATTATCTTAGAGATAGAGTCCAATGTGTCAAAATAGGAAATCTTTCTAGTGATGACCTTGCAGTAACCTTCGGTGTCCCGCAGGGCAATATACTAGGGCCCACATTATTTCTCATTTATATTAACGATCTTACAAACCTAATACTCCCTCATTGTCAAATAATATCATATGCTGATGACACAGCCCTTGTATTTACCGATGATACCTGGGAACGGACTTTTAACGCCGCGCAATATGGTTTAAACATTGTTAGAGCGTAGCTAGAGGATAACGTATTGACTCTTAACATTGAAAAGACTAAATACATATGCTTTTCAATGCGCAACCAATCTGAACCTGAATCAGATCTTAATATTAAAGCTCATGGCTGCAACATTAGCAACGCAAATTGCACATGTAAATTCCTGAGTAAAATTGATAATATACGCTATTTGGGTATCATTATTGACTGTAATTTAAATTTCAAAGAACATATAAAAAAATTAACCAACCGAATTCGCAAATTAATGTTTATATTTAAAATGCTTCGACATATTACTGACCTTAAATTACTTAGCAGATATATTTCGCTCTTTGCCAATCACTTATAACTTACTCTATTTCCAATCATCATCAATATCTATATTATCAAAGTCCATTTCTTTAACATTTTTCATTCTTTCTATTTCATTTTGTATCCACTCAGCTCTATAATTATGTTCAACTTCTTGTGACCAAATATCTGACCAAAACTCTGTAAGACTATTTTCTGACGGAGATTTTTTTACTATATTAGAACCTTTCAGTTTTCAGTAAAAAAGTTTTTCATTTACACTAAATAATTTATTACTTTCCCTTCTTGTTTGTGCCTTTTTGTACCTTTGTATTCTATTACTTTTTACTGCTAACTTTTGTTTAAGTGTGTCTAAAAAATCATCTACAGTTTTGTTCATGTTTTCATGCCTATTGTGACACAATGTTCTTTCCATAATGTTTTGGACTTTGTTAACTAATTTCCTACTTCTATTTCCATTTTTATTATTATTAATGTGACATTCAAGTATTTATATAGTATAACAATTTAAATTATATTTTCAATATACAGTAGAACCTGTTTAAGCCGAACCTCGATTAGTCGAAAACCTCCTAAACTCGAAAAAAAATTGTGGTCCTGCCCTTCAACCCCAAAATCTTCGTTGCTCGAAATCTGAACCCTCAATAAGTCGAAAAAATAAATTGTACCTATGTATTTCGATGATAGCAATATTTGATTTTACAAGCTTTACGACTCGATTATTTGAAAACCGACTTTAAGAATATGCCGATAAAGACTTCTACGAATCGAATGTTTCTTTACAAAATTCGCTAAAGTTGAAATTCTCCATAAGTCGAAACTCTATAACTCGAATTTTTGGCGTCTCCCTTCAAGTATTTCTTACAGAGGTTACACTTTTTTTTATATCGCAGGGGGAATGTCTGTGAACATCGTCCTCGGGTCCTTCGGGGGAAGAGGGCCAAATGAAGCGCAGAATCATGCATCGACGGTGTGTGGGACTCTCAGCGACTGGTTCTCCACGCTAGCTTCAAACAGAAGCAGTCGTGAGAATTCGGTCGCCAAACGACCCCAACGCAGCTAAGCTATATCTACCTATAATTGAAATAAAATCACGCTAAACAAGCACAGCGCGTCTGTGTTTCAAAGGGTATATTGACCTTAAAAATTAAACCACACCTGTCCATGTATTACCTCGGCAACAAATAGATATCATTTATTTATTTGTATAAATGAAATAAATATATTACTCGAATTCGAACAGCTGCGTTTCTCGAAGATAACCCAACAAATGTGACACACAAAACAACAGTGTGTCATTTAAATACAAGTTGTTGTTACGAGGCTCGCGTGTCGAGACCCTTTTTGTTGTACCTTTTTGACGCACCAGAATACTTCAGCAAGTGGAAACCACGGCTTACTATTAACTTGTTCTTCTATATTATTCGATAAATAAGCATTTGATCGTATTGACTTTTAATTAACTTTTGAAACAGAGGTTAATTTAAGAAACAGCAATTGGCTTGAAAAGTTAAATTTAAGAGCGTATTTTTTTAGTAAATCTTATTACTACGACTTTCTATAAAACACAGTAATAAACAAGTCATCTAATATTCGGATGGTGCTTTTATAAACCACTGGATCCTCCACTGACGCATGCTTCCCGACCATGATTCGAACTTACGTTACGGGATTAAGATACGAATGTCGTAGAAATATCCCACCACACCTTTAATTTGTTAATATATGAAATGGTAGAGTTAACAGTTGTGTTTTTAAATTAATGGAAAAATTGTTATTTTAATATCAAGTTTAAAAAAAAACTAAACTATCTTTTGATCATAAACCGGGAGAAGATTAAATTTTAATTTAAGCTGGGCTCAGACGAGCCAACGACAAGCAGTTCAATACTTGTACGCGATTATAAAATAATTAATATTATTGTTACTGCTGCTGCGGTGTTCACCTCCGAATTTACCGTGCGTAGCTCAATTTTGGACCTCCTTTTAAACTTTGTTAAACTCCTCCTTCGCTGAACTGCCCACTAAACTTTTCACTGAACTCACCACTAAACTCGTCACTGTCTTCTTTTAAACTTCTCTTCCAGCTCTTTCGTATCGCACTTATCGCTTCGCTGTCTTGAACTAAACTCAAACTGCCCGGTAGGCGCCCTTTACCCTGCTTATATACATGGAAGAATTTTCTGTAACCTATAACTTCGATCTTCTTTTCCTTATTCTTTTATTTACTATCTGTCCCTTTCTAAACTATATATCTCTGTCTTTTCCTTCCCAAACCTTTTATTTCAGAACTTTCGTTCATCATCTATCCCTTTCTAACATCTATCAGTCCTTGTCTTTTCCTTCCAGAATCTTCTACCTTTTTCTAAAACGTCTTAAACCAACTAGATTGTTCCACCGTCACTCGCCACATTATATTACATTATATGTTTGTATTTCAAATGATATAAAATATTTCTTGATCCATAACATGCGACTTCTGAGTAGCGTGTACGTGTACATTCACCTAAAAAAATCCTGTTTATATACGGTAGTTTATAATTGAGGGATCAGGTGAAATTAACTTTACGGTTTTTGATACCGGCACATTATTTTGTTTAATTTTATTTTGACTTTAATATTAAATTTTCATTTTGCATTTTATACATGAAACGTGTTATCAATAAAAAAAGATTCGGTCTGCGTGGATACGTAGGTATCAAAGGATGATGGGCTATTCAAGCACATTTCTTTTTTCCTAACTAAGCATGTTACACACTTGTTTTATTGGTATATAATGTAAACTGTAGACTATATAATAAAACAACAAAAACTTTCTCTATGAAATTTGGTTTGCTGGAAAAGGATCTTAGGCCTGCTTACTTGTCTGTGAATTAATTAGGTGCGTCAGATGGACAAAGTGGGTAAACCGAGTCCCAATCTCTCAGAGTGAAGACGGCTAAAGGATATCTATCGGTCTTGGAACAGGATACCAATTTTGGAATAGGATACCGATTGTGGAATAGGATGCCGATTATAGAATAAGATGCCAATCGCGTCGCAATGTACTACGAGAACATAGTATTATATTGTTACATGCCGACAAAAGCAAAGGCACACCTGCCTGCGACAAACCTGGTTTATTACCTTTCCCGCATTTGGATTTCTATTGTTTACTTTGTGTTTAAAATTTGCAATTAGACAATAGCCTATTATTATTGTACATGTTTAATGGCAGTCATTAGGCAACTGTGTCGAACTAATTCTTGTTGTTGTTATTGTTTTGCGTCGAGGCATATCGTATTGGTATAGAATAAAAGGAATGCCCGTACGGAGGGGTGAGGCAGTCAAGCGAGGATTACGATACGAGCAAGACGTACATTCGATGAGCGATATAGTGACGAACTTTACGCGTGTTATTGAATCGTGCGGTTTGTACTAGTAGTGTCTAGTCATATTTTTACCTATGTTATACGTGTTTGTATAGTTCTAATAAATTCTGTAGTAATTCCAACGGCATTTTGATTCGAGTCCTGTAGCTCATAACAATATAATTGAATTAGTACGGATGGATAAATGTAGAATAGTTCCCAGTGGCTGAAATACTATTAACCATATTTTACTCACACACATTTTAACAAATGCTTCACTTCATTTGACACTTCGTCTCATCGTTGTGTATAGCGCGTATAGATCTAAATTTAAATATTTAATAATCTGTACAAATAATAACCCTTTTTAGTCAATCACCTTTAAAAATATAAACAACGTTCGAAACGAGTTACAAATTTAATAATATTTCGTTTAATGTCTGCACCTTTTTATATTTTTAACGACACCTCATTACGGCTTCCCAAAGGTTATAAAAAAATTACAAACCTCATTATTTTTGTGCTTGATTAGGCCAGCCATTACCCAACCTTACGGCTAAAATATAATTTAAATCTGAATAGAAAATGGTAAAACGTAACTCTTCCATAAAGAAATGAATGGGTTACGCTTTCTTCTGGTAAATTTAAAAGTTTATTTAACGGCTTTGCTTTTGCTATTGTTTTTGAAATACAAAATTTTTTGACTAACATATTGTTACGAGTTACGCAGGACTCGAATTAAAATACCGTTGGAATTACTATACAGTTTATTAGAACTATACAAACACATATAACATAGTTACAAATATAACTAGACACTACTAGTACTAACTGCAGGCGCAACGTCCGTCACTATATCGCTCATCGAATCTACGTCTTGCTCGTATCGTAATCCTCGCTTGACTGCCCCTCTCCGGATTGGGCCATTGCTTTATAATGCACCGATCCAAACCTGGTACGCTTAGACGCAATACAATAACAACAAGGATTAATTCGTCACTAATGACGGCCATAAAACAAGTATAACAAAAATAGAATGTTTTTCTTAATTACAAATTCTAAACACAAAGTAAACAAAAGAATTCCCAAATGCGGGCAGGTAACAAACTGTGCTTTGCGACAGGCAGGTGCGCGTTTACCCTTGTCGGTATGTAACACTATCTTTAGCGACGCAAATAATAACATGTTACGGAGATGAACATGTTGCAGTGCATGTGTGAATTCACGGGGAAAGACTGCATTAGGAAATATTACATACGCGGCAGCCTTCACGACTGTAACATAGAATTAATTTTATGGAACTCAGCCTCTTATGTGAGGACTAAATTTCTGGGGATGGCGCCTATGCTTGCTCACGCTAAAATGATTAGACTAAACAAATTCTGCCGTCACGTAGTGAGGGGGTGACCGGAGGGGGTCCACCGGACTGTTCTTGTACTGTGTGGCTGCGTAGGTCAACCAGATAGATAGCATACACAGACGCTCCAGTGTAACTGCGCAGACACACCTAGACAGCTCTAATTGTCTGGTAGAGTGTAGCATGAGAGCGGATCTTTTCAAACGCAGGATTCATGGCTACCATAATGAAGGAGCGGAAACCGCGTCTTGGTAAACGTAGTGTCGGACGCGTAGTGTCGCGATGAACCGACGACCTGTGAAGGTCGCCGGTAGGCACTGGATGAGAAAATCAGAGGACAGGGATGAGTCGCGCCGTCTTAGTGAGGCTTACGTCCAGCAGTGGACTACGAATGGCTGATGACGACATAATGAAGACAGATAATGATAAAATATTTACAGATCAGAGATGAACATTTTATTATAATTTACTTTTGGAAAATTTGTGGCCTCTGCGGTTGAACGGGCTGAGCCGTTGCCAGCCGACTACACTACATCGCAGAGGTTCCGGGCTCGATTCCTGGTATGGCAAATTTCGTAAACGAACATTCGATTATTTACTACAGTCTGGCGTCTGCGGTCGGCCCCAGAGTGATCCGTTGTACGAAACACAAACGTAACTTGCTTAACGGGGATACACAATGTATGTGTTTGTCTGCCGATTAATTTACTTAATTAATAAATGTTATATCCCGCAGGATATCTAATGCAACCATGAAAACGTTTTGAACTCTATAAATTATTTTATTTGATAACTATCTAAATATAAAAAAAGAGTTATTGTACTTGAATTAAATCCTTTAAGCCAAAAAATGAAAGAATTTTATCCGTGCAGGAACGGAGATAGAATACAATTTCTTGCGGCCGGGCGGCCTGTCGTAAGAGGAGACAAAAAATCCAACAGCCAGGTGGTAGGGTATTTACCCGACTGGATGGCTACCACCCCTGGTCTAAAGTATGTCGCCATAACAATCTTAAGTTGTGTTCCGGCAATAGTGGCCAGGTTCTAGTCTTCCCTAAGAGAGCAGCAGCGAATTTTTAACACCTTTGGTGTTACAAATGTTCATAGGCGACAGTAACCGCTTTCCATCAAGTGGGCCGTCTGCCTGACTGCTGAACTCCAGCAATAAAAAAAGGAATGCGTTCCTAAAATATAACTCGTTAAAAGAATACACAAACGAAACTTGTCAAATAAATTTGCGCGCGCGCACTTCTTTATTTAAATACGGACCTCGTTGCGTTCGTTTAACCGTTAAAAAATGCATAGGGATTGCTTTCAAATATTTATATTGGACTGTCACTCTTTATGATACTGTGACGTTGACGTGAACTTTCTTTTATTAACATCAAAGAATCTCTTCTTGATATAAACGGTAAAATACAGGTTTTAATTATATACCTTGCTACTATAACAATAACCTCGTATTTTACTTGGCCTTAGCTTCAAAATTATATAAAATAATTGATTAATAAATACAAAGTTAATAAGAATTTTTACATTCATTTCAAATTAAATAAAAAACTTTAACTCTGACATATTCAAGATCATTTGTAAGTCTTACTAAAATAAATAAATATGTTTGCAGACTCTTGTTACAAATGTAACACAAATAGTATTAACGAACAAAAATATTATTTCGTCCACAGGATGACAGGTCTTTGCAATCGAATACCGATTAAAGCCTTTTTTCTTTAAAATTTCTTTCACCTGTCATTTTACTCACTATGTGTCATTGGAAAAATCAATGCCTATGCGTTGGAGCCGGAACAAAAATAGAATAGAATATTATATTATACAACGCCCTAACTAAATATAAATTAAAGCACAATCCATTATTGGTATGCTTGTTGCAAAATATACTGTTTAATATCAATTAGTCATTAATAATAACTCATTCGTGTCTGTTAGAAGTGTGTAAGCAATAAGGGATATCAATAAAACATACGGTGGAAAACATATTCATACTAAAGGTATTAAATTATGTATTCGCAAATGAAATATTAAACATGCCTGTCTTATATACAAATAATACTTTTTTTTAGGAAACACACTAATAATACTAGGGACTTATTTTATATATTATTTATTTTATGATTTAAACTGTGTTTTTCGACGCGGTTCAATCTCTAGTGAGTACCTCTATTTTACTTACATAAATCTTAAATAGTCTCTTATAAATCGCGAGCGAAGCTGCAAGCAAAAGGTAGTAATACAATACTTTGCGTTATAAATTATCTAACTGATGATGAAAACCGCTTACAAATCCGTTAGCCTGGTTTAGAAGTTAATTAGGGATATACAGACATACGCGGAAAGCGACTTTGATTTGTACTATGTAAAGATGATAAAAAAGTTTATAATTGGGAATATACATCGTAATACAAGTATATTGGATAACAAAATTCACATCCTCCGTAATACATCAAAATTGGCAAAATAACGAACGTTTGCTTTTGGGTTCAGAGTTATTAATTAAAACAATAATGTAGGATTTGCTATTTGCTAGATAGACATCTTTAGTAAAACAGTTGCAGTTATGTATGCCTTAAGTAACAATACTTAATAATAATAATAACAGCCCATAAACGTCTCGCTGCTGGACTCGAGCCTCCCGCCATTGGGGAACAGACAGTATACCCGCAACGTACTTTGTCCAAGGCGGTTTAGCAAGTTTGAATCATCGGTTATCTCGACGTATACGTTTCATCACAATGTTCTACTTCACCGTTATTAGGACGTGGTAATCGTAACAATATACACATTACGTCGAGTTTGGGACTCGTGCGTTGCCTAGCCCGGGTTTTTGGGGGGATTTCAGGGATTCATGAATTGTCATGTAGAAAACAACTTTGCTCTTGTGCTATCTATACGACGTGGACGAAGTAGTGGGCGAAGATGAGTAGATACATAGATAGTACCTACCTTGTAACAAAATAAGTAAAGATAATATATTGCTAGGGAGTTTGATAAGTTGTTTCTTCTACTTCAATTAAAATCGCTTTGTAAGATGTGAATGAATTTTAATAAGTAATCTGTAGTAAGATACAAATTTGAAATAATTATATTTTTCATTTGCGAGATCACAATGAAACTTTGGTCACTGTTTGTGCGGAATTTATATAACAAAACAAGGAGAACTTTGAAAACTGTTTTATTTGAATTCTGAACAAAGAATGCCGATGTAAAGTACACGTAATTGTAAGTTATGATTCTCGCACAATAATCTGCTACCCTACAGCGATCCATGTGCATCCGACTAGCGTCGATGTGAGAATGATCTTTCGTTTTTTTGTGCACGATCCAGCTGAATAGCCGCAAGGGGCTGTTTCAGCGAAACCGGACTTGGTGGGCTGGTCAACTCCGTAGGAACGGAAGTGTTCAAGCCAGGAAGCAGCGTGCTCGAGGAGGCACCTTTTGTGAGAATCCGCTGCGGGGGGAGAGATGACTCTAACGGATTAAGCTATAAAAGTCTGAATGACAAGCCAACAGGTTGATGTGATACAAGTGGGGTAGAGGCATGGACTCTGCTGGCGGAGCCGATCCTAGTCTATCATTACTACCGCTTCGCAACGTATTATAACTGGCAGAGAAGAAGTAGCGGAAGAAACTCCAGCAACACGCCTAAGCTAATCTCGTGAGGCTACTTTGTGTCTCTGTAATGAGTGAGTATGATTGGTGGGTTTAACGTTGTGTGGGTAGAGTGGGGGCTCTCCGGCGTCTGTTTACTCTGTGCATGTTATGCCCGACTGATGTTCTGAGCTTCGGAGCGTTCATGATCGCGAGAAGTTGATTTCATCTAACTCGTCTATGAGGACATTGCGAGGTCGACGTTTGCTTGTGGGTGCAATCTGTGTGGAGATTTTTCATCACTACGCCTGCTCGATTTTATATCCGACTAGTAAAGACAACTACCCGCAAATATTACAATGATACAATAATAGGTGGCACTACATGGAACAACAATTGTTATTTACATTATATATTTACAATGCATCGTGCAAGTGTGCGATTATCCTGTCCGAAGAATCGATTTACCCTCAAAATTCTCGAGTGTCCGTCGCCGAGGGACCGAATCGTGTACTACTCTGCCACGGATATTAACCACTCGATGGCTAATTGTTCCCAGTTCAATTATCGGACAAATGTCAACGGAGTATTCAGTCTGACACCGGTCTGGAAACAAGTTTAGCGATTCGATTAACAATTTGTTAACTCGATGATTGGAGACACAGCCTTATGATTAAAAACGTTTATTGAATGAGTAGATCTATCTAATCTAGTTCCAATAGGTTGTTTCAAAGAGACTGCCGGTTGTACTTTGTATAATAGATTGTAACTAGCTAAGTACTCTAGACGCATTTTATTAGTTAATCAATGTTAGTCTTCTCAGATTAAAAAAAAAACTAGATCGAGAGTAGAAATTTTTAGTTAATCGAATATTTCATGGGCTGTTGAGATACAGCAAGTTCAAAACGCGAGCAATGTGAAATGAACTGGCGTTGAATAATTGATGTTCTTTTACTTTACGAGGGATTGTCTTATGCTTTCAATGAATAAAAAACAGATAAGACGGTTCTTACCGTGTTTTGCTCCTTTGTATTGACAAACATCTCTCTAAAAATTTCATTGAATTAGATCTATGTGTGTTTATTTGTGGAATGTAGAAATGGTGGGATACTGATATATTTATTAAGAAAACATCATGTCACAGATTAATCGAATATAATGTTAGCAGCGCAACTGGGATGAAATCCGTAATAAATGGTGAAAATTAGTTGTCACAAACATTGAGTTACAAAGCTAAGAAATTCTCCATGTGACAGAGATTCGTGATAAAAGAAATAAATTTATAGAATCATAACCGTAAACACCTATAATTAAATTGTATAAAATTTTATTTTTCATAATTTAACGTTACACGTTTTCAGATAACTATTTAAAGACATTCCTATGAATAGTTGTTTCACTGTAAAAATATTATTAAATATCCTACTGCTGGGTTCGGGCCTGTATTTAGGGCAAAAGACAGCGTATTCGCTAAATTTGTCCAAGACGGATTGAGAGTCTTCACATATCGGTTATACAAGTATGCAGAAATCTACGATAGGCACAAGTCGCACAAAACAGATATTTATTATTTGTAAATTGTTGTGTCAGAAAATGAAGTTTTAAAAAAAAATCTTGGTAGGCGGGTTTCATTAAAATGTTCTCTAAAAATTAACATGTGGTAATTTTTAGGGTAATTGTTTTAAGCAGCGTCTGTTCCTGAACTCATGTCATTAGAACGAGACGTGAATGCATTAGCCCCTAAGCAAACGACTAATCTTCTGCGATATTGTTTTATTTCTATTAAAGCACTGCTGATTGGTATAAAATGCGGAGTATAGTACAGAATTAAACCAGTAACTAATCTTTGACTTCCAGCCGCTTTGTGTTTAGCTTCAACTTCGTTAATTGGATCAAGATCTCTTGTCCTACTGTTGATTTGTCTGCGTCTACTTAAAGTTTACTTTTCGTTTTACTGTAATTAAGTTTTCTTGATTTGAAAGTTTCTATGCGGGAATTCGTTTTGTTAAGATGCCTTTGTGAGCCCCTCTGCGCCAGTTTTCATAATCTTTTTGTTATCCTTAAGATTTTAATTGGAAAATTGAATCTATTATGTTTTGTTTAAACAAAGTTTTATTAAATGTGATCTATACAATTAAACTTCTATGGAAGTCTCGACAGTAGTTGTGTTAAGTTACTAATAATATTTTGAAATCCAATTTTGAAATTTCGAATCAATTAGTTTATTTATCGTTTCACATGTTATGAAGACATGGTATGCAACTTTTATTTTTATTACGTATATTGTAAAATTGAAACTTATGGTAATAAATTTAAAAAATAACATCTTATTAAAAAGGAAACGTTTCAGAAAATAAAGAATAAGTGGAGGCAATAAAAAATTTTGGTCTATAATTTTTTATTCACTGAAGTGTTTAATTTTAAATAGAGTAGGGGATTTATAGTGATGTTTGAACCTTTGTGTTATGTGTTTTTCTACCGTAACTGTATGGAGAAAATTGTCTTTTCATGATATAGTTACTGGTAGAAAGCTCTTCAGAAAAATTCTTATCAAAAAGTTTTATATCTACTAAGATTTCTATATGACATAGCAATTTCCTACCCGCCCCATTATCTCCCAGTTATTATCTTTCTTAAGCTGCTGCAGCGAAAATCTTTAAAACATTAATTCGCCCGGAATAAAGAGTTGGTTCGGGCGGTTTGAAAAAAAACCAAGTAATAACTAATTATCTCTAAGGAAGTTAAAAGTTTCGCGATTTTTCATAAGTCCATAGCGGGTGACCGTCTTTGCAAATTACATTTAAGGACAAACCTTTTCAATTACATATTTTACACAGCCAAATATCGATATGAATAATGGAATCTAACGTGCTTAGCAAAATTTGGTGAGTTTTAAAATAAAAAAAAACCGGTAACAAAGAGTTTTAAATATTATTACCAAATTAATGAGCAATAGATTTTATCAGCGATAAGATAGCAAAAGAGTATGATGACAGTAGATTAATACTGCCTCAGTAAATCACAATTATAAATGAAATATTTAAATAAACGGGTATCATTTGACAGACAGAAACACTTCGTATACTTCCTCTGTATACAAGTTTAACTTGTATTATTGATAATATACACCGGACAACTCTGAGACTGATTCCAAACTAAAATAGATAAATAATAGAAAGTTTGTTTACGATTTTTTCCAGGCGGGAATCCAACCCGGAATCAGTACATGTAGTGCATTAGACGATCCAAGGTTTGATGTACAATTAGACCACAAACTTATCCAATTAGATCCAAAATGAAGTACTTAAACCAATTGTAAACATTATGCCAAAATAGACTTAAGTGCCCATTACTTTACATTACTCTGCAGGCCATCAATGGACATACTTTGAAGTGGCATTGCTAAATTTGGAATATTTGAATCTACGTTCTTGCCGGTTCCTGAGATTAATGGTTTCCGTTGCAAGATACGTAGACATATATGTATTATGTAAATATTCTCATTTCTGTTTCTGATAAGGTTGGTAAAGAAAAAAGATCTTCACCAGTTCTAGAAGGAATGTAGGGAAGTATATTGTTCATATATATTAGATAAAAGACAGATAAATACCAAATAAAAAAATCATGTAGGTAGCTAGTCATATTGCTAAGGAGTTTCCTGTTGCTTCTTCTACTTGCTGTTTTACAGCAGTAACATATTGCGAAGCGGGGTAAGTAACAAATAGATGTAACTTTTGAACTCATATGTATGTATGAAATAATAAAGTCTACCTAGATACAAAAAAACATATCGGGTTAGGACACATAAAAATCTTAGAGATAAATCAAAATTTAATTCTAGAGCGGATTTGCTACGGATATTTCAGCTTCTTACGAGGGAAATTTCCTGATTTTTCGTTGTAAAGTACTAAAAATATCTCGAAAATCACGACGTGTGGTGACCGTAATTCTATGCTACACGGGGGCCCGGAGTGACCCACTGCAAACTCTCACGTACACGGCATTTGTAAAATATTTCGAACCTAAACCTCTTTTTGGGGGTGTTGTTTTTTATTGGTGTGCTGACGTTTTATTTCTTTTGTATATTGTATAATATATTTTGAAGGGTAAGTGTTTGTTCTACTTTATCTGAATTAATCAGAGATTTTGGATGCTTTGTAATTTTTTGCAAATATATATTTTTATAAAAGATGTATTGAAAACTTGATAAAGATTATATCACATCTAATGTAAAACAGTGCTAATAATTCTGTATATGTTGCGATGTATGTAGCATGAACCTTAGAAGAAATAAAATCCTTGGTGGAGATGAATAAGAAGTAAACATGGTTTTCGACTCGTGGTACTTAAAAAAAGTTCAGAAATAACAATTTAAAAATCAGTATTAATGAACGAAACAAAATATTTCTAAGATTTTTTTATTCTTATGTTGTATGTAATTGTTAAAGATTTATTTAGGTTATTTTATTGTGATCATTTATAATTAATTTGTACATAATATTTATTACATGTAACTATTCTCAATCACAAGTTCGCATTGAGATTTAATAAACAAAAACAAAGGAGTCGGCTCAGTCAGATATTAAGGTTTCGAAAATAATAACAAATTAAATTGGAGAAACCTGACCGATACATTATGAACATTGTAAATTGTCTAAATTTAATATATGTACTAACAATAACTGTTGATATAAACGCGCTAGTAGCCGCATTACCTTATAGCAGAATGTTGAAACGATATATTTTATCACAAAGAGCGGTAGAAGCTTCTTATCGCAGCAAAACAGGGAGATAAACCCAGCTGTAGTATGCAAGAACTATTCTCACGTACCTAAGCGGCATTAGGGTTATTTTCCACTTCGCTAGTGGAAAACTGCATACTGTAGAAAATCAACTTGCGTGGTACATTGTCGATGTGACGCTGGCGTACAGACAAAACGGTAACAATGAATAGTCCTCTTTTTATACACGCCCCGTTGAATGCCGTGGAGTTGCGAAAAAAATACAAACAGTAGGGTCGGGGCTATGGTAGGAGCGGTCGCGGGAGATAGAGGTAGTTCATGCAATAAAACGTAAATTCCTAACTAGGACTAGTAGTCCATAGAAATTTTACATGAGCTTTGCATTTCTTAGAGGACGCAATTTTATTTTTGGGACATGTGTGGGGGGTCAATAGAAGCTTAACCTCAAGTTTGTGGGGTCGCCACCCTTGTCCCCCGGCCGCCATCTTGGAAAAAGGGGTGAAATCACTTTTTTTGCGATATCTCGGAAACTATGCATCTTAAAAAAAAATTGTAAAGTCATAATTTGTAGCAAATTTTTTTGCCTACAAATATGTTTATATAACTTTTTGCCCTAAATTAAAAATTAAAGAAGTTATAAGCAAAAAAGTGAGAATATTTTTATTCATTCCTCTTTTATTTACGATAGAACTTATCAAATTTAACTTATCGACTGTTAAGCAGGTAGAAAAGATCCCCCGTTTTCCCCGCCACCTATTGGGAATAAATACATATAACAAATTACTTTATTTCCAAAACTATAATTATTATCCTTGTTGTTTCTATCAGTAATAAATCATTAGAACATGCACCAAACTCACAACGAAGTAGTTGGTCCTAACTCTTTCTGTTTTCGCCCAACTTTTTCTTTCTTACTTTTCAATTCTGATTTAAGTCCGATAGTTGTCACAATCTATCTGACGGTACGGTTTGTGAGCATTTGACTGGTAATGCCAAAAACGAAGATGTAGTACCTCAAAATTTATATTTCGCTAAAAAGCTTTCCATATAAACACATAATTCTTGCACATAATTTAGGTATACGATATAAGTATTCTCAATTTGTAACCAAATTGTTGGTAATTTTTTTGGAAATAATCATTGGAAGAGATTGCTAAGACTATTTACTTATTTATTATGGTCAAGTATTTAAGATTATTGTGTGTTTCTTGCAATCATGTTCGTGTACAATAAAGTGTATTATATTACACCTTTTAAGTGGCATTAGTAATTCCTCATAACAAGATTATATAAAAATAAATCTGATATGTTTATTCTCTTTATGGAAATGGCTAAGTTTTAATCGCTTCCGCTCCAATACACCGCACGCTACCTTCTCCATTTTACAACCTTGGCCTGAAAGTATAGTAGAATACAAGAGAGGAGTTTTCGCGCTTCCCTCGCCATAAAATTAAATGGGAAGAGGGCTTTTTGCCGCTCTGCTTCGGCTAGGACTTTGGCCACCGAGCCGCCAGCGCTAAACGCGTTATTCAACCTTACTTTGTGAAACATTTGTGCGATTCTTGTCTATCGTACCATTTTTTGAATACAAAATTAGGGTTCTCATGCCATAGTTCATGTAAATTCGCTGTATACAAAAAGATGTATATTTATCTAAACAATTTTTTGTGATCTCCTTACGTGTAGATTTACATTTTTATTTATTAAAGATTTTTATAATTTATACTCGCATAACCTGGGTTTTTAGTTATTTTAGTTAGTATAGTGTATTCATCCATATTATTAAAAAGGAAATATTATATAAATGTCATCATAATCAGTTCATTTTTAATACCGTTAAGAAGTAACTAATAAATGTACAAATGTATTTTTGATGCCACCCGTGATCAGAAGGCAGGCGCATATTTCGCCCAATGAATAAGTATCGTTAAACAACGTGGCCTTGCAGCCAGCCTTCTAGGCACGCTCCCATCTGGTAGTGATCTGTTACATAGTCTTTAATATATAATTATAAGTTATTAATAATTATTTTTTTAGGTACTTTTAGTTTGATATTGTAACTTGGAATTATAACCTACTAGTTGTCCCGGCAGTCTAGTAGTAGTCCGTCGTTCTGCCCGCAAAAGCTTCAATCGATATGCCGACAGCAGCACCACCTACCGAGTCCAATTGTGAACCAACTCAGAAACCTTTGGCTCATGCACAACAACTTTGCTAAAGGTCATCACATGATCAAATGTATAGTTTACGATTTTATAAATGACATACAGACAAACATTCATTTTTATAAGATTTGATTAATTAATTATTGACTCATAAACGAACACATATCCATAACCACTTTATATTACAAAATAAGACATTTCAGCTGTTCCAAAAGCTAGCTACAATTTTTTTTTTAATGAATGTCATTTGTCATGTAATTATTGTCTTATTAGGGTTTTGCTGATGTTTTTTCATATCACAACTACAAGGCATGTAACGACTATAACAAAATATGGTAACAGTCTGTATAAGATTAATAAATAGTTTTGAAATGGTATCTCGTTGAAGTTCACGGCAATTTCTTGTTCCAAGGTTTAAAATTTCTTGCACTTGCAAGGTTTTGAAACGGCACAGCGGATTCGTTTCCATTATACTCGTAATAGATTTTACAAGTTCCTCCACTATATGGTTACTTTACATTGAATAAAGTAACGAAGATTAATATCCCATTATCTCGTTACCACGTATATCTTGGCCTCAACATGTTCAGTACAAGATTATTATCACAAATTGGCAGCCACACCGTGACTTACCGGGCAAACATCGATTAGCAGCCTGTTTTGCCCCGTTCAAGGAAATTGCGGTGCGGACCACCTGTGAGTGGATGCGAAGAATATTTCATTTTGGAAATTAAATCTTAAATTAGCCGGCTAAAAATATACAGCGCGTACCTATTCTGGCGCAAGCCGATACTAATGCTTTGCTGGTATCTTATTACCCTTTGAATTTGAATGCTCTATTGTTCGCGATCTTTGTTCATAATTTCATAAAACTTTCTTTCCACTGTTGGTATTTCATGCGAATTTTTTGTAGCCATTAAACTGACCAATTAACGATTTCAAGAACCAGTCCCAATTGACTTGACTGTAAGTTACCCTTTTCTACAAGATTAATAGAAATAGTCTGCCCAAAAAATAAAACTACGGCAGACCACCTTTGAGCCAAGATGGGCTATAAAACAGCATAATTAAGAATATCCGCGCTCCCAGTTTTATTACTGTACTTGGTGGTGTCAATTTGGTTCGACATTTTACTAAACAGGTTCGCGAAGAACTTGTTTTTATGGTTCCAAGTAACAATATTATTAAGTATTTTTAAAGCTCTTTTTATTTTAATTGTCGGATATATGCATTTCAGTCCAAGCACATTGAAAGGTGATAAAAACAAATTGTTGTTATAATTTGGCCCCGGGTCCCATAAAAATAATCTCAAAAAGTGAATTATCTTACACTGTCCTAATTTTTGCATTTAATTTTGTTATTTAATTTTAATTTGAAATATTCATTTATTTTTAAGAGATGTTCTCCATGTTAATATTTACAATTGAAATTTTAAATTTTTATTGAAAATTGATATTTACTGTCTAATCACAAATGACTGTTTTTTTTTATCTGTGCCAGTTTAGATAAAACTTTAAAATATGCTTCACAACGGCTCAACGGATTACAATGAAAATTTTAGAGATTAGAATAAGATTTTTGTCTTAAATATTTGTATAATATAATTTGTTTATTTCGATACCCTGCAGGGTTCAGAAAATATGAATAGTTATAACTAATGAGAAAGAAGTTGAAAATAATATGATTATACAGTCCAAGTACCACTTGAATGTAGTGGCACACTTATTCTTTATTATACACAAAAATTACATTCAAAACAATAAAACAGTGGTGATGTGTAAAGGCGAGCCTAAAAGAATTTTCTTCCAGCAAACCCATGAGTCCATCGATAAGAGGAGAAACAAAATCCAGGGTTGTGTAGGTACACTAAAATATTATGATGATATAACTACGTAAATAAAATATACAGATTAAAACTACCTAACTTCAGAATTAGAATATATACTATACAAAATACATACATAAGATACATACATATATAATATAAATAAATAAAGACAATTTGAACCAGATAGTCACTCTTTTACTTTTTTCTTAAAGCTGCTCTCCGATGAACTATATTGGATTATATGAGGACAGGCGTTCCATAGTCTGAGTGGACGGAGAAAGAAGAACCGTAACATGCTGAAGAAAGTGTAGATGCTTTGAAAATAAGGGATTCAAATGTTCTACAATGTTTGTCTGGAGGAACAGGAAATTCAAATCGTTTGCGAAGATAGGAAAGAGAAAGAAAGTAATGTAATATTTTAAACAGAAATTCGACTACTTGGAGGACATACTGACGATGAATTCGTATCCACTTAATTGGTGATCTAAAAGAAACATGCTCAAACCTAATGTTAATGATAAATAAAGAATTATTTTTAACAAAAAATAAAACACAATTTTTATAACTTTTACAAATAAATAGTTTCTCAAAATCACTTACAGCACAAATTGCACTTAATAAGCACTTAACTCAAACATAGCCAATACACTTAAATACATATTTATTGAATAAACAAGTTTGCTGAGCAAATTATGGCATTTACCGCGTATATTAGCGTTCCTTTAAGACCACCTGGTACAATTTCATTATCACAATTCCAGCTTAAATCACCTGACAGCATCCTTTGCTGTCAGGTGATTTATTTATTTTTCTATCAGTGTAAAATTACTTAGTGCACTACTTTAAGTAGGTACTATTAGTAAAACATGTATGGTAGAAGAGTTATGCTTCACTCTCACAGAAGATAAACACAAAAATGTATGTAATAAGTGTAATACATTACAGGTAAAATACTCGTAGCTTCGAAACGTTTTTACGTCTGTTAGTATTTGTATATTTACAGGGCTTCTTAACTTGATATTTAAATTTCCTTGAAATTTAATATTAAAAACTATGTTTAATATTAGGAATAATTATTGTAATATCGTTTAACATTATTAGTTTCATATTAAGTACCTGCCTATAATCAATCTATATATATATATATGTGTGTGTGTGTGTGTGGGATGGTCGGCTGGCAAGTAAAACAACACTTTACGAGTTTTTGTTAAAGCGATGCGCGTGCGTTTATTTTGATAGAATTTCATTATCACGTACAATATATTAAAATTACTCAGAGCGTCTTGTGCCGTGCGTACGCTGTTCATTTGAATCTTATACTCTCTCTTTCACTCGTCATCTCTTTCGCACTATAGCTTCGTTCAGTAATATCATTGAGTTATAACATTCTAAGAGTAATATCAGCTTACGTTCATCATATCATGCGTTCAAGATACATCATTCCCACATTTATATATATATATATATAGTGTTAGTTACACTATTTATAACTCAAGAACGGTTGAAAGATTTGGCTGAAAATTGGTGGGGAGGTAGCTTAGAACCAGGAGACGGACACAGGATACTTTTCATCCCGTTGAAATCGGTAGGTGGCGCTGAGATCGGGTTCTAGAATCCTCCTAAGCACCTGGAGCGATTTTGGTGATTTTGTTTAAATAAATACGCAATGCGATGGCCGGGGAAAGGCAAAGAATTGTCGAAGAAGAATGGAAGAGTAACTTACCTCGCCACTAGTCCACAGCCCCACACTGCAATCTTCCTCCGGGATTCACACTCACTAGGATTTGCTTATGAGCATTAAATTAAATTAAAATGGTTTATTTTCTATTTATGCTCCAACAATTATGTAATAATATAATTATGAAAGTACACTACTACAAACGCAAAAATGTCTCAACGCTATTTTATCTGTACCAGGCTTGTACAAACCGCTTCCTTTTTTTATTAGTATTTCAATATTAATTAGCATTAAATAGTTTAATTTAATTCGTATTTGCTAAATTAGCGATAGTTTTCATTTGGGTTAGAATAGTATTATTTTTTTGTCGCGTGAGCCAGTGAGGGTAGAAATTGCGGCGAGAGTCACTCGCTGCGCTCGTCGTGTACGGACATAGTTCGAAGTCGTTCGTTGTTGAATTCACCTCACAAGAGACTCGTTTCGTATTTTGTGTAAAATATTCGCCATTGTCGCCAACCAGTGCATCAGTGCTGCCTCGTCGTCACGAGTGTTGTGAAATTACTCGTTTTTAAACAAAATTGTGTTCAGGAAGAAAGGAGTCGGCGCCGACCATTGGACTCGAACCCGATCTTTGCAAGGTGAGTTGACTTACTCGTTGTAAGATTTATTCTCACTGGCCAACTTACCGTTTTTCGCATAGATTTGCAAACAATTCGCAACAATTCGCAATAATACAGTCCGCTTGCAATGTTAGGTGCAATCCCAGCATTCGGGATTGTACAAGGCTTCTTTTGCATATGGGTAAACAGATGCAATAGACCTCTATTTCCTACTCATCGCTTCATAATGTAAAACTCTTCCTTCATATATTTACATTTACAATTTAGTCATAATATACTCACTCGTCTTAATCTACCAATATCACATTCTAAGCCACAATATTCTAAATTTATTACTTTGTTAATTATATTTCATAAGAGGACAGTAGGAATCAGCTTGAAGCTGCAAAGTTATCGTTCACTAATTAATATTTCTTAAAGTCAGCAGACAAACACACATATTGTATATTCCCAAATTAAGCAAGTTATGCTTGTGTTACGGGTAATATACTACGGACTCTGGGGCCGATGACAAACAATCAGACTATAGTTAATAACGGGGAAAATTCATTTCTGAAATTAACCATACCAGGAATCGAACCCGGAGCCTCTGAGTTGCAGTGAGGTAGGCCGACAAAGGCTTAGCCCGATCAAACAATAATCTCAAAAAAAAATATCAAATTAGCATAGTTTGGTAACGTTATTAAAAATTCACTTATCCCTGACTTTTCCGTTCCAGTATTCTCTCCTCTCTCTCTTACACTTGCCGTTTCTTCTTTCATGTCACTCGAGACTTCTCAGAAGACGACAGTGAAAAGATTAGGGTTTTGGATATTTTTTAAGAATATGCAATTATTTGAAAAATCCAAATAAAACAACATTGTAAACATACATAATGATACGTACAACTTCCAACACCTGTTTATTACGATTGCAGTCTACAAAGAAATACAATCAACACATGGCAACACCAGCCCACTTGTTAACACAAATTTTAATTGGTAGTTAGTAAAATTTCATCAGCTATGAATAAATGTTACCAGGTGAGGACAAATATCATGAATACTTATAAATTAACATTTGGTTCAACAATTAAGTAATTTATATTTAAATTACCATTTTTATCATAACTTATATTTTTATGGTATCTACGCATCAAATAATAAAAAATAACGTAAAAGTCAACGTACGAGAAATATACTTACCGGTGTCGTACATTAGTTTGTTATCACCTGTTGTGTAAAGGATATGTACAAATTATTTTAGTATGTAATTTTGTAAATATGAATTAGAGTAACATCTATAAAGTATTAGTAATTACTTTAATAAACACTTGACTATCGAAGATTCGTTTCGTCACGCCCGCACACTTTTAGCACATATGTGTCCGCGAGTCCGCGATGAGAGTGCAGGTCGCGTTTGTGCACGTGATCGTTAATTATGTTATTGTCTCACTCTGTTTATATAGGAGTTGTGAGATAGTATACCTATATATACCTACGAGATAGTGATAGTGTTACTCTTGCGGCTTTTTGGTATATCGATAAGTATATCGATAATTGTCTTAGGGGTGCGTAGCCATGTTCTTGTTCTTAGATGAATATTGAAGCTGGCAACATTACCTGCGAGTTCGTTCCCGTCGCGCAACTCGCTGTAGCATAAAAATAAATTGGTAATTACCAAGCCGGCAGACAAGTAAACATGTTGGGACACCCGCATTGAGTTTTACATACTTGCAATTTGAAATCATTGTTTCTTATGATTGTCAGTGTCGTTATATAGAGTTTACGCTGTATAATGAAATACGAGTAGTCGTTCGTGTCAAAGGAATATTTTCTGTGCAGACTGTAATCAATACATCTATTACGTTTTATCTCCAATAACTTATTTGTTCTAATAACGCATTTATTCAATTCTGACTGGGAAACTTGTTATGTTCATGAGTAAAACCGATACGTGATCGTTAAATGATTATTCATATTACTTTATTAATGTTAACCGTTTAATCTTAGTCATTTGATAAGAAATCTACTGAATGAGTAATAGTTGTGCCTTATTTGATTTACGAGTTGGTATTAATTAAATTTTGCAGTATTATTGTCAACCATTTTTGTTGTATTAAGTTGAGACGGAATTTCACTCAAACTTCTTTAGAAAAGTTATGATTTGAATCTTGATGAAACAAAAAAGCGAAACTAAAAAGAGATAAACAGAAAAATTAAACCTTATTTAACTGAAAATAAAACAGATTTGTTTTAACCCGTTAGTATTAATTTTCAATTTTAATAAAACTTAAAAGATTAGTTAGGCATGTTGAAGGATTAAGGCTAAAGGCTAAATGATGTTAATAAAAGTTTGAGAACTATTTTTGAGTATATTCTCTGAAGTTTCACTTCTACTGCGTGTGAACTGCACACACAATAACACATTTTTTTTAATTAAGTAGTTTAATTGCCGTTTCCTATACCTTCCCGACCGTTCATTTGCCTATCGGTTAAAATTTAACACCAGCTCCATTACAAGTAAAATTAAAATTCTCCCGATGGTAAGCGAATGAATTATAAGAGTTAGGAACCGGCCATTATTGTAACCCATTATGAAGGCTTGTCCCTACTCTCTCAGAAAATGCCTAATATAGTGCTGAGCTAACATCACACCCGAGCTCTACGCTTTATTCGAATAAAGTGTAATATCTTAACGTATCGGTATACGTATTGTTACGAGCTACAGGACTCGAATTAAAATGCCGTTGGAATTACTATAGAATTTATTAAAACTATACCAACACGTATAACATAGGTATAAATATAACTAGACGCAATAAGTCCTAATGTAATGCACAATTCAATAACACGTGCAAAGTCCGTCACTAAAATGTACACACGTCTTGCGATGCTTGTGTTATTGCTTTGACTGCCCCACCCCTCCGTTCGGGCATTGTTTTATACTAAACTGTATTATATCGACAAAGGTTCGCATTCACTGAGTTAATCCGCACATCTGGCAAGCTTCGACTCAATGCAATAAAAACAAGGATTACTTCGACACTAATGACGGCCATAAAATAAGTACGATAACAATAGGATGTTTTTAATTTTTAAACACGAAGGAAACAAAAGAACTCTCAATGGAGGAAAGGCAATAAACTGCGTTTTACGACGGCCAGGTGTGCGTTCTTTGTCGGTATGTAACAGTATGAATGGTTTCGTAGAAAACACACGCAATATTAATTTACTTTTACCGGGTCTCGTTGTCAGCCCAGGATAATGTGAATCATTAGTGAGCTTTAAAATAATCGGATTTGTACAGTGGCTAAAAGTACTTTGATCTATTTTGTCTAACAATCTTTGTGTTCTTCATTACTCATTCGTTGTAGTATAGGTACTTACCTATATGACACATAGAAAATATCAACTTACCTATATGCACCATATTCTTGTTAATATATTCATGGGCGATGATAACAATACAGGTGATCCTATTATCAGTGCAGGAAAGGAGAAAGAATTCAATGTCCTGCAGCCTGTCGTAAGAGGCGACAAATAACCCACGGCCAGAGGTGGCAGGGCATTTGCCCGAATGGATGGCTACCACCCCTGCTCTAAATTATGTCGCCATAACAACTTTGAGTTGTGTTCCGGCATTAGTGACCAGGTTCCAGTCTCCCTTAAGAGAGCAGTGTGGCACCTTTGGTGTTGCAAATATCCATAGGCGATGGTAACCGCTTTCCATCAAGTGTGCCATCCGCCTGTCTGCTGAATTCATGGAATAAAAAAAAGGTGCATTGTTGACTTGTTACCCATATTTCAAGTTTTATTATATTTATAGTATACAATTTATTATCGCCATTAAAATTAAAATTAAATGGAAACTAGTTTTAAGAGGAAAAAAGAACATTAGTTTCAACTAAATTAAATTAAACTAAAACCGTTGTGGACAGGAAATTTATATACCTTTTTAGAACCTCAGCTAAATTTCACGAGAAAAGTAGACGTTCTGAAGTCAATTAATACTTCTTACGAAGCGACAATGAAGCGCTAAAGGCTTTTTTTATGTCTTGAAATATCTATGTTAATTTAAAAATATATTATTTAGTAGTCGTGGATTCAAGCTCAAACTGAAAAAGTTCTTATATGACCACCAAGTGCGCCAGGCCGATCTCATTCATGATACCAGTGCTATATGATGGTGCACATGTGGAAGGTGTGCCTGATATATCCTGACTGTGCTAATTATGTCATGTGCTAAATACTGTATTGTTTATTTAAGTTATATTATATTGCTCTTTTTAAATTTTATAGATAATATTTAGTTAACGTCATTATGGTTTGTTTGTTTCAATTTCTTTTTTGTTTGTTCGTGTATGTCACTAATGGCCCTTGCGGAAGATCAGCGCTGGTTATAGTAACCGGCAGTTTTGCCGAACTAAGGCCAATTTAGGACTACATTTACTTATTATTATATTACTTATTGTTAATAAAACTACGTTTTAACGGTTTTAAGCGCGGTAATTTATTTGATTTTGGTTTATCCGACGTTTCGGCCGCTTTTCAGTGGCCGTGGTCACGGAAGAGAAAGATGACATTTGTCTAACGTGTATTGTCAAAGTTTTATTTAGCCTACCGCCAACTTGTTCATTTTAATTATTTAGTTTTAATTTTGTTTATGAATACTATTTACTCTATGGGAGCCTAAGCTAATTTACCACCGCTTTACAACATGTTGTGGCTTGAAGAGAAGAAGCGGCGCAAGAAACTCTTCAGCAAACATGCCTAGTTCTAAAAAAATTATATAATATTAAAATGGGTGGAAGGAAAAATAAAAGAAATTATCAGTCGAGTTGGTTTGTGTTTCGTTGCACGCAGAAAGAGCTCACAGTGTCTTGAGGTCTGGCAGTTAGTTTTTGTTGGGTTTGGGTCTTAATAGTTATGATGATGGGATCCCAAACAGGTGGTACCTGCCAACCATCTTCTCTATTGAAATTTGGGTGTTTTTTGATTTCAATAGCCTCACGCATCATTCTTGATATGAAACGATTCTCTTTCGCGAGGATTTGTGGGTTATCGAATCTGATGTAATGGTTGGGTTTATCCAGCGTGTGTTCACTGATCGCAGACTTCCGCGCGATTATCGCGCTTAAAACCGTTAAAACGTAGTTTTATTATGTATACAAGTCGCGAAAACTTAAGAAAATATTACTTATTGTTTTTATTTTAATAGCTTAAGTGAATTTTAATGTAGTCCTAATATTACTTGTATTTTTCTTTCTATTATGTTGAGTAGGATTTTGTAACTAAAACACAAATATTTTTTGGATTTATTTATTAAGAATCCATGTTTGTAAACAGATTTTGTAAACTAACACATACGGTCTGTCATTAAAAAAATATAAATATGGCTACAAAAAGTACAAGTGTGCATTATAATGGCTAACACAAAACAAAAATAAATGTTTAATGTAGAGCTTAAAAATAAAATCACGTTTTCATTTTTGATCGCCGTAAGAAAAGCTTGTTTCACTAAAAAGTTAGAATTAGAAATACTAACTTCTCAGTAAGAAATATATCATTACCTTAATGAAGGTGTGCACTAATTATCATACAGGATATTCTTGTATGTACTGACAACCAAAAAGAAAGTAACTAACGACAAAACCTTTTGTAAAATTCAACACTACCTGAGCACTTGAAAAATTAATATATATAATTATTAATAAATAAAATTAATATTTTTTTATTAGAAGTTATAATTTTATCGAATATACAGTTGTCCAAAGAAATAATGTCGTCTATCTACAATATACAAATAACAAACATTTATCTATATACATTTATTAGTTCGGACTAGGTTCACGATTTTAGTCGAAAAGTCACAAGGATTTTGTTTTTTTTTCTAATATATTTTTACACAATTTACACAAAACAACACCACAGGCAGTGGGAAGTGTCGAGCTCGTTTTGCAATAATGACTGTGCTTAAACAAACTCCAGTTAAATACCATAGGAATTTAAGTAAGGCTATAAATTTGACAAAAACGACTCATCTAACCTAAGTAATCTATGCCAAATGACGCAATAAGAATATTTTGTTTGATTTATAATGTAAAATTCTTTATTGGTACTTTTTCTTAGTAACCAATGAAAATGTATTTATTTCTTTGCATTTGCTTGCATTAGTGTAGTATCTTACGCACTTCAGTCTTCTGTCTTATCCCTATGCAATATGATATATTTTATGCAAAATATATTGTCATAAACAAATAGACGACCAGAAACAGCGACAATCTAGTGAGTACCTGCTAACGTCTTGTGTCGTGTATTTTCCAAAGCTTCCATACAGCTCAATGGGTGACATAAGACTTGCTCTAGTTGATATTTGAGTTTCGGGCATGTGGAAAGAATGAATGATGGAAGAATGGCTAAACAGATATACAATGCGAAAGTGGATGGATGCAGAGGTCGCGGAAGGCCACGACAGACCTTCCATGATCAAATTGATCGTGTACTAGCAGAAGGTGATGTCAGGAGCCTTAAAAACAGACGAGCGTGCATGACAAGAGTTATGAATGTCAAAGAAGCAAGTGAGGCGTGTAAGAATAAGCCTCAATGGCGCTCTGTTGTTCGTGCCTACCCCACAAGGGACCTGGCGTGAAGTTATGTATGTATGTATGTAGGTCTAATTACTGTTTGACGGTCTTATTCATATTGAGTTAGACTAAGTTTATAGGCTTGTTTCAGGTTTTGAAACTAGCCTACAAACTTACTCCAACTAATATGAATAAGAGCACAAGAATAGGAACTTAAATTAATGCAAACAGTCGTTTACATACATATACGTCTTAATATTAGTTCCCAAAATTTTTCTGTCACTTCGATTGCGGATATTTTGGTTTCGTAGTGTAAATAGTGCATATTAGGTATAAAAAATTCCATGTCCATATCTGTCTCTAAAGTAAAACATAGAAAAGAAAGTAATGAAGAAGCAAAATACAAAAAAATATTCGTTCATTTGTATAATTATCAAGGGCATACGCTGACATTGCCACATGAAATAAAATTTGTATTCAGTTATTTGTGTTGAAACCATGTAAGGAAAACAGCGACCACTTCTTTTTATGTTTTAACATACATATACAAAAAAAATATACGTTACATTTCTTCAAGCATATATAATGACTTATGATATCAACATTGCGGAAAGATACATGGATGTTTTCAAAGAGTGAAAAAAGATTCATTGCATATAAGGAAAAAACGGAAAGACAAAGCTCCGGAGCAATATAACGAAGGGAGCCTTACTTGCAGAAAACTAATATTAGTTACAACTCCACAAGTCACTAGATTTGACAGCCCACTTACAATTTTACGAGTTAAGCCCAGTCACAAGTGCAAAAGTCGTAAAGAAAGTCAAATGGTGAAACCATGACTCGGGAAGATCGGTGAAATTCTCAATTTCACGCTTGTTTCACCTAAAATTAAACTGTACATGCGGCCTAAACCACATAAAGCTCTCTTAATAAAAAAATACAAAATGTCTCAACATATAATAATTAACCTATCTATTATATTAGTTTATATACAATTATTGCTATCAAATGTTGCGCTTTCAACGCTCCAGTTCACTATAATCAACTGGCTTATTGCCTCCGCTACTAAATTATAATACATAAGATACTTACACAGTAATATACTCTGTTCACAGTTTTGCTGTAAATATTAGTATTGTAAATGAAGAAATAAAGACTACCAGAATATTCCAAAATAATTTTATATTTAACAGTTGTTAATTACCGCAACAATCCAATAAAACAGTAAAAATATACTGGTTTTTTCAAATAACAAACTAAGCTTTGACTATATGCCGTCATACATTAGTCCAGATATTAGATTTGCAACAAATGCAATTTATTACAATTATTAGAAATAAAATAAGAATCAGCCAGTTGTTGCATTTTTCAGATAAAAGTTAATAAATGATAATAATTTAATTTGATAATTTATATTCAAGACTGTACCTAATTGTTTTCACTTGTATAAATGTAGGTTTTGAAAATGCAACTATCACGAATAAATATTATATTGTTACATTTGGGGGGGGGGGGGGGGGACTTCTTTGGTTGATAATTACGTATACAAAATCTTTTGTATATTCAACCAGAATATTAGCTAATATCAGATATTGATAAAATACTAATAATTGTAGTTTTAGATGCAACGCCATAGAATTGAGATATTAACAAGTAAACATGTTACAGCACAAAACCGCACTACAATCACAGTCATAAAGTCTCTTGTAATTGACTCTTATTGGCTGCATTATCAAGAGAGTTAAGCATTGTTTTGCGTTTGTAAATCAATTGATTTATAGACCTCAAATAGCCGTGCGGTTCTATTAAAGCGCGATCGATAGTCATTTCAATATTGGCTCAGGTTGTTAGCTTTAGAAGTTAGTACACCGCACACCCGTTGTGCAAAGTTGCCGTTGTTTGTCATTTCGATTTTAATGGAGCATAAGCTGTGTCCGGTGTTTTGTTCGCATTGTTCGCTTCGACCCTGTTTTAGCTTTAAGCAATTGATTAGTGAAAATGCTAGTATATTTTTGTTTGAGTAATGTTTTTTTTATTTATAAACATTCATCATCATTATTAGCATCATTCGTCGTTATTTATTAAAATCAGTATAATAATACATTGTAATAAAATCCTAACCAAATTGTTGTTTGTGCGCTTTTATACAAACCCGGTAGCCCGTGGTCGAAATTTGACCATAATAATTTGTTGTCAAAGACTTCTATAATCACAGATTTCGCCAAGACTTACACTGTTAATTTGACTTGAACAATAAACAAAAGAGTGTATATGCGTGTGTGTGTCAAATACATGGGTGTATGTTACATTTTTTTATTGATTTAATGTATTTTTATGCATAATTAAAAAAATATTAGCATTCGTCGCTTCTTCTCTATATAAACTACAAGTGTGCGAAATATCATACTCCTCCGTCCGCGCAATTTTCGTAAAAAGGGATTCAAAGTTTTTGCTTCACGTATAATTATATAGAAAGAGTGGATCCATGTTACTTTGTGACTGATATATTAGAATAAACCTTAGGTACAATTGAATGTTTGATTAATTTTAATTTAATTTTAATAAAAATAGCTCGATATTACGTAATTTTTTTTTTATTAAATTTCAAAGTCGTGGAGATGCCACCAACATATTTGCGCGTATTAAATAAAATTTTCATTAGTTTACTATTTTTTTTATGACGTTACATTCTTTAATATCTTTCACGATTTTACCGAAAAAAATAAAATAACATATAAATTGTAATATAAAATTGAACAGAGTATAATACTGAATAAGCAACTAAGGCTACATTTATAATTGCTGCCGTCATTGATATGCCTTTAAATTCATTTAACGGAATGATAATAAGCGATATTAAAACATTTCAAAATCTTAACAAGCAACTAATTATACATAAAAATCTATAATCAATAAAGACTATGATAAATTGAAATCTATAACACCAATATTATTATCGCATGTTCACGTCAAATAGATTGTCGTTGGAATAGAGTGCTGTCTTGGCATTTTCATTGTATAATGTTTGTGTAGTTGAAAATACCACATAGTCATTTTCGTAAAAATGAAAATTAAAATACATGAAATAATGCTTTTCATATGAGCACTCTAGAATTACGACTAATTATCAAATTGCTATTAAGTTACTAAAACTGTCGTCACTCATAACCTCTTTTTAAATAATTTCAACGTAGGGTCAGTCTTAAGTAATACAAAGTCTAACCCAAAGAAACTTGGGAAATTTGTAACGTACAAGAAACTTGTTTGCTAGGCCGTAAATGACTTATAAAGCAGTAAGAATTCATGACATAATTTCAACAAAAAATAGTATTTCACCACTTTAACAATAATTAATACACACTAATTACATAGAAAATTAAATATAATTGTGCGACTTTTAATTTAATTGCAATTTAAAGAAAAAAAAAATATTTTGAATTCTCACTGCTCAGCTAATTAGTTAATATAGGACTTGTTAATGACATTAAACATCGTACAAAAAATGTTTTAAATGCCGCCCGTAAGAAATTGAATTGAACCTATATAACCTAACTTAAATTTGCTTTTGGAAACAACAAAGCATCAAACAGGATCATCAGTCTTATGTTTATTGTTGATAAATTTTAAATTTAGGTTTTAATAAGACGAACGAGTTAAGGTCTATAAATTAAGTTTAAATAAACCAGTAAATATTTAGATAGACACCACCACCCTTGTTATGTTTTGAATTAAATATTTCTGTTTTAGTAGAAGTTTTAATATTTGCTGAATAGATATTGATTAAAGAACATATTTTGTTTCATTTTCATACAGGCGGCGTGGAAGGTTCTGTAGTAGTGAGAGCGGGCGGCGCGATGGGTGCACGCGCCCGCGCCAACACCTAGGCGAGCGCGGGCGCGGCAGCCCGCGCTCAGGGGCGGTGGGGATGAGCTGAACTCAAAGAAGAACTACTCACTCCAGAATCACTACTTTTCTCTGATGCACACGGTTCTCCTCCCGCTACAAATTTCACAACATTGAGCCGATGGTCAGATTCACAGGTGTCATCTCTAGCTCCCCCAGGCAGACCGCCGGTACGTATGGTTGTCCTATCTGGCACAGTTCCTGGATAACGTTCGATCCTGTCACATTCAGCATCATCAGGTTGTCTCCGGCGAATCGATCTTTTGGCTTGCGGCGCAGGTTCTGGCGGCCTGTGGCTTGGTTCGTCTGCACGGTGAACCAATGGAGAAGTACGGACCCTAACTCCTCCAGCACCTACTCCTGCTTCATAACAGCCAGAGTCACGAGGGAATTGTCTTCTTCCAAAAGGCGATTCACCACCTTCTGAGCTGGAACCCCCTCCGTCGACTTCACCTTCTTCTTCGCCACCTGTTGATGAAAAATCATTTTAACCTCATAAATAAAATGATTATTACGCCCACTTTTCAATATAAAACATAAAGCATATCTACCAACTCACATTCAAGCTGATGCAGCAGTTGCACTGCAGCAAGTATGCGTGTGCGGTGATCTGGAGTCATTATTCCCAAATAATCCAAATCAGAAGGTTCAATCTCTTTAAATAATTCTATATCTTCATAACCATTTCTAGCGAAGGCCACTGTGTATTCCGGTAAGTCTATTCTTCTCAAAAGTTCTTCTACCGATCTTGGTCGAACTTCCCAAAGCCTTTCTCGGCTTTTGCACCATTTTGTAGTCCTTGATCGAACTGTGTCTCTATCAGAGAGTACTTCTACATTTGCGAATTTAAAATTCCCAACTTTATTATTCATAACTCCTCGCCAGATTCCGGATGCATTCATATTAATCACTTCGATGATGTCTCCTTTCTGTTGACAAATATATAGTTGTTATATTCTTCGACTACAAGTAACTAACAATTTACAAGCTTATTAAGATGCCTTACCTTGTATCTAAGGGCATCTTTCTCATAAATATTAGGCACGTAATCGACGAGTGCTCGCGCCCGACACAGCATTTGCGGCACGAGTAAACTTCGCCCGGCCGGACTTAATTCTATGTTTTCTTCTGCCGAGAGAGATGAGTGATTACTACCGGCGCGTACCAACGCTTGTGTGCCTGTACATAAATATTTATGAGTTTAGCCATCCTAAATCACTTTTATGTATGCCCACACATTAAAAGTAGAAATACCTGCGGGTACATCATTGTTTGACTGTAAATAGGATTTGTTACTTCAGTGACTGTATAATGCGATTAGTAGGATGGGGATTTATGATACAAATAAATTGAGAGTGTAATATAATACAAGAATATATTTTGTGTGTAAGTAACTTTTGGGGTATTATGGTACAAAGGAAAGACAAAACTTATTTACAAATATTTTATATTAACACAAACAAATAGCTTAATAAATCCACTCACTACTTCCTGATCCGCTGGGAAGACTTTCAAAAGAACTATTAGAACAAGGAAAGGCTTGGTCACCGCTCGTCCGCCTATCACTTCCTTCTGGCCCTCTCTCTTGTCTTAACCTTGAAATTTTTCTTTGGACATCTTGTCTTAGGCCTCTAACCTTTCCTGCAAGATTTGAAACCCCTTCGCATTCTTCAGCTGACTAGAAAGATACACAAATATCATTAAACGGGTCAAGGAGTTTAAAAACAAAAGCAAATGTGTTGTGCTAGTGAATTTATTAAAAATAAAATTAGAATATCTTGCCTGAGACTACAATTTACTTTGCAATGTAAAAATAAGACATAAATAATAGTTACCTTATGTACTGTGGCTATATGCTGTGAATCTGTTTCGCTTTCTTGATCTTCGTAATCTGATGAAGCAGGCGATAGGGGATCGGCGCCTATCCGGTACCCCGACATTTGTCTGTAACCCCTCCTAGAGTCCCGCTCGGATCGGCTGGATTCAAGCGAAATACCAGATAGCCTCGAACCTATAGATTGAATGTCAGATGCGGCGTAATCTCCGCTTTCCCGATCTCTCGCTGTTCGCAGAGGGATCACGGTAGTAGGGTAGGGGCCACTCTGTGGAATTATTAATCCCCTTCGTGGGGTTCTCGCTAAGCTTATATCGCCGGCGCTTCTCAGGGATATTACGCCTTCGCCTCTAGGTTCGTTACAGAGATTCAAAGTGAAACAAACGCGTCCGTTCTGGAATGTGGCTGCTGGCGCTCCACCACCCATCAAAAAATCCTCCGGGTCACTCTCGTAAGGTGGTTCGTCGTACCAATGACCCCTTCCTGATAGGCCTCTTGCTTCGTCGTCGTACATATACGTGTCGTCTGTAAACGAGTCTGGCATTAGACTTCCAAGTTCCGCAGTCCCCAGCAGTGCAAATAAAAAGTTAACGTGCTAACAAAATTGCGAAAAAAGTTTACCGTAAAATGCCTTCCATATGGGGGCGATATCACTGACAACACTGCAGTAAAAGCTGTGTACGAACATCGTAAAGCCGTGCGTGGTTGCAAAATATTCTTTTTTTTATCCAAAACATGCATTCAGCATTTCGTCGCAAATTAATTCTGATGGCTGATGATTTGATGATCCTTGTATGAGCATGAGTTAAATTTAAGGACTTTAGTATTAAATCGTGACATAGATGTCTTTAAAAATATTTTTAATGAATAATGAATGATATAAAATTACACATCGAAAGCATACCGTAAGATCATAAACGATGAAGAATAAAATGATAAATATCCGATGAGACATTCCGTATATTTTTTAAAACATCGTGCAAGTGACATGCGAAAATCTCCATTCGAATCAGCTTGAATAATATTTAGCCACTTTCATGATTCAAAAGTTACATAAATATCTGATTATTGAATGATAATAATGCTATGATATTTATATTTCTGTTATTGACTGTTATTTAAATTTATTATAAGAAATATAATTAATCAATTGTATGCATTGTTAACTTTGAAAGTAGATACTCCAATAAATACAAAATATCGTTTATTTCATTACACAATACATTTTACTGAAGCGGCAAAACAATTCCAAAATCGGCAAAAAGCTTTGTCAAATTTAGACATAAAATACCAAAAAGCGTCCTTTAGAATAATTTCTTCATATTTAAAACGTAATGATATAATAAAAAAACCAAAAGTATGAATAAAAGTTGAGTATTTACCTCCAAAAGGGCCCCTGACTCCATCTCTTCCCATATTCATTAGACCATGTCTTATATCTCTGAGAATCTGTAAAGGAAAACCGGAATTCAATAAATGCATATAGGGTCGTTAGCATATTATTAAAAAACTAGACTATAATTAACAAAATCGGCCAAGTGCGTGTTGGTACAAGCACAATGAAGTGTTCCATAGAAATGACGTACGATCACTGTTTTTGGGAATTGGCTACAGAATCTTAAAAAAGGTTATTTGATACAATTATATATAAAATTATTAATGTAAAATAATTTAAAAAGCTAATGAACGGGTCATATTCAAAATTACTTTCTATAAAAGTATTTTTTCAGACCACTTTGAATTTTTTCAGAATTTTCTACTCCAGGAAGGATTATCAGTTATCAGATAGTCATTGGTAATTTCGATGTGAAGGTTTCAACACATACTTTTCCTTCATCATCAGTAACTGGTAATTATAACAATATGCATGTTAGGTCAGAAATTGCCTAAGTGGTGCATGTTTCCCGGACAAGATTCTAAGCCGTCTCGTTTGAAATGCGAGTTTTAGATTCGAGAGCGTACTCGCAACTAAGCTACTGCCGCTTTGTATTTATTTTTTATATAATCAGAAATTTGAAACCAACCACCATTAGCCCTTAGACTGATAAGAATTTAATTTTCCCTGTTATTTTATAACAAAACCGCGATCCCCTTCCAACGACGATATAAAAAAACTTAAGTATAAATTTAAATTAAAATTCCCGCACCCCAACATTGCAGACTTGTTTTAATTCTGCAAGGAAACGGAGTAAGCTATTCTATTGCGGACTGAAGAAACAAGATACGAGAATTTAAATCGTAAAAATAATAAGGAATTTCCATAAACCGACTTTGTAGCCCGTGTGCAAAGTGATCAGGAAGCATACAATTTTTATGCTAAAGTGAAAGAATTTCGCTTTCAAATACTTGTTTGTAAAGAAGTTGCACTAAAATCTGATTATGAAGAAAGAACTACCTAAGTAAGATCAATATTTGAAATGACCTAAATGTAGCTTACCCTACTATGTCGGTAAGGTATGAAAAACGTATCAGTTTTAATAAACATCTATTAAGTAAAAAGGCATTTTATCATAGTATATGAAAAGCTTCTAAAATGATTTATAAAAGTAAAAGAATTTATTAGAAACCTTTTTTCGAAAAGCATCAGTGACCTGTAATATAATGGATATGTACAGATCTAGAATAGGCCTCAGTCTCTCACACAACTGGTATATATTATTTATTTGTAAATTGTTGTGTGAGAAAATGAATAAAATTTATACCTTGTTGTTTTTTTTTCAAAGATATTAATTACTTTTTGTGCCTGAGTCAAAGTGATTGTCTTAAAATTTTGGAACTTATTCTGAACATGGATTTTTAGCGCTAGCGCCTATAGACGTAGTTAGATACAAGACAAGATTATCGATCATTTAAAATAAAATAATTACATGTGAAAAATATTTTTTTGTCAGTTTCGCTAAAATTGGCAAGTCCAAGCTTAGTAGTCGAAGGTTAATGATTTTCTAAGCAGGCAAATTTGAAAATTACATGCCACATGAATTCAGTTTATAATAAATAATGCCACGCATGAATTGGCTCACGTTGTTTGGCGGAAGTAATGAAGAATAATATATAATATAATAATGGTAATTTCCTATTTCTTTTAACAAACACCTATTAATTTTAGGATAAAAGAAGAGGTCTGAAATACCTGATCTCGATTAAATAGGTAGCTGTTATTTAAATAAATAACTGACTTCGATCCGGTTCTCATATTATGTTTCAAAACAAGTTGGCAAATTCTACAGAAACGTAAAGAACTTATTATAAACAAAGAAACAAATATTTTAACACGTAACAAAGTACTAAAGTACAGTTTTTGCGGATAAAATATGCCGGGCAAGGCTTCGGAAGTTTCGTCGGGAAGCGATACAACTGCCTCTAATAGGCTTAGCTTGAGATTAGGGCACGATTAGCCAGCGGTTCGGTTGACGCGTCGAATGCTCGAGTCGCAAGATTACACGTTGCCAGTGTGGCTCCGGCGTCAGATTAGTTTTGGTAATATTTATTAGTCTGGGTGCACTGTGAGGTACTTAAATATATGTAAAAAATTTCGGTTGAAGAGTGAAATATAACACTCGCTACAAAAGTGCGTTTAATTATAATATCAACAAGAAGTTTGTTTTACTTCGTGAATGAATAAATAATTATCTAATTATATATTATAATATAATATAATAGTAGTATATGTTCTTTGTAAAAAAATCCATTTGAAAATTCGTAAAGGGTGCATTAACACAGCCTCCTTGTACTGACTTCTGATGCGTATTTTGCGGTAGTTTTGTTTTCCCGGATAAAAAGTAGTTAAATTATTCAGTTATTGAATGTACATAAATACTAGTTTTGTGATAATCAGTTGATCCTCAAGACAGTAAAGACGAAATAAAGAACCATGTATTTTGGAACACATGACTATTAATACATACGTCAAGAACGTATTCTTTATAGTTTTTAAATAAAAGGCAATAAATACCTCTTCTTGTTCTCTGGCTAATTTGTCTTTTTTCTTCATTGCTTCTTGAACTTTTAACTGAAACAAACATGCAAATATTAATATAAAATAACATCCATGAACCAATAAATTTATAAAAGGTAAAGAAAAATACATAATGAAATTGGAAATCATAAAAAGACATGTAACTCCCGATGTAATTTCTAAAAGAAAACAAAAATATTACAGAGGCGTTTTAAAGAAACAAAAAACGTGCACACTTTTCATGCATTCAAATGAACGTGCATGTTGTTATCCGTGCATGATAAGTAAAAGTGCTGTGTGAATACTATACGTGCGATGATATGCATTATCTGAAATTATAAAACTATATTAAAAATAAATATTTATAAACATAATGAAAATGACAATCCATTTAATTTGCCCATCACAGCAAAGAATAAGAGTGTTTTGTCCTTTTCTAAAACATGGATAATGATAGAAAGGGACAAAACATCAAGTTTTTAAATTCTGAGTGATATTTAAGCCTTTGGTCTCCAATGTGATCCACCTCCAATTCTTTTGCATGCCGAATGAATCGAAAGCCAAAAAGTAGTATTATGTATACAAAGTAAATTTTGAATTTTATGTAGTCTGTTACATCTCTGTTGGCAAATTGATTAAAATATCTCGTTCCAATAATTTATATTTAATTATTCAATATTGAAATAATTAAAATACACATTTATATAAGTAAAGTTGATTATTAAAGATAAAACTATTTTTAATTTCAACTATAGATAAAGCAGGAAAGTAAGACGGTTTTAGTTTTTATTTTTACAAAATAATAGTTAAAGCTGTATACACCTACATACATATATATTCTTAATTACATAATAATACTGAGATAAGATAGCTCCTAAATAAAATTTGCCATCCAGAGCATAACAGATTACTGCCCATTCCCGCTACAACTTTGACAACAATATAACAATTTTATTGTACAGTTAACCACGCAGGTTAACGATACAAAACGTCATTATGGCAGTAACCACTATTATAGCTTGTACGCAGTCGTAAAATGACTTTATTGTTTCACTGTACGTCAAAGTTGTGGTTGAGTTCGCGCAAAAATTATGACACTGATTTGACACTGAGAGTTGATAAAACAATATTTGTCTAATTTGTTACTCTTATCAAATGCACGACGGTTGGCCTCGTACATAGTA
The DNA here is from genome assembly GCA_949752895.1 of Dendrolimus pini. Taxonomy (NCBI): domain Eukaryota; kingdom Metazoa; phylum Arthropoda; class Insecta; order Lepidoptera; family Lasiocampidae; genus Dendrolimus; species Dendrolimus pini. The sequence goes on along the minus strand of OX457132.1, from coordinate 17,866,521 downwards.
AACACAGAGCCACTTGAGCAAATTTTTAACTATTAGCAAATACAATTATAAAGTCACAAGATTAGACACAATTAAAAACATATGATTAGAGAAGTCGTACCTGCCAAAGTGTTTAAGTCACTGTTTTTATAGATATCATTATCGCAATTGTACTAATCTCTTGCTATGAACGAGGCCTAAAACACGGTGATATGCATACATGACTCAAATATAGAAATTGTTCTTAGGCTTTTTCTTATTTTTGACAAGAGTGATTAAATAGTTTTGGACTCATAGGTAACCCCTGTGAGAACCCTTGGTCAATTGTATAACAATTAAGTAGTAGTCGAATCAGAGCATTTTGCGTGAACTGGAGGGTCATTTGCTCACCCTATGGATCGTTTCTTCAAAGGTGTTTGGTTGGGCGGCGGTCATTTGTAAGAAGCGGAGGCGGTCATAGTCTCTTGGGTCAACCATTGACCTCAAGGCCGTGTCTGGCCCTGGGCCTAGGCCAAGGCCACTTTGGAGCACGCTGTCCGGTGTATCCACCTGGAGGAGATTTGGTAACGAGGTGCTTTAATTGTAAGATTTGGGACCACAAACCACATATTTCTTTTACAAGAAACTTAAGAACTTAATATCTTCATAAATTACCATAACAGACAGAATTGTGTAGTGGTGACAATTTTAATACCTAATACTGATGATAATTTGAATTACGTGGTTTATTATGATTTTAAATGATGCTTCCGATGGCCCACTTATTATCTATCCCATTTCTCTTGTCGGATCTCTCTATCTCATCCCCCTATCACATTCTCATAATCCCATCCCGAAGACTTACAACGCTTTGGTTTCTGCCTTGGTGTTGTTAGCGTCTATAGGCGACGGTAATTACTTTCCATGAGCTGGGTCATCTTCCAGTTCGCAGCAAGCTTCCAATAAAAAAAAGTGTGTTTGCAATTCACACACGGCAGAAGTGAAACTTCACAAAAGTAGCCTACGAGAGAATGAGATAAATATAGAGTATCACGAGTATTACGATAAATTATAAGATTTATTGTTTTTATAATATTTTTACGAATTATTATATATTTCCATGCAAAATATTACATATTCAAGATAGATTATACTATATAATACATATTATTAAGATTCTATGTTTTCATTTGGAACAAATAACACGAGAGAATATCATAAGCATAACTAAAATAGGAAACAAATGCTTTAGTTTTAATTTGATTTATGATCTTCAAAACTTCAACATAATTCCAACTCTAATATAAAATGATTAAATAACGAAAAAACTTCAAAATATTTTCAACTTCATCTTATAAACATAGTGTTTAACTAATTTAATATCTCTTTTTAGTGTCGCTTTATTTTACTTTCATCGAGTTTTAAATTACAACTAATGTAAAAGAAGTTTAACTTCAAAAATCCCTTTCTTCTTTCCCTTCCCTGTCAAATTGAAACAATTACAGATGAAAGCAAAATGTATTGCCCAGAATTTAGGAATTCAAAGACATTAATTTGACATAAGAAAATGAATGACAAGTGAGTATATCACAGAATTTGCTCCGCTAACGAATTAATTACGTAACATACTGAGTAAAGCAAATGACATATACATCTAAGTAGACTTTTGAATTAAAATTTTGCATATAAATAACGTCAAACTGTACAAAAAATAATTCATCGCTTTATCGGCGAAGTCATTTTTCTTTATGAAGATTCCCAACGAGCGCCTGTCAGTCGCTTCAAAAGTGAAACTTTTTCACGAATCACTGTATTACCGTACGGCTCTATGATAAATTATTTATAGAGGATATCAAGAAAGTTTTCGAGCAAAATCGACAATTTATTTCGATAAAAACTTATAGTATGCAATATTGTGAATGATATAGGTATATTGTGTATAGATACACAATTCTCTCTTAATTTTAAATGACAATGGTTAGTGCAGATGACTGCAACTGGCTCTCGTTTCCCTAACTATGAAGTTAGGGAGACGAGCGCCAGGAGCACCTCGACCTCCACACAGAATCAATTAAGAAGTATTAGTTCCTATCGTTTCCACCTATAGTCAAGTGTTCTTGTTAAGATTTTGTGGGAAATGGTGGATGGAATGGTGGTAGAAATAGTAAATGGTTAAAAATGTATTTATTACGAAATGTAAATATATGTATATAGGTATTAGATAATTGTATTTTATAATTATATTACTTGGTATTAAATTTTCATTGCAACAGATTTGGCATGTGTTTAATTCTATTTTTCATTGGAGACTTTACGCGTGCCATCACGTATTAATGGAGTTCCATTGCCTTTGCCAAGCCCTATTAGGAATAAAATTTGTGTGATTTTATAATAGGATAAATGAATTATTCGAAAAAACATGTAATATTCTGTAGAAAAAAATTTTAAGTCCTCAAACAAATCCCGAGATAAACAGATAGAATATTAAAAAAAATAAGTCGTACAGAGCTATTAATCTATACATACACAATCACATTAATTTCGTGTTGATAAATATAATAAAAATATGTAATAATTATTTTAATTTTTATTTATGATAACAGGCCCATAGTGATTTACAATATGTGAAAGATATTAAAATAAAGGCAACTTTAAAATTATATAAACTGTTTTTTTATCGCATGAGTTCAGTAGACAGACGGCTACCATACCAAAAAACGGTTACCATCACCTATGGACATTGTAATACCAAAGGTGCTTCCAATGTGCTGCTATTGTTTAAAGGAAGGCTGAAATCTGGCCACTAATGCCGGAACACAACACAAGGTTATTATGGCGGTACACTCTAAAGCAGGAGTGGTGGCCATCCAGACGGGCAAATACCACCTGGCTGTAGGTTGTTTTGTCGCCTCTTACGACATGCCGCCCAGCCGCAGGAAATTGTATTCTTTCTCCCTTCCTGCACAGATATAAACTGACAATGAGTTCAAACAGGAAGCTATTTAGATTTGTTTGAATGTTTTAAATCGATCGCCTTACAATAAATAACTCCTTGTCTATACACAATAAAGACATCCTATTTTTACGCTTTGGTTCAATTTGATTATACCTTAAAAATTTGAGCACAATCAGTACATTGATAGGAAGGACACAAAGGGAACTCGCCAGATCTCCTTCAAATGGTTAGGACAGTTCTTCTATGTGATTTTGTCGTCTGGCCACTACTATTAAGTCTATAATAATATTTAAATATTTGTAGCACTACACAATTTAAAGTACTTTTTTAATATTAATTTCAATTAATCGGCTTACGCACAGAGCACAATTGGACTACCTCCTTTCTTTACTCGATTTCTTCACTCCAGTGAGCAAGGTATATTTGGTTCACATATAGGGAGTTATGAATGGAAGAAAGGGACGGATAATTATACGTCATGCACTCAAGCAATGTTATTTAAATTAATAATGAGGCGACAGTTTATTTATCATACTGCCACAATTTCACATATCGAATGTATAAAATGTGTATTTTACCTTTAATATTAATTAAAATGCTATAAATGGCGTAAACATCCTATTTTACAAAATAACTTAAAATGGAAAATGTTAAGACTGTGCATCACAATGCCGAATACATGCGAATCAATTAATCAAAGAAGGCACAAAGCTTGCCCATTAACTCCGCATTTGATAAGGGAATAATATTCTACAATGGAGTCCATATAAACGACCCTGCCGAAGGTCTAACTCAAAACGTACGATTTATTGGAGACCCCTTATCGCCTCGAACACGTTCTTTAATAGCTAAATAATGGTTAGAGGATATTATTGGTAGGCTATTGTGATTTTATTCGGCTGTGCGGATGTGTAGGTAGTTATGATTTTTTGAGTCAATTATGTCTTCCTCGTTCCATATCAATAAGTACAGATCTTTATACAGATAAATAAAATGGATGTGTCTGTTTCTAATGTCCAAGTAACAAGTTTTTACTGAATTCATATGAAAGTATATACGGTGCTTATATCAAAAAACAACTTTAATTATTTTGTATGTCCGGATGTGCCAGCTAATTTTAGAAACGGCTGTACCGATTTTGACGGGACTTTCACTGCTAGATAGCTGATGTTATTATGAGTAACTGTAACTGGTTACCGTTTTTAAATTTTAGGATTTCCAGTAAAACAATTCCACGCAGAAGAAGTCGGGGATACGGCTTGTTTTAAATAAAATCAGGCAACTGCATGTGAATTCGAACGTTTACTAAAGAACAGAACTCTAAAATAATAATATAATCGCCAATATGGGAGTATTCGTGTAAAAAACTAACGGATATTGTTCTTTTTGTATTCTTTGTGTCTTTTTTATTGTTGTTTTTTAAATTTTCCACCTTGCATATGAAAAGTTAGAAGCAGGGACACAATTTTCATGACTTGCAAGCGAATATCTCGCCACCTAAATTTATACTGACATAAAAAGGAATATCGGTATGATTTTTCATATAATAAGTACACCACTATGTATAGCAAAAAAACAAGACTCGGTTACATGTATGGTTACCACGTTTAATCTTTTTTTTTACTGCCCCACTGGTAACCGCATAAAGTTTTCAAACTCCTACTCAATTTCAGTCATATAGATCCAAAAGTTTATGCGAAAAATTATTATTATAAACAAAGACAGAAAAACGCATAGATATGACGAAAACTCATCGTTTTGTTCAAAATAGCTGCCAAACTCGTAACAAGCTTGTTATTATGCGTGTATATAAATACAATTAGATATAGAAATTTATTGTATATATTTACGAATATATACAATAAATTTCTATCCTATGAATAGTATTTATATACATAACTTTCTCTTTACGACACATCAATTCAATTACACCCACATCGTTCATTATAGTTACCTCATGCCTAACTTTATTTACTTTGAAAACCGTACAAAACTTCATTAATTATTCAATGTTACAACCTGAACAAACATTGTGGGCAAAACTAGTGAATACACAAACAAATATGTGGACTATTTTAGGATTTATAACATAATTGTTCGAAAAAAGAAAGGTTTTATAATTTAACTATTAATTAGTGGTTTGACTTATCTCTTCTCGAGTAGATTACATCTGTGCAGTATAAAGCAATGGCTCGATTGAGGGACGAGTCAGTCAAGCGAGACCCACGATCAAGGCGAGACTGTGTACATTCGGTAATCTATTTAGCGACGGACTTTGCGCGTGTTATTGGATTACGACCTTCTGCATTACGTTTGGACTTGTTGTGTTCGGTTATATTTGTACCTATGTTATACGTGTTTGTATAGTTGTAATAACTCTATAATAATTCTAACGGCATTTTAATTCGAGTCAACTGTAACAGTGCAACTCGTAACAATATATACACGTAATCCGAAAAACTTGTTCATATGCAAAAATATTAAAGAAAAGCACATAAAACTTTCATATAACAAACGTGCAAGGAAAATAATTTGCGTCACAAACAGCTCTGGAATACTGGCAAGGAAACAGTGATAAATGTTACCGCAAAGCATAACTTTACTTAAAGAAAAACTAAAACAGTGACCGCATTTCCTTCAACATTTTACATGTATCTTACTTAATTCTCAAATATGACGTAGTACACTTTGAAAGATAATTGTAGTTGAGAGAATTTTAAGTACACGGTGACTTAGTAGCTAAGGTACCCGCTTCTGTTTCTAATAATATGAATTCTGATGCTAACCGGGAAATATGCATGGATTCTTTCTGATTTAATGTGGGTATTGGTACAATTGTTTTATACCTACTAGCGCATATACGTACTAGAGGGTAGTAATTTATGAAAATCAGGCTAGGCGTCTTGCTCAAAAATTAAGTACTTCATCATTAATGACTGTAGGTATGTGATTTATAATAATATTTATGTTATTACGGATTGAACTGCACTTAGGGTTAAATATGTAGAAGTAAAATGGGAACCATATAAAAATTTTCATAATGCATATTCTTTATCTAAGAAAATGGTATCCCAAAGTGAATGCAAGATAGACTACATGGAAATATTTGATAACCTGTAGTAGATGTCTTCTGTCATTGCGTTTAAAAATGTTAAATTAAAAAATATTAAACTGTAAACTTTGTTTTAAACCTAATACTATAGTAATAATATAGTAATACTATTTTTTACAATGTCCACATGTCCACAAGATACAATTCGTTCACCAATTCAACAATTTCAAATTGTCATATCTCATCCTTTCGCTGCTATTCCTCCTGTCTGATCCCTCTATCTCATACTATTTATTTCGCCTTAAAGGCTGGCAATGCGTTGGATACGCCATTGTTGTTGCAAACGCCTGTAGGCGACGGTAAACACTTTTCATGGACTGGGTCGTCTGACTGTTTGCCAGATTCGTAATGAAAAAACCGATGTGTGTAATCCCTCCAATCTGCAACAGACAAGATAGCTATGCAGTATGTTCTCTTAAAGTTGGAGAGGCGTAGAAATTGTAGGCCATTTATAGGCTCCTATAATTTATTTATAAATAACTGGGATAAAGAAGAATTAAATGTATTCGTGTTCTAAATACCCAACTGCTATCCTGAAATTTTACACAATTTATTAGCCAGTAACTCAAGCATTAGTTTGAATATCATGTTAAAAGAAACCGTAAAATGCAACAAAACATGAAAGAACCATGACATTCAGGTAATGTTTAGTTGATTTACAACGATCTTACAAAGTTTTCAAATACTACGTTAAATTTACTACATTGCAACATGCAATAACTTCTTTATCGATACAAGATACGTATTTATGATCTACAAAACGTTGGCAAATGTGTCTATAGAGTTGCGATACATCTATAACATTTTATTGCTCCGTATGAGAACACGGGAAAGTCGTAACATAGGAATAGTTGTGGAGCGATAACGGATCCTTGAAGTAGACATTTCAAAAAGCAAAGTGTGTGTGAAATTTAAGTGGTCTATAAAACGATTTATTTTTCATCATTTAAAATCAGCTGCAATAACAGATAGCCCGTTTCTGGCAAATAATATTTTCTTAACGGCTCGTTTCTGGCAAGTTATAAAATATTAATTAAGCGTTTGATACTCTTTCTAATATGTGGTTTACTAATTCAATTAGTGCATTTGATATTCGATGTTCAATATTTCATTTTTAGTGTTCCGTAGCCATTATGACAAAAAACGAAACCTTCATATAATCGTTATGTCCGTACGTATGCTTTTTTATTTCAGTCATTTTTTCGGAAACTATTGTGTGTAACGTGGTAAAGCAAAAACGTGAAAAATCTAAATAAGCTTAAGGTGTGACACTCACACATACAACTAAAAGATAACACTTTATTAATGTATGTCATGTGTGGTTAGTCAGATCTCTAAAATGAAATACTGTTTCTTCAAGACTTCTTTGTTTAACTGTCTGCCTCTTTGACTTTTGAACTACGAGGTGAAATATTCTGAAAAAAGTTAAGGTAGTTAATGCGTATAAAAATACTTTTTGTTCTGGATAATGTTTGTTTAAACAAAAATATATTGTAGGTTATACAATTCATAAATATTTCATAGAAACAAACCAATCTTGCAAAACAACATGACACTAATAAAGTTTATATTACCAACCCTTGGCGCAATATTAAGGCAAAACACAGCACGCGAATAAACCGAATTAAATTTGTTTCATAAAAATTTACCGGTCCTCTTTTAATACTTAAGGGTACCCAAGGAATGTAGGCCTTGATCCTCTAATCACAAGCGGACACGGCTCAACCAATAAGCAGAAAAAAGCAACTTTTGACAGGGCTAATCCTAAGTGCAAGTTGGACGATAAGGATTATACGGGGCACCCTAATGGCCTTTATCCGTTGGCTCAACAAACGCTCATAACTCAACCCCGTCGCCTTGGCTCAACCGACTTAAGTTCGGCAAGCGTCATTTCTCAAAAGGCATGCGGTGACGTACCCCCTTTCTCCCTGAGAGATTAATAAATATAGGTGGACGTGGAAAAATGTAGCACTTAATTCGGCAGAAATTAGTTGCGTATCTAATGCGAACATGACGTGGCTTGCCATTGCTCTTCCTGATACGGTCGGGTTATTGATGCAGTGGTGTACGCTAAAATATTGAACACCGGTATGAGACTTGTTACAGGTTTATGAATATTACTCCCCATTGTTCACATAGTTCCCGGCGTTATCAGATGGTTATGTAGTAAAAGGTCGTCTTAGGCCCAACAACATAAAGTTTGGAGAAACTATTTTGTGGTAAAACCGGTACATAAAATACTGCGTCAGGGGAACATAATCCAGTTTATAGTTCCTACCACATTGTTCTATATTTGCATATATGATAATAACAATACCAATACATAAATAAAGTTATATAATTTGGATGTTAGTTTGTCTTTCTTTATTGATATGGGATAGAACATTAATCAAGGAAAATGCGGTTATTCGGTTTAGAGGAACACAACTCTTACGCTTTGACACACACAGCATATGTAGTTTGCAGCACGTTTTTAAGACACAAGATGTTTGCAGTATCAGCCAGTAGGACTAATGTGCTTCCTAAGGCACTTCTAACCAGGGCTCTTCAGATATTTATCCAGATTTGTGTAGTGAACACAGATTTAGATATGTTGACGTATTCCTTATGGACACTCACAGAATACAATACAACAAAGAATAAAATGCATGCACTGTCGCTTTAGTTGTAAAACTTTTATGAAATTGTAACTGAATGAAATAAATTAACATAGCACCACTTTAATTTGCAAACGCACTTTGGCATAATTATGTCATTACGGATGAGGTCTTTTGATTTGCACCTACATTGTTCATCAGACTGCATGTGTATTTTACAACAATATAATATGTTGAAGCAAAACGGGAACCATATAAGAATTTTCCACAGGATAATGAATTATATTGTAATGCATATTGTTTTCCTAAGAAAATCGTATCCCAAAAAGAATGCAAGATAAACTACATGGTAATATTCCATAACCTGTAATAGATTTGTGTCTTCTGTCATTGCATTTAAAATTTGAAAATAAACTGTAAACCTTTCTTTAAACCGACAACAATACCTGAAAATCTTAGCATGACGTTCACGCACACTACCGCAAGCTAGACGTTCCTAACAATGCACCATCAAAATTTATGTTTTAAACACGTATATAAACACATACGGATTCGTACGAAGCGACATACTAATTGCTCAGAGTGCATGTCAAAGGCGTACCGGCGTCGAGCCGGATCAACATAATGGCTGAGGGTGAAAAGGGAATGTATGAAAAAACGGCGGAGTAGACGCCGCGGGCGTGTGTTTGGGAGCTGCAACTAAGATTTGGTTACAAACCGTCGTCGTGCTTAACTAAAAATCGCGTCTGGAACATAATGTTAAAAGCAATATAATCTTCATACATTGTGCTATATATAGCTTAATTGGTTTGGAATAATTGTCTACAATTACTCATTTCGATATTTAATATTGAAATTAGGTCAAAATGTTAATGTCGAATATTAAAAAAATTGTTTCTATTAAAAACCGTTTTAATTATTCGTAAACCTTCTTATAATTTAACATCGCAGTCTAATAGATATGTAAGTATTTATATTTTTTTGTTCAAGTTCTCATCTAGAAATGTATTTACATATAGAAATTAAAAAATAATTTTAAAACATAATCTTCATTTTAAATGAAGATTTACATACTCGCGAACAGGTTAATTTTCATTGACACGAAAATTCATAGTGAGAATTATTGTCATTAGCATCTGAGCGTTAAGTCCCTTGCGTTTGGAGCGTTCACCCCGACGCCCAGGGTTCGTTTTCTTACTTTTCTACTCCGGTTCGCGCTGTCTTCAGCATCCCCCCGCTTAGAGACCATTGGTGCCCATGTCATGCTTCACAACTTCAAGCCAAACTTTAACAACCAAGTGAGAATATGCAAATATAAAGAATACTTAAAGTTTAAAACGTAACAAGATGAAATCGAGATCGACCCCTGAGTTATTCCTTGCAAATTACACTACAGAACTATTTAAAAAATAATTATATATAAAACTTGGTCATTATAAAAATATTCACAAAAGCACGATTGTTTTGCTATTTATAGGCATACAAAATCATATTTTCATAAAAATGGTTGTGGTTATGATTAAAGGCGAATATAGAAAAAACTTCTAAAAAAAATTAAAAATGATAAATATTCTTATTCAAATTTAGATCCAAAATTGAGTATCGTTATAATACATACATACATAACTTCACGCCAGGTCCCTTGCGGGGTAGGCACGAACAATCGTGATGAATCGTTATAATAGACAATCAATAAATTAATATACTATTAAGAGCCATAGTGATATCATCGTATTTAACAAGACGTGAATTAATCTTTCCAGAATAGTTTAAAAGAGAAGTGTATATAAATCTAAAATGTCATTATTTTGAACATAAATAAACATGATTGTAATCGAAGAAGCCGTTCCACGTAAGTCAACTCTAAAAATTAAAATGTGAATGCATAACAAGATTGTTCAATCAAATATATTATATTAAAGGGACCACCCACGTCATATAAACTATAAAAAATATTATTACAATACATAATCGTTTCTTGGTTTTTTTCATTTGTTAATATCAATTTTAATTAAAAATAATCAAACTATAATAAAATAGAATTTGTTTTATTTTTATTTTTGACGCACCGACTTTAATGGAAAGTGGGAACCGTCGCCTATGGAAATTAGCAATATCAGAAACAGGAACCTGGCCACTGATGCCGGAACACAACTCAAAGTTGCCATGGTGGCATATTCTAGACCAGGGATGGTAACTATCCAGACAGGCAAATGTCCTAACACCTGGCTGTGGGTTGTTTTGTCGCTTCTTATGACAGGCCGCACTATTAGTATTCTTTTTCCGTTCCTGCATGGAGAGAAATTTAATTTGTTCAAGGGAAGTTATTTAAAAATGACAATTACTTTCGCCGACGGAAAATAACTTCAGCTATAAAATTAGGTACGGCATAAAAGTTGATAACAAAGTATATTCTACACCAGTCATTGAAATATTTTTATTAATTATTTTGCATACCATAATTACTGTAATAGTACAATATACTGTGCTTTAAAATTGTATAACATCTGTATAAAATTACATGTTTTGTATATAATAAAATAGTTATATATGTTATTGTGAATGTATTATGTGTTTTTTTATGTATAGCGTCGTCTTTTTTAAAGTCAAATATAAAATAATATATAATCATTTACCTAATAAAATCCCATGTTTTGTAAACAAAGTTATTGAACTTCATTGAATCAATATTAACCTAAAACAAGATTTATTAGTCATAAAAAATCTTGTTTAGGTGAATGTTTTCTATTTGATTATATAAAATATTTATTTCCAGTAATTAATTATTTTTTTACATAGACATTTTGATAATTTTATTTTATTTGGGGGGTTAACAGCTGTAGTCTTACAAACTAAAGTTACAGAGATAGCTAAAGAACAGCTATTCATAAACCTCCACAAATGACAAGGGAATAAAAAAAGTAGAATACAGTATATATAATAAAAAACTTAACATTGTGATTTTATAAAAATACATCCAAAATAAAATATTTAACGAAAAAATATAAAATCTTGTAGCTATGGCCGGTAGCGAAGCCTGGGGTCCAAATTATCGCTGGGCCTCAGAGACAGAAACCTCTTCATTATTATTTTGGTTAAATTTAAAACACATGTTATTCTTGCATCTTGGTAGGTTGTTACTTTTTAATTCTTATTAATTTACCTACCTACTATTTCTAAAATAAGATTAATAAGCCACATACATACGAACCACATGATCGATTTTAAGGTCAAAACTCCTTACAACCACCCGGCACGCGATCAGTACTGGATTGCCTCCCCCGCAAGCAGTCCACGCGTGGATGGCGAGGGTAATACTTAGTGATAACCCACTGCTCGGAGTGATTTAAGTATAAACCTAGTACCAATCGCTGACAGACTACTCGTCGATTTGTGGATCGGGTGGCTCTAATAAGCTGTGACCTTTGATGTGCATAGTACATAGCAGTCGCTATAACCAATATCGGTTTTAAATAGAAGTGTCTATCAATATGCACCTAAAATTGTGAATCTAATAGCTATCTTGTGAGCATATTGTTTATTTTTTAATGTGCAATACAAAAGCTGTAGAACGTGTAGTAATAAAAACATAACTAACCCTCTGCGGAGGCAGAATTTGTCTGGGACTGTGCGTGTGTTTCGGCGAACAGGACCCATGCTTCTCTTTCCTATGAGACTTCAGACCTCGGAGCAGCCTTGAGAACGTCGTAACCTTCTTCTTGGCAGTACCGAGACAATTGTCTGTATGAAGAAAGAAATATTTTTTAAATAATAATGCAGAAAATATATTATTCCAAACCAAAAGATAGGTAACAATTTCAGCTGATTTTGCAAAAAGTATCAGTTGTATAATTTTGCCATGACGGGGACGATATGTATACAGTCACACACTTGAAAGTAACTTGGGTTGTTTATCTCATCTATGGCTCGTGACGGTGAAATAGATACGTTTACTTTTGATAATGGAAAAAGAGATACTAATACGTTAATCATGAAAAATGGAATACTTTACAAAGAGTACAGACTGAAGCTTACAAGCGCGAATCTAAATGATACTACTCATAAACGTCGTCAACCAATCGCAGTCCACTGCTGGACGTACGCAGCCCCAAGCCGGCGCCACACATCTTGGTCCTACGCCTGCCTAATCCAGATGCAGATTGTCAGTCCTAAAGTCCTGGAGTACGTCCAACACTATGTTTAATGCGACGCGGTTTCCACGCCAGGACTCGTCTGCGTCCTGCGACGTACATGTCCGGCCCATTACCACTTCAACTTGCTAATTATGCGAGCTGTGTTCGTTGTTTTGGATATCCTCATTTCTAATTTTATAAATGAATAAAACACCCAACATAGCTCACTCTATAGCCTGTTCAGCTACTTGGAATTCAAGTCAGGTCTTCTCGTCGATTATCCCGCAATGCTTTAAAACGAAGTCTTCGAACAGTGCGCCAACCCTGTCCTCACCTACGGAGCCGAGAGGTGGACACTGACGGCAGGACTAACCCACAAATAATACTTACAAACTATAATTAATTATATACCTAATTACATATATTATAATATATTAATAATTTTAAGAGTAGACAAACTAAATCGATTGAAGTCTCACGTGACTAAAGGATTGGTGTTTAGTGCAATGTATTAGCCGTTGCCGTCCAGTGAGAAAATGCGGAAAGATTTCCGGCAGTTACCCAACAAACGGTAATTTGGGACTCGTGTATGACGCGTATATATTATCTTTTTTTTTCTAATACTACATTATTTCTAATACTAGACTAGTTTCAATTGTCCTAAAATACTAGAATAATTTACATAGCTATATTTTAATTCATTCATTATTGAAAATGTATATTTTTTTATTGCAGTAGTTCAGCAGCACAGATCATAAAAAATTTGTGTCTATGTTCAGCAGACAGGCAGACGGCCCACTTTATGGAAAGCGGTTAACATCACCTATGGACGTTTGCAACACCAAAGGTGCTACAAATGTTCTGCTGTTCTCTTAAGGGAGACTGGGACCTGGTCACTAATGCCGAAACACAACTCAAGGTTGTTATGGCGACATACTTTAGACCAGGGGTGGTAGCCATCCAGTCGGGCAAATGCACTACCACCTGGCTATGGGTTGTTTTGTCGTCTCTAACGACAAGCCGCCCGGCCGCAGGAAACTGTATTCTTTCTCCGTTCCTGCACGGATAAATATATAAATAATCATTTCTCATTTAATTTAATATTACGATTTTATGAAAGTATTTAGTCAAATATATTAATATTCTGGCATTTTATAGAATAAATAAATATGTTGACTTTAGGCGCAACTCCAACTACATTTTAATATAAAGTGTTAACGACGATAATGTTAATTTATTTTAATAAATTAAGCAATAAATTATTCCAACCTGTTGTATTCCCTGACTCACTCTTTATAATTACCATAACACAAAATTTAAAACGCGAAATAGGCACCCTAAAGTAAAACCGAATAAATAATTTAATAGAAACAAATGAAGTGTCAACTTCTACGTGTTATGTATTTTGATATATTGCATGCCGTGAATATATTTTCAACTAATTAGTTGCTTTATTTCAATATAATTAAGCTGTTTTACAATAATTCGGTGTATTTATGATATGTTAATTTCTTTTATTCTTTTCACTATGGGCATAAAAGATTTTAGATGAATCAACTAAAGTGTCGCCGACTTTAAATCCGGGAACTTGCTATCACCCAATGAAAACCGCATCTAAACTGGCCCAATAGTTTTGGCGTGAATCCCGAACAAATAGACAATCACAAGAAATATTAAAAAAATACTATACTTTTATAAATTTATAATATTTTTTGTATAATAAAACATTGACCGTGATATTCAAATATCTAAGAACATTCACATATGTAGATAGCAGCATAAAACCGAGAGCATAGTAGTAAGTTCCCTTTTACGATTCGTCTACTGGCTTCGAACGCATTATTATTCTTTTCACGTACAAATGTCGATGAGATGTAGGAAATATTTTCATATAATATGAGCGTACATGAAATTTTATGTACCCATTGTTGTGCTAGATATATTTACTTACCGCTTGGTGGAAATTCGTAGAAATACGCCGAACGCGGGCTGAGGCAGCTGAAACAAGATGAAAGTGATTTCAATTTTTTCATAACATGTTCGACAAGTAGAGTATCAAATTTAAGAAGAACATCAGAACATATTTTAGATCTTTGTATAATAAACCTAATAACCTTTTGTTTGTTCCACATTATTAAGAATTTCGCAGAAACAGTATGTCTTACATCCAAAATAATAAGTTAGTTTTTAGATATAAATTACTTTACATGTTTATTTTGTATTTAATCATAGTCAGTAACAAACCACTAATGTTCTTAGAGCTCGACAACGCGTTGGCCACACCTCTGGTGTTGTAAACATCCATAGTCTACGGTAACCACTTGAGGCTGGCCGTCTGCCTGTTTGCCTGATTCAGGCAATAAAAATTCTGATATATACTATTATTATTATTATAAAGAGCTAAAGTTTGTGAGTCTATTTGTAGGAATTAATCTTTTAAACTACTGAATCGATTTTGAATAGTCTTGCACTAGTAGAAAGCTACATTATGCTGATTAGAATTAGATTTAGATTATATTGTGATTAATAATATTTTTTAATTTTTTAATGACGCCCAACAAAAGGGCACGGGTCAGCTAGTTATGTAAAAATTTGAGAATAAGTTTAAATATCTGTATATTCTTTCATGATGACTTTAGGTAGATCGATTACATACATTTTATACAGGTATAAGTTAAAACGCCAAGTAGGTATGCCGATAATAAGATTGAATATAACACAACTATGTAACGCAAGTAATACCCAAGTAAATACTTATTCATAATATTTACATCAATGCAACATAAATAAAACGAACATATTTTTTTACATTAGTAATATCAGCAGATAAATTTCCCAGTGCTGGACTCAGGTCTAAGGTGTTAGGGACCCCTTTCACTGATTGCCTTGCTACCTATGACCTAATCCAATAATAATGTGTATTGTATGTTTTTTTACCGTTTTTATCTTCTTTTTTACTCCAATGAATAAAATTGCATTCATAGCAACGGAAAACACGGCTAAATCGTTATTCATCTTCATAAAGTTTGACGTTTAAATGATCGTAAGTAAGAATAACAGCATCATTTAAATATGATCATAGAATTTGACAGATATGAGATCATGTTTATATGATAAATATACGATAGTGTAATTGGGGCCTTATACAAGATGGATTAGCGAATGACTCATATTAAAAATCTCGATGTACAGAATTCTTAATTTTTTTCTTTCATCGTCAGCACGAGGTAATTATAAAAATATGCACATTGCATATTAGGTTAGTAAAACGGGATATATTTCCAAGTCAAGATTCGAACGCATCTCACTGAAATGAGACGTAGGTACCTTAGCTATTGCGCTAACATTATTTTCCATAGCTGAATTAAATTGACTTCTATTTAAATTAAAACTGATCGCACAAACACGTGTTCGAAACGTTCAAACTATTTTTGGTTGATTGAATCCATACGTATATATTGAAAATAATTGGACAAAATAATGAAATCGTTTAGTATTTATGGACTTCATTAAGCAGAATTCATTCCCAGAATCGTCATTAGCGGCTATTGTTAATGTTGGTGTCGATTAATTTCTCATTTACTGAATACCGGATATCCGTCGATCACCTTTACCCCCATCGGTATAATAAACGAAGCTCAATATGAATAGCCCAATTTGACAGACAAATATTTCTGTTTAGTCCGTTCTGGTCTAGTACTCAGTTCGTATCCGTTCTCTTATTAATGTAACAGTCAAACCCAGAAAGATAATGGTTCGTTAACCTTAAATAGAGGCGATTGACTTTCCCTTTCTTTCTTGTTTGAATATAATACAATTACCACATTCCATATAATTTCGTTCTGTCCGTCTCTGTCACTATTATTGGCTCAACTTACATAACTTGTAAAAAACGTGTCTTCTAATAAATTGTAGTGAAATAGCCAAAAATCATCATTACTAAGAGTATTGTGTAAAATCAGAACAATATTTGAGAACGAGTTTTACCAAATTTGAGTATTAACTCAAATTCGGTAAAATTCGTTCTCAAATATTTATTTACTTACCAATATTATTAAATAATAAAAGTTGTTTTCTCCTTCTCAATCTTTTAATATACCTATAAATTTCTGTACCGTACTCCATCTCCTGCCCCTTAGAAATATTGCTGATAAACGTTTCTTGGTGAAAATTGCTCAGTCCAAAACTGACTGTGTTTGTCTCATCAAGAAACTACACGTGTATGTTCCCCTAGAATATTACTTCATTCGCCCTTGTCACGTACAGCTTTCAGACGGTACTCGTTTTTGTAAGAACAGTTAACGAATTTAACAAACTCAGCAAATCGGATTATATGGACATTGACTTGTTTGTGGATAGTCTAGCATCTGTGAATGCGAAATTAATCAAACTTTAACTCAATAATAATTAGTTACACGTTCACAAAATGTACATATTGTTCTTTTATTTCTGAAACTATTTTATAATATTTTTTATATTTCTTCTGTCATCTTTGGTGGCTTATAATTGGCTAGTCTTTACTCAACTCTGTAACTTTAGTTTGTAAGACTAAGCTGATAGGCCCTTAAATATAATAATATAAAATACATTTATTTATTCATCACGTACTTAGACCATTAAACCAATGGACAAGCCTCGTATGAGCATACCCCTCCGCCAAGGTACAAGATTATAAAATCTAACGCGTTTATAAAAACTAGTTCAATAATCGATTTCTAACAGTCAGAGTATCGTTATCGCTGTGTGAGGAGCTCCTCAAAAATGCCAACCTGTGCATTTAACGTGTGCGATAAAATGTCAAACACCTCAAATCTACAAAAAGATGGTGTAACATTCCACATGTAAGCATTTTTTTGTCTAATTATTGCTTTTTTAAATAAAATAACTTATAGTTGTTTATTAAACTTGATGTTTAAAACATCGATTCTATAATCGAATTAATGAAACATCTCGTATCGACTTCCGACAAATCTCTGTTTTACTTTGAACTGTTACTGTGAAGAAATTGAGTCTATATTTGTATAACAATGCCCATATTGAAAGCTAGCGCACTTCACACACACACACACTCACGAGACTAATGCGAAATCCTTCAAGAAATTATAGCCCTTATTGCGTTGGAGACTAATTTGAAATTTGAATATCGAAGTTTGTTTTTTTGGCTACACGATACTATCTATAGTGATGTTTAATCTGTACTTATAACTCCGTGTCGATATCGATAAAACTACCTTGGATGCTGTTAGTCGAAAATATGATTACGTTATACTAATAATGACCCACTTTTAGGGTCCTATTGTAAAATAAGGAACCTTTACGATTTCGTCGTGTCCGTCTGTTCATCTATTTTCCGAGATTAGGTCTACACTGCTGAAATTTGGTACATATAACTGTAACCTATACTAGGAAATATATTTAAATGTTGTGAGAGTTTTTTTAAGTATTGCTCCCACACAATGAAAAGTTACGATGGTAAAGAGTACTGCTTTTACCCCATCGAATCGGGTATCGTTACCGATCTTGAGAGTCTACCTGTTTCTTGATCAGCGCTCCTATATAACCTACCTTGTGAACATAGGGTTAACGGTATTGCAGCGAAGGGTTCCTACTACTAGATGATTACGATTTATGGCCAATATTATGTTTTATTCATTTAATAAATTTTATAATTTTTCACTATATCAATTCTTTTATTCCATATCAATGCTTCGGCTTGAGTATGTCATTCCTAGACATCAGCTTCCAGCTATGGTTACCCGGGAAAAGGGTTCTCGCCCGCCGTTATGCCGTCGAGATGGGCGCGCGGCGTGTTCAGCGCGCGCTCACCTCTCCTCCCGCGACGCGCGTTACAAACCGCCCCACGCTCGGATTAATATGTTTTTAAACATTACTAATTGACATGTAACCTCGAGTCAAACCGTGATCATAGCTGCTGTAAAGTAGCCGAAACGTTGTCAAAATAAAGAAATATCGCGCTTAAAACCGTAAATAACGTAGTTTTATTTATGTGTAACAGTCGCGAATATCTAAGAAAAATACTATAAAATAAATGAATTAAACTTATACTTTAGTTTTATTCCACCGTCATCATATCTATAGTATTCAAAATTATTTTTCCTAGTTAAAATATCGACATTAAAGTATCGATATTTACTATCCCTATGAAATTCACAGTTTTGTACTGTAGTGATACCAGCATTTTTCCCTCAAAATATAGGGCATTTAAATTACGTTGCAAGTAAATATTTGAATTATATGTACATAATTATATATTATGTTCATGGATGTTTTTAGCGATTAGGGTTTACATAAAATTGTGAAAGTGTTAATAAATATCACACATCACAATTTTCATCACACAATAACTAAGATCTTATTTCAACTAGTGCTACTAGTTTAATAAATCATCAATGTGGTACTGTTTAATTATTACAATATTAAAGTTTATTTCATAATCCAATATTATAATAAAAAATAATAATGAATATTTAGTCAATTATGATTAAATTACGAGGCAAATTGAATAATGATATGGCAATTTCTTGTATTTTGAAATGTGTGAGTAGTCTTTGTGTGCGTAATGAGTGTAAATATACGCTGTCTCTATACTAGTTTTGAAGATTTGTACATGTTTGCGTTTATAACAACACAAATAATATTTGGGTGTATGCGATTGTTTCAATGTGTGCTTTACTCTTCCCCCCGCAGCAAATGGCTGAATTTTTTGTTTGCAAAATTAGACGCGAGCCGAGTCCTTTGGTTTAATGGTCTAAGATCACGTAAACAAAAATAACATAAACTAAAAAAGCTTTCCAAAGAAAATGCGCCAGTCGGTAAAAGCAATAGAATTCAATTCACGTGAGGGTAACGTTCACAAAATAGACCAATAAAGTCCACAAATCTTACTGACGCACTCAGAGAGTCAAATGTCAAATGTAAATTAAAGTGTTGTTAGACTTGTTTGTTAAACAAGAACTATCTACGATTGCTAGCGCTTATGTGCAGCAGAAGAATAAAAGAGACGCGGGAAATTTTAGAGGGTATTTCGGTAGCAGGCGGACGAGTTCCTCACGCCTTCCCCATTTAGGGATGACCCGACTAGATACAGGAGCCAGATGGAATGCTCCTCGGTCACAAAGGAAGATCTTCCAGCGAAGTTATTGTTGTGCCCCGCAGGCCTAGGCCTATTTGTTATTGTAGGAAATTTGTATATATTCTTTACACGTTTCGGAAATAGTTTGCAACTCCAATAATTGCACAGCGCCTTCTATTGGCTTGTAAATGTTCCGCTACACACCCACACGGTGGTGCGTCCGCAAACGAATTTCTCCCCATCAAAAAAAGGACTGCCCACAAGGCTTGTGATATAATTCATATTCGATTATCAAAAGTACAGCAAGAAGAAAGAAATCATTTATATTTCTTACATCCACATTTCAGTAAAAACACGAATAAAATCAAGTGAAGAGCTTCCTTTCGTATAGGTACGTAAAAAACAATGATAGCTACACAAATGTTTTACCGTTATGTAAAGCACATGTTATTTTCATTACATTTGAATATTGAAAAATGGATGAAGAGTAAATTTTCCGAACACACATTTCTATCCACTAAGGCTGCATTGTGGTCGAGAGCGGGTAATACATGACTAGTGCTGAGCAATAAATCAGTATGAGCGGTATCATATCGGTACATTGCAGCGCGGCGGTTGCAATGAATATTGATTATTCCCACCAATTTAGTTCAAATAATATAGGTCTATTATATCAGTCGATTTAACGTAATATAGTGGTAATATTACATTTGATGTCGTGAGTCGTATTATTGTTGTTATATTTTTGTAGTAGCTTAGTATATATATTTGCGTCTTTTCACAATAACGAAAGTCCGAATTCTGCCGCAAGTATGTAATTTTAATTATTAATAATTGTGAAGAAAACTAAATTCGAGTTTTAAAGGTATTTTCAAGAATACAATAAAGCATCATTATATAATATAATCATTCATTTGTATAATATAATGATGCTTTACTTTAACGATAACAGGCTACCAATTATTCCTGCCTTTACTGTTTAATGAGACTAGTGTAAATTGTTTCCTTTATATGTATGTGGTAAACAATGAATCAAAGATCAATCTATAAATAAAGCAGGGTAATTGCCCGACATTTAGTTGTACCTAACGGTATCGTTGCTGTTTACCGTTTCCAAAATCTAAATTCTTTTTTTTTGGAGATATAATGACTTTCAGTCGTTATAGAAATATATTCATAATCACAGAAAATAAGTTTAAGCACAAATCCAGAAAAATATTTGTTTAAGAAATAATTATATCTTATTTTACATGACGTAACTTATGTTTTTCTAACAATAAGTAATGCGTATGATAGCTTTCATATTTTTTTTATTCGTGTATCGTATAAATTTAAGTAATATCAAGTATATATACTTTTATGCTGCTATTTTTATAGTAACTGTCAGTGTATAAAGCGTCTATACTCATATAATACTCCTGGCACTCAGACCGAATTACGGTAAAAGCAGCAATTATTTGAAAGATCCCAAACGTATAATCAACTTTCAAACACCATGAAAAAGCAAAATCAATAAAAGTATTTCAAATGCCTAAAAAAAAATTTCTTTAATAAAGATTTTTTTGACACAATACAAAAAATATATTATAATAATAACTGCAAATATATAGAGTTGGATAAAAAAGGTTTATATTGTTATATAATAAATTTAAAATATCAGTATCAAACGATTAATCAATTTTAAATAGGGTAAAAGCCGGATAGTTGCCTCGGTCGGATACATGCCCCGGTCTTTAATAAACTATGTTAAGATTATAAGTTGTGTTGGTGCTTTACAATAATAAGTAGTGACCACCCCACAGGCCTCAATTTCGTGTAAGCCATCAGAATAGGCGCATGTATTTTGTCCGTGTGAGCAAAAATCTTCCGCGGCAAAACTTTGACAGGCGTTATAATTATATTGGTAAGTAATTTCTGTTGTATATTTTTATTACTGATCGTGGTTTCAGTCAACTTTTTGTTTCATTGCATGCATTAGAGTTTAAATTACATTGTTTATTATGTTTTATTGCTAAATACTTTTTATTTATTTCGCAAATGAAAAGGGCAAGTATCCGCATCAAAAAGGATAGTCGCCCTACTTACTGTCGCGGATAGTTGCCCCTAGAGTGACTAAAAAGTGACTAAAAATGTCATAACAAGTAAAGACGGATTTTATTTTTTTGCTGTTTTTTTTCAAATTTACTTTGACTCTAACTTGTTGTAAATTAAATAAATATATACTTCACTGTTTTATGTACCTATTTATTCTAGATAAGCAAAATGCCTCGCAAATATAAGCGAAAACCAGGGGTGGTGCAACGCATCATCCACTGGACAGATAGCTTAGCACTTGCCTTCGAAGAATTGAGACAAAAAAAGGTATCAATGAAATTTCTCGAACATACGGAATATCCTCTCGAACCTTAAGAAGACGATATGAAAAGAGTAAATAGCAACTGCTAATTCAAGGTATATTTTTGGTTTAAAGGTATACCTAGCAGTATAAATACAAAATTCTAACTACATACCTACCTTTTTATCTGACCTTATTGTATCTTTTGTCTTTTCTAGGAAAATATCCTGTTCTTGGCTTTGAGAATGAAAAAAGAATGGTAGCTCATATATTGAAGCTGCATTGTACTTAATTAAAGATCTCAGTAAATTAAAAAGTCTTTTAAATAAATAATAAAGATTACTCTAGATAATTGATATAAATTTCTTTCTATTCAAAATAAAAATCATACCGCGGTTACTATCCCCGCACGAGGCAAGTATCCCCTGAAGCATTTTCCACGCTAGGCTACTATCCGCCATAGTAGGCAACTATCCCTCTTCTGAGAGGTGAAATAAAACAGTATTTATTCAAAACCATTCTTAATTATGTATACAAAAATAGGCTTTTATAGAAGATAAAATACCTATGTTGTGAGAAACATACTGAATAATTTTCAGCAAGTTCATATTTTTGAAAAATAAAGCTTTTTCGAAAAGTGTGGCAACTATCCGGCTTTTACCCTATAACAAACGCATCCATTACGTACTATTTTGTCTAAATCTTCATATGTTAATACGTAAGACATTACTCATGTACAAATAACTACATTATAAAAATGAATAAATAAAAACTAATAAGTTACATGATGACACTTCCACGAAATCTGGATCCTTGTTTCTTTTGGTTCGAAGGAATTTGTAACTTGCACGTACAAAAAATAAATCAAAACTACCTACAATTTTAGCATTTGTGCTTTCTATCTCGTTACAAATTTAAACTTAATTTTCAATAACTTATAAATGTTCTCATAGTATAAGTGAATTATAAAAAATATTTTATGAAAAATAAAGTTCTTTAACCCGAACATATCATGGATTCAAATCGTTGCTAGGATTTGTTTCGTCAGAAATACCGCTGTCCTCGATTGTTAACATTAAATACAGAAGCTTAAACTAAAGCTAAAATAATTACTTACTGAAAGTTGACATCAATCTCAAGCAAACAATGAACGTTTTGGGACTGGAGTGACGGTAATGAGCACGATATTATTAAACGTAAATCGAAATCAAAGCTTAATATTGTGTTTCAGTTTTAACATAATAAAGGCTTTGATGGACGAATGAATAAACTGAATCATAAGACGCGTTAACACAAATTTGACCTATTTTATAGTGGACGTGATGAGAACTGTATTTAAATATCAACTTGTAAATGTCTCAATGCTAGGTTTGGCATCCTAGTTCCGAGGCTCAAAGTACTTCATGAGCAACCTGATCAAAAGTGGTTCCCGGCTCTTATGAATTTATTTGTTGAAAACTTTACATTGAGTTAACAGTATTTTATAAATTCTTCTAGCCTCTAAACTAGTTAGCGCTGTATTTTAGGGGTTAGAGTTTAATTTTTATATTACACTATCTATCTCGGTAGAAGTTATCCTGTTCTGAAGAAATAAAATTTAGAACCCGATTGCAGCGCCATCAACCGGGTCCACTTGCGAGTCTATACCTTTATCCAAACCACTTGAACACAAACAATTTCATTGAAATCGGTCTAGTCGTTAAGGAGCAGTTTAGTCAGATACACACGCACAATTTTTTTTTATAAAAAATCTCTGCGTATGTTGTGCAAAAAATATGTAAAGATGAATATTTGTAACACCAGATACATTGTCAGTGGAAACAGCTTTTAAGGAGTTTTATGACATTAAAAAACTCGCAGTGTAATACTGTTACTCCACAGCAAATCAAAACAAGCGCCAATAATTTTCGAATATTACGTGTTTGAGACTCATAGAATATTTTCACCAAATACACCATAATGTATAAGTCAATCAGGAAAGTGTTTTGCCAATTATGACAGCTACATTAGTTTATATATAGTTATTCTGTGTAAAAATTTAACGTTATTAATAATTTTGCGTCTCAAGTAGTCTCAAGTTATAACTTTAATAATATAAGTCTCAAGTTTCAAGGTATTAAACTCATCGCCATATCTACGTGAAACGGCCTATATCTGTAAAATTATCCCAGATGAAGCCTCATCTTAAGACCGAGGTTTGGAATTGGAATGTAGTTGCATGTTTTGTTACTGTCACATAAATTTTATATGCAAAATATATATTATAAGATATTCAATTTAGGGCGGGAAAGGACTTATCTTTTTTCTTATTCTAAAAGTACCCTTGGAGTCGCCAGATCGCAGGGAAAACACTACTTACGTACCCGGGAAGCGATTTTCCCTGCTATAAAAAAATGAAAAATTTACGAACCATAGATAATGTCTCAGGGAGAGATCTCATGTCTCAACTTCTTTACACCCACTGTTAAGTCGAAACATAAATTGTAGATATTTTATACGAATAAATTACTTTCACTAAATTACTATATATTTATATCTATCAATATTATATCAGTGATAAAAAAATCTGGCTGGTAGAATGTCACAGACAAAAAAATACTTGACATTTTCAATGGGTTCATCAGATTTACCTGATTTTATTAAAGAAATAGTTGTTTGTTTAAGTAATCAGTTTTTATTTACTATCCTCATATTTGAAATGGAAAGCAGAGTGTTCACCTCGGATGAAAGGCCTATTTAACCACTCGAAGTATTCGTTATAACTATTTATCCAGCCATGGCATGCCTAAATAGGTCACTTTCACCACTCGTGTAACAACCTACTATCCTTGGCCGACTATACATTGTATGTATGTACTCGTATAGGCAAGTTTTTTTTTTTGAGGCGAGCGAAAATGCTTAACCGATTTACGCACAAACTGGGCCCTTGCTAGGGAACGATACGCGTCGGTCGGGGGCGATAACACTGCAGCAATAGTATGCTCTTGACAATGCTCCGTCCGCGATCGACGTCACAGAATAGTGTGCAGACTCCGAGCGTTGCTACACGAGCGAGCAACCCCAATACCCACTAAAAACCCCCTCCTCCCGTGACGACCCTGCGCTTTAGTTTGTGAAGGAAAGGTTGAGACTTAAAACGTAGTTAGGCCCAACCGATCCCGCGCAATAAAGTGCCTGGAGTGTGCCCTGGGAGAACACACCCCACTTCGTTGACGGGGGTCGATGGTCCCTTGCTTTTCTAGCTCGCTAAGGGCCCCCCGTAACGGAACCTAACTCAGGGAGGGAAGTAGTGCGCGTACCTGCCTCTCCGGGTGCCTGCCTACGTGCGCCTCGAGTTCGGAACGCTGCGGCGCCCATGCGGCGCACTCGACTAGCGTATGAACCGCCGTGTCGGGCGCGCCGCATTGGCGACAGTCCGGAGAAGGCAAGCAACCCACAATGTGACACAGATACTGATCGAAACAACCGTGTCCGGTCAGTATCTGCGTCACCCTGAAGGTCAGGGTTCCGCTGGTGCGGGTGACCCATCTCTCCAGCTGTGGCCTGATTGCGTCCACCGTAAAGCCGCCGGCCGCAGGGTTTTCGAGGTCTCAAGACCATTTGACGATGCAGGAAGCGGTTTCCTGCTTCCTGATCGTCTCCATTTCGACCTGACAGAAGGTCAGGCCTCTAGCTAGGGCATCCTGCCGGGTACGACGAACTTCGGCCAGGACGTCTGCCTGGAGATGCCAGGGCAGCTCGCCTGCCAGAAGAGTCGCCACCGTCCACGACACTGTGCGATACCCCCGTATGGTCCTCACGGCCAGAACCCGCTGCACCCGGTGCAGTAGAGTTCTGTTGTGGCGGTGCAATGTATGTGTAATGCAAAGTGAAATGGACCAGACGAGTGCACCGTACAGCGCCATACTCCTCAGGATGCCAGAGTATAGTTTCCGCGTCGCACCCCCCGGGCCCCCCACGTTGGGAAGCAGCCTCGAGAGTGCGCCCGCGGATTTGACGAGTTTGGGAACTAGCTGCTCAAAGTGCGCTTTGAACAGCCATTTCCCATCGAGAACTAGCCCCAGATATTTCAGATATTTCATCTGAGGCCTTACTCTAATGGCCACCCCTTGGACCAAAACGGTCAAGTCCGAGGGGGATTGCGAAATTTCCTATGGAATTCCGTTTTCGCGGGGGAGACCCTCAAGCCCAGCCTAGCTATTCGAGCTACGACAATCGCCAACCCGGTGTTGGCGACGTCCACGGATTCTGCATATGACGCAGCGCGTGCCGTGAGTAGGGTGTCGTCCGCAAAGCAGATCAGCCCTACCCCGGGCAGGACCGGAACCCGAAGGATCCAGTCATAACCTACGTTCCAAAGAATCGGCCTGAGGACCGACCCCTGTGGAACGCCGCACGCGACGCGTCGCCGACCTAACACGGGATTGCCGGACTCATCGCCCTCCCAAAGGATATGCCGATCCTGCAGGTACTCGCCCAACAGCCTCATGAGGTACGGGGGGACCCAATGCGCGCGGAGCCCCTCCCTGAACGTTTCATGAGGGAGGCTGTTAAAGGCGTTCGCTATGTCTAGTGACACCGCAAGAACGACATCCTTCACTTGGACGGCTTCGTCCGTCAACGTTCGCAGCATCTCGAAGGCATCCATCGTGGAGCGCCTCCGCCGAAACCCGAACTGCGTTTCTGAGAGCCCCGGCTCCACAGCGTCGAGATGCTTCACGAGCCGCTCCACCAAGATCTTTTCGAAGACCTTGGTGACATCGTTCAGCAGCACTATGGGCCTGAAGGCGGACGGATCGTTGGGAGGCCTCCGACCTCCCTTGGGAATCAGGCACAAACGCCCCTTCTTCCATTGCAACGGGAACCGACCTGCGCGAATACAGGCTTCGAACAGTTCCCGCAACTAGCCGCGTAGATGTTTAGCGGCCAGGAAGAGGAGTCGACCTGGAACCCCGTCGGGTCCCGGTTTCCTGCCCCGGAGCCGGTCCAGGGCAACGTCTAGTTCCCCCTCGGAGATGGAGTGAGGCTCCTCGTCCGTGGGGGTGTCGGGAACGGATGGAGCCATACTGGGGGGAGAGAAGTTCCCCGGATCCGGGAAGAGCCCGTCGATAACCGACCGGAAGGTAGTTATTTACACATATTATGTTGACGTCTCTAGAGATAATATGAAGGACAATGGAATTATAATAAAGATTATCGAAGATTTTATACTCTAAAGGAGGACGATGTAAAAACTGAATATTACGCTGTATTAAGACACTGAATAAAAAGTGAGTACTAAAAGAAAAATATGAATGTTTGTTGAAATCTTTTGACTTTAAAGGAAATTAAGAAAAGGGATGAAAGCTAGCCAGTAAGCCAACACCTTTCCTAATTAAAATATAATATTCCAACCGTATTTCTTGTGCCCTTTACGACTACTTAGTAAATAAAGGTTATAAGTTCTGTTTTTTGCGAAAGTAATTAATGTTCAAGGCAACCTAATATTTTCCATTTCTTACCTTATAATCGTAAATAAACTGGAGATATTTGCTGAATAAAAAATAAGTTTGAACCAAGGCCGTGATAAATATAAACTAAAATTAATTGAAATCTTTCAAGAAAAAAATCTTTTCTATTATTTCGGATAAAAAGGCGGTAACTTTGATTTGAAAAAGCTTTGAGTGTAAAACCAGTTTGTATTATATAATCTTGGCAAATTATCAATTAAAAATAAGATAAATTAGTGTATTTGTATGAGTTATATGCTGATGTTTAACGTCGTTAACAATGTCGCATTTCAAATAACGCATTAAACCCTTGGCTGCATCTGCGCGACACAGTTAGTCTTTTGTCATATATTTTTTATACTTACTAGGATATGTCCGCCACTTCGCCCACGTTTGATTTGAAATAGGTACACATAGGATTCCCCGGATACAAAGTACCTTTTTTTATTGTAGTGTAGGTTCGCGTTTGACCACAATCTTGTCCTATGTGGAGCAAAGATGAGGTCTAGGATGTAGCACGCTTACCTAGAAGGTACCTAACTATTCACACGGGGCTTGAAGACACCCAGGATATAAGTATCGGGAAAGACAGACTCCGGCAATGAGTTCCATTCCTTTGCGGTGCGTATTATGAAGCTGGATGCAAAGCGCTACGTTCTTATAGGTGGAATATCCACCATATATCGATGCCGCATGCCGGTTCGTCTGGTTGTCCGATTATGGAAGGGAGATGGCGGGATTGGATCGAAGAGATCAGCTGCACATTCTCCAAAGTGAATCCGATAGAAAACCGATAGGCTGGCAACCCTGCGTCGATGTTCGAGACTTTGCGTTTTGTCATCGAAAAGCTGGTCGCTGCCAACCAGCCTCCTGGGTCTCTCCGCTCAATCGACTCTAGTGCCTAGAGTTGATACTTGGCTGAGCGATCCCAAAGGTGAGAGCAGTACTCCATGCATGCTCGTGCTTGTGTTTTGTACAACACTAAGAACTGTTCAGATATGAAGTACCGTCTCACCTTCGAGAGTATGCCCATCTTTTTTGCCGCAGTTTGTATCCTCAACATTTAAATAAAGAAAGCTTCGTTTTAGTAAAAAACTGTGTATGAATAAGCTAATTTTTATGGACCCAAACAAGTAGGTACAAACGGTCCCGGGAAAATTTCCGCGAGATTCCCGTCATAAAAAAATTATTACATTTCATTACATAAAATGTTACTATCGATTGGTGAAAAAATCACATTGAATTTCGATTTGTTTTAATCTGGCCATTTTAAATTATTCCCAGAAAATTCCAGTGGGATTCCCAGGATAAAAAGTAGCGCAGATTTTAATCAGTGGTCGATCAACGAAAACCGCGTCGAAATCGGCCCAGTAGTTTTTACGTGAATCCCGAATAAAAAGAAATACAGACAAGAAATGTAAAAAAAAAATGCATCAAGTTCATGGAGAACGTTTATATAGCCAGTTTATATATTCCATTATAACCTAATTCATGTTAAGAGATAAAAACAGCGAAAAGTAAAAACAACCGCAATACCACCGGAAAGTTCTTTAAACAGATTATACAGCGAATTTCCTTTAATCTGCATAACAAAACGTGAAAATTCTCAAATAACATCCTTTAAGCGAAGAACCTTGAACTTTTCGCTGTCAGACTCAAACATCAAATGGGAGATTTTCTTAAATATCAAGGTGCTTCCGCTGAATGTAAATATGTAGAAAAACTTGGGAGAAGGGCAAAATATACGTATGAATGTTTAGGCTAATAAGGATGTGTCACAAACTCACCTTTGTGAATATTTTAGTTGTTTTGAAGATGACAGATATGTTTTATGAAATCCATTACTGGTGTACTAATAGGTTTTGTTTCGGATTTTTTATATGTACTGTTTTGAATGAATGACTTTTCATTTGTAGAAATACAAACAATATTTGTACATAACATGGAAAAAAGGTAAACAATAGTCCTACTGTATTTGACCTACACATCGTAATGTGTCATAATTATCCTAAAATTATAATTATGATTAATTATTATAATTATAATTTTAGTGAAGCAAAAACACAGCAAAGACTTTGTACCCCTTTTCCGAAAATTACGCGGAAGGAGGAGTATGAAATTTCGCAAACATAGTTTATATAGAGAAGGAGTGCAGAATGCTAATATTTTTTTTATTATGCATAAAAATATAAAATTAATGCAAAAACATTACACACACTACCATGTATTTAACACACACACGCATATATTATATTCTTTTGTTTATTTTTAAAGTGAAATTAACAGTGTAGCCTTGGCGAAATCTGTGATTATAGAAGTCTTTGTCAACAGAGCCTTAATAATGTTCAAACTTATAATTTAAATTAATTATTATGGTCGAATTTCGACCGCGGGCCACTACTAGTATATTATTATAATACGCAAATAAATAGTTTCACTAAAATGAAAGAAATCAAAGGCAAATCATAAATATGTGTATTTATTTTCGCGTATCGAGTTTGTAGTATTTTTAATAGATTGTATTGTTTATAGTAAATTAAATTACACACCTACGTTGATATTTAGAATAGTATCACTTCTTAATTTTAAATTTGGGCAAATGTTTGGCATTTTCGATAAAACGAAGGGGTCGGAAGAGCTGATATATTTGGTGAAATATGATTCAAAAATTTGAATATTTATGAATATTTGACATCAGCTAGATACACAAAGCGATATATTTCGGTTACCGAAACGAGGGCAAACATTTTTTTACCAGAAAAATGGCGGTTTCCGCGGGATATGAATGCGAAATTTACGTAAATGATGCCACGAGAACGTTACAGTGTTTATTAAAATATAATGTAAATAAGTTATTTGTTATTTAATGCGAAATTGTGAAGATATACAACACAAATTAGCCGTCACGTTTAACTAGATTTGAAATGCCTACTAACAAATGCGGTACACCTACATGTCTCAAGTTGTATGTATAAAACATCAGACGCAGCGTCTAACGAACCCACAGGTTATGCAAATGTTCCCTCACATGTGATGGACTACATGTATTCATATATTCCGATACTAATCTGAGATGCAACCTACCGTAGTGATTTCTGTACTGGAATACACGAAATTATTAATCGTCAACTTCTAGTCTTTTCTTCTTCTAAGAAACTAAAAGTTCTAGAATGTAGGTCATATTCTAGAACATTATGCTTCTACTGTAATAGTAGAAGCATAATGTTCTAGAATATGACCTACCCTTACCCTGATCGATAACAGTGTTTTAATTTCCACCACTACATCGACCTGAGTATCCTAGGCCCACCACATCAGCGCGCAAATAATATTTATTATATGTGCGACGAGTTGCGCACATATGTTCATATGTTATTTTCATTTTTCTTCAAAATTACTGGGTCTACGAGAATTAAAGGCAAATGAATTTTATACACCACCTCATAACAATGTTGTTAAGTTAAAAAAACCGTGGCGCTGGCCTTATAGGTAGTTTTTTTGAAAAAGGTTATTTAAAGTTTAGACATTGTTTAGTGATAGTCATATATGAGAAAAACCAATTGTTAATTTTCTATCCAATCCTATACTACAAAATACTATTTCGATATTATAATTTGAGTTATATTTATTGTAGCCACCGTATATCTTATGTCTGTGACTTGAAGAAAAGTGGTTTTCATTGTACATGTTTATATGGTATTATTAGACACATCTTGAAACACCATAACGATATTACAATGGCAAGGCTTGTTATCCTTATGATTTTTCTAAAGATGAATCCAATTTCAAGTCGATTATGGTACTGTATTTTTTAAACATTCGAGTTTCATAAATTAACATGTCAAGAATAGGCTTAGTAGAATTTGAGCTTGAGATCCGTTCCACCTCTTAAGTTTTCACTAAAGACCTTTAATAAAGACGGTCATTCAAAAATAAAATATAGTAAGTACCCAAAGAAAGTGATCAGCTATGAAAACAAGCTTTAAAATAAAAACTTCTTAACCTACAAGTGTCGACTGCGCCCACGCAACGAATGGTGCCTGTTCATGCTAATTAGATCTACCGACCACGATGGTATACTAATGAATTACCAATTAAAGTAGTATTTGCTCGTAAAAGCCAAGATTGTTCCGATGTCCAGTAAATTTAACATATAAACAGCTTTCCGACTCAGTAATGAAGGTTTAAATGAGATTGCATGTCAATTATTTTGGGTTATTGTAGTGTACTAATAACGGATGTTAGTAATAATAATTAGTTTGTTGAACAAAATAAAATGAATATATTATTTCTAGGGAAACATAATATTGTAGGTTGATGAGGATAGGATGGTTATAATAATGTCGACATAAATTATCGAGAGGACTGAAGCTGAAAGCTTACAACAGACTTTGTCAAAATGTATAAGAGACGGAGATTGAAGTAACATTGCTTAGTGGAGTATAGTTTGTAATAATAGAGATTGCTTAAGCAACCGTGTATTAAGACTCAAAAAAACAATTTACTGTGAATTTTATAATTATCCTAATTGTTTAGCTAACATTAATTAAAACATTAAAAGTAATTATGTATAATCTATGGTCTCCTGCCATTGAAAATAAATGATGTCATTAATAATTACAGTTCAAGTGTTATACAATTAATGTACCATAATTATTTACAGTAAACATCTCTACGTATTTCTTTCCCTTTTGCTCACTAAGAAATTACATATGGATTTCATATCTGAAGCGACTATCAAGACCCCATTAGAAATATATAACTTAATTGACTTCGGCAGATTCAACGATATTTTCAATTCGATATGGAAAGTTCAATTGACTGTCGCTTGACAATAAAGAAGTGGACATAAATTACGATTAATAAATATATTTACATATAAAAACGGACATTAAAATAACTTCTTATAAAATATCACGATGGTATTATTTTTATTTACTTTTCAAACAATTACTAATTCGCTATTTGATTTATTTTGTACTTACTTATGACATCATAAATGCATACTCTTACAAAATCTGTGAAACTGCGATATTTGCTGCATGTATCTTAATCGATTTGACTATTTGCTCCTTTATTGTTAATTATTTTGCCAAGAGTTTTATTAGTTAAATGTCTACGGACAGGTGATGCAACATTTATGGTATCTAGTGACATAGCTTGCCTTATACGGGCCCTGTATCAATATGTATTGCGGGGCCCAAAGGAAGGGTAAAGTGTTTTTTTATGAAAGAAAAAGAAATGCTCGAATCAAATTAAAATAATCATATACTGATTCTACGTAATTACTTATACTGTGTTCTTAGGAGGTGAGTTGGACAAACAAGTCGAATGAAAGATACACTTTTCTCACCTTTTTTTCGGCAAATTTATTTATCAAATCGTCCATAGCTGAAGACGATTTCAGTTTTTTATTATTATCTACATATATAGAGAATAATGAGAAGTCTGATAGCCGTTTTTGTTGGTCCAGCAGCTATTCCCAAAAATGTTACTAATCTATAAAAGATTGTAGATAACGTTTTAAGATTTTTTGCTTACATACTGTCGGGGGCCCTATAGCCTGGGGGCCCCGTCCCATTGACACGGCTGATACGGTGGTAGCTACACCACCGATAATATCCACAGTAGCAGATATGAAATGATTTACCAACGGTATCCAAGTTTGGTGTCTTTCAAAATAAATAAGACACGGCTGCAAATAGGCAAGGCAAGGGTCACACTAGTAAATTAAGCGGTAGCAGGTGAATCGTTGGATAAGCATTCACGTGGAATATTTCTCGAGTAATCTTAATTGAAATCAGCCGCCCTATTGGCACCAAAAGCTTTGCAAAGCTGGTTACATTTATATCCTCCTTTTACACGACATAAAAATAATCTACACGACTTCCTTACAATATTTTTTCAACTTTCAGTAAAAGTAGACGAATGATTATCTTCAATTTATTATTTTATTTCAGTCTACACTTTTTTGCAGGAATCAAAAAACACAGGTAGATAAACCATATTAGATAACTCTATCTACGGAAACTATCAATTTTTTGTTGTTGCGATAAACGTCCTAATTTCCTTTCACTAATTTTAATCATAAATACATAATTACCTACTCAGTCTTGTTATCTTTACTTTCATAAACAGTACAGATTTCTATACATAAAATATTACTTAGATTCTTAATATATGTGTATTCATCAAAAACACACAAACATCTGAAGAAAGCCCAATAAAAAATTATTCCATATAAAGTAGCTTAAAACTGTTCTATTATTCATTCTATTTCATATCATACCTAACTTATGTATATTTATGAGTACCACCTTTCATTTTTATTTTTTAGCGGTTTTCCTAATTACGCATAATTACGCAGGTGTGCGGATTACGTTTTCTGGGAAATTGCGTCAACGCTTGCCAGGTAGACATATAGCATCGGTGCATTATAAAGCAATGGCCCAATGGAGAGATGGTCAGTCTAGCGAGAACCACGATCAAGGCGAAATTTGTGTACATTCGATAACCTATATAGAGTCGGACTTTGCGCGTGTTATTGAATCGCGCATTCCGTTTGAACTGATTGTGTTCAGTAATACTTATACCTGTGTTATACGTGTTTGTATAGTTAGTTCTAATACATTTTATAGTCATTCCAACGGCATTTGTTAAAATGCCGTTGGTATTGTAAATTATATGACAATGTATCACAATAATCAAAAATATCAAAAGCTGCGTTATAATTTGTTTATTCAAATAAATGTAGATTAAATCATTTGAAAATTTAACATCGCCGCATGTTCTAACAATTTACAGTAGATCAGTTAGTATGTATTCAAATTAGCCCCTTGATGGATGTGATCTGGTTTGCTGGCATTTCCAAGTCAGAAATCCTGCAAGACCTCATTCAAAGACAGGTACTACTTGTTACGGATTAGCTTTGTGAAGATTAATGCTTGTTTACATATAGGTCCAACTGATGCTTTACGTTAGAATGGGTTTATATTATTTTAATTATAATATGTACAATGCAATAATTTTATTTTGTTATAATAAATAGCAACCTCGATATAAAAATCTTACATAAAGATATCCTTATTCTAAAAAAAATATGACCCGTGTTGAAAATATCATAGTCTCATACATAAATATATCTTATAAAACCGATTACATATAACGCAGATACGTAATTGAAATTAAAAAGTTTTATTTTATATTGCAAGGTATTAAACATTCCTACCACAAAGGTTTCACTGATTATGACTGAAATAAGCGCTTTATTATGACGAGAAAAGCCTCATTGAAGAAGCGGAATTTCAAAAGCTATTTAGTCGTCAAGAACTCTATAAATAAACGCGGTAAAACAACTGTCGCCTGACATCATCGCTTGCTAAATTTACGTTTAAACAACAACCTGGAGCATACAAATGCACAGTTTTGCATTTTTAAACATATTCTCGCATTTTCATCACGATCTTAATGAGAATACCGGCTTAAATTCAGTTGATTTGAACGCAGCTGAGATAGTAGTGTGGGATGGGGTAGATGCGGTTGCTGCTTATGTATATGATGTTGTTTATCTTATGGTAGAACATATTTTGTATGTTACTGTTGTAATAATTACACATATCAGATTTAAAATATCTGTTCAACAAGTATATGCTACATATTCGTTGCTACATATACAGAAATTATTATTAGGCTAATACGGCCTGTCTTCGCCACGACCCTCCCCAACTGATAAATTAACAATCAACAACAACACACAATAGGTACTAAGAAAAATAATATCAGCCCATAGAAGTCCCACTGATGGACATAAACCTCCCCCATTACACCGACAGGTGAAACCCAGAAATCGGCACTGAACTCGTGTCGCAGGTGTAATATCCGTTCACTTGAAATTAAGAAATCTAATGTCAGCAATAGGATAAATATCCCTTAAAAATGTGTATTAAAATTATATGGGTCAATTTTGAAGCTTGGCACTGAATCAACGCTGTGTCGGATTCAAATTTAATTTAAAATAACAAAACGTTGCAACACAAAGAGTGGGTGTTAGAACATATAAGTATATATCTTGCTTTGATAATAATGATTGTTATAACTGTTCTAAAAAAATGATAAACAGTAAAATAATTTAATTCATTAATCAATGAGGGACTTCAGTTGTTGCAGACGTTTTATAAACCATTAAGGCAGAATTCTTTAAACTTAAACTTACCTCTGATAATTATGTTGTTGGTTGTGCATTAACGGTTGTGTGGGCTGTGCTAGCAACAATTGTTTTTGCTGCTGTTGCCGCTGCAGCATTTGTTTTCCGAACACGCCGTATCCGAACCCGTAGATCTCGTCCTCTTCTTTGTCCGTGAGGCAACTTGATGGCTGCAGACAGGAAATCTATTAAATATGTCACGTTTCAAATGTGTTTTTTGAGTAACAATATTTAGACTACACAGTATTGCTTAACTTAAATATTTATAAAAATAAAACACAATAAAAGTACCATTGTTCGGAGGTCTTATCACTGCTGGGGATTTGTTTCAGAACCGACGGGGGGGGGGGGGGTAATTCGTAATACAGCACTAGTGTAATATTCAAATTTATTAAAGACTAGCTGTGCCCGCGACTTCGTCCGCGTGGATTTTTTTCCGCGTAACCCAAAAAAATATATCCTCAGTTACTTTTTATAACATCAGCTCAGCCAGTGAAAGTCCCGTCAGAATTGTTCTAGCCGTTTCAGAGATTAGCCAGAACATCCAGGCAGACAGACAGACAAAAAAACATGTTTTGATATAAGTGCCGTATATACTTTCATGTGCATTTATAGATATATTTTGTGTCAGCCGTTATACCTATTAACAAATGTCCATGAGCAAATGCGCTTATTATTTAATATCCTTACATAATTAAAATAATTAGATATTAGTGGAATGATGAGAACCTTCATTCTGATTTGCCGTAGTACTGCTGACAAT
Organism: Dendrolimus pini; assembly: GCA_949752895.1. Lineage (NCBI taxonomy): Eukaryota > Metazoa > Arthropoda > Insecta > Lepidoptera > Lasiocampidae > Dendrolimus > Dendrolimus pini. Next base: position 17,829,882 of record OX457132.1, on the reverse strand, counting down.
GGAAAATAAATATTTCAATATTTCTAATAAATATTTATAAAAACTCGAAAACATAGAGGTTACAATATCATAAGAATTTAACAATTCAATACATCCATAACAAATAGGAATATTTCAAGTGTCGATAAAAGGTAGAAATCGTATTCATGCATGTATGAATTGTCTGACCTTATAACAGACGAGTCTTCATAAAATGTATTTCAAAGGGACTACTAAGCCTTTATAAATTTATAATACGTGATATTATCAATTCAAACGATACGTTTCTTTGAATTATTCCCTAAGTTCGGAACAACTTACTACTATTATTGTACCCGACCTTGTTTCAAATCCGCTTCTGAGTTAATTTTACACAATCGTTACCCATTTCATAATTCAGATTCAACGGAAGACATTATTAATTCATAGTCATTCCAGTCGGCAGGTCCTGAACGTTTTTGTAATACAGCACTACTTTATTATTCTGACTGTGTAGAGATTATGAATTCATTGAGGCTAATCAGAACAAGATTGGATCGAGCATTTTAATTTAACGTATTGGAGCTGATTTCAAAATAGCTTTTAGGGTTGGGACAATTACCTAACTTCTCTGGTCATTATAATTAGTAAATGGTTTCACTGGGTCTCGTGATAGTCTAATAGATCTTATTTATTTTGATCCCCGATCTTCATGCTTCAACACTGCCCTCAGACACAGCAAACGATTGATAAGTTTTAATAGAGGTAATAGAATTTTCAGTATTATTTATTAGTTTATTTCATATTTAGTGTCCAAGACTGTAGATTGTACGAGTATTTGCTATCTCTATTATACAATTTATTCACTTACATAGTGCTTTTAGCATCGGTCGTTTCAAACGTTAGGTCCCGTAAACTCTAATTTGATTTCTGGTGGAGTAAATTTGCGATAAGTATAGTTCAATTTGGTTCTGATTAGTATCAGCATCAGGCATGCTACTTTTCTCGAAAAAAAGAGACAAATAGTGTCCTACATATAAATCACTAACACTGCTTGAAAGTGAATCTTGAATGATCTTTTGATCTATATAGGTATACATATTATATAAGAAACACATGTCTATTGCCTAGCCATGCCGCATCCGCCAGCTCCTTGTCGATGGGAAAAGCATAAGAAATGCTGGCTTGACATTGTGAAGGATGAAATGCATACCAATGGTTTTCAAATGGGCGATGCTTAAAATCACGCGAAGTGGAGAAGAAAAAGCAAAAAAGCAGACCCGGTATCAGAACGATCGCTCCGAACGCAAGTGGGATTTAAAGCTCGGATGATGATGATGACCTATAAATGACACTTTATAGTATTTAGTTAGAAGACCTAACTTTACTTCAAACGTTCTAATGAGTTTAAAGTTTAGATAAAATCCATGGAACTCACCGAATACTTTCCGGGGACATAAATAGGCTGTGAATGTGACGTCGTCAAATTGTTTAATGCCAAAGATCCAGGACTCGCTGAAGGTGGCGTTTGGGGAGTCCCTGGACCTCCCAGAACTCTCATTCTCGGAGACATCTCGTCCCATTCATGCCTCCTTAGTTCTTCTAAATGATCCAGAACATCGCCATAGTGGGTTGAAAAGAGATCCGCGTAGCGTGATGCAAGGCCTTCTAAGTAGCCTCGGTCGCCATCCTGAAAAAGAGGATATGAAAGAAAATTTATAAATTGATGGCCGATGGAAATCTGGAGAAGAGACTGCGTCTCGGTAAGCGTAGAGTTAGACCCTTGGTGAACCAACAACGTACGCAGAGTTGCCAGTTCTATATGCTGGACGAAAAAAGAAGAGGACTGGGAGCAGAAACAGGGACGCTTACGTCCAGAAATGGATTATGAATGGTTGACGAGGATCTAATTTAATGCAGAAGGAACAAACAAAACCACCCAAACAGTCCCTTTATCATTAAGACTTAATTGATAATATGGGTAACTAACAAAATAGTCAAGTTGTTTTTTTATATTCTTTTTTATATTATCGCATGAGTTCAGCAGACAGGCAGAAGGCCCACTTGATGGAAAGTGGTTACCATCGCCTATGGAAATTTGCAACACTAAAGGTGCTACAAATGCCCTGCTGCTTTCTTAAGGAAGACTGGAACCTGGTCACTAATGCTGGAACACAAATCAAGGTTGTTATGGTGGCATACTCTAGACCAGGGGTGGTAGCCATCCAGTCGGGCAAATACCCTACCACCTGGCAGAATTTCTGATACACTTAATAATAAATGTGATATTTGAAGTTATTTTGGAGTATTATGGTATTATTTACATTCGGCCATTTGTAACTTTTAGAAATGGTACTGCAACGTTGTATCTCTTTTACGTAAATAATATTAAAAAGAAAATAAACGAAGGTTTCAATTGCTTAAATAAATATAAATTTAATATATAAAAAAAAATTGTAACTGACATAGCAAAAATACGCTGGCCCACGGTTTAAAACGATTACTTCCAAGCAATTAACGTTGCTTTAAAAAACAACAATTAATTTTGGGATTAAGTTAATTGCACCCTAGCAAGTAAAAAAAATACAAAATATTGGTAATGGTTATTTAATTAACTGCCTTTATTTATATGTATTGCATATATTTTATGTTTATGTTAGTTATTTAATAATAACATTATATTGTTCTATCTAATAGCTAGCTAGTTCTTTTCGTTAGCACTAAGTAAAAAAAGGCGTGGTGACTTAGTGGTTTTTTATTTGTGTTTTTGTGGGCAGAGCTCTTATATACATACAACTTTTACTAACTTACTTATCATATGTTTATACTATTTGATACTGTTCTTACTTAGTGTACCTACCTATTTTCAAACCTATGTTGAAATGGATTTTATTACTACTACAATATACGCTAACTAGTATACGCCCGCGACTTCGTGCACGCTTAACTTGAAATTTTCGGGGGATTCCCGACATATAAAGTACCGCAACTATCGTTTTATTAAGAACAGAGTGGGAATAAGCCAATATTTTTGCACCCGGACAACTAAATATAAAATGCTCCTGGGTCGAAATCCCGCGAGATTCTCGGGATAAAAATATCAGTAAAAATCACTTTTCGTTTCAAATCAAAAAGTAAATTTTCCCCGCGGAATCTTAATGAAAATTTAAACAAAGAAACCTGGTAAGGGACAGCTCACAGCACACAACGACCAGGAAATAGGCAACAAAATAAACAAACTCGAAAATAATCTTGCCGCAAACGAACTCTTTCATTAAGAGTACGGGAACCAAAGACGTGGACCGCGAGCGTGTAATTCCAAGGGTTCCGTAGGTAAACACGTCGCGGTTGGAACGACTCCTCTGAATATACCCTAGTTTCGAGATAATTAAATGTTTTCTTCCGTTTTTTTCTTTGGCAGAGAAGTTAGGTGGCATTTCTACAGTGAAAAAATTACTAATATCTGTATAAATATTATAAACGCGAAATTTGTAAGAATGTATGTATGTTTGTTACTCTTTCATGCAAAAACTACCGAATGGATTTTGATGAAACTTTACAATAATATAGCTTACACATCAGAATAACACATAGGCTATAATTTAGAAATAAACACTGTTTTTTATTTTAAAGAGCTACAATATGCTTACTCTGAAGAACATCATATAGAACCGGCTTTCGCCTGGTGTCCATTGGCTAGAAAATAATTCAAAAACTTGAATATTCGTGAATAATTGATTACTGGCAACATATGGCTATATCCAATACTAAGATTTACCCGCTACTTCGTCCACGTTTGACGGTTACAGTAAATGATAGTTATTTTTTCCAGTATTTAAAATCATAACCGGGGATTGGTAATGTTACTTAGATATGTAAATCTACTAAAGATATCTAACAATCATAGATATGGCATATCACGCTAGTCCTAATATCACGTGGTTTCGAAGTTAGGTAATCCCAAATAATATAAAATGTCCCGGATTACCTTGTTAAGGTATCAATCGGATCCAAATTAGCAATTTTTTATGTACAATACCCACCATAAAATATTCCCAAGGGTTCCCGGAACAAAAATATTACACATTTTATTACATAAAATTTACTATCGTTCAGTGAACCCAGTAGTTATTACGTGAATCCAGAACAAACTTACAAATCGACAAACAGACTCGAAATTTAAGAAAAGCACATCGTTTATAAGTGTATTCCAGTTATTTATTTTATACATAGCTTCAATGTACAGACAGGGCATTTATATAATTTACAATATTATAGATATTGCTTATATGTATGAAAAAATAAGATTATTACCTAAATTACATTTTTACTACAAACCTTGGAATGTCTTTAAAGAAAATGGTCTTCAAGTTTATCTTTTTAAACGAGATATTGAACGTTAAACATATATACTTTTCTTTTAATAAACTTATCGCGTAAAAATCGTTAACAAATGCATACCTTTTTCAGAACTGGCATCCCTGATTAATAGTATGAAATTTCAACATAGCGGCTGCAGTTCAATTTATTGCCATTGCATAGATAGGCTAAACAAAAAAATAATTACCGACCCAACTTGAATAAATTACTTGACTGAGTAATTCATGATTTACCAATTGCAACTTGAGCTACAAAGTTGGATTCAGCGGTTCAGTACGATCCATCAAAAGAAGATCGAAACTACATCAGCGGAGTGGCGCACTTAGAATTCAACTAGCGGTCGGGCAAAGATGGCTGAGAGTTTATTTCCATTTTTAAATGAGAGCGGCTGAGAGCTTTGTCGGCTCAGAGTTGTGCTCTGCGTTTTAAGTGGATTAAATCGCTCCACGCTCGTAAAACCGACAAGTGCTAGCTAAGAATTAAAGTAACTGTTCGACTTTTGCATGAGAAAGTGCCCACGAGACTAGCCTTCGCACTCACTTCGGCCAATTTGATGCTGTGTTTCGGGGTTTATTTATTTTCCCTGTGCAAAATACTCAATGAGCTTGGCTCGGCTTACTAAATAAAGAACTAAAGAAATTCATTAACTCTTAAGTTAAATCGTGTCGATTTAACTCGGCAGATATGCGACTCACGTTCGTACAAGATTGTTGATCAAAAAATATTGGTGTAGTGAATTTTGAACGAAAGTATTAAAATATTTAAGGCACGTATCGCTTGCCTTAACATCTGATCTTACACACTTATTGCTATGAATGAAACATCGTTGAAAAGGTATAGGTAGATACATATTAAATAATATTGAAGTGACAACTTCTTATGGGAGGGTAAACCGTTTCGTCACGTAACGCCTTACCGGTAGAAATTCGACCATAATAATTAATATCAAAGACTATAGGTACTTCTATAATCACAGATTTCGCCAAGGCTACACTATTAATTTGACTTGAACAATAAACAAAAGAGTATATATGCGTGTGTAATGTTTTTTAAATTGGTTTAATGTATTTTTTTACGTATAATTTTTAAAAATATTAGCATTCGTCGCTTATCTATATAAATTAAAGTGTGCGAAATTTCATACTCCTCCGTCCGCGCAATTTTCCTAAAAAGGGGTACAAATTTGTGCTTCACGTATTAACACGTCGTGACGTCGTTATGGCAACAAACTCAAATGAAGCTTTGATGGCAGATGCTAGTGAATACATACACTCATAATATTTCAGTGGTTGTTTAACAGCATTATTTGATATTAAACGGTTTATTTCGATCGAACACAATCATTCAGTGCATAGAAACGAGTCCATTGATAGCTACGCAGACGGCGGATGGAATGATAAAGAAACAAATCAACTTAGCCAATAGAAACAAAACATAGGTCTAAAGACGTTGGGAATGTTCAGGGTATTCTTAGCCGATGTACAATTTGCAACAGGTAAAAAAAACAAAGTACTCTAATGAATAAGCGAATGAAATAAATGTCTACTTTGTATGGTATTAAATATGGGGATGTGCTTTTACTAAGCAAATTGTCAATAGAAAGATGCTTTAAATTTGTTTAAAAAGATTACATTAAAATTAAATTACTTATTAGCTGTTGCAAGTTAGATTATAATGTGTAGATACTTACTGCTTTGATTACTTTCAAATATTTGTATTTACCTATGCAGGAATATACCTTTTTATCATACCTATTATTGTTATTGAAAACAAGTCTTGACAAGTCTTGGGGTTTCATATATATACGGTCTTATTCATATTGAGTTAGAGTAAGTTTATAGGCTTCTTTGAGTTTCTTAAAGAAGTATACAAACTTAGTCTTACGCAATATTAATAAGACCGATAATGTCTAGACATTACTAGTAGCGGTATGAGTAAAGTTGTATCAAAGTAGTAGTAAGTTGATATAACAAAAACGAGTTAGTATAATTATGTCCTTTTCATCTTGGAAAATGAGAAGGTGACTGGGGGTAAAGATCTATATTGAAAATGTACGCAGTCTCAAATGGCATGAGAATGATAATTGGTTAATTTCCAAAATCGTGACAAAAAACAAACAAACATCTAAACAGAGTTAATTTTATATGATATACATATTAGTATGGAATAAATATATTACTTTTTTTGTGTTAAAAAGTTTTAGTAAGTAATTATCCGTGCAGGAACGGAGAAAGAATACAGATTCCTGCGGCCGGGTGACCTGTCTTAAGAGGCAACAGAGCAATCTACAGCCACATGGCAGGGTATAAGCCCGTCTGGATGATAACCACCCCTGGTCCAGAGTATGCCGCCATGACAACTTTGAGTTGAGTCGGCATCAATGGCCATATTCCAGTCTCCTTTTAGAGAGCGGTAGTACATTAGCAGCACCTTCGGTGTTACAAAATTAAATGTCCATGGGCGGTGTCAACCGGTTTCCATGAGGCGTACCGTCTGCCTGTTTGCTGATCTCATGCAAAAAAAATGTGAAAATAAAACTATTGTTACAAAGACCGCACATCTGGCATGTTGTAAAAACTAATTCTTTTACTACTTCGTGTTTAATCTTCAAAAACATCCATTGTTATCGTACTTATTTTATGGCTGTAATTAGTGTCGAACGTTTTTATTCCATTGCGTCGAAGCTTGCCAGATGTGTGTGAATACCGACAAAGGGCGTCGGTACTATACAGTTTAGTATATAAAACAATGACCGAACGGAGGGGTGGGACAGTCAATCGACGACTACGATACGATTAAGACGTGGAGTACTTTCGATTAGTGACATAGTGACGGACTGTGCGCGTGTTGAATTGCATTGAATCGTGCAGTGTGAACTGGTTGCATTCAGTTTTATTTTGTACTTGTTTTATACGTGTTTGTTATACAGTTCTTATAAACTCTATAGTAATTCCAACGGCATTTATTTTAAATCGAGTCCTGTAGCTCGTAACACTATGAATGTGTAAGTTAGCCGTACAAATTGCGCGATGTCTGAAAACGCCCTTACGAAACAAATTGAGTCTACGTAACAAAACAAACTTAGAATGCATAGAATTCCTTATACCTTCGTATTATTTGTTGAATACTTAAGTTCAAGAGTACTCGGAATATTCTGAAGATGGGTTCAATGAAGGTAAACGTATTGAAGTAGTGTTTTATTGCCTGTAACAACTAGAGAATAAAAACTTCTTAGCGAAATTTGTTTTATGTGGAAAAATATTGTATTTATCATTTCAAGGAAATATTGATATGTAGGAAGGGTCTTACATGTTAACTTTTTTTCATTGCATTGCATTTCAATGCAGTGTAAGTATTTAATTCTGCAAATACAAAATAAGTGTTTAGTTAAGAAAAACTACCTTAAGAAGCATTTCAAAACATTTTGCATTTGAATTTGGGTCTTGCATCATTCTAAGATAATTTTTGCATTTTATTTTAAAGTTAATTTCTTAATGCAAATTTCAGTTTATTTTTATCTTGAAAGTATCTTCAATCAATTTTATTTGTAGAAACTTTATTGTAATCAGTTCTAACGAATACATGATTTCGCAAGTAAACGTACATGAGTTGAAATGAATAGAATAGAACATACTTTAATGCATAACATAAGTTACAATTCCAGAGACATAAGTATAGAAAACCATAGGCGGTCTTATCAATAAAAACAATTTCTTCCAGACAACCTTAGGATGGATTAGTAAAGTTTGTGAGACATGTAGGTGACCGGTAGTTCATAATAAACGAACAATCTAATGTAGATCAAGTAATTCAAAGACAGGACCACCGAAACCTTTTATCAGGAACCCCCAATAAAATACTATTAATGTTCAAACTTGTTGAATTATTTCGCGCTCCGCTCGTCGCATCTAGGACGATTTACATCGTTTTTACAAAGTTTTATTATAACAAGTTTAATTGAAGACCGCTTCCGGTGCATAAATTAAAAGCTTCACGGCATGCATTTTAATCCACTTACAAAAAGTTAGTTCTCGGTAATGCTACTAAACGAGTTTCTAGTTTAAATAGTCCAGTTAATACTTTAGACTTGCAGTATTACAGAGATCATGGAAAAAGGAAGATTTAATATAGAATAGCTGATTTTGTCTTTTTCTACTTTTTCGAAATTAAGGGTTGTTAAAGTATGTATTTGCTTACACACTGCTCTATCCTCGCATTCGTGGTCTCTCGTATCAAAGACCTTCGTACCACCCTTCACTAAACATATCCATTTAATTAAATTTATTATTTAATTTTGTTTGTGTCTTTAATCTCTTACATATTATCCCCGCAAATTGCTGGCCGCCATTTTGGTGACGTAACCGTAGCCGAACACTCAGTACTATTAGCATCACTGGCCGGCGAGTACGCGTACATATCGAGTTGCGGATGACGTCACGTGAATGTTAATTTGACAAGGTTCCAGCGCATTAGCAATTTGCGGGGATAATACCATACTATCTTAAAAAGTCGTGGTAGAGCAATGCTGGAATCATAATCTTGGTTATAGCTCTTAGTGCCAGTTTCATTGGTGTGATTTTTATTTGCAAAGTTCAGCAGACAGGCAGATGGCCCATTTGATGGAAAGTGTTCCATGTCCTATGGCCATTTGAACAAGGTGCTACTAATGTGCTGTTGCTCTCTTAAGGGATATTAGAATCTGGCCATTAATCACAATGGTAGCCATCCAGGCAAATACCCTACCACCTGGCTGTGGGTTGTATTGTCGCCGAAATTGTAATCTATCTCCGTTTTCGCACGGATATGTGCTACCACGCTTTCACAGAATGTCACCGTGAAACGGTTAGTTTTGAGCTAATCGTGTTTCGTGCGATAACTGAGAGTTTGATGGCCCCACTTTCCTCTCCCGTATTCAATTTTTCCTATCCCATCCCTCCTATCTCATCATTTTTATCCCGTGCTGGCTAGCAATACTATGGCTTCGCCATTATTGTTTCAGACGCGTATAGTCGACGGTAATCACTTTCCATGAGCTGGGCCGTCTGCCTGTTAGCCAGGTTTCCAATATTTAAAAAAAAAACACTGACTATGACTTCATTAAATTGTGTAGAATAATCGTACTAAAAACCTATTACAATTACTTTAATTACAATAGCTATCTGCTTAAAACTTCGGCATTTCTTCTCAATAAAACAAAATAGCTTGTTAGCTTAGAATAAACATTAAAGCGCAGTTTGATCAATATACAGTTTAAAGTTAAAACATTTTCTCACACGATTATACCTCGCCGACTTTACTTTATTGAATAAAAAACCCCATGTAATTGCATTCCGATACAGAAAAGGCATCCTCGGATGAATACAATAAGTTATAAAGCTAAAAGAGTTATCCGCAATTTATGCTCATCAACCGACAGATGCTGAGACTAGATGCTATTAAGGCACACATACATAAGGTGTTCATCAAACCGCAGCTGCGAATCTTTAAACACATATCTTATGTTTTTTTTAAGAGTTTCTCGAAGTCCAGCAACGTGTTACCGTCATCCGTAGCGTAGGGGCGTCTGACTGTTTGACTGTTTGAGACAATAAAACCAATTGAAAAAATAATATGCCTGTACAAACCTAAAAGTGTCGACAAAGAATTAAGTGGATTAATTAAAAATTCCCTGTAAGCTAGTCACTCTGTAAAAATTATAGTCCTCGTTTAAATAATGCCAACTTCCACGGTAGTAAGCAAGAAAGTGGCGAGTACAATAGTCTATTTAAAATAAGAACGACTGACGATATCTGTCAACACAAAAATCCTATAAATAATTAGGAAACATCGAGTGACATTTTGGAAATAAACTTAAAATATGTATGCCTATATTCAGTTAAGGAAGAAACGAATGGTTCCATTGCAACTGCAAATAAAGCCGCATTTTCAAATGTTGAATATCTTATTTTGAAGGCTATATGGCTTCTGTATAGCATCTGTACTGTACCGAAGGTCTAAAACTGGTAGCCAGAGTAAAACATAATGTCTGTAATATAACATCCTCGATAGAATAATTCATTTTGTATAAAACTTGTAGAGTTGATAAAACATTTCAAGTTACTAGTACTGAAGAACATTATATAAAAGTATTAAATATTGATAATCTTTAAACAAGATATCAAAATTATACATTGTAAGAATATTATATAAAAATAGTATAAACAGAAGATAATACGTGTTAATACCATCAATAAAAGACAAAAAATAGTAGATAAATATTGTAATATTCAAAAACACGGCAGACAATCATAACCGAATGACGATGATTACGTTCTACTATATAATGTATAATCTGACAGCTAATAACGCTTGAGCTCATATACCATTTGTCTAGATTAAATATGAACAATTTCAATGCGTCAGAGATCGCGTAATTAATGTTTTAATTCCGACGATTAATGTTATGTAATTACTGGGATTAAATAACCGGATAAATTTTATCGGAAGTCGACAGTTTGGCTTATACAGTTATAATATGTATATTATTACAGATGTGACCCAATGGGATATAAATATAGACATAGTATGATGTACATAGATTTACTTTTTGACTTTCATAAAAAACCAAACCAGTGCGATTGAAGAAACATTGACTGACAAATATGGTAAAATACGAGTGTCTATAGTCTCTAAAATTCACATTACACAAAAGGTCATTTTTTCTCAATGACATCAAGATTGGTTTAATATTGAGCCGAGATAGATTAGAGACTATATCGGAAGACCGTCAAACTTTTAAACTTTATTGACATAAAACAAGGCTATTACAGATATGTAACTGCCACACTCAGAGACTATTAATAAGCCGTTATTTGATTGTGTTGCAATACGAAATGATACACAGCATATAATAATCTCATAGCCTATGAGAAATATTTTAACCGTGCTGGAACGAAGAAAGAATATCGATTCCTGCACTCGGGCGGCCTGTCGTAAATGGCGTTAAAACAACTCACAGCTGGTAACATCCTTGCTCGACTGCATGGCTGCCACCTCTGGTTTAGACTCTAGGTGTGCCGTTACCTTGAGTTGTGTTCCGACATTACTTGCCAGGTTTCAATGCTCTTCTACATCTACAGATTCATTGTTAGCAGCTTTGGTGTTATAAATATCCATAGGCGAGGGTAACCGCTTTTCATTAGATGGGCTGCCTGCTGTAGTTATCCAATAAAAACGTATATAGAAGAAGTAAAAGAATAGTTAAAAATCCCATACAAATTTCCGACCAGTACTTCTGATTAAGCTACTACAACATTACAAAAAAACTAGATAGATAATATATTATTTGTGATATTTGAATTAAAACAAAGCTTTCACTGATCATAGGTTTTTACAGTTGGGGTCAAATATTAATGTAAAAATATAAAGAAAACAAAACCGCTTTAAATATGTAAACTGAATAGTTAATCGACATATTATAGCGTTAAGATCTGTCTTACTATAATTGGTAAAATGTTTCGACAGCTAGAACTTTAATATCAATGTTTTAAAGCATATAATTCTATTCTTCTATTCTAAATTCAACCATGAGATACATTCTGTGGTGAAATAGATGAATAAACATAGCGAATCTAAAATAGCACTCGGACGAGTTCAGAAGCAAAACAAACTGGCAACAATAAGACTAGAATTTTGTATCAAGATATAGGGTTGCCGCATAATAACACTAAAGTAAGACGTTTGATAGCTATCTATGATTTTAAATCCTTTTTCATAAAGACCGAACCTGATAATATTCATAAAATATTATTTACATGTTTTGTGTATATATAAAATTATTACTTTGAAACTACATATGAGTGAATACTCAAATATCAGCATATAAACATCCCAGTACTGTGGGCTGGGGCCTCTGCATTCAATGGATTGGATTTTTAGGTTTCATATATGGGTCATCTTAGTGGGCAGGTCTCCTCGCAAGATTATCGAACCTTCATAATTCGAATGAGAGGCGGATGTCTTAGCTACTGAGCTAACAAAAATTGCTTTTTTATCAAACATTTGTTAAATCTCGGTGTGATAGGTACACAGATATTTCATACATTTCTTTGACCAAATTACTTAGACTTTTGGATCTATATGATTTCTTGTAATCTTTAACTAAAGGCGTTTATTTTAGAAGCATCTTATAAATTACTTATTGTTATTAATGTTAAAGATTTGACAATTTTAAAATTGAAGCAATGTCGGAAAAGTCGATACCCTCCCTAACCAACGACGGTGCTACTTGCCCCAGCAGAAAGGATTTATGTGCGACAGTGTCACCTGCCCCCTCTATTTCGTTGAATCCCAATAGAGGTGGAAGTTTCATTCAAGCTTAACTATATTTTTGTTTCCAAAAAGTTATTGCTATTCTTAAAGTAGCTTGAATAACAAGAAGAATAAAAAACGTGCCCGTGTTTAATAAATCTAGACATTTTTTTTTTTTTTTTTATTCTTATGTTTTAAAGGGGCTTCGAACCTAAACGGTTATGTCAGCCCCATCGTACCTTTTATTAATTTATTCTATCTTACATAAAACTAACATTAAACTGATATGAATCCATAGTGTATGATACAATATTTGTGATCAGTTCCTCGCGGACAAGGAACTCATCACAAACTTGTATATGGATCTAGCTTCTTGAGAAGCAGGGGAGGCCAAAATATTAAATATTGTGCACAAGTCTAATCTATCCAGACCTAACTCCGCGCATAACTTAATTCTGGATGCCTCGTTCCGAACACATTCCATAAGAATGTGGGTTACATCTTCAGCCATATTGCAAGTTAAACAATTTTCGGAATCAGATTTTTTCATTAAGAACCCAAACTTTCTCAATGGAATGTGTCCGGAACGTAACCTATGTGCAACTTTAATTTGATGCCTGCTTATAGTGTTATGCATGTACCATGGAACCCGAGGAGGCTGATAAACCATAACCTTATACCACAGTCCTTTTTCCAACGATCTTCTGTCAAAATACTCTTTCCATTCAGCATAGCACTTTTCTTTATATTTGCCAAAAAATTCTGTAAAATTAGGCACAATGTATATTTGGGAGCCCTCGAAACACGCGCTTTTTGCCAGCATATCAGCCTTCTCATTACCAGCAATACCTATATGCGACGGAATCCATTGCAGCTTCACAGTAACATTTTTTTTATTAAATTCAGAAATCTTGAATAGTATTGAATAGGCTATCGATAATCCTCTGAAGCCAGAGATGCATCGAGCCAAATGCTGTAGACCACTTTTACTGTCAGAGAATATAACTACTCTTTTGTAATTATTTTTGTCAATATGCGAAAGTGCTTGTGAAATTGCAAACAATTCTGCCGTCATGATGCTTACTTTAGACAATATATTAAAACTTTCGTGTATCCTATACCTTGAATCATACCATGCAGCTCCTATCGAGTTTGAAGTTTTTGAACCATCCGTAAATATTTTAATCCAGTCATCATATTCGTTATTTAGTTCTTCTATAAGGTTATTTTTAAGTATGTCGTTATTATAATTTCTTTTATTATTTTTAATACAGTCTATATTTGTTTTTATTACTTCTTTAATGTTAATATTTGAGATCCATGAATCTGAAGAATACATCAATAAAGGGTTTGAAGAATGTATTTTATCATTTTTTACTGTACTATAGACATAAGATAGCAATGGCTTTTTTCTGTTCTGCCAATATTTATTACTAACTGACACGTGTAATCTATCTAGAAGCTGTGTGGTATTATTTTTGGTTTTTGACAAAGATTTTAGACAAAATTTATATGCTAAAAATTGACGCCTTAAATGTAAAGGTGGAATGCATGTCTCACTTTCCATTACATGGATAGGTGTACTGCGAATAAAACCTCCAATCACCCTAAGTGATTGATTTTGTAACTTAGATTGTTTATTTAAATTCAACGTAAATATTAAAACAATGGGAATAACTTAACTAAATACTTAAAAATAAACTAAATTATAAATTAATTAATATAAAGAATGTAACAAATCGCTGCCAGAGGAAAACGTGCCCAGAAGGCTGGCTGCATTGCCACGCTGTATGGCAATGCTGATTCGTTGCGCGAAATATGAACCAGCCTTCTGATCATGGGTGGTATCAAAGAGCTTTTTACAAATTTCTTTGAAGAAAACCCTTGCCGATGGACCCCACGGACCTAAAGTCTAAACTCCAATAAACTCCAACTTTAATTATCAGAGGGCTGAATTTACAATCACTAGCTTGAAATTTAATGTAAGATTGTGCCAAATAAAAGTTGCCAGATAAAGTATCATGTAAATATTATATTCAACAATTATCATATAATTGTGTGTAAGTAGTTAATTCAGGCTAAGTAGGGTCGTTTTAAAACAATCATGGCAAATAAAAGCTGGTTCTTTTATCTACGTTATTATTATTTATAATTTGACACAAAAAATCACAAAAAAATAGCAAGTATAAGACTGGATAGACTAACACACAAATACGGCTTTCGTAATATAGGTAGTCGCGCCTTATTCAAAGACGTATTATAATTATCTTAGTGAGACTCTTAGCAGGAAGCTGCACAAATCAGGTACAAACCATTTGCTTACGCTAAAGGTAAAACATATTAAAGAAATTTACATATCGACAAGCGTAGCAGGTTTATCTTGTGATAGCGTTGATAAGTTTTTAACACTGATATTATATTCTGTTGCCGGAATTCAAATTTAAAAACGCTTTTGAATAAAAATACGACCATAAACAGAAACAGGAAATGCAAGTCAAAGTGAATGCAAACACAGCCAGCTGCAACTTTTCTTTTTTTATTTAACCGATTACAGTTGCCATATATCTTTGCATACGATAAATGTTTCTAGAACACTTGTAACTGGAATCCTCTAAAGCTTTGGATAAAAAGCAGAACATTTATGGTAAACAAACTGTCTATGTCATGGAACTCGATTCCACGAAACAAGGGCATTTAATTGAAGTAGAGGATTTATATTGGATAGAAATTCCTTAGAGGAATGACTAGTGACTTTAGATTTATTATTATAAAATAGATAGTCTTTTTGAATTGAATAGTTCTGTCTGGTCAATTACCGTCTTATCTAAAATTACAAATAATTAACTTAATATAATAACAATCGCATGTAACACTGTTTTCTTACCTCTAATAGAAGCGATTTTTTTAAATATTATATTTGACACACAGTTTATCATTATATACAATACTAAATCAATATAATGTCTTTTTGAGCCTTCATAAGCCGTCAAGGAGTTCGGAGGAGGAGGAGGCGTCTTGGAATTCACATGATGGTGAAGCTGATATAAGTGAGCCTACGTACATAATATACTTATACAGTCGGGAATAATAATAAATGAAATTGGCTTCAGTTTTATTAGCCACGGAGTAAACACATTTCGTATAGCATACAACGAAACTTAATACTTTGAACTACTTACTTTGATTAAATACCAGTTATATCTGAGTCAATGAATAAAATGAATTACAATAGTGCTACTAATGATATAATACTTCTAAAACATTTACAGATCAATTCTAAGTTTTATTGAAAGATAATGGCAAAATTTTCACAGAAACGTTTTAGATGAGGAAATAAGTAATTAGATTAATATTATTAAAAGCTATTACCCAAACTTACATATTTAACATAACAAATTCTAGGGTATACGAAAAATAACTTCAAAGTGACGTTTGAGCTCTAAGATATTCTTTGATCACGGCTATTGAAAAGTAGTTTAGATTTAAGCCCAAAAATATAAGTGCAATTCCAAGCTACGTATTTAAAAATCAATCAAAAATATTACTTCCGTCATATTACTAAAACTAGTTAATAAAAGGATAACAAAACACGGATATGGAACTGATTGGTGTGGTTCATTTGATTCTCAGGGGAGATAAAATGTAACAGCGATCGTCGGTGGGGCGAATCTATCCACAAGAGCCACGACCGCAAAACCAGAAAAGCCATTAGACAAGGATTACTTGCACAATAACCAATGAACTACACCTCTGAAACGCATTGTCGTAAACTTTAATTCCGTAACAAATATTGGCGAAGCAGTTACGACGTAGATGGTCTTTCGGATTACCGCTGAGAGAAAATTGAGGGCACAGTGTTATCTTTTTTTTAGTTTAAATAATATTATCATTATATTATTATGTTTAATTCAGAATTTAAATGAAATCAAAAATATTATTATAATCAACAGTAATATCTAATTCCAAATCATTTATCATCGTCTTTGCTTTAAATTCCGGTGCGTTTGCTTTGAAATCCGGAATCCAAGTTCCTACTGCCTCTTCTTCATTTTGCATAGTCTTTGTTCTATGACATATTGTAATGCCATTGTTAAAAGAGATTATGCAACTTGGTACTGGCATCTCAAATGTCCATTTATTTGATCTGTTTCGAAGACATGCTGCATTCTTAGTTATCGTTCTAAGCTTTATTCAAACTTGTTTCTACGTGACCGACTATACTATATTGTGCTAGAGCTCAGCCTACACATTTTTAATAATCTCTTCATATAAAGAAAAAACAAAAAGCCCCTTGCAATGCCCAAGACTACAAAAGTAGTTTTAAATCGACTTCTCAATTACAAAGAATACAAAGAAGAATTAACAAAGCTCGACATTCTCGAAATGTATTTCTAGCGAAAATGTTAGTACACAGATCGAATGGCAAAAATATAGTTATTTGGAGGCTATAAAAGATATATTTCAAGATATAATCCTAGTAAATTGAGCCACGAAGTACTTTTACTAAGATAGGGAATGTGAAATCTATAACAAATGTTCGAGACGGATATTGAGTTTCGATGCCACAGTCAATGCGTGTCTGGCACTCTCACGATAATAAAATAATACACCCGCTTTTTACTTTACGTTTAGTACTATTGAATTGTATGGAAAAAAAATAGACGCCCCTCACTTCAATTTTATTATTTAGGGTTCCACAGCAAAAAGAATAAAACAAATAATGAGTGACATGTCATTTCAGCAGAGGATGTAAGATAAAAAATAATAATTTATATGATGATAATTTTATCGCTTACATTTAAGTCGACTAGGGCGTTTGCTCTGCGACATTCTCGTTAATACATTCGATATCCCACAGGAATTTTTCAGATTAAATAGTGACCGCTACAACCTTTGGTCGTTAGGTGGAGTATAAAAAAAGCCTCAGAAACCCATCCGCCTCCAATAAATGATTATTGCGATTTTACTACACTATTGTGAAATGCAGAATAGGAAATTCTTTCTGTCTTTATTGAAACAGATCTAGCAGTTTCTGAGAAAAACGACTGACGTGCAAATATACATGGACAGACAGATATAGTGGTTGTATTATACTTCTATTTTTACCTAAATAGCTACGAGACGCTAAAAAATTATAACATGATGTTATAATTTTTTAGCGTCTTTTAGCTTCTAATATTAGACAAAAGAAAAGACACGACGGTATTCAATGACATTGAATAATTCAAGCTTATGTTTATATGAATCACTTTAGTTGATTCATCCAAATTGGAAGACAGAAATGAACCGTCTAATATCTTTTTCACTGAAAAGTTCCAATTTTACAAGTTCAAACTAAATGGAACGATGTTAAGATTTACATAGAAACTAGTTCAAATTGATTTTTTTAGAAACACAAGAATGTTAACGTTGTATAATTTAATTCAATTATTTTAAAAACTTTTTATTTTCTTCTATATACGGAGCTTTAGGCAATTTTATGCCGCATTTCCCTTGATGGGTTCTATTTATTATTTCTTTCTCGAATTTAATAGACATTTTATTCACAACAGTAGCGAGTTATTCTTTTATCGTTTCTTTATGACAAAGTATTTTGACTCCAATACAAAGTATGACATTAAATTTTTATTTCGTATATATCGAATGATATGAGTGCGGCGTAGGAGTATCGATCGTAATAACATGTTTTTATTACGTCCATAGCTGAGTTTAATACTTTCTAATTCAAAATAATATAGATTTTATCATAATTACTTGACATTTCAAATAAAACTGTATTTCTAATCTACATAGTAAAATATATATGAAAAATAACTTTAGAACTTATGGCGCTAGTTATAGAGCTATTTCTCTAACCACTTATAAAGTTAATTAGAAATAGTAAATTTCTTGATTTTACAAAACGAGATGCATTATTGGTTTCAACAAGATATGTTTAGTAGGTACGTTTTGAGATGTAGTGTATTGTTACGAGTGGCGGGACTCGAATTAAAATGCCGTTAGAATTACTATAGAGTTTATTAGAACTATACAAACACGTATAACACAGGTACAAATATAACCGAACACAACAAGTCCAACCGTAATGCAGAAGGACGTAATTCAATAAACGCTCAAAGTCCGTCACTAAAAGATTTCCGATCGTAGTACACATGTCTTGCTTCGCTCGTGGCTATTGCTCGACTGACCTGTCCCTCAATTGGGGCATTGATTTATACTGTACAGATGCAACATGTCTGCTCTGCATCATGTTGGACTGAATTTCCTAGAGTCCATCTGTGGACTGAATTTCCTAGAATTAGTTTGTACTTTAAATCAGACACACCTTGCTAATAAGTATACCGCAACGGCTATAAACGAGTACAATAAAACAATGGATTTTTTTCTAAAATAATTAGTAATCGCATGTCAATAAATAAGTAAACAAAAGTAGTCCAAATGCCGAAAGGTAATAAAATGTGTTTTCACAGGTAACCAGGTGTGAACTTGTTTTTGTCAGCGTCTAGGTTGTAACAGTATGATACATTCGGGTATACGCATTTTAGAGTTTTAAACCTTTAAAAAACTGGCGAAATTTATGCCGCTCTAAAGATCACAAAAGAGAAATCTTATTTTAACACTATATACATAATTGTGTAACTAAATGTAGCCTATCCATATACATACTGTATATCGGTCGCTTTCTTCAAACCATTTTTATTATGGAAGAGAACATCACAAAGTCTATTATACCCGAAATACTACGATAAAAACTTTGGAAAGTTCTATAGAACTTTTATTCCGAATAGTACATGATATGCCGCGATATATAAAACTTACTCCAACACTTTCTTAGACATGTCAAATTAACAAATAAAAGTGAATCATACACTTGTAATCATGGCGTGAATAATATAAATTATACACATTCGTCTGTCTATTATAAAACAAAATCTTCCCACAAGCGAACAAACATCGTCGAAGTGTGTAAATTAATAAGAAGAGAAATCATTCAAACAATCAAGTAGAAGAACTTGACACATTATTTATTTAATTGGGCAAGCAGATTGACAATGATGAATTGTTTCCTCGTAACTGAGAGGAAGGTTCACACTTGGTGTGGGTGGGACGTGCAGCGATGGTATCAGATCGTAATAACAATGTTGAGAAATTGTAAGGAGTTATGCTGGGCCTGAGCTCTAAGGCTCTAACTTTAATAAGACAATAAACACACGATCAAATGACAAATTATATAACAAATAGAGCTTTGGACTGGAATATTCATCGATATAAGCGTAAAGATATTAATCCCCCAAAAAAATCCCTGGAAGTGGTTTAATGTGACCGTGTTGAAAAATTTGAATGCGATGCGATTTTATCATAAAATTTTCTGAAATAAAATCTGTGCTATTTTTTACCCCAGGAATCTCGCGGGTATTCTTCCGGGAATAATTTAAAGTTCTTAAGGCACATAAAAATTTGCTTATTCGTTTCGATACAATTATTATTTAAATTTAAAAAAAAATTTTTTTTTTAAACCTACGAAATTATTGTATCGAAAAGAATATTATTTTCTGTCAATCGATAATATATTTTAAAAGATACAGGTGGTATGGTAGGTTGTATTCGTTTTGATACAATAAATTTTTGGAAAGTTTAAAAACTGTTTTCAAATGTTTCAATTTTCAAGATAACACATTATTGAAGCAAGATTGAATTGATTAGGTAGCAGCATTAGTGAATTAATAGTTTAAATGCCACCATATAAATTTATAGTTCTTAAGACTTGTGATCGCATCATACGAAAGGCTTGTGGTTGTGCTGCATTCTTATTAGCCCCGAACAAATAAATTGCTATACTGCATTCCATTGCACGAAAAAGCGGAATGCGGACGTAAATAGTATTCCGTTTGCTTATTCGATTACCGAAACGGTTGCTTTTTATCCGAGACCCGGTACTTCAAAAAATCGCTAAGTACCCAAGGTCGGCAGTTAACGTTTATTTATAGTCTAGGTAGAAAACTGTCTGAACAAAAATTGCGTGTCTGTATTCTAGAATGGTACCACGAAAGATATTTGAAATGACTTAACTTTTAAAGATTATTTCAAAATTTAAATATTCATAATACGGAGTTTTTGGCGGGAGCTGAAGGGTGTTTCTAAAAATGTATAATGTATACAAATAAACAAAATTAAAGTGTCTGTTTGTAATGTCAAAATAACAGCTTTATACTTAATGTATATGAAAGAACTATATATGAACTTATATCACCAAACAATTTTTTTGTCTTTGTCTCTCTATCTGTTTATTCCAGCTAATCTCTGAAACGACTATACCGCTTACACTGGTATCTAGCTGATTTTATAAGGAATAACTTTAAAATTAGATTCTGCGAAAAAAATTCTAAGCGGACGAAGTCACGGGTAACAGCTAGTATTACTATAAAATAAACAATAGTTGTAGGATATGGATAGTGTTTAAGTAAAAATTGTATATACTCGTATTATTGTGAAAAATGTGAATTATATAGTGAAATTTGGCCTTTTGAGCTGTTATAAGAACTTCGTTGGTTTTTTTTTCAATAGCTGCAGCACAACAGACAGGCAGACGGCCTACTTGATGGAAAGTGGTAACTGTCGCATATGGACATTTGTAACAGCAAAAATGCCAGCAACGCACTGCCGGCCTCGCAGAAATAATATGATACTCTTTAAAAAAATCTATATTTTAGCGCTGTGGGGAAACCACAGCTGGGAGATCCTTCCAAATTTCCACGGTTGGCGTCAGTTAATCAAAACCTATAATTTTGCTGGGTAACACTGATTAGAAAATTTAATCACACAAGGCTGTATGGACTAAGTTCCTTTGCCTGCAATTGTGGCGAATACAACTACTATTTATGAGTACACAACACTGGCTGGATAAACAACACGTACATATACATAATTAAATCTATGGATCGTAGAGGTAAATATTACCATCTTATATGGAGGGAAGTTGACAAAGTGTCCAGCAGTATGCGGTAAATGGAGGTTAAAACACCTGCCACAATATAAGCACACAATAGAAAAACTACGATAGTGTTACAACCTAGGCGGATTATATGCATCAAGAACGTTGCACATATTCATAAACCAGACAAACAACATAAAACGAGGAAGAACTATATGTTATGTTATGTGCGTTCGAAATTCAAAACAATCGCACATCAAGATGATACAGATAAACAAAATCGTCGGCGTACACTATCATCCATAAACCATATGACGCATACAAACAAATGCATTGAACATTTGGAACATGATGCGTGGGCGGTGACAACATACGACACACCTAACCGGACTGTCATAAATACAACATATCCATGTATTTTACTACCGATGTTATGGAATATTGTTTTGATATGCTTATGATGGACATATGTTGAAATTTGAGTTTAGTTTTATAAATTTTAATATAAGCTTGTTTGCTTTTTACCGCTACATTGCACAAGTTGTTTTTAATACTGTCTGGGTAGCCGGAAATTGAATATTTCTTAACATTGCTAAGAAGGTATTAATTCTATAATGAAATGAGTGGAGTTAAAGAACGTTTATATAATACCTACGTGAGTACTTAATACGTAAATATTTCATAAAGTATAACATCTATATTATATAGATATTATAAATGCAAAATTTTGGATGAATGTTTTACTCGATCACACAAGAACGGTTGAACGGTACTGGAAAAAAATTGGTACAGAGATAGATTATAGTCTGAAATGGCACAAAGGCTGCTTTTTATGCCGGAAAAATGTACGGTTCCCGTGGGATAACATTAACACGAGCAAAGCAACGGGTAAAAGTTAGTTGTCTATAGTCCGCATCGAACATAGTATTCTTTCTAGATTAAGAGTAAAATGCTGTGAAGTAATTTGTTTGAAATTTAACTGTCTATTGCTAACAAGACAACACAAGTTGTTTGCAGTGCCGGCCAGTAAGACTAATGTGTTACTACAGGCACATCTAACCAAGTCCCTTGGGATACTGAACCAGATTGGTGAAGTGAACACATTTTCATATGTTGTAATATGTATTACTAGTACAACAGGTTAAACATAAGGTGCTTAAATTGACTCTTTAGTTGTAAGACTTATAACATTTTAATTTAATGATATGAACAAATAAAAACGGTCACAAATTATAGTAGTAGAAATAAAACAGCATTAGGACGTATAATTACAATACATTCAGCGAAAACGCGACATTCATTCGAATAATGAACCGAGTCTTCATTAATTTGTCGCACGCCTCCCTCAGCATTAATTGTTCCGAACTCAGCGGTACACTCTTCTAAATTAAGCTCAGGATACAAATCGGCAGTCAATATTTCATTCGACGTTCAAAAATAAATAATGGTTATAGTCTAAATTTAAAACGTCCAATCTGTCAACGGTCGAGCGCGCGTGTTGTGACGACGAATGGTTGCAAACGATACCTATATACATCTGTTGTCTATTTCGAGATTTGTCACTGACGACTGTCTGCGCCGGAACCGGTAAGGCAACTCTTTTTTATACGCCGAAAGAAATATTTATGACGAACGGAAATCACGCAATCGATAATGCCGAACTTTCGTTCCGAATTCAAATAACACCGACGAATATATCGGTTATTCCTATTAACACGAGGTTTTTGATTAATTCTCTGTGTATCGTATAAGTAAGACATATTTTGTAACATAACATTCTTTAACTAAGACTTGTATTTTTGGGAGAAAATAAAGATTATTATTATTATTGTAAAGGTAACCTTTTCTTAGCCCTATGGCTAGTTTGAACCACATCCACGGGCCTAAACCAAGTGGATGCAGCGTGTAGTGAGGGAAATTAAAGTTAAGTTGACGGTATGTTATTATGTGGGGCAATTTCGTGTTCGTCTATCTGCAAGAATTTCCTGACTATTCTACAAGTATTCAATATTGCGGCTTTTTGGAGAGCTATGTAGAGGGTTTCTTTAAGGTCTAATAGTTTTAGGCTATGTAGAAGATGGTTGGGGATAACGCCTGTTGTGGAGAGAACTATGGGTACCATGAATACTTTTTCCTGTCGCCAAATTCTGCTCACTTCCTCTTTGAGTTCTGTTTATTATTATTATTATTGTTTGTCGTTGTAGACGCAACACGCGTTGAATTTTGAAGTAAAACTTCTTCACAATCGTTGTGATAAGAAACTAGGTGAAACGAAAAAGCGACACTAAATTCCGAGGAATTTTTTGGGATTTGCCATTTTCGTCATCTTATTTTTTGGTAGTATTTATAGTAAAGTAGTTTTCGTAACCTCCCCACTCTTGTCTACTAAGCGTTGTAGATATAATTATGTTCGCCTGTATATTCTCTGAAGATTAACTTCTACTGCGTGTGAACTGCACGCACACAAATTTTGAAGTGATAACTTCTTATGGGAGGGCAAACCGCTTCGTTACGTAACGCGTTACGGCACCAGTCTGTTTGGCTTTCCTTTCTCGCACGCATACGGCAGCGGTAGGCAGGCTCCGCTTGTCTCACTCTAACCCACGGAGCGAGCCGTATTTCGGTAATTAGAATAAATAATGACACTAATAGTGGACATACACAAAATTCCAATGTACATAATATTCAAGAATTGTATCTAATAATAAAATATATTTTATACTCAATATTTTTTTATTAATAAATAACCTTCCCTTAGACTATAATATTAATATACATTGAATTTAAGTAATAAAGTAAGCTTTTCTCAAGTCGAATAATTTCAATATTAATAGTTCAACTTAGATTAGTTCAAGTTATCACTCCTGTCAGGCGTCCCGAGACGCACATGTTTATTTTTTTTTCTTTATTTTTATTGCGAAGATAGCAACCAGGCAGACGGCCCAGCTTATGTAAAATGGTTACCATCGTCTATAGGCGTGTGAAACTCTGGAAACTCCAATGGTGAGGCCAACGCGGTGCCAACCTTTTTGGATGGGATGAATAGGAAGGATAGAGAGATAAAATAGAGGGATCAGACAAGAGGAATGTAATAGAAAATGATAGAATATATAATATATAATACTAGGGTGAGAGCATCGTTACTCTCATTCAACGAACGAAATGCGATTAGTTCAGTTTTATGTAGATAAGAAATACCAATATGCAATTTCACTGCTGTACCGATTTCATCCATATAACTTCTATCCAGATTTTTGAAAATATTGTTACTATTATATATGTCTAAAACAATGTGATCAACGTCGATCCTCCGTACACATTTCGATTCCAAATTTAAATCTCCTCCACGATCGTTACTTCCCCCAGCAATCGCTTATCGAACCGCTTTGTACGACGCATTAAGCTAATTTGAATGGAGAAGGGCCTTTCAAAAAGCCGTTGTTCGAATTTTTCTCTTTATTCGGCCGGTTGTCGGTCTGATTGTGGGAGCCGACGTTGCACGATTGCATACTGTTCGTCGCACAAGAAGACAGGAGCATTGACGGCGGCTTTTTAATTTAGCCGACATGCCGCAAACGCATTGAATGTAACGCAAGCAGTGTGCATGCTTTATGTGCTCATTGATTAACACGAGTAGGATTGGATTCATACTCATCATCTGGTTTGTTTAATCAATTTATGGATAGCAGTATAACAATTTATTTGTTCAGGGCTAATAAGAATGCAATACAAACATAAGTCTTTCTTATGTATTGATGACAAGTATTAAGATTTATAAATTTTATGGTGCATGTTTTCGAACGAATCTGGTAAATAGGCAGACGGTCAACTTAATGCAAGTTAGTGTCGCCCGTAGACGTTTGCAAAATCAGTGGAGAAACCAACGAGTTGCTAACCTTCAGGGAGGGATAGAAGGAACGGGATAGGTAGATAGGAGGTGGGAGTAGGCTCTCGATTCGTTCATCGTATGAACCACGATTAGGGCAAGGTTGTTTCATGTCGATTTTCTGTGTGAGCACGGTATTACACCAATCGCGCCGCCCCTAAAACCCGTAATCAAGATAAGGATTCCAAGATGAGTTTATAGTAGCGAGAGTAGAGGTTAAATGATTAAATGATACTTCAGATGGCAGAGAGTAGTATTCACTGTCAAGTGTTGATTTCAACTGAAGTGTATTAATTTATTTTGGAAACGGTAACCTTAATTACAAATATTAACAAGTCATACAGCTAGTACAATATATAGCACAATGTGTGAGCGAGACGGATGACGTACGAGCGGGATAGAGCAACTATTAATATGTGCGCTCCCGCGTTGTGCTACGCAGTAGTTCGTTGTCCACTGCGATGACTAGACATATGCAGCTTCCATAACTCTACCACGTCAAAACCTTGCTTATGGATACTCAATTCAATAAATATTACGCAAACTGAAATGCCTAGCCACTGTCACTACTTATCCCTGTAAAAGAGAGTTGGATAAAAAAAGGTAGCTTGACGTCGTGAGGGATGGTATCTGTGCCAATAATCTTTAGAAATGTGACGAGTTGGATTTTGTCTGACTCGATTAACTCGAGGTATTATGGCCATTGACTCGAATCACGACTCGAGTTGACTCGACTCTGTGATTCCCGCCGCCGCCGAGTTCTGATCATAGCCGACCCGAACCCGAAATGGCCCGACGAACCGACGAATCCAAATATTACAAAGCGAGTTGAACGAGGTGCAGGAGTTACGAGTAACGGATTCATTTCATTCAATTCAATCCAAATCGGAGATGCTCGGTGCCGCCCGTCGCAACTCGTGTCACCCGTGGGATTCGCGACCGTAGACAGAGAATTCTCTTACTATATTGTAGTGATTCGAGTTACTAATAACTGAACTCGAGTTGACTCGTTCGTGGTTTGACTCGAGCAACACGAGTCAAATAGCTCGAACTCGGACATCGCTAATGATCTTACTAAAATGGATGGTAAAGACGAGGAGAAATCGAAAATAAATAGAGGAATGCGGAAATTTATTTTCGATTTTCGGAATTGCTGATTATGGATAAAAATTCAAATCGTTTTAATCTCTGCACCTGATCGAAAATATGTTAGCTTAGCTTCACATGTATTTATTTATTACGGCGTGGTAGAGCAATGGCTAGTACACGCGTACCAAACTCAAAGGGCGCGGGTTCGATATAACAAACCTGACAAGTCGCCTTGGACAAGCGTGGCGGGTATACTGTCTGTGTGTCGTCCCCAATAGTGGGAGGCTCAAGCCCAGCAATGGGACATTTATGGGCTGATATTATTATTTATTAATTTATTTATTACGCATTTATTATTATTTATATTATTAAAACGTATGATATTAATATTGAAATATTACTACTACCCATCGATCAGTATTTTAGTGATCGATGCTATTACCAGTAGTAATATTATTGCCGTACGTTTTGAGAGTATCCTTTCTCCAAATCTTAATGGAACAAAATTAGATTTCGAGGCGAAAATAAGTCTTCCTCGATGTAATCGGATAACGTGGCAATCTCAGGTTGTCATCGAATGAACTAATAAAAAAAGATTTAGACGATTTACGCTCTTATAAATCAAAAAATAAAGTTTATATTAAATTTCAAATAACTTGTTGTGATGAACGCTGGAGACGTATCGCCGTGGGTGAATCTGTTGACAAACGACCGTTTCTGTCTCACAGATGATAAATAACTGATTATGTTACACTGCATTTTGCCCCTATAATTAATTGCCAGCTGTTATATAAGTGACTTCAACTGCTTCTGTTTATAACTGAGATATTACGGATTATTTTCCTGTAGAGTATAATTATACAATTTTTCAATGTTATCATCCATAAGACTACGTTTTTTTTTATATCACGTATAGGTTCGCGTTTGACCATTATCTCGCTCGATTTGAGCGGAGATATGGTCTAAGAACGAGCACGCTTACCTAGAAGGTACCTATTCAGACGAGACTTGAAGACACCCAGGTTGTAGGTTTCGGGAAAAACAGACTCCGGCAGTGTATTCCACTCCTTTGCGGTGCGTATAATGAAGGTGGACTGAAAGCGCTTAGTTCGAATAGGAGGTATGTCCACCATATAGCGGTGCCGCATGCCAGTGCGTCTGGTTGTCCGATGATGGAAGGGAGACGGCGGGATAAGATTGAAGAGCTCCGAAGCACACTCTCCAAAATGTATCCGATAGAAAACCGACAAACTGGCAACCCTGCGTCGATTTTCAAGACTTTGTAATTTGTCTCTAAGTAGCTGGTTGTTGCCTATCTAGCTTCCTGGCTCTCCGCTCAATCGATTCTAGTGCCTCGAGTTGGTATTTAGCTGAGCCATCTGAAAGATGAGAACAGTACTCCATACATGCCCGTATTTGTGCTCTATACAGCATCAGCAACTGTTCTGGAGTGAAGTACCGCCTCACCTTCGATAGTATGCCCAGCTTTTTGGCTGCAGTTTGGACTAAAGACTCGATGTATAACGTTTCAATGGTTTAGGGATAAATATTTTTGCGAATTATAATATAAAACAAATATTTCACTGTGCAGGCTGTGGAATGAGTTACCAATGAGCATCAGATGTGCAAAGTCGCTTACATCTTTTAATAAACTCAAAGATCACTATTTTAATTTGTACACAGTAATTTATGTATGTGTATGTAAATCTAAGTACATAATATATTTGTATATATAATATGTATGTGTATTTTTATTTACTATTGATATATGTATATATGATTGTATACATTTTTAACTATCCGCACTGAATACCGACCCAATATTAGAAATGTGAAAATATCTCCAGAAGGTTGTCTGGAAGAAATCGCTGGTAGCGATAAGATCGCCGATTGTACTAGTTATATGAATGTTAACTCATGTCGTGTGCAATAAAGAATATTCTATTATATTCTATAAAAAAATAAAATACCATACCATCCCACTGATAGGTATAAGCCTTCCAAATCTTTGGAGGTTTCATTCTCCAAGGCGGAATGGCCGGTTTGGTACATCGGTTACATCGACGTGGAGGTTTCATCACGATGTTTTCCTTCACTGTCAGTATGTGGTAATTATTGTAACAATATGCACATTAAGTCATAAAATGGCCTAAGTACGTGCTTCGCGGCCAGGATTCACACCAATGTCTGTTTTGAAATGTGAGTTAGTAACACGAAGGAGTGACTTTTAAGTCAACCTATTCAACGGATATTAAGGCTGGTGTGCACCAACATTTAACCGACGGTTAAAATAAAATAATCGCTGTTTATGCATACATTTTGATCGATTATTTTTTTTAATCACCGGTTAAATGTCGGTGCACACCAGACTAAAACACCAAATTAAAAATAACAAAAGAATGCGTTGATACTTTGGCAGCGTCCCATCTTCCAGCTACTACCATGTCTGCCGGTACAGCTGCTGCACAACAGGAGGCCCTAAAACGCCGCAAATACTCAGCCATCGGGAATGGCTACATATTTGCGGCTTTTGGGGTCGAGACCCTAGGACCATGGGGGCCTGAGGCGCACAAACTATATCGAGACATAGCCAAACGTCTGGTGGATGTCTCACGTGACCAAAAGACTGGTTTATACCTCGGGCAACGCATCAGCATTGCCATTCAGCGAGGCAATGTGGCCAGTCTTTTGGGCACGTTTCCGACTGACAGCGGTCTGGAACTAGATTTTATAGTTTAATTTTAGTTTGTACATATAGTTTATTTTTAGTTTAATTTATTTATAATTTAGTTTATTTTTATTAATTAAACATAATTTAGTATCACGTATTGCTTGCGAGAAAAAACAAAAAAAGAAATCACTTTTAAGCGAACAATTAGGGAACACGTTACGTCATTCGTTTTAATTACTCCAGCGTAACTCGCTACACTCATATAAAATGAAGAATGCTCATCATCATACTCACTATATTTGTAAGAGCTTAGTTCTTGTCGGTGCAGTACCCTTCAATCACCCACACGTGTACGACACGACACCTATCTATTTATTAGCTCGAAAAACGCCCTCCTAGGTCTTCTCTTCCCTCTCCTTGCTTTAGATTAAAAATGTAAGATGAAAACAACTATTTCTACCTGTTTAATTTGACAATCAACTACACTATTGTATAAGTCAAAGACTTGTATGAATTAATTATTATCTAACAACTCTACTTTCGCCTTACTCACCGCTCGAGTTAGGGAAAAATGCGGTCTAATAAATCCCCACCCAATTTAGCAACAACGACAAAATCTATTTGTATACAAAGCAGGAAATACCTAAGTGTTTCAGGGCTTGTTATTCAAGTCTTGTGGACTTGAATTCTTTATTATTCCACCGCAATATTTACGATCCGATCGAACACAGATATAAATTTAGAAAATTTACACTTACTGCAGCAAGTTAAAATTAAAATTGACCACAAATATTTTATACTTTATATTATTTCTGCACTTAAATGGAGAGAGATGGATGGCTTTAATTTAGATGCTGCAAATCTTCGTAGTCATACAATATTAAACACAAAAAAGCGAGTGCTGTAGAATATTAACTTGACTTTTTATGATTAACTATACTTACTTATTGATCAATTTCTATTGATTTTTATTGTATTAATGATTCACATACCCCCCCCCCCCCATATTATTAGTTCTTGGTAATGGTTTTGAAAACTGAAATATTTTCATAGTATCCGTCTATTTAGTTTGATTCGCTTGTTTTTGATGCAAGTAAAACTTGTCAATGTTTGCAATCCAAATTAGATAGATTGTACACGAAAGTATAGGCCACCAGGGCCACCGTCATGAGAAGATGGCTCTAGGCTCAGTATTCGGAAAATAGTTTCTCATTCATTTAAAGTTGGAACAAAGGGGAATACCCCAATACCCTAACTTCTTTGATACCATCAGAGATTATATAAAAAGAAGACCCGAGCGCCACAGTTTACGAAACAATGAGAAACACAACATTTCTATCAAATCTTAAAATGAAAAAAAAACCATTCTTACTTAGATATAAACGCGAAAGTGAGCTTGGAAAATTCCTTGTCAGTCTAGTTTACGCACAGATTTTAGTAATATATTTCTTGATGACTCTTTACGAGAAATCAACATGGGAATTTTCCCACCAGATGCACTAAATCTAATACTTTCCTAAAATATCCACCTAATAACTTGTCTATTAAAATTTCGAAATGCAATTAAACCAAAAAGTCGCCTTCTTTAGTCACCCATTCAAAACATAACATGCTACATTTTCATTTCATTAAAGAGAGATTAATATACGAATGAAGTGATACGGAATGCCGACGCTAGCAATCCGATATAACGTTAGGCATTCTCTTTGATGTCGCTTATAATAATTTGTAAATACATTGTTGACAAAAAAAAACTCGTATAAACATTCAGGGAATAACGAGCGAAATAATGGCTGACGAAAATAGTGACATTTATACCAGTCTCGGGTTGGTTGTTAATTGCTGCATTTTTTCCGCGCCCGACTGCCACGGATTTTGTAATTTGTCTTCTTAGAAATGAGACGCGTCGTCGTGTGGAACCGACGTGTACTGCCTCCCCTAGACTTTTTTGTACATGTGGGGAGTAGTAGTTAGTGATGTGCATCAGCCGAATAGTTTAGGCACTAAAGCCGATTGTAATTTAGTACTAGTCTGTTATGAATTCTTTAATTTTACTTTGACGCATTATATACATTTACATATATTTTGGAACTATGATGTGTATCTTTGGTTTTGTAGCAAATGTTATTGTGATAAATAGTTATCAAATAAATATTATTTAGTTCATTAAGAAGTTATGTAATATATCAAAACTTCGGTAACGATTACTCTACGCGCTGGTCGTATTAATTTTTGATTAATTTTTTTTTTAATAAAATAATAAAACTTATTTGATATACACTGATTAATTTTTTTAATAAAATAATAAAACTTTATTTATTTCTCCACACAACAGATTCAGAAAGAAACCTGGTGTGTGAGACTGGTGCCTGAAATAGATTTCTAAGAAATCTGTATGACAGGTCACCAATGCTCCACTCCATGGCTTAAATAAGAGATTCTTAAGAATAACTTAAATTTAAAATTACACAATTAAGACAGAAATAAGCTGTTAGAAAAGAAAACGAATGTATGAACATGTGAGTGTGTGTGTGTGTGAGCGTGCGTGTGAGCGTGCGTGCGTGCGTGCGTGCGTGAGTGAGTGAGTGCGTGCGTGCGCACCTGTGCGTGTGTGTTGACGTGTAGGCGTGGATGGGTGAGGGTGTGTTCGGGTGTGTGTGGGTGGGGGTGTATATAGATATTAAAGTATGTTTAAATTCTAATGGACAACATATTAGTACTTTTAGTATTTTACATAAGTGGATGAAGCTGACCTTCTGTCTCATCATAACTTAAGGTTTTAAGCCATTTGGTGATTTTTTCTTTACAGGCATATTTTTCTAGCGGGTAAATTTGTAAAATATTATTTACTTTATTATATAGGTATGGTCCAAGAAAGGGGAAAAATCTTTGCGCTAGGCTCGTCTGGTAAGTTCTTAGGTTACAAACAGCAGTTTTCCTGCGCTTGTCGCTTAGTAACTGTGGATCATACTGCAACTGTGAATGTTTCTTGAGTAATGTAAGTAATATAAAGATCTGTCTGACAGTTAATATATCCCATTTTTCGTAAAGTTCATTGGTAGGGAAACGGTATGGAAGGCCTAGACTAACTTTCAAAATTGCTCTTTGAGCTCTCTCCACTTCAATCAGGTGAGTTTTCCCGGCACCCCCCCAACAAACAAGACAATATTCAATGATGCTTTGACAAAGTGCATAATAAATTAATCCCTCAGTTACATGTATAGCCATCCCAGATTTTTAGTTCTTTCGCGAGTCTATTCCTTTTTCTAGCGGCATATGTACATACTCGTATAATGAATATGTGCATTAGAAGAACTAGGTACTGAGTTCTTGTGCAAGAGCTACGACATGCATAGACAGACCGACGGATATGATTATTCTATAAAGGTTCCGTTTTAGCCAAAATAGTTACCGAAAGTTATGGGTGTTCCTCTTGTAAATAGCATCAGAAATGAGGATATCTGCAAGAGAACCAAGGTTGCCGATATAGCTCGCGAAATTAGTACAGTTAAAATGGCAGTGGGCTGTTCCTGTCTATTGCAGGACGGACGGCCGATGGAGCCAACGTGTCCTGGAATGGAGACTGCATCTGAGTAAATGTAACCTGCCGGCCCGATAGATCAACGACCTGCATAAGGTCGCCGGTATAGGCTGCATGAGGACGGCGGGAGACAGGGAAATATGACGCAGACTTGGAGAGGCCTACGTCCAGCAGTGCAGACGTTGATTGATTGAACATAATAAGATGGAGAACGTTGCCGAATATTAAAAGTATAATAGTTTTATAACATTACACATTTATTAAGCTTGTTAGTATCCTCCTTTATGTCTGCTTGAAAAACGGAGACAGATTCGGCATTACGACATTATTCGCTAAAAGTGAATAAGTCAGAAGCATTCTAAAACATTCGATGCCGCTTGCCGAATGGTAGGCAACATTTGGTCGGAGCTCTTAGCCCCACGGTTTTCGGTTTGCGTAAATTACGTTTTAGTAGTATACCCCCGGGAAACGTTAGACGGGTTCTTTCGTAATTATACTGTTTTAAATGTTCGGACAGAAATGTCAAACGTAATATATTTTTGTGATTTAAATTCTCTATTTTCTTTTTTAAGACGAAGGATTTTTTGTTCTAGAACGTTAAACATGTATCGTTTGAATAATGGAAACCGTTTTGCCATTGGAGGGACGTTGCAATCAATACTTTACGCTTACAATGCGGTCGTGTTTTACGACCGGCTTGAATGTAGGGATTGGAGGAGTCAAGAAACACACCGCAACATATATCGAAGGAAATCGATAGGCTGTATGTGATTATACCCTAATCTATGTATAAATATTCTACTTTCTTACAACTTTATAGTCCAGTATACCTAACAAAATATATAAGCAGTTTTTCTCGTCAAATTCTTTATGTAAAACAATGCCGACTGATATTAGACGGATCGACCAAATTGAATCAACTGAAATCTGGTTGAAAAAACCGAACTAAAAGAACTCGACGATAATCAATTAACTTTGAATGATTGCAATGATGTTTATATGCGTCTCTTTGGTTGATGTACCTAAATTGAAAGCAGAAATGAACCGTCTAATATCGGCTTAAAACTACTGGGATTATATGGTAGTATGAAAACAGATTAAATGTACATGTCAGTCTACCGACAATAGAGACTTCCGTACGAGTAAGTTTTTATTTAGCTCTATAGTCAGGTAAACTAACGAAATAATATTCTTTATTAAAGATTAAAGAACTACTCAGTGGATCTTGTTTGAACAAAATTTTCCTGAAAGTGTTATTTCATATTGTACTCCCTTGATTGCTTTCCAACGTTTTAATGTTATAATTCAATAGTATAGGAGAGGAATATGGATAGTGAATTTAGAATTGAATATTCAAAAACTCATTGAGCGAAATCACAAAATCATTATACACACCTACCTACATTGTACACTATAAAAAAGCTTTACATCTCAAGTAGGTATATGTACTGTGGCCACCATTGGTTATTAGTAAACGAGATAATTCGACTACTGTACTGTTTGTAGTAAGAATGACTAGAATAGAATAGAATATTCTTTATTGCACACAAGAAAATAATACACATGAGTTGAAAATCATTTAACTAGTACAATAAGCGGTCTTATCGCTTACCAGCGAGATCATTTCACGTTTCTAATAGTGGGTCGACGAGGTGACTACTTACAAAACTTCATAAAACATAATAAAGTTAGATACAAGGGACGATATATTAAAAGTAGTAAAATACTCTAACTTTCTTTTGTTGAGCTATATTTCCCTCAAAACGCAATAGACATAAATAAATTCTAGTCTAGACTCAGCCTACGTAATCGCCCTTTACGTAATATTTGATGTGAAGTGTTTGAGTACTATCGTATTTTGAGTTTTGCGACCGCGGTGGGTCAGGGCCGCTGAAGCCTTAACGTTCATTGCCGTAAATATCAAATGAAGTTCTTGTAAATAATACAAGACTAAGTAAGTTTTACTGTTCTTATTTCAACATATTCTGAGATATTTGTCCTGGTTATAGTAATATAAAATTAGCCTTTAGAAGGGACATATAATTTTGTGGTATTTGTATTTATTTAGGTCTCCATTCCATCTTACAGTAATGAAATGAAAATAAAGAAAGCCACAGTTGAGTTATTCTTTAACATGAGACTAAAGAAAAAAAAAATGAGCAAGTACATGTAGGTAATGACAGGTTTCATAAACGTAACAAAATCTGCTGATTTCGTAATTTGGCAACGGAGCTATAAAAAAGCTAGCTATAAATGACTTATCTGCAACTATATTTTTCAGAAATTGGTATCCTTGGGTAAAAATCAGACTGTGATACTACAAAGAATTATCATATACCTGGGGGTAATGATAGACAAAAATCTCACATTTGGGGAATTTAACGACTGCTTGAGTCAGCACTAATAAATAATAATAATAAACTAAACAGCACCAACCGCACTAGTTATGATAATACCAAGAATAGAAGCGGGAGAAAACAGGAGAAGAATGCGGGCCATAATTGCAAATAACATAATGCCCTGCGCAGTACAAGATTGGAATAGACGCCTGGCATATGAAAAATATGGAAACGTAGGTAATAATGGCAACCCACAGATGACTATCTATAAGGGCATGCAGAGGTTCTAGAACCATATCAAAATAAAAAATCATTATAATATCTTGGAATATCCCTGTAACTTTTCTGGTTGATGAAAGAACAATGACAAAAGAAGGCGGCAAAGAACACTGTAGAACGATGGTAGAAGATGTGGAAGGAAGATCATGAAGACAGCTGGACTAAACAACTGGTACCAGATACAAGAAAATAGTACTGGAGGTGGTTCAGCGCAATAAATTACACACATAACGCAGTTGCTAACTGGCCGCCGCTGCTGTGAAACTACTTTTGCAAAATAAAGAAAGCGGAAACATACAGATACGTATACTGTCAAAAAGAGTACTCAGCAAGAGAGGAAGAGCAAAGAAGGATAGCGCATATAAATTTAGGAGCTAGTATTTATAATAACACTACTAGAAATCGTTGGAAAGATTGAGTGGAAGCTGTCCTGACAAAACTTCAAACCGAGACACTGCGAAATACAGAGAAAAGTTCCGGAAACCAAGACTCACTTTGGGACACTGAACCAACGAAGTTAGTTTATATTAGGATAAAAAAGTTAATGGCATTTAGCGGTTCTTTAGCGTCAAAGCATGGATCTAACAAAGTTGTTTTAAAATTTATGTTGAAGTTAATAGAAATATTAAACTGCCCATAAACCGAAGTCTGCGTTACGACGGTCGATTTACTGTGAAGTCACGGGATTTATTCGTCGTCCATTAGCTGCTTATTTTTATTGTAACTAAGTATTCGTTTATATATTAAATTCGTAAGCTATAAGTGTTAATTAACAAACATTTTTAAACTTATTACACTTTTACTAATTAGGGAGGGTAACCCGACCAAATTTAGGGGTCGATTGCAGTTCATCGATATTATTTGTTTTTAGAATTAGAGTAAAGTATTCATTTACTACATGGAAAAAACGGAAGAACGGAACTCTTATAAAATGGGCATTTCTGGCCATCTCGCGGATTGTATATTTTTTTTAAAATACTCTGTTAAAAGAAATAAATTTAGGGAAAAGGTGTATTTGAAAACGCAAAATAATTAATTAAGTGGTCGACACTTCCACGTAACCCTCACAGTGAGTGGACAATCACGCACTAAGGTAGTGTTTAATATAAACAGTAACAATAATACTATGTAAATGTTTTAGACGTCATAAACATAATTTTCAATGGTTTAGAATATGAACGTCACTTAAACTGATTTACCTGATTAATTCTGTTTTTCAATTTGATCTAATTAACCAAAATGATCCGTGTAAACATGAACTTAAATCATTTAACGTCATCGAATACCATTGTTTTTTCAGATCTGTGCATTTCAACAACCTTGGTTGATCCTATAATATTAGCATTAGCAATAAATATACTTATTTCAAAAACGTGTTATTGCAACCATTACATACACGGTGTACAAAATCTGAGTAACAGATGTCACCACATTCAAGTGTTTCGCAATTAAAATATTTACGAGTTCTTTGATGTTTGCTACACTGTAGTTTATTTGAACTCCACTTGAAAGTTATGAATTATTGCATCTATATCGAGTGTTCCGTTCCAAAATTGGGGTGATCTTATCTACAACGCATTAAGTTCATAAAAAGCAATTAGGATCCCCATAGATAAGCGTCGAAAGCTTGGTTTATTTCTACTTTGGTACAAGTGTTTTTCAGTTGTTTACATAATAGATTCTACTGCAGTATATCATTCATGTTGTTTTTTCTGTAGCAGTCATAAATTTGCATGTTCAGTTATTCTTTTGTTGCACAGTTTTGAGTTTTGATTAATGATAAGTGAACATAGTGATACGAGCTACATAGGGCTCGAATCAAAATGCCGTTGGAATTACTACAGAGTTTATTAGAACTGTACAAACACGTATAAAACGGGCACAAATATGACTGCACACAGCCAGCACGATTTAATAATACGCGCAAAGTCCGTCACTATATCGCTCATCGAATGTATGTCTTACTCGTATCGTTCGGGCATTGTTTTATACTAAACTGTATAATACTGACAAAGGGACCGTTCACTGAGTTAATCCGCACGTCTGGCAAGCTTCATCAACGCAATGCAATAACAACAAGGTTCGACACTAAT
The DNA here is from genome assembly GCA_949752895.1 of Dendrolimus pini. NCBI lineage: Eukaryota > Metazoa > Arthropoda > Insecta > Lepidoptera > Lasiocampidae > Dendrolimus > Dendrolimus pini. The sequence continues at coordinate 17,792,425 of OX457132.1, read as the reverse complement.
GACGGCTATAAAATAAGTACATACGATAACAATAGGATGTTTTCTTAATTGTAAATTTTAAATAGGAAGTAAACAAAAGAACTCCGAATGCAGGAAAGGTAATAAACTGCGTTTTATGACAGCCAGGTGTGCGCATTTTTTTGTCGGTATGTAACAATAGCAAATTTAAAATTTCAACAAAAGATTTAATTACATGTATAGGTATAATTTTAGTCCATTCTTGCCAAACTACTCTTACTAGAGGTAGCATATCTCGAAGACTTGTAAGTTTTTTGAGCAACGTGTGATTACGCGTTTTATTATACATTGGTGACGACCATTTTATAATGCAAAAACACTGAATGGACTCAGTATTACGTTACTCATAATTGTTTGATAAGAACTTCTTTATGTTTGCTCTTTAAGGTAAGATTAATGGTTCTGTCCTGTAAGGTATTTAGTTTGTGTTCTTGATTGATTATGAAGTACGGAATATATTAGAGCGGTAAAAACCATGTAAATACATTCTATTAAATTTATGGGAAATTTTACTAAGATACATAAGTTTATATTATCCAATACCTCTTATAAGCAGGAAATTATTATTGTTAAGTTTAGAGAGAAAGACGATTAATGTAAACTTCAAAGCGCTTCTCTCTATCTATCTATGCGTACTTATACGTATGTAGAGATGAAATGCATAAATAATTAATGTATCACAAGCTCAAAATACCTATCAAAACTACAAATTGGTAAAAAAATCTAATTCACAAAAACAGGCTTGTCGTCAATAAACAAACATAAAATAATTTTTTCTACCGTTGTTCCTAGATTACTGTCTGCGATGAAACACGACAGCAATTACTGGTACAAATTGCTGGTCACTATTGCACTGTAAACAGTGAAATATGTCGTATATTCAGGAAATTATGGAGGGATAACTTTCATTGATAAGGGTTCATTAAACTCGGGTTTCTAAATTTTACTATGTATTTTTATTACCTTACCATTGGTACAAAATTGACATTATCATGACCTAAAACTTTACGAGAGAAATGGGAAACGCACTACCAGTCTTAGTATTAATTCAATCAACCGTTTGCGCACACTTCCCAATGTTCTGGAATACAATATTCAATATTTAAGAAAAAAATTATGATAAGTAATTATTAAATTTATTTCTAGAAATTTCTAAATAACATTTAGAATAAAGACCTATGACAGATTGGTCGCTTAAACAATACATCTGTATTTAAATTACTTTCATTAAAACTAGGTTTAATTATTGCTTATCACACATCGTATGTTTTTTTAAGATTTAAAGTGAAGAAGATTACAAGAATGATCAGGGGAATAGATAATAGAAAACAGTTATTTATCTAGTAGACACTCTATATCAACACGAGAATGTTTGTCATATAAATTTAATATTAAAGATTTCCCTAAGCCAGCCTTGGCACATACTGCGTCATTTACAACATAACAATCCAAACCAAAAGCCCAAACCAAAATGGTGCCAATAAAAATGAAACAAGACAGTCTTACACAACAACAATAAACTTACAATCGAAAGCACTTCAATCAATAAAACTCAATGGGTTATGACATAACTTGGCAAAGTCTAATATTCCTGAAGATCTAAGGAATAACGTTTATCCGAATTCAGCGGATATCCTTGCCAAATATACTTGTTTTGCCAGTAGATGATGCTGGCTGTAAAACCATTACAGTATTTGAAGAAAACAATAGTACGGTTTATGTTTAAAGTTTAGTTTGTAATTTAACGACTAGAGGCTTCCAAGAACAAAATTGATTGGATTTTATGGCATTGCATAGCGAAATACACTTTGTATTCAAGTGAAATTAGGAAATCCTTGCCTGAATATTGATTTTAAAAAGGATTATATCTAATCAAAGTATAACTAAAGTATGTTTATTTTAAAATTTCGAACTAGAACTGTTAATTGTACGATTCTTTATCCTAAATGGCCGTTTTAGACTTTCAGTTTGTCAGTATGTTTACATTTTAGATAGATAGATAACACTTTATTGTACACCATAACAGACAACTTACGAACTAGTATTATTACAGTAGGGTACAAAGGGCGGTCTTATCGCTAAAAAGCGATCTCTTCCGGACAAGCCGTGGCAAGAATATTCTGATTAGGAGTGGCGATGGTGGTATACATAATTATTGTACGATTACTTACATTTTAATAATAAATACATAACTATACCATATAAAGAAATATACAAATAAATTATATACATATACAAGATATGGTGATAATATGCAACTATTTAAACATAATAAACATATAACTATATGCAATATAATATCTACTAATTATATAAAATTACATAATTTTTAATAACTTTTTTTTAAATTTTCGTCTTGATAGAATTTAAAACGGCGCGACTGTTTTAATGAAAGTTTTGATTATTGACAACATATTATTTTATTTTTGGTACTATGGTTTATGAAATAAAGTGATGATTACATTAAAATTTTCATATAATTATGTTCCATTAATATCTTGCCGCCTAATAATAATAATATCGTATTCTCATATAATTATGTTTAATTATAAATACCGCACCGAAAACTGTTAAAACGCAATTTTTCTATGTGTGGCAGTTGCGAAAACATAAGAAAATAGAAAAATGCAGGGATTAGAAAATATTATGAAATAAATAAAAGTTATGTGCGAATTATGTAGGGCTCTAATATTTAAAAAATCTAGTACCAGTGTTTAAATAAAATGAAATAAAACAATTTAAGCTAAGCGTGTGATTGGGATACTCTAAATATGAATGTACACATGTCTAACTTGAAGAATTGTGGACTTCTCATATAAACCTTGATATGCAATCCATCCCCTTCAAGATAATTTTGTGAGACAAAAAGTATGCCCAGTATACAAGCAATCTTTTTGCCAAATCACCTTAGCTTTGATTTAATCAAAGCTCTTGAGATTCGTATTTCCGTTTAGTCATGCATAGTTAACACAGAATTACTTTCACACATATTATTAGTATATTGTAACAAAATACATTTACTATGAATCTTAGGATATGACCAAAACCGACCCTACAATTTCACTAAGGTTCTTACGTTATTATCGCTTAGGCTTGTCATTTACGTCAATTGAAACTGGTTATAAACGACATTTAAATGACGCTTGAAAAGCGCTTGCAGGACAGTGGTTGTTAGAAAATGTTGGGATTCCAGCAAAGATATAACTGTATTTCAAAATCACCGAAGGCAATCGTTTGGAGGACTTAAAATTATTGCTATTAGGTACTCGACGAAGTAATCTACCTTAATGTGTTTTGCACTTCCTGTGTAGGTTGTATAACTATTTTACACTAGCTTCTGCCCGCGACTTCGTCCGCGTGGAAAGTTTTTTAATTCTTTAATTTTTCGGGATCAAGAGTATCCAGTATGTTGACCAGGGATATAAGCGATGGATCAGGGATATATTTGATGGTGGTAACCATCAAAATTTCATTTAAATTGGTCCAGTCGTTTCGGAAATTAGCCCGTACAAACAGAGAAACAAAAAAATTGAATAAAATCTAAATTGGTTCTATTTCACTTCTTACATCCCCCTGACTCAGTTTTTAGCATATTTTTTCACTGTGCAGAAATTCAACCTCTACAGTTTTATTACATAGGTATAGATTGTTGATTTAAGTTTAATTCGATATTAAATTATTAGAGTATTACTAATACCGCTGATTAAAGTAATGGCTAGCGCACGCGTCCTAAATTCAAGTGCGCGGGGTCGATCTGGCCGAAACGCATGCACCACTTAGGCAGTTTTCTGTCCTAATGTGCATATTGTTACAATTACCACGTGCTGATAACGGTGAAGGAAAACATTGTGATGCTTGCACATCGAGATAACCGATGTTTCAAACCTGCTAAGCCGCCTTGGACAAGCATGGCAGGTATACTGTCCTTTCCCCTCTACAGTGGGAGGCCCGAGCCCAGCAGTGGGACAGTTATGGGCTGTTATTATTTTTTATTATATAGTTCGTAGTAAACAACTAAACCAATTTGCGTATACGCCTATATGTTATGAAGCCCTCGATACTTTATATTTCCGTATTGAACTCCTTTTAGACCAACTAGATATAAGTATACACATACTGACGAAATAAATGACGCTTACAGAGGTACTCGGGAGCATTTTGGCATTAGATTAAATACAATAATTGAATTTCATTAAACCTTGGTACACTGGACATTAAATTAGCCTTTCTTGCTTACTTATTTATTACTAATAAAGTAAAATATATAATACTAGCTGTCCCGGTAGACGTTGTCCTGCCCGGAAAAGCTTCAATCGATATGCCGACAGCAGCTCCACCTACCGGGTCCAATTGTGAAACAACTCAAAAACCTTCTTTGGCTCATGCACACAACTTTGCTAAAGATCATCACATGATCAAATGTTTAATTTACGATTCTATAAAGGACACACAGACAAACATTCATTTTTATATATCAAGAAGATATGTAATAAACTAATACACGTAAAACGATACAGACGATTAAAATTCATTAATATATACCTAATTTATTCATATTTTGTGTTTTATGTAAATTAATTTTAGTGCTTTTAACCACTCTTTTTTGTATCTGTCAATTTTTTTAGGTAATTTTGTACCCCTTTCCAATCATTACATACTGTAACAATAACTCGAGTTACTATGTCTAAAAAAATTTAGAAACTAATAATTAATAATAACACTTTGGAATATTTATTAGTTCTTTAATGAACGAAGTATTAAGTATCTTAAATAAAGGCAAACGTCACAATCATTAGATAAAAGTTTCTCATGAATAATATGATAATTATTAATATTTAATGTCAAAAGGCTGGCGTTTATTTTGTGCAGAGATTAGAGCTTTGCTGTATAACGTGCCAACGCCGGCAGTGACAGTGATTTGGGACCAATATTATAATGTTGCGAGTTGCGAGACTCGAATTAAAATGCCGTTGGAATTATTATGGCGTTTATTAGAACTATACAAAGACGTATAACATAGGTACAAATATAACCGAACTCAACAAATCCAAACGTAATGCAAACGGTCGTAATTCAATAAAAAGCGCAGAGTCCGTCCCTAGTAGATTCTCGATTGTAGTACACACGTCACGCCCGTATCGTAGTTGTCGCTGAACTGCCTCCTCCCTCAATCAGACCATTATTTCTGTGGCCTGGTGCTAAAAGGGCCAATATCAATAATCATTATTATCAGTAATGAGCGTTAAATCAATGATTCAGCATTAATAGTTATTATTTACATTTTTACACTACATTGGTCTTTTTTACATAGTAACTTTTGAAAGATTTTTAATACACTAACGCCCTTTTAACACAAAAAATATCATACTTTTACAATAAACTGGCATTACAATGTCGTTTCATAAAAAACGTACTTTGGCCCTTTTAGCACCAGGCCACAGATTTTATACTGCATAAATGCAATGTGCCCGCCTGGTAACGTGGACAGAATTTTCTAGAATCAGCTTATAACTTAAAATCCGTAACACCTGGCTAATGATTACAGCGCAAGCGGCCGTAACGGTTACAATAGAACAATAGGCTGTACTCTAGAAAGGTATGCCAATAAGTAAACAAAAAAAGACGATCATAAAAAAATTACAACTAGTTCAAATGTCGACAGGTAATAAAATGTGTTTTTACAGATATACAGATGGAATTTGTAACAATATATAAATTATTTTCTAAATTTGAATATTTTTAATTTTTATTTAAAAAACTAATATATATTTAATGGTAAAGGATAATGAACTGATCCATTACGTTTTATATACATTTATCAATCATGAAACAAGTATATTTTATACTAAATATACAAGACGCTATCATTCATGCCTTGGAACCCCCAAGACAGAGTCTCGTACGAGCGGCTGTCGTAAATGACGCGTGCAAAGCAACTCAGTAGCAATTTGGCAACTCCAGCCGTGGCTTAGAGCAATAAGACGGCTTTTCTATGAATATAAGTATTTGGTTATTGTTACTGATGTCTGAGACAAGTTACTATTGCTGCTTATATGTACAAGTAACAAATATCAAGTCTTTACGAGTCTTTGAACCTGAGTTTTATGTTACATATTATGTGAGAAATGTGCCATTTTCCGAAAGTATTTTGCATGAAAATTTAAAAGTATTTTTTTGAGTTTTACCTTACAGTTTTTTATAATATTCCGCTCCACATTAGATGCAAAAGTATAGGAATGTAGAGTTTTTATTTCTGACTTTACAATCGGATATCGCAAGCGATTATTTATAGGGATAAATGGGAATAGTGTTATATACATGTTTTTCATCCTTCAGCTAAATGTGTGGTCGTTTATTTTTTCATTTTATATTCATTTTATTTCATTTTTTCAGTTTTATTTTTTATATTTTATATTAAATAAATAAAAATAGCAATATATGAGCTCATCAGTGGCATGTTTATTCGCTGATTTTGTATTAATATACAAATATATATACACACACACACACACACACATATATATATATATATATATATATATATATATACATATATATATATATATATATATATATATATGTCGCAGAACGGCCTCGTTCTCACGACATCTTCTTTAGTTATTGCAGGTTTAGTGGGCGCCATCAGGATAAAATGCGAGCATAAAACACAATAGCCACGGTTTATACACTTTTAATTTAGATTTGATCAACATTATGACATAGTTTAGACCGAGCAGCGGGTTCAGGGCACCCGCTCATACTTCCAGCTTCAATACTTTCTTTAAAATACTCCATGGTCCAACTCGACCTGTTGCCACCAACCAAATGTGCCACAAAAACTCCTCAGTCTACCCAAGTAGATATTACTCAAAGTATTGAGGGCGCTGACCCCGCTCTAGACATGCTCTGCTCTCATTGGTCGTTTATTAAATTACAATATTCATAACTTTTATTAGGTTAGAACGATCTTTAAGTTATAGAAACATTTAAAAAATCAAATTAAATTAAATTAAGAATTTTAGAAGTAATTAAAATGTTAACAAATGATATTGTGCGTTATACAACCAGTCAATAATACATCCAATTATAACTTCCCTCCGACATATATATATATATATATATATATATATATATATATATATATATATATATATATATATATATATGGTGGCGTGCCCACGCCGTCTTGGGATGGCGGCCGATCCCTCCCCGCTCTTCTATTGTTCTCAAAAGAGAAATCGGCCATACCGGGAACCTATGTTGCCACCATCTGTGGCATGGCGTGAGATAGATATATATATATATATATATATATATATATATATATATATATATATATATAGATAGATATATATAGATATATATATATATATATAAATATATATATATATATATATTACTTTACTTACTAAAATCGTTACACACTCACGTCGTAGTTCTTAAGTCACTGGAAGGAACTAACACCTAAGAGACAGGCTTGGCCTAGTTTAGGTGTTAGTACCCAAACAGTTTTAAATTTTAAGACAACATGTAAATTTAATTTTGGTGTCATACAGAATTGGCATACAGAATATAGTTTCCTGCCAAATGTCATTTATATCGACATAACAATTTTAGGCTAACACCACCCCTACATAGATCGATTAAAAGATAGATATGACGAATTTACAGACGTTCTATTTTTGTCTAACGAATCTTAAAATGGTTTCAAATAAGTTATTAGATAATATTACACGCTCCAGAATTAAGTTTTCTAATGTTCATAATATTTCAAAAATCTTAAAAGATATACCGGCATTTTATAGCAGTTCAACATTCATTAATCATCTAACAAATGGATGATTTTTCAAAACATCCAATAAACCATTTCACACTTCATCAATGGCACAACAAAGTGTTGGGGCCGTCACACTAATTGTTTACGCCCTAAACCGGTAAAGACGGCGATGAACTGAAATACACACAATAGTGCCGGATATACGGCTTGGCTCAGTTTCCTATCAATAGAGAAGATCTTCAACAATTTATCGATACCGATTCACGTCGCTTTAGATTACTATCGAATTCGGTAGATGACTGTAAACAAAGTTAACTTATAGATGTGGGCTTTATTTTTGAATATCGACATAAGTATCAACTTAACATACGTATTTGAATTAGGGCAGATTTTTCCAATCGTCAGATAAAATGTATTCATAGAATAACATGGATAAATTAAAAATGTCATTTGCATTAATAAAACAGCTGAATGTTTTCATTTTTGAATTCACTCAGGTTATAATTTCTTTGATTAATAACTTTATCTGATAATTGAAAAATCGGCTATTAACCTAGATCTAACGATACACACTATTAAAGAAAACCATACAAATTGCTTGTTTCACTAATTTCTGGTTTGAAAAAATATTGTTGAATTTATTAATTATGTCGCTTTAGATTATAACAGACTATAATAAAGGGAAGTATACAATATAAATTCATTTTACTGTGTTATTACTGATGTTCTTCAGGTCCTAGGTAGTCTGTGTAAGTAATTTAGTTTTAATTTCTGGATCAAGAATGTTTGTCGTATTTGGATAATACACTTACTATGAATTTAGTTTTCATATGTCATATTAAATAATAATGTTCCCACTATCAATTATTCTATAATATTAAAGTTTTAGAATTATTTTTTAGAAAAAGCAGGTTCTATACAACATTCTTCAGAGTCGGGCATGCTGTAGCTCTTTAAATGTTCGAAACAAAAAAGTTTTGTGATGTAAATATTTATCCAACAACTTATCTTGCTTTTAAATAATACAACTTTACAACAACATGTTTTTTTCTTTAATAAAACTGGATGGCAAAATATTGCACTTCAAATTTCCACAAAAAAATCTTTATATCGTTTGGCTGCGTATCGTATTACTAGAGAGGTTCTGGTAGAATTTATCGATACTAATTTATGTCACTGTATATTACTATCGACTTCGATAGATGGCTATAAAAAACTAACTTTATTGAAATGAACGTTTTTAAAACATCATCTTTTACTTGGCAGGTTTAAATTAGTTTGTAATTTATTCTTATATAATAGAGCTGCGAGTTTGTAAATTAAATGTCAACTAAACTCGACGATTTCTAGGTGGGATTAAAATCTTTGTATGTTACACAAGTTTTTTAGTGGCATTTATATACGTTAAAACTAGCTTTAATAGTAGTAAGTGTCACGCCACATTTATATTTTTGTCAAGGGGCCTCTATGTGTTGGCCTTCCCATGGGCCGTTGAATGGATGAATGAATGAATGATTCAAAACACTTTATTGTTCACCAAAAATTAAAACAACGTTCTTAAAACCAAGTACAGTACATTTTGAACAAAGGGCGGCCTCATCTCATTTTTTTGACCAGGGGAAATCCGATTGAGGACTAATTCGCGACAAGGGCAGAACCTTGGGGAATAATTCGAGACCTAGTGTGGGAGCCAGAACGGAGGTGGCACTAGCACTCAGAATTGATGCCATGCGCTGGCCGGAACACCCTCGGTTTTTAGTGGGTTTCCCCAACTGGGCAGTGGCAATGGCATCTTTAGTTCTGTCTACAGGTGCTGGTGCAGGTGCAAGCTTCTGCGCTTGCTGGTAAAACTGCTCCACCACAGTCTAGAGTCACATCACTCACAGCTATGATCTACGATTTATATTTGCGTTGGTGGAGCAAGAGGGCGCGGTATAGAAGTGATCTGGTTTAATTATTAGAAAATAAACTTATTTTAAGTACTTTTAATGTAATTATGATAATATTAGCATTCTATTATTTTTCACGATTGCTCAATTTTTCGCAATGGAAAAATATCGATACAATCAATCACGTTCATATCACTATCCCTATAAATAGATCATACTGTCTTATTCTAAAAATGTGTACGAGAGCAGGACAACAAATGCGAACATTTCACTTTGAGAGGCATCTGACTAATTAAATTTTAATGTCTTGACACGGATTCAATATATATAGAATCGATTCAGTGAAATTAGAATTAAATCGACTGAACAGTGAATACCTAATATTGGAACCGATTGAATAATTTTCGAAGCATGTCGGTGAGGGAAAATTCTGATTTTCTCTCAATTAGAAGCGATTTAAATTAATTATATTTTGTTGTAAATATTCCCTTATAGTCTATCATTTTCTTAACAGTAATAAATTTTGGTAAGGAGCGTGTCATTCCACGTACAATAAAAGGTACCGTAGAATCAACCAACATCCGCTATTTTGATCATTTGAATATCCTAAAAGATAAGTCATAAAATAAAGTTACGTAAAAAACCAAACGTAAATCGTAGTTATATTATGTGTACTAGTGCCGAAAACTTATGAAAATACTAATAAATTATATTTCATAAGCTACACAATGCGTCTTTTTAAGAGTAATATTCGTTAAACATTCTTTATTTTTATTTTTCACGGCGGCAGAAAAGAACACAGATTTTAAAAAAGAAGTAACCGAATATCTCTCCGCGTATTATATTATTATAAATAAAAATTCCAATGAAATACGTTTTTTATCGAACTAAGGATACTCTGCATACCTATAACCTATATTTCTTAGGTTATTCACGGTTTTACTACATCACTGTGTAGAGATCTATAGAATAACACGTACCAAATTTTATCCAAATAATACAATCTATATGTAATGTATACATAGTTGTCAACTAAGAAAAATGACTGACATAAAAAGACAGACCGACGGATAAACAGATTATATAAGTTTTTCCCAAAATAGGTACAAAATCCTAAAAAATATAAATATTTTAGCGCAAGAAATGTACAAATTAATATATCTTTGTTGGTGTTTTTCATGGATAATTTTCCGTTGAAATATTGTTCTATTTAGTTTTTTCTTTGGCCGTCCGATGTCGTGGATTAATTGTGTTTTACCTTTGCCGATCCTTCTCTTTGCTTCTTTAAACTCAAAGTGTTTATTTACTAACCCAAGTGATTAATATTAAAGCTTCTTATGTACAAAGTAATGCTCGTGTTTAGTGGGATGAGTGAAAGTTCCGATGGCCCACTTCCTTCTCTCTCTATCCAATTTCCCTTTTTTGCCGTCAGAAATCCAATTGAGGACCATAGACCGCGCAAAGAGCAAAGGCTCATGTATGGGATTCACCAGGTCGAGGTGGCACTAGCACCTCTAGATGCTATTACCACTCCGCCGTTAAGGATATAAGTATAGGAAAAGGCCTGGGTGTTCTGTCCTTCGCCTTATGCCAGAGGTACGAGTATGTGCCCTAGCCTCTCAACTAGCTCTGGCAAGCGGAGGTCCATCGGCCTCATCTACTGCCGAGGGACTACTTTTTATCCCGCGGCATCTTCAAACTCTTTACGTGGGGCCGTTTTTAAATCACCCCATATGAGAGAGGTAAGCGCGTAGAACACGACGCGCCCGTATCTCGACAGCATAACGACGGGTGAGAACCTTTTCCCGGGAATCCACTGACCCTCCGGCGCCGACACGTCTTCCTTCGGCGGAAGCGAAGCAAAGACATGCGCTCACGCTCCAGCTGCGCCTTCTCCTTAATCCAATATCTCTATCCCTCCCGTACACCAAAATAATATTTTATCCCCGCTATCCCCATCCTCTTTATTCTATACTAAAAGCTGGCTTTGTCATTGATGTTGCAAACTTTTATTGGCAACGTTGACCACTTTCCATCTGCTTGGCCATCTACCTGTTTGCCAGCTTCGCAATAAGAAAGACCAATGCTATAAACTAGCTAAAGCTATAAAAGATATTTAATAAACTACCAAAACCGTTAAAAGCAATACCAATTAATATATTTAAAACAAGACTAAAGAAATTATTAATAGACAAATCATATTAATCCACAAACGAATTTCTTAATGAAACATAATATCAATACATAATTGATGATAATATTTTAATTAAAGACATTAAATAATTGACAAACAGATTGAAATAATAATTTAAAAAAAAACAGATATCTATATAATAATTAATAAACTATAATAAATATTATTCAAGTTGGATAAAAGGTACTTAATATTAAATAGAAACTAATTAGGTATTTAAATAATGACGATTAAGATCCTGCTTACCATGTATTTCTAGGAATATCAACTATATACAACTATATTTATGCAAGAATAAATATTTCATTTCATATGGAAATCTTTTTTCTTAAAATTCAATAAGAGTATCATCCCTAAGACTTTGAATCTTAGGGATGACATGGACAAATGTTACAATATATTCAAATATTGTTTACAGTGAAAAGATCACGCGCCAGATATAAGGCTATCTACAAAAATGTGGTATTAAATTTGTGACAATATATTTTTTCTGTATTATTACCTTCTTTTTATGTATAAGTACATTTTTACACATTTGAAACGAAATTTAGAAGTTTCAACAATTGCTCTTATAAAGATATAGGTAAGAGCAATTGCTATAAATTTCATTACCACACTTTTTGTATTTAGAACAGTTAAACCATGCTTTGGAACATGCATTATTACTTACATATCTAATATTACTAAATATTCAATACCATACATAAGTTTTGAATGTGAATACTTTTTTGAATGGAACTCGTGCTTAGTATGTAAAAAAATTAAATACGAATGAAACTTGTAATTTCTTTAAATTAAACTTAATTTAAATAGTTTTCCACTAGGTGTAATAAACGTTTCTAATTTAAAATCACACTCGTAGAAAGCAAGCGCCTTATAAAGTGGTTAATGTATAGCGAAACACTGATATGCAAATCAAGTAACCCATAGCTTGCAACTAAGGTGATCGAGCCGATAAGGTAAATTAAGTTTCACGTTTGTAAATATTTTCAACTTATACAATACTTAATAACTAGATTTATACTCGTATTTCAACTGACTATTATAGTGTTACGAGTGTGGGGACTCGAATTAAAATGCCGTTGGAATTACTGTAGAATTTATTAGAAATATACAAACACGTATAACACAGGTACAAACTGCACAATTCAATAATACGCGCAAAGTCCGTCACTATATAGCTTATCGAAAGTACGTCTTTCTCGTATCGTAATCCTCGCTCTACTGCCTCAAGTTCGGGCATCGTTTTATACTAAACGGTACAATACAACAATCGACCGCGTGGACTGGAGTTTCCGAGAAACCGTAATCTGCACACTTTGTCGGCGTGTAACAATAGTAAAGGACTACTAGTCTTTAAGTACAAAGTGTAAATAAACATGAAAAATATTAGTCAATGGTGGTTTACCCCAATTTGCAAACATAAAAATAACCTTGCTTACATTCTATTTTCTTAAGTTTTCACGACTTGTATACATAATAAAACTACGTTTTAACGATTTTCAGCGCGGTAATTTATTGTATTTTTTATTTTTGCGATATTTCGGCCACTTTCCAGTGGCCGTGATCACGGAAATCAAAGATGTCAAGCGTCAATGAGTATTGTTAAGGTTTTATTTAGCCTACCGCCAACTTGTGCATTTTAATTATTTAGTTTTAATTTTGTTTATTGTTATTATTTACTCTATGAGAGATTAGATTAGACTCCCACAGAGCAAATAATAACCATAAACAAAATTAAAACTATTTTTTTATTATTTTGTTTATGATTATTATTTACAACAAGTTGGTGGTAGGCTAAATAAAACTTAAACAATACTCATTGTCACTTGCTTAAATTATTTAACATAAATTTTTAGGTATTAACGATTATTAACAGATTAAAATGAAAAGTCAAGTAAAATGCGCCATTATTAAATTATAAAACGTTACTGTGAATAAAACTTTCATAATCAAATTACTTTTTTAATAAAGTCTCTTCTTTATACACTTGCTGTAATCATGTTACAATATTAGATCATAAATTGTGTAATGATTGATTAAAAAATCTAAAGAATCAGGGTTTGCATTACCATTTTAGCATAGCTACGGAACCATAAAAATGTATCACCACACCGTATCATAACTTAGCAACTTGATAAATAAACCACTTAAATTCATACATTATTGCAATAATGTGGACCCTCCAGGGCCCTCCTCGGAGCTGTCAATCCAACAGTCGTTACTGTCACAGCATCCTGTGTATCTTTTGTTCAGAACCCGCTCAATGAGGTCACTACAACACTGAACGGACTAATCAAGGTGTCAAAAACGAGAGGGGTGTCTTGAATGTTTTTGCTTTATTGTTGGACGTTATTTTTGGGTTATCAAATATAGTTAAATACGAAAATATTGAAGTTTTTGTATGATTAGATTTTTTTTTAATGAAAAGGTACAAAATGTATGATGACCTGCAAGTGCTTTTTACTTGATGTCCGGCAATTGTATGATAGTAAAATAATGTGATTGAAAGTAGTTTTATATGAGTAAGCAACTATAAATAATATTTTTTATTATCTTGTGATAAATACATTTCAAATACTATATTTTTGGTTTGAACTTGAAGATGATTTTTAAGTAATTTACTATGATACACATTTTATAGATCATAGATATACACCCCAAATTTAGAAAATCGAGACTTTGGGCTTTAAAACTAAAGGATGATCTAAAAAATGTCTAATCATATGCATACGGCATTTTAAAATGTTACCCACTTAGCTAAATGTATTTTTTTTAATTTTATTGATATGAAATTAAGTAATATTTATTAATTTATATTGTTACAACCTAGGCGCCGACAAAGACGAATTCCACGTACAGATTTCTAGAAGCACATTTATTACCTGTCGGCATTTGAACTAATTGTAATTCTTTTATGATCGTCTTCTTTTGTTTAACTATATATTGGCATACGTTTCTAGAGAACAGCCTATTTTTTAGCCGCAAGCGGCCGTAATCATTAGCCAGGTGTTACGGATTATAAAGTACCAGCTGATTGTAGGACATTCGGTCCACGTTGCCGGGCGGGCACATTTAATTTGTGCCGTACAAAACGATTGAGGAAGGGGGGCAATTCAGCGACAACTACGATCAAGACGTGAGGTGTGTACAAGCGGGAAACTAATAGTGACGGACTTTGCGCGTTTTGAATTACGACCTTCTGCATTACATTTGGATTTGTTGTGTTCAGTTATATTTGTGCCGGTATTATACGTCTTTGTATAGTTCTAATAAACTCTATAATAATTCCAACGACATTTTAATTCGAGTCTTGCAACTCGGAACAATATAATATGTTATCATTACTAACCAAAATAATTTCATTATGAAATTATTTAAATTAATTTGTTCTAACTCAATATTAAAATCGTGCATGCTGCTATTTATTGGAGTAAAATTTGTTACGTAATAAGAATTTAAGATATAAAAATATTAATAAAATGTTTCAAAGTATAGAAAACAAATGTGTACAACGTTCATCTCCACATATGTAATTTCAGCTTAATATATTACACACGAAGACATATTAAGCGAACTAAATAAGCTGGATTGTTTAATAATGCACAAAAGACATCATCAATTATGTCGCATCCCCCGGCAAGTATTCGGGAATCTCTTTGATCTCCGACAAAAGGGATAGTTCTGTATGTTCACAAGTCTACATAACAGGTCGTGTATTAAACTAAAAGAAACAGCGTTTATCTAATTAATTTATTCCTGTGTACCGATTGTTTGTCTTAAATAGAAATTTACCATTATTTATATATTTATTAAATAGTTGCATTTTATCACCATATCTTTTATGTTTCTAACTTATGTGTATATTTGTATATATAGAATATATATATATATATATATATATATATATATATATATATATATATATATATATATATATATTATTAAAATGTAAGTAATCGTACAATAATATTATGTATACCACCATCGCCACTCCTAATCAGCAATATTCTTGCCACGGGTTGTCTGGAAGAGATCGCCTTTAAACGATAAGACCGACCATTGTACACAACTAGAATAATACTAGTTCGTAAGTTTTCTGTAATGGTGTACAATAAAGTGTTATCTATATATCTTATTTACTATGCTTTTACTAATTTAATCATAGTCATCAATAGTGCTAAGAAAATCGTCGCACGTACGAGTATATCACCGCGCCCCTATGGCCGGCGGGTGTGGGGGTATTCTTAGCTCTGTAGTATATCCCCAGGGTAAACGAGTTACGCATGTGTTATGGGTAATGTATAACGAACCACTCTGGGTACGACACCCAGACCATAGCAAAAAAACAACGAGTTCCTTTACGAAATTTGCTATGCCAGGAATGGAAGTCGGAGCTTCTGAAGTGCAGTGAGGTAGTTTGGCAAAGGCTTAGACCACTCAATCACAGAGGCCGTCATAAAATATTATTATCAGAAGTAAATATATAGAAAAAACTCACGTTTTAAGAAGAAAGTATGCAAGAAGTAAGAAATAAATTTTGTTCAATACATAATCTGTCTTCATCAAGATCAAAACGAGATATATTTGAAACCAAAAAGTGGTACAGCAATCATATCGGAATTTCTCTTTATTATAACATTCTTGACAATACAAACGCCTGTAACTTGCGCCAGATTAATAACAGGCTGGTACGTGACTATAGTGGGATCAATACAGCATCAAAGTAAATGACAATGAATGGGCAGTCGAAAGCACGTAACGAAATGACTATGGCAGTTGTAACACGTTGTACCGAAGCCGGTATAGCGTAGGCTGTTTGCAGATTAGTTCCCTAGTGTTGTTTAGTTGTTTTTGGAATATTCGGGGTATTTCTTGTACTCGTACATTGACATGTATTTGTACTGTGCCAAAGTTAAGTATCTTCTATCAGCTATCTGGTAGTTATTTAGTAGTAAAAACACTAAACAACCTCTTATCGTTCTGGTTGTATTTGGGGAGTCTTTGGATTTTACTTTTTTAATTATCACCCACAAATCAAGCCTTTCTGGGTCCTATCTCATCTGGCGGTATTTCTAAACATATGTTACCCAAATAACTAGTCAGTTTCTTTGGATACCACCATAGAAATCTATCACCACACCACACGCCTGCAACTGGGACTTCATCCACATTTCTTTGAAACTCGACTGTAATCTACTGTACGTGACGCTCACTTCTTAATACTATAAGTGTACAAGGTGTGAAATGAATTTCCTACCGCGGTTTTCTCAGGAAATATAACACGGTCCATTCAACACAAAATTAAATATAATATTTTTTTATTGCATGAGTTCAGCAGAGAGGCAGACGGCGCGCCTGATGGAAATCGGTTACCATTGCGACTGGAACTTGTCCATAAATGTCGGAGTTACAACTCAAGGTTGTTATGGCGGCCTATTCTAGACCAGGGGTGCTAGCCATCCAGTCAGGAAAATACCCTACAACCTGGCAGTGGGTAGTCTTTCGCTTCTTACGACAGGCCGCCCGGCCGCAGGAAATTGTATTCTTTCTCCTTTCCTGCACGGATATACATTATGTAGTTTGTATGATAAACATGTAACATATTTCATCTCATAGCTTACAAGCTATAAGCTTACAAGCTTACGTGGATATTAGGGAAATTAACACAACGTGGTATAGATGTGAAATCGACTCGGATACGTACATAGCATAAGTTATTTAATATTACTCGTGTATATCGATACCTTCATAGTCGCGCACTTAGATCGTTCGTGCGTAAATTGCAATACTTAGTGGTATTAGTAACACATGTTTGATGTTTATAATCAAAAGTAGTTTTTAACTGACTTCCAAACGGAGGAGCTTCTCAACTTGATTGTTTTTTTATTATTATTTATGTACACCTATTACTACTATCTACTATATTTTGAAAATTACTAAGCACCGACTTCAAGATGTTTATGATAATGTATATTAAAAATGAGAGATCATAATTAAAAATAGCTTTAGAAATAAGTTATTTTATACTTTTATTCTATTGTATCTAGTTATTTACTCAATGGAAGAAGAATACAATAATAACAACCGTTTATTAGTAACCGTGAAAAATCTCACTAATTGCTAGTCTTTTTTGGCTAAAGTATGCTACGTTAATTAAATCTGATGCAAGTTCGAAAAATCTTTTATGAATTGTACCGTTGGAAATGCATCCATAAGATAATACATTCCTAAACATTGGTAGCATGATTACCTTCTCACTCTTCACTAGAGAGCAAATTTGTTTTCATCGCCACCTAGTTTGAAAGGAGCTATGATTCTCAGAAATTAAACCTAGCATGAACATCCGAATGGTCGTTGGCTTTAAAATGACTACGATTATATCGGGCGTTGACATTATTATTATTATACTTGATTTACTTCGTAGTATAATTTAAACGATTTTTTTCTAATGTGGTATCATGAAATTCTAATTTAAGCTCGTAGTCCATTTTCCACATTAGGCTCATAGTCGTACTGTTTTTTTTAATATTCTGGCTCGTAGGCATATACACTTCTAGCTTATTCGACTCTTGACTTATCTTAATTTTGAACTATATCTCTAATACTTATGTGGTTGGTTCGTAGCCACACACACTTCTTTTAACCCTTCGGCTCGTTGCCATTTTATGTCCTTTTAAACTGGTAGCTCATTCATTACCTTTGAGTATTAAGTACCTCCTTGGTGGCTCATAGTCACATCCTACTTCTTTGGTTTATAGCCCTTTTAATCTTTTCCTTTCATTGGTACTGGAAATCATCATATTGATTTCGGTGGCGGGCGGATGTTCGATCCTTGCCTAGTATGAAGTAGGTAGAACATAGCTCCATTAATTTTGTTGTCTACCCTCAATCTGTGTTAGGCGACGGCTAATGCTGCTCTGCATTAGCCGTAAGGGCAGCCATTTTGAACTCTCTCAGTCATCGTCTGACGAGAACTATATCGCGCAGTGCGCTGATACTTTTCTAAAACTCATCATCTTGGTGTGACTACTGGCCGTGCCAAGAACATTTGCTATCCGTAAAACTTTGTACAAGTGTAAGCTCCAAAGTGGAATTTAATGCTGTGTGCTGTTCCTGTGTGCATGGTACCTGAATAGAGCCAGGAAAGGGCGAATCTCAAGGTTGGTGAAGCTTCAACTTTTCTAGTGCAACGATTTAGGTCATATCTCACATACAGTCCATAATAAATTGAACCAGCTTATCAGCAGTGGGCTACAGCGCCTCAAACCTCGGCTACAACCAAAATGGAAGAAGAAACAAAAAGCAACGACAGTGTTGCAAGTTTAAAAATAATATTATGTTATGCTGGTGTTGCCAACTAGCAGAACTCCCAGTACTTAATTAATTTAAAAATCTTAATATAAAAATATCGTTTATCAAATATTATAACTCTTTGTAAATGTGCCCTTGAACAGACTATTTCATTGTTACAAGCTGTTCCCAAATTTTATAACTTTGAAACATACAACGATATCAAATATTAACTTTATAAATAGGCGAAAAGAAATCTAAAGAGTCTTACAAAGATTACTACACATACTATCACCGTACAATAGTTTAAAATTACTAAAACAAAATAAAACGATTGTACAATCAACGAGACAAAAGTTGTCCGAAATTAAAACTACATTAGAGACTAAAACGCCTACAATTTTGTAAATTCAACTAAACAATGACCAGCTGCCGTTTTAATGATAGATAAAGGTAGTCATTAATGTTACCTTTTTTATAACCTTCTATTTATCAGGGGACGAACTTATCGAAGCAAAACGTGGTTGGGACACATTAAATGGACTCTATCACGGCATGGAATTAAGCTTTATTAACTAATTATGATTGTCCAAACTTCTTGTACATCAGACTTTTTCATATTACACTTTTAATACTAATCCTAACTATATAATATTATAAATGTGAATGTAAGTTTGTTTGTTACGCTTTCACGCGAAAACTACTCAACCGATCATCATGAAACTTTGTACAAATATTCTTGGACGTATTAAAAGTAACACAGGATACTTTTTATGAAAAAAAAATCACGCGGACGAAGTCGCGGGCAGAAGCTAGTAATATTATAAATATATGATTTCAAAAATTCTTTCACTATTCAAATGCTACATTATCCTTGATTAATATAGGCTATATAAAAATTTAGGGATCCCTACTAAAACTTCAATATCAATCTAAACAAAATAATTGGCACTGGAATTTTGATTTGGATTTTGATGAAATTTTATGTGTGTTTGTGTAGGTCCCGGAGTGGTTACGACTCACAATTAGACCCGATAGGTGGAGATGGAATCGGGTTCTAGATATCTATATTTTCAGGACAGACAACGTCTGTCGAGAACGTTAGTTTAAAATATTGTAGATTCACTTTTACTTATGTCCACAATATATCCCTGAAAATATCCTATATATTATTTCTTTTATTCATCATTTCTATAAAAAGAGCAATAACACTCATTATTTGTTAGTTTTTAGAGAGAAATAATACAAATTCCCACAGCCATCCTTGTTGTAAATGTCCTTAGGCAACGCTACTCATTTTCCATCAGGTGGCCCATCAGCGTGACTGCTGCGTTCCAGAAATAAACAAGGAGTTGGAATTCTAGTAAATATTAAATAACCCAGGAAAAAACGTAAATTTGAAATCAAAAGAGGATTCTTGCTACTCTTGGTTCCGTTTGTATAATGGCTACGGAAAGCTTATAAAAAGAATACCAAAAGCAAACCAATCATACATTAAAAATATAACGACTATAAAAAACAAACCCTAATCAAACAGCTAAAATAATATCACGATGTGTTGTAAAATGTTAATTAAAACACGTTTCACGTTGTGATATATTTTAAATATTCTCTTCGAAGTAATCAAAGTGCCGAAGGGGTTACACACATCTTAATTTATGGTATCAATTAAAGAATTCTTCTCACCAATAATAAAGTTCATTACAACAGCGTATCATTCGATTTGGTCAGATTGAAGAACGAATCAAAAGCATTATAATTGTTCAAATTGTCTTTTTTTAATGCTTTCATTATTTTTATCTACTTTCAGTAAGTACTGATACGTTTTATTATATATGATTATTTAATGATATATTATTAAGTTCATATTTTAAATTTAATTTTGCAAGCGCAGCTATGGGCAAAATATATTTATACTGTAACAACCTTAACATATGTGTACATGCATTATGCTATAAATATATGGTATTCTATAAAAGTTTTTATTTAAATATATACTGCATTTACCTATAATAATTATTACATCATTCCGATATAAATAAAATGTAATCATTGAAGTGAAACTTCTTTATCGGCGTTGGAAAAACAATTACCGACACATTTTTCGGTTAAGCGTCACATTTTTTCCGTTACGCGCCATCTTTGCTTTGCTTGCAGTCGAATCGACCGTGGTAGGGCTTTATTTATTTAACTAATGTCTGTAAAGTTGCATATAGTAGATAATTTTTCGAAAAATAAGGTCATAAAGAAGTATCACTTCTTACGTGTGTACACTAGTACAGGCACACATTTTTTATTTTTTATTTAGATGGATACCAAAATTTAAGTGAAATAACTTTTTAGACGCACAAACAAAATATATTTTTTGTTTGTGCGTCTGAATGTTTCCGAATAGTTTCCGAAATGACTCAACGGATTTGAAAAACAATTTTTGTAATGAAAAAAGGAATCTGGTTACAAATGTTCGTTTGTTTCATTTCGATATCGTGCAGGGTTCAGTAGATAATATATAATATATATAATAATTTATTCAGGAAAAAAAAACATGAAAAAGTAACAATATAAAAGACAATAGAGTTTGATCTAAAACTAATATATGGGGGCTTCAACACCTAAAACTAGGTAAAAACCTGTATTAATTAGGTGTTGATGCTCTTCCAATGCTCAATTATTTATTATTTATTAACATTAATACGATGTATGTGTGTGTGTGTGTGTGTGTGTGTGTGTGTGTGTGTGTGTGCGCGTGTGTGTTTGTGTGTGTGTGTTAAATTACCATTTTCAGTAAATTTTCAGTCTCATTGTAATTTTGAGTTTGTAGCCAACTATAAACTTTAAATTTAAATTTGTGATTAGTTAACGAATGAAAAGATAATATTTTATTTATTTTATTATATAAGTATTTGCCTAAATAGCAAGGAAATCTATTGATAAAAACGGTTTTAAAATTTTCTAATTTAAAAATAATATATTTGTTACGTTTGTCTATAATATCAAGTGTGTTATTAATATTTTTTGACTTGTGTTGTTTTAATAATAATGACTGAATAAAAAGTTGACGTACTGTGAGTAATTTATTTTCATAGAATAGGATTTCAGTTGAGTACAAAAATGATTTGAATTGACTGACTTTTAGTAACGCCCTTTGAGTGCGTTCCAGTATAAGCAGATGAGACTTTGCTGCGCCCCCCCAGGAAGTTATACAATACGTTAACAAGGACTGACATAGAGCGAGGTACAGAGTCCTTAAGAGTTTTGAGTCAGCTACATGTCTTATATTTCTGAAAATTGCCATTAACCTACGGACGCGATTTGAGACTGCTGTAATGTGGGAATCAAAACGTAGAAAAGGATCAATGACTATTCCTAAGTACTTTACTTTTTGTTTACTTATAAGACATGGACATTGGCAATTAATAGTAGGATCATTGATTTTACACAATTCAGAGTGTGCATAAATATTGAGTGACTCTGTATGTGGTTGCGTTCTTATTGTAATTGAAAAAGTGATATAGTTAGTTTTAGCTGTATTAAGACTAAGCAAATTATTTCGAAGCCAATTACATGTATGATTGAAACCTAATTGGGCATTTCTAAAGGCAGCGTTCCAGGATTCACCCCAAAAAACAAGTGCAGTATCGTCAGCGAACGTGAAAACTTTACCATTTTCTATTTGAATATCACAAAGTTGATTTATATAGACCAGAAAGAGGGTAGGCCCTAGGATGCTGCCTTGAGGCACGCCGTATGTGACAGGAAGTTGTTCACTAATATAATCTCCTAGTCTAACACATTGAGAACGGTTTTGAAGATAGTCTTCGAAGAGAGACAGCTGTTTTCCTCGAACTCCAATATGTTCCAGCTTAGATATTAGTAAGGAAACCGGTATAGTGTCAAAGGCCTTGGCTAGATCTAAAAAGATTGCCAACGCCCTTTGACCACTATCCAGGTTCCTAGCAATAGTTTCGGTTAAATTATCAACTGCTTCCGAGGTTGATTTAGATTTCCGGAAACCAAATTGATTTATAGAGAGCAAATTATTCTTCTCCAAATATTCTACGAGTTTATTATTTAGTATTCTTTCAAGTATTTTTGAAAAAGTAGGCAATATTGAAATTGGTCGATAATTATTTAAGTTAGTTTTGTCCCCGCTTTTAAATATTGGTGTGATTATAGATTTTTTGAACGCTACAGGAAAGCATCCATTGTTAATAGATAAATTACAGATATGAACAAGTAGTCCTGCTAATACTTCCTTGTTTTGTTTTACAATGTTTGCTGATATATTGTCACAGCCTACAGAATTTGTGTTTTTTAACGAGTTGATTAGTGATACTACTTCAGTCAGATTGGTTTCCAAAAGTACAAGTGATGAACATATGGATTTAATATTATAGTATTTATAATTTGTGTCTGTTATAATATTTTGAGCTAGGTTTTTCCCTACATTAGCAAAATGGTGGTTTAATTTATTCGCGGTATCCAACGGAAAAGGTGCCGTGAGTAATTCACATGGTACACTCTTTTTATCTTTTAGATTAGTAATAGAATTGATCACTTCCCATATCTTTTTAGGATTGTCTTTATTTTTTTCTAGTTCAGACCGTTCATATATATGTTTTAATTTTCTTAGAAGATTATTGCAGAAGTTTCGATATCTTTTATAGGTTGCTTTTAATATATTGTTATCAGGTGTTTTTCTCAATTTTGCGTGCATTTTATCTCTGTTTCTGATGCACCTCAATAAACCCGGCGTCATCCATGGTTTGATTGGTATTTTACGATATGATATTATAATTTTGCGACTATTTTTATGTATAATCTTAGATATAGTGGTAGTAAGATGATTTGTAGCTTCATTACAGTCTAGCGAGTCTAAGACTGGCTGAAAATTGGTTGCTGCAATATCTTTTTTAATGTTATCATAATCTATTTTCACTATATAACGATCCCGATTATTTATCAATGACGATTGTTTTGTTATTAAAGATGTCCATATAGAATCATGATCAGTCACACTGTTTCTGATAATAGCTACTGTGGTTTTGAGATTAGATTTGATGAAGACATGATCTAAACAACTTTCTAATCTTGTTGGTAGCGTGTAACTTGGCAAAAAACCATGTGAAGCCATTAAATTAAGATAGTCACTTGTGCTATTATCATAGGTATTTTTTGGACACACGTCTATATTCATATCGCCAGTAATGATAATATGTTTAGTTTTACTAAGGTCGACTAGTAACTTATTAAGTGACTGTAAAAATACTTCAATATTGCGGAACGACGGTGGGCGATAAATAGATATAAGAGTAATATAGTCATTAATGGTTGACACCAGGCAGTTACCTTCGGAAAAGGATGGTTCATAAGTGTTGCAACACAAATTGTTTTTAATGTACAATATTATTCCATCGTTTTGGTTAGTGTTATTTACTGTGGATGTTGTAGTATAATGATCTAAGTGAGGGAATATTTTATTACAGGATAGCCAGCACTCAGTCAAAACAATTATATCTGGCTCAGAATGAATTCTGTTTAATAAACTTGTAAAACTGTTAAAATTGCAACCAATACTTCTGATGTTTTGCGTAAGAATATTAAAAGATCTGTTGGAGGGATACAAATGATCTTTAAATTCCTCTGGAGTACATTCTATCACTTTTGAAGAGGACATATTATCAAGATTAGAAATAGTAGTAAATATATTATTCATTATTATTGTGAGAAAAGTGAGACAGGGGATCTGGATATATATTCACTAAAAGAGGTTTTTGATTTCAGCCAGACTAAAACATAAGAAAAAATTAGTAACAAATTTTTTGTTTTGCCTGTGTTTATGAGAGGAAGTCTTGATGCATTTATATGACACAAATTACATGTCGAGAGCTTTAGAGAAACATAATAGGTAAATGTGATAGTCAAAACGTAATATATACTATGTGTAACAATTGTATACTTAGAGTATAGGAATTTATAATTATATCTGTATGTGTCAGAAATGTATGTAGTAAATAAGTAATGTATAGTGTATGTATATGTAGTGAAGAAGTACATAAGATGTGTAACTGTATAAAATGTATATGAGATATTAAATCTTAAAGTTGGCAAAATATAATTACTAAGCTTGTACGAGGCATAACTAATAGTAAACAACTTACAAAAAGAATTTTTCAATAGTAACAGTAGTATTAGAATAAAGATTAGTCACATGTTATTTTTAATGTCCTTTAACTGTTGTTCATTTTTAATTAATATATATGGAGCTCCTTCTTGTTTTCGCAAGTACACTTTTCCATTTGACGTCCAGCAATAAGCATATCCATGAGTTTTGGCTAAGTCTTTAGCTAGAAAATGGAGGCGCTTCATTTTAGTAGTTAAAAGTTCTGAAATATATATATACGAATTATCATGTATGCCAAGAGAAGTTGCATTTAAATTTATCCTTGCTTTATGTTTAACTTTCATTGCGTCAAGTTATTTATTTTTGATCAGGGTATTGTTAAATTCTACAACAATAATATCTCTGTCTTGGCGCTTATTAGTGTAACGGTAAATATCACGTAAATCTACTGATGATATTTCCAAGCCCAAGCATTTGGCTAGGGAGTTGATCGCATTTAATAATTCAGTTTTATTGGAAAATTTATTTTTCGGGACGTTCCGTATTTCTATACTTGTTTTTTTCATATTTCTGTCCAAATCTTCACATTTTTCCTCAAGAGCAGACATTTCAATTTTAAGACATTTTCTATCTTTTTCCAGATTTTCTATTTTGAGTTGCAAAGAATCGATCTGTCCCGAAACCATCTGAATAGACTTTTCAATATCCATACTAGACCCTTGTACGATGTTCGATATTTGTTGTTCCAGAGCATCAAGCCTCTTATTTTGACTTATGGCTAGATTCTCAATCATATCTCTAATCTCTGAACGAAAGTCAGTAAAATCATCTAGGTCTCCTCTTGCTAATTTTCTGCGTTTAGTCGCGACTTTTTTATCGTCACGAATATTACGCATGAGATCCGAGTCAGAGGCAGAGATACTAGTACCAAGCATAGATAAGCGTGACATGTTGTTCCAAGTTTAGGACAAAGTCACACCACTTTTTTTCAACTTTATTCCCAAAAAAAAAACAATAGAAATGTCTTAATTATCTGTAGAATGAACAATGCAAATAATGGAGTGACTCATACGCAGCGCAGGATGATGTAGCGTAACAGTATATTCAATATTCAGTGCGTTGAAGTAAATCACCTGTTGCGCCAGTATGCATCGATAGCAATATGGCCGCAGTGTCGAGCCGGCGCCCGCGACCTCTTGATTTGTCTAACTGCAGCGGTGAAATTTCCGATTGGCCAGACGCAGTTGTGACGTACAACACTTGTTTCACTTGCACACTTCGATAGCTAACAACACCTCCTAACGTTTATGTTGTCCTAATTTGTTAACTTGATTTTTGTGATTAAAATTTTAACTTTAAAACAATTAAACAAAAACAAATATATTCTTGAGTACGTCTACTCATTGCCGAGGTCCGAGGGGAATATATTTCAAGTCCCGCGGGAACGAAGCAACTGTACCTAGTAGAGAATACAATCATATTAATCTTCTTCTGACGGGTATTTATATTTTAATACCGATTTATTTGTCTGGCCACCGGTGAAATTTTAACATAGACATAGTCATATAAATAATGTCAATTTTCTATCAATTTTAAGGTAAAATAATGTTCCTATAGATAGGGCCGGATCTAGGAAGTAGCAAGCCGGGGCCACGGGCGGCCAATTTAGAAGGCGGCAAATTCAAACTTCGCAAGCTAATACACAATTCATCAATAACGCAACTTTGACCACTGAGACGTCAAACACGTAAATTACTTTTTGCGGGGCGCGTAGGCATAGGTTAACAACCACAGACTGACACGTGTCCATCAGTGGGCGTCTCATGGCTGAAATGATTGGTTGCGCCGAGGAACACCTTATAAATTCTTGCTTCCCATCCTCGCCATCAAGAAAAGAATAAACTTTTAAATGAAGAATGCGCAATATAAGAGAAACATTCCACTCAGTGTCAGTGGTGACACCTCAATATAGTGAACGGATTCTTGGCACACAATATAGCAGTAAACCGTTATAACTTACTTTAAAGAACTTTAATTCTCCTAGCAAATCCTAGTGAGTGTGTCAAACCCAAGAGGACGAGTGCAGTGTGGCGGTGGACTGGTAGCGAGGTAAGTTACTCTTCCCTTGTTTCTTCTCCCACGTCCCTTTGCCTTCTCTCGGCCATCGCATCGAGCCCGCAATGATGATGATTAAGGTAAAAATATAGGCAAGCGGGACCGGCATTTTTCAGTGTTTTCCCCCCCTCGAAAAAATTCAAGATTCGGGGCTGCCTATAGCAAGATGCATAAACTCCGAATTAATCGAATATTCTTGACGAAGTCAGTAATTGATAGAGGAGATATTCTATAGTATTTCCCACGCTTTGCTAGTTCTCTCTTCTACCTATTATATCTCCTACCTGTTTGATTCATTAGTTGAATAATGAATTTTTAAGTGATTTTATCTGGTTAGTCCTGCCCATAGAGGATCTCGAGATTGTATCCATGATTCTTTCCTTGACAGTCTCAACAAGAGCGACTTGGCCATACAAAGTTTTATGTAGGTAATTCACTAGCATTTTACAAAATTGACTACGCATGGTTGAAAGATCAATTGAGCATTCCATACTCCATACTAGCTAAGCATTACAATTTCATCTCTCGAACAATTGCCTGAGGATTTTATTTACGTAGGTACACTTATCTGAGATGAAATGCCGACTCGCAGATAAAAGGAATAAATCAGATGTCAACCGACAGACGAATGTACGAATCTTTTCTGTATTTTAGCAATGCATCTTCAGTTCTTCGTAGTATGTAACTACTAAATATGTAGGAATAACTACTTTGCAGTAAAAAATGTCTCCTAAATTCTAAATAACTAGTTAGCACCAATTGTCATTTCTATCTCACCTTTTCCTTTCATTATTAGAATTAATTTTAGATTTAATATGACAAAAATTAAAAAAAATGCTTTATATTTTTGACTAAATCGGTCTAAAAGTATTTTTTTAACAATAACCCTTTTCTTCAGTCATACGATATTCTTAATAGTTAGGCTTGTTAAAGTAGTGCAAAAAAGTGTCTTTCGTGATCATATTCTAAATGCAATTTATGAATAGCACATTTTTTTAAATTTTAAAGAGCACATAAACTTCGTATAAGTATTATAAATAAGAAGGAAGAATATCAAGAAATGATAAATAAATGACCGGTAGCGCTATTTAGCGATTTGGGAGCTTTAGTTCTAGAGCTGCATTTTTTATATTGTAATTCCCAGTATTGCTCTTACATAAGAGTAAAATGTTTACAAAATCGCTACTCCGCCATCAGAAAAATATTGCTAGGTAATTAACATCAAATTAGTTCCAATATAAAATGTGGATAATCTATAAATACCAGTTTAACCCACTACCGTTCAGGACCAAGATATCTCTATTCTAATGAAGCCATCATCTGTTGAAGCAGTAACGAGTAGTCCCTCCAGGTCATTAGTGGGCCAACACTCAGCTGAGATAAGATAACGCGCCGCTTCGGGCCTTTTGCCACTATCTTAATGTCAAAATATTTTATGTTGCACCGATTAAAAGTTGGAAATAAAAGCAAAGTGGAGTCGGTGGTTATTAATGCTTTATATGGGAAGGTATGAACGACTCTTTGATAACTTTCTAGGTAATTAACACACAAATATATTTTTTAATCAAATGGTTTTGAACCTCATGTGGTGTCATTTAGATAATAATCATCATAAAAGGTTCTAAAATATTTTTGAAAATATTTTTTTACTTTTGCTTATTTCTTTAAACTATTATAAACATGAACGATTTGTATCTTTAAACCAGTGTTAATTAAGTATGCATGAATATTTCAGTTTTAGAATAATCTTCTAACATAAGTCACATTTTTTACTATACAGTATAAATTTGCAACACAAACATTCTTAATTAAAATTAATTAATATGATTCTTTTTTTTTAAATTTAAACATTTATGATAACATCAATATAGCAAAACATCTATTTTCATGTTCTTATCTAAAACCCTTATTTGTATACTTACAGCCTACTTTCAATGTGTACCACATTGATAAGTTAGTAGTTTAGTTATGATTTTAGGATTCGCTGGATTCCCAGCAAAGGGAAGTCTCCAGCACAGTAATGTATGCGTATAAGCTGATATAACCATATGCGACGGTATACACTTTCTATCAAATGAGTAGTCTGCCTTTTTGTCTGCTTCAGTCAATGAAACATATTTTAATGTCATGTTTACCAGTATTTGTTTGAATGATTATTAAACCTATACAACTATGTACGTAATAAAAAAAGAATTATAATCAAGCAAAAAATCGCTTGGTAGCCTTTAAATTTTTAATTATAACCACACTAAAATACTACGTAAGATTATATTAAAATTGCCTGCCGAGGTATAAAAGCTTTAAAGATTTACCATCCGAGTAAAGTACATGAGATACATGGTTATATCAGACTTATGAATAAATCATAGGAATTTACCCAAGTTCAGGAATAAACGCCTCCATATGTAACAAACAGCGTGTAAACTTTATCTTACAGTCTGGGGAATAAATATGTTTGAGAATAACCTCTATTGTAATTCGGTATAAATGTTAAAAACATGTTTGAATAAATTCCTTACTGTCATTATAGAAAAGAAATAGTAATTAATATTAGGGGCGCATGACAAGTTATACTTATTATCATACAAATTAGACAAAATTATTCTTATTTTTTTACTTCATATGTCTAATACTAGGTTATTTATCATTATTTTATTGTTCTCATAATTAAGTTAAGATAATAATTTGCCTACCATGATAATGATAGAATGTATTAACATTTTATTGTTATATTTTTCCACCTATTACAAATTAAATCCAGGCAAATAAATATTTAATTATATTCTTTTAGATGAAATTAATAAAAAAAAAACAAAACAAACAATCCAAAATATGAATGAATTAAAATCTTTATTTTTCATAATTTATTCTAATTTCATTTTTGTTATCCAGTATTGTGAACATATCGAACGATATTCATTTTCGAGATATGCTTACCCAAATTAAAATATTTATATGATATTTACACATACCTACATTATTCATTGCAAAATTACTGACTAATATATTGGCAGAGAAATAGATCGACAAACATAAAAATATGTAACCTTAATATACGAGTATGTTCTATCCTTTATTATTTTTGAAAATTAAACATCGATATAATGGACTTGATTATTATTATTAAACTATTACATTAATTAGAAATATTAAAATATACATTAAGAAGTACGTATGACAAATTATGCGAGGGCGTCGAGAGAGAGAGTGGGAAGTCGTCAATGAGTATTGTATGAAGAATTATAACAATTTTGCCTCCAAAGCCGTTCCTATATCACGCGTACCGTCCGACGCCTAGCTGCTAATTGTGCGAGCTATGAGCGTCGGCGGTATGCGTGGCGAGGATAGTAGGTGTGCTCCGGCAGGTTGATCAGGTGGGTGCTCTCTGTCCGCAACAATTATATAATAATATAAGGTCGCTCCTTAGTAAATTACCTTTTTTCACAAATATCTTCCTAAAGACATTTCCATTTTTATAAATATTACAATAACGCAAAGATAACTGAGAAAAATCTTTTTGAATAATGTATACAAGATGCGATTGTAATTTCTTTTGAGAAAAAAATCTGTAATTACGCCACTATTTTACTTAATTTACAATCAGGAAATAAAATAGAGAAGACAAATATCTTAAATATCCGATACTTCCAAGCAAATAATTAATCATAGTGCTGTCCCTTGCCGATTACAGAATTCGGAGTCTTCTTCAACAATCCATTACGTTCGTTAGTGATATTAATAAAGTGATATAAACTGGTATAAACAAGTCCTATAATTGAGTAATACGATAATATGATTAATTAATAGCCTATAGAATGGGTAAGGGTTTGGATGGGTATAATTAATTTGTAGAGTTTGGTGTTTTGATGTTATGGGCTTAGTATTTAATAGGTGTACTGCGATACTGATTAATTAACAGATGAAATTAATAACAAAAGTGGTGATATTTTCAAAACAAGTAAAAATTATAATACGTAAATGTAATAAATTATTTTCTATACAATTTAATATGGAATATGAAAAATGTATATATTTAGATGTATGTATGTCAAAATTATAAAGCTTTTGAGCTTAGTATTCATCAAAGGTTGACTTGTTATCTGCAATAATCGATATCAACGTCCATTTTTAACCGACTTCAAAAAGGAGGAGGTTTTCAATTTGATTGGTATTTTTTTTATGTTTGTACACCGATTACGCTGAGATTTATGATCCGATTTACGTGAATCTTTTATGATCCGATTTACGTGATCTTAGTTCGATGCGAGTAGTTGCCATTTGGTGCTATAAAAATTTAACATAGTTTGGCCCAGTAGTTTTCATTTTATGAACATTTTTTATGAAAATGTTCCGTTCGCTTTTTATGGGACCTATATTTTTTTAAGGCGCGCGGCACCTTTATTTTGCCTAACCATAGATAGCTAGACACTAAAAAGTAAAAAATATAAAAAAACTTCGTTTAAAAAACCGACTTCAAAAAGTATAAAATAACTTAATAATGATTTTCACAATATTTTGCAACATTTTGTTGTTATAACAGTGCATATGGTAATTTTTGTAGAAATATTTATATTATTTCGTCTCTTTATAAACTAAATAAACTCTTAGTCAAAACTCTGTATTAAGTTATTATATATTTTTTAGCTTTTGAAGTCGGTTTTTTACTGTTACGGAAATGTTTATACACGTTTAAGTTTCAGATTACACATGTACTATAAAATATATTGTGTGTCTATTTGTATATCTGATATTTCCTTTCGCGGTGTAGAATATAATATACTTTATTGCATAACATTACGATATAATTCAAGAAGTACAGAAGACAATAGGTGGTGTTATAACTAAAACTAGATAAAAAATGTGTAATGTGGTATATATACACTTATATATAAATAATAATAATAATCATGTAATATTGTATAGATTGTTTATTGTCGATTGTGTTTAATTTCATTAAATTCCTATGTGCATAACTAACAAAGTTATAAATAAGAAAAACTAGCTTTAGATACTCACAAAAATTATAAAAACACGTTCTACTTTTACAAAATAATTATTCAAATATCATCTTAAACAGGCACCAGGGTCATAAACACTAATCCATGTTACATAAAAAAAAAATTATCACCTGATTAACTGAGTATTAATCGTAATCACGTGTCCGTTGGCTTGTAACACCCATAAAGTGGCATCAAGTGTGTTTATTAGTAATTTAAGAGGGACTTAACTTTTATTATATCAGTGGTGTTAACTTGACATCTTAATATCGGATTATAGTTATGTTACAACTCAGGTCCAGACAAAAACAAAATCCACCTGCATATCTGAAACAAAACACATTTTATTACCTGCCGGCATTTAAACTGATTGTAACTCTTTTATGAGCGTCATTTTTTGTTTACTTTTTGTTTAAAATTTGTGATTGGAAAATAGCCCATTGTTTTATTGTACTCTTTTCTGGAAGTTTGCGGCTGAGTCATTAGCCAGGTGAGGCGGATTAAGTCGACTAAGATACGGGGACATTGCATTTGTGCAGCATAAAATGACCTGATGGAGGGGGAGGCAGTAGAGTGAGATCCACGGGAGAAGCAAGACGTGTGAACTACTAATCGGGAATCTAAAAAGTGACGGACTTTACGCGTTTTATTGAATTACGACTTTCTGCATTACGTTTTGCTTTACCAAGTATGTTCGGGCCTTAACGTTGATAATTATGTTAATGCATACAAAGAATTGGTGTGTTGTCTGTCTATGTCTGAATATAAGTATAATGGAGTCATATTTTTTAATTGTTTACATTTTCACTGATTATATTTTTAAAATAAAAATAACATATTGTTACCTACAACCCAACCTAGGCGCCGACAAGGACAAATTCCACGTTAAGAGCTGTAGAAGCACATTTTACTACCTGTCGGCATTTGAACTTTGTAATCCTTTTATGATCGTTTTTCTTTTGTTCACTTATGTATTGGCATACGTTTCTAATTATTGTGGAGAAAAGCCTATTGTTCTCGCTCATTATCATCATTAGCCAGGTTTTGCAGATTCTTTTGCATTTATGAAGTATAAAACGACGGCCTGATGGAGAGAGGGGGGCAGTTGAGCTTCGACTATGATACGGGCGTGACGTGTGTTCATTCGGGCATCTAATAGTAACGGACTTTGCGCGTTTTATTGTATTACGACCTTCTGCATTAGGTTTGGATTTGTTGTGTTCGGTTATATTTGTACCTCTGTTATACGTGTTTGTATAGTTTTAATAAACTCTATAATAATTCTAATGGCATTTTAATTCGAGTCCTGCTGACTCGTAACAATATTAATATGATAAAATTTTTACGAATCAACTGTTATGTTATTTATTACTTTTGTCACTCTGATACATATAAAAGCAATAAAGTCAAGCACGTTTTATTTTTATGTCACTCAGATTGGATCTGAATACATTTACGATATTACATGATTATTTATTTAAATAATATGTGAAACGGAATGGTTCCGAGTTGAATGTGGAATACGAAATGACCAAAATTTTTGTTATGTCTAATACAATCAGATCGTGATCCGTGACGTTATGAAAATATTTATAAATCAGATTTAATGAGATCAGATATTTTACTGTCGATCAGCAGAAACCGCATCGAAATCAGCCCAGTAGTTTAAAAAAAATTGCATCGTTTATATAATATAATTAAGTTGTTTTTTTTAAATAGCTTTAATGTACAGACAGGGCAAGCTTAGTACTTTATAATATTATAGATAAGATATTATTTAAAATTAATAATTATTATATTATACTAGCTGATACCCGCCCGCTTCACGTGCCGTAAAATCCGTTTTTAGCTGACCTCTACTTGGCGAAAGGAACTTCTAGCCAAACTTCAATTCTATAGGTATTATAGTTCTTGAGATATCGTGATGAGTCACTATATACGTAGATTTTAAGTATATATATTTAATATAAAGTCGGGCTATGTTATGGAAAATTCTGCAATTCATTAATAATATTACTTTTCAATTTGTAGTTGGAGGACGCAAACAGATCAACTTGATAAAATTTAGTATTATACGTACGAGCCACGCAAGATAACAAAGAATTTTGAGAGTTGTTGTTAACATGATAAGGAACATTTAGCAAAGATGTTTGACAAGTACGGTATCTAAGTACATTATATGCCATTTTTGAGACGAGCTCAGGACAGTCAACACGGCTGTGAACTATATCAAAAAGCAATGACATCTAAAACTGTACGTCTTTGATCTAAGGATAGGAGCCTATGTGAAATACAGCTGTCTATACAGGAATAGGGACTTTACGACTAAGATAGCTAATATGATTGCAAAAAACTCTTTGTGTTCTCTCTAAGCGTTCTTTGTAAATGACATATTGTGAAGATCATGTATGTAATAAGCTACCACAACTTGTACTTTATTTTTCTTACTACATTATGTAAATACTAGCTTCTGCCCGCGACTTCGTACGCGTGGAATAGTTAAAAAAGACCCCGATTTTCAAAAATTCTTCATTAGTGCTCCGCTCCTATTGGTCTTCGCGTGATGATAGCCTATAGCCTTCCTAGATCAATGAGCTATCTAACACTGAAAGAATTTATCAAATCAGACCAATAGTTCCTGAGATTAGCGCGTTCAAGCAAACAAACTCCACAACTTTCTATATTAGTATAAGATTTTAAAGTATTTTTTTATGATTGTTAGTTTTAGCTTTATATCATGAAAGATTTTAATGAAATGGTATATATGCATGGAGTATATGCATATTCATAGTGGACTCAGTCAGAGCTACGTTCGTTATAAGCTTGCAACTAGGTATTAATTAGGAATCTGCCACCTTAACAAAATACACAATCTTAACAAAATAGGCTGCTTTAGTGAGTTAACAGGATTCATCAGCAGTGAGACGTTTACAAGAGCCCTAACAATGTTATTCTTCACGTTGACAAGCCCGGGCCGAGAGCTCCGGTGATCAATCATAGCTGAGTGTTGTTACAGTTATGAAATATCGTGAGTATATCGATTCGATATCGAATACCAGTAATAGAACTGGTGTTAGGGTTTTATAGAGTGAGTTGTAAATGGTTATTGCAAGTGATGAGTTTTTGTTTTCGAACACGCTAACATTTTCATGTAGTGTTGGACTACATACCGTTGGCGTTAGTGGAGAACCTTATAAATAAATTTTTGGTGACATTATTTAACGAAAAAAAATAATGTAACCAAAAATAAATCATTATAAGTTCCTGCACTGACGCCGAGGATATTATTATGTGTACACTTTAATTAAAATACATAATCTTATAGGTAGGGCTCCACCAAAATGCAATATATTATCTCTATAAAATAATTTTAAAAACTTTGTCTTGGACATATAATTTTCAATACATTTTATTAAACAAAATAAAGCAAATTAATATGTAGGTAATATTAATAAGTTCATTTTCATCTTAACAAACAATAAATATTTGAATATAATCATTATTCTAATGTGTCGTCTGGAATGCAATAAAAAAAAATCTTTACATATTGAGTTATAAATAGAACCAAATTAACCGAAATGAATGACGCCATCGCTAGTACTTAAAGATCAGCGCTGATTGCTAACAACCAGTATTTTCGAATTAGGACTTATATAGAGTTAGCTCGGCTATACACTTATAAGCCTCTAAGCTAAACACGCATTATAATTTTTCAATACCGGACTCAACTGTGAAAATACGAATCCGATATTCACAATCGTATCGCCCTTGGGCTTAGATATTTACGCAAGCAAAAATACAGGTACCCATTTATATATATAAAAGTCTTCTGTTAATGTGTATGTCACTGAACTCCTCCTAAATCGTTGGACTGATTTTGATGAAATTCTTTGTGTGTTCAATACACAAAAAGAATAGTAGGTGCCAGGAAGGTTTAAATTTACAATTGGACTCAACAAGTGACGTTACAATCGAGATTTATTTTATTAAAGACAGGGCAACATCTGCTAGGCCCGCTAGTCATTAACTTTAGATACTTATTTTCTTTATATTTCATAACCAAGTTTTTACAATTGTTTCATATCGATACTCGACAAATTGCCGGATATGACATCTTATG
Source organism: Dendrolimus pini (assembly GCA_949752895.1). Classification (NCBI taxonomy): domain Eukaryota; kingdom Metazoa; phylum Arthropoda; class Insecta; order Lepidoptera; family Lasiocampidae; genus Dendrolimus; species Dendrolimus pini. The sequence goes on along the minus strand of OX457132.1, from coordinate 17,755,898 downwards.
CTACATCACCATACACCCCTTCTCCAAGGGGCTTTAATCGGGATAATACATGTGCCGCATCTTATTACCAATCTGAGATTGTGGCGAGAGCAAACAGGCTCTGTACCCTCCTATAGTCAACACGATATCACTTACCCTTTCCCAAAGTGTGTTTGTATTGATGAATTCTTTTTCATCTTTTAGTTCTGTACGCAGTACAAAGGTATTTGTTGTTAGTGTTGAGTGGCTTGTGAAGGTTTCTTGAATACTGTAGTATATATTGCCTACTGTTATTAAATATTTATATTTATAAGTAGAAACTTCCTACAGTTGAAATGCATTCGCTTAATAAAGTTTTTGGCCGTCCTCCCATGCCGATGACGCCAGAGATGTTTTCGATTTATTTGCAAAAGCAACCAAAAATGAAGACGACACACTTTTGGAAAGTGGACACTAGGGTCCATGGACGTTTGCAGCACTAAAGAGAGAGAGATAGAGAGAGAAAACACTTTGTTGTACACCATTTTAGAAAACACAGGAAAACTTATAACCTAAAAATATTCTAAATGTGCACAATAGGCGGTCTTATCCCTGAGAAGCGCTCTCTTCCAGACAACAGAACCCGTGGCAGGAATAAAATAGATTCAAGAAAGTGGTATACAAAGGTACATATTTTACGATACGCTCATTTACATTATATTTTATTCAAAAATAAACATAAAAATTATACTATACTAGTAGTAGTACTACCAACCCGGGGGCCAAAAGTAGTTCGCAAGCAGTGGATGAGGCCGATGGGTACACCGCCTACCAGGGCTAGTGGGAAGGCTAGGCCAAATATCCGTAGCCTGGCATTAAAGGCGAAGGACGGAATATCGAGGGTTTTAGTGGGTATCCCTAACCGTAGTGTGGCAATAGCGCCTTCAGTATTGTATAGAGATACTAGTGCCAGCCCGACTTGGTGGATCCCTCACACCAGTCGGGATTTTCCCCAATTCACTGCGCAGCTGATGACCCTCAATAGGGTTTCCCCTCGTAAAAGGTGTGATACCAACGCGTTGCCGGTACCTAAGCAGTTTTATAACGCCTCATTTTAGATGACGTGTTGTAACTCAAAGAAAAATCTTCGGCGGTTTATTCCTACGAGTCGCGTGGTCTGGCAGATACACATTATATTGGGTTTAAAACCGTCTATTATTTATACAAAAACATCTTTCAATTCTCTAAATATTTATTCAACTGAGTGTTTGAGTCTGTCTGTCTGAAAGTTTGTCTCTAATAGGCTCCAAAATGACTCAACATATTTCAAAGGAAATTTCAGGGATTAAAACAGAAATTTTATCGGAAATATTTGAGTATATTTAATTTCGCTATCTAGCTGTTTACAGTAAAACATATGAATATAAAGTTATAAACACGCGCGAATAAATTACTGGGCATATTTAGAAGTTATTATAATTTATCCTATATAACAAACTAGTCATCGACAGATAACTTTCAAATTTGTTATAAAGTGTTGTACAGGTGGTTGTAAAATATACAGGGAATATTGTATTAAGTGTTACCCTTTGATCTTCAACATCCCAACTCATTCGATTCAGCGAAAATATTTATAAAAAAAGAAAGCGCTTCACAATCGCTTAGCATAATCGGCTGACTATAATGGACTTAGAAATGGGACGGAAACCATATGTGAAACAGTGTAAAAGGAAGAAACTATAACTGGTAGACCACCGGCCAAGTCGGTGTACTTCAAAGGGATCCTTCCGTGCCGGGTAATGTATAATCATCGTGACAAACACGGATATATGACTGTCGGAGAAGCAATACTCTAATATGGGTCGTAAAAGTATTAAGGGAAGGGATTTCGGTAAAGATAAAACTATTTTATTGGGGTTAAGTAGATTTTTGTGGGAATTTTTTTGAAGCAGTAAAAATATTAATTTTTCATTTATCATATTCTGAAAGTACGTTTGGAGTTGCCTAATCACAGAGATGAAAACAACACTTTTCGTCCCTGGGAAACGATTCTCCCTACTGACAAAAAAATGCGAGCCATAGAGAATTACCTGTGATTCATGTCCCAACTTCTTTTACAGCCACTGTTAAATCGCGGCATATATTGTAATAAAAAATATCAACAAGTGTCACTAAATTGTTATTTAAATTACGTTAATAATTAATTTCATTATTATTTAAGTTTCCGCGACTACGCTAAGTACACGCCGCACACTACTAGAGTGGAATTCGGTCGAGTAGTAGAGCATGTTGACTTGACAACTTACTTCCAATTAGACACAATCGTGACAGTGATGAGTGTCTAATTTAACAATTAAGGAGTGAGGTTACAAAATACATCACAATTATTCGAGCCCGATCTAGAATCACTACATCATTATGCACGGCACTTGCACGCATTTTATCTTTTATATGCGGATCAAAGCGCAGTGACATTCTATTTACATGGTACAGTACTCATTAATTTACCTTTATGCTCTATAATTAAGACTCGTTCGCAAGAGTAGTAATGCTTACCTGAAACAAAAAAAAAATATTTACTAATACATATTTACAAGAAAATTATGAATAGAAATAAATGTATGATCAACATGAAAATGTATGCCTGTCACCACTTTTAAATAGCATTTCAAGTTAAATACGAAACTTCACGTATAAATCTTTTGCTGAGCATAAACTTAAAAAATTAGATAATAATATTTTTATTTATCAACTAATTTAAATTACATAATTATATTTAAAATACTGGTTCATCTCAATATTATATTATGTATTATTAAAAACAACATACTGTTGCACATTATGTTTACTTATGATTGAATACGTATTTATTTATAGTTTTGAATAATGGATCGAATTTTACTAGTCACAAAATCCCTTTCCTTTACCCTAAATTACTTTCCAACTTGCAAAAAAAGAGGAATAAATCCCAACCGCACAATAACCAGCCTTCAAAACTTCATAACTCCCGCATTGCAAAACAGCAAAGTTATATGAAAATCCTTTTAACGCTTACGTCGCGGCGAGACGTCGAATTCCATAACTCGATAGCCGCATATCGATACTGTGAACACAGTACAAAACAAAGAAATAATAAAGGTGCGTTTTATTCACGACGATAATCTTGGGACTGCTTTAAATAGGGCTGCCTACTTAAGTTCATAGTTTTGAATTCCTCTGCTAAATCTGGTATAATGTTAGTGACGATGATGTAGCCATTTTTTTTAATTGCTAGAGGCTGACAGGCTGACGGCCCAACTGTTGGCAACTGACAAACTGATGGCATTGGAATTTGCCACTAATGGCGGAATACAACTTAAGGTAGCTAAGGATTTAATGTGTTATTTGGATGCAACATTGTTATTAATTGTTAATGATGTTTTAACGCTATAAACTGAGTGACTACAACACTGACCATTGTTCAGTCAGACATTGGTCAGTCGCCGAAAAATAAAGAATATTGACATTTGTCATGCAAAAGTCGTACATTTTTAATACACAACTATCTATATCGTTTATCCATAGTGTTAACTATGTAAATACAAAGGAGAAAATTATATATTATTAGAAAGTCCGGGTTGTTTAATTCCTGGACAAAACGACAAGTGATCTTATGTATTATTCAACAAATTATTATAGGTCCGTTTTTATGTTTGTTAATTGAAACTTGATTTTAATAAGCATTAAAATTAAGCACGATTTTTATTTGGTTTTTCGAACTCATCTAACGTTTCGGTAGATTACAAAATAAGTCGTCCTTGAAGAAAATCGGATTAAAATAGTTTCCAAGTCCAAGTATCTTATCAAGTAGTCCTTCCTCTATGTATTACGAGCTCGTTGCAAAGTAAGAAACAAACAACTTAGTATACAAAATACATCCAGACCAGAAACAATAATACACCAAAGTAACTTTAGAGGCTTCCAAAGTAATTTAGACTAACTGAATACATTAACCTACTATTTTAGGAAAAGACGAGACACATCTAAAACCACTAGGCTAAACTAGCTTAAGTAATACTGTCGAATATTCAATACTTATTAATCATGTAAACTCCTCTCACTTTAGGATATTTTGTCTGGCTTCCTCGTGCTCTGAGCCTCTGAATGAAATCATATTGAATCAAGTGTATGATATTGCTGACGCAGGAAGCTAGCTGCGTAGCTATATAGCAGATGTTCGGTTAATACAATATTTTGCCACGCTTGCACGCCCTTTAAGTGGCGCTGTCCCATCGAAGTAAACATTGGCCGCGCGGGGCTAATTATGTTAAAACCCGATTTGAATCTGTAGTTCATAGCCTCTTAAATAACAAGTTTGTAACCTTTGGAATATAATACATACTACCTACTATTATTACGATGTGAAGTATTGATATATTAAGAATAAATAGGTCAGTATTTCTTTAAGCAGGTAAGAATATTTGCGACAACAGACATGAGACAACCCTACATTTGCAGTGAGAAGGCGACAAGCCCAATAAAACATTTCCCCAACCCGCAACGCAGCTTCTATTATGGAACCAGATATCCGAGTCGATATTGAAAGTACACGAGTCTGCATTCGAGTTATTCGATTTTTTTAAATTAAATCTTCAGGGAGATCTATCCAAATAAAGAATCCAAATAAGAAGTAGATTCTTAATATTAAGTGAAGTTATAAACTGTATTTTATTTGGATAAATACATAATTTAATATTGTAAATATAATTAATAATTTTAGTGGTTACGATAGTAGCGTCGTGTCGAGGCATCTTTGGGCTACATTTCTATTTAAAAAATATATGACCATGTTTTTAAGTTTAGATGTAATTTAAATTTCTTATTTGTATATTTTAAACTTCAGACAAATAATTATAATACCCTAATACAGCGAATTAATGGATTTATAAAAAAAAGTTAATATTAATCATTATTTTCAAACATATCTAAAAGTATAATTACATACATGTAAAGGAAGTATTTATTCATCATACATGATATTAAATTTGAAATACCTGTTATCGGCTTGGTATAGGTCTGACTCTGATACAACATTTTCGCTACTGTTATTTGTTTCTAAATTTTGATATTCCTAAAAAATCTCATATTTAATGTATCATTTTTATCCGTGCCGGAACGGAGAAAGAATACTATTTCCTGCAGTCGGGCGGCCTGTCTCAAGAGGCGACAAAACAACCCACAGCCAGGTGGTAGGGTATTTGCTCGACGGGTTTTTTTTTTAAATTTATTATTAAAAAGTATATGGATGGATGGCGACCATCCCTGGTCTAGAGTATGCCGCCATAACAACCTTGTGTTGTGTTCCGGCATTAGTGTCCAGGTTCCAGTCTCCCTTAAGTGAGCAGCAGCGCATTTGTAGCACCTTTGGTGTTGCAAATGTCATAGGCTAGGGTAACCACTTCCATCAAGTGGGCCGTCTGTCTTTCTGATGAACTCCTGCAATAAATATAAAAAAATAAAAATAAAATCATTTAAAAACCCACAAAATAATAACGTCTTATTATCTTTAGTTTACTAAAAAATATTGACTAGTTATTAAACAAGGCTTGCAATAAGTACCTATACAACTTATTGCAACCTAAAGCTTTGAAGTACTTAGTTAAGGTATAATGAACTGGGATGATTGTTCAACATCCTTTTATATTAGTACAACTTTGTTCATTCTAGCCATTCAATTCTTCAAACCTATACTATTAAGTCTCTGGAAGTACGGTCATAAAGTCTTTAAAGGCACAATAAACTATTTTTTCCGTCGACATTCCTTAAATACACCATTGTTGCCTCGATTCTGTATTCGAAATAGAGCAAAACAGTAGCAGTTTAATTGGCACAGCGCAAGTAACATCAGGGTAAGTTCTAAGAAAAAAACTACGGCGTTTTAAGTGTTATATTGCTTCTTTTATATTTATTTATTTAATTTGTTTGGAAAACATATAATAATTAATATTCTTAAATATAAAATACAAAATTAATACATATATCAATAAATTTTCCACTAAAAAATAATTTATATAGTAAAAAATAAAAATTGGCTCAAACAGTTAATTACAAAGGAAAAAAATACATTTATACGAAAATTACATACATAAAATGTCTATTTAGTTTACATTAGGTAAATATTGAATAATAATAAAAGTCACTACAATAATTACTGATAAAACGGATATTAAAAAAAGGAAACTACAAAAACAAAGTAATTATTCTAAAAATTGTAAGTCATTGGACTATTCTAAATTAAAACATTCTTTATATTTTTCTAGCAAATTAAAATCGGCTAAGTGTGTATTGATCTACGCACAGTGATAGATCACGTAATGGTGCTGTAAGTCCACTAATTTTGTCACTTGACAATGGAGCGATGAGAGCTTTGTAAAGGACCTATGCTTAATGTTCAGTAATATTATGATAAGCAATACTGAGAATAAGGGAATTTATCAATTTGAATGTGGATGAAATTAATAATGTGCGTTGAAGATGTCATATTAAGGTAGTAGAACTATGTAAAGAGAATTGATGAAAGGACACTGACAAAATATTTTTGGGATTTTTATATGATTATTAATGTAGTATTTACATAATTGAAAACTATAATAACTAGAAAGAAAAGAAGAAAGAAAGAAAACATTAAACTAAATACTTAAAAATAAATAAAACTAATATAAAGTATGTAACAAATCGCTTCCAGAGGGAAGCGTGCCCAGAAAGCTGGCTGCATTACCACGCTGTCCGGTAATGCTGATTCGTTGCGCGAAATACGAATCAGGCTTCTGATCACGGGTGGTATCAAATTACAAACACAACAAATTACAAATTTCTTTGAAGAAACCCTTGGCCGATAGACTCCACGGACCGAAACTTTCAACTCCAAACGGCACAAATGAGTAACGTCTTCCTAGAATTCCATATTCGCGCCGTTTGAGATCTTCCTGCTCCAGGGAATAAGTGACATTCCATCCGGTCTCTTGCCATATTTTTGGGATAGGAATTTGAATAAGATTGAAGTCAGTAGACCGTGACGTACTTACCATGACCAAACCGCAGACATTTTCAACAAGGGAAAAATGATTTCAAACAGATCGGGCACGTATAAAACTATTCATGATAAAACGAAAGGAATTTGCGAATATCATAGCAAATATAGATTTATAGTATATGTCGAGCATTGAGGGTAAAAGCCGTGATAATATATTTAGGTATGTATGTAATATACTACATACACCACATATACATGTTAATAATCTCCTTTAAGATCAAAACGAAATTAATTCTGGAATTTAAATTAACTTCCAAAAAGCCATTGGAAGTCTTTATTGCGGATTTTATCACTGAATCTCGTCAGTTCATTAAATGCTGCCATAAATTAAAAACCAGTTTAACAAAACGCGAACAATCAAGATGGTAACATTGTGTATCTCTTGGAGATTTTTAAGAGGTACGGTTTAAACCTTACTCCCGCAGCGATTTTTGCAAAAACTGAACATTATTCGTCCATAATTGTTTTTTGTAATTATAGCCACTTTTCTCAAAAACTACAACGTGTCAATAAGATTTAGGAAGAAGATATATACTCTTTACGCTGCTACACATAAATGTAGTGTAATAACAATTCGGAGTAGCCACCATACAACTAACAAGATCTGTTAAGTACATTTTGAGGTTTTGGGGTTTATTCGATTAAATAAGTTTTAGAGTTATCACTTCTACCTTTACCGACCGTAAACTTCCCCATTCATTGTATCATTATACTATTGTAAAAAAAGTAAGTCTAATATTTAACAAATTATCATTGTCCTAAAACAAAAAAAAATAAAATAAAATATTAATCCAGCTATTCAGTTTTCAGTCATTTTAAACTGTTCTATACCCATTACAACAACAAAGCCTAAATAACAATCAGAAGTAGCTTTCAAAATAAATAAATACAAATACATGTATTCCTCTGAATGAATGAATGATGATGAAAATGAAATGAATGTATTCCTCAATAGTTGTACTTAGAAGAAAATACAATAACACAACGTCTTCTACATCAGGTTATAAAGTTATTCATAACACAAACTAAACGGTCGATTGTACAGAACTAATTCCATCTACAAGTACCGAGACAGCCAATTTCACATTGTTAAACGCGTGGCATATTCAATACAACACCCGAGCCAGCACTATCCGTTCAGACTCCTACCCCTGACTGATTGGATTCTGACGTTCCCGTCCCTTGGCAGTGTGAAAATAACACGTCAGTCAAAATACAAACGATAATAAATTCAATTTTCCCTCTGCCGTCGAAATGACGACCGGACAGGATTAAACGCGTCCCATTCGCCTTTTGTTCCCCACAATCCCTCCGGCTGAGCGTATTCTCTCCTTTTTATAACATCCTAGAGTGCCGTTTTCAGGCATCCGTAGACATATACTAAAAACCTTTTATACTTAAATTTAGGCATCCAGCATACGGGCCTACCGACCAACGAAAATGAAACCGAGAGCGGTAGTAAAAAAAACAAAACTAATATTGTTGGTGTATTTAAAGACACAATTTTGTCATCTCTAGATTATTCCAATATATTTTGTTAACAAAAATGTTTACAAGAAAATCACAAAGAAGAATAACTGCTGTTTTGTTGAGGCTGGCGCTTACCTTGCATGAAGAATTATCTATTGTATCCAGTGAGGTAATACGGCAGCCTTCTAGGTATGTTGGTCAGTGACAAAGAAATGATAGGTTACAATGTACATGTAAGGTAAAGCGAGGTAACGTAGCAATATCTCTGGGTACCTTATCCATAGAAAACGGTGCTCAGCATTCTACTACTATAGTTTGAATGGAATATAAATGTAGGATACAAAATAACTTACAGTAATCAATTGAGTTTACTTATAGTTAAGTTTTTTTATTCGTTTATAGTATTGTAGTATATAATAATAAGTACAAACTTGAATGTTAAATAAATTAGATTAAGTAAATATTATAGGTAGGTACTTATTATGGTTCGGTCTTCTTATTCTTAATATATACGTTAGCAAGTGTAGTTTTTATTTGTATGTTTGTGTAGTTCACACGCAGTAGAGGTGAAACAAAGTGTGACAAGGGTGGGAGGGATTCTAAATTTCGTAACGTCACATTTCATATATTATATCTTTAAAACATATTTAACCTTTAAAATACGACATTTTAAATATTTACGGAAAATTTCAAAACAGTTCCAACTCTATCTGTATATACATAGTGTTTAAATGATTAAATATAATGTATTCTATCTCATTCCATCGCAGGCTTAGTTCTATAGATTTATTTGTTCATCTATTTTTACTGTCGCATTTTCGTTTCATCTAGTCAATCTATCTATTCAAATCACACCGATTCTAAAGAAGTTTCACTTCATGAATAACGTATGAATTACATATGATACTATTAAAACTTATTAATAGTTTGTTAACTTCTGATAAAAACTATATATACAAATAAAATTAATAAGTTTGTTTTCCTTTAATGCCTGAACATTACTAGAAAAGCACCAGAATGCTGCCAAAAGACAACGTTGCCATGATGCCCGAAATACAAAGACCTGTTGTGGCTAATTGTTTTTTTTTTTAAGCTAACATATGAAAGGCTGTAATAATAAACTTTTTACTAAAATACCTAATTAGGAACAAAAATGTTTACTTCCTACATTGACGTTGGAAAAATAGAAACCTATAAAGCGTTCCACATTTTTTTCGATTTCTCTGCATACCAGCAGCGAGCGGAATGAAACAGTTTTCCGCCAGTAAAAAAATAGGCTTACTGCTAATGAAAGAATAATGAAACAGCTTTGTGCTTGGGAATCAAATCGGTTTTTCTCTCTTTTATGCTTACATTTACGTTTGCAAGTCTTTACGAGATTAAATTTATGTCCAGTGTTTGTGCTACTTCATTTTTTTATTGGAGGAGTTCAGCAGGCAGGCAGACGGCCCACTTGATGGAAAGCGGTTACCATCGCCTATTGACATTTGCAACACCAAAGGTGCAACAAATGCGCTGCTGGTCTCTTAAAGGAGACTATTGTCCTTTCCCAAAATGACAAAACGAAACTCTTTATACAAACTCGTTGGTATCGCCAAGTAACCTCCTTTCGGCACATATAAACTTTTCTTCTATTAATTGAAATTATTCCTTTAAATCTGACGGCGCGTTCCCCTTTTTGCACGTCACGTCAATCATTCATGTCATACCATTAAATTAAATAAATCGCTTCGCTTTATAAATAAATAAAATATCATAAAATACTTAAAATATACCGCTCTCGCTCTATATAAATATAAGTAATCGCTCCGCACCATTAATGTAAAATAAATGAACATAAAATAAATATACAGCAATAAAATTAAATACTATAAACATAAATATAAAGATACGCTAAAGTGTGTGAAGTGCATAGTGGAGAAGAGGAGCCGCATTCCATTCCCATTAACTAGGTAAGTGCGTGCCTGTTCTAAAATTCCCCTTCAAAATTGTCCACACTTCTTTCCCGCAGATTTGACACAGTTCGCTTATCGCTAAATCCAGTCGCCAGTCCAATCGCCGCCGCAACACTCGTAAAGCGTGTGTCTCCACCTATCTTATGCGGTGGCCCGTTAAAAATGTCCTACCTACGAATACTTATTATGAAAATACACTATGGTAGGTTTCTTTCACACCCCTGACGTATGGACGCCGCATCAGGGGTCTGAGGGAGGCCACCGCCTTACTTTCGAACTATGAGATGGAAAAATTGTAACTATTAATCAACTATACAAACATTAAATATGGCGCCGGGTAAAATTTTATAAAACAACATACAAGTATAAAAATTGTTGTACAAATCACTAATCTTTGTGTTTTCAGTAACTGTTGTTAAAATATTGAAGTCAATTTTGTGTCTTTATAAATCTTGTTTATATTTATTGGTATAGCTATACATAAATACCACAATTACTTAATATATATTCTACATAAAAAACAAATATGTGTTGTGTATATAGCAAACAATAGAACCTATTGAAACTATATACGACCCCTTTGTTTTCCACTTTAGTACTTTCATTATTTTTGATTTCCGAACAAAAACCTAACCCCACACTCAACATGCTTGAAGCCCTATAAAGCTCACTGGTTCCATATTTCTCAACCAATTAGCTTTCATTTTAGAGGTTAGAACCACCCTGTTAGTTACAAACCCCGCCTATATTGTACCCTAAAATTATGACTTATCGACATGGAAGGACGAAGGACAATTCCAGTATTTTAATATGTTAATGAAACTGATGAACTTTGAAAACGTTTCCGCTTTTAAATTACGTAATTTAAGTTCGAATTTGTCTCACATTTTACATTGGATAAAATATTTTCAAATATTTAATGTAAAAACGTGAATACAAGGAATGCGCTCAATTTAAATCAATTCATTCAAAATAATATTTACTGGCCGAACAGTTTGAAATGTAAAACTAGTAAAACGTGAATCGTATATATTATAAACACCAGTTGTTTTTTTCAACTGAATGCTTTATTGATTTCTACAGCCGTACGTGTTGCTCCTTGACGCAGAACTAACGACGCTCTGCCCCGACCATGAAATGTCTCATTCACGTATTGTGAGTCGATATTGGGTAGATCACCTCCTGCTACTGCAGTGCTCACCTCCGAATTTACCGCGGGCAGCTCGTTTCTGGATCTCCACTTAAACAATCCTCCTTAACTGAATTGCACATTAAACTCGTGGTCTCACTGTCTTCTACTTAGATCTTCTCCCAACTATCTCGTATAGCATTTGTCGCTTTTCTGTCTTCAAGTGAACTACTCCGCGCACCTTACGCTACTTATATACCCGGAAGAATCTTCTGGAATCCAAGAACTCGATCTACTTTTACTTATTCTTTTATTTACTATCTATTAAAGAAAAAGATATTTTCTTCCAGAAAACATTTTTCTGAAATCTCAAACCAACTAGATCGTTCCACCATTACTCGCCACAATATTAAAATATATCATGTTTTATCAAATTTGCCGTAAAAACTTTCCACGTAGTTTTGTGAAGAAATAAAAAATCATATGTTCAAAACACGTAAAGAAGGAACAAACATACTTCATATATATCTAAGTCCCATTTTTAGTGTGTGTATAGTTATTTATTTGATAAATTATGTTTATATTATACACTGAATTCGATATCGGATGTATTGAATACTTTTAATCAAATTAAATACTAAAACTATATCAATAAAAAGCAATCACGAAAGAACCTGTTACGAACACAAAAGTTGAAATTAAATGGGACAACTACATTTTTGCTCTTTCTTCATCCGAGTAAATACACCGAGAACATAAACAAGAAGAGGCAAAGTGAAAGTCAAAGGAAACTTTTGTCACAATGTTTTCTTTACTCATTTAAACTTTATCTCTCAGCTCCATCTAAAAGATGTCCTGTTTAAATTATCCGAAATTTAAAGGCGCGTCACGTATTTAACCAAAACTAAAACCCTTCTGGAGTAATTCGTAAGTGAGTGGAAGTTACAGTCAAATCCAGTGGTGAAGCTCAGTTTAAACTGTATAAATAAACAAAATCTTTGACAATCTTATTTGTGAAATATAATATAAGTAATGGTGTATTTGAAACTTTAGGTCCGTGGGGTCCATCGGCAAAGGGTTTCATCAAAGAAAGTAAGAAACTCTTTGATACCACCCGTGATCAGAAGGCTGGTTCGTATTTTGCGCAACGAGTCAGCATTGCCATATAGCGTGGCAATGCAGCCAGCCTTCTGGGCAAGCTTCCCTCTGGCACCGATTTATTACATAATTTATATTAATTTATTTATAATTTAGTTTATTTTAAGTATTTATTTTAACTTTTTTTATTTCTTTTTTGCTTTCTAGTGGTTATTGTTTTCAATTATGTAAATTCTTTTAATAATTGTCTATTATTTTATGACTACCTCAGTATTGTAATTACTATTTCACAAACTAATTTCTTATTCTACATAGGTAAATGTCACGACTAATAATGTTGGTTTAGCACATTTCCAAATGACTGGCTTTCATTTAAAAAATAACCAGACTATGCAGTGCTCAAAGATAAGGAGCATAATGAGTTTCTAGATTCATTATCCCAATAAATAGTTTTTAACACAACGATAATAACAAATTGCATCACGTAACATCGCAACCTCACACATTGATAGATAGATACATAACACTTTATTGTACACCATTACAGAAAACTTACGAAGTAGTATTATTCTAGTTGTGTACAAAGGTAGTTCTTATCGCTAAAAAGCGATCTCTTCCAGACAACCCGTGGCAAGAATATTGCTGATTAGGAGTGGCGATGGTGGCATACATAATTATTGTACAATTAATTACATTTTAATGATAAATATTTAACTATACTATATATACAAATATACACATAAGTTATATACATAATTATACAAGATATGGTGATAAAATGCAACTATTTAAACATAATAAATATATAACTATATACAATATAATATCTACTAATTACACAAAATTAAATATTATTATTATATTGCAGGTAGTATTTCCTGACCATGTTCTTAAATGTTATTAGGGATTTTGCTTGTCTGACAGTAACAGGCAATGTATTCCAAAGTTGGACAGCGTTAACCGTGTAAGAATTATTGAAAAACGTTGTATTATGAATAGGAGCAATAAATTTATGTTGACTGGAAAGGTGTAAATTGTGAGAGCAAGAAATAATTGATTAAAAATCAAAACCATTGATGACAAACCCGAGAGTTTTATTTATTTGGACTTCATTCGTATCAGTATATTAAATGTATAATCCATTAACTACGTTGATTAGTCTTTGTTTCTTAACTAAATATTTTCAATTCATATTAAACTATTGAAATTAAAAAAGAACTGCTTATCTTGTGTCGGCTATTGTGTTGCTATTTATAGTTCATATGCGTTCACTATATCAAGCCATTTTATACTCATGTATTTCTGAGGTCGGCGTGTAATGTGGCCGAATTTCTCAGGGGATGCTCTTGAGGTGTATCTGCTACTTCAAGGATACAGAGACTATCTCTATTGAATATGTTGCAGATACTAGCCGATATCAAATACAGTTACCTAATATTGATTGTTTCACCATACCATTGGTAGAAAATTGACAGTACTTAATAACTAATATTAATTCAAATAAATTGATAGTAAGATACAGGAATCGACTAACTGTAAAGCCTTACTCCACATATCCACCTCTTCAAATATAACTGTCACACTGTTACTTCTACACTGTATTATAGTAATGGTGTCCCGCTACCATATTGCTCTCGTGTCTGGACGGACGTATAAAGGTGGCATAATTGCGAAGTTATCTCATACATTATTCCTAATGCACATTACATTAGGTTTTACTAGCTGTTTCATGAATGTTATTTTTTCTGGAGAAATTATTACGTCATATTACAACAAGATTATTCGCCATTTTTATTAAAAAAAATTATACATAAAGAAATATTGAACAGTCTTGTTCTGACTGCAAGGAAAGAGAGATGTATTATATAAATAATAAAGATAAAACGGTTTTAATTATATTAAGCGTCCAGCCACAGGATTGAACATTGTTCTTAAAGTCAGATGTATATGTTACGGGCAATTTGATTAATCGGGCATTATTAATATGGACCGGTCATTATGAACAATGACCAAGAGCATCTGTCGATTTGATATATTAATTATTTTGGCTGGCCCATATAAATAAAGGCCGACAGTCCGTGGTCCATTGAAAAATTATTGTGGGGCGCTGTTGATAACGGATAATAAGGTGGTTCAATTGGTGATAGACCGTATGAGAGAGATATCCTTGCACTAGAAAACAGAAGCTCCAGCAACCTTGAGATTCGCCCTCTCCTGGCTCGGTTCAAGTTGCACATAGGAACAGCTCACAGCACTAAATTCCACTTTAGAACTAACACTTGTACAAAGTTTTAAAGATAGCTATGCTCTGGAATGTTCTGGCACGGCCAGTAAACACAAGAAGTTGATAAGTTTTACAAAAAGTATTAGCGCACTTCATAGATACGGTAGGTAAAGAAAAATAAAATCGCAACAGCGCATGTGTCGCAGGGCCGCGCATAGATTGCGTGTACCTACTGTACTGGCGCAAACTTCGGTAGCAATGGCGACGTCGCTTGATAACGTAAAAATTAGCGACATATATAACGTTATAATTACGATTTTTAATGTTATCAAGTAACGGTAAAAATTTATATACCGGTATGGTAGTGTATCTTTTTCTAAAATACCGGTAATTACCTTTATCTTTAAAGGTAATTGATAACGTTTTCAAGCCCTGCTAAAAAGATATTTAAAGTTATGTTAATGGTTTATTTTATTTTATGGAGATTATCCAAATATTCGTGGGCCACCTAAAGATGGAATAAACTTTAAAGCTAAATATATTTTAATTTACATTGCTCCATCGTACTGTATTGCATTCTTAATCAGCTATAAAACAAATGCAACAAACAGGTCGAGGGCGAAAAGATTTTAAATTAATTAATTGAATACATTACGCAATTCACCAGAAGCTCGGTAAAAGCATTGAAAATAAAGTGGTCTTGATTAAATAATGTCTGCAGTGATTATTCTTCGGTTTAGTTTCAAGGCTTAAAATAAAAGCGTCGTGATTCAAGGGTTAGAAATTTTAGGTAAAGCTAAATTATAGACTAAATTAATGATTTCATGCCAGACGCGATGAAAAAAGGCCGACCGTCCCATTATCATACCCACCATTACTGTGGTAGAGTTGTGAACTGTTCAAAGTATGATCAGACGTTCTTGGCAAAAATAGGTTATATAAGCCACATACCAGCATACGACTAGCTCGAGAATCAGAGCTTATAATATCCACATTTCATGGAAGTTCCTGTAACCGAAATCGGTTTAGACAACATTATATCTAACTAAAAAATGCTTTAATTTTGTTGCTTGGAAGAGATTAGTTCAAGCGATAATGTCTCATGTCGTATTGCCAGGCAAGTATGGTAACTAAGGGTTTTTACTCATTATTGTATTAACCAGTAAAATATTAATACATACCTATATGCTACTATATTATAATGTACATTTTAGAGTTAATAACGCAAAAAAATGAAGAAACAATATATTCAATATTTTAGTACATAGTAGATCTAAAAAGAATAATTTTAGTCTAATGCGCGTATAAATAAACACAGTCCGACGTCATGTAAAGATTAAAGATAGACAACTGTAAGATATAGCATGCTCACCTAAAGGCACACACGAGGTTACAAACACCCATGTTTATAGGATTCTTTAAATACAGACCACGGCAAAGAGTACCACTCTTTGCGGTATGCACGATGAAAGTGGATGCGAAAGGCACTTTCGTGTAGATTGGTTCAGTTCAGTTCAGGAACTACTGATCCCACTTCAAAAATTATTTCAGTGTTAGATACTCCATTTATCTAGGAAGGCGCTAGGCTATATATCATCACGCTAAGACCAATAGGAGCGGAGCACCAATGAAGAATGTTTCGAAATCAGGGTATTTTTGGAATTGAATTTTTACTATTTCACGCGGACAGAAGCTAGTTTGTATATATAAAGAAGGTTGATATTTCACCTTTTTCAACTAAGAAAAATATTACCTGAATAAAATATTCATTGTCATGTAAACTTCAAGCATCGTTACATACACGTTACGATTTTGAAGAACTTATCAATGAGAACTGCATAAATAAAGAATAACATTTTCTTCATGGGTGATCATCAAAATGGAACTTGAATTACACCTTCGCATTAACATAAAACTTGTTTAAATGTTAATTTACTAGATTATGACGTGCCCTCTGACATACCGAATGACAGACGGACCCGTGTGCACTTTAATATTATATGGCCCTTAGACAGATATTGTAGGGTTGTCACGTTTCAAAGCTTGACCAGCTTTATATGATCTACTTCGAGACAGTTGTCATAGCATCAAAGCTAGTTAAATGAGTTGGTAGTCTATGGACTATGGACTTGCAGCTCTTTCCAATATATTCATCATAGTATCATACCATGACCGTGCTAGGAACGTATCCGGCAAAAAAATGTTCTTTCTTTTCACTGAACCGTTCCGACACCGACCAATATCGTCGTGTACCACGCACGGGCCGTCAAAAATTTTCGGTTTGAATATTCTGCTGGTACCGCTACGCTACGTGCATGGCACACGAAGTTATCAAAGCGGTCATCATACGGTTGTTAACGTGTGTGATGACCGTTCTAAGACCGTTTATTCCACTTGTCCGTAGTATTACTTTACTTTATTATAGTATTTAAACATAATACCTACAAGCTAGTTTAATAGAGACAATCTATTTTCTCTAGTATTTTTAGCGTGTTTTAACTGCATTATATTTTCATTAGTATACATACTCGTACATACCGATGTGACAGCCGGATACTGCCCGGATGCTACGGGCATGACACGCTCTTAATACGTTCGAGTGGGCATAGTAGACTGCATCGTATTTTTTACTGTCTGATACGTTCACAGTACAGTGAAAAATATCTTAGTAAATATGCAATCAAGATTATCACGCGTCAAATCTGTCAATCTAACTTGGATATGAACTTAAAATACGACCTATGTTCTGGTTATATTGAATATTTACACAGCCAAAAATTAAGAATTAAGATACAATCAGATTTATACGGATTTAAAACATTAACGGTCTTATTCATATTGGGTTAGAGTAAGTTTACAGGCTTCTTTAAGAACCTTCAAGAAGCCTACAAACTTACTATATTCCGTATGAAAAGATCAATGATATTTTACATGACTTCACAATATAATAAAATTTGGCCGACTGGCCAGTGAGCGAAAGAGTTTTTGTCACCACTTATTTAAAATATTTTGTATGACAACATAATCATTCGTAATTTCATAATATGCCAACCCTAGGCAGAGCATATCACTGGGGGCAAGTTTCGTGATAATACGGGCCCTTTGAGTTATATTCGGGTGGGCTCAAAATTCTTAACGACTGACTCTACTAAGTAGGTTTGATGATTATGGATTATGGTGAAGAGACATAAAGGTTTCCTACCTACACTAGTTTATGTATAAATGGAATATACACTTATAGAGTAAGGGTAGCTCTTTTCATTGAAAGGTCACAGTAACCTTATGGTGCTGCTATGAATTCCTTAAACAATAGCAATTGAAATAGATTTCTATTGTTTAAGGAAATTTAGCTTGACAATAACTCACATAACACGTGAATGTAGATATTCAGAACGTTCAGTAAATTGGAACAAAGTCAGTAGTCAGCTTTATAATAATTCAATCTACGACAAATAAGCGCGAGTCGAATAATGTATATAGATAAATAAAATTGAAGTGTTTGTTTGTAATGTCAAAATATAAATGTGAAAAAAATCAGGGAGAATTCGGATCAGGAGATGCCGAAAATGCATTTTTAAGAATTGTTGTCTGTCTGTCTGGATGTGCCGGCTGATCTCTGAAACGGCTGGGCCGATTTTGATGGCACTTTCATTGGTAGAAAGCTGATGTTATAAAGAGTAACTTAGGCTAACTTTTATAGGATTCCACGAAGAAAAATATCCACGGAGATGAAATTGGGGTCACAGTTAGCTAGTTAACTCTTTATGGATACTTAAATTACGACTATTTTTAAACCAAGCGAACAAAGCCGCTGGTAACAGCTAGTATTCGTATATTTTATAAAATAACATTATTTATATAAGAATAAACAGTATAAAGACTCATACTGTATTAAAAAATTGAACAAAATAATGTATAGAAATAACAATAAAATCGTGTTTGGGTAAAACAAACTAAATAGATGAAAAAAAATGTCATTTTTGATTGATTTTGAAAATTATGAAATAATAGTGTTTATAAAATCTTTTCATACATTTTGCATCATTCATCATCATCATGCAGCGCATTTGTAGCACATTTCGTATTGCAAATGTCCATAGGCGATGGTAACCGCTTTTCATCAAGTGGGCCAGTCTTCTGAACTCATGCGATAAACAAAATACAGCACATATTCCTTTAAATCTAGAAGGCGGAATATCGTATACATATTATGATATCTGTAAGTACATGTGTAATGTGAGTTTGCAGAAAAACAATAAAATAACATCCATCACTAATGTGCAGATCTGTCACGGAGATTAAATATGCCATGTTCGCATACTAATTCATTGTTTATTTGGCAATGATCATCATCATTAACAAAACAGATTGCAAAGGAAATATGGAGATTAAATAATAAAGTAAAGAGGAAGACAAACTGATTCATTTACACTAAATTACAAAAAATGCATTATTAACACTGTATATATTGTTACGAGTTGCGTGACTCGAATTAAAATGCCGTTGGAATTATTATAGAGTTTATTAGAACTATACAAACACGTATAACACAGGTACAAATATAACCGAACACAACAAGTTCAAACGTAATGCGGAAAGTCGTAATTCAAAAACACGCGCAAAGTCCGTCACTAAACATATTACCGTATGTACACACGTCTTGCTTCGCTCGCGGTTATCGCTCGACTGCCTCGTCCGTCAATCGAGGCATTGCTTTATACTGCACATATGCGATACGTATGCCCGGCCGCGTGGACGTAATTTCCTTGAATCAGTTAGTTCTTTAAATCCGACACACCTGGCTAATGTCTGCCATAAAAGATTACAATACACAATAATCTGTTTTCTAATCACAAATTTTAAACACAAAGTAGACAATAGAAGTCCATATGCCGAAAGGTAATAAAATGTGTTTCTACAGATATTCAGGTGTGAATTTATCTTTGTCGGCGTCTAGATCGTAATAATATGTTATAAAAAGTTCTACAGATATAAAAATCTTAATAATAATTACATATGTAAAGTTGATCACATATCGTTATCAAATTTACTAAATACTGACGGTATTTACATCAGTGTTTCCAGGGATAACGAGAATTAAAAGCAAAACAGCAAATATATAGCAGATGTAATATCTAATTAACAGTTAAACACGTTGATAGAGCATAACAATCAATTCTATGAACACAACCGCTGCAATCTTCTTATATAAAAAAATGAATGTTTGTCTGTATGTCCTTTATAAAATCGTAAACTATACATTTGAGCATATGGTGATCTTTAACAAAGTTGTTGTGCATGAGCCAAAGAAGGTTTATGAGTTGGTTCACAATTGGACCCGGTAGGTGGCGCTGCTGTCGGCATATTGATTCGGCAGACGTCCTACCCGGCTTTTCCGGGTAGGACGTCTGCCGGGGCAGCTAGTATTAAAATAAAAATGTAAAATTAATTAATTGTACTCAATATATAAATACTCTCGCATGACAACTTGTAGATGGCAAAAAGGGCTTAAACAAGTGGCCATAAAAATACATATTTATTTAAAAGCTTCCGCTCCTTGCTTCCACAAATTCTAAAGTAACCGACTCCAATTATATCAAAAGCCGTGTACTTCACTATAATTTGACCAAGATCACAGTAATTTAGTATTTGTAGTATTCCATTATATTTACAGACACTCAGGTAGCATCTGCGTGACTCACTTACCGAAATTATGGACGCATTCCTTACAAATGACAGTTAAAAAACTGGACTTGCCCGTTATGCTTACATACAAAAAGCTTTAAAACGAAAGCACCTATTTGATATTTCCCATGGTGAAGAACAGGGATTCCCAAAGTGGTCGATATCGATCCCCTGGCGTCAAATCGGTTTCCCAGAGGTCGACATAAACGAAAACTGATTTTCAGGGTTGACAAAATCCAAATATCGACCGCTATTAATCAACATAATGTTCTTATTTGTAACATTCAAAGTACTATGTATATTGGGTTACGTGTACGTGTTTTTTCATAAAATAATTTCCTACTTAAGCATTTTTACGTAATTTGTATTAATTATATATTAAACTTAATTTTTACTGAATTTTCTGTCTATTTATTTTGTTAAGCCTTGATGAGAAAACTATGTCAAGTTTACTCACTTAACCAACGGCAAAGTTTTTAAATTGGTAAATATTTTGTAGCGATACAAAAAAAAATAGACATAGGAGTTTTAAAGTAATTTGGCTATGGGATCTGAGATATAAGTTCATTTTGAAAAAAGGGTCTCTTGTCCAACATAGTTTGGGAATCCCTGGTATAGAATAATTAATGCGGTAAAACCAAGCCAAGTTTTTAAGTCACAGTTTTCTCTTGATTTTGCTGTAGTAATGTATATCTTTATATATATAATTCTTCTGTACGTGTGTTGACAGTGAACTCCTCCTAAACGGCTGGACCGATTTGAATGATTTTTTTTGTGTGTGTTCAAGTGGATTCGAGGATGGTTTAGTTTTACAAATAAGCCCGGCAGATGGCGCTGCAGACGGGTTCTAAATTTTATTTCTTTAGGGCAGGACAACGTCTGTCGGGCCAGCTAGTAGTGTATACGAGTCTAAGAAGTAATGTTATATTCTTTCTTACATCGCTTTTTTTATTCAAAAATGTCTTATCTCGAAAATTGAAATATGAGAAGAGTTTTAACCTTCAAAATTGTATTGTATCAAAAGGAATAGCTTTATTTTTATCAGTCTGCAGTGTATTTTAAAAGACAAGTTATTATACGTTCAGATACAACTATTTTTTCATGGTTAAAAACTCTTTTCAAAAATTTCAATTTTCAAGGTCACACATTGGTAGTGAGGATGATTTAGATTTACAATTGGACCCGGTAGGTGGCGCTGCAATCGGGTTCAAAATTTTATTTTTTTCAGAACTGAACAACGTCTACCGGGCCCACTAGTCTATAATATAATAAGGATGGTGTGCATAGTACATCTAACCGATGGTTAAAATAAAAAGTATACGGCTAAACAGCGTTTTCTTTTTAACCGTCCGTTAAATGTATATTATGTAGTTTTTGAAACGATTACTACGTAAGAAGTCCAGCGTGTAGTGCTCTTTCATAGAGTTAATAAAAATATGTACTTATCATACTTCATGAATAATCTGGCAGTTAAATCTAGTTGCTTTCGAAAACCTACTTTGGCCCTTTTAGCATCAGCTCACAAATATTAGTCATAGAATTCCTGGATAACTTACATATTTATTACATATATAATATATAACGTTCTTATATACTATTTTATACAAAGCTAAGGCGATGAAATTAAGATATGGGCGCTAGAATTATTTTTGTAACAAATTCCTATTTATTATATTTACTGTTTATAGGTAATTCATGTTAAATAATACAAAGTAAATTACACTTGAATGTTTGTGTGTTAATTTGTTATGTTTCACGGAATCGGTAATGATTAGATTATCATGCAATTTGTTTTATATTTTTAATTACACACATACATGTATTAGTGGGAAATACATAACGTACTTTGTATCGTGGAAAAGGAAACACTTTCCGCGGGAGACGAAGACTATTCATTTAAACTACCTCTCGAGGTTGGTTAAATTTGACAGTTATTTATGAGTTGCTTTACCAACTTTTATCCTTAAAAGGAGTTTATGGGTAAGATTTTCACTAATCAGCTGCTAAACAGTTGCTTAAAATTTAACCAACGTTTATAAGTAAGACCATATGTGAGTAAAGCCACAAATATTATTACTATAATATGAACAAACTTGCTTTCACGCAGCAGGATTATGTATAAATTAAATATTACTAGTTTTCTCGAACCCCGGAATGTAGCTCTGTTTTACATTCATAAAAACTTAATTAGATTTTTTATATATATAATACTATTTTTATATATATAACCTTCCGTGAAAAATTATCTAACTGGCGGTAAAAACCGTTTCAAAATCCGTGGTTTAGGAGTTAACGCTTATACAGACAAACGCGGTAAGCGACTTTGTATTATACTGTTACGACTCTGGTCCCGACAAAAACAAATTCACACCTGCATATCTGTAAAAAGACATTTTTATTACCTGTCGGCATTTGAACTGCTTTATGGTCGCCTTCTTTTTTGTTTACTTTATATTTAAAATTTGTGTTTAGAAAACAGCCCATTGTTGTATTGTAATCTTATATGGTAGTCATTAGCCAGGTGTGTCGGATTAAGATACGAGGACATTGCAGTTGCGCAGTATAAAACAATAACCTGATAGAGGGGGAAGGCAGTCGAGCGATAACCACGAGCGAAGCAAGACGTGTGTACTACAATCGGGAATCTTTTAGTGACAGACTTTGCGCGTTTTATGGAATTATGACCTTCTGCATTACGTTTGGACTTGTTGTGTTCGGTTATATTTGTACCTATGTTTATACGTGTTTGTATAGTTCTAATAAACTATAGTAATTTCAACAGCATTTTAATTCGAGTCCTGTAACTCGTAACAATACTATGTAAAGATTAACATAAACTCAATACCCGTTTTATTAAATTAAGTTATTTATTAACATTTAATGCCTATTATCCTTATATGGAAATAGTTCATTAAGTAATCGTTCGAAAACAGCTTTATTATGTATAAGTTAATGAGCCTTTTTATATAAATGTGCTGATTAAAATCACTAAAATTTTTATAATTATAAAGGCCTTTACACGCGGCTTCACTCGTAGAAACTTTATTTTATATAAATACATATATATTGTTACGTGCGAGCGGGGGTACGCTCTTATGGATTGGAAGAAAACACCAGTTTTTAACTAAACGCTTTTATTGACTTACTCAGCCGCATACAACACCTCTCTGCAGGGTTGCCCCTATACGCACGACTAATAATGCACAGCCCCGACGACAAGGTGTCTCGCTCACAATACCGTCCCGACATTGCTTAGACCACCTCCTGGTTCCGCAGTGCTCACCTCCGATATTGCCGCATGTAGCTCGCTTCTGGTTCGTCTCTCGAGCTACGCGACACTCCTCCTTCACTTACTGACCACTAAACATGTCAGTGTCTTCTATTAACTCTTCTTTCAACACTTTCGCATCGCACTTGTCGCTTGACTGTCTTAAACTGAGCTCAACTCTAAACTGCCCGGTAGGCGCGCCTTACGCTGTTATATACCCAGAAGAATTTTCTGGAATCCATCTATCTATCTCTGTATCTTCCTTCCCGAACCTTCTATTCGGGAACTTTCGTTTATACATCTATCCCTTTCTAACATCTATTTATCTCGGTCTTTCGTTCATCGTCTATCCCTTTCTAACATCTATCTATCTCTGTCTTTCGTTCATCGTCTATCCCTTTCTAAAATATATCCGTCCTTGTCTTTTCCTTCCAGAATGTTCTAGTTTTTTCTAAAATTTCTAAAACTAAATAGATGGTTCCACCATCATTGGTCACAATATGTTGTGCCTACATACATATTATGTAGGTAACAAACTCACTACCACTCAACGTCAGACAAGCAAAATCAGTATCGTCTTTTAAATACATATTTACTAATTAATATTCGTTCTCTCAGCTCTAATAGTGCTACTTACTGCTACTTACTTTGTATGTATGTTTGTATAGTATATTAAGTTTATTAATTGTTTGTTTGTTTTCTGTTTCGCAGTCTATTCTCAGTCAACTTTAAGACTGATAATAATAACTAATAATAATCCCGCAGGGGGGCTTTGTGGCGAAGCCTTAGGTGAGTGGCGACACCTCGTACCTGACTCCGGGGGCCAAGGCAAGGCCCCCGCCTCCGTGCTTGCCTTAGCCAGCCGGCACGGAGTGGAGATCGCTAGAGCTAAGACTCAAGCTCCAGGGGTGGAAGTGATAAATGGCCTAATGTCGGAGTAGCTTCGGTGAACCTGCAGCCCACCTCTCTACACCCCTTAGCCACTCATACCCATGTTGCCCCTGCCTTTTATGGCATTTTTTGGGGCCCATGCTGGGAGTGGCGAGTCACCGTCTGCCCATTTTTCCATGTTCCCCGAACATTGCGACGGGCAGACGCCATAGTCCCCATATTCCCAGACCGCCAGTACCACTAACAGTTCACCCCAATAGCCCGGTACTTTTTGTCTTCATTTCCCACAATAGTCCTACACTGGCCGGGGCTTGTCCTTGGGTGCATTATTGTATGGTGTAGACAGGGATAATCGCCGGTCAGTGTCACGCCACATATTTACATTAAATTTGTCAAGGGGCCTCTACGTGTTGGCCTCCCCATGGCCCCACGCAAGCCCTCCAAAAGTCCGGGTCATTTTTATGGCCCGTGGTCTTAAAAGACATACACTAATAATAATAACTAATAAATATAACTAATAAAAAATATAAATAAAAATAACTGATAATAATGATAACTATAATGGTTGTAAGATTCGTCACTAAAAATAGTACAAACATTGGTATTTACTTAAGTTTTAGCTTTTATTTTGAAATAACGGTCATATGTCAATTTTATTAGTTTATAAGAAAAAATATAATAATAGGTCAATTCCCTAAACTGTGTAGAAAAAAATTGCTTGTGAAAAAATTAAATGGGTTTACTACACATTACATTTTTGATTAAATAATCAAAAATTTTATGTGACACGGCCTTTTACTTAGTTATCAAGATTCAATCTTTAAATAAAGATTAAATATTTTTAAGTAGAGATCCAGTATCACGTAGAATAAATTATTATTGGGTTCAATAAACTGATCGGTTTTTCTATCATAGACATAAATTTCGTAAGTTGTTTGATTATATTCTTAAAGTTGTGATATTAATTTTATATTTATAACAAAAAGCCTTAAAAGGCTTTGCCTGCTTTGGAGAATCACGTTGTGAAATTGACATGTGTCTTAATAATCTGGTACTGGTCACATATTGTGGTAGAATACGTTTTCATATTATTTAGACACCTATCATATGTGTAATACGAAATCTGCTATTTTAACTCACTTTTATATAGTAATGATGATTTTCTTAAACCCATCGCTTTACTAACATGTTCATTCATTCAAATATTATAAATTGTGACGTTAGGTGAAAGGAACGAGTCAGTCAAAACATTGTCTAGATAGGCGTCCAATGAAAATATTAATGATTTTATCCTCAAAGGTTTTTTGTTTCGTTTAAATGTCTTACAGGGTTCACAAGACAGATTTTAAATAGTTTAGACTTTATACATAATTAAAGTAAGCACTTGAACTTCAAAGAATTTCTAATCAAATTTTCGTGGGTTATCTCATCTCTGACTCAAATGAATCTTTCTCACATGTCTTAGCCGAAATGTAATTGAATACTTTCTATCTGATCGACCTATTGACCTATAAGGTAGCCAATACGCCATCGATAATACAGCGCTCGGTCCGTTGATTTACATCGCTCAATGATTCATTGATTTAGTTACAATGGAAGCGTCAAGATTATGCACGGCGCGCAAAAGTACGTACCTACTTATTTTATTTAAAATCTATAATGAAAAAGATAATCTCATATCACTTTATTTAATATCTTAAATTCAGTATGATATAATAAGGCGATTCAATGAAATAACTTTTAAGGAATAGTGTAAATTAATAATTTAAGGGCAAGTAGAATTAGTGCAAAATGATTGCACTTTTTTTTAAATACATATTTTAGAATGCGGAACTTAACACATATGTTTATTATTTAAGTACAATGAGAATTATGACAGGATCGGAATAATATAAAAACTGTTAAATTGACCTAATGAGTTTTATTGCACTTATAAGGAAAGATTCGTAAAATCATAAAAATCCATTTCGTTTTTTTATTTTATACTGGAAACAAAATCCTGCAAGAATTTAATAAAGAAATATCTCCTATTTCAAAAAACGTTACGTATAACTCTCCACCTATTATTAAATTTAAGATAAGTCATCAAAAACATCGTTTAATTTTTTAAAGAACTTTTTAACTATACTGTAGATGAATTTCTTAAAAAAAATGCTTGTCGTTATTATCTATACGGAAAAGCTTAGTGATGTATTTGTTATTATTTCTCTTGACATTAATTATTTGTATTTTATCGAAAATTGACTTTTTTTTAAATTAGAATATTTATTTTAATTTAATTTTAATTTCATTCATTTTGTACACCACTATGTGGTAGAATGTACTGTGCGTCTACAATCGTGTAACACCTGTATGAACTACATTCTTGCAAATAAAGATATTGATTGATTGATTGATAACGATACTTCACACGTCTATGCAAGCTGAACAAATATAAATATCCATTCATCGGTTATATATATAGCGACCACCCCAAACTTGGTTTATTTGCAATTTTCCATATTATTGTCTAACCGCATATAAAAAATACAGCCAAATAACATCGTGCAAAGATCCAGAAATTTTTGAGAAAAATGGCTGATGATGTAATTTGTTACGAGACGTCACTGACCATTAGATAGGGGTTCCGCTTTTACTAAAAGTCTACGAAACAATAAAAATGTTTAATATCAATATTCAATGTTTGCCTGTAATGTATGTACATAAATAAAGCCACATCCAGACAAAGTATACAGAGACTGTGTACTTACGTTGCCGGAGAACAATAAATTGGATTGGAAAGCAGCAAGCATCTCGACCGTTGTAAATCAATCAACCCAGTATGAAATATGATCGTTTGTAATATTATCAATATTGAACCCTGTATAGGTTAGGCACAAGTTTGATTAATTTATATAAGGATGAAGTATATTGATTATTATTAAACACTAATAAATGCCCCAGTTGGGTTCGCGTTTGATTTTATATGTCCACGACTACTGTCTGCTACAGCAAGCCAGCCGTCTTGTCTGGCTTGCTTCGCTTACTTGTCTGCAGTATACCAGATTAGATAGGATTTCCCAACCTCGCATGCGTAATACTTTTGAAGATATATACTGATAAAATTTACTCACGACAAATCTGTATTCCACAAATCTTAACAATATAAAATTATGAATGTTTCATTAAAAAAAATCCAGGCAAGGTTTCATACATTAAAACAAATATATATAAGTAAGTATAGGACTGTAGATGAAATTACATTACAAATTTCTGTGAAGCATTTGTAATTTAATTCTTAAGATTTATTATAAGAAAATTCTGTGATATTTTCAAAAATGTGTAAATGCGAAAGGAATATAGCCAAATACGTTTATGTAGCGCTCTTTACCGATTATGATTATTGATCACCTCTTTATTATATCAAAAGTCTAAAGCGCTTATTATTGTAACGACTAACCTTCTTAGTCGTTATGATATATGAAAAAAATAATTTATTTAAATTTAAACGAGGCATGCTTCCGAAAACAAGGAAAGACAGAACATATCTCATGGGAAGAGTCTTGATTGCGAATATAAAGTTATGCTCTAAACCAGACTCTCATTGAAGATAAAGATCCCGGTGAGCTCTGCAACTGCTGGCCGTTACATTACACCACACATATAGGGACCCCTTTCCAGGGTGATGTAATAAAGAACTAAACAATACCTATGACAATTTGTTACTTCTAAGACCATCGATCGTCTTCATAACAAAAACATTACAACTCAAAATAGAAACGAAATTTTAATGTCAAGTACATTTATTTTTACCAATACAGGTTTCTGTATCAAAACAAAAGCTTAACGTATTATAAATAATAGAAATAAGGAAAAGCCTCACAAAGAGAAAAACATGCACATTAACGACAAACACCCACACATAGTTGCTTAATTAAGCAGAAAACACAATCTTTCCTTTTTGAAAAACAATAAACAAAAGTTCCGACACACTAACAAGGCGCGCTGTAACACGCAAAGGTGAGTTTCTTTAGGGTTACGTGATCAAATAGTCGAATTAACAAAAGAGTGAGATTTATGCGTGTGTGTGTTCTTTATATCGACTTAATGTATTTTTTATGCAATTTTTTTAAAAAAATAGCATTTTGCACTTATTCTCTATATAAACTGTAAATGTGCGAAATATGATATCATACTCCTCCGTCGGCGCAATTTTTGTAAAAAGGGGACCTATAAAGTGTTAACTTCACATATTATGATTAACGAATAGAAATTCTTTTTTTTAAAATTTACATTAGATTTAAATGCTTCTTTCAAATTGTCTTTAAATATTAACCTCCTTATTATAATAATAAATAAATACATTTTGTATGGTATTATGAATAACACAAAATATACACACATTCATCGTGGCGTGGAGTTTATACAACTCGATTCTCCACGTAGCCTACCTTTAAGAAATTAGCGACCAAAGGTCGAAAGCGCCATGTATTTATTGGCGCTTACGTTTTTTATTTGTGCATATAATACTGTACTATATATTACGCACAGCGGCTTTCCACATATATTGGCTGAAATAACAATTCACAACCCGATCGGGCACCAGCCATTGTATCAAAATATCCGGTAAGATTGCAAAAGAAAAAATACAAAAATGTAATAAGAAAATATGCGATCCTATTTTTCGGGAATGCCGCGGGATTTTTCCCGGAAGTGTCATTCATTATATTACTTCAAATCCGGTTGGCTTCGACTCACCTCTGTTTTGCTGGGCGGCTGTCTAGATTATATTGACTTAGTTTCTTTATAATTATTATATGTTTTTATATTATATGTAAAAACCCGAATTAAGTTTTTATCTAAATAAAATAAAAGTATAATGTAGGTTTTGGGCAAACACTAGTATATTATAAATAAGGTGGTAAGTATTCTTTATGGTGTAGCTTTCCTCTGTGACCTTTATTTCCATAGGGAAAAAAATACAAAAATTTAATTTGACAATTTCATTCCATATTATTAGAATAAAGGTGTAAAATTTTATGTAAGCGGTTACGGCTTACAAAAGGCATATAAAAAAGGTAAATTTATACAGAACCCTTATTAGGAAGCCCAACTCATGCTTATGTCTTTTTATAGTGCTGGTTTGAAAGTAATTTGTCAGTAGGAAAAGTACTGGAAATAATGAAAAGCTAGCGGCTCAGCTGAGAATAGTTCGGTCTTTTGAACAGGACAGTTGTCGGCAAAGTTCTTGATTAGTATATGGATCTATATTTATATCAATTGCATGCGTACAGCAGTCAGGCAAATGGTCCACCTGATGAAAAGTGGTTACCGTCGCCTATGGATATTTGCAACACCAACGGGTTTGCCAATGTGCTGCCGGCCTCGAAAGGAGGACTCGAACCTGACCACTAATGCCGCCGGACAACAACTCAAGGCTATTAAAGCGGCGTACTACAGACCAGGGGCCGTAGCAGATGGGCAAATGCCCTACCACCTGTCAGTGGATTGTATTGTTGCCTCTTACGATATGGGCACTTGGCTGCAGATATTACGACACTTCCTTCATTCTTGTACAAATAGTATTCTATTCGCTTATTAGTAAATTGGTTTAATGTCAGTAACTAAATTACATCATTATTAGATACCCAACATTATTCGTTTTTTGGACGTTATATTTATTACATGCTTGCACATTTTTCTATACTAATACTAGCTGTCCCGGCAGAACAAAATTTCATGAGAATCGGTCAAACCGTTTCAGAGCAGTATGGTTACATTGTGACACGAGAATTTTATATATAAGATTATAAAGAGATAAAGTTTGTGAGCTTGAATTTTTTGGTAACCTCCGATACTGCTAATCCGATTTTGAAAATTCTTCCACCAATAGAATACATCGTACCCTACTGACATAGGCTATATTTAATTGTGATTAATACATTAAAAGTAAAAATGTTTTACTCCTTCCTTTTGTCCTCGTACGAGGCACTGCGAGTGCTTTCTGCGTTTATGAATTAATTAAAGGTTACAAAGCTTAATGCACGCACGCACACCTTGACGTGTGTGCATGCGTGCGCGCCTGAGTGCACGTGTGCGTGGGTCCATGTGTATTTTTAAATGACACCCGGAGAAGTGGGCACGGGTCAAGTAGTTTTTATTAAATTTTCTTGTTCTTAACGTGGGTCGAGTGACATGTGTAATTTTGGAGGTTAGCATTGAAAATTAATCTTATGTTGAACTATGTTTTAGCATAGCAAAATATTTATTTCTGAAAATGGCGATATACAATATTTTTAAATAAGGCCTTTATTGTTATGTGTTCTGTTTTTTGTATGTGTCGCATTTGGAAATAAACTTTTTTCTTTTCTTTCACTAGTTCCGATGGTCCACTTATCTCTCCCCATATCCTTATTTCATTCCTCCATCCCATTCCCTCTACCGTATATCATTTTTGATCGAATGTACATATGGTTACAATCATCGCGTGCGTTAGCACGCACATAGAGGTTTCACCTAACTATAAGAATAGCAAAATAACTGATCGAAACTTGTGTTCTTTTGCAGCCAACAGATAGGCCCCAAACCGCCGTCAAAAACATATAGAAACTACCCGGCAAATTCCCAACGTAATTAACTACCGCGAAGTTTTTCTAACAAAAGGGTAATGTTGAAAAGGCCAACGCAAAAACGGAACCCTGCTACCATGACAACGCGCTTATATGCAAGTAGGTATAACTACGATATTGTAACTATATTTATAAGTAGAAGAAGATAGAAGAAACACACTAAAAACTACTCTTACCCAGTAAAACAACATAACTATAAGTTTCTATTTTTGTTTAATATTATAGTTCAAATATTTGTAGATTAAACAAAAAAAAAAGGATGCTTTGGTACCACGTCAAAAGGAAGCCTTCCACTGAAAATATCTGCGTTGTGTCGGATATAATTCCGACACAGCAATAACAGGAGTGCAAAGCATGTTGGCTGAAAACGCGGCGTGTAAATTCTCGAAATATGCTATATTTTACATTGATCATAATTATAGTACGTCGCTATTTCTGCAAATAAAGTCTTTCCTTCTTTCTGCTAAAACGTCCATGACCAGCTGACAGTACAAGTGTACAACAGGTCATTCCTCTTTGATATTTTAGTATATTTTTAGGCCCACCGGTTTCTAAATTGGAAATTTAAATGAGTAATTTAAAATAATATATTTTTAATATTAGACTGAATTGGTTTAAGATATATGTTTTGAATAATAAAACTCTAAAAAACAACAGAATAATTACATGTGACACATGTGAAAGTGCCGCTGGAATTACAATAGAATTTATTAGAACTATACAAACACGTATAAAACAGGTATAAATATAACTGGCCACAACTAGTACAAACTGCGCGATGCAATAACACGCGCAAAGTCCATCACTATATAACTTACCGAACGTGCACGTCTTGCTCGTATCGTAACCGTCGCTTGACTGTTCCCCTCCGTTCGGGCATTGTTTTATAATAAACTATACAACAATCGACCGCGTGGACTAAATTTCTAAGAAAACGTAATCTGCACACCTGTGGCCATAAACGAATACAATAACAATACGATGTTTTTCTTAATTACAAATTTTAAACACAAAGTAAACAAAAGAAGTCCAAATGCGGGGAAAGATAATTAACTACAGGTGTGCATTCACTTTGTCGGCGTGTAAAATTATTATAGTTTCTATTTTACAGATCATTCTGTAACTTCCGCCCATATATATTTCCGTGCTTTCTTTCTTTCTGTCTATCTCTTTCAAAATAATAATAAAAAATACTGCACATACATATTTTACTTTTTCTAGGAACAAATTATATATAGGTCGAGCTTCTTCCATTTATATTTCAAAATTCATGACCTCCCAACAAGAAAATCAAAATCCGAACTACTAAGTCAATGTATTTAAATCAATTGAGTAAAGCGATCCCAGTTCGACAAACTGCGGGAAGACACGAAACTATCTTTCGATTTGTTACTAACGATAAGAGGCGATTGGCCTTTTCATATTTCCTATTAACGTGAATTGGAAATGCTTTCCCTGTTTGTAATCAGGTCGATGATCGACGGAATTTGTTTATAAATAAACTTCATCAATATACACCACCATATTTAGAGTTGTATATTGATCTTTAAATAATAAAACATTATTAGTCCGCTCCATTATTTATCTCGTATAATGTTGTTATGAGTTGCAAGACTCGAATTAAAATGCCGTTGGAATTACTATAGAGTTTATTATAACGATGTAAACACGTATAACACAGGTACAAATATAACCGAACACAATAAGTCTAAACGTAGTGCACAATTCAATAACAGGCGCAAAGTCCGTCACTAAATAGATTACCGAATGTACATACGTCTTGCTTCGCTTGTGGTTATCGCTCGACTGCGGCTCGACTGCCTCGT
Organism: Dendrolimus pini; assembly: GCA_949752895.1. Taxonomy (NCBI): domain Eukaryota; kingdom Metazoa; phylum Arthropoda; class Insecta; order Lepidoptera; family Lasiocampidae; genus Dendrolimus; species Dendrolimus pini. The sequence continues at coordinate 17,722,714 of OX457132.1, read as the reverse complement.
CCATCAATCAAGGTATTGTTTTATACTGCACGGATGCAATATGTCTGCTCGGCCGCGTGGACCGAATTTCCTAGAATTACACCTGGCTAATGACTGCCACAAAAGATCACAATACACAATGGGCTGTTTTTCTAATCACAAATTTAAAACACAAAGTAAACAAAAGAAGTCCAAATGCCAAAAAGGTTATAAAATATGTTTTTACAGGCTTGCAAATGTGAATTTCTCTTTGTCGGCACCTAGGTCGTAAGAATATTAGAAACCTAAAGTTACATTCTTAAGAAAACAGACTTTTTGACAAGATTACTTACACTTAAATAATTGAAGGTCATTTCATTTTACTGTCCTAATCTTTGACCATTGGCCGTGTACGGGTACCAAGATTGATAAAAATTTAAATAAAAATGACAAATATTTGGAAATCTGAGGTCAACAAAATAACATAATAATTTGTCAAGAAATCGTCAGCAACTTAATCGAGATCAAGAAACTTAACTAAGATAGAAGCATTCAACTGACGAGTTTTGTTTCCTTTTGTATTGATTTCTTTATACACAAGTGCTATCGCCTACCTGTAGCCGCGTACATGCAGTCTAGCGTGGGCCACCCTAAGGCGGTAGGTACAGCAAAGCAAAATATCGACCCTACAACGCGGATGAGATCGTCTGGGCATAGCACCAACCTCATGCAGCCAAAGTAACTCTTATCTCTTTGTAATAAAGATGATAATATTCAAAACAAGGTGCATATTAAAATTGCGTAGTGTACGTGCTTCGCAAATCAAGTATGTTCAAGAGCGGATGGGAGAAGCGCCTGTATGAAAAATCGTGATGAGGGTGACACAATAAGTGCGGAAAGGTGGGGTTTGTTGCTTTAATCGGAAATGCGTACCGCACGCAACACAAGTTACGCACAGTTTAAAGAAAATTGTTTAAGGCGCGGCTCCGAATAATGGATGATTTATGCTGCACCGTGCCGAGCGCGAGCCGTGCGATCATGTAGGACTCAGATACGCCAGAGCCTAGATGCCACCTAGTGTACCTCACAAATTGGTTTTATAAAACGTTCTACAACTTTTAAATCCGAGCCTCGTCCAGGCTTCGGACGAGCTCCTACGGCCTCTTAAGCGAGTGAAAACGTGTGAGTATATTTCTGTCTCGACGTCCTTATCCATGCGTATGTGGCTATAATAAAAATAATTTATTTATTCAAAGACAACACAGCCCAATACACATGCACAAATAAGCACACACAATATAAAATATCCTAATATTAGTAGTATTTTTTACCTTATATTTATGTCGATAATCGATGACTAATACTGATTTGGTCCTCTTAACAAAATAATCAAATCAGTAGACAGTAAAGTTTATTACATATTCCTTTTTGAGATAATGTTGCTTCTTTCAAGCAATCTGCTCATTAACGAGGCTGGTTTTATTTCACCATAGAGAATCAAAGTCAGCTGCAGTTCGGCGAACATATATGACACTACAGAAGCGCGGTCGCCCTAACAGCTCTGAGAACCTTAAATACGCGTACTTTTAAACGCGAAATATATTGAACCACAAATACATGTTTGCGTTTAAAGTAAACTGCAGGCGTGAGCCGTGACCCGAACGAGGCAAGTGTAAGGCAAGGATTTTAAATATTCAAGAACAAGTTCATTGTTTGTATTGATGTACAATAAAGTGTTATCTATCTATCATTTTATAATATAAAGCCAGTCTTGCTACATCTTGTGGCACAGGCGTCCCTGTCGGGGCTCGGCCGTGTCCGTCGCGTACAAATCTATGCACACGTTTGCACGGCTCGTGCCCGCCACGATCTAGTATAAAACCTCCATAATGCTGTTGTTGTGGTAGACGTGCACACCGAAGCGAGCGACCGCTCGATTGTGCGATAATTCAATGTCACGCGAACGTTTGCGAAAAAAATTTTTCATGCTAAACGAGGTACAACTTAATATCGGTAATATTGCATACTATTTAGGGTTTAGCAAAGCCAAATGGAAAGCAGGTACCCCTTATAAAATTTTCTAGTCAGTCTATGTATGTACGATTGCAGAACATTTCCTCGAAATATGATTTGATAGTACAAGAGGTATATGTCGCTAAATAATATTTTAGTGAAATAAATAAAGGTTAGGTTAGGCGTGGCTGCTATTATGCACTTAACTGAAGATATAAAAAAAATTAGTAGGTACATATATATAAGCGTAAATATTTGATATGTAGGTCTTTGTAGGTATGCAATACAATATAAGGTATGACAATATGTTTATCAGTATCTTTTTTATTCAACTGAATAGTTGGCGAAGTCAATTTCTAACTCTAACTTTTGAACTACTTACTGTACTTGAACTGTTTTGGTTGGAAAACTCTGAATAAATATAAAACGAAAATAGTCTAAAAGTAGGTACTTTAAAGATTGAATATAACAAGATTCGTATATGTGAGTATTTGAGTTTTGTACGATATGCTTTTTTTAAATATTCCATAGTTAACTGATATAAACAGTCGGTATCAGATTTAAATCTACATAAACCTTCAATGTAGATTACATTGAAGGTTTATGTCACGGACTTACTAATTTGTTCAATACTGTCCATAATCTATCCGTGCAGGAACGGAGAAAGACTACAATTTCTTGTGGCCGGGAGGCCTGTCGTAAAAAGCAATAATAGCACTCTACACCCAGGTGCTAGCGAATTTGCCCGCATGAATGGCTACCACCCCTGGTCTAGAGTGTACCGCCATAACAACCTCGAGTTGTACTCCGGCCTTAGAGGCCAGGTGCTAGTCTCCCTCTAGAGAAAAGCAGCACATTGGTAGCACCTTTGGTGCTACAAATGTCCATAGGCGATGGTATTCGCTTTCTATCAGGTGGACGGGGGCCGTCTGCATGTCTGCTGAACTCACGGAATAAAAAAACAAACAACGACGGCTTTTTTAAACTGGTCAATGTTGATAGAAACATCGGTAGTAAAGTTATCTACTTACATTTCCGCCCTTTTCCGAATAGATAAGGCGCACCTGTCACGGAAAATAAACTATCTCGTTGAACGCTTTCTTTCATTTGACCTACTTATTTATTCGGAATTTTAAATTACTGCATAATTAAATTATTACCGTGTATTTAATTATTTTTTTAGTTTCGTAATCTATAAAAATAATACAGTACCAGCCCATAAATGTCGTCCTGCTGAAGTCAATTATATCTAGGGGAACAGATGATGGTTCAATTTTACACAACTTATAATTCCAATCGCCAATTTTCGTTTGCACAGAAAAGTAAATAATCTGTATTGGACTTTGTGTGTTGCTTGCTATGCATTCTTAGCTCTGTTCCGCTTACACGATTCGTACACTGACGCGCGATACTAAATTTGTTTTACTGGGCACATCGGGAGGAATTATTACTTGCGCTAGTACGCTCTTTCAATGCGTGTAGGTTTCACACCTCCATAATCTCAATAAGCACGTTCCCTTATTATTTTTTTCCTTAATCAACGAGTGTAGTACCAATATATTAAATTTAATATTAAGTTTAAAAAACGGCACGGTAGAACTTGAACCTACATCTTTGAATCAGAGGCGGGGGATGCCTTAGCCATTTTAAGCTATCACGACTGCTAGTAATCCATGTGAATATAAAAGTGTATAAGTGAATTTTATGTATGGTTTCCTGCATGGCTTTTGAATTCAATCAAAACATATTATTATCTTACATAATTATGGAGAAGAAAATAGGATACTTTTATCCTGGGCAATGGAATAAGTTTCACGTCATTCGAAATTTTCGCGAGGGAAACGTGTTGAAATTTTATGCTGTTCACAATAGAACAATAGAGTACGTAATAAAAAAAACTTAAACCATTTAATATTGGGCAGAAATTTCATGTCTTTCACACATCAATATTTTAATTTCACCTTTAAATGTCTATCTTTATTTAAATACGGAAAATGATTCACATTCTTATTTAGACATTACCTCCTTGTATTAAATCATAAAATCGTTTGAACATTTACTAAACGGAAATATGGGTAGTTATGGAATACCGCCATAATGAATTAGCCTGTCAATAATAAAGCAAACGCCAGCTGTCAATTTTCAAGTGACGCCTCTACAAGGGTTGATTTTGTGTTTTGGAATTTTAATCTTAATTGAATGCGGGCAGAACCCATTATCAATTAACCAACTTATTCAATGGGTGTCCGGAATTAGTAGGAACAGAGATTTTCACTTGATTGATTAGGAGTGTAATGTGTCGATTGCGTGCGTTCTTAATTAATCGTTTTGCTGTCAGTTTTATGTAATCGTGTAACCTTTATTGCAGGTGTTAGCATTTAAAGCACTTAGAGGTAAAAAGAGCCTACAATAAACATGTATGAAGAGATTAATGAAATAGATGAAACAAAACATTTAAGGCATCCTATTCATTAATCCAAAACATAATTTTACGTTACCTATCTATACCTATCTAGGTAGTTGTTGAAACTATCCTCTCAGTCAGGTTGCCTGGAAGAGATCGCTTTAAGTGGTAAGGGCACCCTTTTTATTATCGTTAAATTATTGTAGTTATTCATTCTGTAATTGTTTATTTGGTGAACAATAAAGTGTTTTCTATTCTATTCTTTAAAGATGTCTTAATATTTTTATTTTATCTGTTATCATATAATTATTATAATAAGTGTTCTGGGATATGCCCGCGACGTCGTCCACGCTTGTCTTGAAATTGTCACGGGATTCTGGGACACAAAGTATCATAGCATTTAAAATATAATGTAAGCTATCGTTTTAGTGAAAACTGTGTCGGAGTAAAGTATTTTTTATGCACCCGAACATCTACAAACAGTTCCTGGGAAAATTCCTGCAGGATTCCCGGGATAAAAAATATCATACATTTTATTACATAAAATATGCTAACTATCAGTGAAAAAATTGCACTGGCATTCGATATTTTTTTTTGTAAACTGCGCATTTGAAATCATATCCAGAAAATTCCCGAGATAAAAATAGCGCAGGTTTTATGTCTGAGAGAATTCTCAGATAGCGACTAAAAAGCGACAGCTAATGCTGTCGATTAGCGAAGCACTGAAATCGGCCCAGTAGTTTTTACGTGAATCCCGAACAAACCGCAAACCGACAAACAGACAAGCGATCAAAAATATGCATCGTGTTCATCCATCATTTATATAGACTATACTAGTTTTTTTTAGTAGATTTAATGTACAGACACGGCATGTTTAGAATTTTATAAATGGATACTAAACAAAAATTAGATTGTTTAATATCTTGAATAAATTGACAGAGAGGCTCGCTGGGATGAGGTGCCAACATTGGTACAATTTCTCCTATGTCAAGATCTAAGGAAGTGGAGATTCATTGTCTCTGTTTACCCCTATAAGAAACCGGCGTGATAATATGTGTGTATGTATGTAAGATCTCACAATTTTGAGAATTTCTTTTCGATTTCGAGCTTGGATAAAAATCGCTTATATTACGACCCTTCCGCTATTTTTTCTACTTGTTTATTCGAATATTCAAAAATAGAGCAGTTCCTTACAAGAGACTTTTGTATATGTGATAAAATATAAGTGACAAAATTTATGTAACTAATCTTAGATCTCATATTTTTCAAAAGATTTCTGAAAAGTTTAGTATTTCGCGAGGTAACGTCAAAGGCATCCTTGGGATGTCTACGTCAAAGGACTTAGTATAAACGTTGGCTATTTTAGTAATTGAAACCTTGTAGCAAAACATATAGGTACCTACTACCTACCTATCTTTATGCAAAAATATTAAAATACCCACAGATGCTTTGTTGTTAATTCATAACAATTTTTGATTGTATAGCCAAAACAAACTATCATTACTAATTGACACACTGTCATTACTTTTGACAGTATAAAGCTGTTCTTTGAATTAGGAACAAAAGATGGAATGAATTGGAAGGAACTGTGGGGCTTACTTTTCACAATGTAACATATATTTTATTACAGAAGATATTTCTCTTGAAAATTGCAAGGTTGGCTAGCTAATTTCACGGTCTATGTCGCAAGCGACACGAAGCGACCGCAGCGTCGCGTGGGACGACCACGCCACGTGTTGCTCGACCGCCATTTGCATATCAAAGCATGGTCTAACTCTCAATTACATACGATGCGCCTGCTGTCCGTACCTAGTGGCTTGTTTGGGAATATTAATGACTGTTATAAATTAAGTATATATAATTCTATCTATACGAATGTCTTTAGACCTTACTTCATAGGATCATTTCTATAGTAAGCTTTTCGCGAGATTTACGAATGTCTAAGTTAAGTAATTTTCTTGGAATGTGTAGTATTATTATTTTTAGTATTAATATTATTTTTATGATATAATTTGATTCCTTTTTTTATAGCTAGAATACAGCAGTCAGGTTGACGGGCTACTTGATGGAAAGCGGTTAGTCGCCTTTGGACATTTGCAGAACTAAAGGTGCGCTAGAGAAACGCTGCTTAAGCAAATCGTTCCAAGAAGTAAGGATGAACGCTCAGCCGATGACGAGCGGTGCGGTGGTAGAAAGAAGATGAATAAAGAAAATGAGAAGGTTTTATTATATGAACATGTCCAAAGCTTTCTACCATTTTATTTGTCATTAGCGTCATAACTTATATATCTGTTTGTGTGTGTGTGTGTATGTGCGTGAGTGCGTGTGCGCGCGCGTGTGTGTGTGATAGGCAACCCGCAATTCATGTCACACACGCTTATAGCTTAAAATAATAATGAAGTAAAGTGACATGCCAGAAAGGTTTTGATTCTCATTTAGGTGGCACTGGAATTGGCACAGGTTTCCAGGATTTTGACAAAATTTTTACATTTCGTTTGAGTGGGTCCCGGGATGATTTATATTCATAATTAGACTCGGTGGCACTGTAATCGGGTTCTAGATTTTTATTTTTTCAGACCAGGAAAACGTCTGCCGAGACCGCTAGTTTATCATATAATAAAATACAACGAAAATTCAAAGTTACTAACAAACACTTAAGTACTCTTTGGCTCCAAAACTTACACGAAGACCATAAATTAAACAGTACATGCATACAGTCGGCACATTGCAACGGGAACCGCTCTCTTGGCTTCAAGCCACGCACATTCGTGGTCGAATTATCTGCACGGACTCCTGTATTAAATCAGTGGAAATGAAGACAAATGGCAACGGCGAGAAAAGGGGTTTCTTTATCTTGACTTATAAATGCGAATGTGAGTTTGTCTGTTACGTTTTTAACCTTACCTACGCAACGTATATATCGTCATGAAATTATGCACACACGTTGGTAGGGGCATATAAAAGGACATGGAGTAACTTTCGTTTAGATAACCGACTCTCGAGTGATAGACGAATATAGCGAAAAAAATAGGGGTCTGATAGTGTTTTATTGCCGCCATTGTTGCAATTCACTAACAAATACATCGTCATAGCAACACAGCAATGATAACGCAATTTTAATGTGTTGCTGTCATGGTAAGTCCCACCTTCTCTAGATGGCGGATATTTTCAATTATAAACTGAGTTTGATATTTCTAAGGAGCGTGAGACTCCCAATGGCTAGGCCTCCACTCTGTATACAAAATATACATTATCACGAGCGAAGGTGAAAAAGGTGAAAAACTGTTCGTTTTAAGCAACATATTGAAAATATGTCACGAATAAATTTGAGGTTTGTAATGACCCAAAAAAACGCGTCATTAATAAACTATGATGTATAATTTTGGGAAAAGAGCAATATTTATTAGATTTTAATTGGATACCGAGTTCTTTATATTTAATTAACTTGAAAGATTAAAATTAAAAGAACCAATTATGTTAAGTGTGTCACAAAATGTCAAACAAATAGCTTTACACCTCTCGATACGATAGTTCTTTGTTTTATGTTTGAGAGTTCCAAAGGCATATTAGCAAAAACAAATAATTTTAAAATTCAATATTTGACAAATGATTATAAAACAGTGTAATATTTTGAAAGTAAGTTACTAAGGTAAACCTATAAAGTAAGGTACACCGTACAAGTGATGTATTACTTTATACGTTACATTTTTTTTAGGGACATAGTTTTACAATTTATTCTGTAGGTATGATGTGCCAAATGCTGAATTTTATTGCACATTATCTTCCTGTATTTAAACTCAAGTCGTTAGAATGAGATTGAGAAAAGTCAACTATTGATATGACTTTAATTTACTAAACGTAAGTACTAACTGTTTGCTATCTCACACAAACCGTTTCATTGTAATTTATTCTTTCTCTAAAGCAGTGCATCACTGAAGGCTTGCGATGGTGCTTCCAACGTGGGCGGCACCAACCATTGTGACAAAATAATGTCTCCTAACTATAGCCTTCTTCTTTAAGACAAGTCAACAAAAAACTCACTCTATATCGCACGTCATAAGAACCAGAATAGAGTGAATACAGAAAACAGATGGTACGAAAAGATAGCTGAATAATCAACGCTTAAAACGTCTGGAAAAGGAAGATACGGTAACGTAATATGAATAACAAAACGACAGAGATATATACGTGTTTAATTCTTAATACCAGACGACAATGGTTGTATATATTATGCGAGATACATTTATGAGTTATATGCTACCCCGAATATGATAAATTGCCAATATTTGTTGTTATGTAACAATAATCTTGTATTTATTTAAGCCAAGCAAGATTCGATGAAGTAAAAAATCTCAGAACAATAAATAGCTTTAGTTGTTATTTTGATTAATAAACGCCGTGTAGGAATATGTCCATTTTTAAAACCGTAGACAAAATAGAGCTGTTTCCTGGTGATATTTTTATCATCTATATTATACTTATCATATAATATAGTAGTTTCAATGTCATTGAAAAATAATTTCACATGTATGATTGATGGTATTTTAACCACACCTTGATAAATGATATTCTGTAGAAAGAAGACATTAAGCACAGTGTTTGTCTTTATTAAATGATAGAGTTTCAGATACCGCATAGTGTTTTGAAAGTAGTTTCTCTACAAAAGTCATTATCAAATTGTAGATCTGACTAACACCAAACAACAAACAACCAAAGGCTTTGTGTCAACTAGAAAAAACTAATTTTATTGTATCATACATATTTTAAGGCTCTGGTAGCTTAATGGTTAACACAGTCGCGTCCCAATCTAAATGACGCGAGTATAAGCAATTTTCTGCGCATTGCGCACCTGTTATGCACATTGTTATGATTAACGCGTTCTGACGCTGAAAGAAAACATCCTGATGAACCTGTGCATTGATATAACCGATGTATATATAGTCCTGCTTGACGTATCCGTCAACAGCGAACCTTGTCAAGTCCGGCTGTGCGAGCGCAGGTGGCTAGCGAAACCAAATTTGGTTTTAAAAGTTCTTCTACAAGGAGGGCAATACAGCCGTCCTGTTGAGTCGTATGTATAGTTGTAAGAGATTTTAGGACAGTTCTTTTTAATAAGGCGTTGCTCCTGAGAGTGTTCTACTCGCTGCGTTTCGAAGGCAGTAACAGCCTTATCAATAGAATTACGCCACTCCCTTCTTTGCCGAGCGGCCGATAACCGATGTACCAAGCCCGTCAAAGCGTCTTTGGTCTAGCGGCGGTATTGTTTGTTTCCATAAGAAAATGGGAGGCCCGAGTCCAGCAATGGGACAATTTTTTTTTAATATAGCAAAAATAGGTCAGACTAGAATTTCAAAACCGGTGTGTGACAGCATTGTGAATGGTAGAGTTGGTTCCGATAGACGGCGACCTATACAGCATCATCGCAGCAGAAGTGTTAAAGAGAGCTCAAGTAAAAAGTATTATTATAAATAAACGTGCATGCATGAAGAATTTTTTTTATTTGTTGCATGGGTTCAGCAGACAGGCCCACCTGTGATGGAAAGTCGTTACCATCGCCTATATATATTTATATAACCCCAAAAGTGCTACTGAGACTGAAATTTGGCCAGTAATGCCGAAACACAACTCAAGATTGTTATGGCAACATACTCTACATCAGGGGTGGTAGACATCCAGACAGGCAAAAACCCTACCACATGGCTGTGCGTTGTTTTGTCGCCTCTTACGCCAAGCCACCCCAGCTGCAGGAAATTGTATTATCTTTCTGTTACTGCACGGATAATCAACGTATATAGATGTAACGAAAGATGTATGGCCGGATCTTCTCAAGTGAAGATCCATAGTCATCATGGGGGTAGGCCATGGGAAAAAGGAGTGATAAAATGTATGTATATCATTGTATTTCTATGTTTTTAGAGTGTGTCTAAATTTCTTTTATTTGTTGTGTCTTAATTGTGTCTAAAATCCCTCCTAAGACAAACTTGATCCGCAAGGAAAACCAGCGATGTGTACTAAAAATAGAGATGCCACACATGCTGTCAGTTTTATCGATAAAATCATCGGACCAAAGACGCCGCCGCGCCGCAAACTCGCCGCTCTATTCTGTCTTAGCGATTGTGTCGGTCGAATCGGCGACATAGCAGCTCCAATTTTCCACTAGAGTGATCGCATGCACCTGATGTAAGCCGACGTGGCGACGGCGAGGTCCGCGCTTTACGATTAATTACATTTGCCAAGTCGAACCACCCGGTAGGGCTTCACGTAAAGTTTAAAATAAGTAAGAGTTCCACACTCGCATGGAAGGTTCTTCTGTAAATACAACGATATGAAAATATATTCTGTATGTTTATTTTGAGAAAAATTATAGTGATACCTATAACCGTAAGTTCAACGATATTGATCCTTTTTTGTTCGAATTTGTACAATGAATTTTTAAAAAAATCAGCGTTGCTAATTCGGACCAGCAGATTTCAAATTTAGGCCCCTCTGCCTGTCTGTATGTGCATCTCTTTAGTTATCCATCTTTCTGTCTCTCTATTTTCGGTGATGCCGTTGCAATTAATTAAATACGTCGTCGTCATGGCAATGCAAATGAAGTTTCACAGCTACAAACTAGTAATAAATAAATGAAAAGTAAAATAAAAACAAATGCTTTTCACCAGAAGCTATTATAATCGAGAAAATACAAGTTAACCCGACCCCAAATTTCGGAAGCATCACATTAGCATCTTGTTACCACATGTCCAAGTCTCGAGCAAACTTGCGCAAACATCCTTTTGATCTTTGTTCTGACCACCCAAGAGAAATTTGTTTTGAACGTGCCCCTGGCTACGTTTAACTCTGAACCCTCCTGCTGCACACAAATTAATTCTTTAGGTAAGTAAAGGTTTCACCTGACATGCAATTTGATAAAGGAGGTACTATTGTAAGTTTGCTTTCAACCGTCGTATGCATGTATGAGAGGATAATGAAAATAGATGTAATAAATAATAAATTAGATTAACATAACATAACATAATTCTTTATTTCCTCTTTAAGTACACAGTGAAACTTAAATCTAGTAACAACATTAACTAAGAGGCTGGTGCCTGAATTAGGTTAAAAGAAACCTGTGGTACAGGTCACCAGGATCAACCCGTTGGCTATGATTTGAGAGAAAAAAGAAAATATACTAATATAACTATTCTAAGTAATCGTGTTAGAGTGAGCCCTTCAAGAGCAAAGGTGTGATGTAGTGTGTGTGTGTGTGTGTGTGTGTGTGTGTGTGTGTGTGTGTAAGTTCGTATATAGGTGATTTAAGAGGAAGTATGTGTGATTGAGGGAGAGTGAATGAGTCAGACAATGTTAAGATAATAATATTATGATGTATAGGAAGTCAGGGAATCGTGGAAGTGATTAAGAAATAAAGTTGATAGTGGAAAGCAGCATAGTTATTTAAGAATATACAAGAGGTCTTCAGTGGACTGATAATCGAGAGTTTTCAAGAACTTAGTAATTTTTGCTTTGCAGGTAAATTTATTAAGGGGGTATATGTTTAATATATTATTAATTTTATTATAGAGGAAGTCACCCAGAAAACAGAAGAAATTTTGTGTACGACTGGTACGAAATAAAGGAGTTGTACAAACATCTAGTTTACGTCGCTTATCTATGCCCTGATTAAAATTGATAAGAGAGTGTTTTTTAAGTAATATGTGCAGGAAGAATATTTGCCTGACTGTCATAACATCCCATTCCTTGTAGAGTTTAACGGTAGGATAGCGGAAAGGAAGACCTGCCCCCACCTTAAGAATGGCGCGTTGAGCTCTTTCTGCTTCAAGGAGGTAACTCTTAGCACATCCTCCCCACGTCGTAATACAGTAGCTGATAAGAGAACGGCACAAACCAAAATAAACCATCTTAAGTATTTGTCTATCTGCTACATGTCTGAGCATTCTAAAGATATATATAAGTTTACGAAGTCTGGTGACTAGGTTGTCAATATGAGTCTTGAAAAGTAATGATTGGTCCAGTATAATGCCAAGATATTTTATAGTATCAGTTCTCTGCAGTGAAGGACAAACGCAGTTAGGAGTTTTAAGCAAGCAAGTGTGAGCCGTGATGGAGAAACTTGTTTCTGGGGCCATATTAGCACTTAGCGAAAAGGCGATGTATTTAGTTTTAGTGACATTAAGAGTTAACATGTTACTGCGTAACCAGTCACTCACTCTATCAACTCCGAGTTGTGCACTATGATATGTTTCGTCCCAAGAGTTACCACTAAAGATTAAGGCAGTATCATCCGCAAACGTTATAATTTTGCCATTAAGAAGCCGAAGCCGGCATAAATCATTAATATAGATTAAAAATAAAGTGGGGCCAAGGATGCTGCCCTGCGGAACACCATAATTTATAGGAAGCTCATCACTTAGCATTTCATCAATCTTGACTATTTGAGATCTATTTCTAAGGTAATCAGTAAAAAGAAGAAGTGGTAATCCTCTGACTCCAATTTTTTCTAACTTGTGTAACAAGAGTGGGACAAAAACCGTATCGAACGCTTTTGCAAGATCTAAAAATACAGCTAAACACTTTAATTTCTCATCTAAATTCTTTATCAAAGAATCAGAGAGCTCGTGTACAGCATCATCAGTAGACTTGTTCCTTCGAAAACCGTATTGAGAAGGTGCTAGTATATGGTTAGCTTCCAAATATGTGACAAGGCGGTGATTTAAAACTCGTTCCAAAATCTTAGACAAAGCAGGTAGTATAGAGATAGGCCTATAGTTAGATACGCAGCTCTTGTCACCACTCTTATGAACAGGTTTAATCAAAGCAGATTTAAAAGCAGAAGGAAAAACACCATTGGATATTGAAAGATTACAAATGTGTACAATCGGTGGAGTAAGTAGGTGACAGTACCTTTTTAATATCTTACAAGAAATTTGATCGGTTCCAATTGCACATTTATCTTTTAGACCATTAACAACTCTTGTAATCTCGGAACAATCAACTGGTAGTAAAACTAGGGAGTTCACTGGCGAAGACAGCTGATTATTATCGTCATTACTATAGTCATTATTATTACTGATTATAGCTTCAGCTAATTTCTTCCCAATATCTACAAAATATTTATTAACTTTATTTATACTACCTTTGCGATCACTATATGATATGAGACTAGTGGAACTATCCTGGATCCTATCAGTGCCACTTATTCTTTTTATTACTTCCCAGAGTTTCTTGTTGTTATTCTTTGCATTAAGAATTTCCTGCTTTTCGTAATCTCTTTTTGCTTTCTTGAGCAAGGTATTACAGTAATTCCTATAGCGTTTGTATGTTAATTTAAGAGTGTCATTATCTTTATCCTTTTTAACTTTTTTGTACAAATTATCCCTGTTTTTCATACACCGTAATAATCCCTTGGTAATCCACGGCTTACTTATATGTTTTCGATTTGGCAGTTTGGTTGATTTTGAGCATGCTTTTATTGCTGAAACTAGTAAATTAATAAACCAGTCCGTAGCCTGATTAGCATCAGTGCATTGGAAGATAAGCTGAAAATCCATGCTAAGGAGGGCTTGATCGAGAAGTAAGTAGTCAAGGCGTTGTGATAATTTTGAAGTGTAAAGGATTTCATTTAAAAAGTTGAGACTAAAAGCTACACTATCATGGTCCGTAATAGATGATTCGATGACTAAGCAAGACGTAACCTTATTACTCTTGATCATCATATGATCCAAGCAAGTTTTATCATGAGTGGGAAGGTTATGACCTGGTAGAATACAGTGACTAGCTAGTAAATTAAGATACTCATGCGAGCGCTTATCTGAAGAGTTAGAAGAAATGTCAATGTTGATGTCGCCACACAAAATAATGTTTTTGAAACAATTTAGACTAGATAAAAGCTGATCAAGCGATTCAATAAAGCTGCTTATATTGTACTGACTCGGGGGTCGATAAATACCTAGAATACAAGTATCATGATTAATTTTTAACAAAAGGCAATTGGCGTCGTTTAGCATCGGTTCCTCATAAGAAGCATCTAACTGATTTTTGTAATATATAACTACTCCTTCATTCTGAGATTTGTTGTTAGACGTACTTATATAGTTGTCGATTAGACTCGCATAGAGTAAATATAAGATGAATGATACAATAGATTTAATTCGGTAGTGTGTGTGCGTGTGTGTGTGAGAGTGTGTGCGTGTACATATAAGTTTTTACGTTTAGTATTATGTTATGTTTTTTCTGTATGCACCTGTTTTGAATTGCAATTCAGATTTCTTTGGTTGTATTTGGTTTTGTGCATGAATAAAATAACAACCATAAATTAAAATTAAATAATTAAAATTAACAAGCTGGGAGTATGCTAAATATAATTTTAACACTAGGTACTCATTGACACTTGACATCTTTTTCTTACGTGATCAAGGCTACTGGAATATAAATCAGGGTCTCAAATCCGCTATTTCAATTTCTTGATGTTGCGAAAATATTCAAAATACGATTCCATTGCAATAGTGTCAACAATTTGTATTCTACTAAATCCACAATATCTTCTCGATATCATCGCGGCAGAATAATAGTAGAAAAGAATTGGTATTACCAATAGCAGAAATGAATATTGAAAAGCTATCAAAAATTTCAAACAAGTTATTTCGAGATTTCGCTTCAAAATATTTATAAAGATAGAGTTGTTTAGCACGGGTACGCCATTTGAATTAGCAGGATACCGAAATCAGGCAAACCAATGATTGAGACGATAGTGTCCGGTGATTTTGAAGTGATAGTAATAGCATAATTGGGCCCTCTATTTACAAGTTAATGTTCACTATTATATTTATTGCGGTTCAGATTACAGTCTAGACGCTGAGTAGATTTTTTTGTATATTGTTTAATAATACATTGACAGTCATCTTAGTCTCTCAGGAACAAGTCTGTTGTTATCGCACTCATTTGTTACTATTTAGCAATCGAGCGAGACGGCTATAAATTTACTTACAGATGAAAGACAATGATATACAGTCAAAGATACCTGAAATCAGTCATTTAGCTTAAAATTTGACATTATTACGAAAGCTCACTTAAATGAAAGTAAGGTAATCAAAAGTAAGTAGTACCAAGATAACGAAGCGGAGAATTAATAGAGATTATTTAAGCCTCCCATTGGCTCTCAACCGTGAACCTCAATCAATGGACCCCAACTCACTTTAATATGCACCTCGCAATAGTAAGGAGTCGAGTTTGGAAGAGCAAGTCCTTGTACTTTACATCACCGCAACTCCTGTCTTTGAAAATATCGCTTTTAAGGATTGAGGTAAGAAGTTGATATATGATTATATACATATGTAGATAATTCTATGCATCTTCACTTGCAACAATAATTCCAAACTAGCTTTATATTCTTCCATATTATGCACTACCGGCAATATGTTATTAGTACTATACTGCATATCTTTATTATGTTTAAAAAGTTAACATTTATGTGTGTAATATATGTGTTGTATATGTATAAATATATATGTATATATATATATATACAGTTATACATGTATTATTACAATGTAAGTAGTACAATAATTTTGTATACCACCATCGCCAGTCCTAATCAGCAATATTATTGCCATGGGTTGTCTGGAAAAGATCGCTTTTTAGCGATAAGACCGCCCTTTGTACACAATTAGAATAACACTAGTAGTAGTACTATAAAGTGTTATATATCTATCTGTAATTTTAACTGACACTTAGAATAATAAAATATTTGCAATATTATAAAAATGTCGTGTCTCCACATTGAAGCTATTAAATATATAGAATACACCATATATATAAACGAACACGATGCTATTTTTTTTACATTTCTTGTCTGTCTGTTTATTCGAGTACGAAGTCGCGGATATATACTAGTTATACATATAATTATTGGTCTTTATTTACATTAAATTGTAATGTAAATAAATATGTAAATATAAAAGTGTCTTCATTCCTATGATGATTCCCGTTATCGCAAGTAATTGGAATTTGTTGTTGTGTTTGAATTTGAAAGAAACCATCGAACAAATGATAATATGTAGGTTATATTAATAACCATAATAAGCTTTTATTACAAAATATCTATTGAGAAGTAGAAACACTTCAATAAATTTTAATGCAGTGACAGAAAGAAAACATCACTTACAATGACAATTGGTTTAAAATTCGTTAATTAGCTTTGATATTTCAAAGACACGGGGCATCTTCAATTAAATACTTTATTAAGGGTTCAAAATAATGCATGCCACGTTTACTAAAATTCTTCTACAAAGCCAGTTGGACGATTTCCGCTATTTAATTCATTTACTGCAAGCATTTTATTTTTTCCTAATTTAAATAAGTATGCATGTCACCATTCCCTTTGCACGTGTCGCATATGCAGAGAGTAAACATGTGATAGCCGACGAAAGATTTGCGATTACGACGAAATCCATAGACATTCGTGTGCAATATTTGAACAAATGTTTGTTTAACAGTTTCGAGTGCTAATTCTATGAACTAAAAACCGTTACTACTTCGCTTATCAAATTGTTATTGGCTTCTGGAAACTGTGTTTAGTTTAATAATATTGATGTTATGAACTGCAACTAAAAGTTTGCTACCATACTTAAATGCAGTAAGAATATGATTCTAGAGTAACACGATCTCCGCTTTACCAGCAGTACATTCATATAATCACAATTTCTACTTCATAGATATAGTAGCACCTAGGCCCAGCAATTTTAACAAATAATCCTCGAATGTTTGAGAACCAAGTAATTAGAAAACCATTATATGAAGAATTTTTGACAATTAACGTCTTCGTTCGTTCGTTCGTTTTGGCTCCAGTTCTGCGTTCTGGTGAAGTCTCTATTGCTTCTTCTTCCTTGCAGTTATTGGAACGAAGTTCCTTATCGCGCGTTGCGAAAGGGGGTAGACGGAAAAAATTAAGACCAAAAGTTGTAACGACACTTTTTGCTATAGTTGTAAGCCGTGCGGCGTGCGCGTGTTTCTCTGTCTGTCTCTCTCTCATAGAAAGCAAGCCAGTTATTTTCGTTTCGTCTTTCTATTTCGCATTGAACAGTGTGGTGTCGCTACGATTATTTTTGTTGAGTGTATACAGGTTTTTTGTACATAATAAATAATGAAAAAAACTTCTTTCCATCCGGGTGTCCCTTGACACCTCTCAAGTTTTTATTATACCAATATTTTTATCTCATTTGTTTTTACTTACGGTACCTAGTATATTTTAATTATTCAATATGTGGTAAATAATGTTGGTATTGTATTAATTGAAAGTACTTACTTAACAATCACGATACTAAATTGTTTTGTACAGAAAACTGATTTTGGTCCAAATAAATTTAAAAAAACTCTGTCCTTCTGCTAGCTTCTAATACTGATATTCGGGTCAATCAAATGCAATCAATTTCATTGAAAGGCAAAGGAACTTAAAGCGCCAGGTGGTATTTATTCAATGACATTGAATTTATTTTTAAATAGATCACTTTAGTTGATTCATACAATTTAAGAGAAATAAATAATCTAATCTCGACGTATCTGAATAAAATTTCTATTTGACAACTCGTTTTAAAATATGACTTGTTTATAGTATAGATTAGATAGACATCTCCTGAATATGTGAAAAATCCTGAAAAATCCAACATGACAAGAGCTATGAATGTCAAAGAAGCAAGTGAGGTGTGTAAGAATAAGCCTCTATGGCGCTCTGTTGTTGTCTAATAATAGATATCCGTGATGGTTCAGTGGCTACAGTAAGCACATCTCATTCTAATGACGAATGATGAATTAAAATATGACGAATGCATATTTTAATTTTTCTTCTGATCTTTTTGGCCAAACGTGCATATTGCTGCTAATAAAAGTAACCATCATGAAGAGACCTGCACATCTAGATTATGAGAAAATTCGCTCATATTATAACAAGCGTCACGATAACTTCATCAGTTCCTCTTATTTAAGCAGCCTAGCATAAGATGTTTATGGCTTTGTAATTAGGTAAGAAAGATAAAAATTAGTAAACATGTCAAACAATCAAGCATGTATGAATAGATTACTCAAAGCAATCAAAGTAGTATGTGCTAAGACCGTAACTAATGGCGATCAATTCTCTCTGCCTTATAGAAAACAGACGTGATAACATGTTGGATGAGTAAGTAAACCAAAAGTACTAGTAATAAAATCAAAAATTCTCAAAGTTGTTCAGTCGTGTAATACGATATATTATTATGCTTCCATGAAAGCCAGTGTCGCTGAGCTTTGTGTATTAGATTACCAGGGCTTTGCGGTCTAGAGACGCCAAGCCATGAGCATTGTGGTTAAAAACCTTCTCACGGTGTCCATTCGTTTCTGTGTAACATGTCTACGAATACCTGCTATTGTTTCAAGTGTAAATAGTAATAGCAGTTTTTCAAGCATTACTTACGGTTGTTTGAGATATTTTTTATTGACGGTTGATTTGATTGGTTTTTTCTCTTACATATGCTCAGTTTTATATAAATTATAATGATTATTGTGTATGTAATTTCCGAAGCGAACCACTTATGAAACCACAAGTAATGTTTGTAGGATTTTAAAACTAGCCTTAATAAGTAACCGTACAATAGTTATGTGTACCACCATGGTCACTCTGCACATAGCAATAATCCTACCACGGGTTGTCTGGAAGAAATCGCTTTTTAGCGATAAGACCCCCTTTGTACACAACTAGAATAGTACTAATTTGTAAATTTTCTTTAAAACTGTTATCTTTCTATCGAAATAATATGTCTCTTAATGTTTATTAATGTTTGTTATTAAGATTTGTAGAAATATATATTGTCTTTTTTTCTATCTAATTTGGGAGTCAGGGTCTCCAGGTTAAGTTTGGAAATTTATCGAATTCAATGATTTTTTTATGGCTCAGTTAATATGACGTACAGACAGTCGTTATTATTAGATACATTTTAGTGCTTGGCTCGAATGTTTGCATCCCAGAGCCAAAATTTAATATCCATCCCAAATTCTTTTGATCCTAAACAAAAAGCTTGCGGACAAAGTTATAAGAAATACGTTGCGACGTCGAAAATGGCACGACTTCAAATTCAAAGCATCTAGTGTTAAGTACTCTTACATTTTCGTGCAGATCTTAGCAATGGATTACATAAGAAGCTTTTTAAAATAAAATATTAGATATTGCGTAAACTTTTGCAGCTAATCTGGTAACAGATGAAATATAGTTGAAGTTCAATTCGTGTGAAAATAACCAATAAGATTGTCTTAAGCCAAATGACAAAGCTCTGAGCCTAAGATTACTTTATTTTCACAGGTAGATTCAATCTAGGTAAGGTATAAAATGGGATTATTGTGTCTCAATAGTACTGCCTAGGCTTATTGAGCCCCAATAGCTTTGACCGATCTTTTGTAACTTTTTCCAAGCTGGTATCTTTAGAACCTAATTTATATCCCCAGCCAAATCGAATAAAATTTCGATAATGCTGATTAATGTCCAAATTAATCATATATATAATAGGCTTTTCAAGTGAAACCTTTATTTATTTAATGTCGATTTGCTTTGAAGGTATCCTATAACAGGTTACATTGAAACAAGACCTAACAATAGCCCAGTAATATCTACATGTAGCACTGAGAACCTACTAAATCTTGTATAACTAGATGTCGTTTTTGAAATGTGAATATTTAAAACATATTTTTATTATACCAATTAATCCAAATTCACAAAATCTTAACAAGTTTCTGTTTCATTTTTAACCAATTTCTAAAAGGAGGAGGTTCTCAATTCGTCTGTATGTTTCTGACCAACTTGATGTTTGACGCAAACAAAAAACGACCTATTCGTTAACGGCGTTATTTTTAACACTTTCATCTTATTTCTAAGATGCATTTTGACACAGTCAATAACGATAACAGTATCGCAAATGAAGCCTGAGCATAAATAGACATATTTTAAAGATCAAATCGTCAAAAATCGAAGAAAAATAAGCTATTTAGTGCTACATTTCTACTTAGCAATTGTTAATGCACAGTATTTCTTCCATGCGCATGAGCAACAAAAGTCAATTTTCTATAAAAGCGTCTGTTGTAATATGAATGTATAGAACGAAAAAATATAAAACCACGAATGAAGACCGAACCAATTATCTACATCAATACAAAAAAAAAACAGAAACTCAATTACAATAAGCCGCGCCGGGATCTGTTCGAGCGCAATATTGAAATGCCCCAATTTGCATAGTTATTATAAACATGAGATTGGCGATTTACACTACAGAAGTGACAGAGACAGACGGCCAAAATTCATTGAAAAAGAAAAGAGATAGTTGAACATAATCAACGGTACGATGACATGACGGTTAGTGATAGACAAGATATGAATCCGATATTCGTAACTGGAGATTGAATATATATTCTCACAAACTATTGCGTGAAAATTCCAAATAGCTGATTAAGAAATAAACAAATCGCTTTTCGTCGATGAACATTCATATTATAATAAATTAGCACTTAAATATTATTAAAGACTTTACATCAATAGTAATAAAGCCTCATTTAAGTCATCAATTCAATTATTTGTCTTTATTCGACTCTACTATAAAATAGAGATACAGATATATTTATTTTGTTCTGTGTAGTGTTCTGATAAATCGACTTATAAATATGTTTTTGGTATAATGAATGATTCTGGTGTAGACCTATATAAAACAGCCACAATAATTGATTATGATTTATGAGTGATAGTAGATCATATTTTCTTCTAAGCATTATTAGAAATACCTTAACAATATGAACTATACTATTAACACAACAAACGATAGTTTATGATTAAACTCGTAATATATATAAGCATTGTAATCAAGACTATATTGGAGATCATGATAATCAAACAAACTGGCGTTAAGGGACTCAAATTTTACAACACTAAAATGAGATTGTCCATTGATTCAAGACCCACACATTTAGTTTTTTGATAACAATTACAATAGATTTGTTTTCAACTTCCGAAGTTCAATGTTGTTTGGCCGGTTATAATCATAATTTAGCACTAGCTATAGTAGAATGATTGAATTAATTAACAAATAAAGTGGACTACAAAGATGTAATGTTTTAAATTCGAGTTTCTTATGTTTATAATACCATTGTAATATACAGTATATCATTGTAATCTAACGTGATTGTAATATTATTTATTATATTACTTAAGCCTTAGCATAAGCAGAGTAAAAATGTGTCGTAAAAACAAAAATGAAAGCCGTTCAAGTCCAACATCGACATAGTCATCTTTTGCTTTTTTTTAAAAAAAAATTTTTTTAACTTGCGTTTTTTGTTTCGCGTAGGCACAGTTGACAATTTAGCGACTTTTTCACACGGTTTAGACTGTTTTAGATTATACTTAGGTACCTATATTAAGTACCTGTAATCTAAAACAGTTGGAACTCTCCTAAAAATATCAGTATTAACGACGATTAGATTCCAGCACGTAGAATGTAACAGAGAATTTCAACAGATTATAGATCATGCTGGTCTTGACTGTGAAACTATTTCACTAAATCATATCTGTCTGATTTAGTAAATATTCGCTAAATTTGTAACGCAGAAGGAGTTTAAAATCGTTTTTAGCGATAAGGCTGCCTGTTGTTTTGCCAAGAACTATTGTAATTATGCATTTTGTTTTTGTCATTTTCAGCCTTATCGGTACACTGCCCAGCAGCAGTGTCTAGTGAACGAGAAGTATAGAATTTGTTTTCTATTTTTTAAATTTGTATATATTTTTAAGTTAGTTTTATAATTGTTTATTTTGGTAAGCAATAAAGTGTTGTCTAATCTATGTTTTCATTCATAGATTTTTTATGTAGTAAGCTTTAGTCAAACATAATTAGTTGTTTAATAATTACTATAGTTAACTGTATAAATATATAACAACTGTATGTATAAAAATGTGATTTAAGTAAAAACGTAAATAGAGCATTTTCCATTGTATATATAGTAGGTAGACAAAAATTGGTGAAAATCGTAGGGTACGCGACGGACGGCTGGCCACGTGACGAGCGTGGCCATTCGTAGGGCGAGTGAGCATACATTCCGACGAGCGATCGATTGGATTAGGCTCGACGGTCCGACGTGGGACTGAATAAACAATGTGACGAGCTTCTACCCTTTTAACGAATCCCTATTGGATACCTCGCGAACCTACCGCATTATTTGTTATTTTCTCTCTTTTTGCAAATTGTCCTCAGATATAATAAGAAATAGATATAATAGTACGAAAAAATAATCTTACTCCACTATCCATGATCAAGCCAATTCATCGCAATATAAATTAACAACAATGTTGTGAATATAAGTAAAGTATAAATTATTTTATGGCATGTAGAGAAAACAAAGTTAAAAAAATTACAACCTAGTTTCGTATCACTCTTCTTCGTCAGTCAACCGATAAGTCCACTGCTGGATTTAGGCCTCTCCAAGTTTTTGTCAAGTATCCCGATATCCTGCCTTCCTTTTATTTAACGAGGGGAAACCCGATCGAGGGCCATCAGCCGCGCAATGAACTGGGGCAAATGAAGGCCACTATGTGGGATTAGCCAGGTCGGGGTGGCACTAGAATCTCTATACAAAACTAAAGATGCTATTGCCGCGCCATCTCCCGCTTTCCTCATTGAACCCCTGGTGGCGATCTTTCGCAGGTCATCAGTCCACCGGGTTTACCTTATGCTTTCTATCGTCAAAATGTACAAATATTTAGTATAAAATTTTGGGGACATAATATTCCATTGTCCTCATATCACAATAAACAGTTGAATAATATAAAAGCAAACCCTTTGTTGAAAAAAAGCCGAGTTTTTGTCTTACCTGTAACAAACAAAAAAAAACAATTAAAGAAAATTTTAATCATAATGCGTTGGTGGGTGAACCAAAAAAAATTGTTGCTATCATCTCGAACGTTAATTATCTGCATATAAAATCCAGCTGAAAGCACAACTCAATATTTTAACTTTACACGACGTGCTACGATTTTTCGTTTTCCCATATAAATTGCAAGAGGATTTTTTTATTCCTCTTATGCATAAAAGCTCTCAAAAATTTTTCACATTTCTGACGGATATATTCTTGTAGAAAATTTAAATCTCTGACAAAAGCTCTGTATGTTTTCTCTTAATCCTTACAGAGAAAAAGTTGTCAAGCTTTAACCTCTAGCACAAAGTCCAGCTTTAACCTAACCATTTCAATAGTAGAATTAATTAAGCACTAAAATTATGCCTAGTTGAATTATACCTGATTGCTAGAGTTTAAAGCTTCACAACTTTTTCTCTGTACGGATTACGAGAAAAACATATAAGAGCCTTTTTTAGAGAATTACATTTCCTACAACAATACGTCTATTAAAATTTGAAAAAAAAAAGGAACTTTTATTGGGTCAAAAAAAATATTTTCCTCCTACAATTTATATGGAGATATCGAGCTTGCTTTGAAGCAGGATTTTGTTATCCCTAAACAGTAAATTTTGAGATAAAAGTACTTTAAGAAACGAGTAAAATAAATTTATGGACCACCCTCATGTATATACATACTTATTATATAATACTTCAAATAAAACACAAAATACAATTTTCCATGTTAGCACCATATCGTATCATAGGGCTTCATAATAGAAACAGTCCTACTACGAATTCAAAAAAAATCCCGATTCGTAACAAAATCATGCGCATACTAAGCGAAATTATTCAAGAAACATTAAATCTAGGAGGCGCATCGTTCACGAGCGCGACAAGATCTCTGTTGCCGAGGGAACTATTCAAATGTGAGATATCCTAATAGCGGCATTAGCTTCATCTTTCCAACCGATCGAGAATAAGGACCTGTTTAGACTAGCGTTTTAAAAGTATAAGCTCGTTTTTCGAAGCGCGCATAGATAGACGCGTCGCGCAACTCGTACAAGCGTTAATGCACTCGACGCACTAACCTCGTACAAATGCGAACCGCGAGAAACGCTTCTCTGCGCTCCCATATTACTACTGGCACTTACCACCACCGGTTTGAACGTCCATGCCGGAGGAAGTTTGTTGAAAACGCGCGTTCGGGTTTTCGAAGCGCACGTAAACAGAAGCAACCGTATATGCGCAAAAAAAAACGATAGTCTGAAAGCGCCCTAAAATGGAGTACGGGCGTGCGTTATCGTCGGAACACTGGCGTCCTACGCCGAATGCTTTATTGCTTCGGGATTTAGAAGGATGCGTCAATGTTACGCCTTCCTTAACAACTTTTTGGGTGTATTGTTTCATTTTTATGAGTTTCTGGTAAAATCTAAAACCTAGCAGGTAAAATAAGTATAATAAAAGTACTTTTACAATCTTTTTTAATGTGAAAAGTTTTTGATAAACTAGCGACCGGCCGCGACTTCGTTTGCGATTGCCCTGAATATACTCAATATGGACACAACCGTCAACTCTCAAGCAACTGCCCGCCTTTAGGTTAGGTCTTCCTATTTATGACTAATTTAAGTTGAAAAGTTTGTTTTAAATAATAAGACGTTTATTGACAATTTCAGTTTAAATCTTCTATATAAACAAATTGAATCGTAGAATGACTACCGATTTTGATATTTTTTTGTGTGTTTGAATGTGTTCCGGGATGGTTTAGTCTCACAATTGAAACCGGTAGGTGGTACTGAGATCGGGTTCGAGGATCTTCCTAATCTCCTGTACATATTTTGATGGATTTATTTTTGTGTGTTTGAGTGGGTCTCCGGATGGCTTACATTCATAATTGTAAACGGTAAAAGGCACTAGAATCGGGTCCTTGATTTTTATATTTTCAGGGAAGGAATATAAGAACGGACTGGTGATGCCAGTTGCGTCGGGGACGCGTTTTACAACTTACATTTTTCATAATTTCCTTGTTGTGATATAAACTCAGCAATTATGTATGATTGTTTTGTTTATTAGCATTTTCATCAAGTTATTATAGTTAATATAGTTTAAATCTATATTCTCAAGTCACGTCTAAAACCCCAAATCGAGCATATTAAAGCTTAGGATTTAAAGGTTATTGTTGAAATTGACATATGGATGTCTGTCTAAGTTATAAATTATAACTAAGTACAGGGATGACAGTTGAAATTTGAAGGTCTTGTAGGTCAGACGGTCTTAATCACATTGCGAGGCTTAAGTGGTTGTTAACTTAATGATGTCACCAAGGTTATAATTTATATGAAAGGAAAATGTGAAAGTTCAATTTTCTGATAATATCAGTCTATAAAAGTCCTTTGCAATTTAGGATAAAAGACGATATACCCACCCGCCACGGAAAATTGGCAATGAACAGTCATTGCCAATTTCCCACTAAAGTGATGTGCAGATTAAATCACGCTGTTTTTTTTTTCAACGTTACCACGTTAAATGTAACAATATTGTTACATTAGGTAGATACATAATTATTGTTAGCAGATTCGAACCTACGACATTGGAATGAGTTGTAGGTATCTCCGCCACGAAAAAACTACGACTATTCGGATTCAAATCCAAATGTTTTCTTCAAACTAAGTTCCAGGTGAACATTTTAAACGTACATACATCTATACAGATAAATAAATTTGAAGTTTCTGTTTGTAATATCAAAAGAAAAAATGTGAAAAAAATCAGGGCATACAGTTTGGTCTAGGACTAGGAGATTCCATAAACGCAATTTGTAGAATTTTTGTCTAGCTGGATTTTCCGGCTAATCTCTGAAAAGGCTGAATCGATTTTGACGGGACTTTCACTGGCAGATAACTGGCGTAATAAGGAGTAACTTAGACTACTTTTAAAATTAGGGTTCCGCGAAATAAAATTCCAAACCGATGAAGTCGCGGGCATCAGTTAAAAGTTAACTCTTACTTAACTTTATTGCAGGAGTTCAGCAGACAGGCAGACGGCCCATTTAATGGAAAGCGGTTACCATCGCCTATGAACATTTGCAACACCAAAGGCTCTACAAACGCGCTGCTGCTCTCTTAAGGGAGACTGGAACCTGGTCACTAACGCCGGAACACAACTCAAGGTTGTTATGCCGACATGCATTAGACCAGGGGTGGTAGCCATCCAGTCGGGCAAATGCCCTACCACCTGACTGTGGGTTATTTTGTCGCCTCTTACGACAGGCCGCCCGGCCGCAGGAAATTGCATTCTTTCTCCGTTCCTGTACGGATAAAATGTATACCGCTAGGCTACATTTTGTTACTGAACTTATTTATTTCAATGATATGTAATATATAATAAAAATACGTTTTAACGGTTTTAAGCGCGGTAATTTATTTGATTTTGGTTAATCCGACGTTTCAGCCGCTTTTCAGAGCTTTTCAGAAACGTAGGATCAACCAAAATTAAATAAATTACCGCGCTTAAGACCGTTAAAACGTAGTTTTATTATGTATACAAGTCGCGAAAACTTAAGAAAATATGATATGTAATAAGTTAATATATTTTATTGGTATCACGTTTTTCAACGATAAGGTATATATTATACATACTCTTAAAAATATCTACATAATATTGTTACCCTGCGCTGTCGTTGGTACATTGAGAATATTTTAAAGTTAACAAGTTAAATGCTATTATATACTTCTATTAAAGATAATCTAATATTGATTTTATTCTATATATTTCTAAAAGTCAACCCTCCACAATAAAATAAAATAATATTTTAATATACTTCAACATTTTTTCACATTCAAGTATAATAACTTTAGCCTATTAACTAACCTTCCCGGCAATATTTTAAAGCCTAACAAACCGTCCAAAGTTCAAACAACCATAGTGAGGAAACTTTGGCCATTACATGGAAAAATATGCGTTTCTATTAGAAAATATATACCTACAGTTCAGACGGGTTACGTATAGTGGGTTGTTTATATTCTTTTCGCGTGTGTTGTTGGTCTTTGAGACCCTTCCAAACTTTGCTCTTGGTTTCACAACTAACAATCACGTGGTCGGATTTAAAACCCAATTAAGATATTCTTATATGGGTTAAGAATTCGATAGTAAGGTATACTGAATAATTCTTACAATTATGTATAGAAGGATCTATATGGGTACTTCTCGCATGGTCTTTCTGTGTAGATAAGAAAATGAATGTATATATTTCTTAATTAAAGAACATGGACGTATTTTTCTATTTTCTTAATCAATTATTTAAACTAGTAAAAAGACGTAAAAATAAATATTTTAATGTAATCAGATTTAAAGGCTATTTTTCAGATTTTAAGGTTATTTGAAACGCTATCTTAAGATGGTTCATGCTGATCTCACATCAACATGGGCATATTATATAGAATAGAATATAATTAATAATGAGATAATTAATAATAATTACTTATCAAGGTAAGAAATAACATCTATAACGTATATTATAATAGAGCATTTTGTGATTTTAAATCCGAGTATTTTTAAGATTTTTTTATTGAAGTCATTAATAAAATTCAAATAAAGAGAAAGAAACGAAAGAAATTATGTATTTATGCACTGTAGATAATTATATTTTAACTAATGACGGATAAGACCGCATATTGTCAAAAAAGTATTGAAAATGTGCATGTGGTAATTTATTATTTATTTTGATGGGTAATAAAGTATTATCTACCTATGTATACATATATGCTATGCCCTGTCGAAGTGAACAATACAATACTATTGGCGTATTTATAGTCGTACTGTTTTAAAATAAAATTTTAGGAAGAGAGTTATGTAACATAATTTAATAAAATGTACCCATATACAGTAGTTACATTTGGTCCCATAGTATAAACGTATACAAGTCTATTGATATACACGAGGAAATCGTAGCAGGCCATCTCCTTTTACTCATTACACCTGGGCTGCACTAATGCCAAGTCGTTGAACTTATCTACTCATGTTCAAACGGGGCCGCCAAGCAAGCGGCTTGTACTTAGACATGTGAATTAATATCCGCAGAGTCTACAAGCTTCATACAGCACGCGGCGAGTGCAGGTACACAATAGTACAAGATGTGTCACAATGCATGACGTAACACAAATTTATGACTAGTTAACAGTACCTTGTATTTGATGATAATATGAACGGGCTATATTTAAGCAAATTTGACATGCTAAGAAATTTGTTAATGGCGATCATCCCTATAGCAGCAGTAAGTGCACTGCTTGGTAATTTGTTGTATTGTTAAGGCAATTAACATATGGTAGAAAACTGAACTTCAAAGTGGACGAGTTTTACCTCATAGACTTTTATTTGTACATTTGTATACGTTAGCTTTATTTTTCAGTTTTTTTTATATAGTGCTTCATCACTTAATGTAAATATATACTTGTAAAAAATAGAATTAAATTATATCCCACATTAGTATTGTAGTAGCTTAATAGAATACGTATATTATATATAACGTTTAAAACGTATTCTAAAAAGAATATTTTCTTGATTGTTTCATTGCCTAAATACAATTAAAATAGGTCAGTAAAGGTCAGTCAGTATACTAATATAAAATTGGACTCTCTATTCGTGTGTTTATTCACGGTGCCTGTACTTACTGTCAGTTGCATAGCTCATTTGTTTTGTTTTATCGGCTTTTAACCACTAAAATATTAGTCATGTTGGAATTTTAATATAATCGTTTCCGAGTAACGTTTATCGTCATATTGATAAACTTAGTTTGTATAATAGATGTATATTTTGAAGCAAATTCCTGATACTTGAAATACAATATTTCAGATATTTTTTTGTTTTGTTTCAGTAGGTACTCAAAATAGGTATTTTGATAATATTGAGATCTATAATAACAATATACAGGGTGGAATCTTTCAGTGTGGCAGTACCTCAACCGTTGCTTTAATTTAATAATATATTTTAATTCACGGCTTACGAGTATAATATCCATGTAATTTTAGTATTGGCTATATGTATAATACTTTATCTAATGTAACATAAACTGTTCACATCTTTAAACTAAATATAATTAGAATAGTGTAGAATATATAGAATATTGTTACGAGCGTGAGACTGAAATTAAAATGGCATTGGAATTACAATAGAGTTTATTAGAACTATACAAACACGTATACACACGTAACACAGGTACAAATATAACTGGACGCAACCAGTACAAACTGCACGATTCAATAACACATACAAAATCCGTCACTATATCGCTTATCGAATGTAGTTCTTGCTCGTATCGTGATCCTCGCTTGACTGCCTCACCCCTCCATTCGGGCATTCCTTTTATCCTGTACAAATACAATACGTGTCGACGCAAAACAATCATTTCCAAGAATTAGTTCGACACACCTGTCTAATGACTGCTATATAACAAGTACAATAACAATAAAATGTTTTTCTTAATTACAAATTTTAAATACAAAATAAACAAAAGAAGTCCAAATGAAAGTTCCGGTAATAAACCAGGTTTATAGCAGGCAGATGTGCATTCACTTTTTGTCGGCATGTAACAAAATTAATATTCTTTCACTGCAAAATATATATTTGTAGTTAACTATTGTTGTTTTATAAACACGATGCCTGTGATATTCTAGGTAGGCTATTACACATTGTATATATACCTATAGTTATTATTTCCCCTGTGTGGCATAGCACGCACCAAATCTGTAGCAACCTACAAAATTCAAATCTGATGCAGAATTAATTCCTGGTATAATCACTTCTGTGGAGTTTCATAGGTTACAGATTTTGCAGGTAAAAATAGCATTAAATAGTCCACGTAGTTCTCGCTCCGAAATCTTTAATTATAATTATCGAATGCCGCATCCAAAATTCGAAACTCAAAGATGTTGAATTCGTCTGCAGTAGCCGAAACGTTTTGTTACGGGTCCATCAAAGGGCCCGAGCTGACGGCTCGCAAACCCAGAGATAAGAAAACACATTCCTCATTGAGTATTCGAATTATCTCAACGGTGTTGACACAGTTGTGTTGGAGTAAACGGTCCAAGTATAAAGAGAGTAACTGATAAAATAAAATAGTTAAAAAATAAAATTATGAATGAATGAATATTTATAGAATCCTCATAGAATTTTAGTTTTTAATTTGACATTTCAGTAACTGATTTCAGCTATTTAATTTGGTGCCTACGTCGCCCTTCTATCATCGCACCACTCGCCGGCGATTGGGAGTTCATCCACACTTCTTAGACACTTGAAACTCCTCCACGGTACGTGGCGGACGAACTTTCATGCCATATGTGTCCAAGTTATAGAATGAACGGGTGGTACCGCGGTTTTCCCAGAGCGCTATAGTATGGGGCTCTTCAAAAAGGGCGTGAACAGATACCTAAAGTCTCAACGAGGTAGGCAACGCATCGGCTGCCCTAGTGTTACAGATGTCCATGGGCGACGGTAGCCACCTATCACCAGGTGGTCCGTTTGCCAGTTTACCTAGCAAATATATAAAAAAAACTGATTATGCAGGACTCTTTTTTGCTGAGATACAGAATGCCGAAGCTAACAGGTAACCTACTACGCATATCAAAGGTAATATATTGAAAAGGTGAATTATCAATAGGCTGATATTACCCAGTTCATTTTTGTCTTTCATTTTTAATGAAGCAACCAGAAAAAACAACTTTGAAGCAGTCAATGTCGTTTAGTGAGTTCATTTATTTTAATTTCTGCGCTTTCAACCTAATTATAAATTGTGTCATTTAATTTTTAGACTTAGGCTGGCATGCACCGAAATTTAACCGACGGTTTACCAAAATAATCACTGTTTATCCATACATTTTTAACGATTATTTTATTTTAACCATCGGTTAAAAGCGGTGCACACCAGTCTTAGAATAAAAAATCTAAACGCTGTTATCTCTTATTATTTTTGTTAATCATTAATTGATTAAAATGTGCCAAAAATATGTTAATTTTTTGTTTTCTTGTCAAAAATACTTTGCAGCAATAGTCGCTAGCAGATCATGACTTGAAGCTTCAAATTTTGAGTACAACAGTAAGCCGTCGTATCTCCCTGTTGTGGTATTTATTCAGTGCTGATTTGTGCGACGCGTATGTAAACTAAAGCGATAACCTACGACACGTACTACGTTATTTGTTTACTAATTAATGGAAATGCTCGACTATCGACTATTATTTTTTGATAGTGACACGTGTTTTTTATAGTTCTTTTTATTACATTTTAGTAGAACAGCAAACAAACGTACCTACTACCTATATATGTATTACTAAATTATATTAGGTAATATAGATAATAACAGCAAAAGCATGCTGAAACAAATGTGTTTTATTACTCGCTAGAAGTAGATAAGATACATATAATACATTTAATTTTAATATGACTGGAACACAATTCTGGCCGTCAATATATAGCCTCAATATAACATAATAAGTAATTAACACAATATTTACATATAATTACAATAACTGTTAACATTATTGAAATATCAAAAAAGAAGCGTTAAAATATCATCTATTCTATATACATAATATAATAACATTGGAGAAATCCAACTTCTGTACAATGAAAAAAATGCTAAAAACCGAGCCCCTGACTGTATGTATGTAAGTGTATGTATGTAAGAAGTGAAATAGAACTAATTTAGATTTTTCAATTTTTTTGTTTCTGTCTGTTTGTACGGTAGCCCGTACCGTACCGTCTCCGAGACGACTGGACAAAATTAAATGAAATTTTGTATGGTGGTAGCTTATATCCCTGGTCAACATATAGGATTGTTTTGAGCCCGAAAAATTAAAGAGTTCCCGTGGGATGGTCAAAAAACCGCACCACGCGGACAATGTCGCGGGCATCAGCTATCTTACTTAAATATCATGTTAAAAATGATTTAAAGGTTGCTTGCGCAATAAATTTATGCGCTATTCGAATCCTTTACCTTTTTTAATCATAACTTCACTCTCGAACAACATCCACATATTCAAATTACGATTCCATTGTGATAGTGTCATAAAATCGTATTTTGCTAAATCCACAAAATATGTCATCAATATCAGCGAAGTGGACTAATATTAGAAAAAATGACATTAACATCAGTATAAATGGCGTTAGCCGAAATAAATATTGAAAAAGCTATTAAAAATTAAACATTTATTTCGCGAGTTTTCGCATATAAATACCTACAAAGATAGTGTGGCGGGCCACCACTGGAATTAACAGAATACCATAATCAGGTAAACCTACGATTGAAACGATAGTATCCGGCAATTCTGACGAGATAGTAATACCAGAATTAAGCTTTAAAATTAAATCAGTATGATTATTTTTGAATGTAATAATATAAGACTAATCAGCTTTATAAACCTAAATTAAAACCTTTAATACCAAATATAAGACAAATATGCGGCATCTTTAATAAATGTCGGTACTCTTTACTCAACACTTGCCAAACAAATATGAACTTGGTTAGATAAACTTGTTTGTTATGACTTAGAATACGTTATCTTAAACAAATATTTGTCGTCTACTTTTCGTTTCTCACACACGCTATATGTTTATGGAATACAAGGTTAAGTAGTAGATAATATGTTCTAGTATTGTTTCATAAAACTGAAATAATAGAATGGAATTTTGTGTACGTGATTTGCAAATAAGTTACAAAATGTAAGTATATAACACTTTTTTTATAAAGCCCCGGCATAATTCTTGAGCGGTAACCTTAGCCTGAGTACGAGAGGAATTTCTGTCTTTTCCGAGTTCTTTTCGAGTAAAGGCATACCTACTAACAAAATAATAACGATGTGCCGATAAATTGCATCATATTACAACTCTATACTTTATGGTAAGCGATATTTGCACCTAAGTATATGTTTGCTTGTACAGGTGTTTCAAACTATTATTCTGTTTAATAAGGGTTGTCATAATGCCTAAACATAAATTACTATAGTAGAATTATTTTCTCCATGCAGTTTGGGTCATAAATCAAACTCGGCCTCAGCCCGGCTAGGGCGGTGAGCATGTTGCGCGGGCGCAACGCCATAATCGATAAAGACTCATTCTTATTAAAGAAATATTATCAATCTTACAAAAATCATTATTATCTTTTTTGCTGTTAATTTTAAACTTAGATATAAGTATTTATATTTATTTTAAATATAACTAGTTACATTCTAAACTTTTTTACTTATAGTTTTTTAATACATAGATACCTAATTAATAACTTATTTTAAATCATTATTATTCTTATTTTAATAAATACGTTGTTTTATCTATTTTTGTTGTCGTTGTTTTTTCTTTCATTTGTATCACTAACCCACAAAATGACAAAACTAAATTCACTATCAATAACGCTTATCGACAACAATAATGCGTATCACTATGCCTGCCCATAAGGCCCGTGAGTGGAAGAGAGAGCGAAATACTCACTTCACCGCTCCGATTATTTATAACCCAAACTGCACGGAGAAAATAATTCTACTAGTTTTACAATGTTTGAGCGTCTCTCTGCAAATTTTTCTCAAATAGTCTCAACGTATTTCACTGAAAATTTTATCAGTGAATACACAGGCATTTCATTTTCATTTTACGTTTTCATATTTATATATCCACGCTAATTTATTATTCTAAAAATGTATTAATTTTATTTTTAACACGACTAAGTTAAAATATAAATCAATGTACCTAATTTATCAATTTACTAGCGGCTCGTCTCGGCTTTGCACGGGTGGACATTTAGTAGTTTTAGTAAAGATCCTTAATCTTTTTTAAGTAATAAATTACTACTCAGTTTGCAGTAGTTTTTCAGTTTATTCGTTAGAAGCATAAAAGCATTCCTATTTATAATATTTGTTTAGATATGTTTAAGTGTTCATTTGTAAGTTATTTTCAGTGTTTATTTGTAATTTATAATCTACATAGTACAAAATAAAGTCGCTTTCTGCGTCTGCCTGTATCTGTATATACTCTAACTCCTTTTTTTGCAGTTTATATTACTAGATGAGAATGTTGAGATGGATGTGTGGTGTTACAAGAATAGATAAGGTGAGAAATGAGTACATAAGGAGATCTTTGAAAGTTGCACCCGTGACTGAAAACTTGAGAGGATGAAGTTACGTGACAAAAAGAATGTTGAACTACAAGATAGATGGGTACAAATGTAGAGGCAGTCCAAAAACAAGATGGATGGATTGTGTGAAGGATGATATGTGGTGTGACAGAAGATGTATGTCAGAGTAGAGGAGTGTAGAAGGAAAAGACATATTGTACCGACCCCAAGTAATTGGGAGATTACAGAATAATAAGAAGCTCCACTTAAACCTAAAAAGGTTTGTGTGTGCTTGCAACACACCCTCGCGTTTATAAAAATTATAACTTCTATGTATACACTGTTTATCCTTAAAAGATCATTTTCGTACGTTGCATATAGTATTTTGCAGTGAATTACATACTCTATTTAATGAAGTTTAAACGTCTTAGACTGCTTAAGCCACATCTAAAGTTGGATATTACTATAGAATATACATATTAGGCATTTAAACACACATACAATTAATCCTAAAATTTTAAGGTAAGATTTTCACAATCATGTACTTAATTTAGTTTTCACTGAAGGCTTATAGTACACTTCTAAGGGTTTTACCTGCGGCTGTACCGCGGCAAATACTGAGGTAGTACTATTTCTTTGGAATTAGGGACTTTTTTTCGTAAAATTAAGTAAACATTAAAAAACATTTCAGTCAAAGTCTTAATTATATTTCACAGGAAACGTACGTAACCAGTAGCTAAATTTGGGATTTTATCATTGCCCAACAGTGGGCACGCAAAATGAGGGTAACTAAAAAGTTCACAACACGGACGGTCGTCGACATTCCAGGTTTATAAGTATAATTTACAATATAAAAATAAACACAGATTTATAAACTTATAACAAATCAACATAACGAAAGCCCATTACTGCAAAAAAGTCGAAAAATTTATCGCATTAACGCAAGTTTCCTTAATCAAAGATGTTAATCTGGCTAATGAGGTACCACTAAACATGCAATGTCGGTAAACGCTTGCGTACGTGAACACGTTTAGATGATTTAAGTATTAACAATCACGAACTTAATCAAGAAAAGGTCAGAAGTTGTAAGAATTGTAATGAAAATGTTTGAAAGTACGCTTCGCGGATGTTTAGCGATCAAAATAGTGTTGTAGTGAATTTCTTTATGGATAGTGACTTGTTTTAGTCTTAATTTCCCCTTTCCCCTCTTTTCAGTCTAATTTTAGATCTACGGATGAACAATTCTGACAAAAATCGAGTTATTGCTTTTAAAAATTTTCACACGCAAAGATAGAAAATAATATTTGTTGAATTGTTTTTAAAAACGCATTTACAAAAACTTGAGAGGTGTCAAGGGACACCCGGATGGAACGAAGTTCCTTTCGATTATTTACAAAAAACCTGTATACACTCAACAAAAATAATCGTCGCGACACCACACTGTTCAATGCGAAGTGTAATAGTAAATGAGTAAGTTTGAATCCTATTCACTTCAATATAAGAAACAATTTAAAAATCGAATCACATCCTGCAATTCGACTCTTGAAACAAATTTAACTTTAAACCAGATTCGCGATATTGCTCCTTATTTTAATGACATTAAGACTTTATATGTCCGCAAATGCTATCTGTACGTCAGCAACCCATGACATTTAAAAATAATGTACTCCAAATTAAACTCTAACTGCGTGGGCATAAAGGGTTATGCAACTGCATTTTATCTTGGCAAGTTCAAAAAGTGTCGGCGACAACTTTTTCGTAAGAATTTTTTCCGTCTAGCCCCCATTCGTACCGCGCGATAAGGAACTACGTTCCAATTAGAGAAACAAGTTCAACTCTTTAAGTTCTGTAGAAAAATAAAAAAAAACAATAGACATAAAACAGAGGGAAGCAAAATCTGACTCAAGGTTTCCCCATTTTTAGATGTAAGCCTAATCCTCCTTGCGGCATTACTCGTATCTCTTATAGTATGCAGTTCTTTTTTATTTCAGAATTAGCTATGTTAATAATTGTTTTGCCACTACGTTCCACCAGAGCCCGTGTTTCTCAAAATAAGTTCAATCCACGTGAATGTCTTAAGTCTCGTATGAATATATGTTGTCTAAGTAAGTGTGCTTCATCTTCGACCGCAACATGGTGGTCAAACACGAACTTATTTAACACTAGAGTTTTCACACAAGAAAGAAAGAAAAATAAAGACACTTAGTACCTAGCTCTATGTTTCTTACATAAAAACTAAATAAGGTTTTCATATATATAATAGACTAAAAACTTGGCTTCTAATTACTAATTCTAAAAATAGAATTTTTGGAATCTCCTGGTCCAAATTATCCCCTTCTGATTTTATTACATTTTTAAACGCATTGTACATACTATCTATCTATCTATAGCCTTATTATAGTATAGATAGATTAAAATATGACCATCTTATAATATCTTATTCCAACATATGTGGATGTAGCATGCACATTATACGTTGTGTCGGATATATGAGTAGCGAACTCTTTGAATTTTGAAAGATCACAATGTAACCTACCCACTTTTACTTGATATGTCTACATTAATATTATCTTGTTTCATCTAACTGTTCTAATAACGGACCTGTTTACACAGTGTACGTCTACATTTACCATGATTGATATTCAATAACAACTTGATGTATATTTTTTTCTATTAGACGAACAACCGGTTATTGCATCTTGTTTCAACTCACAGGTATAATTTTGGAATCCGTGATATTCTTTAGTCTGCATTGTACTTGTAGAAATGGAATATAGAATTTCCTTGGTTACGTGATAGTTTAAGAGGTAAGGCATCCAAGTCTCATTTTAATAACAAGTCTTCTTTTACATCCTGACCGGAGAGTATATCAGGAATAGGAAGAATAAATACTGTTTTATAATAATTTCTATTTTATATTAAATACAACACAAACTTAAAAACTTCACATTAACACAACAGTTTTTTTTATTTCAGTTTAATAAAAATATTATTAAGGGCCTATATTAAATAAAAGTTATCAGTCGAATAAATTATAAACTGAATGAATTCAAAAGCGAAACTATTCAACTGTTTTGCTCATGCAAATGACATTATTAATTTTATCTGATCATAGCAAAATCGGCCCAAAAAGAAACAAATTATTATTAAATAGGGACTCATATTTTACAACAATCCATACTAATATATTGAATATGAACGTAGCTCTGTTTAGATGCTTTTTGTTCTTTGAACAGTACAAGAAACAGTTATCAAGGCAGTGTATTTTGAAAATGAACTGTTTTTTTTATTTATTTTTGGTACATGTGTCTTTTCAATAATGAGGCTTAACTTACGACACTTTTTCTTCTCAAAGACTTCTGCCGTTCTGTCAATTTGAACTTTCTTCTGACGCTAATTATTAATAAAATTTAATTAGAGTGTCCAGAGCCTTAAATTATACCTATGTTTTGTTGTCCACAGGCTTTCAGAAAATTCTGTAAAATTACTGATCCAAGTGGTACTGTTTAATTTTTCCTTTTATTTATTATTATGTGCACCTGACATTTTTTTTCATTGTCTTGTCATCACTGTGACATTGGCAAAATTAATGCTAAAAGCGTTGGAGCCATAACCCCTAACAAAGAAGATACAGAAAAAGGAAGTTACCTAAACAAAAAGTTCTGGTTTAATATATAAAAATCTACTAACAGCAAAAATCTCAAACAACAAACCATACTAAAGTATTTGATATCATTGTTTTCCTTAGAAAACAATTCGTCAAGGCACCCCACTTCGGCGTTCAAAGGGAAAATGGTAGGCCAAACAGGCGAGCAACGAGTTAGGCCGTAACAAAATTCCAACAAAGGATGATTAACGATTTTCCCCACCCTCCCCCAGCGAAACTCATTCAAGCCGCGTCGATATTGAATCCGTTAGAAGCGTAAAAATGAAAGTTTTCCTCTTTTCTTTTCCAAATGCGAGTGTTACGGGCGGGGAGGATGATGAGTTTTTTCACGAACAAAATGTATGTAGATTCAGTTCATTAGGAGACTCGGCTTTTATGGTAATAAAGGTGGAGTCTTTTGTGATATCTTAAACATTATTATTATTTTATACTAGCTTCTGCCCGCGACTTCGTCCGCGTGGATTTTTTTCATAAAAAGTATCCTATGTTACTTCTAATACCTCCAAATATATGTGTACAAAGTTTCATAATGATCGGTTCAATAGTTTTCGCGTGAAAGCGTAACAAACAAAATTACATTCACATTTATAATATTAGTAGGGATTTTTATACCTATAGGTAGGTGTAATATCAGATAAATACACATTTTTTCTTGTCTGTTTGTTTGGGATTCACGTGAAAACTACTGGCCCGATTTTGATGCGATTTTCGCTAATCGACAACTAATTCTTAGACTTGAAATTAGCGCTATTTTTAATCCTGGGAATTTTTCTGGGAATTATTTTATAGACCAGATTTAAAAACAAATCGAGTTCCAATGTGGTTTTCTCAGTGATCCATAGTAAATGTTATGTAACAAAACCTGTGAAATTTTTATCACGGGAATCCCGCGGGAATATTCCCGGGAGCGGTTTGAAGTTATTACAGTGCATAAAATTAACTTATTCCGGCATAGTTACCACATAGTTTACATTCTTTTTTAAATACTGTGGTACTTTGTGTCCCGGAAATGACGGGGGAAGTTCAAGTCAAGCGTGGACGAAGTGGTGGGCATAACCTAATTTGTAATACATTATATATACCTCCCTTATAACTTCAAGGTAGCATTACTTTAGCCTACATCATTTGTCAAAAAACAAACGAAATCACCATATTAAAATTCACTATTTACCTAATAATATAGACAATTTTATTAAGTGTAGCATAGATTATACTTTATAATTTAGATCATAATATTGTTACGAGCTACATAGGACTCGAATTAAAATGCGGTTGTAATTACTATAGAATTTATTAGAACTATACAAACACATATAAAACAGGTACAAATATAACTAGACACTACTAGTACAAACTGCACGATTCAATAACAAGCGCAAAGTCTACGTCTTGCTCGTATCGTAATCTTCGCTTGACTGCCTCACCCCTCCGTTCGGCCATTGTTTTATAGTAAACTGTATAACTAACAATCGACTTCTTGGGCTGAGTTTTTCAAAAAAAAAACGTAATGTGCACTCCTTGTTAATTATTCCTGCGAACGGCCAACAAAGTCGAAAACAATAACAATAGGCTATTGTCTAATTGCAAATTTTAAACACAAAGTAAACAAAATAACTTCAAGTGCGACAAAGGTAATAAGCTGCGTTTTATGATAGGCAGGTGCCTTCACCTTTGGCGGCATGTAACAATATTTTAAATATAATGTTATTTATATACTATCAGTCTCAACAGAATGCTTGAAGAAATCTCGTTCACTGTGTCATTGATAAAAATTGAAGCAAGTTTTCCTGTCGTAACTACTTTCCCCCAGGTAGTTTTTGAGTTCTTCAAAATAAATGACTGCCATTTGAAGGAAGTGACAAGTTACTCGAACTTGTTAGAAATTTCTTGAAAACATTACTCGTTTAAGAAATATTTTAATAGGTCTTCCCGTAACTTTTTGTCTTTTGACAAACTCGTTTCGGTAAGAAATAATTGCTCGAGGGCGTTGAAAATGTGTCCAGCAAATAATATATTTGTAAAATATGATATTTAATCGTAACGTCTTGATAATTTATGTAATGATCATCAACATGATTCAATAAACAAGCCTCAAATAAAGATATCGATTATTAAAAAAATTAACGTGTGATATAATTATTGCTAAATAATATAAACTAATTTGTATAAGTAACAGTATTAGTGGTGTATGTATTACTTATACAAATTTGTTTAATTTATTTCAATCATAATTAAAGTTTTAGATTTAAAATATAAAATATGGTAGAACACAAACGCAAACTCTGTATCGACCTGCAAATGACGATCACATTCATACGAGTATATATACTATATCTCTTACTAGCTGTGCCCGCGATGTCGTCTGCGTGGAATTTGTTTTTAAAACCTCATGATTTTGAAACATTCTACATTGGTGCTCCACTCCTATTAGTCTTAGCGTAATGATATATATAGCCTATAGCCTTTCTCGATAAATGGGCTATCTAACACTGAAAGAATTTTTAAAATCAGACCAGTAATTCCTGAGATTAGCTTGTTCAATCAAACAAACAAACTCTTCAGCTTGATATATTAATATAAGATATTAAATGTTCTTACATTATCTATCTAAAACTAGGCAATAGTATTCGTATACTCGCACTGTGACTATAATAATCATCTTATGAGTCGATCAATCAATAGAAATATTTGTGTAATTTACTGTTCTTTGATATTAGTTCTTTCCTATGTTTGGAGTTTACGCTGTCTATTTTTTATTATTATTGTAGTATAGGTTCGCGTTTGACCACAATCTTGCCCTATGTGAAGCAAACTACTACTTTACTTTACTTATTACGTACTTGCATACTATTTTATTCTAGCATACGTCATCTTCTTTGTCACACACCAACACTGCGATGTTTTTTCTCCCTATTAATTTGTCATTATTATTTTTATTACCGTTATCTAAACACAAACATATCCTCATTCTCGTCAAAAGGATTTCGGCTTAAGTTTTACGGGTACTCATTCAGTGATCGATTGAGGTTTTCCTTTGCGTGGGAACGCAACCGGCTTTATATCCTTTGATTCAATGGCTCGTTTGATGGCTGATGCGAATTGATAAGCGACAGCGATTAATAGCTTTATCCGTGCGGGAACGGAGAAAGAATACAATTTACTGCGGCGGGGCGGCCTGTCGTAAGAAGCGACAAAACAACTCACAGCCAGGTGGTAGGGCATTTGCCCGACTGGATGGCTACCACCCCTGGTCTAGAATATGCTGCCATAACAACCCTGAGTTATGTTCCGGCATTAGTGTCCAGATTCCAGTCTCCCTTAAGCGAGCAGCAGCGTATTTGTAGCACCTTTGGTGTTACAAATGTCCATAGGCGATGGTAACCGCTTTCCATCAAGTGGGCCATCTGCCTGTCTGCTGAACTCATGCAATAAGAAAAAATAAGTTATCAGGGTGTTTGAGCTTGACAATATTGTACAAATGTGTTAGCTCCCATAGCAAGGTTTGAAGAGCGGAGAGCATTTTGAATCCGATGACAAAACGATACAGTAATTAACTAAGTGAAATGTAGTAATTCGGTAGTATTAAAAACGTGCCAACTTTGAAAACCACATATTTTTTATGTTTTTAGCATGTAATTTTTAAAATTTAAATTTATTTAGATGAAAAAAAAAATTATTACGGCATACAATATACTAAATTTTTTATGTATAGTTTTACTAGTGTATACGGCCTGTTTTAGTCTTTCTAATTAATATTTTTACTAATTAATTTACTAATCATTAAGATCCTCAGGTGACAAGAAGGCTAGTGCTTACCACGGGCAACGGATCACCGTGGCGATCTAGCGAGGAAACGTAGCCAGCCTTCTGGACACAAAACCATAGAAGACGGTGATCTGGGCTCAGTATTCTACTTATAGTCTTGAGGGACTATGAGTAGAATACAATACTAATAAGTTAAGTTCTCTTTTATTGTATTAGATTATTACTACTTATATTAATTTATAATATTGTTTTGCTTTAATAAAATTTGATAATAAGATACATGTCATCAATGTAAGTACGACGATATTTTAACCAAATTAAAAATGACCTATGAAAGGTCTTTTTTGGTTTGTTTACAACTTGTCTCACTGTTCCGTGAATGGGATATAGACGGAAAGAGAAACGGATTGTATATAATAGGGTTCCGTTTTGCCCAAAATGTTTAAGAAACCGTAATTTTAAAAAAACTTGCTGTTGTTGTAAACAAGTTGAAAACAACGCTTGTCGCTCTGTACCCATTATAACCTCAACCTAACAATTCGAACGAGTAATTCAATAGAGCATAACCTAAGTGGCTCATCTGTCTTCTTTGGTCACATGAAGTCTCCGGTTGCAAAATAAAAAGTAAAAAATTAGCCCACGATATTAAGTTTCACGTTTTCAAGAATTAAAATGCAGCAGGTGCCCTACATTCACCTGGACGCCATGTGTTTTGAGTACAGCTAATTTACTTAAGCTTAAAGTTGTTTAATTAACTCAATGGTTGAGTACAAGATTGGTGTGCTACGTTCATTGTTTTTAATGCGTTATGTATTAATT
The DNA here is from genome assembly GCA_949752895.1 of Dendrolimus pini. Classification (NCBI taxonomy): domain Eukaryota; kingdom Metazoa; phylum Arthropoda; class Insecta; order Lepidoptera; family Lasiocampidae; genus Dendrolimus; species Dendrolimus pini. Next base: position 17,680,114 of record OX457132.1, on the reverse strand, counting down.
ATTATACAATTGTAAATTTAGAGATTAGTTTCTTTTCCGTGTCATAATTGTAGAATATAAAATATATAAAATTAATAAATTTAAAGAATCGTAAGGCCTCTGTGATTGAACGGGCTAAGTTTTTGCCAGCCTACCTCAAAGCAACGCAGAGGCTCAGGGTTCGATTTCTGGTATGGAGAAATTTCAGAAACGAATTTTCTCCGTTACGGTCTAACTATGGTCTATGTTTCTGAGATCGGCCCCAGAGTAGTATATTATATATTACCCGTAACAAAAGCTTAACTTGTTTAATTTGGGGCTATACAATAAGTATAATTGTCTGCCGATTATTTATCTACTAGCTTTTGACTGCGGCTTCGTTCATGTTAAAGTAAATTTTGTATACAAATGCAGGACCGTTGGGAGTCCCACACGCCCTCGAAATGTTAGTTATTTTTTAATTAAAAATATCTGTAACGCCATCTAGCGGAGGTGGATCTAACCATGAAAGCAACAAAATAAAGTTATGTTGTCATTATCGTTACCATGACCATGTATTGGTTTGAATTTCGATGGTGGCGGCAATAAATCGCGATCGGAGCGCCACCTTTACAGCTATATTCGTCTACCCTCGGGAACCCTACTTTTTTCTAGAAGTAAGGTATCCTATGTTCTTCCTATTCTATACCCCTGATAGCAAAAATGACAAAATTCACAAAAGACAATAGTTACTTGGTAAAACAAAAGGCGGCCCTATTGCTAAGAGATTCTGCCTCAAAGTAGATTCTTGAATTATCTGTAATTATTATTCTTAAATTATCTATAATTATTAGGCGACTACGAAAAAAAAATATGTGTGTGCAGTTCGCATGTAGTAGAAGTGAAACAAAGTGTGACAAGGGGTGGAAGGGATTCTAAATTTTGTGACGTCACATTTCATAAAATATAATATATTTAAGCTTAAACACGAATTTTTAAGTATTAACTAAACCTTCAAATCATTTCTAACTCTATCTGTATGAGTTTATTTACATTATTAATTATAATGTATTCTATCCCATTCTTTCCCAGGCTTAGTCCTATAGATTTATGTGTTTATCTCTTTTTTTGTCGCTTTTACGTTTTATCGAGTTCAAATTCACAACTGTTCCAAAAAATTTCACTGCAATATATAAAAATGACATACATGTACAGCAGATTATAGACTTAAGTATAGTAAAAATAAGCAAGATATCTTGTTGTTTTTTTCCTTAAAAAGTCTAGCGGACACAGGGACGTAAATGTATGTTTCCTCAACGTTTCCCATTGAAATTCATCGTTACTTTACCGAGAAATATAACACATTTTATTCCCAAATTAAATAACAAAATAATTTTTGTAGGCGCTACCATAAATTTACGGTGGAGGTTGAATTTTACGTTACCTTATTAAGCTTTTATCGTTTTCGAGGAAAAAAATATAAAATGTGCTAAGATTTCTCAATAACCTTCTTAAGAGAAAATATTTTATGTTGTAAAAAATCCGATTAATTTAACTTGGGGGGTTTTGGAGGGAAGAGATTAGGACCTATAAGCCGATTGTAGCAAACTGGAAATGTTAATTCAATCGATTTAATAAATATCTGAAGGCTGGTAAATTTAAATTCTGCTTTTTACTTAAGGTCGGGTATTAATTATCGCTCTTAATTAAAACTGTTTAAAAATTAATTGTTTTTATAGGGTTGCGCTACCTAAATGTAAAGGACCCTGTAGTCTGACGACCAGCGTCTATCTGTATATTTCTTATCTGTTTATTCGTGATTTACGTAAAAACTACTGCGCCGATTTCGAATTTTTTCAAATTCTTAGAATTACATTTTTTATTCCGCTGAGAATCCTGCGGAAATTTTTCTAGGGGTTGTTTAATGACCGAATTAAAAAATTGACTTCCAATGTGATCCTTTTAAGGATCGATAGCAAATTGTAGGTATTATTAAAATTCGGGATATTTTTTATCACGAGGATCCTGCGGGAATTTTCCCGGGAGCGGTTTGTATTTGTTCGGGTGCATGGAAAATTGCTTATCCCGGCACAGTCTTTGCTAAAACGATAGCGTACATTCTTTTAAAATGCTGCGGTACTTTATATCTCGGGAATCCCGCGGGAATTTCAAGTCAAGCGCGGGCGAAGACGCGGGCACATCCTAGTACTAAGCTAAAAGTGCTCAATCATTAATATTATAGTTTTCGAATTTAATATTACAACTAAGAGTTCTTCAAAATTTAACATTCAAAAAATATCTAAAGTAGAAGATACTCTCCTTTAGGTACATAATTACACAATTTGTTTTATTAATTTTTATATCACATCATTAGAATGAGACGTGACCCACCAAATTTCAAGAAGCTGGTTGTAGTAGGTACATGTGACAGTACTTCCGAATATACATTGATATAAAGGACAGATGAAAGTGAGCAGATTATCAGTCCATATATTACTCTTGCACTATCAAGAGCAGGAGTAAACAAAAGTTCGCTGGCACGGTGACCTAAGGATAAAGTGGCACATTATAATGATGAGTTCTTAAGAATAAACAGCGTATTTCAACACTGGTGATATATTTTAGTGCAAATACAAAGAGACCAAAACATTAATTCCACGTCTCTTTTCGCTCATCCATACGTTATAACCACCATAACCCAACTTAGTGTTAACCATATAAATTAAGGGAAGCGTGCTTCAACAACCATAAAACGGTTAATCAGTTGCACGCACCCGTTCCAGTGGAGTTAATGACATAATTAAAAATCCCCCGTCCAAGGTAGTGGGAAAGTTCGGAGGTTTGCTGGCCTAGCTTATCCTACCAGTAAACTGTACAAGTTGGCCCCGTTCCCTAATCTCCTAAGCCAAGCGTAGAGACGGCGCAAGTGATAAACTTTTGAGATTAAGCTAAGCCACGTTTACGCGGCGAGCGTCTCAATCTTAGTTGGTGTTTGTCGCATGCGGCTTGTACGGTTTAGCTGCTAATTGCCTGTATTATTCGATGAACCTAAACAGAAATACGACTTTAGTGCATTGCTAGTAAGTACGAATGCAAATTAAAAGTTTTGAGTGATTTTTTTAAGTTAATACAATAAGGATGACAATATGTGATTATCTGTGCAGGAACAGAGAAAGGATAATACTTATTCATATGGCCAGGGTTTCTGTCGTAAGAGGTGACAAAACAAGCTACTGCCCGATGGTAGAGCGTTGGCCTTTCTGTATATGGATACCACCCCTGGTTTAGAGTATGTTGCCCTAACAGAGATATGTTCTGTCATTGGTCGTCAGGTTCCGTCTCAGTTCGTGGCCGGTAGCATATTGTTAACGCCTTTGGTATTCCAAATCTCCATAGGCGACGAAATCTCCCTTGCTATTCTCCCGCAGTAAAAAAAATCTGATCTACCGCCAGGCCCGGGATTTATGTTTTAGAGAACTCTTGCTCTGATATCACATTCACTCAGTCGACCTACCTGAGAATCAACAATACCAACTATATTCGAGGTCTGAATTTCAACTCCTTATTCATCTATCTTTGTACGTCATTTTAAAGCTGTCCTTTTATCAGTGTATTCTCCTCCAATTTTCTGTATTATGGGCTCAGCTGTTTTATTTATTTCTACGACACGACTATATTTTAACTATATGCCTGTCTTGACCTTTCTTTCCCTATTTGCCTTCGATTAACTTTATTATATATAAAAGAGTACTGTCGTTTAGTTAACGGCTAAACAATTTCTACTTGTTACTCGAACAGTTTTTTAAAATGGTGTGCCATGTCCGATCTTTCGTAATCTTCGTTGTTCTACTCTAATCAAACTACTCAACTTGCCCAAAACTTTGATACAAGTGTTGACAACAAAGCAACCGCCGTCGCCTGACAATCGCGGCATATTATACGAGCTTGCCAGCACTGCCCAGGTAGTACGAATAGCGTCGGATAATGAGTTTTGTTGTTCGCCACTTACTGGTGGATTAAAGGACATTCAGAGTACTATATGTATATGACCTAGGAAAATGCATGATGTTGAATAATTGCAACGTGTGGGTAGTTTTGCATTCATATGGTATTAGACATTATAGTTTGCAAGTGTACTAGATAGTTAACATTTTATTTTCGAGTGATCGATGTTTGCTCATTGGAGCTGCGCACTTATACTTACGTCATGTTTTGTATTATATAATACTGATTATAAGTGTTAGAGTCCTGTAAGAATGTTGTCACTACTTCGTGCTAGCAACGTATACGTCACAAGGCTGGATAAAATCATGTCCGCAAACAATTATGTAGGTCCAAATATGTCCGATCGGGGATCCAAGCAGGAATGTTAATAGGGCCTTAAGAATATCGACATTATGCGAGGGTTTCTGATAAAATTTGTTTGGACAAAAGTTTTACTCATCCTCGTCTCGTTGTCGAATCGACAAAAATATGTCTCCCATTTCATTCATGATGTTGTTTCAACGATACTTTCTTTAACAGTGATATAAATTAAACATTTTATATTTTGGTTTATTTAAATAATTCCAAGTAATATTGGAAGAATTTGTTAAGTAGATATACACATTAAATCAATACATCGATATATGGATACTTATATCATTTCAAAGTGAAGAGTTTCGTCTAAAATTCTAAATGATCAACGTTAATGTTGGTATTGTGACATTCGTCACTTCGTTTTATTCAAAACTTACCATACAATAGCTAAACAGTTAAAGAAAGGGTCGACATACTTTGCAAACAAATAGGTATCTCCCCACTTATTATGTAACAGTAAAAAAAAGTGGCTCAAAAAGATCGTCATGAATTTTAAAAAATTGTCTACTGGTATGCGATACACCTTTAACTCACTGAAAAAACAAGTTTTTCTGCTATTTCCCTGTATAAATGTATTATGCAATTTTATTTGCATAATACATTTACGCTATGTTAATAGCGACATATACACGACGGTGTATATGTGCGGAGATATACCGACGGTGGGACGGTGCATACACCGTCCTGCTAAATTTCCTCCACTTTTTTCAATTCGTGAGACATAGGTACATAGACGGGCGGACGGATACAACGATTTTATAAATAATCCATTTCTTCCAAAATTGCTACCAAACCATGAAAACAAATAATACTGTTTACAAAATTAGTCGTCAATTTATTCTTGTTTACATTCAACCTTCAATTACGTAAAATGGCACAAAAATTCGCTGTACTTAACCCTTTTATGGCCTAGCTCGCATTACAATGTTTACTCCGCCGATCCAGGGCTGAACTCGTAAAATTAATCGTAAATGTTTATTCGGCTACGTACCAAGTCATTCAGCACGCGACAAAATATTTAGTCAACCTACTACCGATTAAGGACATGCAAAACCGACTGGGGCCACATTTCTTGCTTGTTTATTTCATTTAAATACGATTCGAATACCGTAAGGTATGAAAGTTTCAGCGTAAAAGGTAATAACTTTATAAATTCCCTTTTTGATTTCTCTTAATTTGAACGTGAAAAGACTTTTAAATTTTGTGTCCTTTTTTATAAAAGTATTATAATGTATACTGTGTAGGTATTGTTTTAAATAAATAATTACTACGCAACCCAATATCCAATGCTAGATGTCCAAGCTCAAAATAATAGGTTTTAGTTATTGTTCTTAGGGCTGCTTGCATAAGGTTGCTTAAATTTATTTAAGAATCACAAAACGTATTTAACACCCTTAAATACAATTAGCATTTTTCACAATGAAAAATTTTCCGCTAAATATGTTTCGACTGTCGATATGTTTTGTGTAAAACGTATTTAGGCAGTTTAATATGACTAACTAATATTAATTAAAGGCGATCGTTATGCAAGCGGGCCTTAGTGTCTAATGAATATTACTCTACTATTATAATTTTAAGGGTTTTTATGAAAATATCTACAGATGTAAGGAAACTTACATTTCATGATTAAATCGACAAATCCAAAATAACTTCAAGAGCAATGTTTTTAGTTTTATTTAACAAAGTTAAGTAAATTAGGTCTGTAATACTATTGAATAATACTAGTGATATTGAATGTTTATACGTTTACAGGATTGGGAATGGGTTTTTGAAGTGATAACTTCTTATGGGAAGGTAAACCAATTCGTTACGTAACGCGTTACGGTGCCAGTCTGTCTGGCTTCCCTTGCTCTCGCGCAAGTTATCACTTCTGTCGGGCGTCCCGAGACGCACACGTATTTTTTATTATTAACAAATTTGATTTATAAAGTTTCAATAACGTATATAAACATTGTGTATCTGGAAAAAAATATAGTTTCTGCAGGATAGAGATGATAAAAAAGTCTGTAACGAATCTAAATGAAATTATTGCCATGAAATAGTATATAGTTAATTCACCACAAAAAAAAAAAAAATATGATACAGCATTAAAAACTACATACAACCCTAAATTTTAGACCCTCTACGATCAAACCCTATTTTTTCGGGCAGGACGGCGTTTGCCGGGACAGCTTGTGATAATATATAAATCTCACATAGATTATTTTATCACACAATCAGAAACAAAAACTGAAATTTCCCGGTCACTGACACCAATAATTCCATTAACATATCTATGATAACTATATTCACGGTAGATAATAAATGAGTCACAAATTTCATTTTTGGTGACGCAGTGACGCATCAATAAATTGACTCAGTCCCGTATGACAGAAAGGAAAAATGCGTCTTCCTTTTACACCAAGCTAACTGGTGGACAGTATAACGGGAACAATGCATACCAGTGATGTAACGTCGGTCAACAAAAAGGACCGGGACGTTTTTTGTCGACAACCCTCGCTAAATTAAACAGGCGAGCTGATTTTGTTTTTTTTTTTCGCCTTTGTTTCATAGTAAACACGACAGTCTATGCCGTTTGTAACGGTGAACGTTTTTAATTTTAACAACAAACAGAAGTGTCAAAATCAGCTTTGATGATTGCGAAGTGCGATATTTTTATATTTTATTTTCTTTTCTAATACGTTCCTTTTTCAGTGTTCTTTTTTCTTATTTAACAAAAATTGTGTTAAAAGAAAAATTGCTTTTAGTGGTAGATTAGTAACTTTAAGATTTTATTTTGAAATAAATACCTTCATTTTATTAATTTTTTACTTTGTAATTTTAATTGTGGACATTTTTAATATATTTTTAAATGATATCAATTATAACTCAGACCTGGCATTTTACTGTCAATTGAGAAAATTCGATATACACAGAGTAGGTGTTTATTAAATATGTAATGAAGATACAGAGAAGACGAAAGGTGTAGCATTTTTACACAAACATTCTATACGCCTTTTCTTGCGTAAACTTCGAATGTGTATTCTGCGGTATCTGTTAAATTTTATAGTGTAAAAAGGTTCATATCTATTATCGAAAGAACAAAATGCCAAATTATATGATGGTTTCCCTATTTCCAAGATCGTGAAGAAGGTTCCAAACACATCAATATCACATTTGTCAATTAGAGTTTTGGATAAAATAATAATCGAGGATATCCATAAGAAAATCACGATAACAAACTCATAATATTAGTAAGCTGGAGTGGTAACAACATCTGTCAAAGGACTGATAGCCGATAGCACAGACGAATCGGAAAATGGATATCACGTCTCGGGCAAAGTAATGTAGGGTGACCTCCAACCCGCATAAGGTTGTCCACAGTATGTAGATGAGCAAAATGCTCATTCCAACACAGTTTTCAATGCGGTAGCGCATGCTGCGGTACTATGTCACGGGAATCCTGCTGGAATTTCAAGTCAAGCGTGGTCGACGTCGAGGGCATATTTTATTATACTATATGTATGATTAGTACGTTGTGTCTAAAATTACTATGATGGCAAAACAAGCCTTCATTCATAATTCGGTTTAAAAAAATTCTATGTGACTTACGGCTTTATTTTATAGGGAAAGAACTTGCGAGTCTTCCGTGCCTGAATTGGTTTTGAATTCCTAAGATCTTGATGAGACCCAAAACTAACTTGTAACTTCTATAACTAGTATAATAAATTTCTCCGACGAAGCAGCTTTGGGAGTACGAAGGCTTGTATCAACAAAAACTTGAAATTGAATAATTAAATGAATTGAACAGATCCCAACAGAATCTTAGGCAAAAAGTTGGTTATGGCCGATCCCTTTCCATTTTCTCCTTAATCAATTTCAAGGGAAACTAAGTGAAAGTTTCAATTTGGGCGCCATTAGGGTTTCCTTGTAATGACTGGAGTATCGAAAACTCGTTATGTAGGTTACAGACAAAACTTTTCTCAGTCAAAATTACTTGTGCTGGCTACGAAAGAGGTGAATTCTTTTAATTAAAAATCCAGTCAAGATCTTGGAATTTATGTTACCTATAATAGAAATATTATGGAGCTTGTCCTCAAATTCCGATATGTCGGAATCTCTGCTTTAAAAAACACTGACGAATTTAGCTCCGATTCTGGTAATATAAAAGAGCTACAAGTTACAACTGAGGAGTAAAGGATAAATCAAACCTTCGCAACATCTCTAACCTACATTGCACTGAAAAAATAGAATTCGTATGTGTATTTAATTTCAAAAATCACCATAAAGACCAAGACCAAGGGCCAAGACAAGGCCCCCGGCCTCCGTATTTGCTTTAGCCAGCTGGCATGGAGTGGAAATTGCTAGAGCTAAGGCTCAATCTCCAGGGGTGGAAGTGCTAAATTGCATAAAGTTGGAAGTAGCTTCTATGAACCTGCAGAGTACCTCTCCACACCCCATAGCCACTCACACCCATGTTGCCCGTCGCCAATCTTGTACGGCATTTTTTGGGCCTTCTGCTGGGAGTGGCGAGTCACCGTCTGACCATTTTTTCCATATTCCTTGAACATTGCAACGGGCAGACGCTGCCAAAGTTGCCAAAGTCCAGACCCCTAGTACCACTAACAGTTTATCCCAATAGACCGGTACCTTTTGTTTTCATTTCCTACAACATCCTACACTGACTGGGGCTTGTCCTTTGGTGCATTATTGTAAAAGTCCGAACTATTTTTATGGCCAATGTTCTTAGAGACATACAAGGTATAATAATGATGACACCAATCCAGACTTGGCAAATTCATGTTCCTAAGACTTGTGTACACTAACATCATCCAGTAAAGCGAGTTTCTTAAACTACTACGAAACGTTTTCTGACAATCAATAAAAATAACTTAGTCCAAGTTAAAGCTTTGATTGTAGCATATATTACTATTCTAATGGGTTATAATCAGAAGTGCTTAAAAGTAAGGTAAGTTATGTTTCTTAATTACAATAAGAACGTTTTCATCTTCAGTTCATTTATATTTAAATGTGTAAGACTCGTTAAAACATAACGCGTAAGGTGAATTTTACGTTTAATTTATTCAAAAGGGACTGTTAGTCAAAAGCCATACCATGAATTTCGATTCTTAATATTTGAGAACTTATAAACGACATTTGCATTATAAGTACTGTAAGTATATGTATATCTAATACTTTTTTTAATAGATAAATTGTGGCAGGTACTATTATTCTACTAAAAGGTTTATTGGGACTTCTTGCAACGTTATGATAACGATTGTATCGTTGCATAGAAAACTATCTTCCAACTACTTTTCACGTATTAAATTTTCTTTTCATGCAAATTATAGTACAGTATCGTCTTTCAAACTCATGGTTGCTAATTATCATTGGTCCTCTCAGATCTTAATATCTGCTACTATTAGTAATAGTGCTACTTATTCTGTATCTATTATGACATGTTTTATATATAAAGTCAATTATTATTTTTTAGTTATTTATCTATGTTTTGAATGTTTCATATTATTTATCGTTTACACCACCACTGTCACATTTTAATATTTTCCTCATTCTAGGATGTTTCCTGAAAGGGATCGCTATCAGCGGTAAGGCCGCTCTTTGTTCAACAATTATTGTACCTAGTTTTTAAGAACTTAGCTTTAATTTTTGGTTAACAATAAAGTGTTATCATTGATTCATTCATTATAATTATTTGTAAAAGTAAATTATAAAAGGGCAAAGCAAAAGCCCACGTTTTAAATGTAATGAAGTACAGCCTACACTCTGAGCGTAGTCCCACTGTTAAATATGTCCCCGAGACTTGGGTGACAGCGAACGGATTCGCCTCGAAAAAAAAAGACTGAGCGGAACATTAAGGGCCTAAGTAAGATCATGAGACGTACTTCAACAGAAAGATCGAGAGTGACGATTCGTGTAATGAAATAAATGTAAATAAATAAATGACTTGTCTATCAAAACCAACCAAAATCGCCATAAATCACGTCACAAAACTACCCAGTAAACTCTCAAAGCATCAAAGGTCAAACGACTCAAGGCTCATGTTACTGCTATGAATGGGACAATAAACAGCCTTCATGCGCGTGGGCAGGCAGTGTACATCCCTATAGGTTTTTTATGTTTATATCCATCAAGCAAGGCGCCTCTGCCTTATACTGACACAGCGGGAATTCCAATCGTTGGTGCTCGTTTCATTAAAAAAAATCTGGCACGTATATTTGTTTTTTAATGTACCCTGGACATAAATTTTGTGAACCTGTTGCAATTTTTTTTGTAATGGACGGACGGATTCTTTATTCAACAGCTGTCTATATAAATTATCCCATCTGAATTTAAAATAAAACTTTTTTAAAATGAATTGTTGTTAAAACCGATATTATACGGTTCATTTCCGACTTTCAATTGGGATGAATCAACCAAAGTTATCCCTATAATGAGATACTTAAATCGTTCAATGTAATTGAATAGCGTCGAGTCCTTTCAGTTCTGAGCCTTAGAACGAAATTGATTCAATTTACTTGATCAGTTTAATTTCGGCGTAAGGTAATATCAACTTTCAATTTTTAAACTATACTCGTATGATCTTGATCTAAAAGTAGGCGAGGCAAGACATGTGGTGCTCATATAATATTTAGGAGATAATATAGGATTTTATTGCATAACAAACAAACAATTACTAAAATGAACGACTACACTATTGTCATGGTAACATCGATCACTATGCTTGGTAAAAACAACTACGGTCTTGGAGAATTTCAGAATTATTTTTTTCCTTGATCGATTGATATTCCTAGTATTTTTTTTGGTAATAATATCAGCCCATATATATCACAAGTTCAGGGGGTTAAACAGTGTACTCCAAGTCATCGAAGATGAAGTAACGGGTCTTAATCTAATCTCTCGGGTTAATTCAATAAATACCTGCACTATTTCACGACACTTCCACGATCACTGTGGTAATTATACCGTCAAGAGTGAACGTTTGTCAGATTTCGAAACCAAGTCATTAGAATCAAATGATTGATAAAATGTATATAGCCAAAATGTATCCTATAAATTATACAATATAGATAAAAACAACAATGACAATGATAAAAACTTAGCATAAGTAAATCTACTAACTAAACTACTGTTTAGGGGCTATTAATTAATTACGTCACACGTTAGGGGGGGGGGGGGTCGATGAAGTGTAACAAGGGGCTCCTAAATTTCGTGATGTCACATTTCAAAATCGGATATAACGGCTGATCTGATAAACTGATATCTTTAAAAACGAAATTTTAACTATTAACAAAATACTTCAAAATATTTGCAACTCTATCTGTATGAATATAGGTTTAATTTGTTAAAAATAATTAAAATGGAAATAAAATGTATATAACTTGTATAATTTTATAATTTCTTGATGTAAAATTACAAAATCTGTGTTGTCACCCTAGAAAGAGACGAATCTAACAAATGTGACCAACTATGTCACGGACGAGGGAGGGGTCACAAGATCATGAAATTCATGTGACGTAATTTGTGGAAGGTCCCTTATGTAATTAATATTAAATTCTACCTACAATCCCTTAAGATTAAATAAAACAGCCTAGGTCACACTCATGGCGAGGTGTTCAGAAGGCTGACTACATTATTTCACTGGATCATTATACTGATCCGTTGTCCCGTGTAGGCACTAAGCTCTGATCACCTGAAGAATCGATTCGTTTTTGAGAGCGATTAAATTCTTCCAAAATTACAAAATATTTCTAACATATACTTAATACGTAACTTAGAAAAAGTAATGGATACAAGAAGGTACCAATCATTGCTTTTTGGTAAGGTATCATTATTTACCGATTTTATGCGGAGATCCAATTTCGATTCAGTGGTTTAGACCGATCATGGGTTAATACGAAAATAATAGCATCAGATTGTACCTCATTAACAATTTTGGATGTAATCAGGGATTAAATTGAGTAAGGTCAGGTGTAGGATAAAAAATGAGATCAAGAATTTATAACCATACTAAATATGCATAGACGGGGTATTAGAGACAACCGGTCAGATAGTTTTCGTTCTATCGACCAGCGTTTTTAGTGTCCGTTTCTATATCCTACCAAACATTAATTTGCTTTACTATCGTTTTATACTTAATATAGGTACATTATTGGTATAGATGTCCTTTGATGCCGTGAAGTAGAATACTGATAATTGAATTGGTTTCAATCGTTAACTGTAGTGCCACGGGTGTAATGCCCTATTATATGTATTATTAAGTAATTCTTGTGTATTTACGAGGCTGTAATTAATTTACTGATTAAATAGATTTGTTTTCTTAAAAAGAAAAAAAAAATGTGTTGTGCTTATAATTTCAATTTAAATCGTAAATAGAAACACTAATTTTCTGAAATAAATGAATTATTATTATAAGACAAATACAATTAACATAAAATAAAAAATAACAACCCATGGTCAGGAAAGTGAATGCATAAAGAAAGTAAGATATAGGAATCGGCCAGTCTGGCTGAAACTTTGTCTCAAATAAACTAGAAAATGGCTCAAGTGGTTACACTGAAAACTTTGGTGATTAAGACAACAATTTCAGTATGATAAAATTTCGCGTATTTTTTATTTGAATATAATAGGGCGAAGAAGATGTGATTATAAATTCCATTGCGCACTTAAACTGAGTGGTGGCCGCAACTAGTCTTGAATGTAAGTACAAATAATTAGTCGTACAATTAGTTAGTAGTCTACAATAATCTTAGTAGTTTAGTTAGTAACTTAGTGGCTAGCACACACGTCCGGAATTCAAAGGGCATGGGTTCGAATCCTGGCCGGAAAGCATGGGCCGCCTTGGGCAGTTTTCTGATCTAGTGCATATTGCCAACGGTAAAGGAGAACATCGTGACAAAACCTGCACATCGAGATAACCAATGTGTCTAACCCTTAAACAAGCGTGGCGGGGATACTGTCCGTTCCCCTATAAATGGGAGGCCCGAGCCCAGCAGTGGGACTTTTTTGGCCGGTTATTATTATTATTTATTATCTATAACAATATTTTTACAAGTTATATACAAAACAAAATTAAATGAGAACGTAAGTATATATTTTAAAGACGATTTAAAAGAAGGTATAAATACTAGTTACAAGTATACATGTACTTTGTAATATAAAATTTAGATCCGTAATAAGGTTCTCTTGAACTTTTTATATAGAATAGTATAATAATGGAATATCATATTTCATGGTAAACCCAAACGGTATCAAATGCTTATTTTATGTTTGTAACAGAAATACTTCCCTGCTTTATTAATTCATTTTTTCTTGTAAATCATATGTTTCTTGGAACCCGTTTAATAAAAAATGATTTATGTGAATGATTTATAACAATAAATTAAAGACCAAGATATCGTGATTACTTGTAGGAATTCTTACATTTTTCATTCAAATTCTTTAATACTATGGATATAACATTGTTATTGCTATTAATGAATACCTTTTTAAACTATTATAAAAAAAAAAATTAAGTTTTGTGAAAAGCAAACTATTTTTTTAAGTTCTATAGATTACCTATTGCCCATAATCCTGCTCGATGTAGACTGGATATATGGTCTAAGACGGCACGCTTACTTAGAAGGTACCTATTTACAAGGGTCTTGAGAACACCCAGGCTGTAGACAGACTCCAGCAATGAGTTTCACTCTTTCTTGGTGCGTATGATGACGGTGGACGCTTCTTTGCTTATTATATTGTTATTAAGGTTATTGTTGTTATTACGCTTTGCTCTATTGTTATTTTTATTAAAAGCGGATTTACACAACTAATCTGTCGATGTATCGGATAATACTAATAATATTTTTGTTCATTTATTTGATTGTAAACAGGAATGTGACATAATTTTAATTTGATATCGGTAGGTACCGAATGAATACCTGTTCCTATCTACACACTTATTGAGAATGGACTTAAGTAGCCTGAGTTTAAAACTTTAGTCTACAAATTAATTTGATATTCCAAACAAAACCAAAACATAACTTATATTAGTTAGAATCACTAAACATGTTATAATTTTGATGTTGGTTTCTTAACTAGTTATATTAGCTAATAACAAAGTTAGTGAACAAATAGAAAATGCGGGAAAGTTCTTGTCATTGTGAGGAAATTGCCAGTGTATGCGTGATTTTTATGAATGATAAAGTTTATATATAATAATAATAATATCAGCCCATAAATGTCCCATTGCTGGGCTCAGACCTCCCATTATAGGGGAAACGGACAGTATACCCGCCACGCTTGTCCAAAGCGGCTTGGCAGGTTTGACATATCGGTTATCTCGATGTGCAGGTTGCATCACGATGTTTTCCTTCACCGTTGTTAGCACGTGGTAATTGTAACAATATGCACATCAGATAAGATAACTGACTAAGGGATGCATGCGTTCCGGTCAGGATCGAACTCGCGCCCTTCGATTTAGGGGCGCGTGCGCTAACCATTACGCTACCACTATTTTTTTTGGATAAAGTTTGCTCATACATAATTATTCCTCTCAATAGAAAATATAAATATACATATATGTATTTGATAAATATACATAAAATTACAAACACATAGATTACTGTTTATTAATTTACATATATAGTGATCTTTGACAAGTCTGTTAAAAGATGTAAGTAACTTTACACTTCTGATGCTTGATGATGCAAGCTGTTTATTCAAACGGTAAAAGAGAGAGATGAAATTAAATTCAACAGACATCAAATGGCTAGTACTTTAAATATTCCCGTCTCATATTCGAACATGGTAACACTAATCACTAAACTGTAAAGAATGCATCTCATGCCGCTACAGCGTTGTTTAACGACCAAACATTAAAATTCACAACTCATGAATTTGAAAAAACTTTTTAAACTATGCAAGAAGTTGATTCAAACAATAAAAGAGATATAGAGAGAGCTGAAATAAAATGTAAAATAAAATATAATAAAAGGACTAATAGTTTAAATATGTTGCTATCTCATATTTGAACTACCCTAGTAATTCTAAACTGCAAATATTGCACCCGACACAGCCACAACATTGTTTGACGAGCAAAACATAAAATCGCTAGAAGTTGATTCGAAGGATAAAAGAGAGAGAATTAAATGTCTTCAAGCGACTAATACTTTAAATATGTTGCTTTCTCATATTGGAACTACAATATTAAACTGAAAATATTGCACCCGAATCAGCCATAGCACTGTTTGACAACCAAACAATAAAATTCAAAACTAATAATATCGCTAGAAATTGATGCAAACTATAAAAGAGGGAGATAGTTAATTTATGTTCAAGCGACTAATTCTTTTAATATGTTGCCATCTCATATTTGAAATACCCTGGTAACACTAAACTGTAAACATTGCATCCCGAGCCGCCACGCCACGCCGCCACAGCGTTGTTTGACCACCACACACTAAAATTTAAAGCTAACACCGAAGTGTGAAGCTTTGTGCAAATGAAAAAAATTCCGCCGCGCTTATTTCACCATTGTTACCGATTTGTGACGCTCCCCTGAGCGTGTTAATAATTGGACTTTTTATTCAGATGGATTCTTTCCTCTACGATTTGAAAATTTCGTTTTAGGGTTAGATATTTATTTTTGATGTTAAATAAAAGTTTATTTATTTGTTAATACGCTGTTAGTTGTTTTACCTATTTACTATGTGGATTGAACATGAATTGAAATGCGGACTTTTTAAATACAAACTAACATTTACTGCCTTAACGGCCCTTACATCTATAACAATATATATACAAGAAAGTCGTGTTAGATACACTATTTATAGTTCAAGAACGGTTGTACCGATTTGGCTGGAAATTGGTGGGCTTAGAACCAGGAGACGGATATAGGATACTTTTTATCCCGTTGGAACCGGTAGGTGGCGCTGAGATCGGGTTCTAGAATCCTCCTACCTAGTCACCTGGACCGATTTTGGTGACTTTGTTTTTATGTGTTTGAGTGGGTTCCCGGATGGTTTAGATTTAAAATTAGAACCGGTAGGTGGTGCTGAGATCGGGTTCTAGAATCCTCCTAATCACCTGGAGAGATTTTGGTGATTTTGTTTTTGTGTTTGAGTGGGTTCCCCGGGTGGTTTAGATTCGCAATTAGAACCGGTAGGTGGCGCTGAGATCAGGTTCTAGAATCCTCCTAATCACCTGGAGCGATTTTGGTGATTTTGTCTTTGTGTGTTTTGAGTGGGTGGGTCCCCGGATGATTTAGATTCGCAATTAGAATCAGTAGGTGGCGCTGGGATCGGGTCCTAGATTTTTATTTTTTCAGAGCAGGACAACGTCTGCCGGGGCCGTTCATATTATATATAGCTCAGAGTGACTAATTCATTATGTGTGTGCAGTTCACAGGTAGTAGAAGTAAAACTTCAGAAAATGTACTCACAGATAATAATTCTTCTCGAACTTTTATTAATATAAATATGATTCTTTTAGCCTACATCCGTCAACATATTATAATTCAAAATAAACTTAAGTATCACTTTAAATTTTTCACTATTTCAGTCTAAAAATATTATTATCAGTTTTATTTCGACCTTTGGGTCGGACCTGTATTTAATCACGGTCTTATTGGCTTTCTAATCTGTGCTGCACAATGTAAAACTCGTATCTCATTCTCGCAGGCTTAGTCCTATAGATTGTTTGAGATGTGTTTATCTCTTTTTAGTGTTGCTTTTTCGTTTCATCGAGCTTTAAATCACAAAGATTCTAAGTTTCACTACAATAAAAAAATATTTAGCGTATCGAATTCCTCTGCTGGACGTATTTGTCATGTTTGTGGCAAAAGACCCGCTCTCAATCATTCCCATACACTTCCCATAATCTATTTTCTTTAGCCATTTCATACATGCACATATAGTTTTTTTTTTCCTTCTGATTATAAGACTACTCATCGACTACTTTTATATGTGTCCAACACTCTTAAAATTTTGATTTGACATTTGCATATTATTTTAATCAGGTGACTTTTTCGATATTACGCAAATTGAAGAGCCATCGACAAAAAATAAACCAAAAGAACTGCGCGACTGGGCAATTCTTCGCATGTTTTCCTATCAAATTGAATAATCACGACTCAGCTCTTCGTCAGCCTATTCAAATTGGTCAAATCATTCATAATTACGAACACAGTTAGTTCTTTTTTGCGGGATCAACATGTTTTATTTGCTTATTTTTTTATTCGTGGTGTATATGTGGAGTTAATATCGAAAAGGCTTTGAAAATTGGCCAAGTTCGTATCGAACCACATACATCGAAGGGTTCTATAGAGGTGACGAACGTCCAATGTTCATGTTATTTTACTTATTGACTACCCATTCAATTTAAAATATCTCAAACAAAAGATACTATATAAACCAATTTTCGTTAAAAGTATTTTTTTTACTCTAAACTTGTTGATTTTGTTCAGAATTTTTCACTTCATAGTTCAAAACTTAGACGGGAAACAAAAATGTTAGTACTTTGGAGGTCGTGGACATAAACAAAAAATAAAGTAAAGAACATTTTGATGATTATATAGAATGTTATTAAAATTCAACCTTCAGTTACTTATGGTTTCACCACAACCACACCACAAGTTATATAATTATGACTTATAGCCGATTTCTATATCTTACCGAAATTTTATTTGCCTTATAACGGTTTACATTTAACATAAGCTCCATATAAGTAATGTCGAAATTCAACCAATGGAAAGAAAAATAAAATACAGAAAATGTGCGTGTATGTGTGCAAATGATGGATAAGTCAATGAATAGTAAGATACTAGACTACTATGTATTAAGGAACTAGCCATTATTAAATTAAATCCAGTAGTTTCACAGAGAAAACTTGAAGCAAATAAAGAAAGAGACGAACCGACATGAATTTAATAAACGTTCCATTTGTCCCAAGAAGGTTATGGAGTCCTAAAAAAATTTACATACATTAATCTTGAAAAACTGCCTGCTCTTCGCCAGGTGTTGAAAACATACGACTAAAATAATGCCTTAGCTACTAAGCCAGTACTAGTTTATTAAAGTATAAATAATTTCCAAAAGAAATACCAACTTATAAAGCCAAAAAAAACAATAAAGAACCAAGTAATGTTTATTCGAAATCAATAATAAATTTAAATTAACTATCCAATACCCTATAAGGGTCGAGTATATTTGTATTAGACAAACCAACAGACGGACATAAATAAAGTAATAAAGGTGCCACCTAAGAAGCCAAAACAAAGGACGTAACAGTTTATTTTGAAGAACACCTTCTCCGAAAGACGACCCGGTGTTTGATTAAGAACTTATAAATAAATCTTTTAGACAGGTTATGGCCGTCGTGTGTTTATATTATTTTGTGGACGATAATTATATGCGTGACCGTTTATTACAATTGTTTTGGTTAACGGAAGTCTATTTTTAATGTGAATAAAAACATACAACGGTTAACAAACGAACATAATCCGTACTAATATATTCATATTTACATATATGTGAATTTAAATTTGTTTGGATGTCTATAACATTTGTATATGTGAATGTGAATTTGTTTGGATGTCTATTACATATGTATGTATATGTGAATTTGTTTGGATGTTTGTTTCTTCTTAACGGCAAACGGATTCGAAATGTACAAGAACCAACTAATAAATCTGCTAGAAAATTTTATAAATTAAATGAGTTGTTTTCACGCTTTTTGTTTAATTTCTCTTTGCTCTTAGATCTTCTTTCTAGATCTTTCCTATTAATTGGTGTCGGCCCAGTACCCATACTTTTTCCTTTCTTACTTAATTAATTTGATATATGGTCTCTGTACTTTATAAATCATTAGTCATCTTTTATTCTTTTACTCAACAATCTTTAAAGTTTAATACAACGCGTATGAATAACCTAAAAAAAAAGCGGGAGTTGATGAGAAATTTATCTAACAATGCTAACATGGATAGATCTGGTAAGAAATGTAAAAAAAACTACTAAAGATTATTTTTAAGAATTCCACAGGCATTTTAGCAAAAATGGAAGCTTTATTGGAAGCTGCGTTTCCATTCGTCTGTCTTCGGATCTCACAGTAATTTTTTTCAGCAATTACTGCGTCTATAAGACACATTTTGTAGGTACAGTCGTGATATGAAAATGTTCGTCAGTTTTCAAATTGATACATTAAACGTGCCGCGTGCACAACCTGTTTGTTACCTTTTCAAACTAAGTCACGGAACAGATTGTTTAAAATTACTTACATCAAAGTTGTTTGACTTTCTATCTTTTCTAAGAAGATTGTTTAGACATTTAAGACCTTTTTATTGGTTTTAATATTTATTTTAAGCGTACTGATAATATTTATTATTTTTTGTTTCTTATTGTTAATCGCAGCGTTTGTCATTGTCAAACATCGTTAATGTTCATTTTTCACGTTTATATCTTTTATAAGCTTAAAAGTTATAAAAATGCTGGCAGTATAGTTTCTTATACTCGTGCAAGCAAAAGTCGACTTTAAGGTGCCGAACATTCTCATTCCGCGACCGTACTGTGATAGATATATGTATGTAATCAATATGCACACAATGCTATACTGAAGTTGCGAAAAGACTCGAAGTCACTTAGAATATAACGAAGATAGTATGAGTAGTAATAGTTCATATTTGTAGTAGATACATACCATGTGGTTTATAACATACGAATACAGGATATACATATAATCTCAAATAATCAAGTATATGTTCCATAATATAAATAATACTCTTCGTATTTACTAACTTACTGTTTGTGTTCAACTGCTATAAGTTGCGCTTATACAGCCTGTGCAACTTTTGTCCACAATTTAAGACTTAATGAAAATAAAGTTTTGATACGTGAATAAATAACTGGCGGGAACGATTAGACTTTATTCTTAGTTTTAAATTGTATACTAGCGATTAATCGTGATATCGATGACAAAATTTGCATGCGCCTAAACGCAATCAACAGATGATCTTATTTCTAATGTTTATAGGTACTGCAAGCAAAAATGTTAGAAGCGTTACCTTCAGGGCGGTTTCTATAATTAGTAATCATTCACCTGCCCTACCATCGGTTGAATTTTCACATCACTTGTTTTTACAAGCTCTACAGCTTATACCAAATTTTAACGAACGTTAGTAAGGTAAACGAAGGGTCGGTAAGATATAAATATCGGCCATTAAACAATACAATATGTGCAATACAATATGTGTATGTTGGATTGTTCCTAGTTTTAGCATGGTTGTTTGTTCTGTTAGAAGTAAATTTTTCATGTCTTTCCTATGAAATTTCAATTTTTATATGAAAAATATATTTACCTAATTTATACTTAACTTATATATGTAAAAACTCAAAGTGTGGGCCATTAGGGTAATAATGTTCGTTTTTACCTTTAATTGAAGTTTTCTGAGGACTTTGTTATAAAAAAATTTGGGAAAGGAAATTGAAAATATTTAAGTATGTTCTGTTTAAATAGTCAGTAATTATATGCACAGAAATACATACAAGCACTTAAATAGCATATAATAATTTAAGAAATTAAATATATAATTCTAATTGAATGTAACAGATATATATATAATTATCCTATACTTTATTTTAAAAAAAAATAGCGAAATTTATACGCCGAAAACCCAAAAAACATTTAGATCCCTGTAAGAACACCTTTATACCACCTGTGTACTATGTTTTTGTACAGTAAATTATTTTTATAAATCGCAGCGTTAAGTCGTATATCTGCTACATGGAGAAACCCAAGTGACAATTGAAATTGGGCGGATGTTTACCGATGCTAATAATGTCAAGATATCCATTGTTGAAAGATTTGATAGCACAACTTTTAAGCAGCTTGTTATCGAATGTACTTAAGCCACAGTTGAGTCGACTTGCCTTTCTAGTGCCTACACAAGTGGATTTCACATTTCCAGGGTTGGAATTACAAAGCAGATTTTTTAAAGATATTGTGAAAATGAAACTTAAAACTACGATACACTATCGATATTATAGACCTGCTTTTTCGCTCTCTTAACTAAAAGAACAACAACAATTTAAAGGAATATCAAAGTCGGGTATAGCGCATTTTCTTTTTGTTTATTGACCGTAACTTTTTCAAATTTAGATGTTTTCAATATATTGTCCAAATTGAGAGATAGAGAGGAATAATAATTTGCGGAAATCTGAACACTATAACAAAAAAAAGAAAAGTAGGTATATTTAATAAAATAATAAATATACTAATATGAAGACGTCTGCCAAACCTATGGAGATAAATCAATTACTCCGATATAAGTCACTCTTATCTATTCCTCTGCCATAAATCTATAATATAATAAAATTCTAAACATGCCGTGTACGTACGGAAGCTATTAAAAAAAAACAACAACACAAAACTGTGTTTTGTCACGTTTCTGTTTTATAAACGTAACAAATTCAAAATGTTGGCTGTACTGTTTCTTGTACTCGTGCAAGCAAAAGTTGACTTTAAGGTGACGAACGTTTTCATACCGTAACTGTACAATGAGTTTAGCTATTTTTAGTGTGAAACCCAAGTTAATGTAAGTTACTTCCAAGACAAAGGGAACAAGATTTAATTCAAACCAACCATGTTCATCGACTTGGCACAGTTCCTGCCAAATACCAGGACTTAACAATCATAAGAAAGTTTGGGAACACTAGCTGATTTGGATCCGGTCGAAGTTCGGACAGTGAGCTGTTTAGCTTGTATTAACTTTGTTAGTGTTAGAGCAAGTCATACACGTCACTTCGGAGTATGGCACTTTACGGTGCACCCGTATGGTCCGTTGCACTTCACCGCCACAATAGGACTCTGCTGCACCGGGCGCAGCGGGTTCTGGCCGTGAGGACCATCAGGGGGTACCGTACAGTATTGTGGACGGCGGCGACTGACTGACTGACCTTCAGGATGACACAGATACTTACCAGAAACGGGTGTTTCGCTAAGTATCTGTGTCGCATTGTGGGCTGCGTGCCTTCCCCGGACTGTCGCCAGTGCGGCGCGCCCGACACGGCGTTTCATACGCTAGTCGAGTGCGCCGCATGGGCGCCTCAGCGTTTCGAACTCGAGACGCACGTAGGAGCGGTCGACTCGCTCTGCAATTTGGTGAAAGCCATGTTGCATAGCAGCGACACCTGGGGGGCTGCGGTTACTTTTTGTGAGGCAGTAATGTCTCTCAAGGAGGCCGCTGAACGAGATAGGGATAGGAGACCTGCGCGTGAAAATGCGTCTACACGAGGCGCCCGGAGACGCAGGTACGCGCATTACTTCCCTCCCTGAAATAATACCGCTGCGGGGGGCCTTTAGCTTGCTAGGGAGCAAAGGATTCACGACCCCCGTATGAAGAAGTGGGTGTGCCTTTCCCGGGGCGCATTCAGGCACTTTTTGCGCTGGATCGGCTGGGCGTAACTCTGTTCTAAGTCTCAGCCTTTCCTACACAACAAAGCGCGGGGCACATGGGAGGAGGGTGGTTTTAGTGGGTAGTAGGGCGCTGCCCGTGCAGCTTCTCTGAGTCTCCACACAAGCTGAGTCGATCGCGGGTGGATTACTTTTGCATGCAGTAATGCCACCCCCGACCGACGTGAGTCTGATCCCTTGCCAGGACCCAGTATTGTGCGTAAACAGCATTTCCCCCGCCTCAAAAAAAAAAGTCATACACGTCAATAATTAAAAAGTACAAACATAATATAATAATGTAGATAATTTCACCTATGTCAGAATAAAACATGACAAACTAATTTGTTTAATATCACAATATCCTTTTATGATAATTCTTTTACAGTGCAGGCTGTCAAACTTTGGAATGCGCTGCCTCTCACTCTTATTTATGCAAAAAACTTTATTAAAAATGACTGAGATTTACGGCAAAAACTTGTAAAATAAAAAAAACAAAATGTATCCAAAACAGAAGGCAAGGAACGTAAATAACAATATTTGTACTAGGCGACCATAAAATAACGGTAGCATACCGTAGAGGCCCAGACACTGCGTGACTCCGCACACATATAAATATAACAAAGCGATGAAACAGGTAGAAAAACCCCCGGCTTATATTAAACCCCATCCCGAAGCAAACAGTACTTTTGTGTTCAGGCATAAAATTTAATTATATCGAATGTTTTTAACAGGTCACAACTGAGGAAATGATAAAGTTTAAAGCCAGCTATTTTTAGATATCATGAAGAGAAAAATTTACATACAGATTTAATTCATAGAACATAATCACTTTTATGCCAAGGAACTAACTGCCCATTCATTTGCCTTAAAATTTGACACAAACTAGTTAAGACGTTTCAATTGGAATTCAATCAATTTGTTGGATGCTACAGAATCGAAAGGACCAGACGTTCAATCATTCAATGGCATTGAACGATTCAAGTTTAGGTTTATATCTGACACTTTGGTTAATTGGTCCGTCTATTATCAGCGTCACGCCATCTTGATTGCGAGAAAGATTCTAAAAGACAGCGTCGTGTAATATCCCTAACAGCTCAACAAGAAGCGCAGCTCTCAACTCAATAACAACAAAATGAGAAGTTAAAAAGACTTATATATTATATTTTTTTGCTTACGTGCTTTTAAGGTTCAGTATTGAAATAGCAAAAAAAGTAAACGTTAATCACCATTATGGAACCCTTCAATCTGTTTTGGTGTCTAAGCGGTGTGATGTTAATGAAACAAAGACGATAAAAAAAGAATTTCCATAAAACGAAATAGTATTGACTATGAGCTCAAAGGAATACAAATTGGGTAACTTCACAGCGGAAATTGGATTCGAACCGTCTAATTACCGACAAACAATAGCACTTAGAACACAAATTCGTGTATTAACAAAAGCTTAGTCAAATAAAAAATTCAAAAGGGACACAGATTTCATTTGTATTATGTAAACAGAGGGACTGAGACCTGCCTACGCGTTTAGAACGGCTTTAATTTACTAAACCACATGTCGGTTCCCTTTGCTTATAAAAATTGTTTTAATTGCCTCACAAAAGCAGGTTTTGGTCATATTAATTGGCTATCATGGGACAATGTTTCTATTGAAATATTCGTTAAAAAAATCCTGTAATTTTGGACACTCTTGTCATATTTTATTTTAATCACTTCTTGATTAGAAATGATGCAAAATATGATTATGTTAAAACAATTTTATACGCATAATGAGCTTTCCATATATAAAATTTTTTTTGAAGTGAATTCTCGTCTGTCTGCGTTTTACG
The DNA here is from genome assembly GCA_949752895.1 of Dendrolimus pini. Taxonomy (NCBI): domain Eukaryota; kingdom Metazoa; phylum Arthropoda; class Insecta; order Lepidoptera; family Lasiocampidae; genus Dendrolimus; species Dendrolimus pini. The sequence continues at coordinate 17,655,554 of OX457132.1, read as the reverse complement.
GTGTTTAAATTGATATATATTCTTGACAAGAGGCGAGAAAACAACCCACAGCCGAGTGGTAGGGGATTTGCCTGAAGAATGAGTACCAACCACATCAATGGCTAGGTTCCAGTTTCTCCTTTAAGGCCAGCAGCAAATTGGCAGCACTTTTGTTATTGCGTCCATACGTAGCGGTAACGACTTTCCATCACAGTTGGGCCGTCAGCCTATCTGCTGTGCTTCAGCAAAAAAAACAAAGTTTTCTTTTGATGCCATTGCTTTGTTTCTACACCACACCGCTCGCTATCGTACTTACATATGTATGAGAATCCTTTCGAAGCCGATAGCTCGTTCGTATCACCTCTGGTGCTGCAAATGTTTATAGGCGATAGTAATCTATTGTTAATTGCTGAAGCGTTAGCTATCTGCTGTATTGTGACTAAAACCGAAATAAACCACTGAGTGTACACTACTACAAACGCAGAAACGTCTTCCATCTGATAAATGTACTACTTGAAGATTTCATTTATAATTAGGGATGGAGTCCATAGTCTCGCACTACTACTTGAAGCAGTATGTCTTCAACTGAGAGATATGGCGTTAAATCCCGGTAGAGGGCATCTCCAATGTTTGCTTATAGAGAATTCTCTAATTCATCTGAGTTCAGCAAAATATCTTTATCTTCCATATACTTCTATCTTGGCATACGACCTCAGTCACACCGAACGAATACATGGTCTACCTGTTAGTAAATATTAACATTACCTCTCTACATCCCGAGAAATTACTATTCCAGATGTTTTCTGTGGTCTGGGTATTACGACAACAACAGATCGAGACTAATGTACATCTTATATTTGATTAAAATATGTAGGTATATTTTCTATTCTGTCATCATTTGCGAGGAAAAGTGTATGCATAACTTCACCTGTACGTCGATGTTTGTTCGGTCCGTGTCCGACCATGAATGTAGAATAGCTTTTTCTGTTATTAGGTGATTTATAAACATCCGATTTGTCTGTACGTCAAACGTATGGATTTCGATTGTACGATAAGTGCTTCGATGATTTAACGTTAGTTTATACTTTATATGTATAGTGTAAGTGATATTATGAACCAGTTTTATTTCTTTCTATTTCAGATCTTTGAATCGTTATTTATTAAGTTTAAGGAATGTTAAGTCAGATATTGTTCTATTTCACACTAGGCCTAAGTTTTTATATGAAATCATTTTTACGTCTTAAGATTTTAGGTTATGTGCAATGAATCAAAAAGAAATACCTGTGAATACTTGAAAATGAAGGTAGATAACTCTTTATTCTACACTAGAGCAAAAACAAATAAAATAAGAAATAGATAGTACAACCGACGACCGGGCGAACTTGTCGCTAAAAAGCGATCTTTTCCAGTCTGGAAGAAATAGTTTTTAGCCATAAATATCTGGAAGTTCCAGGCAACCATTGGCTTGGGTTGACAGATTTTTTTAAAGAATAAATTAATGAAGATTTAATACTTTTACTAATTTGGTCTAAAATTTTAACAATGAAACGTCAAAAATGATAAATTATCGCCTTTTGATATCATCTAGCCATGCAGGATACAATAGGTTTTCATAATGATTACGATTGTCATTTATAGTATTTTTTCCATAGTGTCAGTTTTTATTTGGTAACATGAAAACTAGCCGAACGAATCTTAGAAGCCATTACGAGGCGCCTAAAATCTATGACATCCGCAATTTAGCACGTTAACAATAAAATTAGCAAAATGAAAGGAAGCTATCAATCATTTGGACCACAAAGTTAAAGCACAAAAGTTCGTAACGGATACGTAAATAGGCATTATGTTTACGGTAAATTTAAACCGGAGAGAAAAGTAAAGAAAGATCTCACCCCTGTGTCCTGTATCGTGAAGGGTTCTGTATATATTATGAAAGGGATTTTTTTTTGGGAAATTATTAAACAGATTTTTTTATTACATGTTTTATTTATTATTAGAGGCAATGAACAGCCAGTCCAACCAAACAGGTTGCTGATCTGGATATGTCAATAACTTCTGCCGTCCACCGTGCTCATAATAGATCTCAGTGAGAGGGGGAACATTCATTGCCATCACGTCCCTCAGCCTTAAGAGAACGACTTAGAAGAAAGAATGAATGAAGATGAAGAAGAAAGAAGACACAAAATCAATTACATCAATGGTGAATGTAACGCAAGCAGCGATGCTGTTCATAAATATATAACACAAAAATGTCTTTATACACACCCATCATCAAAATTAAATATTTTGATAATTTACACATATATTAACTGATTGATTAAAATATTGTCAGTTTTTTATTTACTATAACATCAATCGATTTTATTTTAAGGTGGAGTTGTCTATTGGATTTTGATCGAATAACTTTAATTATGTAAGTATACCGTGGGAATTATTATTTTTGTTTTGTTTCCAGGATAGTAAATCCTTTGTATTTTTTGTTTTTTTACGTACCGATGTATCGGGATGGCCGGGAAGAACTAACAAACAGAATCAAACACACATTTTATTCGAAATACATGATTTAAAAAAAAATATGAAAAGAAAACCATTACAACCAGTTACCTCTTTGAATCTTGTTTTAATAAATTAAAATTAAAGGCATCAAACGTTTCCATCTATTAATATCCATAGATATATGGAATAAGGTTATTTATTTTTGATACTAACTTTCCTCTGAAACAAAAACTGAACCCCACAAACTGAAATTCCAGAACCGACCGGATAAAACGGATGTAACAGCCGACAATATCCCATAACAATAGATAAATATTAGTCTATTAGTGCTAACTTGGATATTGATACCCCCCAGATGAAATTTGTCAGTGGTATTGTGCAGTTCCGACCGGTAATCGGTTCATAGATGGGTTTGTAGACAAAAAATATGTTAGCAGCCTATTGTCAATATAAAGGGAGATCAGGTAGACGCGGGTGGAATCATTGTGTATGGTACAACTAAAGGCAACGCGCCAGATACTATTATTGATATAATTTAGTTTAATTTTTCTCTTTTATTTGGAACAGTTGTCTTATCATGGCATTTTTAACCGACTTGGAGTAGGTTCTAAATTCGTCGGTTTTTTTGTATGTTAGCACAAAACTAACGTCACTGGCGTATGCGCCTCAGATTTCCGCACACAACGGTAATCGCACTGGTCTCTAACTTCAAAAAATCCTATTTTTAGGAATTTTTCCCTAGGAGCTCGACTTAAATCGACTTGCTCGGACCGCGGTTCGAGCAGAATGTAATATTTGGAACAAAATACACATTGATAATTTCCCCATTTAATAACCGAATGACATGACGTGACATTTCAAAAGAACTCATTATAAAAATACAACGAACCTTAAAGTATAAACATCACATCCCTTCCTACTAAACCTGAGCATACTAACAAAGAGAAAATTTCACGAAAAATCAAAGTTTATACATGTGCGGTTTGTTTAATAATTTCTCGAGGTTAATTTACGAATTGGTCCCATTGTCACCATGCCAAAATCTGATGAGTAGATTTCAAGAAATTGAGAAATTCAAATTTAACCAACCAAAAGAAAGACGAATAAGAAGAGAGGAAACCAACTTCTTCGTACGATATCTCCGTCAATTGTAAACCGATTTTCAAATTGGGAGGTAGTCCCATGGTCATCAAGTCAGGATCTGATCAGTGGATCGGATCCCAGGGGCTATCGAGCATAACCCTTATTAAAGAATTCCACGCACTTAATTTCTTGAAAAAATCTTGTGTACGCGTGTAGCTATTACATTTTCGTATAACATTCGTTCTACTATTATGAACCTACATAGATGCATGTCGATGTCAGTTATTATTTCACTGCTTTTGCTTTTGGCAACCATCTTTTATACTTACATTTCCTCTGTATTTCGAAAAAAGATTAGTATACACATTATACTTAAAACGTTGAGTTTTATAGGTCATATTCCATTTCTATCCTTCTATTAAAAAAACTAAACTAAAAATAAAGAAGAACAAAATAAACTTTGTCATTAATGTCATATATTTGATTTTTATTAACTTACAATTCTTTATAAACTTCTGAACATTTCTTATTTAGTATATCTCATTTTATATTGAATATGACTAACTCGCGCTGTCCACTGCCCTGCTCGCTGTCAGATGGAAGTTTGACTATAATATTGTAAAACTGTTATACGACGCTTCGGTGTCAGAATGACATTATTACGTTATAAAATTTAAATTGTGATGCACATATATGTTAATAATGGTTGAATTATGACAAATAGGAACCATTAACGGAATTACTGTCATTGCCGTTGAAATATTGAATTGAATGTGAAGTGCTTTTTCTTGTTTATTTTTAATATACATTGTAAAACTAATTCCATTAAGGGGTTTTCTTATCTTTTCGTGATAATATAAGTAAAAATACTTATAAAGAGAGAAAAAAATATTAAATATCACTAAAAAAATTCATCACTGTTTTGGTCCAAAAATTATTATCATCAGTTTTATTTCGGTCCAAATTAGACCTCTGTTTAATAATCGGTTTTATTGACTCTAAATTATGTGCTGCACAATGATTTGTATCTCATTCTTTCGCAGGCTTAGTCCTATAGTTTTATATGGTTATCTCTTTTTAGTGTCTTTTTGTTATTTATTTCATCGAGTTTTAGATCACAACGATACTAAATAAGTTTCACTTCAAAAATGGATTCCAGGTCACTGTCGTTGGGGAGCATTCTCAAAATGCTGGCCGCGTTTTCACCCTATTATGGCAATGCTATTGGGTTATCCAAAAAATAATTCAACTTCAGAAAATAAAACAATTCCAATCACTACATACCATTGCTCTAATCAACTTGTTATACATGATGTATGTAAAGGATGTCTGGTAGAAGTTGCTGACAATGGTAAAACCGTTTATTGTATTTCTATAATTTTGACTAAGTGTACTTTTTTATTTATTTATTGCAGGAGTTCAGCACACAGGCAGACAGCCCACTAGATCGAAAGCGGTTACCATCGCCTATGGACATTTGCAACACCAAAGGTGCTACAAATGTATTTGCTCTCTTAAGGTAGACTGAAACCTGGACACTAATGCCGGAACACATCTTAAGGTTGTTATGGCGGCATACTCTAGACCAGGGGTGGTAGCCATCTAGTCGGGCAAATACCCTACCACTTGGCTGTGGGTTGTTTTATCGCCTCTTACGACAGGCCGCCCGAACGCAGGAAACTGTATTCTTTCTCCGTTCCAGCACGGATAAGAAAATAAAATAAATAAATAAAGTAAATAAAGCATATTCATTCATTCCTAAGGAGAAGTTCGAAACGACGTAATTACAAAAGCATCCTAGATCATTGTTATTGAACAGACAGTTGAAAAGTTGAATAGAAGACAAGTTGACTACAAACTTTGCACAGCAAACGACATTAATCCTATCCAAGGGCAATCCGCTCGGAAGATGCCAGAGGCTTTGGATTTCTTTTTTGCCGACAAGTAATGCGCGCGACCGACTCGAATTCTTGGCGCAACCGAGCCCGAACTGGTTTCAGTACTCCGAACGAAAACCAGTAACAAATCATCACAGATAATTACGATTGGTTCGTCTCACAATTCTTTGATTAAGTCAGCTGGAGTGTAATTGAAAATAAGTGCCTGGAAGTGGTTTAAAAATTAAATTAAGCAGGTATAGGGATATGCAACATTTTAATAGACTCTGATCTTAATTCTAGATTTTATAACACGTAACTGTAAGTTGCATTTATTATGTTTTAATAATTCGATATACGTCTAAATATTTAATCATTGCTTTCATGATACAAGTATAAATCTAGATTCGTAATTAGACGAAAATAAATTATAAAAATACTCATATTCTGATTGGAGATTCTTGGCAAATAACTGTAAGTGACATTTATTATGCATTCGTTATTCAATACACTTCATAAAATACAGCACTGACTTTGAAGATACAGGTATAAGCCTAGCTTGGTACTTAGACAAAAATCAAATTATAAAAATATTGTATATTCTAAATAGACTTAAATCTTGATATTTTTTTTTACACATACAGAATTTCACATCAAAATATTAAATGTCTTAAAGAAACGATTAGTTTAACGAAACTATTAAACAAGTTAACGTTTCTTAGAGTAAAATTTATTTTCTTTTCAAATTCCTTTCCTGTTTAACAATGTACTATCCATTGTGGCGTGCCATTTCCAACCACTTGTTAGCGAAATTATTAGAAACACTGCATTGTACGACGAAGGAAACAAAGAAATGTTTTAAGCAGTAAAAAGTAAGGAATACGCGGAAGGTTAGTTAAGCGCTTTTTATTAGATTTCATACCCGGTAGAGCTATGGAATAATAAAACTTGGTATTTTTAGGACGGTTGAAATTAGTTTTGATACATTACTTTCAGTAGCGTTATTTTTATCATTGGATATCAACAAGGAGATTTTCCCAAGTATTAAAATACTTACGTAAGTAGTTGTAGCTGGTACTTGGCATAATTATTACTTGTTAATAGTTGACATAGCTTTAGAAATTTATAGGATTGACAATATTACCAATAGATTAGTAGATAAGGCATCGAAGCAGTCATATTTTTGTGTATTCAATGATAAAGTAAAAATTCAACGAACGATAACAATTTTGTCAGATATTGATTATGAGTTTGTAACAACATCGACAAATTGATTTTTCCTATACGAAAGTCCTTATGGATTGTGGAGTTCCTTTTTATGCTAGGGATATTTATAATATATTTGACATTACATGAATGAAATAAACGAATGCGGTGGATATTGTTATTCAGGTACCTATAAGGTTTAAACTTATTATTAATATCGAGTTAGAGTAAGTTTGCTGACTTTACGGTTCTTAAAGAAACCTTCAAACTTACTCTAATTTAGTTTGAACATGACCATAAGAATACAATTTTAAACTAGGTTAGTTTAAGTCCTTTCTTATATGATGTTACTTGCTTGATAACATAACTAATATTTCTGATTTGACAGGATAAATAATAGAATGTTTTATAAACTGGCTCAAGTAACAAACTAGCTATGTTACATTAATTAAGATGTTTGATAAAAAATATACTAAAGATATTTCAAAATTTCTGTTCTAAAATACTGTGTTCTAAAATATTACAAATCTTGAACTGTTAGTCTCAACATTAAAAATATTTCAAAAAGAATTGTCAAGAGTCTAGCAGTCATTGTACCCAGTCTAGATATCGTCGTCAAGAAGGAGCGTTTCTCCGAATTTTTCTTTTAAATCAATTCAATATCATACATGATGACTTCCTAGGTAGATATATCTGGAATTGACTTTTAACGTAAAAAATCTCTGTCTACCTCGCTCATGTTTTCTTCACCTTATCGCGTAATAAATTTATCGCTTTTTGCAAAGTTCAAAAACCTGACTTGTTTACGTCAATTAATTGATCTTGTTAATTTGACGTAAAACAACAGCAAATTGCGATAAATTGTGCCTGTCAGAAGCATTTCTAAATTGGGTAGCTCAACACGAGTTATTTCAACCACACCAAAAGGCGTGCCCTTGGAAGCAATATTCCGCCCTCTTAATCACAATTCAATGGAATATTAATAATCCCCTAAATTAAAATATCATCTTGATGTTTCCAACCATGTTATAAGGATGGGATCAATTTCATTTGCATATATTTACCTAAGTAATTAAAAAGTTATCAGTTTGCGTAAAGGAAGATCTAGATCAGAAATGATAAAATAATAGCAATCCTTAGGGATTCTATACTAATGTTCAATGGGGTCAGTATACCCATTACCCATTACTTGTTCAAGGCAGATAGGCTTGTTTCATGTCGGAAATTTCAATTTGCGATTCCTCATGTTATTTTTCTTCACTCTTCACTTCAGTAAGTGGTAGTCTTAGCAATATGCACATTATGTTATAAAAATAATCATAACGGTAGGTTCCAATCAAGGTTCGAATGTACATTATTAACATGAGACGCTAATTCCGTAGCTGCTGAGTTAGGTACCAAGAAATATCCGCACGACAGAAATTTGTAATCGTGAAATATTTGCCCAGAAGCAATAATTAAATGAAGGAATAACAAGTCTAAATTCCATTGTGTTTATCGTTATAAAGAAGCTTAACTTCCCGATGTCGTGATTATTTAGGAGGATTTATTTTAAAGTTGAGCGAAGAATTTCCGGAGATTATGAGATTCCAACGATTTAAGAGATTTATTTCTTCACAAACTTTAGGGGCAGTTATGAAATCGAATATAATTAAAAGAAAATTAAATATCTACAGTAATTAATTTGTTGAGTAGTAATATTGAAAGGATTTCGGCATTTCAACAAAAAAACAAGTATCGGTGCTGCGAAATTATATTTTTTATCGCGTTACCAAGTTATGTGAATAACAGAAATGTTATTTAATTTCTGTTATATATTACTGATGACCAACTATATTTAAATAGTATGACAGTCTTAGTATAATTTTATAAACAAACCAAGTACTAATTAACGCTTTATAGAGCCTAAGACAGGTTTTGCGATTTATCGTAAAACCCAATTTAGAGCCGGGAGGCACGCGATTACAATCTTCTCACGACAGGAAGGCGCGCAAACTCCTCATCTCAAGGGAAATCACGCACGCAACAAACTTTATGGCAACACGTCCCGAGAAACGATTCGCTCGAGGCGGTCGTAGACTGCCCGAACCACACAAGCTGAACCAAAAGAAGCATCATAACACGGGCAGTGTCTCTACGCGGTGGATCGTAACAAACTTTTTGAACACGAAATATCGAAACAACACTGCCAATTCAATCTCACACTTCACATCACGTGTCGAGATCGACACCGCGAGAAGCACTGCCCACTATTTTAGGGCTGACACTAACCGTGGTAGAGTATGGCTGCAGGCTCAATCGGATCCCGTCCTGAGCGAGGCGTTCGCGTAGCAAACGCTTAAGTTGCATCCGGGGTATTTTCACTAACTCTGCTTTTCCTTCTTCATATTCGTCAGCATACTTAGCCGGTTCCACTACAGCTGCAGCCTGCTCCTTACGAGCTTCTTCTTCGCATCTGCAGGAATCTCTAGCAGCTGCCGCCTCTTCGAGTGTGAAGTAAACGGCTGCTGCTCCTTCCTCCCTCAGAGTCCGAATAGAATGCAACAAACGCTGACGATGTGTAGGGTTCAAAACGCCGATTGCATCCAAATCTGGCTCTCCGACTTGTTTACATATTTCTAAGTCATCATAGCCATTGTCAATAAAACTTTCCGCATATTGGCCCAAGTGGAGCGATCGCAGCCACTCGACGACGATGTTACCGGTCGTAGACGAGGCCATGTCGCGTCAAAATATGGCACGCATCACAAAACGTCCTCGCGGGGCCGCGGTCGGCAAGAAACTGATGGCTACGCTCCCCTTCGCCCCCTTCCCCCCTCGTCCCTGCGAAAGCCGCGGTCGCCGCCCCTAGTCTTCTGTGCTTTTTGACATTTTGTAGCTTTTAATCGTTTCATTCGAAAGGTGCGTCCTCACGTGAACTTACCAAATAACTCTTGAATATTTACTTCATTCAAATTAATTCTGTCATAACTCATATGTTTATTTTTATGTTTGTTTCGCTTCCTAAACAGCTGATTAATGTTGACAAAAACAGTTTCTAAAGTCGATATAAAGTGGAACAGCGGGTGGTGAACGCGTCGAATGATTTACTATGCAGAATTATTTATAGGCTAATTTTTAATGCGCTTTAAATTGATAGCGAACTGTTCTGGTGCATTTAATGTGAGAACGGTCACATCTGTCAAATTACTATATTATATAAATTTGTCGGAATTATAAATGTTCTATAATACCGACAATCTAATTTTAACAGGCTTCAAACATATTGAATAAATAAAAAGTGAGAACAGTTAATTAATATACATGAAAAAACTGTACCTATAAGAAAGACATAAAAATGTCGGTATACCCCAATTTGAAAATAAATATTACAAATAATTCAATTGGTTCACTTAGGTGTCAATGCTATTTCTTATTTATAAGTAAACAATAAAGTCAGTTTAAACTACATGCATATATTTGCATCATGTGCTAATCATGGTCTACTGCTTGACCTAATCCATCCTAATTTACGCCTCATGACCACATCCACACGCTAGAAGGCTTCTTACACAAAGTTTTCTAAGACGCATCTCTAAATCTCTTTTATTAATAGTCAGCTTCATCGGCTACTCTTCCTGTAAGAATTTGTAAGTCTCTTTTAAACAGAAAATTATCGCAACAAGCTTTTATACTACTACTACAAGTAGCTTGTAACCATAACTACAAAAAATATGTATGCCTGATAAAGGCAAAACATGTGACTTTGGTCACTTAGCATAACATCTTCAAAAATGGCCATGATTCAAACAAATAAATTATTTTGACTATGACTTTGACTTGGATTTCATAATATGTAAAATTGCATGATGTAAGTGATGTGTTTAATATACCTAATTCAAAGAAAATTTTCCTTTTTAGAGCATTTGAATAAAAGCTGGTTAAAAATATTTTTTACTTTCTGATTGAAATAAAAACTTGTACGGCTGAAACATTTATATCATCATCTCTTACGACAGGTCCAAAATTGTATATGACCTTTTTATTTATCGCAGCTTTATGAATATGCCCGTGACTTCGTCCACGCTTGATTTGAAATTCCCACGGGATTCTCGGAATACTACGGGCATTTAAAAAATAATGTAAGCTATAGAAGAAGAGAAGAGAAGAAGCTATAGAATAAATAATTTTTATGCACCCGAACAACTGCTAACCGCTCCCGGGATAAAAAATATCAAACAATTTATTACATAAGGTTTGCTATCGATAAGTCTAAGAATTTGCCGTCGATCAGCGATAACTGCATCATTATTGGCCTAGGAGTTTTTACGTGAATCCGGAACAAACATAAACAGACAATAAATATCAAAAAATGCGTCGTGTTCATCGTTTATCTAGTCTATTCCAGGTGTTTTTTTAATTGCTTCAATGTACTAACACGGATTTTTTTTCAATTTTATAATGCTATATATTTTCATTTGTTGTTTTGTTACGCGCCTATTCATAAAAACGTAACACTTAAATAGATTTAATTAATCATCCTGTCCTTCGCTTGTAGTTCATGTGTAGATCGGTATATCTTTGCAAAGTATAAAACAAACACGCTTTCCGCACCTGTCTGTTTGTATATCCGCTAACTCCTAAACCACGCAAAGAATTTTATGTGGTTTTCACGATCATCTAGACGATCACGATCTCAACTTCTCACTGAAAGTTTATATTTCTAAAAACCTACTCAAGTCTTTATGTAAGTAAAATACAGCTGCTTGATAGGGTTTTAAAGGCGCCGTAGCCACGGGGAAAACTCTAGTAACAGTATATAATACTATAATAATAACAGCCCCCAAACGTCCCACTGCTGGGTTTGGGCCTCCCACTATAGGGGAACGGACAGTATACGCGCCACGTTTATCCAAGGCGACTTGGCAAGTTTGACACATCGGTTATCTCAATGTGCAGCCTTCATGATGATATTTTCCTTCACCATTGTTAGCACGTGGTAATTATATATATATGCACATTAGCTCCGAAAATTGCCTAAGTGCTGCTTGCGTTTCGGCCTTAGGATCGGCGTTAGGATCGAACCAGCGCCTTTTGAGTTTGGACGCGTACGCTACTTATTACGCTACCGCGACTTTTCGTATTATTATAGATATGAAATTTTTTCATTATTATCCCTATTAATATTATAAATGCGAAAGTAACTCTGTCTGCATGTCTGTCTGCTCCGTTTTCACGTAAAAACTACTGGACCGATTTGGCTGAAACTCAGTATATATATGTTTTCGATGCCGAGAATGAACATAGGATACTTTTTATCCCGAAAAACGACATCGTTTCCGGGATAAAAGTATATTTGTCTTTCTGTTTGTTATGCTTTTACGGAAGAAGTAATGGGCCGATTTGGCTGAAATTCGGTACGTATGTAAATTAAATATTGAGGGTGGACAAGGGATACTTTCATTTTTGGTAATTTTGGCCTTTTTGGTCATTTTGGCTATTTTAGCCATTTTAGTCATTTTGGCCATGTCGGTCACTTTGGCCTTTTCGGTCATTTTGGCCATTTTGATTATTTTGGCCTTTTTGGTAGTTTTTCCTATTCCGTCATTTTGGCCACGTCGGTCACTGTGGCCTTTTTGGTCATTTTGGCCTTTTTGGTCGTTTTTGACTATTCCGTCATTTTGGCCATGTCGGTCATTTTGGCCTTTTTGGTAATTTTGACCATTTTGATTATTTTGGCCTTTTTGGCCTTTTTGGTAGTATTTGCCTATTCCGTCATTTTGGCCACGTCGGTCACTGTGGCCTTTTTGGTCTTTTGGCCATGTCGGTCATTTTGGCTTTTTGGTCATTTTGACCATTTTGATTATTTTGGCCTCTTTGGTCGTTGTTGCCTATTCCGTCATTTTGGCCATGTCGGTCTACAGAGACCGACTGTGGCCTTCTTGGTCATTTTGGCCATGTCGGTCATTCCGGCCTTTTTGGTTATTTTGGCCGTTTTGGTCTTTTTGGTCAAGTTTTGTAATTTATGTTGTTGACAGATAGACGGGGGATGGTATAATTAGCGATATTAAATGAAGTGAATCTTCCGTGGGCAAATACATAAAAATTTAATATAATATAACCTGTAGCGCTTGCTCTATAAACAAGAGACACGCACTAGAGTCTAGAGGTTAACCCGCGGCGCAGCCGTGGGGTAAACTCTAGTAATAATATAAAGCGTAATAACAAACAAAACGCAGAATCGAGAACTTTACAAAGCTGTTTCTCATTTAAGTTCTTGAACCTGTTTTATCTTATTCCAGTTTCTGCAACCAGCAACTTCGGGGGTTTATTTAAGTTAGGATAAAGCTAAACTGAGCTATGCCTTGGTTAGTTGGATTTGTTTATTGTTGTCGCTTCGGACAGAAATAAATGAATTAAGAGAATCAGTTATGTCGACACTGTTATTTAATAACTAAATTGTCCATAGTAAGGAATTCTCAGCGACAGACCAGTTGCCAACTTTCGCTAGTAAAAAAACATATTTCGAAAACAGCGACAACAAGTTGCGAGACGGTGTGCAACTATAGAGTAGGAAGTAGACCTAGAGGGTTCCTCTGCAACCCGGGTGACCTAAGCTTGTTGCGCGGTTGAACAATGAGTGTAGCCTCGCTTGTCATCTCATGTTCTTTCACACAAGCTCCGGGTATGGGACGCAGGCTTAGGTTTAGCGGAGTAGTTGGTTCTACCCAGTCTTCGCACACGCTGCGCAGTGTTTATCGCACAGCCGAGAGGGGATCAGTATGGTACGAAATGTATTCCCCTTGTGCATCAAAAAAATAAAATAAAGGGAGTAGACCTAAATTTTAACTTATATTTGAGACTTAAAAAACCTTCTCCAAAGTTTAAAGGAAAATGTTTGAATTTCTATTACATTTGAATGTCGGCAAGTAGCTTGGTAACTAATATAACATTAAGACAATCCAAGTTTAGAAATAATTATACTAAGACAGTTTTTATAAAATACTTTCTGTTTCAGAAAACTCGGATATCTTTGAAGTGGCCGAACTGCAATTCATTCTTCGTAAGAGCGAAAATGAGTGAAACTGAATTTGAAAATGAAATAAGATAAATATATATTACAGTTACCCCGGAAATGAGACAGTGTCCTTGGTATACAGATTTGAAGTTAAGGCAAAAAACTGCCTAAAAAGTTCTAGTCGTTTATAGTATGAATGCACAAATTGAAACCTGAAATTATGGCAGTCAATTAAAGTTGTTGCATAATCGTTTTCAAATGAGTACTATTAATAATTCTACTATTAATAATGATATTCGACAAGCACCACTAAAATGCAATCTGGTTGTGCAGTAGCAGATTGTAACATAATTTCATGGGTCACATCACTACTGTTCGGTCGTAGAGTCACGTATACTAGATATGACTACAACAGAGCAAATGTGAAATTACATGAGAAAAGTAACCGATTTTTTAATTTAACTTCATCATCATCATCCGAGCGGTAAATCCCGGTTGCGTTCGGAGCGTTCACTCCGACGCCCAGGGTCCGCTTAAATGATGATGATCCATAAGTGATATGGCGAATTTTGATTTTAGGTGTAGCGACTGCCACCCGACCTACACAACCCGTATAGGGAAACCAGGAATAGGGAGTGGTATGTGGGAAGGAGTAAAGATGAAGGATACTAGGATGAGGAGATGGTGGGACACCACTGTAACGGAGTAAAGGGGGGCACAGTGTGTGTGACAGTGGCCGCTCGGGGCCCCGGGGACGCGTCCCCTTGTACCGCTTCCTGGACGGAGACGAGTCCAGGACGGCACCCCTTGGGGTATCGATTTTTTAATTTAACTTATATTATATTATATTTTATTTAAAAAATTGCAAAAGCGCAGCAAAAATGTTGTACCCCTTTTTACGAAAATTACGCTGACGGAGAAGTATGAAATTTCTCACATTTATAGTTTATATAGAGAAGAAGTGCAGAATGATAATATTTTTTTAATTATGCACAAAGAAAAAAATAATAGAAAAAAACATTACACACACTAACATGTATTTGACATACAAACACGCATATATACTCTTGTGTTTATTGTTAAAGTCAGATTAACAGTGTAGCTTTGGCGAAATCTGTGATTATAGAAGTACAACAAAACCTTAATAATGTTCAAACTTATAATTTAAATTAATTATTATGGTCGAATTTCGACCACTAGTTTTATATAATTCATAAATATTTAAAAATAGAAATAAATCCTTTACTACCGTCATTATTCTACAATATAACTAATCTATAGACGAGCCGAAATATACGGGTCTAATTTGCAGCAGCAGAATCCGAAAATAGAACTTTTATAATTGTATTCTTTCTCCGTTTCTGCACAGATAAATGATGGCATGACTCTCTCGTTAAATGACGCTATTTCTGCAAAATAGACAATTATAGCAAAATATAAAAATGGCTCTGCGGTCGCGTATTTTGCTGTCGCCTTGCAATTCACTAACAGCACATACTCGTATTATGTAAAGATGATAAAATATGTTTTAGTAAAAAATATTTATATATTTACAAATATGTATATAAACGTTAATTCAGTTCCATACCTGGCTCATTTGTAACTAAAAAATTACCTCCTTTGTATTCAACAGAATCTTATTACCCCTGGGTATAAAAACATACACATACTAGAGTATACCTATGCACAATACACACACACACACACACACATATATATATATATATATATATATATATATATATATATATATATATATATATATATATATATATATATTGTATACACGAAATTGTCAGTACAAAATATAACCTGAAATCGCTTCCAGTTAGTTAAGTTGGTTGGTGCCCGAAGAACTAGGTTGCATTAATCTATTCCGGCGAGGTCGGCAAATATCATGATAAGTTAGCTAAGTTATCAACTTATGTTTTATATGCATAAAACTACTCATTTTATTTTGAAGCGGTCAATTTCAAAAATATTGTAATTTTTATACATTATATATTACAGATATAGCAGACTAAATCATGTCAATTAATCTATACTAATATAATCTGTAAAGTTTGCGTGTACAATGAGTTTAAGTACGGTAATAATGACGGGGGCTAACGCGTTCCAGCAGTTTCCAAAAATACAATTTTGATATATTTGTCTGTCTATCTTTCTTTTTGACTATTAGAACGTCAAGTGAAAAGTACTGAATAAATTTAAATGAAACTCTTTTCGGGTCTCTTATAAAAGAAGATTTAATAATAATGATTTTGGAAGAATTGCTGAGAAGGTATTTTCTCATCCACCCTCTCTAAGTTCTATGGGTATGAAAAATAACTAGCAAGATGCTTGTATCAGAGAACTATGAACAGAGTTAGTAGAGCGCGATGGCTAACTTAGCCTCTCCTCTACACACACACACAACACAGAACAAAGAGTAAGTATGATAAGACCGACTAGCCGGCGTCTGCCAGGGCCCTGCGGAGTGGCCAGGTTGCATACCTGTGACACTAAGGGCGAAGGATAGTACACCAAGGGGTTTTACTGAGTATCCCATAACTCAGGTGGCAACACCATTCCTTCAAATGAGCTAGTGCCAATCCAATATGGCGAATCCCACAAGCCACCATCGCGCTTCTTCGGCGGTGGCAAGCCTACATACTTATGACCGTCTAGTAGCATCAAATATTCTACTGAATAAAGGAGAGATATTGCGCCCTACAAACCGATTGATAAATGAAAAGATTAAGGAAAACAGACAAAGAGAAAGATATATTAAGACCGCAGCAAACCAAGATTAGCTGATAAAATCCATTAATTTGTCTACCTATGCTTGAGAGAAATATGATAATAAATATCATATATAAATACAAATATAATATTAACAGTCCATAAGCGTGTCACTGCCAGACTCGGGCTTCCATTTATGGGGGAACGAACGGGTATACTACCCGCCAGGCTTATCGAAGACGGGTTGGCGGCTTTGGCACATCGGTTATCTCGATGTGCATGTTTCATCACGATGTTTTCCTATACCTATGGGAGATGCTCCTATGTATACGGAGTCTTCATTGTGCTGATCGTCGTGCAATAACTTGCCATCTTTCATGACACTGTAGCAATGTAATGCGAAACACCTTAAGAACGTATGCCAGGATCCGTATAGTCGCTTAATAGACTTTCGCTGCGTAGCTTCTCCTACCAAACGTACCAGTTTAATGGTGGTACCAGGAGAAGGGACGAAAGAGTGGACTCGCATCCGCGCAACTTTATGCCCACTTGAAATAATCTTACGCGCAGATGATCCGTGCTTGTGTACCTCATTCAGGGTTTCCCGTTACTGAAATCGGTAAGGAGGACCTTACACTTCACCCTCAGGACGTTGTAATTGTAACAATTAATATCATAATTCCATAGTATTATGTGTTATTATGAGATATAATTATATGTAATTATGATATGGGCTTGATATATTTAATTATGAATCAACGCTTTGTTACATATTATTTATCCATATATGCTTATTAGTTCTCTAAAATTGTTTTATTTAATACACACAATGCACACAAGTAAATTGCTCGTAAGTATAAAACTTTTTCTTGTAAAGTTTACAAAGTTATTTCAGCTACATTATGATAGATTAATAAGGGTTTTAGCCTTACTTTTACGTATATAAACTTTTAGAGTTACTTTGAAGGAAAAAAAATTATATTCTAAAATAATTATTTATTTGAAGAACAACACCACCTAATACCAAAAGTAAGGAATAATTTATGATAGGAAATTTAATTACAGGTTCTCATTAACAATAATATAATTATAATGTGGAAGTGTGTTCTAAATTTACATATTTAAATAAAATACGTAACGTAGATCGTAAATGAAAAAAAATGTTCATACAAAAGAGCAGGTATTATAATACCTTGATAATTATCATTAAACTTGTAGGTTACACAAGTAAATTATATAAATTCCAGCGGCCAGGCGGCCTGTCGTAGGAGGCGACAAAACAACTCACAGCCAGGTGGTAGAGCATTTGCCGTCTGGATGGCTACCACTCCTGGTCTAGAGCATGCCACCATAACAACTTTGAGTTGTGTTCCGACATTAGTGGTCACGTACCAGCCCCATCTACGACCGGGAGCGCATTGATGGCACCTTTGGTGTTGCAAGTGTTTATAGGCGACAGTGACCACTTTCTATCACGGTTGGGCCGTCGGCCTGTCTGCTGTACTCCAACAATAAAAAGAAAGAAAAAAGGTCAGCATATTCCAAAATAATATTTATACTTAAACCGATGATTACCTTTTTGTGGTAGTCTAACTATGATGAAAAGTTTTCGTATAGACGTGGCGTTACAAAACCAGGTGAGTTATGTAGTCTCTTATCTTCTCATATGTGTCCTTAACCTATTGAGAAAAGGAAATGCTGCATTGCAAAATAAATCATCATGAAATGAATTCGAGTCAATGATGTTTCAATTCTAGTAACAAAATGTCTTACTAAAGTCCTACAAAAGACTTCTGAGACCATAAAAATGAGGCAATACAGTGGGTACTGAGCAAAAAAGCTTTCAAGCATCTGTGACTAGGGGTGTGCCACGTTTGGTCAATTATGTGGATATGCGGATATGTCTATTTTTTTTTAAACAGAAATGATACCATTTTTTACCCGACTTCAAAAAGGAGGAGGTTCTCGATTCGTCTGTATGTTTTTGTATGTTCGTTGCTCGATTTCTCCGTCAATCGTAGACCGATTTTCAAGTTATTTTCTTTACTCGTAAGTGTATATTCCCGTAATACTCCTATAGCCACCAAATTAGGTTCTGATGAGTGGATCGAATTCACTTGCTATCGAGCATTACCGTTATTAAAAAACGCTGTGCGCCAAAATTCGTGGAAAAAAATTGTATATGCGTGTAGCTATTACATTTTCTACTAGCGGTTTATTTTTTATATGCATGTTACGCCATTTCTTTGTAAATTAGGGATCGAATTTTTTTTCGTAAGTGTACTCCTGAGGTGGTTCTATGATGACCAAGTCAGGGTCTGGTGAGTGAATCCCAGAGAACCCTTAAGGATCTGATATGTGATCGCAAGAAAATCCAGAGCAACACTTGTTGAAGAGCATATACACCGAAAAGCGAGATGTCAAATTTGGACACGCGTGCCAGTTATACAATTTCTGCAGGTGCTTAATGTATTATTTTTAAAGATATTGAAGTATTTTCGCAACTAAAAAGTAAAATATATTCTTTTGTAACAAAAACAAAACCGACTTCACACTAAACATCAAAAAATAAACTATTATGTTTTGTATGATAGTATATATTTGGTTTTAAATTTTAGATTTAAATAACCTAATTAACCTGTAAATGTAAACGTTCCTGATATAAAATTAGTAGCTAATTACATTTTTGTGAGTGCAGCCAAAATATCAATAGGATGATTTTGTTTTTTTTCTATTGCAGGAGTTCAGCAGACAGGCAGACGGCCCACTTGATGGAAAGCGGTTACCATCGCCTATGGACATTTGCACCACCAAAGGTGCTACTAATTCGCTGCTGCTTTCATAAGGGAGACTGGAACCAAGTCACTAATGCCAGAACACAACTCAAGGTTGTTATGGCGACATACTTTAGCCCAGGGGTAGTAACCATCCAGTAGGGCAAATGCCCTACCACCTGGTTGTGGATTGTTTTGTCGCCTCTTACGACAGGAAATTGTATTCTTTCTCCGTTCCTTCACGGATAAATCCGCATTATCCGCGGATGTATTCGCATTAACACCCTACACTAGGGAAGGCGGGAAATATGCACAAAGCCGTTGGAAGACCAATTGACCCAAATGGATACACACAAATAGTTGAAAGGAAGGCCCGTACGAGGTCATTATTCGCTCTGTGGCCCGGCCCCGAAAGTGTCAGCCTACGGAGCGGCGGACATTTATCCGCATCCTTAGGGCAACACTGATTTTAGAAAGGACGTATTAGAGCGTAATAGGGTTTTTCAGGGAATCACAGAGATAATAAATTATTTTACTTGACAACTATAAGGGATCTAATGAAGTTCCAGAAAAGGGTAGAAGGTTTTAGAAGTTCCGAATAAATTTCTATACAATAAACTACATTTCGTCTTTTCATGTTAAACATTGTTTATACTTTATGTCATGTAACATATGGCAAGCCAATTAAATCATCGTTTATATAATAACGATATAGTCTTATTTTATTTCGTGTAGATAAGTATACATACAGTTAATTTTTAAGGTTCATTCTGATGATCATACATACTTTAAAATAGATGTACCTGCTTAACATATTTACTTTCTTAAAATTTTGGTAATGATATTTATTTCATGTGGTTTGTTTGTATACCTCCATTTTTTTCCAATAAACTAATCAAAACCTTTTAATAAGCAAATAAAACTACACTACTGCATCTTTATCCAGTAGTGTGGTTTTTTTTTTTTTTTTTTTTATTCCTTTGAATAGTAGTAATGATAACCATATAACTATTAAATTCTTGAAACGTACATTTTCAGCGTTGAACAAAGGCCGTTATTAATCGTTCTTCTCTCTATTTTGATGTAGAAATCACTTAAACTCTTAACTTAAATTTCTTTATTAATTTATTTGGTTTGCGCCAATTTTACACTTTTCGAAGTAGTTCTGGTTCGTAGAAAAGGTCGAAAATGAGTCGTCAATGAAACAACTTTTCGTCAGTAATTACTGTTTAATAATTACAAAAAAAAAAACAATAAATGTTCACAACATATGAGACATGGTTTTTGTGAGACATGGTACGATATCTATATTGCTTGGTTTGGTGCAGCCCCACAACCTTAAACCATAGGGCCAGACTGGCATCAGGACTTGTTTATAAAGGAGCAATTTGTTAGGTACTGACAACTTTGAATGTCTTCCTAAGCTTAGCATGCCTCCAATTCCTCGCGTTTCTTTTTAACGTGCTCACGTCCACGGGATATACAATCAAAATTTACGAAAGCAAAGCTGGATGGTAAGCCAAGTTTACTATATTGTAAGCTGAAGCAACTTATATCTCCACTAAGTCAAATGTACTACATTTATCAATCGAGATATACAGAATTACGAAGGCAATAAATAACGAGTTTCAAATCGATTAAAGTCCTTAAAGCTCGAACCCAGACTGGACAGTACAAATCTCCACAATGAAAGTTACTTTAAACGACATACAATTTTATTTACTTTACATTAACTCTAAATTAAAGTCGTCTGCTACTATGTATAGTGTATACTGTACTACATTGTACTATATTATTATGAATTAGTAAATTATACTAATCATGAAAAATACTTTCATATTTTTGTATAGGTGATTTAAGGCTTTTTTTTCTTCATCGCATTGCATATGAACTAATTTTCAGAAAATTTAGTATGACAGAAATACTTTTAAGGCTGTAAATTAATACAGGATTGGAATAAATCTATAATTGCCGTCAGATATTTGTTCAAGCTGCACTCTGTAAACAGCCTTAGTCCCTATAAGTATTATAAAATAAACAGTTATGCAGTGTACCGTGCTGCTAATTATACTTAAATTTGCAAAAAGAATAATGGCCGCTAATGCTAAAGGAAACTTTCAAATATAAAAAATACTTGAATTTTAAAGAAATCGAGAGCGATGTAGAGTATATATTTATAATACTACAGCTTATCTCATTGTATGAGTTTCCCATTTTTCGTTATATTTGGTTTGGTTGATTATAAAAAATTGCACATACCTTTCATGATAAACGGTTTATTTCCAAGAAGAAACAAACATTCGAAAAATCATAACATCCAAATAAAGTCATGTTCTTATAATATAAGTTAGAATAATACTACTTATTTTGAATCAAACAAATCTTTAATATTCTTTCTTTACCTTGCCCAAAAAACATCGTTAACTGCTAAGCTCTTACGCTTCCATCGATCGTCTCTTGTCTTTTCATTCTATCGTGTATTCGTTATTTTGTCTTTCACTCATCATCTATTCTTCTCAGTCACAAATAGTTCGGTACACACTTACCTACTCTATAAAATATGATCGCTCATACGTTTGGAAACATTCAAAATCATTTATAGGTATTTAATTAACCGCTTAATTTCCACGGCCACGGAAAAGGATAAACAAACATGTGATGTTCAAATTTATATATAATATGACAAGGTTAAATCTCGTGTTCTTTTTAATTTTTGTGTTTTTTTTTTCTATTTGTTCGGGATTCACGTGAAAACTACTAACCACTACCAAGTTAAAAAATCAGATTCCGATGCGATGTTATCACTGCTTTGCAGAATTTGCTATGAAATTCTCTGTCATAAAATCTGTGATACTTTATATCCTGGGCATTACTTATTTCATGTTGTTTCGGGAATCTTCAGAATTCATGTATTGTCATCATAAACATTCCTTTGCCCTGCTAGAAATACCGTTTGATTTAAAATATTGCTACAAAAATTGTAATTTTGTTACCTGTCCAATGTGTACAAAGTCGCCGGTAAATGCTAATTTATTAATATGAAATCATCGGTATAATAAAACCGTACAAAAGGCGCAACGTCTAAGACACAGCAAATTGAACATCAGGAACCTCGTCCATAACTCGGGCCTGTAACAGCTCTACAAATCTCACCGAACTATTTCCTTACTACACATTATTTCGTTTAACGTCCAATTTCCATAGTCGGTGAGCGTGAACGGCTTAATGGA
The DNA here is from genome assembly GCA_949752895.1 of Dendrolimus pini. Lineage (NCBI taxonomy): Eukaryota > Metazoa > Arthropoda > Insecta > Lepidoptera > Lasiocampidae > Dendrolimus > Dendrolimus pini. Next base: position 17,633,191 of record OX457132.1, on the reverse strand, counting down.
GCAAAAGATTGCTCCACTCGGCCTACCAGAAACTGTCTTTTTTAAGTCTCCTCCGTATTTGGTCTTGTTCCAATGAAATTGCTGTTCCAACTTTGATTTATATTTAGGACATTTTTTTACGAGCGTAAAATGAGATTTATGGAGTAATACCTCTTATATTAAGGACCGCAGAACATAATTTCATTGTCTACGTCTTCTTAAGGCTTCAATAAAATTGATTAATACATCGTTAATGATTTTAACTTCATATTCACTACTGATTCTAACAGTATCAAATCTTGTTCTAAACGAATCCATATATTTAACCTATATTTAGATTTTGGTTTTCATAAACGCGTGTCTTATAAAATATTATGAAAGAAGTATTTTTAATTAATGTTTAAACAAAATTAATTGTGCTGTTTGACTTCTATTATTGTTTTTCTATCTTTTGTTTTTACTTAAGGTACTTAGTTAATATATTTTCTATTATATAATATTTGGTTAAATGATTTTAGTGTTATAGTAATTGAATAAGACACGTAATACTAAATTCTGTACAATACTGATTTTTGTTCAAATAAATTAAAGGTAGAGAATTATGGAGAATACCTCTCTGAACACCCCTTATTTAAAAAAAACAACTGTAACAGACTATATAAACGATGGGGAACACAGTGAAGAAAGAAAGAAAGAAGAAGAAAGAAAAGACGTTTATTTAGTAAACACACAACGAGACAGACATGGAATGAATTACACGGTACTGTAATAAGAATTAGAAAGTCTCGCGATGGTACCAAATAGGTGCAGTTCAGCATGTGCCAGGCAACTGCGGATGCTTGACGCTGGTTTTCAACTGCACCCTAGGACGAACGGATGTTGCACTGTTATTTATATGTATATATATACATATAGTGTGAATAATAATAAATAAATATAAACTCATAGAATTGAAACAAATATTTGGGGGATACCGATAAAATAAATATTCATTATATATGATACACATGATATATATCGACGGGTGCAAAGTAAATTAAGTTATCTACATAATGATGATTTTTAGTTTATTGTACAAGCGTTTTAATAAAACAATTCTTTACAATATGACATTATTTGTTTTGCATATATCACATTATTTCAATAAATTTTCTTACGTAAAAAAGCCAGCTATGTATGTTCTTTCAAATACTACGAAGTTAATACGACCATCTTTTCGCTCTCCTATAAAGTAGCTATTTTGCAGATATCTCTTTTTACTTTGCACCCGTCGATATTACATATTTATAAACAGAAATAGTATTGTTAGAGGCAGAAGAAAATATTATAGTATATAAGAAAGATTAATATTGACATTTTCTAGCTTCCGTTGCTCATCTAAGAGGTAATTCTTCAAGTTCTTGCGAAAAGTAAAAGTCGAGTGATTTAATTGCCTTAATGGTGGTGGTATATTGTTCCATATCTTAGATGCAGCATAACGGAAGCTGCCTCTAAAGCATGTCAATTTATGCAATTGGAACGCTAGTTGACGGGAGCATTGTCTACCTTTGACTACCCCTCCTCTGGCTACCCAGCTGAGCTTATTATACAAGTACTGAGGCTCTTTGTACTTAAGGACACCAAAGACAAGGCAAGCCAAATGCAGTTTGCGCCTAAGTTTCATTTTCAGTACATGATGCTTATTTAGAAACGGTGATACGTGGCTCCTTGGAGGTACTGAATTTGAGTTGAGTGCATTTTTAAAAAAAATTCTTGTCTGCTGTGTCGGTTTGTCAGCAACATTACATGTCGGTAAAGGTTTTTATCAAACTTCCTGAAGATTTTAAATAGTTGCCTACAAATATATTCTAACAAAAAACACACAAATGGCTATTCGATAATTGTTCTTACTTCTGGACATTAATGTAGTCATTTTTTTAAAACTATTTCATAGCTTTTATCGCGGGCTTTGAGCGCGGCGACCGAATTAAGAAATTCCGTAACAAAAATAAAACCTTACACCCCCACTCCGCCTACCATGTAGCTCTGCTGAGCGTTCGCTTAACGTGTATGTATGTGGTACGACTGTACGAAGCTCGCACGGATCGAGACGAGCTGCTCCGAAATCGGACGAATACGTAAGCAGCTGTTTTTGAGAAAGTATATAGGTGCATGTGCGTAATGTGCGTAATACTGCATAAATGAAAAATAATAAATAATTATAATTGCATAAGTTGATAAAAAATGCTATGCAATAGCTTTACCGCGGCAGTCCCTGAGTGTCACACGTCTTTTTTTACACGCTTTTTATTAGCTTCACTTGTATGTCAGTCAGTATGTCAGTATGTCAGTAACCGACCCCTTTGAGCTCGATTTTGTCCTACTTTGAACGATCAGATTTAATTCATACTTTGCACATCTGTCAAAGGTCGATGACAATGCAATAATATAGTATCATGGAGCTGATCTGATGATGGAGTGGGAAGGTGGCCATAGGAACTCCTGTACTAAACAAGATAGACCCTTCGTGTTTGGGCCCGTATGTTTATATTGCGTGACAATGCAATAATATGGTACCATGGAGCTGATCTGATGATGGAGACGGAAGGTGGCCATAGGAACTCCTGTACTAAACAAGATAGACCCTTCGTGTTTGGGCCCGTATGTTTATATCGCGTGACAATGCAATAATATGGTACCATGGAGCTGATCTGATGATGGAGTCGGAAGGTGGCCATAGGAACTCCTGTACTAAACAAGATAGACCCTTCGTGTTTGGGCCCGTATGTTTATATCGCGTGACAATGCAATAATATGGTACCATGGAGCTGATCTGATGATGGAGTCGGAAGGTGGCCATAGGAACTCCTGTACTAAACAAGATAGACCCTTCGTGTTTGGGCCCGTATGTTTATATCGCGTGACAATGCAATAATATGGTACCATGGAGCTGATCTGATGATGGAGTCGGAAGGTGGCCATAGGAACTCCTGTACTAAACAAGATAGACCCTTCGTGTTTGGGCCCGTATGTTTATATCGCGTGACAATGCAATAATATGGTACCATGGACCTGATCTGATGATGGAGTCGGAAGGTGGCCATAGGAACTCCTGTACTAAACAAGATAGACCCGTCGTGTTTGGGCTCGTATGTTTATATCGCGTCAAAATGCAATAATATGGTACAATGGAGCTGATCTGATGATGGAGTCGGAAGGTGGCCATAGGAACTCCTGTACTAAACAAGATAGACCCTTCGTGTTTGGGCTCGTATGTTTATATCGCGTGACAATGCAATAATATGGTACCATGGAGCTGATCTGATGATGGAGTCGGAAGGTGGCCATAGGAACTCCTGTACTAAACAAGATAGACCCGTCGTGTTTGGGCTCGTTTTACTTGTCTTGGCTAGCACTCTGCTGCTACATGATATGCAGGATCTCAAAAGCTTGTATTTAAAAACATTTAAACAAACGTCAACTAAAAAATGAAAAATAAATAATAGTTTAAAAAAACTAAAAAAAACACGCTTTTATAAAAAATCCAACTAAAAAAACAAAAAATAAAATTTAATATAATATAAAAAAGCGTGGGGTGTATTCAAAGCGCTTTTTAAGATATTATATTATTAATTGAATACACCCCACGCTTTTTTATATTATATTAAATTTTATTTTTTGTTTTTTTAGTTGGATTTTTTATAAAAGCGTGTTTTTTTTAGTTTTTTTAAACTATTATTTTTTTGTTATAGTTGTTTCTTTTTAATAATCTTAAGGAAATTTGCACGCCTCATAGATAAAACATGTGAGTTTTGTATTCTTATGTTTTAAGCAAATAAATGAATTATAATTTTACTTTGAATATGTCTGTTTGTTCAGGATTCTCGTACTACTGGGCTGATTTCAGTGTGGATTTTACTGGTCGACAGTAAATTTTACACTTAAAATCTGCACTACCTTTTATCCTGGGAATCCCGCGACAATTTTTCTAAGAATTGTTTAAAACGGCCAGATTAAAAATAAAGAATTCCGATGTGATTCTTTTACTGGTTGATAGCAAATTTCATGTAATAAAAGGTGTCATTTTCTTATCCCGGGAACCCCGCAGGAATTATTCCGGGAGCAGTTTGAAGTTGTTCGGGTGTATAAAAATTAGCTTATTCCGACAGTTTTCACTAAAGCAATTGTTTTTTTTTAAAAGCTGCGATATTTTGTGTCCCGGGAATCCCGCGGCAATTTCAAGTCATTCATAGACAAAGTCGCGGGCATGTCCTAGTTTATTTAATATTAAAGCTTTTTAACTTTTTTGGCTTGTGGATAAATGTTTCTATACAATGTAGGATCATATGACAGATATACACAAAATTAACTGATTCTTGTATTCGGCATTTATACTGATCTGGTTTCAACTTGACATTTATAAATATAATTCAATTGTATCATATAATAAAATCGTAATGTAAGAATAATTTTTGCATGCCAATATGGCTAGCACACGTGAAACTATCAACATTACAACAGTCTGTTGAAACCGTGTCTAATGTAAAATAAATGATTTGATTGATTGATATTGTTACATACCGACAAAGAAATGCGCACCTGGTTTATTACCCTTCCCGCATTCGGAGTTCTTTTGCTTACTTCGTGTTTAATATTTGCAATTAGACAATAGCCTATTGTTATTGTTTTCGACTTTGTTGGCCGTTCGCAGGAATAATTAACCAGATGTGCAGATTATGGTTTCTTGGAAACCTCAGTTTACGCGGTCCTTTCTTGTATTGTTATAGTTAATATAAAACAATGCCCGAAGGGTCCGGAGGGGTAAGGCAGTCAAATGAGGATTACGATACAAGTAAGACGTACATTCGATGAGCGATATAGTGACGGACATTGCGCGAGCTATTGAATTGTGCAATTTGTACTGGTTGTGTCCAGTTATATCTGTACCTGTTTGTACAATTCTAATGAACTGTACAAACATGTATACAATTCTATAGTAATTCCAACGGCATTTTAATTCGAGTCCTATTTAGCTCGTAACAATATCATTTTGAGTTATAACTGAAGTGTTTACGTATTGTTTACAATGCACTTCCTACTTTTTTTTCCCAAATTCACGTAACCTTTGACTTACTAACTTTAGGAGGTACAAGTTCTACCGAAGCGACTTAGTAGTGTGTAAGTACTTCCGTAGAGCAAGTGTCATGTTGGTAATATTAATGAACTGAGAAAGTAGTTTAACTGTGAAATAAGTTTTAATGATCCTAAGTTGCTCTTTGAAAGAGATGGCCAGTGTAGGTATCTAAGATGTTGCTTTCGATATTATTCATGTAACGTTTTAAAGTGGATTAATATAGGCGTGGTCGTGTGCAATGACCAAATCAGCTTATTGTCAATTCTTCCTATATTAAAACCGTAAAAATATTTTTTCTGTGCTTTGGTAAATGTTTCACGATGGATAAATTGATTTAATTAAATATTCTATCATTAGTGTGTCTATTTTAAATTTTAAATATCATTTGTGTATTTATAAACATCATATTAGAAAATTTATTTACGTAAAATTATTTTAATCAGCAATAATTAATTACTATTACTTTCTATAGAACTGCCTCCTTAGCATAATAACAGAATTACACTTACTAAGTATGTTATGGCTGGTTTACAAATGAAAAAAAAAAATCATATCTCTATCATTCAAAAATCCAGTTTTTGTTAAAAATAATACTTCTTCAAGCTTCCCCCAGAACTCTACGATTGTATTAAACTAGAAATTATTGTAATTCAAAATTGCCTATATTTCCATTATTGTTACACATATCTACCGTATTTAAAAGTTGATATAAGAAATGACTGTGTTTCTTAGTAAACATTATCTTCACACATCAGGCAATAAAGGAAAAGTAGGTCCATAAAGAAAAGTACCAACGGAAGTTCTAAAAAGCTATGCCCTCAAATCTTATGTCCTCAGGCGTTGAAACGGGATGAGAGTTAAGTTTGCGCTCTTCAAAAGTATTTTAAGACACATCATGGATTTGATTTCGTACGTTATATTATAATGAAGCACATAATATGTAATGAATGAAAGGTTATCAATTTATGAATATTCCTTATCAGTTTTTTTTGTCAAAAAAAGATGGGTGATTTGTGTGAAGGATGATAGATAATTTGTGGTGTGATAGAGTATGTGTGCCAGAATAGAGGAATGTGAAAGGAAAAGAAGTACTGTGCTGACCCCAAATAATTGGTGGAATAATAATAATAAAAAAATACGCATGTGTTATGGGTAATATATATAATATACAACGGAACACTTCGGGGCCGATCCCAGACACCCAGACCATAGTAGATAATAGACAATTCGTTTCCGAAATTTACCATATCAGGAATCGAACCCGGAGCTTCTGCATTCAAGGGAGTTCGACCGGCAAAGACTTAGCTCGCTCAACCACAAAGACCGTTGAAGAAGAAGCTAAAACAAAATAAAGAGATAATTTTGTTCTTTGTTTCCTTTACAAGAATAGTATTTTCATTTTATGCGTACCGTACAATTATAAAATTAATATCTTAACAGTTTTTTTAAGAATATGCGCAAAGATATTCTTTTGAATAGAAAACAAGTACCCATCATAATATGTAATTAGAACTAGTAGCGCCATCTGTTATCATTTCAATGAAATTAAAGTAATTTTGTATTAAAATAAAAGCAAAGGACAGAGAATAGAGAGAATACATTTATTTCGGCTGCTTTGATTAACTTAAGTATAGGTCAATGAATACATTAACTTGCCTTCTCATCGGTATATTGGTTATAATTTTAATCGGTAAGTGGATATGGAGCCTATGTCATATTTACGGCAAATAAACAGTTAGTAAGACATGGGAACCAGTGGCCAGTTGTGTATAAGAATATCGCTTTTATATCAAGCTTACACATCATTTGTAAATGAAAAAAAATAAATAAAAATTCTTAAGATTTATTTTAACTTCGTTTAAATTTTAGTTTATTTAGAATAATTCCCCTCCTAACGTTTTTATGCATCGCCGTAATTGACAGTGCATCGTGTCATAGGCAGGAATAGTCCATTGTGGACCTGACGGCCCCAGGGGCGAGTGAAAGCACTGTCAGGAGTGATGTAACCTATATTAATTTTAATCGATACCGTAAAATTTACTCTATACACATTAATTGCAAAAAAGTGTACTTTTTATGTTTTATCTACGAGGAAATATGTTTGGCATATCTGTCATTTTGTCGGTTCCACTATACCTTCTAAATAAATAGGCGGTTAAATGTCATCATTTTTTCTATACTTTACATTACTAATACGTTTATTAAATTTAATTATTTTAATTTGTCATAACAAAGTTACAAATAAAATTATTCGTTACAACATAAACTTTACTAAGTGACTAAATAAAAAGTCTTTCTATAGTTAAAATGATTTCTAAAACTACATTTGTACTCCGACCCAATTTGCGTTGAGTGAATTGGTACTATCACTACTCTATCACTACGCTTACCTAGTAACGTGTGCTTCATTTAAGATCGTATCTTCATTTTACATCAGGTGAGATAGCTGTCAAACGCGAACCTATACCACCATAAACAGACATGATGTAACTCTATTGACTTTTCGTTCTATCTACTACGTTTTTGATAAATAAAGTTTGATTGATTCAGTGAATGTTTTTAGTCAGGGTATATTAGTGTCAATCTATCAATAAGCACTAAACTTCCTATTGTGCTGGCGCCACCTGCGATAGTTAAAACACATTGACTGTGACCGAATGCGACTTATTTAAAGCTTTATAAATAACACTGTTATCAAACAGCTTATAGGGTTATACATACATTAAAAACAATATCGCATCACAAAAAACTCATAACACCCATTGCTACTTTTGTGTGAAACAACCTATATTTGTAACATTATCCCCATCAACATATACCACTACATCTATACCGGATTTTGAATGCATGTATTTTTTTCTGTACGTAATATGTAAATATTTTAAAGTAAAATTGGGAATGTCGATATCGACACTTGACATCCCTTTATTACGGCAATGCGGACTATTGGAGACATAGATAAATGTGGCCAGCGATTCGCTGTGACACGTTCATTGAGCTTTCATTTGTGCCATTCTGGACTAAATCCTAGCCAATCGACCCAAAACCTAGTACAGACAACAAAATCTCAATTGTATTAGTATGTGCCGTTTGCTACTGGGAGACTTAGATTTTTAGATCTGAAGTTACTGTAAAAAGTTAGCCTTCCTTCCTTTCATTCACTTTCACTCAATACATAGAATAATTATACGAAGTTCGTAATGATTAAAATAAGGTTTGGGTTGCGAAAAAGTGAACTTTCATCCTAGGAACGCGCTGTGTATATGGGCAAAGTCGTGCGGCGCACAACAGCGCCAAGGCGTGAATGGCTCCATTTAAAAAATAAAACCTTATTACAACAAATTTAGGCGCTTATCAGTATTTTGCATGATGGTGCAGAAGATGGTTGCCGTGTCAGTGCTTTCAACCCAGAATGAGATTAGATTCCGCGGTGCATATGCCCGATTCACGCAAGTAAAGCCGTGTATTTAATATAGAAATAAGCAGAGAATAAATCTTCACGTCCTACGTACGACCTTGGCTGACACTTTTTGTTTCATCTATTTGCATTACGTAATCTATTCATGCATGCACGTTTATTTACAATAGGTACTATTATTAGATACATGTCTTATGACTTACTTAAGGTAAATTATATTATTGTTTGCACCCCTGTACGATTATTTGCACCCTATTGACTAATTGAAAACATTAAGAAATCTTTCTATTAAATATAAAAAAAATTTTTTTTTCATATATTGAAGAAATCGACAGGGTGCCCATCACTAGGTGGCAACAATGGTAAAGTCATCTCATATATAAATTAACTAAATTTGACATCACAACGCCACATCATCTAATTAGAATGTCTCAAACAAAAAGTGTCCAACGCATAAAACACTCGAGGCCTACGGAGCATCGAAGAAATAAAAATTTCATACGTACTTTAACTTTGATTTTCGTCGATCCAGCACAAATTGCAAGCCATTTTTCGTACACACACATAAGACTTTATCAAACATTGGAGGAGTTGAACATGATTATAAGTGTACGTGCGTCGAATTCGATGCTAAGGCTCGTCGGATATGAGCCACGCGCAATGGCCACAAAATGTCGCCACCGCGCTGAGTACAGCATTTCTCCTACGATTTAAATGAACTCGCAACACACAGTGATGTCTGAGTTAGCTATATACCACCAGATGCATATTCTAACTTTATATAACCGTCACAAACAAAAGAAAAAAAGATACAGAAACATAACTTTTCATCGTTGTTTAAAGTTACGTGTAAAGTCCATGTTTTTGTTCTACGATGTCAATTTATCAGCATTATTTTATTTTAATTATTTTATTTTATTCGGAAAACAAACAACTTACAACTAAGTATATACTACTAAATATCTATTACCCTTTAATTGTTTCCACATAAAGATAGCTGTAATGCTTGCTAGTAAATATGTTAAATTCTACTCTAAATAATAAAAAAAATTTTTTTTTTTTTTTAAACTGACCTATTGACTTCTTAATATTCAGACCTATGCTTTACCAGGACCATCTTAAGATTCAGTGGATTACTAATAAATAAATCTATATCCTGTGTAATAGCTAAAAGAATATAATTGATTGATACACGATTAAAATAAGAATTGTTATTATTATTATTCCAATAAAACTCCTCTGCTTTAGCCTTCAATATGATACTGAAAGTAATAGGTTAAAAATTAGCAATCACTGACTACTTTTGTTAGCCACTAAGCACAATTGGCTGCCATACGCTTCCGCTATTACAAAGTTGCTTCCAGCTGTACGTTGCAGCGTTTTGTGACGGTAGCGCGTAGCCAGTGTACGGCGATCCTTAGTCGAAAGGAACTGTGGGACATCAAAGGAAGTCGAAAAACGCTTTGATTTTGATATAAAAAAGTGCTCTTGTTATCGTTGAATAAATTCTTCCTTTGTAAGTAGCGTTCGTTATGGCACTTCATAAGAGATAGTCGGAACCGACTATGGGATTTGTTGTCATTTGGAAATTTCCGTACAAATCTCAACTTTCATTGTTGATATTTTTAGTTCCTGTTTTTCATTTACGGGAAACGAAAGCAGATATTGTAAGTGATCTTCTTGACTTCTGCGATACAGAGTCAGAGTCAGGTGATAGTAATTGCAGGAAACAAATTTTAGCATTCGTTTAGCAATAAAATCATATGACAGTATAATGGCTAGAAAAAAATACATTTTACTATTTATAATAACTTGAAATCTAAGAATAGTGGCTAATAACAAATACCACTGTTCGTGCAATAATATTTATTATCGTGATATTCTTATTTTGGTTTTTATTTTTGTGTAATAATTACTATTTATTTTGAAACACCTAATTAAACTAAATTATAAATAAATTGACTAAAAATAAACTATATATACAAAGTAAAATTAAACCATAAAATCTAGTTCCAGACCGCTGTCCGTCGGAAACGTGCCCAAAAGACTGGCGACATTGCCTCGCTGAATGGCAGTGCTGATGCGTTGCCCGAGGTATAAACCTGTCTTTTGGTCACGTGAGACATAAAAAAAATTGTAAAATCAAATCAAAATCGAGCTTAATATCTGTTAAAAAGTTTCGAAAAAAAATATCAACAATGCGTGAGGAGTATACTCGTAGTTAGACTTTTAGCAACCATTATATTTATCCTGATTGATTCTATGGTACACTTCGTTTATGTGGAAATACGAGCAAAATGATTTATTTCAATTAGTTCCATTAAGAATCACTTCATAATGGTTACAAATTTTGAAATCAAAACTGAAAAATTCCCCTGAATCCTAATGAAATACAATATCAACAATATTTATGCCTAATTATCAATGAAAGGGGCACAATAAAAGTCATGGGTTGCAACTACACAGAGCTAACACGCATTGCGTGCTACCAAATTTTATTTTTTATATTAGCATCAGCGTATTCAGCCTCTCGCTCCACTAACCTTAATTTTACTTTTACATACGGCATTTCAACATATGAACCATTCCATTTAAGACTTTATTGTGCAGCTTTTAAAGGTGTTTTAGACAGGAAACATAATGTTGTCGGAGAAAACCCTTCATTGCTTAGTGTCACGGAAGGATCTCAGGTGCGGAATGCTTTTACATGAAACACGGAGGATTACTTGACGCTTGCTTTAATACCTAGAAAAACATTATTTTATGACTGCTTTGCACTGTTTTATTTTTAACTACATATAGATATATACATTAAAAAATGCATGTGGGTTCGTGCACATTGAAGAATCTTTAAGAAAACATTGAAACTTACTGTATGTCTCAAAACTGGTACTTGACGACATTTGAAACTAATTTTCGTGGAAGTCTGGTGCAACTATTGGCTTGAATACTTTAATCATCTTTAACCCTATGATTAAAGAAATAAAGGAGTTGTGGTAACACTTTTTGTGACTTAGAAAGAACATTTATCATTTTTGTATTTAATCAAGGATGGCATTTAATTTTTTTTTTGTAAATTTGTAAATTTATTGTAGATTTACACTGACTGTAATAGTTTATGACTCGTTTCACTGACGAGTAATCTCAAATTGATATTTTTACCAGCATGTCTTATTAAAATAAAAAATATTGACTATACAGTCAATCTAAATGCAGTAACGTGTTAGAGCAATATATATATATATAATACATAAACGTTTTACAACTAAGCTAAGGCCAACTCGTTTAAAAAAAATATTGCGGATTGTCCGGTTTCACACATTGGTACTTTATAGGTATACGTTTCATTACAATGCTACAGTTGCTAATTATTACAATAATAGTAATATGAAGCAGCTCTGATAAACTAGCTAAACGGTGCTTGTTCTTCAACTAAAATTCGAACCCACGTCTTTGAAATTAGACATGGTTGTTATACTCACTAACCTACTATGGGAGAAGCTATTTAAATAAAATGCTTTAATTAGAAAATTATTTGGAAACAATTTACTTTTTCAATGGTGTTGTTTAGTTTCTAATCAACAGTAACGATTGTGGTATTTTACAAACGCAGCCTGAAATGGCAGTGCCACATGCAATAACCGCGTTCTCAGGTTAATTACTTAATTAATTTGTTTCCTTCTCATACGATATTTTTATTTTCATGTCTTGGGAACGAGTATTTAATTAACAATTTCAGACAATATCATTTCTCTATATCTCTTTTAGTAATAGTAGTAATTGTAACCAATAGAAGGATACAGTTGGGCTGCCTTAGCAGCATTCGCTATGCTTCACCAAGTTTCCTCGTTGACCTTCTCGTAATATTTGAAGATAAATTCTACAAGTAGGGCGGGCGTCTGTCCCGGACTGAAACGACGACGTAGGTGGGTGGACTAGTCCACAAATTTGAAATTACTTAACGGGCTATGGAGCGAGCTATGTTAGGTGTTTCTCTTATGAATACAGTCAGAAATGAAGATATCCGCAAGATATCCGAAAGACACCGACATAGCTCGTAGAATTATCAAATTGAAGTGAGAGTAGGCCGGTCATGATGGTCGCAGGATTGATCGAGCAGACGAGGCCTGAAGTGGAGATCGCGGTAAACGTAATGTCGGACACCTTCCAGCCCGATGGTCTGACGAATTGGAGAGACCTACGGGCAGCAGTGGACTGCGATTGAACTTTCCGCCGTGGTTTTTCCTCTCCACATGGCGTTGTTTAAGGTCGTTATAAAATTTCTTAGGGCCAACAACGGGTGGGCATCGCTACCAACGTTACAAACGGCACCTTGCGTTAAGCTCACCATCTTCCTGTTTGTCTGTTTTAAGGAATTAAATGATTACTTCCATAATAATCTTGAGTAGGGTTCCAGCATTAGTGGCTAGGTTCCAATCCCGCCCTCAAGGCCGGCAAGTCAATGGCAGAATGGTGTTGCGAATGTACATAAGCGACAGTAACTACATCCGGCATATAGGACTTCAGCCAGATTGCTGTTCTCCAGCAATTCAAGAAAGTAAATACCACTAAACGATTGTTGAATACTATTGTTACAATTCGGGCTACCTGCATATCTGTAAACTGTTTTTGTCGGTGTTTGAGCAAATAACATTGAAACTCTTTTATAACCTTCTTCTTTTGTTTACTTTGTGTTAAAAAATTGTGTTTGGAAAAACAGCCCATTGTGTATTGTAATCTTTATGGTAATCATTAGCCAGGTGTCATTCTTAGAAATTCAACCCACGTGGTCGAGCAGACATATTGTATTTGTACAGTATAAAGCAATGCCCCAACGGAGAACTGAGGCAGTCAAGCGATAACCACAAGCGAGGCAAGACGTGTGTACGTTCGGTAATCTATATAGTGACGGACATTACGCGTGTTATTAAATCGTGCATTACGTTTGTACTGGTTGTGTTCAGTTATATTTGTACTTGTGTTTACGTGTTTGTATAGTTCTAATAAATTCTGTAGTAATTCCAACGGCATTTTAATTCAAGTTCTGCAACTCGTAACAGTATCATACCTATTTGTATATAATTAATAATAATATAATCATCAATCAAAAAGTAATAATTATATCTTAAATAATCATATTTTTGACTAGGATATGCCCGCGACTTCGTCCACGCTTGACTTGAACTTCCCGCGGGATTCTCGGGACACAAAGCATTGAAGCATTTAAAAAAAATAATGAAAGCAATCGTTTTAGTAAAAGCTGTGTATAAGCTAATTTTTATGCGTCTGACCAACTTCAAACCGCTCCTGGGAAAATTCCCGCGGGATTCCAGGAATAAAAAATATTGCACATTTTATTACGTTAAATAATTTTATCCGTGCAGGAAAGGAGAAAGAATATAATTTCCTGCGGTCGGGCGGCCTGTCGTAAGAGGCGACAAAACATCCCACAGCCAGATGGTAGGGCATTTGCCCGACTGGATGGCTACCACCCCTGGTCTAGAGTATGTCGCCATAACAACTGTGAGTTGTGTTCTGGTATTAGTGACCAGGTTCCAGTCTCCCTTAAGAGAGCAGCAGCGCATTTGTAGCACCTTTGGTGTTGCAAATGTTCATAGGCGATGGTAACCGCATTGCATCAAGTGGGCCGTCTGCCTATCTGCTGAACTCCTGCAATAAAAAAAATAAAAAAATTGGTATCGATCAGTAAAAAACATTGGAGTTCTATTTTTTAATGTGGCAATTTGAAATCATTACCAGAAAAGTTCCCGCATGATTCCCAGGGTGAAAATAGCGCAGAGTTTTAGGTAAGAATTGGCCATCAAACCGCGTCGATACCGGCCTAATAGTTTTTACGTGAAAATTTGAATCCCGAACAAACAGACAAGAAATCTAAACAAATGCATCGTGCTATCCATCGTTTATATAGTCTATTCTAGTTGTTTTTTTTTAATAGCTTTAACATACAGACACGGCATGTTTAGAATTTTATAATATTAAAGATAGATAAAATATATGTATACTCAACTTCGAGAAGTCTGCGTTTGTAGTATTTATATGTTTACAGGAATTCTAAACATGAAATTCTTTTTTTTTTTTAATATTTATGGCTTGGCAACTAGGCCTTTAAGCCAGAAACTTGAAATTCAAATTTCCTTGTACAATCAACAAAAAGAGGTACGTTATATTAAAAAAAAAATTACAGTCAAAAGTCAATGGTGAAAGTCAAATAAATAATAATTAATTACATTGCTAATTGTTGTGAGTGTTGCTTGGCTATTTGGTTTTGAGAAAATAATAACTGAATAATTCAATTAATTGATTGATTGGTTCTGAAAAATAAGGCGAAATTTGTAGACTATAAGATAGAAGAAATATTGTTACCATAGCATCGTCATAGTGTGCTCCGTTTATCGCCATATCACTCTCATTTTAATCCAATTGAAAATATATGGGGGATAGTGAAAACTAACGTCACAAAAAAATTACACAATAAACTACAATGACATTAGCTGAGGAAAAATTAAATAGCATAACTGTAGAGGAATGGAAAAAATTGTCTACATTGCTATTGAAGTGAAAATAAATTTCAGAGCAGGGATGAAGGCTTTCGATTTAATATCCGAACGAATTAAAATTAACACAAATGATTCATCGGAGCAAAGTGAGGATAAGGATGGTTACTAAATGTTTGCAGTCGAAAAAAAAAAATATTAAAAACTATGTTTAATTCAAATATTTATTATTTTTTATATCGTATAATATTGTTACGACCTAGACGCCGACAAAAGACGAATTAATACCTGCATACCTATAGAAACTCATTTTATTACCTTTCGGCATTTGGACTTCTTTTGTTTACTTTGTGTTTGAGCTTTGTGATTAAAAACAAACAGCCCATTGTGTATTGTATTCCTTTACGGCCTGTCTGGGATTTAAAAGTACACACTGACTCTAGGAAAATCGGTCCACGCGGTCGGGCAGACATATTACATCTGTGCAGTATAAAGCAATGCCCTAATTGAGAGATCAGGCAGTAGAGCGATAACCACGAACGGAGTAAGACTTGTGTACATTTTGTAATCTATTAAGTGACGGACTTTGCGCGTGTATTTGAATTAAGATCTTCTGCATTACGTTTGGAGTTATTGCGTTCGGTTATATTTGTATCTGTGTTATATGTGTTTATATAGTTCTAATAAACTCTATAATAATTCCAACGGCATTTTAATTCGAGTCCTGCAACTCGTAACAATATTATTATACTTCATCCGTGCAGAAACAGAGAAAGAATACAATTCGCTGCGTCCGGGCGGCCTGTCGTGAGGAGCGACCATAACAACCCATTGAATTCCAAAAGAATTCCCAAAGAATTGAATTGTTGAATTCCGGCATTAGTGGCCAGGTTCCAGTATCCCTTTAGAGAGCGGCAGAACATTGGTAGCACTTCTGGTGTTACAAATATACATAGGTCATAGTAACCACTTTCCTTCAAGTGGGCCGTCTGTCTGTCTGCTGAACTCATGCAATCAAAAAAAATATTAGTTTCATATTAATTACCTGCTTATAAAAATATATAAAAAGTATTAATTTCTTTATTTTATGTGCTATCCGTACACTACTATAAACGTAAAAAAGTCTCGAAGCTAATTTACATGGATGTACGTATGCAGTTAGTTACAAGTTTATAAATAAAACTTTTGTTATGTCATTCGTATTTTATACTGTTTTCATGATTCCGCCAGGTGGACGGTATTCAACCGTGAAGCATATTAACATTTTAAAATATCATGGCGTCTAGATGACATATTGTTATTACCATGCTATAATATATTATTCACCTATGGGAAGTGGTAAATGTTGGATAGTATGTGAGACAGAATGTTTAACTTTTTGAAAAAAGAATTTAGTTTTTTGTTTTTTTCTTTCGTTTCGGAATAAGCATAATCTCGTATTTTAATTTCTTTTATTTAACTAATTGTGAAATATCAGTAAGTGTGTATGTATACCTACGTTGAAAATGCTATTTACGCTATTTATGTATTAAGTAAATTCCATAACTGGAATTTGTTTTATCTAATGTATACGTATAAGTACCGTATTTATTTTTAAATCAATTATCATCACTACATACTATTAAGTTGTAAGTTTTTTATAGTTTCAGTACACCATTATTTAGTGCCATTTATGATGTTTTACTTTTCTGTGAAATTTCATGCGAAAAAACCCAATAGTTTCGAAAAGCAATATCTGTAATGTAATGTATCGTCTATAACAGCAAATCTTACCTACTATATAGGTATGAAAGAAAAGTTAAAATAGATAAGAATTTTACAAAGTTTTCATACCCCAACATGCAAGGTTTCCTTAAATTTATACAAAGAATTATATATTCAGCCAATAGACTGTTAGTTAACATTTCATAATTCCTTAACAAATACTGATAGATTCATATGAGGCATTTAAACTTGCTTAGCAAGTGCTCCGTAGCAATTTAACACAGCGATATGGATCCCTGGAAACGTTTGTTACCCACTAATTTAATGCACGGTCATGCCCCACTGGACTAGTCGCAAAGCTTTGTTAGTTCGAAGCCGCTTGTTAGAAATGCAATAGGGTGTCCGCAACGTGCATTTCTGGGACCTTTACCATTCCTGTTTTCTAAATAATGTAACTATCGCATGATTATTTTCAGCGCCAGTTTTTAGTATACTAATAGATTACTGTTACTACAATACTATTGTTAATACAACTAACTAAATATTAATTGTCTCTGTAAATAGCTTCATCCAGCTATCCCATAATATGATCTACCTTTTACTAAATTGTTAAATAATGCATTTATGGAACAACTAGCTGACTCGGCGAACTTCGTACCGCCTTATTCAAATAAATTAATAAACAAACAAATTGAGAAAACATGGGAAAGGGCTCATAGAATTTGAAAAATATATAGCCTATAACCATCTACGATTAATTCCGCGTCGACTGGTTGTGGTTTCATGATGATCGGTCCAGTATAGATATATATAGATAAATAGCCATAAACCATCTAGGAAAAATTTCGCATCGAATGGTGGTAGTTTCATGTCGATACGATCAGTGGTTTAAGCGTGATTGAGCCTCAAACGAACACCATTTTCATTATATATATATAGATATCAGGATAATACCTGGAAGTCGTAATTGAAATGGTGTTTTTTTGTAAAAGAGACACACAAAACCAACATAACTTATCAGCGTATAAAACTCAATATTAACTAATCAATATATAACTACAGATTAAGTGACACAAAGAAGATCAGAATATAGTTGAGTAATTACTACGTATAAACAGTGTTTTTGAAGTGATAACTTCTTATGGGAGGGTAAACTGCTTAGTAACGTAACGTGTTACGGCGCCAGTCTGTCTGGCTTCCCTTTCTCTCACGCATACAGCTGCGGTGGGCAGGCTCCTTCTCTCTCACTCTAACCCTCGCCGCTAACCGTATTTCAGTAATTAGATTAAATAATGATATTAATAATGTTCATACACAAAATTCTATTGTACATATCCAAGACTTGTAACTAAGAATAAAAATATATTTTATAATCAATAAAAGATTTTATTGATAAATAACCTTTTCTTACATTATCATATTAATATACATAAAATTTAGGTAACAAACTAAGCTTTTTTCAAGTTAAATAAATTCAATATTAAATAGTTCAACTAATTTTATGTACGAATCCACATGACAACTTCTTATAAACATAATTAATTACTTGTTTAAAACATCTTCACAAAAAGATTAAAATATAAGTAAGTACAATAATATAGATTATTTACAATAATGACATAAACAAAATTAAAATTTAAAATATTCCTAATTAAAAATAAACTAAATTATAAATAAATTAAACTGAAAATAAACTATATATACAAACTAAAATTAAACCATAAAATCTAGTTCCAGACCGCTGTCAGTCGGAAACGTGCCCAAAAGACTGGCCACATTGCCTCGCTGAATGGCAATGCTGATGCGTTGCCCGAGGTACAAACCAGTCTTTTGGTCACGTGAGACATCCACCAGACGTTTGGCTTGATTAATTTTTATCTTTTTATTTTGAAATTGTATCTTTATTGTTGTATTTGGTAGATTGTTATAATTTAATAATAATATCACCGTTGACCTTGTATCCTAATATGATAAGCTTTATTATATTGTACTAGGATATGCCCGCGACTCCGCCCACGCTTGGCTTGAAATTCCCGGAACCCAAAGCATCGCAACATGTAAGCATCGTTTTAGTGAAAACGGTGTCAGAATAAGCTATTTTTTTGCATCTGAATAATTTCAAACCGTTGGTAAAATTCCCGGGATTAAAAGTTCAGATTTTAGGTCTCAGAATTTTCTGTCGATCAACGAAAACCGCATCGAAATCGGCCAAGTAGTTTTTACGTGAATCTCGAAGAAACAGACAAACTGACAGAGAAGAAATCATTGGTCCGTCGTTTATATAGACATCATAATATATATCATTTCATAGTCTATCCAAGTTGTTTTTTTTAATAGCTTCAATGTACAGATACAGCATGTTTAGAATTTTATAACATTACTAGCTGTCCCGGCAGACGTCGTCCTGCCAGAAAAAATAGGGGTTGATCGTAGACGGTTGAAAATTTAGAGTTGTATGTATGTTTTAATCCTGTATCATAAAAAAATAAAAATGTATCTAATATAATATTTTCTTAACTTTTCGCGACTTGTATACATAATAAAACTACGTTTTAACGGTTTTAAGCGCGGTAATTTAGCGCGGTGACCACGGCCACTGAAAAGCGGCCGAAACGTCGGATAAACCAAAATCAAATAAATTACCGCGCTTAAAACCGTTAAAACGTAGTTTTATAATTTATCTAATAATTAAAAAAAAATAGGGGTGGACTACCCTTAACATTTAGGAGGATGAAAACTAGATATTGTCCGATTCTCAGACCTACCTAATATGCACACAAAATTTCATGAGAATCAGTCAAGCCGTTTCGGAGGTGTTTAACTACAAACCGCAACACAAGAATTTTATATATTACATAGATAACGCATAGTTATACAATTTTTGGTTGTAAATTTGGTTTGCTCATAGTTTATAGGGGGCATCCTTAATTAATATTATGTTAAAAAATACATTGAACATTTAATTAAAATAGAATAAAATATAATAATAAAATATAGAATAAAATAGAATTAAATTAGAATATACTTTATGGTTCTTTAGTGGTTATTACTTTATGTGAATAACTATGATATGTATGACAGTCTGCCTTTTAATTTTTAAATGATTCAAAACAAAGCCTCCACTGAGAATCATTATGGTATATTTTCTTTTTACAACCTTAGAACCTGTCATAAAATATTTATGGATTCGGGAGGGTCTCAAAATTGTTTGCCGCATCGCTGAACCTGCATAGTATGTTGACTACACTTGGGCATAAAGGCAAATGATGGAGGAAATGCCCTGAAGTACTTCCGACGGGCCAAGAAACCGGCCGCCGTTATTTTAAAGTTTCATCCCTTTGAATTATTTAGGGGCGAAAAGACTTCCGTCGTATGATGCTCTTTATATTGTTTACTATTAAATTTTCTATGTACACTTACTAACACAATTCGAAAGTATGTATACATGAATGCTGGATTGTTCCATTTCCCTACTATTCAAAATAAATGTTACTGTGAAACTGTTATTACACTTCACGTTATTTGAAGATATTTTTTTTTAAATTTAACTATATTTAATCTTTATATATAAAAATGAATGTCGGTCTGTATGTCTTTTATAGAATCGTAAACTATACCTCCGATTTTTATGAAATATAGTGTGTGTATTTGAGTGGGGCCCGGGATGGTTTACGGACATAATTGGAACCGGTATGTGACGCTGAGATCAGGTTCTAGAATCCTCCTAATCACCTAGACCGATATTGGTGATTTTGTTTTTATGTCATGGAACCATCTTTTAGGAATTCAGAAAATAGGCGGTACGAAGTTCGCCGTTCAGCTAGTCACAAATAAAAAAATAACATAAAACTCACACAAGATCAATAACCACTATGGCAAGTATACTACTAACCACATAATAGCAAAATTAATTAATCAATTGCCCACTACACTAAGGTAATCTTTAAATTACAAAGATTAAAAACAGAAATTAAAAATAAAATATTCTTTTCTAAGCTACTACATATGTGGCAGGATACAGTGATACCTAATGTGTTATCATTATGGACATCATATTCAAACCTGTATACACAAAATAAATCACTTTGACTTTGACTTTTGAAAAAACTATTATTTAGAAAAATTGCAATGATAGCCTGTGTGTATGAGCGTTCGTGACTACGTATATTTTATCTCCACATACGATGTGATTAAATATGTGTGTATATGTATATATAATTTTTTTCCTGTAATTGCGAGGGTGTGTTGCATCTCACACGCAAACCTCATATGTTTAAATGGTGCCTTGCTTCTATTTTGTGATGTAATTTTTTAAATTATTGTTACAAGTTGGGTCACCTGCATACCTGTCGATAAAGCACATTTATTACCTGAGTTTGAGTATGAGTTGATAACATTGAAACTGTTTTAACTAATTTCTTTTGTTTACTTTGTGTTTAAAATTTGTAATTAGACAACAGCCTATTGTATATTGTCCTCGTTTATGGCCGTTTGCATGCATAATTACGTAGGTGTGCGGATTACGTTTTCTGGGAAATTGCGTCGACGCCAAGTAGACATATGGCATCGGTGCATTATAAAGCAATAGCCCAATGCAGAGATAGTCAGTCTAGCGAGAACCACGATCAAGGCGAGACTTGTGTACGTCCAATCGATAACCTATATAGTGACGGATTTTCCGCGAGTTTTTGAATCGCGCATCACGTTAGAACTGATTGTGTTCAGTTTTATTTGTACCTGTGTTATACGTGTTTGTTTAGTTCTAATAACTTCTATAGTAATTCCAACGGCATTTTTAATTCGAGTCCCGCACTCGTAACATTATAGATAAATAAATGCAAATTAATTTAAAACATTTATGATTTTTGAACAAAACAGCATAAATGAGATTACATAATGTTACTAAAAACCTTTTATCGTACCGATGTGTGTTTTCCTTAAATATTATGTTTAAAAACAAAGCCTGCAAAGTATTTTCATTATAACAAATTGAAAGTAATTTATAATACCTGTTTGATAAGAAACAATCTTACAAGAAAAAATATTTAAAAGAGATCGTAATTAGAAAACTTATATAAAAAGAACACGATAGAGACATTATATTAATAAACCGCTTCTTTTGTGTGGCGTGACACTTTTTAATAAGATTTTAATAAGCTACGCAGAAGCGCCAGACTAAGTGTTGCTTTGTCAACACTGGTTGGATATTATAATATTCATGAAAATCGATAATCCCCTATATTTTTACATCAGTATTAAACTGTCAATTTTCAACCACACCTGTTGTAATTTTTAACTTCATAGTCTACCTACTCTAATCTCAAATCTTGAATTTCTTCTGTTTTCAGATCAATGATTTCTAGTGCCTGAAAGAAAATGAAAAGAATGGAGTTTCCGAAGAACTCATACTTCCGCACCACGTGCTTGCGATTAGAAATTCATCACACTTCTACGACAGGTGGCAGGCATCTAATATTTTGTTATTTAGGTTTATGGCTTGGCAGCTAGGCCTTTAAGCCAGATTTTAGGTAACAGTATAGTTTCTTCATTTTCTTAAGCCTATGTATAGCTCAGTTGAACTGTAGGTTATCAACTAAAGAAATTCAACGGAGTTCTTGTGACAACTCGAAAGGCCACATTTGAGTATACAGTTCACATTTCTCACAAAAACACATAAATTACTACTCCAAAACTATCAATATCCTACAACTATTGTTCATTTTAGAGTAATTTTACACATTTTAGAAAATAAAACTGCACAGCACAACATCTCCTTTCAGTTCCCGCTAAAAACTCCAACAGTCCTTTAAAACAGCACCATGCACAATATATGATACTGACCACCCACGGTTTACCTAGAATGCTATCATATGTAGTACTAGTCGAACATAATACACAACACTTCACATACACACAACACTCACACTTGCACATATACACAGAGGCACAGTCAAATAAAACAAATTCGGATAGCATGCGAACATGAATATAGTAAAATTAAGATTATATAGGCCCCGAAAAACATCAGGGGTAAACATTAAAAAAAATATATGCATTACTGAGCTTTTTGAAGAGGTCGTAAACGCATTTTTAAAGTGCCAACAAGCTAGACAACGTATTAGCTTCCTTGGTATTGCAGATGCGTCTAGCGATGAGCGCACTGACTACAATAGATTGGTAAACCTTACGCCAGTTTTCTTATCTGCAAACATAAATAATAGGCACCTCAACAAGTCTAAAGCCAAATATCATAGCATATACCTAATTATATCTTTCTTTGTCTTTTTGACTGGTCCATAAATTAGCCAAATCACTTTGAAAGACGTTAAGTCACTAGTCATACGTACACCTCAAAACATGTAACAATAGTGTTAGGAGTGCGGGACTTGAATTAAAATGCCGTTGGAATTACTCTATTAGAGTTTATTAGAACTATACAAACACGTATAACACAGGTACTAATATTACCGAATACAACAAGTCCAAACGTAATGCAAAAGGTCGTAATTCCATAAAACGCGCAAAGTCCGTCACTAAAAGATTCCCGATTGTAGTTCACACGTCTCGCTTCGCTCGTGGTTATCGTTCGACTGCCTCGTCCCTCAATCTGGGCATTGCTTTATGCAACAGAGATGCAATATGTCTGCCCGCCGCGTAGACCGAATTTCCTAGAATCAGTTTGTACTTTCAATCCGTAACACCTGGCTAATGAGTCGACTGAAACGGCCATAACCGAGTACAATAAATCAATGGACTGTTCTCTAGAATAATTAGTAAGCGTTTTCTAATAAATAAGTAAACAAAAGGAGTACAAATTCGGAAAGGTAATAAAATGTGTTTTTATAGGTATGCAGGTGTGAATTTGGTTTTATCGGTGTCTAGGTCGTAACAATATATTAGCTTAACACCAGTCAGTTGATACTTTTCTACACCATATACTTTATTTATACTTTGATGATATCTTGGATATAACAAGAACCAAATGCTAATATGTTGATAACTCAGCCAATTGTTCAACTAGAACCCAATGTTTGACAGTTCTTTGTTTATAAATATGCCTCAAACTTTTTCTATGAAAGACTATTTTTCTTAAATTAAAATAAATATGTATTAATGCAGTTGTACAGCCTGCGAGTGGAATAAATACGACAGGAATATGCTCCTGTCGTATTTATTCCATAGAAGCATCTTGAAAAACAAATAAAATAAACTCGCCTTGCTAGCGAATAGTTTTCCTCATTTTAATGCAAATAAATTTATAAGTATTTACATTCTATAATAACAATGTTAATGAATATCTGAGCTCTGAAAGCGCAAAATATCTATTTCTTGGTAGAAAGGTATTCTATTCAAGACAGTAACGACGAGAGCGTGTAATTGAATTTCTGAAAGCAACATCGTGTAAGATCTTCGTTTTAATAATAAATACCGGTAAGGTAGCATCGGTATATAATTTTGTAGGTAGTAAAATCTAGCAATTTAATTCAATGCTTTAATGAATGCTTACTTTCAAATAGACTTGGAAGCTCCACATTCAGTTACTAATTTTGTGGCAAGAACTTTTAGTTATTTTTGTCTGGATTTTACTATGATCGGCTACAGAAACTTTGGTTTTTTGTGTCACGCATAATACAGGCGTAACTTGCTAAATTTCAAAATATAGGACTTATGTATTAATTGGCTGGAGAAAAGAATTTAGATTCTTTTCGAAGCACTTGATCGAATGTAATAGTTAAGTAATAAGAAAGCTAGTGCCTATCGTAGACAATGGATCAGATTATTCATTCTTCGTTAAATTTATTATCACATGTTTCGGTAGCTTATTTATATAAGGCTAGTTGACACGTTCCCACTTCGCTGGGCGTCTTTAAAAAATACACAAGTACACACACACGCACGCAAAACAAAGTTTTATCAAGCTTTGTAGCCTTACATTAATTCACAGACGCGGAGAGCATTAACAGTGCCTAATACGAGGACGTGCGCAATTCTTTCGGCGAACGTTATTGCTGTTACATATTTGACAGGCGTTTCCGTGCCCACTTCACTGGGCGTCATTAAAAATTAAACAATATTATTAATCACAATCAAATATAGCCAATGTCACTCAAGAAAAATGTTGCTTTCCACTGGTGCAAGAATTTTCAAAATCGGTTGAGTAGTTCCAGGGATTTCTTTCTACAAACTAACAAACTCATAAACTTCACCTGTTTATATTATTAGTATAAATGATGGCGTATGCTCAGTTTTTTATCAGTTCTTAAGTGGCTGCGGATTGATTATAAAACTTATTTATATAGTAGTTTTGACGACCGCTATAGTTGAGTTGGCTAAGCCTTTGTTGCCCGTTCACTTGTAGCAGGTTCGATTCCTTATATATCATAATTGAACTTTCCGTTATTTACTATATAGTCTGCTATTGTCTGTCGAATATTAATACAATTATGTTGTTTGAAAATAATAAACGGGTATTATATACATATTTAGTAATTTTATTTAAATAAAACAAAATTATCAGTTAAACTAATTAAAACAATGTTTTACTAAAAACTATTAAATATAAATCAGTTATTGTCATATTAATTTGAGTATTCATAAATCGTTATGTTAAGAAACATTACAGGCATATTGTGAGGTAAACTTAAATTACAATAATGTTATGATTTACACAATCTACTTATAAAGACATAGTTTTATTCATATTGTCTTAGAATAAGTTTGTAGAATTTTTTTGAGCTTCTTAAAGCTGTAGCATTATATCGAAGTCCCCCATTAACATAAAAAATTTAGCAGCTATGACTTGGCATCCTAGTAAGCAATTTTTTTCATATTTTTCCTAGTGTTACTTATGAAAAATATCCTTAGGACATTTTTATTCAGTGAAGTTTTTTTAACTGTACAAAATAAAAATTATATTCCCTGTCAAGTTTTGAGTTTTTTAACTACTGGATCATTGATACATATCGATGCTGTACGGCAAGGGGTCGTCGATATATATTGGTATCCATTTAGTATAAATTAATAATCTTAAGGTATCATTATTAATAAGTGAAGTAAAAACTTTGTACCCCTTTTTACGAAAATCGCGCGGACAGAGGAGTATGAAATTTCTCACACTTATAGTTTATAAAAAGAAGAAGTAAAGAATTCTAATATTTAAAAAAAAAATATGCATAAAAAATACATTAAATCAATAAAAAAGATTACACACACTACCATGTATTTGACACGAACACGCATATATACCTCTTTAGTTTAATGTTATATTCAAATTAACAGTGTAGCCTTGGCATCTGTGACTATAGAAGTATAAGTCTTTGACAACAGAATCTAAGTAATGTTCTAAGTTATAATTTAAAAAATAATTATGGTCGAATTTCAACCACTGGGCGACCACTATTATTAATAAATAGCTTAAATTTCCATGATATTAATATTAAAATTTTATGTAAAAAATAGATATAATTATCTGATGCTGTATTATTCATATTTCGTAAATATAGGCAATTTCTAATCTTAACCAAATATTTTAGAATTTATTTTAATATGTGTCAAATACCCTATTCTTTCAAAACTACTTCACTCCATCATTGTCGTTCCATCGATTGTTCTACGTTACTCCTGTATATTAAACCAGAATTATGGTATATCCAGCCGTAATGCGGTCCTACGTCCGTATATATTACATAGTAATTAGGGTCACAGTTAACTTTTCCTGGCGATACTCCACATTTTGATAAGACCCCTCGAAGGTACCAGCTTATTTTGTGATCTGGTTGCATTGTTTCCACTACCAGACCTCCACCACTGTCTCCGTTGCGGGGATTAATGCCTGTGAAACCAAAAATAAAAACATAGATAACCCTTTATACAACAATACAAAAAACTTTAAGACTAAAAGGATATCTAGTTATGTGTACAGAACTAGATATCATTTTAGAAGAGAAGAAGTAAAGAAGAGTAAAAGAAGAGCGGTCTTATCGGTAAAAAGCGATCCCTTCCAGACAACCCAAACACGATAATGTTTTCCATTCATGTATAGTTTACTGAAAAGTACAAAGAAATTGGGATCTACTGCATGTTTTGATGTTATGATATTTGTCTGTCTGTCTTCATTTTATGGCAGTGAATATTAACTTTTGTCAATATACAGATATTTTAGACGTTGGAGATGTATACAGAATACATTAATTTTATTCTGGGAAGTAAAACCACTAGCTGTTAGCTATGTAGTTGTCACTGGATGCGTATTATATGTAGTTGAAATATATTTGTTGTATATCCAGCGATGGTGACACAAAGTTAAGTCTGTGAAAATTTAGAATAGAATAGAAAATACTTTCTTTTTTACCAAAATAAACAATTAAAGAATTAATAATTACAATAATTTAACTGAAAAACAAAGGGCTATCATCACTTAAAGCGATCTCTTTCAGGCACCCTGACTGAGAGGATACTTTTAACAACTTATATATAGGTATAATTCAATTAAAAAGAAGTAAAATAAAAAGGAAAAACAATGTGAATAAATGAATAAATTGAAATTACTATGTCAAAGCCCAAATCTTAAAGTGTAAAAAAGTTTCTCAGTAAAGTGTACCACATAAAAAAAACTTCGTTTAAAAAAAGCGTTTTTAAATGGCAACTATTTCGCATCAAACTAAAGAGGAATCACGTAAATCGGATCATGAATATGAGCGTAAACGGTGTACATATAGAACGGAACGGAAAAGAATTCATAAAAAATGTTCATAAAATGAATAATACTGGGCCAAAGTATATAAAATTTTTAGGGAACCAAATGGCAGCTATTCCGCATCGAACTAAAAAAGAATCAGAAGAAATCGGTATACATACATAAAAAATAATAAAAAAACACCCATCACGTTGAGAACCTCCTCCTTTTGGAAGTCGGTTAAAGATGCATAGATTGTGGGATAGTGTTAGGCACCCCTTCGCTCGTCTTGATTGATTTTGTTAAACAATTAAAATAAGTAAATATCAAACATTTTTTTTTAACTATTGTTAAATATAAATGTTAGATTTATAACTGGATGAGTTTCGTTTCATAAAAGAACCGACATGAATCTAAAGATAGTTTAATTGTTTTAATTTAGCGCTAATAAAACTTTTCTTGTGATTGAACTAAATACTTTACCTGCTGTGGGTCCATAGCCAGCGCAAAAAGTGAATTCGTTAATAAGCTTGGCATACACTTTAGGCGCAAACGCGATACACGTGGTGTCATTTTGCACCATTATATATGTAGATCTTAAAGTGTTTGACTGTTTTCCATTTTCTGTAGCACCAAATCCAACGACCTACAAAAATACATGGATTGTAAAATGCATGCATTGAGAATTTTCACTAATATCTGTAGGTATTGACATTGCTTTTAAATAACTTGTTTTTTAAAAAGGTTTTTAAATACAAGCTTTTGAGATCCTGGATATCATGTAGTAGCAGAGTGCTAGCCAAGACAAGTAAAACGAACCAAGACACGGATCTATTTTGTTTAGTACAGGAGTTCCTATGGCCACCTTCCTACTCCATCATCAGATCAGCTCCATTGTACCATATTATTGCATTGACACGCGACATACATATGCGTGCAAAATTTCACATATTTAAATAATAAATGTTTCTACTTTTCATTAACATACCGTCGCCTCTTTTCCAAAAAGGTTAGTCTTATCATAAACTGGACCCCATATGCATATAGGCTGGACGTAGTCGGTAAATTTGAATGAATTGACCTTGATGATCGCCAGATCAGATGTGGAGTATTCGAAGTTATAACTTGGATGGAGAATCAATTTTTGAGCCTGTAATAGAAATAACGAATGATATAATATGTCATAACAAAATTAAATGGTACGAGTAATTAACTTCGATGACTGTTTTTAACCGACTTCAAAAAAAGGAGGAGGTTCTTAATTCGTCGGAACCTTTATGTTCACCGATTACTCCGAGATTTATTATCCGATTTACGTGATTCTTTTTTGTTCGATGCGGAATAACTGCCATTTGGTCCCCTAAAAATTTGACATAGTTTGGCCCAGTAGTTTTCATTTTATGAATATTTTTTATGAAAAAAAATCCATTCCGCGTGGCACCTTTCGTAGGCGTACCCATAGATAGCTAGACACTAAAAAGTAACAAATAAATAAAAAAAACTTCGTTAAAAAAACCGACTTCAAAAACTAAAAACTATTAGTTTTTAGTAATTACTATATTTTGAAAATTACTAAGCACCGACTTTAAGATGCTTAGTATAATATATATTAATAATAATAGCTTTAGAAATAAGTTATTTTATACTTTTTAGTTTTTGAAGTCGGTTTTTTTAAATGAGGTTTTTTTTATTTTCTTCAGAATAACGACGTAATACATGCATTGCATTGTCAATTTATTGGGCTGAATGTTCCCGTGTAGTTGTTATTACCACGTGCTGACTGATTAAGGAACACATGATGAAATATTATAATGATGTGGTTATCAGATAGGTATATGGGAAATCAACTAAGCTCAAATAGGGGACTAAATAGTAGTAGAGATGTCAATAAAGTAGTAGTATTGTTGTGCGAATTTCTAGTAAGACCTTTTAAAAGTTATTATTTCCTAGATTTTCAGCTTGTTTTCACCTATCTGAAAAGAACTATAAATTAATTAGGAGATGAATAGTTACGTTGCCACCATACAATTTATTTACTTTTGCAAAAGTATACTTACGGTTCTAGTTTGTATTCCAGGGTGATCCAAATTTTTATAATCACTAACACCGGCAACTACTATTATGTCTTCCGTGTTAATTCTCAAACCTCTTATAAAGGCACAGTGTGCAGCTAAAATAATGAAGGGAATATTATTTTTCATATCAAACTAAAGATCTTTCGAATAACACCAGATTGTTAGAGTTAAGAAAATACATGCGGTTATTAAATATCTAATATTAAAATTCAAGTCTCCATAATCCGTCCATCCAAATGATTAGATATAGATAGGCCAACGAAATAAACGTTGCTTAATTTTAATTTTGGTATAAAATTAAAACTAAAATAGGCCCTGGAGGCCTGGAGCTCATCACCTCTATTGATACCTCTCAACGCGTCTAGTTGAGGTGTCGCGTGACCAAAAGGCTGGCTTGCACCTAGGGCAACGCATTAGCGTTGCCATCCAACGTGGAAATGCGGCCAGCATTTTGGACACGCTCCCCGCCGACAGCGATTTGGAGTTAATTTTTTACTTTGTATTTTTATTTATGTTATTATGTAAGTATAGCTTTAATTATAGTATAGTTTAGATTGTTTATTTTTGAAATTAACTTTTAGTTTTATTATTTGATACAAAATTGTCTATCTCGGAAATAACATAATTATAAATATAGGATATAAATTTTATCCTTAAAAATGCAGTAAGTCCGACAGGATAAAGAACCAAAGTCCACGCAAAAGAAGCTAGTAATTCATTGTATTTCAGTATACGTAGGTGTAATTAGTAAATACAGATGAAAAATATTAAATATTGATCTTGTCAAAATTAAAAGCCCACGACAGCATTGTATTTAACTCAACTAGAACAGGCCTTACAATTGTAAATATTCCTCGCCTATAAGGCCAACTGCTCGTTACGATTTTCAATACCGAGCCTATTATTTAGTTCAGTCCGGTATTGTTAAATAGTAATGTAAGCTTAGCCTTAGAGGCTTACGTGAGCAAAGCTTATTGCTGTACGGTCCGAGACAAAAATGGCAAAGAAAAAGTACTTACCGGTTACAACAGCAGTCGTAGATACGATATTGCCCCCACATTGATATTTAGATAGATCAGTGACAGAATCCTTAATCAATATAGCAACATGCCAAGGCCAGTCGCCGGGTTTTGCATCCGTTCTAACAGATGTCAGCTCCGCGTTGTTGAGGGATCTTCTTCCACACATATGGACGTATGGTTTTCCAGGAAATTGTTGAGTTACATTTAAAGAGTTTATTGTTTGTACAGCCTGAAAATAGTTTTTCAATTAATTTACTCTAATTTGCAATATACTTGCAACTATAACATGTGTTCTATTTGCCACAGAAGAAGGAAGAGACAGGGAATCTCCAGTTTCTATGATATTGGCATGTACAACTTTCACATATTTTTTAATAAGGTCTTCTTTATTTATGAACTTGGTTTAGAATCTGCCTACCTAAACCTTGCTTTACATTTTCCGCAATAAGTTCGCTGCGGCCTATCAACCCTATTGGTGAATTTGTTATATAATATGTAAAGAAGGTAAGTAAGATTCTATATTATATTATAATATCAGCCCATAAATGTCCCACTCCTGGACTCGGGCCCCTTATTATAGGGGGAACGGACAGTATACCCGTCACGCTTGTCCAAGGCGGCTTGACAGGTTTGACACATCAGTTATCTCGGTGTGCAGGTTGCATCACGATGTCTCTTCCTTCACCGTTGTTAGCACGTGGTAATTGTAACAATATAGATTAGATCAGAAAACTGACTAAGTGGTGCATGCGGTCCGGACATATCGAACACACGCCCTTTGAGTTTGGGATGCGGGTGCTAGCCATTACGGTACCACGACGACAAGATTCTATAATGTTATCTAAAACATATCGATAACTATATAAAAACAAAATTTATGATAGAAAACAAACTTATAGTCCATGTGGTCCCACGATCCCTTAGCCCCTGGCATATTTGTTTATAGAAATTATCCAACTTAAGCTAAAATCGAGCATAACAATCAAAGTGTAAGCGCTTACCTTACACTTCTTACCTTTTTTTATATATAAAATTGACATAAAATCAATAATGTGTATCACATTATTGATTTTATTCCTATTTCTTTAAAATATTAAACAACGTTTAACTGATTGGCAACAGCATCTACTTGATGAATATGTCGGTCAGATTCGTTGAAGTATAGAATTGTGTAATGATTACCTTTATTTCATCGTTGCACAAAGTGACGTTGTTAATAGCAAAACTGATTACTACAGGCACATCATTATCGACGACATTTTGCACGGCCAGATTGAAAGTGTACCGCTTTGGTGTTGGACCAACAGGTTTTATCTTAAAGTCATGCCAGTTATTTCTTCTTACTTTAAAACTTGTATTGTGTGAAACCTGGAAATATAACAAATTACACTGTAATATTATTTTGTAGGGTCCCAATACCTTAACCAAAAACGAAACTTATGGTCTCATTTCGGGGTTTGTCAGTTTGGCTGTGTGTCACAGTTCCTTATCTTAGAAAATGCTATTTAAATTAAATTAGAAATTCTGCATGTGATGGGTTATATGAAAAATGTTGTTAATTAAGCTCTGTGTTTGCCTAGCTTTAGACACATGTTGACTTTGAATTGTCTTTGATTGATTGACTTTGTAGAAACAAAAGTCCCTGTTTTTCTTATTTTGAATAATTGGGTTACGTAAGCGTAAAGAAAGTTATTGATGAAAGATACAATTGCATACAACAAATTGCTTACAATTATGTAACAGTCAACTTTATATAGTCGTAATGGGTTGATATCTACTTATTCTTGATTAATTAGAGAACGAGAAGTCCAAAATCCATGAATTAGACATCAGAAGGTTGGCTTTGTTGGTTTTTGGGATAAACTTATTACAGATCTTTAGTTTGCTAATAACTTACCCCGTAAATAACAACTTCTTTTTCAAAATAAATCTCCATTTCAGCGTCAACTAAATTACTGTAAAGTCCAAAATTAACAACGCCTTTCCAATACTGAGGCGATATTTTGTCAAAATGTATCACACCTAATCCACAGGGATCGTATCTTGTTAACACTGGTCCTTTTATAGCCATGGACTCTATCTTCGTCACGTAGATTGTTAGGGTGATTAAGAGTTTCGCAAAATTCATTTTATCTAATTTTAATATCCTTTTGATTTAGTTAGTGGTATGAATTCTAAAAGTTTGTTCTTCGCTTCCACGTTAAATCTTCATATTCTTCATACAGGTGGACAGATTAAATAATTACTTACTTAATTTGACTTATTATTTCTTTTGTTTTGCTCTCATTTGCTGACAATTGTTATTTGTCTTGAAATTAATAATCTGTATTTAATAGTAGTCCTTCGGATTTATCGATTTCTTTTTCAATTATTGTTAATCCAAAGATTTCTTTGTATCCAAGATTCTTAAAATGAAAGAGTTATTAAAATTGTAAAAAAGTGCGAAGTATGTTTTAATGTAGGTATTTACATGTTATAAAATATAAATAAACTAAAACAATTCAATAACACACGAGTATAAATTAATAGCTCTTATCTAAAGCTATATTTTATACAGAATGTTGATTTATGAATTTAATTATTATACTTTTAAGGAAATACGGTAAAATAAGCAGCTAAGTTAGACACGCACATGTTATTCAAAGTTAGTTTTACATTCGTGTGACATTCTAATTCGCTACTAACATAAAATTCTAAGTTTAATCTAATTTTTTTTTAAATAAGAATTGGCAATCATTGTGTATTGTTACTACAGTAAATACCGGAACTAAAAAATCTTTGTCAAAAAAGAAACCAACCTCAAAAGCAAACAAAAAGCAAAAATTAATATTTTCTACAACACTTTGAAGTTAAACAAGAAAAAGTAAACATAACTTTACATCAATCACGAAAAATTTGCAAAATACCGGTTGCTTATTATACTAACCATTATGAAATGCAGTATTTGTCACACAGACCACCTTTTAAACGAAAGTTTCTCTGAATCATCCTTTCATTTGCAAATATTATAAACAATGGTGTTGTCTGATGCATTTTTTAAATTCAGGACACTGTAACAATTAGTCACTTGAAATAATACAGAGTTTATTGGTTATATACTATGGATACAGATGTGCCAAAAGGTATCAACTATATAAAGTTGATTTCGAAAAAATATCATTCATTATTTAAAATATTTACTCATGGTCTAAATAGCTAAATTCCTTTTATATAATTTAAAGTCATTATTTATATTACAATACAAATTAAAATTAATAAAATTCATGGGAACCAATACTAATATTTTAATGGTGTTTTATAACTATATTTAATGTTTGATACGGCTCGCATGCCATATGTGTGATTGAGGAGGTGGGCACTGAAAATCAGCGCTGTGTCGAGCCTAGGCTCGGCACGGCAAAATGCCGAGTGCCAACCTCATTTTCAGTATGCGGCATACAATTTCTTTATCTGGGTAATTTAATATATTGTTTTTGTATTGTTCTGTGTTGTGTGTCGATATTGAAAATAAATATTTTTCTTTCTTTCTTTACCACTTGGAATTTAAATGATCTGTTGTTCGTATTAATTATTTTGCATACCTCCCAGTAAGAGGATATTGCACATTTTAGTATGCATTAAATTTACAAGTTAAGAATTCAAAGAAGTCGTGGGAATGTTGCTAGGAGGCCATGTTTAATTTATAAATATATAAGATCAGTCCGCCGGAGCTAAGTTGAGTTTGCGATCGAGGTGTTACCTAGTGTACTTTTGGAACGACTATCTTATAACGACGGACTTTGCGCGATTTATGCCATTACGATTTTATGCTTTGCGATTTGGACTTTTTTATACGGTTTTATTTGTAAGAACTATGAATTACGTGTGTGTACTTCTAATAAGCCTTGTTGTAATTCCAAGGGAATTTTAAATTCGTAACACTATAAAGAAAACTTAAACTTAAGTCAAGCCTTTGAGATGGAGACTTTGGCTCCGCGCTTTCCAAGCACCGACAAACTTTAAAAAAAAAAGAGAGCAGAAGGCTATACATTACTTTGCTTAAAGAGTTAGCCTTTGTATCCAGCAAGTTAGTGCTGCCAGCCTTCTGGGTACTCTGCTCAGTGACAATATTCTGGTAAGGCTGAACAAGTTTTAGTTCAGTTTTTTCTTTTATTATCTATAGTTTTAAGTTGCCGTTGAGTAAACATAATTAATTAATATTAGTTACTTTATATTCTATTCAAATTCAAAGGTTTTGATTCAAAATAAGTTTCGCTGGAGAACACTTCTTGAAGGTCATACATATAAGTTAAAATTTAATTTTACTTCCTATTCTATGTACACCGCTTCGCAACGTGTTATTGCTGTTAAGGAGAAGCGACAAGAAGCTCCTCAGCAACGCGTCTAGCTAAATATTGTTTTTCTTTATATTTCATATCCTATTTATATCTCAAGTTCTTTTTTTTATAAGTTTTATACAGAAATATGGTACAGAATTACTTTCTGAAGAATTAATGCAGTTGTTTGCTACAATATAATCTCAAATGACAAAATTAATTTTAAAAATTATATGATATTTATATCATTTTAAACACGAGATACGTGTTAAAGTTATTTATTTTCAAGACTCTCAAATAAATAATGAAATGCACTCCGAATCGAAAAATCGAACCAAAATATAAAACTAATCCATATTTTTAGTTTGGTTCATACATACTTTTTTATACCAAATTTGAATGGATATTATGAGTATTAGAGAGTATTTTATTTACCATTTGTGGATTGGTTCTTTTTGGCACAGCTAGTTCCAATAGTAACCTAAAAACATGTATATTGGCCGCTTTTGTTTAAACAGATGTATTGTCACATTGTATTACGTTACTTAGCGTATAGTATGTTATGAATGGTAATAAAACAAAACGATTATGTATTGTTATATATTTCGGTGTGTGTTTTTGTCTAATACAAATGATTAAACAATTTAAAATGATGTTATTAATAGGGTATAACTCGTCATATGTCTACTTTATTTCTTTTTCTTACTGCGAAAGGCTCACCAGAGAATATAATAGAAGGTGGTTACTGTCACGTACAGAGACTTTTGTAAAACAGGCGTTAATCTATATCTATACAAATAATTAAAATTTAAGTATGTGTTCGTAATGTCAAAATAAAAATGTGAAGAAGTGGAAGTGAAGTGAAGTTAATTTGACCAGGAGATTCCGTAAATGCATTTTTAAGAATTTTTGTCTGTCTGTCTGGATATTCCGTCTAATCTCTGAAACGTCTGGATCGATTTTGACCTACCTTTCTACTACTATTTCTAATTTTATAAGGAGTAACTTAAGGTAATTTTTTTAGGATTCTGCGAAAAAAAATCCAAGCGTCCGAAGTCCCTAGCACAGCTAAACACATTAAAACTTTAATGAAATTATATCGTACATCTATAGAAAATCCTTCGCTTGGAGCTCATTTCAAATCATTAAAATGCCCATATATTAATATAAATGAATCTTCGTTTAAACTGCTGTTAGCTAACAATTCTGAAAAATAACATTTATCTCTCGTCATTTTTTTAACAAGGACAATACGTGCAGGAACGGAGAAAGAATACAACTTCTTGTGGCCAGGCGTCCTGTCGTATGAGGCGACAAAATAACCCACAGCCAGGTAGTAGGGTATTTGCCCGTCTGGATGGCTACCACCCCTGTAGTTTAGTATGCCGCCATGTCAGCCTTGAGTTCCGGTAGCGTTTTAGTAGCACTTTTGGTGTTACAAATGTTCATAGGCGATGCTAATCGCTTTCCACCAGGTGCACCGTCTGCCTGTCTGCTGAACTTGTCAGCTCAAGCTGACGAATAACAAAATAATAATAATCTGAAATATTATAATCAAAGTTTATTACACTAGAATTATTACAATTACAATATTAAATAATATACAGAAATATTAGGACAACTCCAAGAGTTGTCTCCACGCTTGTCAGGTGTCGAGCAGCAATTTGCCCTTAAATAATACTGCGATTCTCAGGCAGCATTAGAGGCATTAAATGAAGATAAATATAAGCGGTAAATATGACGGTAGCCAGCTGCTATAAGGTAGACCGTCTGCCTATTTTCCTGCTACGAGCAAGCTAAAAAATAACAACAAAAATACTTTTTACTGTACACCAACATAAAAATAGAAAGACATTTTCTTTTTTTTATTGCATAAACTCAGCAGACAGGCAGACGGCCCACCTAATGTTGTTGTTGACATTTGCAACATCAAAAGTGCTACAGATGTGCTGCTGCTGTCTTAAGGGAGACTGGAACCTGGTCACTAATGCCGAAAGACAACACCAGGTTGTTACGGCAGAGTATTCTAGACCACTTTCTTGTCTTAAGATTAGAAGGAGTAATACAAAAGATGGCCTTGCCTTCCAACTAACCTTGGGATGGACAAGGATGTTGTTCAAAATAATTTTGTGACACAAATAAAATATATGGTTGTAAATTTTATATCATAATTTAAAATATTTTCAGTAGAAAAATAAAACTATAAGAGATGAACACCTGCAATGTACATCCTGTATATAAAATAGGTTGAATGGTCAGATGACCTTTATAAGTTGACCTAAGATTTCTTTGAAATCGCCTTTGACCATTATAAACAAAGATTTTTTACATCTACTGTTTACTGTATTTTATTAAGATAATCAGTAAGCGGCACGGAATATGGCCCAAACATAAAAAGACCGATAACAGGCGATTTTTGTACCGCGTATGAGAATTTCGAGTGGCAGTTTGTCAGAACCATTTTTTTTGTTAATTTAATAGGGTAAGCACTCAAAAATGTTCATTTGTTTAATTTCTGTGACATTTAACGTTAGTTCGTTAGTGAAACGCACAAAAGACGGGTGAATTAAAATTAGATATTCCAATAGTCGTGCATTTAATATTTTATGATTATTTTTTTTATTAATCGGTAGTAATTTACGCTTCCAGAATTGGAAAACAATGACCCTAACACCTACTCAAGTTGCTCAGGCTGTGTTACTTCCGAACGCAGAGAGAAATTGCTGAAACTTTAAATGTACCGCGTACAACTCTCAGGTACGCCTTAACAAGGTACGACCAGACCGGTCTATACACAAGGAGACCAGATAGTGGCGGTATTAGGTGTACATTATTGCGAGATGACCGATTTATCACTCTCGCAATTTTTCGAAATCGGTTCCTTACTGCGGTCGAAATTCGGCAGCGGCTACAAATTGCTAGAGGAATCAACGTAAGTGAGCGAACAGTAAGAAGAAGAATGGAGGAACGAAATCTGCGTGCTCGAAGACCAGCACGTGGTCCAGAATTGCTCCGACACCATCGCGTAGCTCGACTACGGTTCGCTCGCGAACACGCAAATTGGACTCACGAGCAGTGGAGTAAAGTTCTGTGGACTGACGAATGCCGAGTAGCCTTAAGAGCTCCAGACGGACGCGAACGTGTGTGGAGAAGGCGTGGGGAGAGGTTTCTGTCAATCACTACCAGGCAAACCTGTAGGTATCTGTTCAGACGCACGCACAGAGTTGGTAGTTGTTGAAGGTCGTCTAACAGCAGTGCAATACATTGAAGAGATCCTCCAGGAACATGTTTTACCATTCGTGAAATTCATCGGCGGCGAAGACTTCATCCTCATGCAAGATAATGCCCGACCTCACATAGCACGTTGCGTCGATGATTACCTGTCGGAGGTGAGCATTAGAAAATTGGTGTGGCCAGCACGAAGTCCAGATATGAATCCCATAGAACATGTCTGGGATATGCTTAAAAGGCGAATTCGATCCAGTCCCAACACTCCAGAGACCATCAGTCAATTGAAAACCGCCTTGGTGGCCGCCTGGGAAGAAATACCCCAGGTAGACATTAAAAACATTATCCATAGCATGTCTGATCGTATGCAGGCGGGGTTATCAGTGCCAGAGGTGGAAATACCCGTTATTAATTTTAAGTAACACAACCTAATTTTGTAAAAGAAGATTTTTTAAACATAGAGCTGTAATGACCTTTTTGTAATTTTCACAAATTTTAACAAATTTAACTCGCTTTTTGTTAATTAAACATTTGCATTTAAGTTCCAAATAAAGATTTAATTTTTACCACAAAAAAAGAACCTTGTGTCGCGTTTAATTTTGATAATAATCCACATAAGGCGCTTGGGCCACATTCCGTGCCGCTTAGTTTATATCTAAATATGTATTTGTGCATAATGACTGATTCCCAATTCATATTCGAATTAACAAATGCTCAAGTCATTGTAGCATAGTAGTAGTAGCATTGATCTCGTGTCCCAAACTCAAATAAAATGGGTTTGAATGCTGACCGAAAAAGCATGCACCACTTAGGCAGTTTTTAACCTAGTGTGCGTATTGCTATATAACAACCACGTGCACATCAAGACAAACAATGTATAAAATCCGCCAAGCCACATTGGACAAGCGTGACGAGTATACTCTCCGCTCCTTAAATAAATTGGGAAGCTCGAGCAGTAAAACGATTCTAGATTATAATTATTATCCCAGAGGTTGGTAACATGCTGGCTTTGCCCTTGGTGTTGCAAACGTCCATAGGCGACGGTAAACATTTTCTATCAGATGGGCAGACAGCCTATGCTTACCTGGCCCTGCCTGCATCAACAATAGTTTTTTTTTTAAATTTCATTTATTACCCGAAACAAGCAAACAAGCAGGCGGCCCACCTGATGGAAAGTGGTTACCGTCGCTTATGCATGTTTGCAACACCAGGGTGTCGCCAACGCGTTGCCGACTTCTAAGAAATTTTATAACGCTCTTCTTGAGAACCCCCATGTCATAGCGCAAAGGAAAGATCGTGGCCAGAGTTTGCCTCCCGATCATTTTTGTACGCGGAATAAATGTTCTAGAGAGTCGTTGCGTAGTTGAGCGTGAGAGCTCAAGGAAATGGAGGTGAACATCCCATCGCTGGTGAGCGGTGCGGTTGTAGAAGTGAGGCGTCGGCACCAGGTCAAACAACTCCTCAGAACACTACCCGTCGTACAGGCAGTAAAATACTCAGAAAGATGTAAAGTCTCTTTGGAGGCTAAGCGATTCTAAACCGCCTGTTAGTATGGGATCGTCGAGCAAGTTACTCCGGCCCGTAGATGTAAGCAGTACTCCATATGCGGTCTGATTTACGCTTTATACAGCGCAAGCCCTTGCCGTGGGGTGAGGTACTGCTTGCACCGGGTTAGCTCACCAAGCTTTTTAGAAGCAAGTTTAGCCATGTCTTCCCGATGACCTCGAAATTGTACGTCATGCGTTATGTTGACGGGTATGATGGTGAGGGTTGTACTTTGGAATATATTGTGATTGTAACACATTATTTCTACTGTAGAGACCAGTGCCATACCTCACAGGGTCCAAGTAATCTATACGTAAACATACACGATAAACCAAAAAATTTTACCGTACACAACGGTTTCATAAATAGCGAAAGAGGCTCAAAGCATTCCGTCTACTCCAATTTCAGGAAAAAATTTAACGTAGAACTTTTAATTATCACAAACATGGTAGAAATTTCGCTTTTATAATTTTTTGTTCATTTTGACAGTGATGAAATGAAAACGAAATTCTATGTCATATTCATTTTTACTCTAGCCATATAAATCATCATCTATCATACGAGCAGTCATGCTATACGGGTCCGAATGTTGGTCCACTAAAGTGATAAGCCACACACGTCTCCACTCAGCTGAGATGAGAATGTTGAGATGGATGTGTGGTGTTACAAGAATGCTTCTTCTCTTGTACTAGCTGCTAACGTTTACAGTTTCACACTGCCCGCAACTTTAAAATGCAATTAAATTTAATTTGGCTTCCGGTGCGGCGATGGCAGCGGCATGCGCAAGGTTCTTTCAATTTAAAAAAAAATTAAAGTAGCTCAAGTTTCTCCTTATTTATCTGCCCGTGAAAGTCCCGTCAAAATCGATCCATCCATTTCAGAGCGGAACAAACAGACAGACAACAATTTTGAAAATTGGTTTTTGATATAAGTACCCTAAAGTAAATAACAAGGTGTTATTATGACATTACAAACAGACACGTTAATTTTATTTATTTCTACAGTGTTACGTCACGTAGATCTAATAATTATCTATGTAATCGGCAAGGTTAAAACTGAGTAGTCCATGTACGTGCTAAAATCTGTCAGTACATTTACATTTGATAGATTTAAAAAATTATCTTAAATTTTGTTATATCTATTACAAGTCAGAATGCTGGAAAATAGATTTATTGTAAGAATTTTGAGTATTTTGCAGGAATCTGTCGCTAATAGCGCCTATATAGAAATTTTTAGATGGTTTTCCTTTTTTAATAAACCGATTCCCTCGGACTGTAATCTTATTTTTTTTTCTTCTTTTTAGTTACATTTACTTTTTAATCTGTACTTCTATTATAAAGAGGAAACATTTGTATCTTAATCCCTACTGACCCGCGTTCGCGGCAGCAGCAATAACACGCTCAGTCTTTTTGTAGATCGATGGGACTCGCACTGCTACGTAAATCGGTGCAACTGCAGACCCAGTCAAAGGCATGAGTTCGTTTGTTTTCTGCCGCCTCGCGGCCCGGTGGCAAACCCCGTACTTGATGTCATTTTGGTATACATGTCCCTTTGACGTCGCGGAGTAGAAAAATTGATAATAATTATAGTTACGTGGGTGTAATGCCCTAGTATTTGTCTTATGGATTAATTGTTGTACCCTGAAATAATTTCAACTTTGATAACATTGAAATAATTTTATAATATTGTTAGGTACGACCTGAACGCCGACAAAAGACAAATTCACACCTGCATACCTGTAGACATTTTATTACCTTTTCGGCATTTGGACTTCTTTTGTTTACTTTGTGTTTAAAATTTGTGATTAAAAAAACAGCCCAGTGTTTTGTAATATTTTATGGTAGTCATTAGTCAGGTGTGATTCTAGGAATTTCAGTCCAAGCAGCTGAGCAGACAAATTTCATTTGTTCAGTATAAAGCAAAGACCCAATGGAGAGATTAGGCACTCAAGCTATAACCATAAGCGAAGCAAGACGTCTGTACATTCCGTAATCTATTTAGTGACGGACTTTGCGCGTGTTATTGAATTGTGCATGACATTTGGACTGGTTGTGTCCAGTTCTATTTGTACCTGTGTTATACGTGTTTGCATAGTTCTAATAAACTCTGTAAATTCCAACGGAATTTTAATTCGAGTCCTGCAACGCGTAACAATATAAAATTGTATAATATGGAAATACTTAATTTTCTGAAATAAATGAACTATTATTATTTATTTTATTTTTATGTGTATGTAACGAATAAACTCAAAACTATTGGACCCATTTCAAAAAATATTTTACCCTTAGAATGCTACAATATCCCAGATTAATACTGGCTACATTTATTGCTGGAAAAATTAGGAATCCGTACTAAAACTTCTAAAACGTAACTCAAGGTGTAAACAAAATAGCCATAGACCACTCCTGTGAAGCAGGGACGGACCACCAGTACAATATATTACTATTAATCTTGATATATAAAAATGAATGTTTGTCTGTATGTCCTTTATAGAATCGTGAATTATACATTTGATCATGTGATGATCTTTAGCAAAGTTGTTGTGCATGAGCCAAAGAACGTTTCTGAGTTGGTTCACAATTGGACACGGTAGGTGGCGCTGCTGTCGGCCTATCGATTGAAGCTTTTCCGGGCAGGACGACGTCTGCCGGGACAAATAGTCTTACATATGAAAATAATTGTTTGTTTGTATGTCCTTTACAGAATCGTAAACTGTACATTTGATCATGTAATGATCTTTAGCAAAGTTGTTGTGCATGAGCTAGAGAAGGTTTCCGAGTTGGTTCACAATTGGACCCGGTAGGTGGCGCTGCAATCGGGTTCTAAATTTTATTTCTTCAGGGCAGGGCAATGTCTGCCAGGACAGCTAATACAATATATATTTTATTATCTATATCTATTGTT
The DNA here is from genome assembly GCA_949752895.1 of Dendrolimus pini. Lineage (NCBI taxonomy): Eukaryota > Metazoa > Arthropoda > Insecta > Lepidoptera > Lasiocampidae > Dendrolimus > Dendrolimus pini. The sequence continues at coordinate 17,590,697 of OX457132.1, read as the reverse complement.
TAATTCTCGTCTCACTTTCTAAATAAATTAACAATTTCTTATCAAACACCAAATAGGAAGCTAAAATTCTTTGAGTAAATCCTGATTTATCACCGTTTTAATTCCAGTTTGTTTAGCCGCTTTTACATTTCAAATATTTATTGCTCTGGATGCAAAACTTGGGGCTTAGTCCCTCACTTCGGGAGACAAACGGTTCCGTATACTTTCTTACATGACAAAGACAAAACTTTACAACGAAGCAATGCGACAGTGTTGCCATGTCTTGTATTTAAATTTGTAATATAGGGAATATAACATTTATATTAACTAACTAAGATATGCCCGCCATTTCATATACGCTTGACTAGAAATTCCCGCGGGATTCTCGGCACACAAAATACCGCAAAATTTGGAAAGGAATGTTAGATATCGTTTTAGTGAAAACTGTGTCGGAAAAGGCTAATTTTTATGCACCATAACAACTAAAAACTACCTGAGCTAATTGCCCTTGAAGCGGAGTGAGCCTGCGGAACGGAGAAACGGAAAAATACTAATTAATGCGATAGCACAAAAAATGCGGCAATGCATATAATAATAATAATAACAGCCCATAACTGTCCCACTTCTGGGCTCGGGCCTCCCATTGTAGGAGAATGGACAGTATACTCGCCACGCTTGTCCAAGGCGGCTTGACAGATTTGAGACATCGGTTATCTCGATGTGCAGTTTGCATCACGATGTTTTCCTTCACCGTTGTTAGCAAACATTGTAATAAACATTAAGGTCAGAAAACAGCCTAAGTGGTGCATGCGTTCCAGCCAGGATCGAACCCGCGACCTTTGAGTTTAGGACGCGTGCGCTAGCCATTACGCTACCACGACTATTAATTAAATGAATGCAATGGCAATGGATAGCTAATTCTATTGGTTACTTTTTCTCCCTTTCTCCGCTCCGCAGCCTCACTCCGTTTCAATCGCAGCCTAAATCTCGTCGTCAGCCATTCGCAGTCCACTGCTGGACGTGGGCCTCCCCAAGACGGCGCGAAGCCAAACCTAAATCTGACAACCCCAAACTCGACTGAGTCGTAACAGAAATATTTCTGTTGTATAATCTTTAATCTCAAGACGTCTGCCAACGAGGACAATCTTTGACTTCGCTTATGATTAACAGGACAAGTTTTGAATTAGCAGTTGTTATAAGTTATAGTTTTAGTTTGACGAAGCGTTAACAAGTTTCTTAATTTAGACATGACAAGGTTAAGAAGTGTATTGTCTTTAATAGTTATGCGTCAAAACTATGTTTCATATAGCTTCATCTGCGTTAGTGTCAAAGATTTAGCCCATTTCACGCAGACATGGAGATAGATACGAGTACACTAGTGTGGCTACGCGTTAACGGCGTTCTTTTTTACGCTTTATATAAGACGCATTCGGGCACAGCCTTAACCTTTGACACTAACGCAGATGAAGCCCCATGTGATATACTACACATACCAAATAAACGATGTATTTGTTAGTGAATTACATGGTAGGGCCACAAAATGTGATAAAAGCGCCACTATTCGTCTATATCACAATAACAACGTAATTAAATATTGTTACATGCCGACAAAAAGTGGATGCACACCTGCCTGCCACAAACCTGATTTATTTTTAATTGAAAAAAAAAAACAATTAAACAATAAATTACAACACCACACAAAGTCATAAACAAACAACAAAACTTATACACATACACAAACCAACGCGCACTACCACCGCATTGCATTACACGCACATTTCACAACCAAACCAAGACACACAAAGAGCCTAAAAATTAATAACCCAGACACAGAAAGGAAAAAACAACACACATGGCACTAGATAGGATAATATATAAGTATAGACATAAGCCCCACACTGCACATGCACTTCCTCACAACACCAGCATGTAACAGATACACTCTACACTAGTATAAGTTTAGTAATAAAATTAGGATAAATTAATATAATACGTCACTCGTAAGATACATACACCTTAACACAAATTAATGTCACACACAAGAACTAAAATGACAAGCGTGTTAAATTTTAAAAATTAAATCTAGAAATTAAGCTTTAAAAAAGGGTACGGAACTCGAGTCCGTAGAGTAGTTAAAAAAGGGATAAAAAATCCTGATTTATTACCTTTCCCGCATTTTGAATTATTTTGTTAACTTCGTGTTTAAAATTTGTAATTAGACAATAGCATATTGTTATTGTACTTGTTTACCCGTCGCAGGTGTGCAGATTACGGTTTCTCGGAAACCTCAGTCCACGCGGTCATTTGTTGTATTGTACAGATAAGTATAAAACGATGCCTGAACTTTGAGGCAGATTACGATACGAGCAAGACGTACATTCGATGAGCGATATAGTGACGGACTTTGCGCGTGCTATTGAATCGTGCCGTTTGTACTACTAGTGTCGAGTTATATTTATACCTATGTTATACGTGTTTGTATAGTTCTAATAAATTTTATAGTTATTTCAACGGTATTTTAATTCGAATCATGTAGCTCGTAACAATATCATAAAAAGTATCCTTAAATGTTGATCTGGGATCTTATAATCTAACTCTGATTCGAGTTTTTGTTTAAATACTTTGAGGGTTTTTAAAGTGTTTTTTTTTTTTTTGAGGCGAGGGAAAATGCTAACCGATTTACGCACTCTCAGGGCCGTCACTAGGAAACGGCGCGCATCCACCGGGGGCGAAAGCGCTAGCAATAGTATGCTTTGTTTGCGCTCCGTCCGCGATGGCTTGACACTGAGGAGTGTGGAGACTCCGAGCGATGCCGCACGGGCGAGCAACCTCAATACCCACTAAAAACCCCCTTCTCCCTGTCGACCCTGCGCTTTTGTTGTGATGGAAAGACTGAGATATAGAACATAGTTACGCAACAGTCGATCCAGCGCAATAAAGTGCCTGGAGTGTGCCCTGGGAGAACACACCCCACTTCGAAACGGGGGCAGATGAATCCCTTGCGATGCCTAGTAGCAAGGGGCCCCTCGTACCGGAACCTAACTCAGGGAGGGAAGTAATGCGCGTACCTGCCTCTCCGGGTGCCAGCTCAAGGCCGGCGACCTCGGGTGGAGGCAATAGCACGCGCTGCAGGACTTCGCTCCCTGTCCCTTTCTGCGGCCTCTTTGAGAGACATTACTGCCTCACACAAAGTAACCGCAGACTCCCAGCGGTCGTCGCTGTGCAACATGGCCGTTACCAAGTCGCCAAGCGATCGGACGGCTCCTACGTGCGTCTCGAGCTCGAAACGCTGAGGCGTCCATGCAGCGCACTCAACAAGCATGTGAAACGCCGTATCGGGTGCGCCGCATTGGCGGCAGTCCGGAGAAGGCAAGCAGCCCACAATGCTAAACAGATACTGATCGAAACAACCGTGTCCGGTCAGTATCTGAGTCGTCCTGAAGGTCAGGGTTCCGCTGGTGCGGGTGACCCATCTCTCCAGCTGCGGCCTGATTGCATCCACCGTATAGCCGCCGGCCACAGGGTGTTCGAGGTCACGAGACCATTCGACGAGGCAGCAAGCGGTTTCCCACTTCCTGACCGTCTCTAATTCGACTTGACAGAAGGTCAGTCCTCTAGCTAGGGCATCCTGCCGGGTACGACGAACCCTGGACAGGACGTCTGCCTGGAGATGCCAGGGCAGCTCGCCTGCCAAGAGAGTCGCCGCCGACCACGACACTGTGCGGTACCCCCGTATGGTCCTCACGGCCAGAACCCGCTGCGCGCGGTGCAGTAGGGTTCGGTTGTGGCGGTGAAGCGAATCGGACCAGACGGGCACACCGTAGAGCGCCATACTCCTCAGGATGCCGGAATAAAGCTTCCGCGTCGCACCCCCCGGCCCTCCCACGTTGGGAAGAAGCCTGGAGAGTGCGCCCGCGGAATTCACGAGTTTGGGAACTAGCTGCTCAAAGTGCGCTTTGAACAGCCATTTCCCGTCTAGAAATAGCCCAAGATATTTCATCTTGGGCCCTACTCTAATCGCCACCCCCTGAACTGTAAAGGACAAGTCCGGGGGTGGATTCCGGAATTTCCTATGGAACATGACGGCCTCCGTTTTCGCGGGGGAGACCTTCAAGCCCAGCCTAGCTATTCGATCTACGACGATCGCCAACCCGTCGTTGGCGACGTCCACGGATTCCGCAAAAGACGCAGCGCGTGCCGTGAGTAGGGTGTCGTCCGCAAAGCAGATCAGCCCTACTCCGGGCCGAACCGTCACCCGAAGGATCCAGTCATAGCCTACGTTCCAAAGGATCGGCCCGAGGACCGACCCCTGTGGAACGCCGCACGCGACACGTCGCCGACCTAACACGTGGTTGGCGGACTCACCGCCCTCCCAAAGGATATGTCGATCTCGCAGATACTCGCCCAACAGCCTCGTGAGGTACGGGGGGACTCCGTGCGCGCGGAGCCCTTCCCTGATCGTCTCATGAGGGAGGCTGTTAAAGGCGTTCGCTATGTCTAGCGACACTGCAAGAACGACGTCCTTCGCTTGGACGGCTTCGTCCGTCAACGTTCGCAGCGTCTCGAAGGCGTCCATCGTGGAGCGCCTCCGCCGAAACCCGAACTGCGTATCTGATAGCCCCGGCTCCACAGCGTCTAGATGCTTCACAAGCCGCTCCGCCAAGATCTTCTCGAAGACCTTGGCGACCTCGTTCAGCAGCACTATGTGCCTGAAGGCGGACGGATCGTTGGGAGGCCGACCTCCCTTGGGAATTAGGCACAAACGCCCCTCTTTCCATTGCGACGGGAACCTACCTGCGCGAATACAGGCTTCGAAGAGGTCCCGCAGCTGGCTGCGTAGATGTTTCGCAGCCAGGAAGAGGAGTCGACCTGGAACCCCGTCGGGTCCCGGTGCCGTCTTCCTGCCCCGGAGCCGGTCCAGGGCGACGTCTAGCTCCCCCTCAGAGATGGAGTGAGGCTCCTCGTCCGTGGGGGTGTCGGGAATGGGTGGACCCATACTGGGGGAGTGAAGTTCCCCGGATCCGGGAAGAGCCCATCGATAACCGACCGGAGCACCTCGGGTTCGAGCGTTTCCGTGACCGTGGATGTGCAAGGCCGCAACTTGTTGCGGGCCCTACGGTACGGGCGCCCCCAAGGGTCCCGATCGAGCGTCTCGAGGAGCTCGGCCCGAGCCCGGGCTTTCGATCGCAATATTGCAATCGAAAGGGCCTTTCTGGCCTCCCTAAACTCGCCCACGAGTCCATTTTCCGCGACGAAGTCCGGAGGACGGCGCGCCCTGCAGCGTTTGAGCCTGTGGCTGATGATGCGAACTGCCTTTCGCATCTCGCCCAGCTCCTCGGTCCACCAGTGGACCGATTTCTAGGGTTTTTAAAGTGATGCTCTAACGTCTGTTAATTAACTGTCTACATGAAAAGCTATATTTTCGGAATCTGCTGATCTGAATTAGCTCCCTAAAAATTATCCAATTTTTAAATACATTGTACTAACTCAAACCCTTCTGCAGATTTATAATATTATAGATTAGCTGACCCGTGCCCACTTTGTTAGGCGTCATTAAAAAATACACATCCACACATGCACGCACGAATATCAAGGTTTTATGATTTGTAACCTTTAATTAATTCGTAAACGCAGAAAACACTCGCAGTGCCTCGTAAGAGGATGTGCGTAATTCTTACGCGGGACGTTGTTGCTTTAAATTTTTCACAGGCATTCCCGTTCCCACATCGCCGGGCGCAAAACATTTTTATTTTTACACAATAGAATATATCATAATTATATCACTCAGGAATAATGTAGCTTTTACAGGTAAAATAATTGGATTATTAGTACCGGAGATTACCCCGAATATCTAAACTTACAAACTTTATCTATTTATCATATTAGTATAGATAGCTGACATACTTGTGACTCGAACTTCCGTTCAAATTACTATTTAGGCAGTTTTCAGACATAATATGTATATTTTTATAATTGCCACATTCTGATGGTCAAGAAAAACATCGCTTTAAACCTGCACACAGAGATAACTGATGTGTCACATTCACCAATCTGTTTTGGGCTAGCTTTATATCTATGTTTCATGCAGAAAATATTAAAATCATATACACCAGAGCGAGATATTTTACTTCTTTGATACATTTGGTAGTAGCATTTAACGTAAAAGTTTATGTCTATCTGTAGGTACGTCATTTACATATCATCACATCGTCGTCAGACAATCCAACATACATAATATTTGAATATACAGAGTGGCCAGAACAGTGAACTCCTAAAGAAACAATAGTTATTATACCCATATAACTACCCGAATTACCCCAATGTATGTTTTACCAAAAATGACAATTTTTGATCTATTATTTTTTTGTGATTCTTGGGAACCTTCGGCCCCGTCGGCTTAATATATTTTTTTACTTTATTGTTCCGAATGTTTACTTGGAAGTTTTTTTTAACAAAGTCCTTATGAATTGTACTTTGTTAACAAGAGGAAAATCACGTAAAAAATATAGTTTTATCTACATAATAATATATGCATAAAACATGGGCTTAATAGTAAAGTTCTTCATTGACTTATTAATAAACACAGACCGATAAGTCTCAATTACAAAGTTCAATTAACTAGAGGCGTTGTGAAAGTCCTAACAACTAGTTAATGTGTCAAATACCCCTTTTAGTAAACAAGAGATGTTATTGTTAATAGATCTTAATTGGTTTCATTTACAGAACGTGTTATACAACATATGAAGATTAAAGCAATTTTAAATGTGTCGGATACACTGTAACGCTTCAGGGATCTATAAAAGGTGCTCCCTCATCCGAGTAATATCATCAGTGAAGAAGGAGAATAGAGCACTACACTGCACAACCTCTATGTAACCTCTCAAGCATTAAATCGGTGAAGGAAGAGAACGAAACTTTACAGTGCGCAAGCTGTAATGACACAGTCTATATATAACTAGTCTGGCCATAAATACTGTTACATAAAAACTTTTCTTTTTTTAAACTTTTAAATTATTTTGAATTTGGAACACGTATAATATTTTAAAAATTTCTTTCGATTTTACGCCATTTCACATATTTTTTCGTGTTCATTATGAAATTACAATATGGAATGGGGTGTTAAAGTAAATAGGATTGCAGTGATCGCCTTGCACAAAGTGGGTATGGAGCCGTCGGTCATATTCCAGATACTTCAAAAGCTTGTATCAGCCATATATTCGTATATCGTACTATCAACAGATACAACAACACTTCGTCTATCGATGGCCAGATGAGATCGGTGGGGCCTCGTGCTGTTAGAACTTCAAAGGCTGTTAATGCTGTTAAAGCCAGAGTTCGTCGAAACCCCATTAGGAAGCAAAAGATCTTATCGCGAGAAATGAAGATTCCCGCTAGGACTCTGTTACTCTGTCGCGTATTATAAAACAAGACCTGAATCTCGGTGCTTATCGTCAATATACAGGACATGCCCTAAATCAATCTTTACAATTAAAGAGAGTGGATCGATTAAAACGCCTTATCCGTGCAGGAACGGAGAAAGAATACAATTTCCTGCGGCCGGGCGGCCTGTCGTAAGAGGCGACAAAACAACCCATAGCCAGGTGGTAGGGCATTTGCCCGACTGGATAGCTACCACCCCTGGTCTAAAGTATGTCGCCATAACAACCTTGAGTTGTTTTCCGGCATTAGTGACCAGTTTCCAATCTCCCTTAAGAGAGTAGCAGCGCATTTGTAGCACCTTTGGTGTTGCAAATGTCCATAGGCGATGGTAACCGCTTTCCAACAAGTGGGCCGTCTGCCTGCTGCTGAACTCCTGCAATAAAAATAAATAAATAAAAGCATTGGATTCCATACCTGTGAAGCATACTCTAGAAGACTACGCACCAAAGAACAATACAAAATCTTTAAGACCTTGACCACAACACAACAAAACCTAATGTCTTAGTGGTTTTTCTTGGTATTTGGTCTAAGTGTTTATCATACAGTAATTTCGAATCATGTAGTACTCCGAGGTCACGTATCTCATCAACTTCGGTGAGAATTGTATTATTAATAGTGTAGGAATATTGGATGAAATTTGGTTTACGTGTAAAGGTAATTTTATAACATTTAGGCCCGCTTGCACAACGATCGTCTTTAAATAAAATTAGTTAATTTTATTTAACTCTCTAAACGCGTTTAATAGTAAATGCATTTATGTTGTATTGCATGACGCACTCTCCCATGTCATTTAGTAAAATGTATTTATGCCATCGGTAAAACAGCCAGATGTGTTTCGTTTCACGTGGCCATATACTTTATCGAACAAACACACGAAATTTAGTTTTAATGTTAGTTATTTCCTGCGTAAAAAGGATTTTAGTTGGCCAATCTCAAATTGACATTTGAAATTTTGTTCGTTTGGTTAAGTTTACTTCGGAATTTTTGGCGGCAACCTGAAGAATGATCTTTTGCTGTGCGGTTTTATTTTCGATTTTATGGGTACTTAGCATTGAGATAAATAAAGCATCAGCAGCAAATAAAATACGAGTGACAATCTTTAATTGACTTTTTAATAACTTACAATTTCATAAAGAATAATTAATATAATTTACGAAAAGATTTGTTGAAAATGTTCTTTAATGCAGAAGATATATGCTTTCCCACCTCACGTTCAGGGTCCATTTTATAATCAAAGAATTGTAGACAAAGATCATAAGTTTGTCTTCACTGCTTGCATTATATAGGCGTTCTAGCTCATCCCATACTTCTTTAGCGCTTTTATATCGCATAACTTGTTTTAGAATCTCATTCGTCATGTTTGTCGTCATCAGGGTTGATCACATCACAGTAATTTTTTAGAAATTGTTGTAAATTTATTTCATATTTAGCTTTAGCATCTGCACCATCAGATGCTGCAGGCTCATCGGGCTTTTGAAGTTTTCCTTGCAAAGTTTCTTCAGTGCCGGGTTTTGCCCTGCACGCTGTCTCCATACGATACCGCCAAGGCTTATAATTGTTACCATCTAGGTGCATTATTTTTACCTTGAAGCCTCTGCGATCGCCTTATCCATTGTGAGCGTCAGGTCGAATACAATGCTAGAATATTGTATTCATTCTTTGCTAGTTAAAATATCTTTACTGGATCCCATTCCTTAACTTTATTACTCTGCTACCATGTTAGTTTGTACGAATAATGGGTATTTAGAATTGAGATAAATAATTAAAGCAAATAATATACGAGTGACAATCTGTAATTGACTTTTTATAAGTGACAATTTCATAAAGACATACGAGTGACAATGTTTAAACGCGTTTAAGGAGTTAAATAGCCATTTTTGGATGATTAACTTTGACAGTTCTGTAAACGTATTTACCAGTAAATTTAGCGTTGTGCAAGACGCTTATCGTATTTAAGGGTGGTAAATGCGTTTAGAGTTTTTTAAATAAAATTAAGGAGCGTCATGCAAGCCGCCCTTAGATATGTTGAGATCTAGTTTGTTTAATGTGCAAGATTATATCAAATTGATAAAGGTCATGCTGTAAAAGATAGCAATCATTAATGATACTGATAGATCTAAATATTTTCATGTCGTCAGCATATAAGAGAAAATATGGAAATTTAAAACAGTTATTTATATCGTTGATAAAAATCGTGAAGAACAGTGGTCCTAGCAGGGATCCTTGGGGTACTTCAGAAGGAATACTTACCCATCTTGAGGAATAACCGTTGACAACAACGGCCTTGCGACCTTTTATCAATATAAGAGGAGAACCATCTGAACAAGTTTTCATGAATTCCAGCTTTTTAATTTCTTTGCAATTTCTGTAAAATTCAATGCGGTCAAAAGCTGTACTGTAGTCAGTAAAAATTATATCCACCTGGCCACCTGAGTCCATATTTGAAGTAAGATAATCTACAAAAGTAATAAGATTTGATGTTGTTGAACGATTTTTCAAAAACCCATGCTGTTGAGGTAAAAAACCAGTATGAAGTGCAGAGTAAACGTTAGTATACACGATTCTTTCCAAAACTTTAGCAAAAATGCATAACTTTGAAATAGGTCTATAATTTTTAATTTCACTTTTATTTCCATTTTTATGTACTGGGGTAATAAATGCTGATTTCCAAATGGTTGGCACTGTACCCTCTGTTAAAGATTTCTGAAATACATAAGTCAAAGGCATTGTGAATGCTTTTGCACACTTGACTATCAACAATGGAGCAATACTATCCGGATCAGCACCTTTATTTATATCGAGTGATTTCAAATGCTTATGAATAGAAACAGGCTCAACTACAATTGTGTTGACAGAACTAATATAATCAGGACTTTCTAAAAGTTCAATTGATGGAGAGTAATTCCCGTTTGATGGCACCGATAAAAATGTTGATTGAGAATAAGTGCAAAAAAGATTACAAATACTTTCTCCTGTCCGAATATTTACACAAAATCTATTCATAAAGGTTACATTACAGGCAAATTGTTGCGGTGAGGAAGCAACTTTATCCAAATTTGACTTTTGCATGACATAGATTGCATTAAAGTTCAGCAAATTCGATTATAAATAACTAAAACCGGGCAAATGTTTGGAATTTTATACACATCGGAGTTTTATAGAGATGATGAACGTATAATGTATTTGTTACTTGGCTAAAAGTTCTGAACTGATCCAAAAAACCAATGTAGTTTGCAACTACCTTTATTAATTTTTAAATAAAATAAATTTTATTATAATATATTATCTTAAATTATAAATAAAATACTATTTTCTATAGTTACTTCAATTTACCAATAAAACCAGTTTGCTCCATCAATTTATATCTAAAAAGTATTAAAAAAAATATCTACATCTTTGTAAAAGAGAGATAATATTAAAATTAAATATTTTTAATTTTAATATTACTTTAATTTATTCACAATAAAACAATAAGGAATCTGAAACACGACCGCGTCTATGGAATCCCCGCTATCGCCCGAAAAATTCTCTGAGACTGGCATTGCCACAAGCCCTAATATCAGCATTAAACGCATCTTTCAGAATAATTTAAGATTAATGTGACCAAAGTATCAGCTGTCTTCGGTATAATTGGTCGATACTTTGCCACGTTACATGATTCCATTCCACCCATTGGTTTGTTTACTGAACAAATATTTGCTAGCTTGATTTGATTTTTCCTGTTGTTTGGTTATTTGAATATGTGTACGGAATGGTAACACGCATCGAGGTACAAGAAATTTGTTTGGAATGAATATTAAAAAGTAAATGCACGTGGATATTGGTAAATGAATTGCTGTGTTTGATCGTTACCTCATTATTGACTACACGTGCAGTTGGTTTAATGCATATTTATGATTCTCTTGCGGTATTTCTTGGATAATACTGAGAATAGGCTAGTTGACTATCTGTACTGTGATTGTAGCCAACTAAAAAAGTTTTCTTTCAGAAAACGCTGTAGCCTCCTAGGTTTTATATGAGCTTAGAAAGTTGTGACGTCATAACTTTAACGAGACACATCATTTCAAACAGTTATTAATTTTATCACATTAGAATTATTTTGTCAATTTAAGTTTATATATAAGGCAGTTTTACTGTGCTCTATTTTTATAAAGATACTAGCCGATACCCGCCCGCTTCGCGTGCCATAAAATCCGTTCTTAGCTGACCTTTAGTTGGCGAAAGGGAGGTCCATGCCAAAATTCAAGTCTATAGGTATTAGTTCCTGAGATATCGTGATGAGTCACTATATACATGGATTTCTATTATATATATTATATAGATTTTATGTGTCCGATAATTTAAAATAAAATTCTTATTTTTTAAACTACTTTGTTCGTCTGACGGTGTGACAGCTATAATTATCTTAGGAACTTAAATAGCCTAGATATGTTAACTTTTACCAAACTTATTGTATTTTAGTGAACATAGTTACTTATGCAATTACGACTACCGGCGCTTTTAGGAAGAATCGAGTAGTAATTGTGCATTTACCAATATAAGAAATTTGAAACATTCAAGTTATATTAAATGAGATTATAGATTGAGAATAATTCGAAGCTTCAAGCTACCCACATAATTATATTATTTGGACGTGCGACATTTAAAAAACTAATTACATTAAATAAGTAATAGAGTACTAAAACTACGTTATAACGGTTTTAAGGGCAGTAATTTATTTGATTTTCGTTATTCCGACGTTTCGGCCACTACTCAGAGGCAGTGATCACGGAAGACAAAGATGACAAATGTCAAAGAGTATTGTTAAAGTTTTATTTAGCCTACCACCAACTTTTTCATTTTAATTATATAGTTTTAAATTTTGTTTATGGTTATTATCTATGGGAGCCTAATCTAATTTACCACCGCTTCGCAACATGTTAATGCTTGAAGAGAAGAAGCGGCGCAAGAAACTCTTCAGCAAGCATGCCTAGCTTTAATATTTTTATGTAATATTAAAATAGGTGGAAGGAAAATAAAAGAAATTATCAGTCAAGTTGGTTAGTGTTCCGGTGCACGTAGCAAGATTTCTAAGTGTCTTGAGGTCTGGCAGTTGGTTTTTGCTTGGTTTAGGTCTTAATAGTTTTGATGATCGGATCCCAAACAGATGGTACTTGACAACCATCTTCTCTATTGAACTACAAGTGTATACAAATCGCGAAAACTTAAGAAAATATTAAGTAATAAAGTATTAATATTTTCTTAAGTTTTCGCGTTTTGTATACATAATAAAACCACGTTTTAACGGTTTTAAGCGCGGTAATTTATTTGATTTTAGTTATTTCGACGTTTAGATTCGTTTTACGTTAACGGCCACTGAAAAGCGGCCGAAGCATAGGGATAATCAAAATCAAATAAATTGCCGCGCTTCAAATCGTTAAAACGTAGTTTTATTAATAAAGTATTGTTAGTGTACATTCCACCTTGTGTTCATCAAGTAGTAGTGATAAATGTTGTGCAGTGGGTGTAGTAGACAAAGGGTCCGCTGGTACGGAGCAATTTGTTATTTATTGTCAATTTGCGTTCCGACCGGTGTCGTTCGTTAGTGGCCGGGCCAGTAATAAACTTATTAAAATAACTGTTTCTTACACCGTTCTGTAAACGAAGAGTGTTAGTGAATGGAACCAGTTTGTGGCACTGGAATCGGGACCTAGATTTTTATTTTTTAATAAAAATCTAGGCACGATAACGTAATTCGGGACCACTATAATTATCAAATAAATTGAGATAGAATTTCTCATATTTTATAACTAAATGCAAACGGGAAGGTAAGATGCTTGATTTAATATGTAATAACCATTGAAACTACTGGAATACTGGGGTCCTATTAGCGCACTTGTGTTCTAGGTATTACATTAATAGATAGATAGATAACACTTTATTGCACACCATTACAGAAAATACAGAAGAACTTATAGCCTAAAAATATTCTAAATGTGCACAATGGGCGGTCTTATCGCTAAGAAGCGATCTCTACCAGACAACCCGTGGCAGGAATAAAACATATTATATTGGTCAAAGTTGGTATACATAATAAATAATATTAGAGGATATGCAGCTACTTACATATATTTTATACTTAATAGACATATATAAATACATCTATTGATATTACATACATAAATATATACATATCAAATATCACTATGTTGCAGGTTGTGCTTTTTTGTCATGTTCTTAAATATTGTTAGTGATTTAGCTTGTCTAACAGTAACAGGTAACTCATTCCAGAGTCGAATAGCCTGTACGGTAATTTTTTTTTTAAAAATCACGTATAGGTTCGCGTTTGACCATTATCTCGCTCGATTTGAGCGGAGATATGGTCTAAGATCGAGCACGCTTACCTAGAAGGTACCTATTCACACGAGACTTGAAGACACCCAGGTTGTAGGTTTCGGGAAAAAGAGACTCCGGCAGTGTATTCCACTCCTTTGCGGTGCGTAGGAATTATTGAAAACAGATGAATAATGTTTGGGAGTATTAAGTCTAAGATTCGTAGAAGGTCGTAAATTGTAAAAGCGTTCTTTGAGATAATAAGGGGTAATTAATGTTACATGGGAACAAAAACTTACTTAGCTGTTTAAGAATAATATACTACAAGTATCTCATATGAACTTTTTGGACTCCGTACAGTCTAGTGAATAAACTATACTCAAAGAATTGATTTATATCTACTTTTATGGCCAGTTCTTATATCTTGCTATTGAATCAATTCTCTTACCAGTGGTAGAAAATTAGCACTGATTGTATGCAGTTTATGACAAACTAGCTGGCTCCAGTGCACTACGTTGGGCGTATTTTATAAATGTATAAATCTCAATCATATCTTGCTTAAGTTACTCAGAAGTTTTGTAGTTTTTTACAGGTGAAAGAATTTTTGAAATCGGTTCAGTAGTTCAAGAGATTAATTCCTACAAAAAGCAAACTCTCAAACCTCTGAATAATATTATTTATAGATTTTGAACCGTTGTTCGAAAGTAAATAGATAGTAAGATATAGATAACAACTCCTGGCATGAAGCTTGAATACGCGTTCAAGAAGTCTTGCCGGGTGGAAATCTGCACCTTTTCACGGCCATGATATTGATGGGTTTTTTTACACTTATAGACCAGTCAGGTTCTGAGACAAATTATTCTCATAATAATATAATAAAAATAAATAATTTATTGACACCAAAATTAAATTTAAATGTTGCCATAAAATTAAGACTGTTTGGGTACTAACACCTAATCTAGGCCAACCATGTCTCTTAGGTGTTAGTCCCTTCCAGCGACTTAAGAACTACGACGTGAGTGTATACTTACTGTACTTATATACAAAAACAGAAGAAAGAACAAACGAATAAACACACAAAAGCCTAAAATTAATAACCCAGGCACAGAGAGGAAAAAACAACACACATAGCACTAGATAGGTATAGACATAAAGCACACACTGCACATGCACTTCCTCACAACACTCTACATTAGTGTAAGTTTAGTATTAAAGTTAGAATAAATTAATATAATATGTTATTCGTAAGGTACACTTCAACACAAAAATCACTAAATTAATGTCAAACATAAGAACTAAAATAACTAATAAGCGTGTTTAAATTCTAAAAATTAAATCAAGAAATTAAGTTAAAAGGGTACGGACTTTTAACTTAATACCACTTTTAACTCGAGTCAGTAGAGTTGTTAAAAAAGCAAAAAAAAAAATACGAATAGACAACAGTTATACCAAGGTTCTGTTTATGCCCAAATGTTCAAAGAATCCTAGAAAGTTGTATTCATAAAAACTTATATAATACGTAAATCAATGTTTAACAAAATAATTAACGTAGTATACAACTGATATTTCAAACGCTCGACTAAAGTTATTCATAGGATGAAATACAACATTAATAAATTTAAAAAACAGTTTTCTGAATAAACAATTGAATTGGTTTTCTTTTTTATTCAGTTATATTAAAATTTATGTAATGGCTTAATTTTATTGAAATAAAAAATAGGCCTTTAGATACATACAAGAAGGTCATTATATGAACGGTGTGAATACTGCCAACTTCCATACACAGCCTATACATCAATAAGTTTATTCGCCTCTCCCATACCTGCCTTGCTGAATTATATGGTTCGTATCCAGAAAGGTACCTTAGTCATTTCACAGCACTCTAATTGTTACGGCTATATATTATAATATTAGAGTAAAAAGTGTTCACCTAAATCATTATATTTTAGACTTGTATGTCAACCGACATTTTGAGATGATAATCATGACTTAATATCAGATTAAAAAGTGTCCTCCGCTGAACAAAATACGAAGAGGAATAAATACTGTTACATGCCGAGAAAGAGAATGCACACCTACAGTTTATTATCTTTCCCGCATTTGGACTTCTTTTGTTTACTTTGTGTTTAAAGTTGTAATTAAGAAAAACACCCTATTGTTATTGTACTCGTTTATGGCCGCAGGTGTGCAGATTACGTTTTCTTGGAAAATTCAGTCGACGCGGTCAATTGTTGTATAGTTTAGAATAAAACAATGACAAAAAACGGAGGGGTGAGGCAGTCAAGCGACGATTATGATACGAGCAAGACGTGTACATTCGATAAGCTGTATAGTGACGGACTTTGCGCGTATTATTGAATCGTGCAGTTTGTACTGGTTGTGTCCAGTTATATTTGTACCTGTGTTATACGGGTTTGTATAGTTCTAATAAATTCTATAGTAATTACAACGGCATTTTAATTCTAGTCCCGCACTCGTAACAGTACCATTAAAATTTTATCGATTTTTTGGTTAAGTTAAATTACTTAATTATCATTCTAGAAGCTGAACTTTTGGCTCGTGTATTAACTAGACGCTTTTCCATGACCTTTATTAAACCTGATTCGCAACTTATGGTATATATAACTAATTCTGTTTTTACCTACTGGCATATAATAACACAGTGATTGATTAAATGTTAAAATAAAAGAATTCTTCATTGTACTTCACATATAAGCCTGTGTTTCTGGTCCAAAGTGAAGAATTTGTGTTTTTTTTTATTATAGCATGAGTTCAGCAGACAGGCAAACGACCCATTCGATAGAAAGCGGTTATCATCGCCTTTGGACATTTGCGACATCAAAGATCCTACAAATGCGCTGCTGCTCTCTTAAGGGAGACTGGAACCTGGTAAGTAATGCCGGAACATAAATCAAGGTTGTTATGGCGGCATACTCTAGACCAGGGGTGGTAGCCATCCAGTAGGGCAAATGCCTTACCACCTCCCTGTGGATTGTTTTGTCGCCTCTTACACCAGGCCGCCCGGCCGCAGGAAATTGTATTCTTTCTCCGTTTCGCACGGATAATGCAGTAGTGTTATTAAAAATTGCAAGAAACATATTCTAATAAATATAATTGATAGTGAATAACTGTTTAATTTAATTATAAAAGGCTGTTAGTTGAAATGAGCACATAATATTCAAAATATATAAGAAAAGTATAAGTATAGCTATACATAAATTTAACACATTTACAGGGTAAAAATCGCATCCACCTCATTTACGAAGAGCAAGTAAGAGGAAGCAAGAGAGTAGCTCCACCATACAGTAAGAGGATGGACTGGCCTGCCTTGGTCACAGCAACAGCTAAGCTACTATTGAAGCGAAACTTCTTTACATTTGTGATTTGAAACTCGATGAAACGAAAACGCGACACTAAAAAGAGGTAAACACATAAATCTATAGGACTAAGACTGCGAGAAAATGAAATACGAGTTTTACATTTTGCAGCACAGATTCAAGAGTCAATATTCTGCCTGTAACATATATATAGATGAATTAAGAAGTTCCCTATTCTCACTCTCCTGTATAATATATTATTTACTCCTAATAGTCCCCAGTACCTTAAAGGACGTTTTGAATTCCTTCGCCTATCCAGTGCCCACAATTTGCGCTCTGATACGTATCGAAAACTTATGACACCTGCACACACTTCATCCTATTATGATAATTCTTTTACAGTGCAGGCTATCAAACTTTGGAATATGCTGTATCTTACTGTCAGAGTGGCCAAATCCTTACCAACATTTAGAAATGTACTCAGAAAACTCTATTTGTCCATAAATAGCTATGTCTGATTAACTGAATATAATCATGCTAATACATTTATTATAATAACATATGTATTTTGTAATATATTATTGTATACGTATATTATATTTATGACTATGTATATATGTATGTATTTGTATATTTATTTGTTAAATTAGTATGGGTTTATGTGTCTATTGCCTTTTTCCTGCACCACCTACATCACCTGATTCAAATTTGTTTTTTATTTAGTTTGCCTGGAAGAGATCGCTTTGAGCCATAAGGCCGCCTATTGTATCGCCTAGAAAATGTTGTAAATATGGTCTGTTTTTGTAATTGCATGTTTTGGTGTGCAATAAAGAGTTATCTCTCTCTCTCTCTCTCCCTATTTGCAGTCAGTTAAAAAAATTCAACAATGACAAGTACCGTCTCCAATGTGTTTGTTTATATGTATGTGTTCGTATAACTTTTGTGTACACAGTCATCTACGTTGTTTAAACGACGAGTACCTACTCCTATTTACAATTGTTTCTTCGAGAGTTTTCAAGAGATTAAACTTAACTTGGGTAATATTTTCCCGACGTTTGAGCTTGAAAAGTTTTCCTTTGTCGTTCTCAACGAATATAGGGGTACGTCGGATTATCTATTGAAATAATATGTCCGATTTAATGGAACGTGAAGAGCATTTTGTGTTTAGATAGGTATCCTTTGTCGGAGAGCCTTGTAGTTAAAGGATATTGTAGTCTTCTTTACACATCAATGGCGCATGGCGTCTTGTATAGTCATTTGAAATGTGCTTTGTATAATTTTATTGAAGAACTAGCTTCTGCCTGCGACTTCGTCCGCGTGGAATAGTTAAAAAAAGTAAGTTAATAAAGCCCCCCGATTGTGAAACACTCTTTATTGGTGTTCCGATCCTATTGGTCTTAGTGTGATGTCATATAACTTCCTCGATATCTAACACTGAAAGAATTTTTCAACTCAGACTAGTAGTTCCTGAGATTATCATGTTTAAGCAAACAATAAAACAAACTCTTCAGCATTATATATTATTATAGATTTTGTAAATATATTTTTGACCTCTCATTTAGATTTATCTATTATTTGCCCTTTATTATTTAAACAAACATTATATGAAGCGAATACTATTATAAACATATTTACAAGTAAATGATGTAGTCCAGATCGCTGTCAGTGGGGAGCGTTCCCAAAATGCTGGCAGCATTCCCACGTTGAGTGGCAACGCCTATCCGTTGTCCTAAATATAGGCCAGCCCTTTGGTCACGCGAGACTTCTTTCAATTGCCTTGAAAGGTCTCGATAAGTTCGATTACCCTTTTATTTACTCAAAGAATCTAATTAATCTTACGCAAAGAATTAAAAAAAAATCGACATTGAAGTATAAGAATTGGTACGGTTATGTTTTACGGAGACAGGCTAGTTATATGGGGAACAAATGTCTAGCTAGCCATGCCACCTCTGCCAAGTCCTGGTAGAAGGGATAGACCTAAGAAACGCTGGCTTAAACGACGTGCTGCAGGATGACTTGCGTACCAATCATCTTAAAAAAAACAATAGTTCTAAAAAAAATCCAACTGAAAAATAGAAAATAAATTTTAATAAATTTGAATTAAAAATAGTGTAAGAAAAAATAATTTTATTGTAAAATAGCGTGGGGTGCATGGTATCAATAGTAATAAATATGTTATGAACAGATATGAGTATAAGGGTTATTTTGATAATATCCTGAAAATCACCCCACGCTTTTTTTTCCAAAAAAATCATTTTTATTACACTATTTTTAATTCAAATCTATTACTTATTTTTAATTTTTTAGTTGAATTTTATATAAAAGCGCATTTTGTAGTTTTTTTACTATTATATATTTTTCATTTTTTACTGATTATTTAGTGATTTAATTCCCTTCACCGTGGAAACTTTGAAAAAAGAATTAAATGCACTCTTATGATGAAATGGAACGTTATGTAAAAATAAGCTTTTTAAAAGGGTTTTTAAATACAAGCTTTTGAGATCCTGCATATCATGTAGCAGCAGAGTGCTAGCCAAGACAAGTAAAACGAGCCCAAACACAACGGACGGGTCTATCCTGTTTAGTACAGGAGTTCCTATGGCCACCTTCCGACTCCATCATCATATCAGCTCCATGGTACGATATTATTGCATTGTCACGCGATTTACACATACGGGCAAAATTTCAGCTCAATCGGAAACCGGGAAGTCGATCAAATTTAACTTGAAAGATTCCGTTACATACCAACATACTAACATTCGTATGAAGCTAATAAAAGCGTATTAATAAGGGTTTTAATCAGATGGAGCAAATTTAATTTGATTTATTTGCATAAAACATGATTTAAAATTATTATATCAGTTGTAATTGTAGTACACAGTACACCAAAATCAACCGATTCTATTCCTAATAATTGATTTTGTGACACCTAATGATACCATTTTTTTATTAATTTTGTTTTCATCAAAATCGGCTTCGAGACTCCAATGACTGCCAATTATGTTTAGGATTTGGTCCTGAAGGCCTACTTGAAAAATTCACCAGTATCCCGTAAAATGGGATATTTTCTGTGGAATATGAATGGAATTAGAAGTTTACGTGAGAGATTTCTGGTGACAATCGCTAGTAAGAACATATTTTAAGTATACACACTGCATTATACGGGAATGTTAATTAATTCTGGAGCAAATAGAGTCAGTCAAACAGCAAACAGATTTAATTAATAGGGCACGACTATATCTTGGTATTACTTGGTATTAACCCGATCTCTTCAATGGCAAACAATGTGCTATGTATTCTAAACGTTCGGAATTGAATCGAAATAATACGTTTGGTAATTATGGAACATTTCGTGAATTAATCTTTTTTCTCTCTAAATTGAATGTGTTTAAGTCGTTTGAGCATTGAGAAATATCAAGTACTACTTGTGATTGCGACGTTTACCGCGTGGAATGTATTCTCAAAATCCCCCGGTTTTGAAACATTCTCCATTGGTACTCCGCTCTTATTGGTCTTAGCGTGATGATACACAGCCTTATAGCCTTCGTCTAAAGTGGAATACCTAATACTGAAGGAATTTTTCAAATCAGACCAATAGTTCCTGAGATTAGCGCGTTCAATCAATCAAACAAACAAACTCTTCAGCTTTATTTATTAGTTATAAGATTCGAGTAAAATAAAAAAGGCAAGTGGAATAGTATGGGCGAGTTCCTTGAATAATTCGGGGACGTACAGTTTAGAAATAATAAAAAAATACAGTTATTACCCATTTTATTTTATTACAATTAATTGTTGCTAAAAGTAATTGAATAATATTACGTTAAAAAAAATATATAAATCAATTTATATAACCTATAGTAGATTGTGTACATATTCATAAATTACTAATCATAAAATGCCCTACTTCCACGGCAACAAGCAGGTTAATCGTGAGGGAAGGGGGCAGCGCGAGTATGTGAACATAACAGATGTCGAACATATCGCAATCGATCTGCCCATTTCCTGCATCATTTTTCTGCTTGCTACTGTGGAAGGGGCCTAATGTAAACGAGTGATTCATAAAACTGCGTTTGCTTTGAAGACCTATAACTTTTTTCAACCATCCAACCAAATTAAAAGAGGAATTACAAATTATGTCTAAAAAGATACTTTCGTAATTTGAAGTTACAAATGTGTCTGCCATACACCGTATCATACTATGATCGTCTGCTAAAAAATATTCTTTGTATTGACAGGATATTGTATTAAATATGCCCTCTAGACCGTTCCATCACCAACAAACACTGTCGCGTGCCATGCAAAGACCGTCAACAATTGTCGGCGAAAATATAGTAATATGTCGGCTCACTTACGCCGGGAGCGAATGCCAATCGGAGTATAATACAATAATAATCTGAAATGTTATAATCAAAGTTTATTACACTAGAATTATTAAAATTACAATATTAAATAGATTTGTGTGTTTGCGTGTGCGTGTATGTGTATGTGTGTGTGTATGTGTGTGTGTGCGTGTGTGTGTGTGTGTGTGTGTGTGCGTGTGTGTGTGCGTGTGTGTGTGTGTGTGTGTGTGTGTGTGTGTGTGTGTGTGCGTGTGCGTGTGTGTGTGTGTGTGTGGCTAGACGTATGAAGGACTCGCCAGTTTTACTTCAAATATCATGATCTTCCGCATTTCCTATGCAGCACTTATCGGCAATGCATTGATCTAGCAGTCTAGCTACTGACTTGGGGAGCGGACTGACTTCAAATAAATTTACCACGATGCCAGTATGAAGTCAGCATTGGCTTTCCTCGAATTTGAAGTCGGTAGCTGAATCAATGTAAATCAGCTTTTACACACGTCGTTAGTCCACCGGGCTAAAATTCGTTCTACACCACTTTTGCTAAGATGCCGCTTCCGCTCTTGGATCTACTTTATAGTCATACATAAATATACAGATTAAACATTTCTACTAAAACGCTTTTCAGAGCTCGAAAAGGAAATCAAAGCAGAAGTATACTTACCGCAAACTTGGGAATGCTCATGTCCTACAGTAGACAACGGTTGGCTGACGATGACCATTGACATTGCTTTTCGGCTTCCTTAGTGCATGGTGGCTGTTCCATAGATTTTAAGCGGTGGATAAAAGTCCGATGGATCAGACTTCAGAATATTGTATATCCAATTATAGTACATCCCTATATCGATATACTTTATGTAGGAATTATTGTCACATTGCCCGTTCTTCTTCACTCCACAGATTGCATTGATACCTCGAAGGTACCAGCTTATTTTATTGTCTGGTTGCACTGACTCCACTACATATCCTCCACCACCGTCACGGTTCGTGGGAATATTACCTGGAGCAGGAAAAATAGAAACGTGAACAATTCATCCCTACTAATGCATACATAGCTGTTTTGTACTACAATTAAAATTACACATTTTAAAATTTATTTTAATAAAAGGTTACAATTTCTGACACTGGCAACTTCTCCATAATAAGTAAAAAAAAAGTGACAGATCACTCACTTCAAGACAACCGGGCCCGGCACGTAACTGCAATCTACAATTGGGTTAGTTTTTGCCAGTTTTTATACAACGAAACATAATTTTGGCCTTACGAGTCGGATTTACATTACTTTCTTTCCATATTTTACATAAAATTTATAATTTTCTCCGTACATACGTACTTTCAATAATTTAGTTTCAATCCGCGTACGCCATCTTTGTAAATCACAATGCCGCTCGCCAGTGAAGCCAATCAACAAATTAATATTTCTTTTGAACAAGATATTTTTGGACGCGAAATAATTCTTGATGATTTAAAACGTAGATTACAGTTTGCGACAACAGACGAACAAAAGTTTCGATTGCAAACGAAAGAACTCACAACACAACAAAGAAAATTTAGTAAACTACAAACTAAAATCGAAAAATCTCTTATCAAATCGAAATTAATCAACAAGGAGGAACAAATCAAAATTCGCAATGACTGATGATTCATATTATATATCTTATTGAGTAGATCAATTGGTTTGTCAGTCTCGTTTCATGGAAATTCTAGCAAGTAGAATTCTAGTTTTTCCGGTAACAGTACTGATTGGAACTCGTTTTATGATTTATATATTTCATTAATACACAACTTTCTCGCTATAAGAATAAAAGGGTCATTGCGAACACACATCTTCACAAAATTCTCGATATTGAACCTTGTTCGGCTCAACTTTACAATAATGGACACTGAATTTTTCGAAAATCAAGTTTAGGGGTATACATACGCCTTATATATAGACACTAGACCTCTTATTTGGGCTAGGAAACAAGTTTTTAGGGTCCACCAACAAGTTTTGAATGAATGCCAGAACCGACTGGTCACCATTTATTTATTGATAACTATTTAAATGGTGGTTACTAATCGGTTGTGACATTTGTTGACCGCTGTCAGTGCACATTTGCTTTGCTCGATAGGCTTGTGGGCTTTAGTCCGCGTTTTTAGACTGTATTAAATGTTTTTTACATTGATCACTAACTTTTCTTCTGCATTTCTCGTCTTTAGACACAAGAAATACGTACACCATTTTGAAAAAAATTAGTAGTTATGTTTACAAAAAAAATCATATCTCAAAAACTACACGTCTCCTAGACATGGGGGTTGCAGGAGGGAGAAGTACTCATCCCCCCCTTCCCCCTCCCCCCTCCACTACTTAAAATTCAGTGTCCATTATTGTAAAGTTGAACCCCTTGTTCAGATAAATCTACTATTAGTTTACGTAATTTATTAAATATATATCACGAAAATATCAGACCTCTTCAAGTGATTCGTTTCCCGACCAACGAATGGAGTTTTATTTTACTAACTATTTTATTACGTAAAATTCCTTTGTCCATACGGAAACGCTATGAATTGTCATTACAATCGCCATAAGATATTCCCGATATTCCTGATACGTTATTCCTGATACGTTAATAAACTTTTTAGAACGCGAATTGTCAGCTAATGAAATTTTAAGTTCAAATTGCAATATTAGTCACCGATACTTTTCAAAGGAAGGTAGCATACGAAAAATGTCTCTCCAGCGCGGGCCTTGGCCACTGAGCGATCGAAGCACACATTTGCGACAAATATTGGGCCACCAGCAAAATCGATACATAATTTTGAACCTAAATCTCAGCGGTTCGAGTCTTATAATTGTTTGTATTGTGGTGCATTACATACTTTGACAAAATGTTTAATGTTTTTAAATCTCTCACCACAAGAACGATATTCTTTTGTAAGTGGAAAAAATATTTGTTTTAATTGTTTACATATCGGACACGAATTAAGTAATTGTACTTCGACTTTTACATGCCGATCTTGTAATAAGCGTCATCAAACACTTATTCATTTTTGAAGTTATACTTCTTTAAGCGCGTTAGCGAAAAATGATGAGAGTAAATTTTTACGATGCGCGCGCACACCGTCACACGAAAAACCTACACCATGAAGTTAGCTATAGTAAACTGACACCCTGAAGTTAGCTATAGTCAACATTTTAGTTTTGAAGTTATACTTTAACGATGCGCGCGCACACTGTCACGAAAAACCGACACCCTGAAGTTAGCTATAGTCAACATTTTAGTTTTTCTATTGTTAGTGTCGTTTTTTCTACAAACATTAGAATAAGGCAAAAGATAAAAAAAATTAAAAGATTTTTATCTTGATACGCCAATGAAGTATAACTACTAACGCGTGTACGTAAGTATACACACACACAATTTTTATTTTTATCTTTATTTGCTATAGAGGGAAAATTAATTCTTGTCTAGGCGTTTCTGAATCACAAGTTTAAAATAGTGATGCCCCGTGCAAACTTACAAGCGACGAGTCGACCACTTCGATTGATCCTCCCCAACTTGTTATGACGTCCGTCACCGGTATGCGCTACTACGGTACTATTATCTCGACACCAGCAATTTATACGGGTACAATTTAAATGCTCACCAAAAAAAATTTTTGTCCCTTAGATTAAGCACCAAATAAAACATATTACTTCATATAAATTTAATCCACTCTATACCGAGGTGCCTAAAAAACAACGTTTTACTTTCCAAAATAAATATACACTCATCAGAACAATTGTACGTTTTGTGTTTAAATTCTTTTTGCTTACCAAAATGGATAAATGCCCACCAAATATTGTTTTACTAAAACACTAACATTCAAAACGAAAATTACAGTTCTAAATAGTTTAAGTGTAATCAAATTATCCAACCTGAATCCAGAATATATTATTGTTAAACTAAGATACACAGTCGTTTCCCTTTACTTATTTACCCTGCAAACAGTACAGCGGCCACCGGCATGTGACGCACAGTCCGCAGGACGCAATCCCGTCACGCAAGCGTCACACATTGTCACGCTGTAGTACGTGGAATCACCTCTTGAAGCTAGGAATATCCCTATTGGTGAGAAGAGTGCGCCCAGCTAAATCTAAAAAACCTCTGTTGATTCAATAATTATTTTCATTTGTTAGTTTTTTAAAAAGTTTATGTGATTGACTGCTTTTAACTATTGTGTTCTTTAAAGTGCCATTGATAAATCTTAAGTACAAATAAATCTTATAAGTACCTATAAATATAATGAAACATAACTTCGTTTTACTTTTGTTTTTTTTCTACTAGTGATTCATTTTTTACCTACTTCAATCATTTGTGTTGTAGTAATATTGAGAGTGAAGTATTTATTTGGCTATATTATCATGTTTTAATCAAATTCATAAAACAATAAACAAGCAACATATATTATCATGTTTGGAATATGAAATATTATATTTGGTATTAAAACTAATTGTACGTTGGAACGTTTGCTTTTTTTGCCTCAGCAAAAATTACTAAATTGGAAGTGGAGAAACAAAATATTGGTAATATCTGTTTAACGATAATGTAAAATATTTGGTCTGAAATTAGCTTTAAAGGCGTTTATATATTTTTATGGCATAGCATAAAAAGGAAAATAGCTTCATTTCTACAATACTTCTGGAAACACAATTTGGTGAGCATTTATCCATTCTGGTAGGTATTTCGAATTTATTGGTAGTAAAATAGGTGCATTTCTGGTAGGCGTTTAAACACAAGCCAATTTATACTACGCTAACTCATAGAAGTGTACTTTACAGTAGAGGCTTTTAAAGGGAAAAACGTGATAACTTTTATATTAATTAAGATACTTATTTGGAATTTGGTAACGTTAATACTTAATTTATTCATTGTAATTTGCCATATTTATTTTTCTTTAATTATTTGTATTTTTTGATTTAGTGCAAGTTAGCCGTATATGCACTTAATTCCTCAATAAAAAATTACAGACTACACTCATCTAACAAATGTTATCGTAGTGTATTACGGGAGATCATGTTCTATTTTTGTGAGATTGCAATGATATTTTTAAATTTTATTGTGCATTAATAATTAATGCCTAAGTTTTTTTATAAATAGTCATAACATATATTATTCATCAACAGTCCTCAATGAATATTTCGCTTTTTTGGTTAATTCCACTAACTATTTAGCTCGTTTTCATGACATTTTCGTAATAACAAAATATCACAAACAATATTTTAAATAAATTGTAAAAATAACGCTGTCAATTACGATTTACTGATAAAGTTTTGAAAACCGCGCAATGACGCGTGTACCGTCTAATACAGCGACAAGGGTCGTTAGACTAATGTAAACAAACAAGCGGTGCGTTCCCTCCCCGCACACACTCCGCTAATAATACTTAGCGTAATTTAGATCATTGGGGTTATTCGTCTACCAGCCAGCGCCCACCCCGCAGCTTTGGCTCTAACTAGTTTTCCTGTGTTTCTGACGCCGGTGCACTGGCGTCAGTTTTTTGTCTTCCATAAGTCGATTAGGGCACCTGGACCTTATATGTCCTCGCTCTCCACAGCCATAACATCTGACAGTAAAAGTCCTTCGACATCCTGTGGAATCATCGCTCGAAGTGATCTCATATAGGCGTCAGCCCCTCGAATCTCGACGAACAGCTTCTACCTCTAAAGCGTGCGCCAAAGCCCCCTTCATGTTATCATGGTGGCCTAATTGTACAGCTGCTCTTATCTCAACGTCAGATATACCATCAACAAACGTTTGAAGTAGTATGCTGTTAACAAGCGTTGAAGGCGAACTCTGATATGCTTTTCGTACCAGCTTCTCCACCTCCAGCGACCACTGCTGCAGAGTTGCATTAGCTCGCTGATAACGCTCTCGAAGTTGGGCTCGAAACACATGCTCCAAATGAGAGTCACCAAACCGCGAGTTCAAGGCTTCCATTAGCTGTTCATAAGAGGAATCCTCGCTAACAGCTTCCAATACATTCATCGCTTTATCCCGAAGTCCCAGGATAAACGCAATCTTGGCTTGTACATTATCCCATCCGTTCATCTGTACTACTGCCTCGAACTGGCGCCTGTAAGCTGCCACTGTTGCATGCTCCATTATAAGCCTTAAAATTAATTGCAGATGAGGTTGTTACTATTGGCATTGGCACACCCTTAACCTTTATTTTCTGCAAATCTTTTTCCATTGCCGAAATTCGTTCCTCATATCCAAACAAACATTCCTCATGTTCTTGAAGCTTATTCCGTACCTCCTCAACTGCCTGTGCACTATCTTTGATAGCCTCTAGGATGCTGCCTTCACTGGCCCTTGATCTTCCCCCAGGGCACGCAGCTGCTCTTCCATGGCACGCAGCTGCTTCTCCTGACGGCGGGCTTGCTCCTCCTGACGACGAGCTTGTTCGTCCTGCATCGCTCGCAGCTGTTCCTCTTGGCGATGCTCTTGTTCCTCTTGGCGGCGAGCTTGTTCCTCCTGACGGCGAGTTTGTTCGTCCTACATCTCTCGCAGCTGTTCCTCTTGGCAGCGAGCTTGTTCCTCCTGACGGCGGGTCTGTTCTTCTTGCATTGCTCACATCTGCTCGAACAATGCCCAGAACTCCGATTTAGGGGACTGCGTACTCGATGGATCTTTTGAGGTCCCCTCAACAAGGTCGCCTAACTCCCCAGGGTTTTCCTCCACAGAGCTCTCTGGTTCTAAATTCTCTTGTTGCTGGGCGGCGGCCCTAGCACGAGTGTTGACACCGTCTCTTGGCATTACTGGCATTTTATCTTCCAATCCCACTTCTGACACCAAATGTTACGTGCGAGCGGGGGTACGCTTGTTTAGTTTAGTTTTTAACTAAACGTTTTTATTGATTTACACAGCCGCCGTAATACCTCTCTGCAGGGTTGCCCCTATACGCACGACTAACGATGCACAGTCCCGACGACAAGGTGTCTAGCTTACAATACCGTCGCCGATATTGCTCAGACCACCTCCTGGAACTGCAGTGCTCACCTCCGATATTGCCGCGTGTAGCTCGCTTCTGGTTCATTTCTCGAGCTACGCTACAGTCCTCCTTTACTTATTGACCTCTAAACTTTTCACTAAATTCACCACTAAACTCGTCAGTGTCTTCTATTAAACTCTTCTTCCAACTCTTTCGTATCGCACTTGTCGCTTGACTGTCTTGAACTGAACTCAACTCTAAAAACTGCCCGGTAGGCGCGCCTTACGCTATTTATATACCCGGAAGAATTTTCTGGAATCCATCTATCTATCTCTGTCTCTTCCTTCCCGAACCTTCTGTGCGGGAACTTTCGTTTATACATCTATCCCTGTCTAAAATATATCCGTCCTTGTCTTTTCCTTCCAGAATGTTCTAGTTTTTTCTAAAAGTTCTAAAACTAACTAGATGGTTCCACCATCATTCGCCACAATATTAATATTTATTATTTTAATATTGTTTAATATTATTAGTTCATATGAAGTATCTGTCTATAAAAATACATAAAAAATATTAGTTTATTTATATGTTTACCGTACATTACCTCAAACGCAAAATCGTCTCGAAGCTAATTTACCTGTACCTCGTTGTATTTTGTTTCATAAAAGAATGCTCCCAAATTTAAAACATATTAATTTCGCTAATGAACTTTTCAAGTCTTTAATTACTACTACTATATAAAATATTTTACCTGTTGTCGGTTCCTTACTGGAACAAAAAGTGTATTTATCATAAGAATAGATAGGCTGACACGGTTCATCGTTATGCACCGTTATGTACGTAGACCTCACAGTATATGACCATTCTTCACCTTTATTCCATCCAAATCCTGCGAACTGGGGAAATACATGAATTTAGAAGGCTTACATTAAAAATCTCAGCTATTCTTTCTGTTTATTCGTTCTTGCAATTCACGAAGGCAAGAAGGATTTACTCGTGCATGGACGTGTATATGCATATTGCATCATACTATCGTGCATCTCGGACGGTACGATCTGTTGTGAGCGTGCCGTCCTATACCTACTCGCTTTTGGTTTCACGCACAATTTACGGTTTACGTGTTTATCATCATTGGCAAGGATAATTGATTGTTAAAAAATCAATCGATACTTTAGTTTTTATCAAAATTGGCCTCGGGACTCCTGTAACTGTTTTTCGCTATTTCGTATAGTTTGAGAATTGGCCTTGAAAGCCCGCTTGAAAAATTTGTGCTCTATAATGCGAATATGCTTCTGCCTATACGTAAATAATTCCTTAAAGTTACAATTTAATTTAAATAAACTTACCACCCCCTGTTTACCAAGGAGGTTAGATTCGTCATTGATTGGACCCCATATACATATAGGCTGAACGAAGTTGGTAAATTTGAAAGGATTGACTTTGATTATCGCCAGGTGCACAAATTTGGGTTCAGCAATGAATGTATCTGGATGAAGAATAATTTTTTGAGCCTGGAATCGAAATAACGATGATACAATTAAGATTAAATATTTTCTGTCTCTTTAAATATGGCTTTTCCCGCTTTATAAATGTAACCATGCGTGTACATCGCTTGAAAATTAATATTATATCGTCATCATCGTCTACCTCACCTGCCAGGGCCCGCGGTGGGGCTAGGCCATGTACCCTGGCGTAAGGGCGAAAGTTGGAACACCGAGGGTTTTAGTTGGTATACATGATCGTGGTGGGGCGATAGCACTCCCGCTAACGGTATTAGTGCCACCCCGAGTTGGCGAATCCCACACACCGGCCGCGATTTCTCGCGCGAATAATGGTCCTTAATCGGGTTTCCTCTAGTAAAAAAAGGGGTTTCGTATTGTGTATAGGGCAAAACAAGAGCGGGGGAGATGGCTTAAGAAATTTCTCAATTGCCCCATGGGCAATGCTGGGTACTCCCATGAAAAACTCTTTATTCTTTCTTTATTGTACACAAAATAGTACCTATGGGTCTAGTGAGACTGGAAAGACAAGAGGCAGGGTTGTCTACATTAAAGTTATTACATAAAAGTACTTATTGAAAATAAATACTACATTATAAACTACATACAGATATACATACATACACATATATCTATACAACATACACAACCTAGCAATAACTTTCGGGAATTCCCACTTTAGTTCGCCTATCTGGAAAGACCTTTGAGATATTGGGCGGACACTCATGATTTTACTCTTCCACTTACTTGTTCTTTTTTTAACTGGAAAGTGCTTTATTTTATTGGACGTAGACTTATAATTTTACTCTTCCACTTACTTATTCTTTACTTTTAATACAAATATACTCACAAGTCTGCTTTGAATTGCGGAGTCGTTTAGAAGATATTTGAAATTAGTAACACCAGCAATTACTGTTATGTCTTCTGGGTTTAATTCCAAACCGTTTGAAAAGGTACAAAATGACCCTGAGGAATATTAGAATAATGCTTTTATTAGTATAATAAACTAAAAACTATGTTTTTTATAACACTGATTAGTTAAATATAGTAAATTGATATAAAGTTAATAAATGAATCACATTACATAAATTAAATGCACATAATCCATGTATCTTAATTTATTTTCTTCTTCAGCCAATCAATATCCATTTCCGGACGTAGCCCTTTCTAAGTCTGTGCCACAATCTCAGCCTCTCGCTTTTCTCATCCAGCACCTACCGGCGACTTTACACAAGATATCGATCCACCGGGCTACGAGAACGTCCTACGCTACGTATTCCGAGACACAGTCTCCAGTCCAAGACACATTTGTTCCAATGCCTGTTGGACCTGCGATAGACGTGGTCAGCCCACTGCTACTTCAACTTGCTCGTTTTGCGAGCTATCTCGCTTGTCTTGTCTATTTAACGGATAACCACATTTCTGATTTTTTCCATAAGAGAAACACCCAATATATGTAGCTCGCTCCCTAGCTCGCTAAGCAACTTCAAATTTTAATTGTTAAATTGACTTTAATTGTTTATTAATATAATTGTCAAATTGGCTCAAAGACTTTGTTCCTCAAGTATTGCGGAATAGTCGATGAGAAGACTTGTCGAAGCTTGTCGAATGCTGCCCAGCCAAACTGGGTCCTCCTATTGGCTTTCTCTTCGAAATTATGCCTGTCTATCTAGATTTTTTGTTAAAACTAGACGTATTCCTGCACAACCTCAAGACCCCTTTTGAGGTTGTGCAGGTTGAGGTTCATATACACCGAACATGTTCGTTGTATATGAATGAATTTAAATGAAACTTAACATACAGTTAGCTTCTATCCCGGGTTATCATCTAGGATACTTTTATAATATTAATTGACATCGTTCTCGTGGAAATCGAATATACAAACATATGGCGCTACTGTCACGTTTTCTTGGCCTCACTATTGCAATTCACTAACAAATACTTCGTCGACATGGTAACTCTAACGAAGTTTCGCTGGTAATTCGGAGCCATCCATAAATTACGTCACACGTTAAGGGGAGTCGACAAACTGTGACATTGTGTGACAAGGGGTGGAGGTGTCCTAATTTTCGTAGCGTCACATTTCATAATCTATACTAATATTATAAAGGGGAAAGATTTTTTTGTTTGTTTTTTGCATTGAATAGGCTCCGAAACTACTGAATCGATTTGAAAAATGCCGATTTGGCAAGCTTTTTGTTTTTAAGGCGGGTGAAATGCTGTTTACGCACTATACTGGGTCTTTTGCAAGGGATTAGACCGGTGTCGCATATGAAGGGATTACCTTGGCAATCCGTCCATACTTGACCAACATGTGTGTTGACTCAGAATCATTGGACGGTGAATGACCAATACCCACTAAAACCACCCTCCTCCCATGTGCCCCGCGGTTTTGAGTAGGAAAGGTCTGAGACTTAGAACGTAGTTACGCCCAGTCCGACCCTCGCGCAAAAAGTGCCTGAATATGTCCCGGGAATCAGAACATATCCACTTCGATGACAGGGGTGACGACTCCTCTGCTCCCTTGATAGCTAGAGGCCCTCTGAAGCGATATTATTCAGGGAGGGAAATCATGCACATATCTACGCCTCCGGATGCCAGTGAAACGCCGGCGACCGCGTGGGGACGTATGAATACGCGCAATTATATCCCCCTCCCTATCTGGTTCCGCGGTCTCCTTGAGAGACATTACTGCCTCACAGAAGTTGGCCGCACCCTCCCAGTGATCACCGCTCTGCAGCATAGCTTGAACCAAGCTGCGGAACGAATCGATCGGTCCTACGAATATCTCGAGTTCGAACCTCTGCGGCACCCAGGCTGCACACTCGACTAGCATATGAAACACCGTGTCAAGCGCACCACACTGGCGGCATTCGGGCGAATGCAGACCACAGCCCACAATCTGACACAGATATTTATCGAAGCAACCGTGCCCGGTAAATATCTGTTTCATTCTGAAGTTCAGGGTCCCGCTTTCGCGAAAGACCCATTCCGTCAGCTACGGCCTGATTGCTTCCACCGTATAAACGCCACCTGCAGGTTTCTCCAACTCTTCCGACCAAGAGACGAGCATGGAGGCAGTCGGGAGCGCCGAACTTTGGACAGTAGGTCTGCCTGGAGAGGCCAGGGCGGATCGCCTGCCAAAAGTGTCGACGCCATCCACGACACTGTACGGTATCCACGAATAGTCCTCACCGCCAGAATCCGCTGCGCCCGGTGCAGCAGAGTCCTATTGTGGTGGTGAAGTGCAGTGGACCAAACGGGTGCACCGTACAGGGCTATACTCCTAAGGATGCCCGATTTGGCAAGATACAATATCCCCGGGTGACATAGGCATTATTCATAGGTGACATTATATTTTTAAATAAATTATGGATCCTAACTAAAATTCCAATAATGTAACCCAAAGTGTAATTTTTTTTTCCTATAATCGCGTGCGCTGTGAAAACTATTGATGATAGAATAAAATAATGTACAACGACTTTGCAGAATACATCATTATCTACAAAAAGTGACAGCATATGTCTAACTATTATAGTTATGCCACAATAAGTGTTCTTTTATTTTCAATTAAATTTAATTGAAATACCGCCGCTAGAAAAGGCTCTTTATTTGTATCTTGGTATTCATGCATATCAAAATAAATAATTTCATATTCAAGATTGATTCAATACGTTTATATAACTTTTTGAATTATTCATTCGAAAGATATGACACGAGTTTAATTAAAAAAACTAAAAAAAACACGCTTTTATAAAAAATCCAACTAAAAAAACAAAAAATAAAATTTAATATAATATAAAAAAGCGTGGGGTGTATTCAAAGCGCTTTTTAAGATATTATATTATTAATTGAATACACCCCACGCTTTTTTATATTATATTAAATTTTATTTTTTGTTTTTTTAGTTGGATTTTTTATAAAAGCGTGTTTTTTTAGTTTTTTTAAACTATTATTTATTTTTCATTTTTTAGTTGATTTTTGTTTAAATGTTTTTAAATACAAGCTTTTGAGATCCTGCATATCATGTAGCAGCAGAGTGCTAGCCAAGACAAGTAAAACGAGCCCAAACACGACGGGTCTATCTTGTTTAGTACAGGAGTTCCTATGGCCACCTTCCGACTCCATCATCAGATCAGCTCCATGGTACCATATTATTGCATTGTCACGCGATATAAACATACGAGCCCAAACACGAAGGGTCTATCTTGTTTAGTACAGGAGTTCCTATGGCCACCTTCCGACTCCATCATCAGATCAGCTCCATTGTACCATATTATTGCATTTTGACGCGATATAAACATACGAGCCCAAACACGACGGGTCTATCTTGTTTAGTACAGGAGTTCCTATGGCCACCTTCCGTCTCCATCATCAGATCAGCTCCATGGTACCATATTATTGCATTGTCACGCGATATAAACATACGGGCCCAAACACGAAGGGTCTATCTTGTTTAGTACAGGAGTTCCTATGGCCACCTTCCGACTCCATCATCAGATCAGCTCCATGGTACCATATTATTGCATTGTCACGCGATATAAACATACGGGCCCAAACACGAAGGGTCTATCTTGTTTAGTACAGGAGTTCCTATGGCCACCTTCCGTCTCCATCATCAGATCAGCTCCATGGTACCATATTATTGCATTGTCACGCGATATAAACATACGGGCCCAAACACGAAGGGTCTATCTTGTTTAGTACAGGAGTTCCTATGGCCACCTTCCCACTCCATCATCAGATCAGCTCCATGATACTATATTATTGCATTGTCATCGACCTTTGACAGGTGTGCAAAGTATGAATTAAATCTGATCGTTCAAAGTAGGACAAAATCGAGCTCAAAGGGGTCGGTTACTGACATACTGACATACTGACATACTGACTGACATACAAGTGAAGCTAATAAAAAGCGTGTAAAAATGTAATTATTAGAAAAAAGTTGCGTGATCGCCGCGCACCTTGCTCGACTAGCTAGGCTTATGCGATGTAGGGATCACTGGGTTACGGGCCGTACGGTAGGGGAAATATTTTGAATTCGCTTAGTAGGTAATTAAAATGAAGAGAAAAGTTATTTTTTGATACCTGTGCGAAGCCAGAGCGGACCGCTAATACACTAGCTGTCCCGGCAGACATTGTCCTACCCTTAAAAAGATAAAAATCTGGAACCCGATTCCAACGCCACCTACCGGGTCTAATTGTGAACTAAATCATCCCGGGACTCACTCAAACACACATAAAAATCCTAGAATCCGATTCCAGCGCTCCAAGTATTTTGTTTATATTGACATTTCTGAATTCCTAATATCTTTTGAATGGATAGTCCAATTTCAATAATTCAAAAAGTAATCTACAGGTAGTGAAACATTCTAGGATATGAATGAATGAATGAATGAAAACTCTTTATTGTTCACCATAACCTAAACCTAGATGTTCAATATAAAGATATTTCAATTAGAACAATGGGCGGCCTTATCGCTTATAGCGATCTCTTCCAGAGAACCCGGTGTCCAATGAGATATTACAAGAAAATTGAATAATATTTGGTGGTTTAACTAAATTGAAACTAATTCAATCGTAATTGAAGAAAAAACGAAATTATTACAATAATAAACTAATAAACACATACATAATTGTTGTAATTATTAATATAACATTACTACAGCACTTAGCATATACAAATACGTATTTAAGAGCAGGAAAAAAGTATTGATACATTTTTTGAAGATAATTTTATGATCTACATAATTAAATAGATTAAAATAATATAAATTACATATACATACATGCGAATAATAATAGAATTCCATTTTTTTTTTTTTTTTTTTTTTAGAATCTCCAACAAAGGATACACATAACAATTAGTAAATTAGCTCTGCCAGCTTTTCTGTCGATTTAGTAATCAAAATTTTACAAAAGACCAATTTGCAGTTCGAAATTCCCTATTTAACCGATGCCAGAAGAGTATGGTCAATGGCTTGCCCTAACGTCAACGTACCTGCTGCCCTTACTTCACAGCATGTTTGGGATGGGCCGCTCTGCGAACTTACGCGGGATAATCTTCTACAAACGTGTACCAGTTCAGCAGAGCGCGCCCGCCTCTTAGCCGTCGCTAACTGGGAGTCTGGACAGTGGTTACAAGCACACCCATCATTTTATAATAACACACTTCTGGACAACACCACATTCCGATTAGCCGCAAGTTTACGCCTGGGGGCACCATGTTGCGTACCACATTACTGTCAATGTGGATTTATGGTAGACCGATTTGGACACCACGGGTTGTCATGTTTAAAAAGCGCAGGAAGAAGATCTCGTCATGCTAGCCTCAACGACATCATCCGCCGAGCTCTTGTCAGCGTCGGCGTACCGGCTATTCTAGAACCGAATGGCCTGATGCGTGACGATGGCAAGAGACCGGACGGAATGTCACTCGTCCCTTGGAAGATGGGGCGGCCGGTAGTGTGGGATGCGACCTGTGTTGACACACTGTCCCCGTCACATCTTCCAATGACCGAGTCAGGGGCTAGCAACGCTGCCGCTTTAGCCGAAGACGTCAAACGCAAATATGGAGCCTTAGGAAGGGGTTACATATTTGGGCCGTTTGGGGTTGAAACATTAGGCCCGTGGGGTCCGTCGGCAAAGAGCTTGTTTAAAGACATATGTAAGAAACTCTTTGACACTACCCGTGATCAGAAGGCAGGCTCATATTTTGCACAACAAATAAGTATTGCCATACAGCGTGGTAATGCAGCCAGCCTTCTGGGCACGCTCCCCGTTGGCAGTGATCTGCTACATAATATATTTTAGTTTCAATGTCTCAGATAATTTAGATAACATAAAAATTAAAAGCTTCAATTAGTAAATATAGATAACCTTTAACTTTAAATCATTGTGCTCCTTCAGTTACATGATCATTGACCACATACATACCACACAGATCACAACATGCGTAAAAACTAGTCATATAAATAAAATGTGTAATATAGAATACAATACTTATATAAAAAGCCAAACAATATAATATTATATATTTGTGATAGAATATACAATTACATATATAGATAAATTAGTTATTAATTATATATAATATTTTTTTTATATGTCATAGGTACACAGATATCATCAGCCTTTATCAAGCAGACTCTGTAATACCTTTCTCAAGAATATAGTCTTTGTTCCCAAAAAAGGATCAATATCGTTGAAATTACGATTATAAGTATCACCAATTCTGGAGAAAACTGAGTTCTGTCCGTAGTTAGTGCTGTGGCATGCAGTATGCAGCAATTGTGTGTGTCTTGTCCGACGGATTGGGGCACAATATGACATTCTTTGCGTTATTGCACGACAATCGAAACGACTATGCATAATGTCATACAGCAAACCCATGCCAAGCAAAACTCGGCGTTGCTCCAAGTTAAAAAGCCTATATGACAAGCACCTCTGTTCATAAATATTATGACCGCCTTGTAGTTTATAGTCCAAATGTCTTAGAAACTTCTTCAGAATTCTCTCAATACGATTAGAGTATATGCGATAGTGCGGATTCCAGATGGGACTGCAGTATTCCAAAATGCTACGCACGTAAGCGAAGTACGCTACTTTCATGTACAATAAAGAAGTGAACGTCTTACAAGTACGCATGATAAAACCAAGATTTCGAAATGCTTTATTTGTTATAGTGTTGACATGGTGCGCCATAACCATTTTGGAGTCAAAATAAACTCCAAGATCTCTCACTAAATCAGTTCTATCAATTTTACATCCAATAAAATGATATGGATATAAAACAGGGCTTTTTCTACGAGTGAAAGTTATAGTTTGACACTTTTTTACATTTACATTGATTCTATTCATTGTATAGTATTCATATAAAGTATTAAGATCTTTTTGTATAAGATTACAATCATCGATATTGTTAATACACATATAAATTTTCTTATCATCAGCATATAATAAATGAAGAGAACTATCAAAACAATAATTAATGTCGAAAATATATGCATTATAGAAAAGAGGACCTAAATGTGGTCTTTGAGGTACACTTGATGGAACCCAAGCACAATCAGATCAGATTAGATTTACTGCAACAAATTTTATTTAATGGACATATAATGCTCAGTGATCAAGTGTTTGAATGTACCAATGGATGTAGCTTGCCTGATTTTCAAGTGGAGGGAGTTCCACAGGCGAACAGCCTGTACGGCAAAGGAGTTTCATACAAAGGACGAAGTGTGTTTAGATATCGTAAGCAGAAGATTTTCATTTGAGCGCAATTACAGGAATGAGATTGATAGAGGAAACTAAAAAGTTCCTTTAAATATAGGGGTGTATAGGGATTGAAAAGGATATTGTGCAGAAGTGAGAGTAAGTGAACATTCCGGCGAAGGCGAATTGACAACCATTTAAGCTTATTACGAAATTCGGAGATATGGTCATATTTACGCAACCCAAATATGAACCGGATACAAACATTTTGAAGACGTTCAAGCTTATCTAGTTGTTCTTGGGTGATATCTAGATAGCAAGCATCAGCATAATCAAGTAGGGAGAGAAGCAAGGATTGAGCAAGTATAACCTTAGTAGCAGTAGGTAGGAAATTCTTCAGTCTTCTTAGTGAAGCAGATGACGCGAAGAGTTTCCGATTGATTTCAGTCAGGTGAGGCCGGCAAGACAGTTCTCTGTCAATGATTATTCCTAAAGTTTTAACAGTTCCACTGATTTCAATGAGCTTACCATCAAACGCAACCAGGGCAAGCGAAAACCAGTCAATTTTAGAGACAAGCCTAGAGCTGCCGACAATAATAACCTTAGTTTTTTTCGGATTAACGCTCAGACTATAGGCTTGGCTTCAGTTAACAATTTTTGTAAAGTCCCTATTTCTGGTTTGAATTTCTTCTGAAAGTCGGTTAAAATTACATTGAATGTAGATTTGTAATTCATCTGCATAAAGGTGGTAAGACGAAGAAAGGTTATTGGAAATCGAGTTAATGTAGATAGCAAATAAGAGAGGTGATAAAACGCCGCCCTGAGGAACACCAGCAGATAAATCACACCATGACGAATAAACATCATCAAAGCGAATGCGTTGCCGGTGTAATTGAAATGATTCATTTAGATAAGAATTAATACAAAAGGTATGGATAATATGATGTGATTTTGGTCGGCATTTCTACCAATTTTTATAATGTAAAAAAGTAGTTATAGTGACATAACTACAATAGTTGAACATTATGGTTTCGCAAAGTTTTTTGTAAATTTTGATATGTTCTTTAATATTGTAGAACATTTTTTAATAATTTAACTGGACATAAAACTAAATGCGGAACTGCTGTTTTAATTTAATAATTTCTTGATGTAAAATTGCAAAATATGTGACGTCACACTAGAGAAGGGGAAGTCTCATGAAAGTGACCAGCTGTGGCATTTGTCAAAAAATCATGAAATTCGTGTGACGTAGTTTGTCGATGACCCCTTCTACCTGAAGATACACTTAACTAAGACTTTCAATTCTTCATTATCTTTTTTCATGTTAAAGTAAAATGATAACTAAGGAGACGGAAGCACTTACCGGTTAGAACAGAATTCATAGATATGATGTTACCACCACATGTGTAGCCTAATTCTTCGGTCTTTATAGCAACAAACCAAGGCCAGTCGCCGGGACGGGCATCCGTTCCGACAGAAGTCACCTCTGTGTTTTCTATGGCTCTTCTTCCGCATAAGTGAGCATATGGTCTTTCAGGAGTATTTGTCATTACATTAAAATTGTTAATTGTGTGTGCAGCCTGAAAAACATTTTCTTTCGTTTGTAATTATATACATACTAGCTAACCCATGACCACTTCGCTGGGCGTAATTAAAAAATGCACACCACGCACGCAAATCAAATATATCCAATGTCACCTGGTTGACCTATGTCCACTTCGCTGGGCGTCATTAAAAAAACACACAGATGCACGAAAATTAAATGTAGCCTATATACTCTTGTATATGTAGCTTTGTACTGGTGAAAAACTTTAATAATCGGTTTAGTAGTTCAAAAAATTACTTCCTACAAACAAACAAACAAACTCACAAAGTTTACCCCTTCATAATATTAGTATAGATATGATGTTATCACGTCTTTTTCATATAAAAGTAGGCAGACTCAATTTATCACCGGAATAATATTAAAAGGGGTAGATAATACAATAGAAAGCTACTACTCACAAAAGAAGAAAAGAGAGGAAAGGTAAAGAAAAAACAGAAACAAACTAAAATTTTTGGTCATGTCACGGATACGACACTTTCTGATGAATGATCGAAGGCAGAAGACGAAACACCAGGAAGGAAGGGACAATGCAAGGATACTTGGATCTTATCAATTGTCGGTTTCTACATCTTAGTAAACATTCATTCTCTTTACGGGCGGTTAAAATTTGACATTAGCTTCATACAAGTAATGTAAAATTTCAACCGATACTAAGTAAGGCAAGTAAACGAATACGATTAGTAAGCGAAGCGGCTATGAGGAAAAAGTGGATGTCATTAGTTATACACACAAACGGGTGTGTAAAATTATTATTTTATATATCCCAGCCACCAGGATATGTCTGCGACTTCTTGACTTGAAATTCCCGCGGGACTCCCGGGACATCAAGTACTACAACTATCGCTTTCGTGAAAACTGTCGGAATAAGCAAGCTGTGTGAAATTTGCAATTGCGAATTTTTAAACAAACAATAATCTTAAAAAATATCTTATTATCACGAGGAGTAGTGTTTATCAAACTTTAATAGGAAATTAACGAAATTATTTATTATTATGCTATTCCAACGAACTCGACTGTCCAGGTAAATGTTTCGTTTGTCCACCCGTAGTTCAAAAGTTATTAGTAATTTACATTAAGTTTACATTTTTTTCTTTTTCATGAATTTGCAGTTTTATCATGCTTATTTGTTAAAGCAAAGTCAGTAGAAATATTCGTTTGTCCACTCTGCTTTCATGGTTTTATTGAAAATGTTTTTAACTTTTTGTTTCCCTTATAACTTCATGACGAATGGAGATTCTTAAACGTGGATGAACTCGTTCGTTTCTCTGTCATACCAACGCGATTAAGGTCCAGGCAAAAGCTTCATTTGACCACCCTTAGTCCAAAGTTAATAAACAAAAACTCTTTTTTTTAAAATCATTTTGGTTTTCATATCTTTTCGAGGTTTTGTGTTTATCACACTTTAATAGACTATTTCGTTCACTTATGCAACGAACTCGATTGTTCAGGCAAAAGTTTCGTCGCTCAAATGAATAAGCATGGTAAAAATACAAATTCATAAAATAGAAAAGTTAAAAAAGTTTTTATTCAATAACTTTTAAACTAAGAGTGGACAAACGGAACTTTTGCCGCACAATCGAGTTCGTTGGATAAGCTAACGAAATAGCCTATTCAAGTGTGATAAACACTAAAACCCGCGAAAATATGGGTAAAACAAAATGATTATAAAAAAAAAATTGATTATCTTTAGACCTGAGGGTGGACAAACGAAACTTTTGCCTGGACAATCGAGTTCATATGGCAGGGAAACAAACGAGCCCATCAACGTTGAAATCGAAATCGGACCAGTAAAGTACTGAATCCTGTACGTGAATCCTGAACAAACAGAAATCTACAAAAAAGTAATCGTCTCCACCGTTTATACAGTGTATTATAGTTGTATTTTTTTTATAGCTTTACTTTACAGACACGGCATTTTTAAAATTTTGTAATATATTATTTAACTTAATAAAAATAATATGTATATCAATAACTAACTTAACTTTACTTATTCGATTCTGTAAAGTATCAAATTGAGCCTTACTAGAAAGGCTTATCTGAATTGTAGTCAGGTTTTTAAACCATATAATTCTATAACGTTTACCTGGATTTCCTTATTACACAAAATGAAATTGTTAATGGCAAAGCTTTTCACTACAGGTACATCATTAACATGCATATCTTGCACGGCCACTTTAAAAGTGTACTTCTGTGGTATCGTACCAATGGTTTTTATTCTGAAGTCATAGAACGTATTTGATCTGACTTCGAAGCTTGTATTATGTGATAGCTGAAAAAATAAGAAACTAGGTTAAAATATATAATAGACAATACTAAAAAGAGCGCAAAATGTCCCGATGCTAGGCCACTCATTTCTAGGGAACGGACAGGCTTGTTCAAGCCGGACTGCTGGATTTGATACATCGCTTATCTCGGTGTACAGGTTTCGTCATGATGTTTTCCTTGATGTTTAGTACGTGAAAATTGTAACAATATGCAATATATTAGTTCAGAAAACTGCGTATTTGGTGTATTCTTCCCGGCCAGTATTCGTTACCCGCACAGTTTGAGACGCGAATATGTACGTTGACCACTAAGCTACCATGGCTTGTATCGAATATTATGTAGAATACTGATAACTAAAGTTCTATATTATATTATTGGTACTGTATTTAAGACTATTCAGAAAACAATACAACATTACAAATATTATGAAACGCTTACAAATATTCATGTGGTAGCACAAGAGCGAGAGAAAGAGACAGAGGGCATGACGTAGAAATCTTGAGAGAATAGAGTAGAATATAAGTTTTTAACCTCCAGGGCCGCCCTTCTTGTTAGAACAATCGTCCAACGCTTAGCTGCTAATTGTGCTACGTCAAAGCGTCGTCGGTATGCGGGGCGCAGAAAGTTATGCTCCGGCAGGG
This sequence comes from Dendrolimus pini, assembly GCA_949752895.1. Classification (NCBI taxonomy): domain Eukaryota; kingdom Metazoa; phylum Arthropoda; class Insecta; order Lepidoptera; family Lasiocampidae; genus Dendrolimus; species Dendrolimus pini. The sequence goes on along the minus strand of OX457132.1, from coordinate 17,548,142 downwards.
TGGCGCTCTTTGTCCGCGACAATGTTATTTATAATTTTAATTATTAATATATTATTTTTGATTATTTTATCAGACACGGTTCAACATATGGATGGGTTCTTTTTTCAAGGGGAAATCCCTTAACGGATACCCAGCCGCACTGAGACTACGGCGGGGTTATGTGTCATCGCCTGAGGCAGGATCAGGGTGAGCTTGATTTTTTATTACGGTTTTATATACGCTTGCAGCGTCAAGTTAGAATATCTTGGTATCGCTTGCTTTGGTAGCCTCCGCGTAACATCGTGCCTATGTATGTGTCCACTGACTTCATTCTAAGCTCTGTCTTAACGAAGGACACTGAGAATCGGCAGTACGACGGTTATGCCCTACCGTTGCGCGTTGCCTAAGCTTGATTAGTTCAATTCACTCATTGTAGGGTACTCCTACGTGAACCCCGATCCAGTACAGCTGGACGTGTCGTCCTGTCCCCATGATGTGCTTGGTGATGTTTCAATGTTCTTTCGAACATTGAATGCCAGGGGGAAAAGCGTGTCAGACCAAGATACACACACGAAGACGGGAGACCAAGGCTAAGGATGATCTCAAGTCGCTCTGCACCGTTGCACAACCCCACTCTCGTCCTATGACAAGCTCTGTAGCCTGCTATAAGGCGAAAATTTCAGCCTAGAATACTTCAGACTCGACCCCGTAAAACGTCGATGTATATGTTCACCTTTCGCAGCAGATCTGTTCCGGTGGTTTCGGGTTTGATTTTATCAAAGTTAGGGTAAGACAAGCTTATCTTTATCTGCCTGTCCTCCTAGCTAAGGATGGTCTTCCCCGCATGGTTTCAAAAAAATTAACATCTAAGTAATCTAAAATTAAGTGGAAGCAGCTTCGCTAGTACTAACGCTGTATTGAGCCTGACTGTACGGTAAGACTTTATGATCTTCTGTGCGAAACCATATTGGACTACGCCCGCACAGAAATCTTTTACGCTGCATTAGAAGCGTACATTACAATCAGCTCTATTACTGAGACGTATAGCGTTCGCATGGCCTCCAAACTCAGCCCCTATTGTGTTCTAGTGGGACAGGCCAATTGTTTGTAAACATTTAGGGCCTTCCGGCAGACGTTACTCACGTGACTATTAAAAGCCAGCTTTGGGCCTATCTTAAAACCGAAAATCCGTATCAAGCTCATTCAGCAATAGATGAGATTGCAGAATGTCAGACCACTTATATGGAACCCTGCACACACCCCTTTTGGGTAACTTTGCCTCATGTTTGCCCCTTACAGTTGACCGACACCCTCTTACGCTCAAAATAGACCTTTATTAGTCTCGAAAATAATTTAGTCTAGACCCGTGCAGGTTGTAGTGTGTAGCCGAAACCTGCACATCGAGGTAACCAAATGTATCAAACATGCCCAGCCGCCTTCGACAAGCGTGGCGGGTATACTGTCCACCCCCCACCCCCCACGCCCTATAGTGGGAGGTCCGAGTCCAGCAGTGGTACGTTTATAGGCTGCTATTATTATTATTAATGGTGCAATTTGAGAGTTTTACGATTTCCATACGTCGTATACGAGCTAACTACAGTTATTGCTGTTGAAGTGTTGGCGTCGGGCGCATTCGATAGGTGGCGGCGACAGACACAAGTTCGAAAATATCCAAAAACGCGTGTAACAATTCTAATTATATAATATAATTATAATTCGAAATTCTTCTACTTCATATTTTTTATTATAATACAGTTTATCGAGTTAAAACAACAATAAAAAAACAATGCCAGCTTACAAGTAAAATTTAAAAAAGGAACTTAAAACACATATAGTCTATGTCTATTAAGTTTAAAGTTCTGTGAGAGTATGATTATGACGTATCTAACTGAGTCAACTACAATTATTATAAAAAACTCATTCATCGGTTTACTATTTCAATAACCAATAAATCAAATAGATAAAAAAACAAAATCTTAAAAATCACAGCTTTAGTAAAAAAAAATATAGCTGGAGTATAGCAAACAGGCTGACGGCCTACCTGGTGGAAAGCAGTTACCGTCGCCTATGGACGTTTTCAACATCAGAGATGTCACCAACGCGCTGCAGGCCTCGAATAAATTTTATGACACCCTTTTTTAAAAACTACATATCGTAGCGCTGTGGGAAAACCTCGGCCGGGAGCTCATTCCAAATCCCCACGGTACGTAAGAGAAACGTTCTACAGAACCGTTGCGTACATGAGCGAAGTGGCTCAAGGAAATGGGGGTGAACTCCGAACCGATGGCGAGCGGTGCGATGGTAGAAAGAGGACGAAGGCACCATTCTAAACAGTTCTTCGGAACACTCCCCGTTATACAGTCGGTAAAATACGCAGAGAGAAGCAAAGTCTCTCCTAAGGCCAAGCGTATCTAAGCCGTCTGTGAGTATGGGATCATCAACAACGCGAACGGCTCGACGTTGAATACAGTCCAGGGGATTTAGTTGGTAGGCAGGTGCTCCAGCCCAAAGGTGTGAGCAGTAGTCCATATGCGGCATCACCTGGGCTTTATAAAGCACAAGGCGTTGCCGCGGTGTGAAGTACTGCTTGGACCGGTTTAGCACTCCCAACTCTTGGAGGCAAGTTTTGCCTTGCCTTCAAGATGGCCCCTGAACTGTACATCGTTCGCGGTGTCAATACCAAGGATCCCAACACTCTTGGACCTCCACCACCTGGTAAGGGGAGTTCCTTGGAACTGAAGCGCTTGCTCGAATGGAGTTTTATTGTCAGAGAATACGCAGACCTGTGTCTTCTTGGGGTTGAAATGGACAAGGTTCTGTCTCCCCCATTCTGAGACACTCTCCAAAGAATGCTCAACTTCAGACACAAGTCTAACCCGACTTTCCTCCACAAAAGATCGAGGGACGTTTGCACGACCAGAGTACTGCGCATCGCCAGTGCTGTCATCCGCAAAGCAATGAATGTTGCGAATAGACAACATATCATTGATATGCAAGATGAACAACGTTGGCGATAGCACACAACCCTGGGGCACACTAGCGTTGATGGGCTTGATACTAGAGCAGCAACCGTCGACAACGACTTGAATGTTGCGCCCATCAAGAAAGCTGGATAGCCAAGTGCAAAGTCCCTCAGGTATCCCATACGATGGCAGTTTCGATAGAAGAGCTCTGTGCCAGACCCGGTCGAAGGCCTTAGCAATATCTAAGCTGACTGCCAGTGCTTCCCCTTTGCTCTCAATGGCTTCAGCCCAACGGTGGGTTAGGTAAACCAAGAGATCCCCAGCTGAGCGACCGTGGCGGAAGCCGTATTGCCGATCATTTAGCAGCTGGGAATCTTCCAGGTAACCCAGAAGCTGCGCGTTGATTAATACGCTCCATCACCTTTGAGAGCAAAGAGGTTATTGCTATAGGCCTATAATTCGACGGGTCTTTACAGTCCCCTTTTTTGGGGACAGGGTGCACATGGGCAATCTTCCACGAAGCGGGGACACAACCTTAGCGGTAAGAGAGAGTGAAAAGTCGGGCAAGGATTGGGGACAGCTCAGCTGAACACGTCTGCAGCACAATGGCAGGAATGCCATTAAAACTATTATTATGCCAATTATGCCAATTGAAACTAAAAAGTTATAAACATCTTATCTTTGATACAGTCTAAATCTAAAATTTAGAATTTTACAACTGACTCGCTACAAGTTGGACCATCGGGATGATATGAGTATAATCTCAACTATCATAGTCAGTCATTTATTACTTACCTCATAAATATTGACTTTCTTTTCAAAATAAATGTCCATTTCAGCCTCAAGTAAATTACTATAAAGTCCAAAATTTATAACGGCTTCCCAATGCCCAGGCGATATTTTGTCAAAATGAATCGCACCCAGTCCACAGGGAACGTATTTTGTTGACATTGCTCCTTTTATAACTACGGAATCTATTTTCATTATACAGATCATTACGAAAATTAATGGATTTATATAAAAATCCATTTTAAATTCAATTTTGTTCAATTCAATGTTTCAATATAGTTAAATATTTACGTGTTATCAAAGTGACTGCAAGTGAAACAATAAAATAACAAACGAGAATGTATGGCTATATATAGGCGGAGCTCTTATCTGAGATTTTATTTTATACAGAATGTTGTTTTTTTTAAATAGGGGAGCGGAAAGTCCAATTAACCGAGTTGCTTTTTATCATCTTAAAAAACTTCAATGCGTCACAGATGTTGTACAAGTAAAAAAATCAAATTATTGTCGCATTAATTATAGTGTAAACACTAACTAACACAGTAAACAAAAGTACTCCTGATATGAGATTTCAAAATAAAAATTATAAGATGTAACACCTGTTTTTCTAACGTTTGTCCATATAATTAATAAATGCGGTGACGTCGACGAAAAACATTTATTACATTTTTATTGTTAAAATAAGTAGAAATATGTAAAAATGAGTACGTAATGAGTAGTAGAGTGTAATTTCTATTTGTTATTTGTATGCAATAATATTCTATACTTGAAACACAACTCCTTGGGAATACTTTACAGTATATTAAGAAACACCATTAGATAACACATAAGCAGTTAAAAAAGTCACACACCAGAACATTTTTAAAAATTAGAATTGGTAATTTTTTAAAGCTGACCTCATTTCTATCAAAATTGAATCTAATATAATTTCGGCTTTTGTTTGATAAATATTTTAGATTATAGATCTTTGCACTAGCAAAGTAGACTAGAATTAATGTGCTACGTTAGAAAAATAAAAAAAAATGAATCGCAACAAAATTTTAACTTGAAGTTTTACGGGCAGGTTTTCAAATTGGACAAGTACATTAACAATCTGCCCGTAAAACTTCAAGTCAAAATTTTGTTGCGATTCATTTTATCACTTGTCAGTTGAAGATTTTCCACTTGTCCGTTGCGATTCGTTTTCTACTTGTACGTTGCGATTCGTTTTTCCACTTGTCCGTTGCGATTCGTTTTTCCACTTATCCGTTGCCATTCGTTTTTCCACTTGTCCGTTGCGATTCGTTTTGCCACTTATCCGTTGCTATTCGTTTTTCCACTTGTCCGTTGCGATTCGTTTTTCCACTTGTCCGTTGAAGTTTCACTTCTAATATGTGTCCCAGCACACATTTCGATTTTTCGCAGGTTTACTGCAAATTATGATTTGGTTAGGTTAAGTACATTTTAATGGTGTATGTAATACGCTACCCACGCACCGACCATTTTTTACGTCAACACTTTTGTTGTTCGTTGTCGTTCACTTTTGTTATGACTTTCGAAAAACTGAACAGTTGGCAAAGTTTTCTTGTTGTTATTTTTGTTTACTCAACAAACTCTATTTATTTATTTATATTTTTTTTACACATACCACAAATAGAGGCAGTGATGACTTGTCACGTGGAGAGCAGAGCTATAGTTCGATGCAAACTTAAGTTTGCCTCCATTAATAGCGGCTCGGAACATCGCACTTTCCGATGCGCAGAACGCAATTTTAGGTATTAGAGGGATGAGGTAGTCTGAGGACGCGGTATATCCTCGCTCGCTCTCTCGCTAGCTTTCTCGTTTACGAGACTTTCCCGGCGCTCGGCTCACCAGAGCTGCCAATTTAGCGCTTTAGGAGCTAGATATAGCGCTTTTTAGGGCAACCCAGCTCCCAATTTTATTAAGCAACTTCCAGCGCAAAATCTTGCGCTTTTTATAATATGCAAATATCTAATTAATTTTATAATAAATATATTTATGAATATCTAGACTAATATTATAAAGAGGAAAGATAAGATTGGTTTTTGCTTGCATGAAGAGGCTCCGAAATTACTGAACCGATTTGAAAAATTCTTTCACTGTTGGCAAGCTACGCTATCCCCGGGTGACATAGGGTATATTATATTTACAAAAAAATTAGGGATCATTACTAAAACTCCAATAATGTAGTCCAAGGTATAAAAAATTACCTAAAATCGCGTGCGCTGCGAAAACTATTGATGATAAAATAACAAATAAAATAAATTACTGAACCGATTTGAAAAATTCTTTCACTGTTGGCAAGCTACGCTATCCCCGGGTGACATAGGGTATATTATATTTACAAAAAAGTTAGGGATCATTACTAAAACTCCAAAAATTTAATCCAAGGTATAAAAAAAATACCTAAAATCGCGTGCGCTGCGAAAACTATTGATGATAAAATAAAATAATGTACTACGACTTTGTAGAACACATCATTATTTACAAAAAGTATCGTGACAACATATATCTAACTATTATAGTTATGCCACAATAAGCGTTTTTTTATTATAAAAAATTAATTAAAATGCCGCCGCTAGAAAAGGCTTTTTATTTGTATCTTGATATTAATCCTTATCAAAATAAATTACTTCATATTCAAGACTGCTTCAATACCTTTATATAACTTTTTGAATTATTCAATTCGGACATTCCATTCGAAAGATATCACGAGTTTTAAAATGTAAGAATTAGTGACGGTGATCACGTGACTGTGACATCTTTTCGTGAGTCAAAACTCCATAAGACCCCCTCTATATAGAAGTTTCACTTCAATAGTAGCTGTTGGCGCGGAAGCGGGAGCGGGAATAAACAGGAGGAAAGGACTTACAGGATAAGGTACGCCGCAGCAGACACGCTACGAACGATGCGTCTTCGCAGCGGTAGGCACTTCTTCCTCGTGATCCTTTCTTCTTGTCTTGCGGTTCCTTCGACTTAGTGGACCAGCTGGAACGGTACAGCGTGCACCTTCCAACGTGCGGTTTGATGATAGCGGGTATAAAATGCGGCACAACACAAGACGCGGCGAGGTTTTGCGGAAGCAGCGGTGCGTTCAGCGGTCGAACATAGACTATGTCACATTGCATAGTGACAGATGCGGCGGAAGAAAAAAGAAACAAAAGAGGCGGCGACCAAATAGGTCGGCGTTAACAGTAGCTCCACTAATATTGAGATCTGTTCTTTCCTGGAACGGTTCAGGCTGTAACTCATAGAAGTGAAATGACGTGGGACGTGATATGATAGCACTGGTTATCAAAAAATTTCGCAATGTGAAGTACATATAGCACGAGAAATAAATCAAAGTCTGTTTATAATAATCTGTTTCATTTTTAAGTTTTTTTGTAGTGTAACTTAATTGTGTATGTACTATGTATGTATGGGTGTATATGTATATAATTATATAATAGTGTTTACGATTCTAGTTTTATGCTTTGCAATGATGTACTTAATGTCTACCGTGACGTCACCTTAAGGGCACAGCGGAAGATCAGCGCTGGTTAAAACCGACTGGCATTATGCTGAGACCGATGCACTTTTGGGACAAAATAATATTACTTTAGTTTTTAAATATGTTGCATTTATACTGTATCCATATAATTTGTCCCAAATAAATTATTTTCTTTCTTTCTTCCTGATTTTTAAGATGGTTTAGTTTATAATTTAGTTTTACTTTTTTAAGTTAGTTTAAGGTTCCCACTGTATATGTAGAAAATATTTTACCAGGCCTTTCAGAAGCGTAAATACAATTAATTGTACATTAATTACAATCAAAGTCTTATCTCAGTAAGTATAATATAAACAAGGTCTCCCGATTGGGGATTTTGTTTTTGCAAAAATTATGTAGATAAAACATTGTCTTAAAGATGTAAAAATACACTAAAATGTACCTAATAATGACGACAGTCTGGATGTAATTTAACTTCTGGCATAATAAATTCATCAAATTTATGAAGTTTCTCTAAAACATCTAAAAGGGTAATTGTTTAATTATAACTAGCAATGAGTAAGTGCGGGTAGCAGACATAAAGGATGCTTATTCAGTCCACGTTCTTCACAATGACCCATAACAATGAGTTTGCTAACAATGCCACAATACAGGCGAATGAGCATACAGAGTCAGATGGCTACTAATTAATCTACTTATCCATCCGTCTCTGAGGTGACGGAAAAATAAAAAATCTTTCCACAAAAAAGTGTGGCTGTAATTAGTTTCTGCATTTTCCAAATTAATTTGTTCAAAGAGCCCGTTCGTATTGTTAGCGGAAAATTCAGTTGCAATGTTGCGCCACTTTTGTTTTGTGTGCCAATTTGTGTTGTGTACTTTTGATGCAACTCTTAAAAAGACTTATTTAATGTAATGTCAGATATGAATGATATAATTAACTACTGTGATAGTAATCTATTTATAATGTTAAAAAAAATGTGTGTGTAGTGTCACACGCAGCAGAAATAAAACTTCAGAGAATTATATCTACGACGCTCATAACTACCAAAACTACCAAAATTATCAGAATTGCCGAATTAACCAAAATGACAAAAATGGCAAATCACAAAAAAATCTAAACCTATCTTACTTTCTGGGATAATAGAGTGAGATCCCAGTCACCCCAGACTTACGTGATTTTAGAAAAGACGAAATTTTTAGGATCGGTAGTTTAACATAAACTTAGAAAAGAATTGATACTCGCTAAGCTGGAAGCGGGACCGTTTTACAGGTAAAAGGTATCAAAGGTGGAAAAAACCATGCTAACTTACGTCAAATTAGCAAGGCTAGTTTTTCCACATGTCATGTTCATTTAAGTTACATAGAGCTAATATCTAGGGTTTCTCACGCGGCGTAACCACGGGGAAATCGCTAGTAAATCAATAAATTTAATTTAAATAGCATTCTTTGATTATGTAAAGATATTTTGTCATACTTTTTAGTATTTCAAAAGTACATAGTTTATCTAAGTTATGATTCAGAAATATAGAGCCACCTACACCTACATATTAAAGAAGTAGTGGTCCTCCATGCTTATTTTGGTACTAGCAATCCCTCAAATGTACTTACTATTATAATATATGTTATTTTTCTCTGTGCCGTAATGTGGTTAGTCAGACTGAATTTACGAATAAATAAGTGACATGCGGCTAGAGCAACTTAGGGATTTTTATTTCAGCTTTTGTAAGTAATGAATATACCCACTAGAAGTAATTCTATTTTTTATGTCTCTTTAAAGTAGAGCCAAGGGAGCGCAGTGAGACGTAACTAACTAGTTGAATGAAGTAAATGTATTTTTAAGTTGTCGCCGTCTCGACTTTGTGCCGGATCCACTCAATTAGCGACGGAGTTTGTGACGTCATTAATTATTATTGCTACCCAGAATTCATAGCTGAGGGAACGTTTTTCTCAAACTTTAATAGAATTATCGTGTTAAAATATGGACGATGCAAAATTTGGCGTAGATATGGTTCATGTTAACAGACGTTGTGAGTTCTATAATATCTAGGTGCTCTTTTAAATACAAATGGAACATACAGGATATACGCCATATTTGCATATATATACGTATCATGTCAAATATAAACAAATGCAAATAATTAAGTGACTCTATATATGTAATCTCTATAATCTCTATATCTCTATAATCTCTATATCTCTATAATCTCTAAATATTATAAACGCGAAATTTGTAAGAATGTCTGTATTGTATGGATGTATGTATGTTTGTTACTCTTTCACGCAAAAACTACCGAATGGATTGGACAATAATATAGCCTACACATCAGAATAACAAAGAGGCTATAATTTATAAAGATATAGTGTGAATAATCCAAAATATAACGATTTTACATCACTAAGCGGGTGAAACCGCGGGCGCAGCTAGTATGTTTATATATACTGCAACGTCATATCAGTATAGTTAATATTAGGAAGGAGAAACCAGTAAAAAATTCGGTATATGACCTAAGATAGGCGAATATTTTTATTTTTCATTACATGAGTTCAGCAGACAGGCCCACCCGATGGAAAGTGGTTACCATCGCCTGTGAACATTTGCAACAGCAAAGGTGCTACAAATGCGCTGCTGCTCTCTTAAGAGATCAACTCAAGGTTGTCATGGCGGCATACCAGACCAGGGATAGCAGCCATCCAGACGGGCAAATACTCTACCTGGCTGTGGGCTGTTTTGTCACCTTTTACGACAGGTCACCCCACCCGACCACAGGAAATTGTATTCTTTCTCATTCACGTTCAGCAACAGCAGGGGCGAAGCCTACGTGTTGCTAGCCTTTAGAATGGGATAAAGAGGATGAGATAGATTTATCAGGTAGGAGAAATGGGACAGAGGGGATGGGTAAGGAGAGGAAATAAGACATCGGAACTTAATATTGTTTCGAATTGGACAATTAAACCTAATAATAGTATATTTACGATAGAAATGATAAATTGTAAAGCACTAAAGATCGAGTGCCTAAATAGCCTTTCACCCGAGGTTAGCAATCTGCTTTTCATTTCGAATATGAGGAAACTAAATAAAACCTGATTAGTTGAACAAACAACTACTTCTCCAAAGAAATCAAGCGTTATCATACCTTAATCTGACATGAACTCATTTAATATGGCACGTATGAAATGTCAAGTAAATTTCTTGTTCTGTGGCATTCTACTATCCAGTATTTTTTGTCACTAATGATAGTAAACATTTAGCTAAAATTTATGTAGGTAAATTAAATAATGATTTAGTGAGAAATAATTTGTTAGTATAAAATGTTACGAAATTGATAATATTTTTTTTATTACAATTTATGCCGCGAATAAACAGTATCTGTAAAAGAATTTGGAACATGAGTAGCATGTATTATAAGCTATGGTTCACATAGTTTTCTAATTTTTCGACAGCAGAGAAAATCGTTTCTGAAAGACGAAAAGTACTGTTTTCATCTATTTTATCAAGCAACTCGAAGCGTACTTTGAGAATATGAGAAATGAAAGAGAATTGTAAAAACTGGAAACCATATAACACATACCTAGCAACTAAAGTAATACACACACGTACTAATATATTATTCAGTTTATGCTTCTTTGTTCTTCATCACACAAAATTAAATTTATTACATACTTTCACGCAAGATGCCTGCATAAATAAGATATTCTCAGAGCACGTATTCAACTTCGGGTAAACTTTAATACTTCTACGAATAAGTTTCCAAGCGTGTACTAGCAATGAGAAGATTCTTGGTGTAAACTTATTTATTTTTTCACTTTAATACCGTATTTTTATATGCCGGCGTTGCAATTTAATCGAAAATATGTAACAACATATTTTCAATTTTAAATGAGCTTTCAAATTTTGTAACAACAAATTTTGAAAGCTCATTTAAAATTGAAAACCTATTTCAATATACATAAACTCCATTGCGAATAAATAAATAAATATATATATATATATATATATATATGTGTGTGTGTGTGTGTGTGTGTGTGTGTGTGTGTGTGTGTGTGTGTATATCACTTCAAAGAATTCTTAGGTATTAGTAAAGATTGTATTGTTCATTTCTTCATTACTTGTTCCTGACATGCATAGTAATTTTCAACAGTTACCCATTTTATGAGTAAAACAATAGGGGAGTTTAAAGGACAGTTAAGTCAACTGAGATACATGTAGCATCTTAAAAAATCTTGTATATACTTACGATAAATAAAATAAGTGTGCCTGTTTGTAATGTCAAAATAAGAGCTTTTTACTAAATGCATATAAAAGTAAATAAGGTACTTATATAAAAAAACAATTGTTGTGAAAAAATCAAGCCGATGAAATCGTTGGAACGGCTAGTGATGTCATAAGTGCGTACGAGTAAAAAGGGTTAAATAGGCGAAAAATATTGTTTTTGTTTAGTTATTAAAATTGTTTCCATCGTGATATTTTCAATGTAAAATAATAAGATGTTATTTTAACGCTTGTTCTATAATATGTAAATTGTTAAAATTTATTGTAACATGCTTTTGCATCCCTGTTTATTTATTTATTTTAAATACAAAGAAACGAGACTGAAATAAATAAACATGAAATAAACGAATTATTAGTTGGACTTGTGACTGGGAAGTGTCTTTGTCCCTTCTCCTTATACAGCGACAACACGTTGCGATGTACATAAAATAGGAAGTAAAACTAATATATAACTTATTTGTATAACCTCAAAAATTCACTTTACCTTAAATTAAACAAAAACCTTTGAATTAATCTTCTTTTGATGACTAATATTACCATGTTTTGTATGAATAACAAAGATTCAAGTATTTAATGACTTACAAAAAAGTAAAAGAACTTAAAAGCAAATAAAGTTATTTCTTTCCAATAATTTGACTCCGGCTGGTATTGCTCTTAAAACGACTCCATAAATCTTTGTTTAAATAAACAACGTTTAAAGTGAGCATGCCACATAAAAATTCAATCAGAAATTCCTTTACGATGAAACTCGTTACATTGTCAAAGTAAGCTAACTGTGATTCCCGAAAAGGTGCTATTGAAGTGAAACTCCTTTAGAATCGTTTCATATTATATTAGCTGAATAAAATACACGTTGTTATACGCAAGATACAGGCACATTACTTACTATGTAGACAAGCATGAGTTATTTTTTTTTAAATCTTGTATTTAACGTATTTATTGTTGTTTTTATTAAAATTCATTTATATTATTTCTTTTATGTATTAAAGTATTATTATTAAGTATTACATGAGTAGAATTAGTTTTATTAATGATTATTATTATTTATTGTTTTATTAACAAAATTGGGTTGTTTTCGTCTTACACCAAAAGGAAGGTTTGCACTGAAAATCAGCGTTATGTCGGATATAATTCCGGCACAGCAATATGCTGAGTGCAAACCTTGTTTGCTGAAAATGCATATAAATTTTAAAAATATGCTCTGTGTATAAAATGTTTAAATTACGTCGCTATTTTTGCAAATAAAGTTTTCTTTCTTTCTTTTAATAAAATCATAAAGTTAATAAAATATTTATACAGTTTATTCTATGTAGGTACCTATATATAACTATTTACAAATTAAATAGTTTTTAAATCTGCGGAGTGACGCTCGCGGACCGCGTTCGTAATACCGAAGTAAGAAAGAGAGTTGGTCTGAAAGAGAGTGTCGGGGTGAAGGTAAGGAAAGGAATGCTCCGGTGGTTCGGGCATGTGGAAAGAATGTATGATGAAAGAATGACTAAACAGATATACAATGCAAAAGTGGATGGATGCAGAAGTCGCGGAAGGCCACGACACACCTTCCATGATCAAATTGATCATGTACTAGTAGAAGGTGATGTCAGGAGCCTTAAGAACAGACGAGCGTGCATGACAAGAACTATGAATGTCAAAGAAGCAAGTGAGGTGTGTAAGAATAAGCCTAAATGGCGCTCTGTTGTTCGTGCCTACCCCGCAAGGGACCTGGCGTGAAGTTATGTATGTATGTATGTATAGTTTTTAAATTAAATTTACAAAATATTCAGGTCTTTTTTGGTTATTGGTGGCAGTTGCTTCTTGTTTTTTGAAATCAAACTCGATGTCAATGGACTGTATAATTATTATTATTGAACTTTTTACATGAATTGAAATATACATAGAATAAGTACAGGTTATGCGAGAGAGTAGAATTATGAACAATTAAAAATAAATGAATGACGAAGAATAGTGACCGAAGTGAATATTTTTGCCTCCAAGGTACATATGTGTCGTTCGCGAACGAACGAATCAAACGACCCGGGTCTCAAGATCCGCGCGAACGATAGGGTCACTTCGAAAAATATGAGTCGTTCACTAGATCGATTCGTTCAGATTCGTTTAACAAAACCTACGAATCAGAAGAAGAGAACCATACGACAGTGAATCGGGTCATTTCGTATTGCCGCATCTCGGTTAGTCGTTCGTTATATACACACACACACACATATATATATATGAATATATATACACATTTATGTATTATTTTATTATTATTATTAAAAAGTAAGTAGTTCGTACTATGTTACGTATACCACCATCGCCATTATTATTACATTTATTCCTGGGGTTACAACCCCAGGAAAAAAAAAAAAAATATATATATATATATATATATATATATATATATATATGTCGGAGGGAAGCTTTAATTGGACGTATCGTTGACTGGATGTATAACGCACAATATCATTTGTTTACATTTTAATTACTTCTAAAATTCTTAATGTAATTTAATTTGATTTGTTGAATGTTTCTATAACTTAAAGATCGTTCTAACCTAATAAAAGTTATGAATATTGTAATTTAATAAACGACCAATCAGAGCAGAGCATATGGCGGAGCGGGGTCAGCGCCCTCTATACTTTGAGTAATATCTACTTGGGTAGACTGAGGAGTTTTTGTGGCACATTCGGTTGGTGGCAACAGGTCGAGTTGGACCATGGAGTATTTTAAAGAAAGTATTGAAGCTGGAAGTATGAGCGGGTGCCCTGAACCCGCTGCTCGGTCTAAACTATGTCATAATGTTGATCAAATCTAAATTAAAAGTGTATAAACCGTGGCTATTGTGTTTTATGCTCGCATTTTATCCTGATGATGCCCACTAAACCTGCAATAACTAAAGATGTCGTGAGAACGAGGCCGTTCTGCGACATCAGAAGTGGGATCTCAGCCTGTGCCCACAATGAAAGCAATGACTGCGAAGCCTTGCCAGTATAAGAAGGCGTGCTGATGGATTGAAGGATGCCCACAGTGGAAGCAAAAGCATTTGAGGACGATTGACATGTCGGGGCCATCGGCGGCAATAGCGGCGACGTAGTGGTGACGTCCTGAATGTGCCTGTGCCACAGCGTGTGTGCGGCGGTGTGTCGGCCTATGCATGGTTTGGTCACCGTTGGGCCTACTGTGTGCCAGCAATGGTTCAAATTCACGTTAGTACAGCGAGTAGAAAGGCAGTTTTATAGATCGTGAAGTCTAATCTAAGGTAAAAATTACGTGCCTATTCTACTTGGCACAGGAGGTATGGTAATTTTTAATTATTATTTTAGTGCGAATTCTGAAAATGAAGAAAGCGAGATTTAAAAAAAATTATAGTTCATCGTTTGTGGTAGACAATTTTACTACCCTCATATTTAAGTGATATTTTTCGTGTACGAAAAATTACGATATGGTTGCCAAAAAATGGAAAACGAACAAATTACGTAGGTAGTTTACTTTTTCATCATTATTTTTGGGAGTTGGTTACTTACAAGAAATTTGTGTTTTTTATAAACGATGTGCGTGTATTTATTGTCTTTTCAAGTCTACCTTCCAAGAGTTTTTATAATGTGAAAATCGGGTCTAGTTTTTAAAATTATTTTACTTGGATTATGTATGGTAGAAAGTTGCCTTTGGCATATTATTCCTATGCGACGTTTTCCTTGGTTTTCTGATTAAGATAAGAAAACTACTGTATGTTATAAACGATGTGCATGAAATTCATTGTCTTTTCAAGTTTACCTTCCAATAATTTTTATGTGAAAATCGGATCTAGTTTTTAGAGTTTTTTTTACTTAGATAACGTATAGTGGAAAGTGGTTATGACACATTATTGCTACGCTATGTTATCTTTCTTGTAAAAGTAAGTTTACAGGCATTATATGAAAGACATTTTAGATTCAGATGATTAGAATTTTACCGTGAAGAAAGTGTGGCTATGAAGAAGTTTGAAAGCCACTATAAGGTACACAGGGGGTATTTACGTTAGTAGACACTTTGGTAAGTTGATTTTTTATTTAAGATTATTTTTGTGATAGTTTCAAATTCGAATTAGGGTGAATACCCTAGTTATTGAACGCATTGTAAATCGGAAAATTATTTTGAGTTTGTTTGTTCTTCTATTATAATGAGTTTTTATAAGTTGTCGACCCTGGAGACCGTAGAGTGACAACCTTCGTTGCTCTGATTGCCTACTTTGGTCAAAAAGTGTCAACCGAGCCACGCTCAGCGGGGGTTGGTTGAGAGTACATCACTCATTTAGATGTATTGGTTTGTTTGACTGATTGAGAAGTGTTGTTAGCGAATTGGATGACTGATGCGTTCACACGGTTTTTGTTTGAAGTTAAAATAATGGAATTTCAATAATTATTAAACGTGGTAACTGCAGTTGACTATTATAATAGGTAGTTTTTAAATTTAGAAGTACATATAGAGTGAAAGATTTTAGTCTGATAGTCAAAGATTGTGAATTTGTGATATTAATATTGAAATAATAGTCGTTGGAAATTTTGAAAGTTTATTTTGACTTGGATGTTGAAGTAGTCATTAGTGCTCAGGGGTAGCAGAGTGCTTGTTTGGGTTTATTTAAGCTTTTTAGCGGGCGCGGTGGCCATTACAAAGTGAAATAGAGGCGAGGTGGCCAGTGAAATAGAGGCGAGGTGACCAGTGAAATAGAGGCGAGGGGGCCAGTGAAATAGAGGCGAGGTGGCCAGTGAAATAGGTGCGAGGTGGCCATTACAAAGTGAAATCAGTGGAATAAAAGGCGGGGTAGCGATTGAAAATTGGTATCGATAGAATGAGAGGCTGTAAACTATTTGGATATTTTTGTGTTTGATGTTTTGATATGTGTTTTGATGTTTGACCTAAAATGCGTAGCTCGATGGGCGACGAGGTGGCAGTTTCGATACTGCTGACTTGATTTGGTGTGTAGTCTGGAGTCTGTTAGGACTCAAATCTCAGAAAAAAATCCAGAATGAAGTTGTTGCGCAGAAGATAAAATGTACACGATGTCCTTGGTCAGGAGTGGCCGAACTATAATCTCTTTCTTTTTGCAGCAAATCCATAATGGGCGGCCTAATATTACACGAGGGCGTGTAATACGTCAGGAAGGCCGTGTCGGAGGGAAGCTTTAATTGGACGTATCGTTGACTGGATGTATAACGCACAATATCATTTGTTTACATTTTAATCTATTGATATCTATATAATTATAATATAAATTACATACTATTGAATACAATGTAAGAAAACTTAACTTATTTGTATTGTATTCTACCCATAGTCCCTCAAGACTATAAGTAGAATACTGAGCCCAGATCACCGTCTTCTATGGGTAAGGTGCCCAGAAGGCTGGCTACGTTTCCTCGCTGGATCGCCATACTGATCCGTTGGCCGAGGTAGGCACCAGCCCTCTGATCACCTGAAGAGTCGATGAGTCGTTTTGATAAATTTTGGTAGAGGCTCATGGCCTCAGGACCCCACGGTCCAAGCGTCTCGACAGCAAACGGCACAAACATATAACTCTCACTGAGGGTTGCATATTTCCGCCGCTTGAGCGATTCCGCTGTTTCCGCCGCCGAACCGGCCGATCTAGAAGTGTTTGGTAAATGGGATGCGGCCAACGTGTCTACGCAAGTCGCATCCCACACCAAAGGCTTGCCACGCTGCCAGGGAATTAGAGTCATTCCGTCAGGGCGCCTGCCATCATCACGTGCAATACCGTTCGGCTCCAATAGAGCCGGCACGTTAGCGGTGGCAAGCGCCCTCCGTAAGACATCATTCAGGGCGGCGTGGCGTGACCATCTGCCGGCACTGCGGCGGCAAGAAAGACCGTGGTATCCCGGGTCGATTACCTCTATACCACAGACACATGTGTGTGGTGCACATATGCGAGAACCTAAGCGCAGGTTTATAGCCAAAGAAAAGGAAGTATTATCCAATAATGTACCTATGTTTGGGGAGGGGATAGCTTGGAGCCAAAAACCAGACTCTTTGCGAGAAACGGCAAGGATGCGGGCACGTCCTGTAGAGTTAGTTGAATTTAGAAGTTCTGTGTTTAATCCTCTACATATAGGTTCATCCCAGCATCGTTGCGAATTCATGATCGTGGGAATGTCTTCACTAGGGCAGACCATTTTCCAGGCGTTTAGTGCTTCATTTAAAAAGGATGTATTGACATTATCCCAGTGTTGCATAATTTTTTTAAATAATGAGCCAGTGCTGTAGGCGGATGAAAGAAAAGCCGGTAGAGCAACGCTAGAGATTTTGCGGATGCCTAAACCTCCAAACCTAATGGGTAGGGAAGCTTGGATCTAGTTGTTGTCTGACAGTTCTGAATTTAAAATTTTACTAAGCACATCTTTAATGCGATTATCTAGTGGTTTTATAAGATTAGAAAATTTCCAAAGCGGGGCGCATCGTAAAACATATGTTAATTTTGGTACAAACAGACAATGTCGTATAATGTGATATGCAATTTGAGAGTGAATATCGAAAAGTTTAGAGTATGACAGATCAAACGCGGCTGATTGCTCAGACAGATAATTTGGAATGGCCTCATCTAGAATAGGGGCTCCAAGCAAGCGAAGAGAATCCTTCTCCAGCACCTTAATACCGGGTGCGACGACATTGAACATATTGCTAATATTGTCGCTTTCGTTTTTAGACAGGTTATCGGACAAGAAAATTTCGCATTTTGAGAAATTTAACTCTAATCCTATTGAATTAAATTTTGATATCAGGATAAGTAGGTCTTGGAGTACAGTTTCTGCGTCGCCGCCTAGAGTCCCATCGTCTAGATACCACACATTGAATTTAGATTTGAGGGATTCGATGACCGGATGGATCGCCAAGCTGAAGATGGCCGGACCTAGCGGGTCGCCCTGTTGACAGCCCACAGATGATAGAATAATGTTGTTTTTATACATAAGATTTGTGGGTTTTGAATAGCTTTCATATTTAATTTGATATTTCTGGAATATTAGATGTTACTTCGTGTAACATGACGGACCTGTCGACAGAGTTAAAGGCATTCTTTACATCTACTTTTAAAATAACTTCTCCGCATTTATTATTTATGAATGACCGCAAAGAATGCACGGCTGCTTCACAGCCTCCTTTAGAGCCGAAACCTAATTGTAAGGGTTGGAATTTGTTTTTAATTTTGTGGATATATGGCGGCAACAGACCTTCGAGGCGATTCGTCGTAACGAGTTGCCTACGGCGATCGGTCTATTACCGCCATCTTTCTTTTTTAGAGCTATTAAATTTGCGCCGTATAGAACTTCCCTGATTCCGTCGGGAACCTTTCCTGCAAGCATCAGGTTTATAATTTGGGTAATATGTTTTAGAAGAGTTTGGCCAATGTTGCCTGTACAACCGCTAATAAGGTCTTTCAAATGTTGTGGAGAAAGGCCGTATATTCCAGCAGCAGAGCCAGTTTTAAATGACATTATTGCTGAATAGACGTCTTTAGTTGATGCTTGTAGGAACTCTGTTTGTGAAGAGGGAGGATCTGGCGGAGAAGTCGGTGAAGTAGTTGGAATAGGATGCTTGTCTTTTAGTGCCGAGAGTGTGTCTGCTGAGTCTGGTGCTAGGCTATCGTTAGAAAAAAGTAAGCAGGCTGCCCCTTTCAGGTCTCCCTCGCTTACTTTATTTTCAATCTTTTTTGATAGATTTACTGAGAATTTATTGCCTAAGATATGGGACGTATCTAAATTTTCAATTGTTGGACGGCAGCAGTTCTGTTTGATAGTTTTAGTTAAAGAATTGTTTTTATCAAGGCCGGTCGAATGGAAAACTCGGAACGAGAAAAATTAATTACTTCTAAAATTCTTAATGTAATTTAATTTGATTTGTTGAATGTTTCTATAACTTAAAGATCGTTCTAACCTAATAAAAGTTATGAATATTGTAATTTAATAAACGACCAATCAGAGCAGAGCATATGGCGGAGCGGGGTCAGCGCCCTCTATACTTTGAGTAATATCTACTTGGGTAGACTGAGGAGTTTTTGTGGCACATTCGGTTGGTGGCAACAGGTCGAGTTGGACCATGGAGTATTTTAAAGAAAGTATTGAAGCTGGAAGTATGAGCGGGTGCCCTGAACCCGCTGCTCGGTCTAAACTATGTCATAATGTTGATCAAATCTAAATTAAAAGTGTATAAACCGTGGCTATTGTGTTTTATGCTCGCATTTTATCCTGATGATGCCCACTAAACCTGCAATAACTAAAGATGTCGTGAGAACGAGGCCGTTCTGCGACATATATATATATATATATATATATATATATATATATATATATATATATATATATATATATATACATATAACTAGATATAATTTTAGTCTTCAAGTTCATTTTTGTATTGATGTATAATGAAGTGTTATCTATATATGTTATAATTATTACACTTTCCACCGACAGTAAACTAGAATACATTTTTATTTGTAAATATGTGTGTATATACTTATTTCATAGGATATTTTAAGTTTTTGTGAATAGTATAATTAATTATTTAATTGATTTTTTTTCCACCTTTCAAATTAAAATTATTAAATGGTCACTTAAAATTTTTTATTTTTAGATTTTCTCATATCGATACCTCTGGGCTCAAAGGGCGTATAGCACAAAACAGCTACTGTTCAGGAGAGCCAAAAAACTTAAAAAATAAAACAAAATTAGCTATAACTTTTTTGTCTCAATGATTATATAAAAACAATCTATGAGAAAAATACTTACATTTTCCTATATTTTAAGTAAATATTATTAAATGAAGCCTAAATATAATAGTTTCCAAAATAGTTTTGCTTTACAACCTAAAAAAAAACTACAAAATGTCCTTTAAACCCATTTAAAAACAGCTAACGTTATTAACTTAGGTAGTAAATATAACCTAGCGTAAAAAAGTTGTACAATATTAGGTAGTAAATGATAATAGCAATGTGTAATTGTGTTGTAAATCACAAAGTTTGCATTTAAAATTGTACAACTTTCATAATAAAAAGGGTTAAACGGGGTGGGGGGTACAGCGAGAGAATGTGGAAGTATTAACTTCATCATCAGCACTAGAAGTAATAAACATCTTTGGCTTACAGCATTTCATAAAATTTTCTTCTTCACTATCATCAATAATATCGCTATTTTACTTAGATTATTTGGATCGAGAGGATTACTAACATCATTTAACATACCGGAAGCAATTGGTTCCGTTGATTCTCGATCTGAGATAGGTTGGGGAAAAAGTCTTTTCGCATATAGTATGTATGAACTTGTAATTAGATCTCTTTGGCTATACCATTTGTATCTGGCTGGTTTTGGTATCATTAAAAAGTTTTAATTTTAAAGAAGACAAATTTAAATTAGGAAAATGTGTGATTTTTATTTGTTTTTCTTATTGTTAAAATGAGTGAATCTAATGAAGATATTCAATTCATTTTAAAATTTTACTATAAAAAAGGTAAAAATGCAACACAAGCCGCGAAATAAATTTGTGATATTTATGGACCAAATGCAGTATCTGTGAGAGTAGCGCAAATTTGGTTTAAGCGTTTTCAATCCGGAAATTTTGATATTAAGGAGGCACGTCGCTCTGGTCGCCCTGTTATGGACAAAATTGATGCCATTTTTGAAAAAGTGGAGCAAGATCGGCGTATTAGTATTTACGATGTAGCTGGAGCACTGGGAATTGACCACAAAACGGTTTTGGCGCATTTCAAAAAAGCTGGGTACACAAAAGCTCGATATTTGGGTGCCTCATGAGCTCACTGACAGAAACCTAATTAACCGTGTACTCATTTGTGATTCTTTATTACGACGTAATGAAACCGAACCATTTTTGAAGACGCTGATAACTGGTGATGAAAATTGGATCACGTACGACAAGAACGTGCGAAAAAGATCGTGGTCAAAGGCCGGTCAGGCTTCACAGACTGTGGCGAACCCCGGGTTAACTCGCAACAAGGTGATGCTGTATGTATGGTGGGATTGGAAGGGCATTATTCATTATGAGCTGTTACCGCCAGACAGGACCATCGATTCTGAACTGTACTGCGAACAACTGATGAGATTAAAGCAAAAAATTGAGAGAAAGCGGCCAGAATTAATCAACAGAAGGGGTGTGGTTTTTCACCATGATAACGCTAGACCTCACACATCTTTAGCCACTCAGCAAAAATTACGAGAGTTTGGCTCGGAGGTGTTAATGCATCCGCCGTATAGTCCTGGCCTTGCACCTTCAGATTTTCACCTGTTTCGTTCTTTGCAGTTCCTTAGGCAGTGTCAGGTTAACATCACGAGAGGACTGCCAAAACCACTTGTCGCAGTTTTTTGATCAGAAGCCCCCAATTTTTTTATAGCAACGGGATCACGTCCCTACTTACAAGATGGAAAAAAGTTATCCAACAAAATGGCACCTACATACTTTAGGCAAATGTAAATAAACTTTATAAAAAAACCTTTTGAATTTTTATATAAAATGCGAAGAAACTTTTTCCCCAACCTTATATATTTATTATCTTTCAATAATAATTCTTAAAGAGATATTGTGTGTGTTCTGAAATTGAAATAAGTACAAAAACGATTCAAAATAATATTCGATTGAAATTCAAGTTGCCTTCCGGCTGAACTAATATATAAATTATGCCCTTTCATTTGATACCCCACTCGAGTGTATTTCCTGTTTTGGGTTGTTTATCCCCACCTTCACCCCCCCACCCCCCATAATTTTAAACGGCTCGACTGATTTTCTTCAAACATAGAAAAAACTCTCTTGAACAGGTGTTTACAAACAAATACAAAAACTAAACCAAAATCGATTCATCTGTTCAAGAACTGTGATGCCACAGACTGATAGGTAAATAGGTAGTACACATACACACGTAAAACCATTGAGTTATAAAACATATAAGTACCTAACACGTCTTTTTTTGTCGGAGATTAAATATTATCTAACCTGAATAATAATTATAAAAACTATTACTTGAAACTGTATGAGCAAACTAAAACTAACTAAATTATTATCAATTCAAATTTGAAGAAATTAAATCGAAATTAGTCGTTTTTTATTATTTTAATACTAAAAACAAAAACAGACAGAAATCTTTTTTAATAGATACCATAACTATATGAAAATAAGGGCTAAAAATGTTGTATTACATAGTAAAGAACAAAGTAAAATTTAGTGTAAGGAAGTAAAGAACAAATGAGACGAACAAAAAATTATGTTTAATATTTTTTTTAGGTAGTAAGGTACATTTAAATCGTTATCTTTTTAATATTTAGGGCGTGAAGTTGTTGTCAGTGAACAGTTGTCAAACACAATGTGCTTTACACCCTAAAATCAGCAAAATACTTTATGCATTTACAATAGTTTTGAGGTAGTATGGTACAGTTGCTTATTATGCTGAATGGTTGTAAAGAACAACAATGAGCATTAATGCGTTATACGCCTTAATACTCATAATTGGATTCCTATACAACCTAGGACATTTTTAACTTGCGCAGTAATGTAATTTACAGCCCGATTTCCTGTTTCATTTTGGTTTAGCAGCCCAAAAAGATGGGGCGTAAAGAACATTTTTGTGTCTTCCGCTGTCTTTAAATCAGTGTAGTATGGTGAAGGGTTTACGTTTAAATAGTACAATAAAATACGCCAGAATAGGTTTGCAAAAGATCTAAAATAGACAATTAAATAAAACAATTAGACCGATAAAATAAAAGTTCCTGAAGCAGGAAATGCTACACGTCACGTCATCAGCACACCAGATAACTGCGGTGAAATTCGGCAGCCAATGGATATCGACTTAAACTTCTATTGCTATCCCTATTGTTTCAGAATATCTTTCATTAGGGCTGCTACTAAATATATGTATCTTTATGAAAACCTAACTTTCCAATAGTTCATTTTAGTTTCCATTTGCACGTCTTCAAGGTTACGGATTTCTTAACAATAAATTTCACACGCTACAAACGTCATAAATGTCATACTAGTATATATAGTATACCATCCAGAGCTTTTTCATATTCGAACTTGTTTACAGATTTAACACTCGTCGTGGAAATCGCTTAGTACACCGGTGAACAGTCTTCTTTGTTGTAGAAAAGTCATATTACAGTTATAAAAATCTAGAATAAACTACCTCAAATCATTGAAGAACATACTCGTAAGGATAAACGGCAGATATTATGCATTAAATAAATAAAAATCTAAGACCCGATTCCAGCGCCACCTACTCTATACTCTAATTATGAATCAACACCATCCCCGGACCCACTCAAACACAAATAAAAATTTCATCAAAGTCCTGGAACCCGAATTAGTTCCAATTGTGAATCTAAACCATCTTAATAATCCATTCAAATAAACACCAAAAAATTATCAAAATCGGTCCAGCGGCTAAAGAAGAGTTCAGTGACACAGACGAACAAAAGAATTTAATATATGAAGACTTTCAAAAATTTCGGTACCGAGATACTTTATCTGCTGTTGTGGCGAATTGTATTACTACTACTACACTCTGTGATATTTGGATTCCAAATTTAAAAAAATAAACACTTACTTGATATAAGTCAGGTACGCCTGTTGCCCTTTCTATTTCGAATTGCGAATAATAATAATAAAAATTATATTACTATCTATATTTTATATAATCGGAGTTCAATGGTGCCACGTACTGGGTCCAATTGTGAATCAAAACAATCCGGGGTCCAACTCGAAAACACACAAAAAATTTATCAAGATCGGTCCAGGGGTTTAGGAAGAGTTCAATAACAAAGAAATAACTTTAGAATTTCACATATAAAGATAACTTCTCAAACTAAAGGGATTCTTTCCCTGCTATAATTTCCATGCTGTATATGCTGCAGCCCTATTCCCGATCGCGTTGATGACGTGAAGCGTAAAATGAGTTGTCCGCATCGACGCACCGGCCGTCTGCCGGCACATCGACAGTAAACATCTATTGTCTCACTCGTAAAACGTACGAAGTTTTCTTTAGTAAATTCCCGACGTCTTACAATCACCCCCTCAGATGTAAACTTGTTTTCATTACTAGAAAATATTGGATGTATTCCAATATTTTCCGATACGTCGATCCTCAATGCCTTCGTAGCGCTGTTGTGATTACTGGAGATTTTTTCTATAGGTATGTTGCATATTTATTTGTTATGAAAATGTTGACAGTGGGACTGTGGAAGTTATATAACTATCTGTGTATCTTTATTATTAAAATAAAACCAAATTCTCAAGAAAATTAAATAGTTACCAATTATACTAAACTTAACTACTAACTAAATTTAAAAAATACACTAAATTATAAATAAATTAAACTTTACTATTTAATAAATATGTACATTTACATTTACAAACATTTACATGTACATTTACAAACTAAAATTAAACTACAAAATCTAGTACTAGACCGCTGTCAGTTGGAAACGTGCCCAAAAGACTGGCCACATCGCCTCGCTGAATGGCAACGCTAATTGCGTTGCCTGAGGTATAGACCAGTCTTTTAGTCACGTGAGACATCCACTACACGTTTGGCTATGTCTTGATAAAACTTGTAACTATAATTATTTTACATTATTTTTAGATTACTAATAATAACTGTCGCAATAAAAACAATTGCATTGTAATCAATTGACAACATATTTAGAGCCAGTAACATTATCGGTATATTAATACGTGAAGCAAAAAGTTTCTACGCCATTTTACGAAAATTGCGCGGTTGGAGGAGTATGAAATTTCGCACACTTATAGTTCATATAGAGTGCAAATATTTTTTTTAAATTATGCATAAACAATACAGCAATCAATAATAATAAAAAATGTGCGTCTCGGGACGCGCGACAGTAGTGATAACTTATGTGAGAGAAAGGGAAGCCAGACAGATTGGCGCCGTAACTCGTTACGTAACGAAGCAGTTTACCATACTCCCATAAGAAGTTATCACTTCAAAAACATTGCATACACTGGCACTTAAAATTTTCGTAAAAAGGGATACAAAGTTTTTGGTTCACGTATTAATATAATGATATAATTGTTTATTATTTATCAAACATATACTTTAAAAGTCTTAACTATAGATATAAAGCAACAACTTAAATTTTAAACAAAGAAGACGTCCACGTAAACCCGAGCTAAAGAAGGCCAAAAGACGCATTGACGGCGGCTTGCAGACGCTTGCAGAATCTGATACGATTCATTAGTGTAACGAGCTTTTAATATTGAAACATGTCTATCATCGGACCGTTGAAAGTGTCAGCAGCAGCCTTAAGGCAGGCCGGCTTTGACACGAAGTCCTACCGGCTTTCAAGCCTGATTACCACTACAGGTTTTGAATTTTGACACTTTTTCAATGAAGTTTTATATAGGAGTGTGAAGTATATTATGTCTTGATATTGTTACACGCCGACAAAAGTAAATGCACACCTGCAGTTTATTACCTTTTCGGCGTTTGGTCTTCTTTTGTTTACTTTGTGTTTAAAATTTGTAATTCGAAAAACAGCCTATTGTGTTTTGTAATCCTTTATGGTAGGCATTAGCCAGGTGTGATTCTTGGAAATAATCGTTATGAGGTCGAGTATTGTGTCCAGACATATTGTGTTGGTGCAGTATAAAATAATGCTCCAACTGAGAGATGAGGCAGTCTAGCGAGAGGCACATGCGAGACAAGACTTGTGTACATTCGATAAGCTATATAGTGACGGACTTTGTGCGTGTTATTGAATCGTGCATCACGTTTGTACTGGTTGCGTCCAGTTATATTTGTACCTGTGTTAAACGTTTTTGTATCGTTCTAATAAATTCTATAGTCATTCCAACGGCATTTTAATTTGAGTCCCGTAACAATATTATAGTAAAACATATTGTAAATGTTGTAAGCAAATGCTATATTTATAAGGTTTTATAATAGTCATTTGAAAGTTTGTGTATAATTTTTGTGATACTGCAAACTCCATTGAAATATCACATGATGGCCATATCAGTTGGCTACTATTACAATCGTGATGTTCAAATGAATTGTCTTTTTATGGTGAAGATATCTATATACACGTGAAGTAAAAACTTTATACCCCTTTCTGCGAAAAATGCGCGGTCGGAAAAGTATAACATTTCACACACTTATACTTTATTATATTTTTTTAAAATTATGCATAAACAATACATTAAATCAATAAAAAAAACATTACACACACTATCATGTATTTGACACACACGCATGTGTACTCTTTTGTTTATGGTCAAGTCAAACTAACAGTATATAGCCCTTGAATAAATAAAACTGAAAGTAACATATAGAGATATAAAACAAAACATGTGAAGTAGAATAAGAAAACATGTACTAAATAAATATGTAAACATGAAAATGTTAATAAAATAGTAATAATATAACTGTATAGACATAAAAAAAACTGTAAAGAAAGAAATATAATAGTAATAAGTACAGAAATGTAAAATAGCAAATAGTACATAATGCAATAGAATAAGTATTTTTGAAAACAATAAAAATCCCTACCCATCCCTTGAGTAATTAGATATAAGAAATAAATAAAGAATAAAAAATAGAAAAGAAAATAAAGACCTCTGTCTTAACACACGACGGAGGAGAAGGCGTAAAAAAAAACAGTATAGCCCTGACAAAATCTGTGATTATAGAAATATAGTCTTTGACATTAATTATTATGGTCGAATTTTGACCACGGGCGACTACTAGTTATCATAAAATATGGATAACACTGCTAAAGTATAGCTGGAAAGTTTTATGTATAAGGGTAGTCTAGAGCCTTCTTCTTTTTTAAAAAGTCTTAAAACAGAAAAGAAAAAGGATATTCTTTGTTGTACATATGAAAGTAGTATACGTCAGAATTAAATAGAAATAATTTAGAAAACATAATACATTACTTGAAGCCATTCTCACTCACAACTTTATATTGTAAGAGTAGAAAATTTATTTCCGAAGCTAACGTTATAATCGAAATGATAATTCTTTAATAAATAAAGATTTGTATAAAATCAAACATCATATACTAAAAAATCTTTATAAATCACAAACACTTGCCTGGGGGCTAGAGTCCTTTGTAAAGGCTTTTCAAATACAGAGTTGACAGTATCAAACCGACGTTTTAAAGCGATCAATTTCCCAAGTTTTCTTTTTGAGTTCCAGCCCCCAACCAGAAAATAAAAAGTATAATTCTAGGAGGGTCGTTATGTAACATTGAACCCTCGGTGGCGTTGAAAAGGGTTGAAACCTCTAGGGAGGTGTCGAATCATTCAAACGAACTCACTAACACTCTCCCCAGGGTTTGTTGCACCCGCTACGTTGGTGTTTAAGTTACGAACTAAAAGCGAGTATCTATAGTAGAGCGTATATGATCTGTGAAATAGCTACCTTTGCTTTTTCCAGAGAAAAAAACCTTATAACTTTATTGCTCATTGCTAATAGGTTAAAGCAATCTCTACCGGGCAACTTAATATTAAGGAATAATTTAACCTAATCTGGCCATGTAGGTGGTGTAGATTATTACGTAGATCTTAAACAGACATACTTATACTACATATTTTATCAATTCAATACACATTCTTAAATTAATTTATAAATGAAATACATAAAAATATATAAGATATATACGTGTATATTATTAGTCTATAGTATAGGAATTAGTGATTTAATGCAGATTGTAAGTACAATTATGTAAGTGTGATTCTATATAGACCGACATTATCATTATAGTGCGAAGTGCTATAAATAAAGAAAAAAACACCTTTGTATCAACATACAACCTCTCATATGTGATTGTGAACACTCGTGTTAAAGAAATAAATAATCTTTTTCTTTAAAAAAATATTGAGTTATTTGAAAGTTTTACCAGTACTGTGATTTAAAATTTTATTTATGTAACAGATCGTCTCCCGATTGAAAAAACATTCACGAAGATAAACCTTTACTATGCACAGTCGTAAATAAAATACGGGCTAGAATGATGCTAATTATATAAAAAAGCAACTGGTGTCATAAGAATGATTTTTTCCTGAACCCATAACCGACCAACCCCGAATTATTATAAATTAAAGTACGACACAAAAGGAAGTAGTATTTTAACACCGATCAAACTGTGGTTAACAGCCAATTTCGTCATGGTTTTTGTCAACCAGTCGCAGTCCACTGCTAGATCTAGGCCTCTCAACGCAGGTAGGTAAAATCCAATATTTCCATAAGGGGTCCAATTATATCGTTTTGAATTTTAATAACGTTTAAAATTTGTTAGCTTTTCAATATTCATTTTATCTAACGCCATTTCTGCTAATGGTAATTTAAAAAAAAATCTATTATTATTCCACCGCAAGGATATTAAGATGATATTGTGGATTTAGTAGAATACGAATATTTACTACTCCCGCAATGGCAACGTAAAGATATTAAAATAGCATAATTGGGCCGCAGAACTGAAATGTTCTAGCTATAGCCAAATTATTTTAATAATTAAAAAGACCTAATAATATGACCTCATTAAGTGACAGCGAGGTTGCAATTTTAAAATTTAAACATGACACGTAAAAACGCTGTTCACTCGTCACTTACATTAAACGCTAATCCTGCGTCTCTTCTGAATATTACAAAACTGCAATTTCCGTATCAACTGGTTATAAATACGTAATGAAACATTGCCTATTCACACGTCATGTATAAAATTCTATCAGTATAATATGCGCTCTGTTTTATTTAGTATGCAAAACAATATAGTATTAGATACAAGGTACCTAAAAACTGCATGCAGTTAGTACTTTTCATGAAAGCTGTGTTTAAAATGAGAATTTTATGTCTAATATTTTTATTAATATTGTTACAACATAGGCTCCGACAAAGACAAATTCCACGTACAGATCTGTAAATGCACATTTTATTACCTGTCGGCATTTGAACTAATTGTAATCCTTTTATGATCGTCTTCTTTTGTTCACCTATTTATTGGCATACGTTTCTAGTTATTGTGGAGAACAGCCTATTGCCCTATTGTACTCGTTTACAGCCGCTCAGGAGCATCATTAGCCATGTGTTGCGGATTAAAAGTACAAGCTAATTATAGGAAATTATGTCGACGCTGCCGGCGGGCGCATTTGTATTTGTGCAGTATAAAACGTTGGCCTGATCGAGATAGGGGGGTCTGTTGAGCTACAACTACGATCTAGGCGTGACGTGTGCACATTTGGGAATCTAATAGTGATGGCCTTTGCGCGTTTTATTCAATTACGATCTTCTGCATTACGTTTGGATTTGTTGCGTTCGATTATATTTATATCTGTTTTATACGTGTTTGTATAGTTCTAATAAACTCTATCATAATTCTAACGGCATTTTAATTCGAATCCCGCAAACTCGTAACAATATTTTCTTTTTCTTCGCCGTTGTTACTACGTGGTATTTGTAACAATATGGATATTAGGTCAGAACACAGGCTAAGTGGTGCATGCGTTTCGGCCAGGGTCGAACCCCGCCTTTTGAATTTGGGACGCGTGCGCTAACCAACACGCTAGCTGACTTGTACCAGTTAATGTCATATGATCTAAATTGCTTTATCAATCTGGCATGTTGGTAAAAAATCTGAAAAAAGGCACAGCTGGAAGTTTTGATATAACTCAAAAATTTCTTAAATCTCACGTACTGTAATTCTCATTTTGGGATAAAGAATATGCCTTGTTCATATCCATATAATCTCCCTAATTACCGCTTCACTCAGATTCTCTCACTGGAACTATATAACCTTATGTCCAATTCTCCTTATTGATTATTAATTTTATATTTGCTTGAAATGTACCACGATCCTGGTTACCACACGCTCAGGCTTTCAACTCAATTATTTGCTTACATTTATAGTATTACAATTTATTTCTATTTGAAGCTTTTGTAATAAATAAAACTTGTATTTTAACCTAATTCTCATTCGTAAACAAAAGCCGGTCAAGTTCAAGGTCAGCCTTTTGGCATTTGACTTTTGACGTTTGACAAGTGCTATCGTATGAAATACATAGCAACAACATTCTCTTAATCTACGGTATGTTTTCCATTCATGTTTAAATCATAATTTCTAATCATAAAACAAATTACATATAAATATCTGTTTCAATTTCTTTATTTATTTAATTTAATTTATCAACTACATACTATTCTATTTTGTTACTCAATGCCTATATGCCTATGTTAGCCAGGACGTAAGGATTTGACCAACCAATGAGATACGTGTATAAAAGTCGCTCTCATTGGTGGGAATTCAAAAATGAAAGGAGACACCGTTTTTGAATTGAGTTAGGAAGAGACCATTTTTGTACGACAAAAAGATGCTTACAAAAAAGTGAAAATAAAAAGCCAGTTTAAGATTGAAGTTATATTTATTCAAGAACCTTACATCACAACAATAATATCATAGCACACTCTTCAATTGGGTAACAAGGATGATTGATGATTGATATCTACCGGTCTAGGTAGATAGACAGATAACACTTTATTGCACACCAGAATATACAATTACAGAAACAGACCATATTTACAATATTTTCTAGGCAATACAACAGGCGCCCTTATCGCTCAAAGTGATCTCTTCCAGGCAACCTAAATGAGAAAAATTTGAATGTACAGCTCATAAAATCAAATCGATAAATCAGCTCGTTCCAGGAACAATAAATAATCAATCATACAAATATTCAGATGGTCACTTGTTATTTGGCTTCAAAGAAGAGGAGTTTCTTTACTTGTGTATATTTTTTATACAGGTATGTTCACCCATAAATTAATTTTTATTTCTATTATCAATCATACATATACCTATACCTGATTTCATGAAAATTGGTTTATATCCATAAACATGAAAAGGAAGCATCCAAGCAAAACTATTTACATGTTGGTTATTTTAATCATTTTAGAGGCAGTTAAATAAATAGACGTGCTCAGATTTTGATTATAATTTTTGCAATTCCATAAAATGTGATCTCGCTACAATCGCAGCAGTAAAGGTTTTAATTTTAATCTAATATTTCAAAAATACACCTCATAATATATTCTACACCAGAATTCGACAGCTCGCTTATACAATTCAAATCCCTTACACGGCCACTGTATCAGTGAGAGCATAATTTCCTGTACTGAAATATTTATAACGCAAGTGGAACGTTGCCGCTACGATGCTACGCCACTGCGCTCGTAGAAATCTACGATTATGCTGCTACGATCAGACGTCTTATCGAAATTGCTTCTACATGAAATGGACATAGTCTGATAATAATATCAACTCGATAGGTATCCTGCATACTTAGTGTTTGTGTTATAATGTATTTTATAAAATATTTTTGTGACACACTATGGGTAATATTGTCTCTGTATAAAACGAATAGTAGCTACGAATAGCCGTTTTCAATAACCCATGAAGTGTATGGGATATGCCTGCGACTTGAGTTGAAATTCCCGTGGATTCCCGGGACATAAAGTATTGCACCATTATAAAAACGATGTAAGCTATTGTTTTAGAGAAAACTTTATCGAAAAAAAAAAAGATTTTTATGTACCCTTCACTACTCACTCTCACTACACGCTCACTACAACTTCGGACTACTTCCGGGAAAAAATTATTACATAAAATTTGCTATCGATCGATGAATAAATCGCATTAGATGTAAAAAAAATCAATCTGCTCATTTTAAAACATGCCCAGAAAATATACTGCAAGATTATTTAATTTAAGTCTAAGAATTTGCTATCGAACAATGAAACCCGCATCGAAATCAGCCCAGTAATTTTATATAATTCCCGAACAAACAGACAAACCGACTAACAGACAATAAATCTACAAAAAATTGCATCGTTTATATAGTGTATATTCTCGAATTAGAATGCCCTTGGAATTTTTATAGAGTTTATTAGAACTATACAAACACGTATAACACCGGTACAAATATAACCGTACACCACAAATCTAAAGGTAATGCAGCAAGTCGTAATTCAATGAAACGCGCAGAGTTCGTCACTATTAGATCCTCGTTATGTATACACGTCACGCGGGTATCGTAGTCGTCGCTTGACTGCCCCCCTCCCTCAATCAGGCCATCATTTTATACAGCACAAATGCCCGTATCGTAGTCGACGTAACCCGTAACACCTGGCTAATAATTAGGCCATAAACGATTGCAATAAAACAATAGGCTTGTACTCTAGAAAAGTATGCCAATAAAAAATTTAAAAAAAAGAAGGCGATCACAAAAGAATTCCAATCAGTTCAAATGCCGACGGGTAATAAAATGTCCTTCGTGGAATTTGTCTTTCTCGGTGGGCTAAGTAGTAACAACATTTAAACGAATTTTCAAAAAATTACTTGCCTTCAAACGACCCAAATAGTAGTAAAAGTATCGATAAATATTCAATTATTAACCTAAATAACAAAATAATAAAACAAAAAGATTTATACCAAATAGCGATGCACTAAAAACCGGGTTTATAGCTTGTTTCGTACTATAAAAATGTTATTACAACGTTTTCTGTAGTATAAAACAAGGTGAAATGTCAGTAAAATTGACAGGGCGTGTTTTATGTTTTGTCATAGTATAAGGGAAGTTCAGATGCGAATATTTTGATTATAGGCATCGACTGCGATTGTTGAGAAAAGTAAACATATGGTGGTAGAGCGATCAGTAACGTAATTTACAAAGCTGCGGATGATAGAACTCCAAGAAAAATAGTTCATCACCCTTACAATTACTCATAATAATAAAATGGTACAAACATCAATAATAGTGAGTTTTTTAGTACTTATTTAGTCATTGCATCCAATCCAACCCAGTTCCATCTTCACAATTAAATAAATGCGTGTAATAAAATTTGATGATAAGAGATAAATAATTCCTAATTTTATAGCAAAGTATTTTAGTAATTATAAAAAATAATTGCACTAAAACAGAATAATTGTGTTAATTTCTGATCCATATCTCTGTAAGATATGGATTAGAAATTGACACAAACATAACCTCGATGAAAGCAAATATATGAAAATAATTAGGTAAACGTAGCTTTTAAAGTTTATATTTTGTCATAGTTAGTTATTCTTGGGACGTATAATTTTTTTAACTAACAACATTAATAGGACAATAATATTATTTTTTCCAAAATTACTTAATAGAGAATCTAATAGTTACGACAAGTTCGAGTTACAACAAGACCTCTCGTTTGACGCCACTCAAAAACTTACAATTTAACCAATGCTGGAATGGAGTCATAAAAAGATAGAATTTATATAGTTCCGATTTTAATTTGGTACCTATTTGCTTGAAAATATTCTAAAATCTGAATATTCATGAATTCTTGACACTCTAGTGTTAGTGCGAGATGTATACAGCACCTAAAACCTTGAAACTGTTTTACTTGACCTACAAACAAAAACTGGCGCTATAAAATATAATTAATTTTAAGTTACGATTGTCGCATGATGATTAACTATGCCAGAGTACTACTATAACTTGTGTACTTTGCAGCCGACCAGAGTTGAAGTGAATGATTATTCATTGCTATGCGCGTTTGCTTTTATATAACAAAACAAGCTGAGTAGAGTAATCACAACTACCCGTAAATATAACTTTTAGTAGGTACTCATTACAATAAGCCAACAACAGATGGAGCCACTAATACTAAAATAACCAGGTGATAACACTTGTAATAGATACGGAACGCGCCTGTCAACGTCATTGGCAGAGCAGTTTGACAGGTGCGTCAACCGTGACTTACCGGAGCCATATATATTATTAACATTAACAAATTAAGATACCTGTATTTTAAGAGTGAATTAAAACCATTGAAGACTATTACACATCTTTTTATTAACTATATTACACTACTAGGGACAAGTTTTAATATCACTAGATACATAAAACATGCAAGGTCATGTTCTAAAAAGAAGATAGCGATTTGACTATAAAAAGCTGTTATATCATGCATACTGCACAGACCCAATTGAATTTAAAAAAGCGCGACATTCCCTTAACACTTAACCGAGGCATCCAGTGAGTGCTATTTATTTATTCATTGACTCGTGAACGCGAGGCGCTCGGGTGGAAACATCGTGTCTCCGTGGAGTCTACGATCATTGTGATGCGAACAATTAGCAACTAGTGTTAATGGCGCCGGAGATTCGGCTAATTGGACATCGTCTGTACAACGACGACTTTTCAATATTACATTTATCATACTTAGTTTCTTTTTGGAATCCATTATTAACGTACTACGAAATATTGATTGTATACAGTGGTGTCTCACATATTTATTGTTGCGTGTGGCGGCGCAGGGGTCGCCCTAAATGAAACACCTTTTAGCAAGTGGACTGTATTTATTTATAGGTGCTACAACAGCAACAAGTGCGATTAGCACTACTGTATTAAACGGTACGTTCGAGGTTAACCAACACAACATAGCACTAGAACCCGGATGTTCCACTGAACACAGATAGCACTAACTGTATTGATTACACCGATCAATACGAGTGGCACTGATCACAACACACTGGTGGTCAACAAGATCTGAATGAAAGAGAAGCATGCTTCTCAGTCTTCCTTGTGTGTATATACTTGACTATTTTCCATACGTATGAATATATTTGACGTGATCATGCTGGAGACTCGCGCCGTGCTTACTAAAGTATTACCAAAATACAGACGTTTAGCAGCTAACAGAGCGAGCTACATATTCGCGATAAGCGGGTCATGGGGGTACGGGATTTCCGGGGGAAAGGTCAGGGAGGTGATTCTGTCCGCAACATTTATAATAATAAGATATATGGAAAATTTTAAGACCATACTATTTTTCATGTAATTGAGCATAGTAGTTCAAAGTATTATCAGCAGACATCGTGCGAATAGTTAGAGCTGCTGTGATGAAAAAGAAGTGATAGTGCCTTAAATGGGACGGTGCCACTGGTGCCCAGGAACAGGGCGTAAACTCTGGGGGGCTTAAGACAGGCCAGACCAGGCAGGAGTATTATTTTTTCGGTTTGCTCCTGATAAGTTCCCGCTGCGCCCTTAGTGCTCGATTCCAACACATACGTACCTACATGCCAGTATCATCAATAGCGCCTGTTAAAACATCGCGTTTATTTTATTGGCAGTACGAGTGTATTTGTGTTCTAGTTCTTTAAAAAATAGATATTTCTTCCAAAATATTAGATAATTGGTCCACCAATCTTCTTGTTGTTGTTGTTGGTTCTTGTGCGTTATTTTATCACCTTAATGAAATAAATTAGACCTATATATAGCATTGCTCTAGCTAAGGTACTTATAATATCTTCAAGAAACAAGGGCGCAGTTGTAGAAGCACGCATATGGCGCATAAAAGGCTATTTACGGCACTGAGTACATGATCAAACAGTTTCTTAAAACTATATCTTAAGTCATTATTACTAATGAATGAATGAATGAAAACTCTTTATTGTTCACAATAACTTAAACCTAGACAATTTAATATGAATATATTTCCATTAAAACAATGGGCTTTGTCGCTTATAGCGATCTCTTCCAGGCAACCCGGTATTCAAGGAGACATTAAAAGAAAAAATAAATAATATTTGGTAGTTTAACTAACTAATCTAATCATCAATTATTATAATACTCCTAAAAAATTTCTAAAGTGACATATAGGAACAGATATTTTAAAAAAATCTTGTCATTTATGATACAATATGGGAAGGGAATTTACTGGGCTTAATAAATTCCCAGAGGGCTTTGTGGATAACTTAAGGAGGGTGATGACACTTTAGAATGCCACCCTGTGGGACCTACGAAGGAAGGTTCCCAATTCCATGTCTGTCTTTACTGGTCAACACGAAGTGGATATAGCTAATATTTAGGCTCCCAAATGTGGAAGTATTGAAAACAAAAAGCAACCTAAGTTAAAACTGCAGCAGACTTCTCCACAGCCGTTAAATTTATCATGTACCAAATTGCTCCTCGCTAGTCTTAAATGGCCTTTTGATTATGCAGTGAGTTGCAAGTCCCAGTTTGGGAAGACCCAAGTAATGAGAAACCTTCATTCTTCACCTTTTTCTATGATTTTCGTCTCACACGACCTATCTAGCATCTCATCTTAAAGACCTGAATTGAAACTGATTGGAGTTTCGTGTCATAAAATTGAAAATAAGGTGATTGTGCTACTAACCAAAAGTTTGAAACATCCGTTTGCTTCATTTTTTTATTTCCATAAATAAAACAAATAATGAAGAATCTATATAGATAAATTGCAGACACTGTACCCAAGAACGATAATAATAGGATATTTAAAAGAAAAATAGGGAAACGATTTTCCTTTTGAAGCGGATGCTACTTGCACACCCCACATAGCGTTAATTTCCAGCCCTCCGCCCTTTGAGCTCAAGTCAATCGAAAAGCCGATCCATTGGTTAAACATCACAAATGAAAAGTCCCCAATAGAGAATGTTTTAAGTAATTGAAGAATACGAAAGTGTTTTTAAGATTTCCACCGAACGAACAAAGGGGATCGACTTGATTTTTTATTGCAGTGTTATTACAAGATTGGGTTTTTTATCGGATTCTGCACCGTTATTATTAGTTTGGGAATTTTCGATTGATAAAATTATGATGGCAATTAATTAAGGATATCAAACGTCCTCACTTGCATATTTTTAATTCTATGTATCTCAGGAGTCTTGGTGTTTTAGGAAGTGAATATTATTATTATATTACATCCGTCATCCAAGAAATGTCTGAAATAAATTGATACAAGTGATATAAATGAAAATACGTACTCTTTCCGATAAATTGTTATTATAGTTATAATTTAGGGATGGGTGCTGTAATTATATAAAAACACTAAGATCATAAGTGTGAATTAGTCTCCAAAAAGACAAAACTTTCGATAAGTTAGCAGATCGATGGAGTCACCTATATTGACTTACCTGTTCACATCTGCTTGCCAGGTAGCCATACACAGAAATGAGTAGGCAAGCCTACCTAGGCATATTCTGTGTGTTAAAAACTATCAGTAGGGGAGACTGGGGACACTTGATCCCCATTTTGGTTTTTTATTCACATCTCGAAAAATAATCAAGTTTTGCAGAATATTTTCTTATCATTGCCTATTCAATTTATCCTTCTACTTTTTTGCATCATTCAATCATGAAATTTATTTGTGTAAACCTGTTTTTGATTCATTTTTCCTGAAGACTACAAAAGGATCAAGTGTTCCGCGTTCTGGGACACTTGATCATGGCATCGGGTAGATATGATCATATAGGAACAAGGTGTCCCGTAGTAATTATGGCTTAAAATGCACGAGTAAATAAAAAGTCTATTAGGTAGAAAATTTGTCGTTTATTTAACCTTATATCTATATATCTATTACCTCATGTATAAACACTAGTTCGCCTAATTCTTAATAATTTGTCCTTTGCAAATGCTTAATGTAATAATTAAAACGCCTGATACGTTGCCACCTCAGCAATATCATCCTTCACAGGCCATGTAAATTTACGATTATCAATTTTTTTTAGCAAATTTAACAATAAAGCCAATGTCTGTCAAACTTTGAATCTATCCCACATAACGATATGTTAGGTTTCTCATGGATATTAAATTTACAATTATCCAGTCGTTGGTGTTAGGTGGCGTATCGTTTTCATTGTCGCCCTCGGACTCGCAACTAGATGAAGCATCATAATCTTCGTCTTCAGACACATTATAATGTAGATTCTGGCGATGGTGGAAATTCATCTTCATCATCTGATGATAACTGCGCAAATGCTTTTAAATTTAGTTTTGCTTTGTTTTCCTCTCTTTTAGTAGCTTTCTGGGTTTTTTTAGTTTTCTTCTCTTTTCTAAATAGTATTTCCTTCCTTTTGTATGTTCTCGGAATTTTAGGATCTATAGTAAGATACAAAACAAAAACTAAGAAATCTATTGTAAAAATGTAGGGGACACTTGATCCCATAATCAAGTCTACTCGTGTTCGCCATGATCAAGTGTACCCTGGACCGTGATTTTACAAAAAAATATTTTTCGAAATCAAAACAAAATTATAATTAAAGAAAACGCATATCTACACACACTTTAATAAAGCAGGTTAAAAAAAATTTAAATGTAATCCGTAATTTATTTATATGAATATCTTAAAATATCTATCAAAATACTTACAAAAAAAGATATCGACACGTTGTAAATAAACTGACGCCACTGCTCCGAAGTTGTCGATATTAAACTTGCAAAATGACATTTCGTCATTGACAATAACAGTTATGATTAGTGTTGCATGTACCAAATTTATAAATAAGTTGTAGTTTTGTAGTTATGATCTAGGGATCAAGTGTCCCAAGGGAACAAGTGTCCTCAGTCTCCCCTAAAATAAAATTCATTTGGTTATCAATAGAATGAAAGTGATGAAAAAAAACGATTAAAGTTAATTTAATTAAAAATAGCCTTGGGCACTTTTGGATAGGCAAGTAATTATAGGCATATTTGTTCATAAAATATATTTGATAAAAAATACGTCTCATCTGGTTATCAGATCGGTGAAGGTCGATCTTCACCGGCTCTTAGACTATAAGTTGACGAAGGATATATCCTTGTATGGTGGTAGCTTATAAGCTACCACCATTCAAAATTTTCACATTACACACAACATTCAAATCGGTCCAATCGTTTCGGAGATTCGCCAGTACAAACAGACAAAAAAAAACTAAATTAATTCTATTTCAGTTCTTACATCCCACCGACTCAGATTTTAGCATTTTTTTTCATTTTACAAAAATTCAACCTCTACAGTTTTATTATATGTATAATTAAATTCGCTCCAAGTGCCTCAAGTTCCTATAATACGCATTTCATGAAAATCTGCTTACATTTAAAGGCGTGAAGACGAAATCAATAAGTAAACAGACGAAGAAACTCATTCGCTTCCATCTTTACATACACAATTGAGCAATGCTATTTAATATACATACATAATAACATAAAAGCTTACGTTAGTAAAGGACTAAAAATCCTTTAAAAACTGAACTGGTACAAATATCCATCTCTTAAATAAATAAAAAATGCTTTTCAATGCGCATAAAAATGCACCAAATATTTTTGATGATTACGTACCTATACACTTTTACAGTGCTAGCTAAAAATAGGCAACCTCTTACTTATTTTAATATACTATGTATTTTACAGTACTTATAGAGGTTTTAAACTATAGCTTTTATCGCGGGCTATGAACGCGGCGACCGAATCAAGACATTCCGTAACGAAAATAAACCTAACATCTCCCACTCTGCCTACCAAGCGCGGTGACGGGGCCTAAGGCGGGCGCGGCGAGCGGAGGTGTGCGGTACCACAGTGACCCGCGAGCTATCGTAGCGGTTCGAGGTATGTCACGTATTGCAAATTATGGACGACGAGCTGCTCCAAAATCGGACGAATACGTAAGCAGCTGTTTGTTAGAAAGTATATAGGTGTATAGGTATCTATCATATCTTTATAATGCCACACTCATCGCATGTGCGCCCCGTAAGTATAAATGTAGGTATATAGGTATACATAGGTGATATTATTATGTTTTCTTATCGGTCACCCAATCAAAAAGTTTAACTTGAATTAAATAAATATCAAAAATAAATATCAAAGAAAAAACTTGAATTAATATCAAAGAAAAAAAATACTACATAAATAAAAAATAAATAAATAATTATAATTGCATAAGTTGATAAAAAAATGCTATACAATAGCTTTACCGCAGCAGTCCCCGAATGCCACAAGGAGATTTTTTTTAGATTTACGTCATTATGAGACATAATTTAAATTACGTAATAAGAAGTATTTTTGAAAATTAATAATAGTCTATACAATAATAAACCTGTAAATGGTTTGAGTTTTGTACAATGCGTTTAAAAAATAATAGTTTAAAAAAACTAAAAAAAACACGCTTTTATAAAAAATCCAACTAAAAAAACAAAAAATAAAATTTAATATAATATAAAAAAGCGTGGGGTGTATTCAAAGCGCTTTTTAAGATATTATATTATTAATTGAATACACCCCACGCTTTTTTATATTATATTAAATTTTATTTTTTGTTTTTTTAGTTGGATTTTTTATAAAAGCGTGTTTTTTTTAGTTTTTTTTAACTATTATTTATTTTTCATTTTTTAGTTGATTTTTGTTTAAATGTTTTTAAATACAAGCTTTTGAGATCCTGCATATCATGTAGCAGCAGAGTGCTAGCCAAGACAAGTAAAACGAGCCCAAACACGACGGGTCTATCTTGTTTAGTACAGGAGTTCCTATGGCCACCTTCCGACTCCATCATCAGATCAGCTCCATGGTACCATATTATTGCATTGTCACGCGATATAAACATACGAGCCCAAACACGAAGGGTCTATCTTGTTTAGTACAGGAGTTCCTATGGCCACCTTCCGACTCCATCATCAGATCAGCTCCATGGTACCATATTATTGCATTGTCACGCGATATAAACATACGGGCCCAAACACGAAGGGTCTATCTTGTTTAGTACAGGAGTTCCTATGGCCACCTTCCGACTCCATCATCAGATCAGCTCCATGGTACCATATTATTGCATTGTCACGCGATATACACATACGTACAAAATTTCAGCTCAATCGGAAAACGGGAAGTCGGTCAAATTTAGGGGTCGGTTACAGACATACTGACTGACATACAAGTGAAGCTAATATAAAGCGTGTAAAAAGTGAAAAAATCGGGAGGGAATTATCTCTCGTACAAATTATCGGACCAGAAGATTACGAAAAAGCAATTTTTAAACCTTTTTTCTGTCTGTCTCTTGGTCTGTTAGAGAATCATGTGAAAACTACTGAACGGATTTAAATGAAGTTCGACACAAAGCAAGCTCATATTTGGGAGTGTAACTTAATCCTAAGTATCCTAACTTTTTTATCAATAAATAATGTTGTTTCCATAGAATCCTTCTAGGATTAACTAATTGGATGGCGCCGCAATCGCATTTTACTAATAAATATCTATGTTGTCATAAACAACATGTCATTCGTTGTATTACTTGAAATCAGGTTGGCTTTCACTCATCTTTATGTTTTGATAGGCAGTTATCTAGACTATATTATGGACCAAGTTTCTTTGTTATTATAATATCTTTAAAAAAAAATAAGTTTTTGTGTAAGTAAAATATAGTAACTGCCTAGAGTTTGGCAAGCAGCGCAGGCGCGGAGTAAACTCTAGTTTCACAAAAAAAATCTATTAAATAATTCGCAATTCAGCTTTATTTACTAAAGTTGTGGATTTTGAATTGACAAAATTCAACCTCTGTTA
The DNA here is from genome assembly GCA_949752895.1 of Dendrolimus pini. Taxonomy (NCBI): domain Eukaryota; kingdom Metazoa; phylum Arthropoda; class Insecta; order Lepidoptera; family Lasiocampidae; genus Dendrolimus; species Dendrolimus pini. The sequence goes on along the minus strand of OX457132.1, from coordinate 17,506,288 downwards.
AATATCTTCAATTTTGCTTATAGACAAAAACAAAATTATACTAATTATTATACGTATATTTATTTTCATATCTTTTGAATCCTGCCAAATATCGAAAAGAAACATACGGAAATACGTATGTTTCTTTTCGATATTTTTAGTTTGATCTCTAAAATTATTAATTAAAGTTCGCTGTGCCGTTTCGGAACCTATTTCAAACAAACTTTAATGATGAAGAACACAAAGAAATTCTAAAAGCGATTATTTATTATCATCAGGCATCATATAAACAGTAGTTTTCGGTTACATTTTGGTTTTTATTTTGAAAATGATTAACCTTAACTTGTTCGTATTTCATACGATAAGTGAGAGTTCCAATGGCCCATTTTCATGTCCCCTTATACTACTATTCCATTTCCGTATCTCATCCCTTCAATCCCATTCTTCTTTCTTTTTATCTGATCCCTCTATTCCGTATATCGGAATATGATTAATGCTCCTTCATTAATCATATTCCGTACCTCTTCTTCATCATCAATCAATAATTTTATACAATCCCAATCTCATTTCCTTTATCCTCTCCCAATCCCTGTATCCTAAACTAAAGGTTTGCAATTTGTCTGCTTCGCCGCTTGTGTTGCAAACGGTTATAGGCAACGGTACCCACTTTCCATTAACTGCACCCATAGACAAAACGTATACATAAGCCGTCAGATTCGCAATTTAAAATTTATTTCTTGTTATAGACTCATGTATTCAGCGTAGTATCCATGACCAACAGTGTACGCCGCATATATTGTAAGTACAGTCAGACCCCTCATTGCGTTAATGCCTCGGCCTTTGATGCCGCCAAGTCAATCGGAAACTTATCCTTTTGTTAAACACCGAGATAACTCCACATACATCAGTACCATCGAGCGGAATATTATTTTTCTCGGTTCGTTTGTTAAGAAAATTGGAGGCGCATCTGTGATGCAAAACCGGTACTTCTAGCGGTTTTCGTTAAAGGATCGTATAAGTAACTTTTACGATTGAGATGAAAGAATGATTAAGGGGGAAGATATAAAAGAGTTTTGTCTATATCCCATGGGCAATCTTAATCTAGCAATATTTTTGAATTTTCATAGAAACAGTGGCTACAGCCTGAGCTGGTAGCTTAGTACAATTCATGCTTTTGTTTCAGTGTTTGTGTGTTCCTGTTTTAAGGTCTTGAATATGAATGAATTGTGATAAAACTTAATGTATATTTTTCAGAACAGCGATAAACATACTATACTTTTATCTCAAAAAGTTAGTTTTAATCGGATAAAGTCAGGAAAATCTCACTACTCTCAATAATAAGTATTTTGGATGATTTTATTACGGTCCTTATGGTCTAAAACGTTGGCCCATTTAAGTGGAACACAGATGTTCTGTGTTTGATATTGAGCAGGGTAAATTTTGGTAATGTAAAATTGAAAAAAGTGTTTGTTTACACTATTTTTATGATATTTAAAAGGTATTATAAAAGTTTTTTTATTTGTTTTGATATTTGTATTTTTTCTACTTTGGATATGAAAAGATTTTGATAAGATTATTTTTGTTATGTTATTATTGATTGTTTATATTGACGGTTTGTTTATATATTTATCTCATAAACTTAACTGTAGTATCTTTAATTCATACAACAATCAATATATAAAATCTATTCTAATATGTAAATGTGATTATACTTTAATGTGCAATAATTCATTTCTAATCACATTGAAATTGAAATACTGTGATGAAATTTGTCATTTATATAGCTTTAACAAAATTAATATACGATACGTTTTATTTTTTAAAATGAAATCGTCAATCAAATCAAAATAAATGAAAGCTAAAGCAAGCGAAGCCTCAGTGCTAAGTAAACCATGAACGTTACGCCAAAGTATAGATCTATCTAAGTCGCACATATCAAAGGATTGAATATAAAGTTTGGCACAGATTACACCACTGCCAATATCCGGAGAACATACGCGTTTAATTTACAATATGTAAGTTACGTAAAGCTTCGAATACATTGGCAACTGGAAGGTTTCGCTATGTATCTGTCATATAATATGTTCACATTTTAGAAAAATATATAATTCGCTTCGTACACAATTAGAATAACACTAAAGTTGAATTATTTTGTCTCTGCAGTTTGGGTCATATAATAATCGGAGCGGTGTAGCGAGTATTTTGCTCTCTCTTCCACTCACGGGACTTATGGGCGGGCATAGTGATGCGCATTATTTTTGTCGATAAGCGTTATCGATAGTGTATTTAGTTTGGTCATTTTGTGGGTTAGTGATAAAAATGAAAGAAAAAAATAGATAAAACAACGTTATTATACGTATATAATAAGTTGTTTTATCTATTTTTTTCTAAAATAAGAATAATAATGATTTAAAATAAATTATTAATTAGGTATTAAAAAACTATAAGTACAAAAGTTTAGAATGTAACAAGTTGTATTAAAAATAAATATAAATACTTATATATAAGATTAAAATTAAGAGCAAAAATATAGTTCGTAAGTTTTCTTTAATGGTGTACATTAAAGTGTTATCTATCTGATACTTTATTGCTCACTATAATAAATATAGGTAGATATAAGACTGTAATAGGTACTAAGAATATTTTAATTTAAATTATGGGAGACTTCATCATTGAGGGTGATTTTTCTAACCAACGTAGCGTAAAATACTATTATGCTTGTGATATGTTATATAATCGTTTTTCAAGAGTTTTTGGAGTTGTATATTAAAGTTCACTTAAAAAAATGAATTCTAAATACATATATCTTAATAAAAAATATTCTATTTTATTCTATTTTTTTTTCTTCCTTTATTTTAAAGGGGCTTTGAAGTCTATATATTTTGAATTTATTTTCTTTAGTGCAATAACACACAAGAAAATGATACACATGAGTTAACAATCATATAACTAGTATAATCGGTGGGCGGTCTTATCGCTAACAGTGATTTCTTCCAGACAACCTTCTGGAGATAATATTTACTGTGAAACCAAAATTTAAATCTTTCCATACGATAGTATACTAAGCGATCATATTAAAAAACTTATTCATACCTTTCTAAAAATATATGCAATTTATCAATCAATGCACTTAGATGTCTTAAAATTACTGAGAAAGTAAAAAAACAAACAAGTTTTTACTTACATTATTCTGACTTAACTTCACATTTATGGTGAAGATTATCACATTTCCTATTCATAAAGAGACCAATTAATCGCAGTTTTGTTCTTAGCCTTATTTTCTAACGCGACAGTAAAATGTTATGACGTGATATGAGTAGAACTTGTATTAACAAAATTATATTTGCGGTTATTTCACCTCCCCGTCATTTTATATTCACGTGTATTCTTAAAGCAATAAAGTGTATTAGACGTATCGAATGCAATATTTTATCGATAAACGCATGTTGCGTCGGAAGGGGTTAAACTTTTTACAACTCGAATACTGCGAGAAAGTCGATAAGATCCAATGTAATGCGTATTGGAAATACTCGTTTCTAAAAACCGTATTAAAGTGTATAAACTTTTTTCATGTGCACATACGCACGTATGTTTATTCCTTTAGGAAACATACAATAATGTATATTCTGATGATATAAAAATACAAAAGTAGTACACTACCTAAATCATTTAAATTTATATCGAAAGTAATATTATAGACATTTGTCACATAGAACTCTAATGGTGGGGCTTCACCTGGGATAGTGTTACAGATATAGGCCGTTTCATGCAGATGTGATGATGGGTGTAATGTTGTTGGTGGCATTGGTTGGTGATGCGATATTGTTTTTAATTCTCAATGACAGTAAATGCTTAGATAGATAGATAAATGAACAATTCTTTATTGTACACCAAATCATAATCAAACAGAAGTAGAGAAATATAAACGATGGTACAACGGACGACCTTATCGCTAAGAAGCGATATCTTCCAGGCAACCCTTGTAAGGGATTGATAGATTTTTAATATTGACCGTGATGCACTCAATAAATAATGCTGGATAATAAATAAACATAGCACATATACGTACAAAAACAAAATAAATAAAAATATATACATATACACACACGTATATATACATATGACAATATATACGTATCTACACTAATGTGGCTATTCGTTAACAGCGTCATTTTTGACGCTTTAAATAAGACGCATTCGGCTATAGTCAATATCTTTAACATTTTCGGTGGTGCGGCTGCCGCATAAGGAAAGTTAATTCTTACATTACTGGAAAGTTCAGCTGATGTTACACATCAACCTCCGATTGATAGGAGCAGAACTCAAAAGATACGACGTATACAATGAATTAAGCTCATGACTCACTTTGGTCTTTCATCCAAATTAAAAGCATTATATCAGCATTACATACAGGGTGCAAAGTAAAAAGAGATATCTGCAAAATAGCTACTTTACAGGAGAGCGAAAAGATGATTGTATTAACTTCAAAGAACATACGTAGCTGGCTTTTTTTATGTACGAAAATTTATTGCAATAATGTGATATATGCAAAACAAATAATGTCATATTGTAAAGAATTGTTTTATTAAAACGATTGTACAATAAACTAAAAATCATCATTTTGTAGATAACTTTATTTACTTTGCACCCGTCGACCTATTTAACAATGCCAACCTTTAATCATAAAGGTCGTATCATATCATAATAATAGCTGATAACTACTTGTTTTGTTGAAAATTATGCGAACGTAAAGTAGTCAGATTATTAAAAACAAATATAAAATATCAAATATGGGTATAAATAAATAATGAAAATATCACAAAGATAATGACATATAAAATGTGTAAATGTAAAACCCAAAGATATCGGGACTATAGGACCAGCGAAAAAAACATTGTTGTGTGATATAATTATGCAATCAGTATTCTTATACCCGTTAAAAGATTGACTTCTTACTAGATGTTACTAAAGACATGCTTGCGCAAACCTTACTGCTTAATTATGCTGATGTTTTCTATCTAGACGCCAACAAAATGTTCGTATCCGGTTTTGCTTTCTATTTGGCTGTTTTTGAAGTGATAACTTCCTATGGGGGGGTAAACCGCTTCATTACGTAACGCGTTACGGCGCCCATCTATCTGGTTTCCCTTTCTCTCACGCATACGGCAGCGGTAGGCAGGCTAAGTTATCACTTCTACCGGGCGTCCCGAGACGCACACGTTTTTTATTTTTTTTTATTACTGAGGTATGGCAAACAAACTGACGGTCCAACTGTGATGGAAAGCGGTCACCGTCGAATGAAAATTTGCATCCCTGAAGCTGCTACCAATGTGCTGCCAAAATCGAAGGTGACACTTGAAACTGGTCAGTGATGGCGGTACACAACTCAAGGTTGTTATGGCAGCATGCTCCAAACCAGGGGCTCAATTCTGTTATTTATTTCTTTTTGTTCTGTTATTTAATTTTTTTAAGGTATTGCATAGCTTTTATCGCGGGCTTTGAGCGCGGCGACCGAATCAAGAAATTCCGTAACGAAAATAAAATCTAATACCCCCCACTTCGCCTACCTTGTAGCTCGGCCGAGCGTTCGCTTAACGTGTATGTATATGGTATGACTGTATGAAGTTCGCACGGATCGAGATGAGCTGCTCCGAAATCGGACGAATACGTAAGCAGGTGTTTGTGAGAAAGTATATAGGTGTATAAGTATTTATCATATCTTATAATGCCACACTCACCGCATGTGCGCCACGTAAGTATACATGTAGGTATATATGTATACATTGGTGATTTGTTTTCTTATCGGTCACCACGCTCAAAAAGTGTTTGAATTAATATCAAAGAAAAAAAATACTGCATAAATAAAAAATAAATAAATAATTATAATTGCATAAGTTGATAAAAAATGCCATACTTTTTTTTAACAAGGCAGTTCCCGAGTGCCACGAGGAGTTTTTTATTTAAATTTTGTTATTTAAACTAAATATTAAATATTTTGGCGTAGTCAAAGTACGATTTCATTGCAATAGTGTCAAAAATTTGTATTCTACTAAATCCACAATATCTTCGCGGCTGAATAATAGTAGCAAAACATTGGTATTACCATTATCAGAAATAGCATTATCCGAAATGAATTTTGAAAAGCTACCAAAATTTGAAATATTTATTTCGCGAGTTTCCTCTTATAAATATTTATAAAGGCAGAGTGGCTTGCCACGGGCACGCCATTGATATTAAGAGAATGGCGAAATCAGCGACACCTACGATTGAGAAGATAGTGTCCGGCGATTTTGACGAGATAGTAATAACAGAATTGGGCCCCGGGCGTGGTAGCAATCCAGGCAGGAAAATATCGTAGCACCTGGTTGTGGGTTGCTTTTTGACTCTTACGATAGGCCGCCTGACCGCAGGAATTAGTATTCATTCCCTATTCCTGTACCGACAAAACACTTATTATGAAACTAGCAACAGGCAGCCGAACCCCCTGATGGATAGTGGTTAACGTGGCCCATAGACGTTTACAAAACCAGCAGTAAGCCTAATGCGATGCCCACCTTTAAGACATGATAGCGGGGATGAGACAAAATGGTCAAACATGAATACTGGGATAGACGAAATGGGATAGGAGAATGAAATAGGGTGAAGGAGTAGGGTAGATGGGACAGTGAGAGGACGTTCCAGTTCTTCTGGCTAGAAATAAATGTACACGTGTATCAGCGTTTTTTATAACTAAAGCTCTGGTGGTGGTGGTGGTGCGGTGGTTATAAAAAGATTTAGAAAATTTACTCAAAGCATGAACAAATTTAATTTACCAAACGAAGTAAAAAGTAGCAGCTCATACGTTATAATCACGTATACTATTTAATAAATAAAAATATGTTTGTGTGTGCAGTTCTCATGCAGTAGAAATGAAGCTTCATAGAGTATACTCACAGATAATTCTTCTGTAACTTTCATTAATGTAAATATTTAGCCTTTAGCCTACATCCGTCAATATATTATAATTCAAAAAAATAATCTAAATTACACTTTAAATCACTAGCATGAAGTTCAAAATTCAATTCACTGTTACGTACAATTTTCTCTGATCTACGTATAAAAGAATATCTGCCTTAGCATATAGAAATAGAGCTGAAATTCATTTGAAACACTAACGTGTTTGTTAGAAGTGTGTGTTATTTCGAATTTAATAAGGTTGTATTTTATGAGTTTACCTCTTTTTGTGACACTTTCGTTTCATCGATTTTCAAATTACAACGATTCTTAAAAACTTCACCTAAAAATCAACGCCCCACTAATTTGCTCCACAGACTTAGATCTACTTACACACATTATTATAAAGTCAACTTAATTGAAATACCTGTAATAATGACAAATTTACATAGACTTGCTCACGTGAACCTAGGTATTTTAATTCGTACAAAAGGGCCTCACAAATGGCCCTTGTTTGGTTAAACGACTACTACTAGAGTGCTGGCTAACGCGGACTTATAACCAGAACATAGAAAATACAACTAGAAGTGAATTTATTTCTAGTAGCTAAAAATTATTAGTTTCTACTTACTACTTAACTCGAGGAGCATATTCAGTTATTAATTTTAAATTATAAACTATGAAGTAAATTTAATTTAATCCCTTAAGTCTTAAGGGATTATGATAATAAGGATGATAAGGGTGAAGAAGAATATTGAGCCTAGGTCATCAAAGTAAATGAGTAAGGTTCCCAGAAAGCTGGCCACGTCACTTCGCTGGATCGCCATTCTGATCCGTTGTCCAAGGTAGGAACCAGCCCTCTGACCACCTGCAGAGTCAAACAGTCGTTTTGATAGATCTTTTCATGGCCAAGATTTTCAATAGCAAACGGCACAAACGAATCACTCTCATCGAGGGTTGCGTATTTGCACCACTTGAGAGATTCCGCTTTTCCGCCGTTTAGTTAAAATAAGAAAACAGATTTTACTTTATTATAAAAGAAATATATTTGATTATTGATGTCGCAATTACACTTTGAAATACAAAAATATTTACATTTTCGATCTGTAACATCAAATTTATTTCGATTTTTTGTTGATAACGTAAAGAAACTTTTCGTTCGACGTGATTTCGCAACTTTGTTTTCTAGAATATAAACTATTATTAATCTAAACAATTCTGAAAGTTACACATTACTGACTTTTCAAACAAAAAAGCAGAATCTCCGCGTGATGACGTCACGTTAATAATATTTGGAATTAAATATAAAAAATACCTAATAGGTTTAACGACTAAATGTCACCAGCGTTTTGGAAATGTTCTCAACTGACGGTGATTTGGGATTCATATATTATATGAAATTTTCGTTGTTATAATTTTTTGTTTACTTTTGATTTGTATATATAGTCTATTTCTAAGTGTTCCACTACAAATTAGTGATCAATTTGTAGTGGAACACCACCAAGTATTGCGGTCGCAAACGATTTCCGAAACGTACAAAGAATATATATAAGTTTCCAACAATAGTAGACGGGCCTGAGGCATAAAAATAGCCTCGCTAGAAGATCTTCCTTTGAGACGGAGGAGCATTCCATCTTGCTCCCCCAACCATTACGGTTATCCCCAAAATGAAATATTTTAATTTGTACCGACAATAAATAATAACCTGAATGGCGCTCTGTTGTTCGTGCCTACCCCGCTAGGGACCTGGCGTGAAGTTATGTATGTATGTATGTAATAAATAATAGACCTTAGCTATTAGGCTGAAATAATAATTTACAAATTTGTAATTTGTAAATAACTACTAAATATAATAGCAATCTGGAAGAGATTGCTTTTTAGCGATAAGACCGCCCTTTGTACATAATTACATATCATTTTAGTCTGTAAGTTCATTTTTTTATTGATGTATAATAACATAATTATTATCTATCTATCTATTATATTACGGGGTTACTTTTTCTGTACTAGGTCAATTCTAGTATTGCTTTAATCCCACATTCTTGCTCATACATGTAGGTACTCATTGTGTGGTACCCAGTAGACCCACGTAATAGCCAGCTGAGACTCGCTTGGCCGTGAATTACAAAACACTTCTATAACTAAATGTACATTTCACAGTTCAAGTCAATTTATGCTTTTAATTCCACCTTTATACCTTTATTACGTTACTCCATTAACATTGAACTTACCGTTTAATTGAACTTGGCTTGAATGTTGAGATATATTTTCAAACTTACATACACATATTGTGGCGCTTGTTTCCTATGAAGGTAGGCCTTTGCCTACCCATCTCCTCTTCCGACGATCTTCACATTCATCTTTCGCTTAATTCACTTTCGTTAATCCCATACATGATCATTTGAGGTGCTTTTAAGCATTCTTCAAAATATTGTTACAACTCAGTTCCGATAAAAACAAAACCCGCCTGCATATCTGTAAAAAACACATTTTATTACCCGTCGGCATTTGCACTAATTGTAATTCTTTTATAATCGTCTTCTTTTTTTTACTTATTTCTTACTTGAGAATTTATTTCGGGTTTTGTGGAAAGGCTTTGGTCAAGCCTAAGATAAACCAGTAACACCGGGAAGAGACTTCATATCGACCTTTGACTAGAACATATATGCTAGGTGTATTATGTAAGTATATTTTTCAACACATTTGCTTAAAAAATACATTTATGCAACCCCAATAATTATGCACCATACAGATTATGCAGAAAATAGGTACTAGCCTACGAAAATAGTTTACCTTTAAAAAAATATAAGAATTCCGCCAATTAGTTTCACACATTACGGGAATGATTAAGCTGAACAATCGAACTTCAAAATGCTTTTGATCAATACATTTGTTTCTCTCTAATACTATAGACAGAAAAGTTGTAGTTCTAATGGCCACCACGCGCATGTGACGCCATTTGCAAATACGCGCCATTTCTATATAACAAACGTCAACATTATTGTGACTTTCCCACCGATATATATGTTTGTTTCATTACTTATTGTACTTTCTCGCACTCGTACAAACTCGTTACTATTGTGGCGAATGATGGTGGAACCATCTTAGTTAGTTTAAGAACTTTTAGAAAAAGCTAGAAAATTCTGGAAAGAAAAGACAAGGACGGATACATTTTAGAAAAGGATAGACGATGAACGAAAGTTCTGGAATAGAAAGTTCGGGAAGGAAAATACAGAGATAGATAGAAGGTTAGAAAGGTACAGATAGTAAATAAAAGAATAACGATAAGAAGACCGAAATTATGGATTCCAGAATATTCTCCCGGCTATATTAGCAGCTTAGATTAGTTTAGAGTTTGAGTGCAGTTTAAGAAAGCGAAGCGACAAGTGCGATACAAAAGAGTTGGAAGAGAAGTTTAAAAGAAGACAGTCACGAGTTTAGTGATGAATTTAGTGAAAAGTTTAGTGGGCAGTTTAGTGAAGGAGGAGTTTCGCGTAGTTTAAAAGGAGGTCCAGAGGCGAGCTACGCGCGGTAAATTCGGAGGTGAGCACTGCAACAGCAGAAGGTGTGTCTACGCAATATCGGCGACAGTATGAGCTGAGACAACTTATCGTCGGTACAGTGCGTCGTTAGATGTGCGTGTAGGGGCAACCCTGCGGTAAGGAATCACGCACTGCTGTGTAAGTCAATAAAAGCGTTTATTTAAAAACTGGTGTTTTCGTCCAATGCTAAGTGCGTACCCGGCTCGCACGTAACTCTATTATACTACAGTTACTATACTCATACGCATCAGTGTACAATGTAGATTTGAAGTCACAATTACCACGCCCAATATCTATTTCAGTCCAACAAAATAGGACGTCGTAAATGCTATTCAATTTGAAAAGTTATTAAAGAGAACTAAATTAGTTTATGTCGTCAAAATATTGCGCCACGTTCAATTTAACGAAACAGGAAACAATGTTTATTACTTTAATATTTGTAGGGTTCCGTAACAATATATAAATTAATCATATTTTAATAATAATCGTCGCCAGCCCTAATGGCTCGGACAAGGATATAAATCATGTTCTGGTGTTCTCATCTCGCGTTTTTGTGAGAATGTGGAAGGCTTATCGAAATACATTGGAAAAATTGTAAAAAACATATTATAATAAGATTTTTTTATAATGAATAGGTTCGCGTTTGATTGATATTGCGCCAAGTTAAGTGGAAATGCAGTCTAAGGTGGAGCCCGCTTACCTAGAAGATACCTGTTCATGCGAGACTTGAAAACTTCTAGATCGTATTCTTCAGGAAAAACAGACGACGGTAAAGAGTTCCACTCTTCAGCGGTGCGTATGGTAAAAGTGGAAGCATTGGGTTTTGTCCGCTTTGTTGGTATTTCCACCATATATCGGTGGCGTGAGCGCGTACGTCTGCTTGTCCGGTGGTAAAGTGGTGAAGAAGGAACCAATTCATGTAATTACTGACAAACTAGTGACTTTACGTCGATTCTCTCTCTCTCTGTCTCTATTGACTCGAGTGTCTCGAGCTGGTATTTAGCCGAGCCAACCCAAAGATGAGAGCAGTATTCCATACAAGACCGTACTTGTGCTTGGTAAAGATACATTATAAAAGTACATCTAGTTTTATGAGGTTTATATAAAATTGTAAAAAGTAAAACATTTAATTATATAAAGGTACATTGTATACAATTATATAATTTAACTTTGTACCCCTTTAGATATAGATATAGCTACATTACGGCAGTGACTCGTATTGAAGATACGCTGAACAAATAGTTTTAGCCGTTAGTTACATATCCGTATAATCCCTAATTTCTAACTTAACTCCTCTTCGAATAGTAATACTTATATCGTTATATACTCACATAGTTGTTAAGTATCTAAAAGGGACAACACCTAGAGACAGGTTTAGCTTAATTTAGGTATTTATAGCCAAAGTCTTAATTTTAAGGCAAAATGTATATGTAATTTTAGTGTCAATAAACCTTTATTATATTATTTAAAAAAAAAATAGTTTTTCCGATGTAACTACGTGTAAATCTTTTGCTATATTAAAAATTCACTTAGGAATCATTATGTTAGTCTTACGCAATAATGTATGTGTTAATTTACAATACTTTAGTCCGTAATACGCTGTCCATGTATGTAATTTTTTTGCCTTTTTCTTTGTTGCATAATAATTATAGAATTTAATTTAAGAATTTCCTTTGAGTCAGGTTACCTGGAAGAGCTCGCTCGAGAGATCGAAGAGGCCGCCTTTTGTTTTACCAAGTAACTATTGTCTTGTTGTGCATTTTTGTAATTTCTATTTTGGTGAAGTAAAAAGTGTTGTCTATGTCTAGGTCTACGCTATTTTGTAGTGGTATAGAATACAGGTTTAAGGGTAAAACTATTTTTTCTTTGTTAAGTTTGGTAATTCAAATTTACTGTAACCAATTTCTGACAATTTATGTATTCACAAAATAGTAGTGTGTGAGCGAGATAACAAAACTTTTATGTAGCTTTGTAACGAGAAATCGCTTTTCAAGTCATATTGCTAAAAACTGTCATTTAACTAAAAAAAACAGACGGAACGCTCGACAGAAGTGATAACTTAAACTTATCTAAGTTGAACTATTTAATATTGAAATTGTTTAACTTAAGAAAAGCTTAGGTTAGCTTAGTTTATTACTTAAATTTTATGTATATTAATATGATAGTGTAAGGAAATGTTATTTATTAATAAAACTTGTATTGATTATAATTTATATTTTATTCTTAGTTACAATTCTTGAATATGTACCTTAGAATTTTGTATATGGACATGGGTTAGAGTGAGAGAGGAGGAGCCTGTCTACTGCTGCCGTATGCATGAGGCACAGGGAAGCCAGACCGTAACGCGTTATGTAACGAAGCGGTTTACTCTCCCATACATAAGAAGTTATCACTTCAAAAAATCCTACAGAACCAAGGAATACAATGTATCAGCGGAGAATGCCGTGTTATTTTTTTATTTCTTGATTGTCGCCTCACTCCAATTTAACAGTTTGGTAAATGGATTAGAACAATTTGTTAAGAGAAATTAGGCCGGCGCGTTTTAGACGAAAGCTCAAAGAAACGCCACTTTTTGTCAGAGCACCCGGTTTAACCGTTGTTTGCTGTGACCACGGCACCGTTCATATTTATTCATGAATTCTTTTTCTTATTTTTGTGTTCCTAGTACAATCAAATGTGAATTATTCATATGATTAATAATATATTTTCTATATTTTTCAGTAGTCTTAGTTTCACTTATTATTTTTTTTTATTTTTTTATTTATATTATATTAACTAGATCAGAGGTTCCCAAACTTTTTCAGTTTGCGGCGCACTTACAGGTTTATTACTTTGTCACGGCGCCCTATCTAGTTGAAATAGAGTATATTATATAATACTGATACTAAGTAGATAGGCACTAAAATTGAAACATCCACAATATGAAACTTAGCTTCATAGCTTAGCTTTTATATTTATATATAAGAAATAAAATATAATGTAACTTAGTCAATGTGAGGTGTAAGCTTGATGATCTCCACACATTTTGTGGCCGCGAATGCCTAAGTTTAGTTTCCAGAGAACGGTAAACAAAAGCGCCTCACAACGCCCCACTTTACTCTCCACGGCGCACCAGGGTGCCGCAACGCATACTTTGGGAACCCCTGAACTAGATTATTATATAGGATATTCAAATTGAAAACAATGCTGTTATATTGGCTAAGTATGTAACATACATTAAACATTTAGTTCCCTAGAGACAAAGAACACCCACTGTTATATTTTATTTGCCCAAGAAAACGTAAAAGAGTAATAAACAGAAAATAAGTAATATTTATTATTAATAATGAGTTTGCAAACCCCTCGCTCATTACATTTTATAAAATTTCTTAAAGGATTTGGTCCTAATTAATTACCTCGGTTTTCAAAAAAATTACAAATACAGACAGACAGACAGACATGAATGTTTCAGAGTTTCGTTTTTGCCAAAACAGTTACGCAACCCCTAAAAACAATGTATGTAATATTCGCTTATCAACAAAACAAACTTTTACAGATATATAAATATGTTCATAATGTATATATCCAATAATAAAGGGCCCCATCACATACGCAAAGTGGGACATATCCCGGCTTCAAGTCATTTTACGCTCCATATAACTACAGCGATTGAATACAACATTGATATATCCGGATATATCCAAAACCCGGGCCCCTTGTGTAGTGTCGTAAAACAGTCATTAAGGAGACCGATGATCCGGCTAAAGCCCCCTTTTATTATGCGCTGGCTTTGTTCTTATCGTGTTTATTAAGTCATAATATGATATTTTAAATAAACGGCCATGTACGAGTTGAAACTCACAAGTCACTCAAGTCTTTAAGTAAAATAAAAAGTGGTTGCGCCGAGGGACACCTCCTTATAAATTATTTCTCCCCATCCTCACCAGCAAGAAAAGAATAAACTTTTAAATGAAGAATGCGTAAAACAAGGAACATTTGGTGTCAGTGCTGTCATCGCAATATATATACGTCTTTATATATTCAAGGTACTCTTTGACATATACGTAAAGTGAAATTACGTATAGTGAAATTGTTGGAACACAATAAATAGAAATAAACGATTATAACTTAATTCAATGATTATAACCATATCCTAGTGAGTGTGTGAACCCCCGGGGATGAGTTGCAGTGTGGCGGAGGACTGGAGGCGAGGTAAATTACACTTCCATTGCTTCTTCCACGTCCCCTTGCTTTCTCCCGGCCATCGCATCGTGCCGTCCGTAGATCACGTAGGTATATAAGTTATCTTAAAATAGCAATAAATAGGCTATCTACCCATAAATTTTACCCCACTAAAAGGTATTTCTTAGAGAAGTAGGGAAGGGGCTAGGAGTCTTTGGGCTTTACTACTTGTTATTATATTGCCTTTTCTGAGAACATTTACCATAATATGTGTATATTTTGTTTTTACACCATCTGAAAGAAGAGATTTCAACGAAGAAAAAGCCCACCGACTCTTTTAAAAAAACTGAAATTTTGACTCGAGAATTTTCCATTGAAATTTAGGGTGGTTTTTTTAAAGTTAAGTCAAAATAAGGTGAAAATATAAATATTTCAAATCAAAAGAATCACTGTCATGACATTAATTTCGTGAAAAAAAAATATATATTTTTGTAAAAGATAAAAATAAAAAACCTAAAAACTTGGTTAATTGAATTTTTTACATAAATTTTGAGGTAATGTGAAAAAAGTGTTAACATAAAAGTTGTAGATCTTTTTATTACCTACAACTTTGCCATTATTTTTTTTCCATAGGACTTGTAGTTTTGTCGGAAATCGAGATAAACCGTTTTTCACCCTTAAAACTCCCCCCCCCCCCCCCCCCATCCACTTCCCGACCTCAGATCGCCCATAAATTATTTTTACTTTAATTTTTATTATACTCTCTTCCTTTTCCAATGGGTTTCATTCTATTATTATTTTTTTCCTTTTTTTTTACCATTTTCACAGGGACTGGTTTACAATACAACCAGCTGGGCACGCCCTCTTTCACAATCTCAATTTATATTAAAGTTATTATAATGTTTTTCCATATAATTTTTACTTTAAGGTGAGATTGTCATTCTTATCTGAGAAATAGGAATTGTCTATATTATATTGTTAAGCCAAATATTACAAATATTAATTCAAAACAAAGTCCGTTTTCTTCTCTGCGCCCATCCGCAACTCGTTATTTGTCAAGTCTCGTAGAAAACGTTGACCTAGACTCAGTATTCTACTATAACTTCTCGTAAGTTAAGTTTTCTTTTGTAAGTAGTTTCTCATGTCTATACGTGTATAATAATAATAGCCGATAAACTTCCCACTGCTGGACTCAGGCCTCCCATTTTCATTTCCCATGAGGAACTAGCGGTCCCGGCAGACCTCCTGCCCTAAAAAAATTGAAATCTAAAACCCGATTCCAGCGCAGGGTCTTATTGTAAAACTGAACCATTCCAAGACCCACTGAAACACAATTATAATTTCAACAAAATCCTAGAAACCGATTATAGCGCCAAGTATTTTGTTTAGATAAACATTTTTAATTCGCAATATCTTTTGAATGAAATGTAAATATATAATATATGTATTTATTTGAATAAGGATTAATACAAAGATATCCATAGTATGGTCTGCTTTTGGTAGGCGTTTCTATCAACTTTTAAATTCTAAAACAGTAGTTCTAGTAACATTACTACAATAGTTTGACATACGAGTATGGTATTGCAAAGCTTTTTATAGATATTGATAATGTAAAAAACAATTTTCTGTTCTATCGTCAATAGTTTCCACAGTGCATGCGATGAAAGACATTTTGTGGCAAAAAAATTTACACCTTGGTTTACATTGTTGAAGTTTTACTAGGAATTCCTTGTTTTTCTAGTAAGAAAAATAGTAGTTTGTTAAAAAATTATGTTTGGACAAATGCGTTAGTGTGTTTGATTTCTCTAACCGCCACGGCAGCAGCGCAAACCTATAACGAGTCTATATTACAATGCATCATGCACAAGGCATCATTGGTCCTGACGTTATTATGTATTAATAGTGTTACATGCCGACAAAGGTAAATACACACCTGCCTGTCATAAAGCGCAGTTCATTACGTTTCCCGCATTTGGAATTCTTTTGTTTACTTTGTGTTTAGATTTTGTAATTAAGAAAAACATTCTATTGTTATTGTACTTGTTTTATGGTCGTCATTAGGCAGGTGTGTCGAACCAATTCTTGTTGTTATTGTTTTGCTTCTAGGCATATTGTATTGTGTAGTTAGTATAAAGCAATGACCGAACGGAGGGGTAACGCAGTCAAGCGAGGATTACGATACGAGCAAGACATACATTCGATGAGCGATATAGTGACGGACTTTGCGCGTTTATTGAATCGTGCAGTTTGTACTGGCAGTGTCTAGTTATATTTATACCTATGTTATACGTGTTTTTATAGTTCTAATAAATTTTATACTAATTCCAACGAGTCCTGTAGCTCGTAGCATTAGGCAAGGTAGTGTTAGAAATCCATTTTTTTAAATGAGCTTTTGCAAACTCCCTGTTATAAGTATCCCGAGATCCATAGCAATATAACTGAGGTGCCACAGGCCCTTGACATAATACAGCTGCTCAGATTGACACGTATCTGGTGGTAATGAAGCAAGCTAGTAAGCAACGCGACGAGGGGAACCCTTGCAGACGAAATGAGGCTTATTTGGGTAACAACAAAAGACCGCGTCACGTGATCGCCTGAGGCATAAACTCCCCGAACCGAGTGGTCGAGACACGACCAAGTGAAATCGCTCAAGCAATACATTTCTGCGATGTGCTTAGTATTAGGGATGCCACGAATTGTAAGTTGATCGAATACCGAATATTCAGCCACGTTCTCGGCCGAAGCGTCGAATATTCGGCTACCGAAAGTTCGGCTTAAGACAGTGCAATAAGCGCGTAGTGGGTTAGTATTGAAGCAATAATTTGTAAAGTATTGTCTTACGTTCTCGCGAATGATGGGTGTACATAATATAAAAATGTTTTAACGGTTTTAAGCGTGATTTTCAATGATTTTCTTATTTGATTCTGACATTTTAATACCGGCCAATATGTAATATTAAAATGATAAATAATTAAAATCGCATTTAACACTGTTAAAACGTACTGTCTTTTCCATGGTTTAGTTATCATTTTTGATGGAAATATATACAATTTTGAGCAATACGTTTTTTTCATAATTTGGTATTCGGCCGAATACAAAAGTGGCCGAATAGGCCGAATACCGAATAGCAGCATGATTTTCATTTCAGCACAAATTACAGGAATAAGATTGGTTGACATTAAATTTATTTAATTTGCTTGACATTGTTTTATTTCTGTATTTTAATATAAATTAAAATTAATTGAATTATGTTTATAAATTTAAAATTGATATGATGTTTCTTTAACGCTGAGTTTTATTTGTCCTATTGTAGTGAAATAAAACCCTGGGTCTCACAATATTTATTTGGGTGCTTTTCTATTACAATAATATTAGATAAACTACCACAGCTATAAGAAACCTAACGCGGCCCTAAACGAGTCTCACTTATCTTAAAAGTTTCGAATCCTTTGAGAGTAGATTAGGGCAATCGCCGGTGACGGCAGCGGGCCACGGCTGCAGTGGCGTCAGCAGCAACAGGGCGCCGGCAGGTGGGCTGCCAACCGACCAAGAGCAGGGCGGCACTCGCAGCGGTGACGGCGTTCAGGGCGTTGACAGGACGCTCAGTGCCCTGGCAGAACGCTCAAGGTACCGGCAGGATGGGTACAGAGGCAGCGTACTCAGGCCAGTAGATGGCCCTATCTGCGAGGCAGAGTCAAAGACTCGGAGCTACACAGATTTTTTGTTAAGAAGACCTTAAGTTCCTGCTTCAGATGGCATAGTTACGTGAGAGAAGAGCTGCTTAAAATTAGATATTACTATTTGGCCGATTACTCCAGCCAAATGCTCGTAGCTGAATGCCAGCTGAACCGTTGTTGGTTCTCTTTTATACCGTTTCCAAGACACACGCGGATTCTATTTTTCAAAATTTTCAAATATAGGATCCAACCTGAGAATATTTATGAAAATGTTATGCGACAAGATCACATTTAAAAAGGAAAATTAAAAATTATTAAATTAGACATATTTTCATTTTAGTGAATGGCAATTTCAAATAATTAAGTTAGTAAGTATAACATTCGTATTTTAACAAATCAAAGCAATAAAATATAGGAATATTAAGTTTATATTAATCAAAAAATTCAAAACTGTGTTCCCATACCCGAATTACAAAGTAGAGAAGTTTAGTTTTTTAAAAACAAACATTAGGTAGGTACAATAATTTAGGTATTTGGATAGAAAATTGTAAGTCCTTAAAGGCTATCTACCATAAGCACCGAAATAAATTGATAGCAACGCCACACTATACTCAAATATTTATATGAATAACCATGTGTAGATCAAAAAGAACATATTTGACTTTGTTACCATCTTATCTGCAACTAATATCTGTATTTTTTCAAATAATGATTCATTTGTTGGAATTTATGGCGGGAACTCAAAGGAGATGTTGTGCTGTGCAATTTTATTTTATAAAAATGTGTAAATTTACTATAAAATGAACAATAGTTGTCGGATAGTGATAGTTTTTGAGTAGTAATTATATGATTTGTGAGAAATGAGAACTGTATAGTCAAATGTGGCCTTTTGAGTTGTCACAAGAACTCAGTTGAATGGCACTAGCTGATTGCCTACAGTTCAGCTGTGATAAACATAGTCATAACAAAATTAAGAAACTACATTTTTTACTAAGATCTGGCTTAAAGGCCCAGCTGCCAAGCCACAAACCAAAATAAATAATTCATTAGTTTCCTCTTTACAAAAAATATTTTTATACATAGATATTTATATGAAATCAAATATAATAATAATTGATAAACATAAAAAATCATTTATAATTAAGATTTTCTATAGAAATAAAAAGTGACTAGTGGCGTCAGCTGTGATTGCAGACTTAAGTTACGTTTTACTGGGTGTTCTAATGCCATAATTCTTTTTCGATGTTACTAAGTAAAAACGTAACCTTTAGAAACCTCTTGAAACGTATATCACTAGATGGCGCGCTGTATTGTTTCCAAAGTTTATTATTTCATTCCGGTTATTATTCTCATCGCACTTTTCTAGTTCGCTATTTAACTCCGCCCAAACAAAGTCTCGAGCACAATAGTATTTTAATTTCCTCATTTACCGTGAGATCCACACTCTGCTATATGAATAATGATTAATTGGAAGAATATAAAAATTCAAAAAGTTTTCTGACATCTATGATCACACTGTGTGATTTTTTATACTCCTTGTTAAAATATATTCCAACATAAAACTTAATATACAAATTGAATCATAGATGGCAGGCAAAAATCCTGTGTCTAGTCTCAATACTTAATACATTCATGATTTACATTCATTTAGCTAAATATATATAGATGGCGGTACGATAACCAATAAAACCATATGAATTATATTTGTTCCTTCATACATTGTAATGTAAGCACTTTTTCATAGATGTCGCAGAAGCGCCTGTATTGTTTCATTCTCATTTTCCTTTATAAACACCTCACATTCTCACAATAACGCAATAATGTGGAATACTCTTTGTAGCTATTTAATACACATTATACCTATATCTCCAAATTATTCAAACTAATGTTTAAATAGCGTCCTCTATATGTGGAATCTAGAACTTTTTTGGTTTAATGTAATAATTACAAAGGGCACCACAGCGCCTATATAGCATAATAAATTCTTGTTTTGCTTTAAGAGCACTTCACATTCTCGAAATAACTCGATAATGTGGAACGCACCTTATAATGATTCATTGTGTAAAAACAACGTCCTCTAGGTGTGGAGTATATATTACCTTTTTCAGTTACAATGTAGTCATTATAGATGGCGGTACCATACCGAATAACAACCGAATTACTTTTAAAAATATATCTTTATTTTAGCAATTACTCTTTCTTTCTGACAATTAACATATTATTATGTAATTAACATTGTTTATATATTTTACGATGTAACATTAAATTATATATTCAGTGGCGCGAAAAACCAAAACAGTCTGTAGTAAATCTGCATAT
Source organism: Dendrolimus pini (assembly GCA_949752895.1). Classification (NCBI taxonomy): domain Eukaryota; kingdom Metazoa; phylum Arthropoda; class Insecta; order Lepidoptera; family Lasiocampidae; genus Dendrolimus; species Dendrolimus pini. The sequence continues at coordinate 17,485,677 of OX457132.1, read as the reverse complement.
TGCATAATAGTAGTTATACTCGTAAAATATTACGTATTTAATGTATACAAACACTGCCGCAATTTAATGTGTGTTGGGTGAAAAGAAAACGAATTTTACTATCATGACGGAATTTATTCTTTTTAATACTCAAACGAAATGATTACAATCTCTTGTCTAAAACAAAGAAGTAACTTGTCACGCTGTTTCATTACTGTTCTATGATTAGAGTAGTTTAGCAATAGTTAGATTCAAACGAAAAATAAACATGGCTGAATTGTACCTATTAACTAACCACTTACGTCAAATATCAGGCTCAATATGAGCTATTTGAATTCTCGCCCATCGGCCCTTTCTAGATATAATTGACAAGGTATGAAGGCAATTTAAAAGTCAATATAATTTTTTCTATCAATTTCATTTATTTTCTCTATTTATCACAGTAAGGACCGGGCGAAAATCTGAAATTACACTACCATGCAAGTAACGCAACGTACAACAATTAGGTCATTTAGAATTCTGAACTGAACTTGTATTCTCAAAATGGTCATTACATGCTGTCAATCAGAAAATATATAAAATTTTTGATAAGTTTTAATTTATCAGCGTCATAATAACATTAATTGTACATAATTCAGTCTCACTCACAACACAAATGGATGATATAAAATTACTGAATTCAAAAAATGTGGCTCACAATATAACATAGACTCACATTTTATACAATGCTTTAATACATCACACAACGTGTACCCATCTTCACAAAATTATTTTGATCAACATCAACTAATACGATCATGTCTACAATAAGTTAATGAACTACAAAATGCCCTAATTAGTCAAATATTACATTAAAACAAGGCATCATAATTGTTTTGTTTCATTTAACATTAATTATTGGATTTTCGTCACTAGTATGCGCGACCGCATCTTCCTAAGTTTCATTCATAACTTTAAATTAATTAATAAAACTAAATACATTTGACTATCACTCATTCATTCATTTAACTGCAACGGAACAACACTCACAAACACGTGTTCTAATACTTAATAATACAATTTCTAGGCTTCTTTATTTATACATCACAAAAAAGTGCAGAACGAAGAAATATTTTTAGTACATTGGTAATTAGAATTAATTGGTCGAAAAGATATGTTTTGAAAATGAGAGGCTGTCGAGCCGTGCAGGTAGTTTGATATTCGAGTTGATATGGTTAAGATTTACAACCCAACAATTCGGGCTGAAGTCAACGCCTTGGCGGCTACTCTTGAGTCCTGCTTCATTCTAAAAACTATAAACGTGTCGCGTTTATCTTAGTACACGTATATTTGTTTGAGTTGCGGCTTAAGCTCTGGCGGGATCGTGTAAACTTCCTGTTCAGGCTTCTTTTTCACTAGTCGCTTCCAACGACCACCGATGTTCTTGCGAAGGCTGCGGAAACTAGCACGCTCATTGCCGTGCGGCTGCATTAGGTTGTCCTATAAACAAAGGAGAAAAAGTAATTAGTGTTTTGCGGGTACATTTTGTTTTTTTGTGTTTAAGGAAGTTTGTTGACTCCAAAGGAAACTGACACCAGATTTAGCGGTTCCGTTAACGTCCCTGATGCAACGCATGCATTCACGCTACTCGACACAACTTCCATCCGTTACACAATGCCCTTCCCTAAGTTATTTTAAACCTGTTGCTAACCGAACGTGAAGGTCGGATTCGTAGATCATTTTATTCTCAGTCGAGGGAAGTTTTTGTGAATGCATACGGAGGAAAAAAGGGTCATTCATTCTTAGAACAGTTTTTGTCCTTTAAAATACGATTTCTGTAGCTTCGAAGTATATTGATATGGTAAAAATTAACTAGGAAGCTGTTTTGCAAAAAGTAAGCGATGATGCCATACGAGTACTAGCAGAGCCTTGAATACACTATTCAAAGACACATTAGCATTATTCACTTCCTGGTGGCGTCTCGACATTCAGTCATGCAGATATTTTATAAACATTGATTGAGTATTTCGTCGAAGAATGAAACAATTTACAGGTTTATAATGCCGAGTCTCGGGAAGCGGTTAAACAGAGCATGATATTGAGGTTACAGTTTTAGTTTGAAATATTGAAGTATGTATTGCCCTCTTTGTCGGAGAGGCACAAAGAAAGAAGGCCACCACGTTACAACATGCTTGCCTTGTACAGCTTTCTATTTGGCATTCGTGTCCCGACATTTAAATTTATTTCGCACTTGCATATCACTGCTTTGCTGCGTGTTAAAGGCAACTCTCTCTCGTGGCGGGGAGGGTCGGCCAAGTCACGATTTCTTATTATAATGTAACGTTTCCCAACGTCACTTTCAATGTTGATTGTTGCCGAGGCAATGTGAGATTTGCAAATTTCAAATTGCAATTTGAATGCAGTAGCGTTGCAAGTCGTCCATTCTGTATTGGGGTCAAGTATAACGGCTGGAACTGGTTTCATTAGATTGTCAGTGCTGTGTTTTGAGAAGTGGAAAGCTTACCTGATCATGAGGATAGACGTAAGGCGGGGGCAGCGGCGGCGGGAACTGCCACAGAGGCTGCTGGCGGAAGGCGAGGGGCTCCGGCTGGGCCTGGGGTGCTGGCTGTAGCACCTCAGCGGGGTGCACAGATGCCGAATGCTCCTCTCGCTTGCGCAGCTTACTGTGGACGATGCGTATGGCCATCATAGTACCGTTATTTCCAACCATTGTTGCAAACGGTCCTTCAACGCAAGAATAACTGATCACACTGGGTTGTATCACGGGTAACAAGTTCCAGTCGGGTAGTCACAACATTTCAACTTCACAGTTTTCACTCACAGCCGTTTCGCGGTCTAACTGACGCGTTTAACTAATAACTAAATTTAAATAATATATCACAATTATTTTGTTTTAAAGATATTGCACATATCACTGTTCATAGGAACGCGCGGGCGGACCGCGTTAAGCGAGCAACAGCTGCGCGATTGGTGACTAGAATATTATCGAGAAGTGTGGCCGGCAGGTGCCTAGCAAAGCGCTCGCTCGTGCCAAACGACCTCTACGGAGTACTCCATGCGTCTGAGTTGAAGTGGTGGGGCGCGCATGGATTTTATACTGGCGCATATGACGCGCCAGCGGCGCGGGGGGCGTGGGGAAACAAGAGGGGAGTTCGCGTTGACGATATGACCGTTTTCCGCGAAAACTACGAATGGTGGCGGCGCCCGACGCCATCGTATCGTAGCGGTTATGCCGCTGACGCACCAGAAGGCCCGACCGTTGGTTAGTCCCGCTTAACCGGATCATAACATTAAAATATTTCCACATTTCAATAGATATTATTTCTGTGGGTAATACCAACTTCAATTTGACGGAACGACTGTGAGTCTTGAAAGGAAATATACCCATAATATTTCGTCTATTCTTGCGTTGAAAACCTAATAACTATTAAACATATTAACATACAAATTATTGAAACATTAAATATAAAATATTTCAATCCTCGTAAACTTATTTAATACTTATGTAATCGTCTTTAGTTTACATAACATCAAATAATATGCAAACATGAAACATGCTCTCGTTATACATATTTTATATATAAATGTAATGTAATTCAACAAGCTTATATCGATCCTATAGATAATAATGAATCCGAGGGAGCTGTGCATTTCACCATTAACCGAGTTCAAAGTCCAACATAAATATGCACACCAATCTATACCTTTACGCACAGCTGGGTTTATGGTTAAAGTGGACGAAGCAAAATGTGACGTTGCATCTCTTTCCGACAATCACTTGTATGTTTATGTAAGTGAGGGATGTTAGTATTCCAAAGTTGGAATGCCGAAAAGCAAAGTAGGGCTGCAGGGCAAGGGAGAGCGGAAAGGTGCAATGCCCTTATAGCAACTAACTTGAGTAAAGCTCCGGGCCTTTGACTCGAATGTCTGGTGGGATAAAAAACACAGGTAGTAAACCATTATAAGTCGTTGCCCTTGAGAGATGTCTAGAGGATATCGCCATTAGCGTAAAAAGAACCCCAGGTATACCTATTTTATTCAGTCACGAGCGAGAAAACGAATTATAATAACTATACATCTAAACCAATAATAAAGTTGAAATGTTTTTTTGTGATTAATGTAAGTAAAAATTTAAGTGTAAACTGCTACATATAGAATACATAATCATAAATGACCATTTTAATGGCTTTTATATGTCAGTCTGTCTGATAGTTTGCCTCGTATATACTCCGAAACTTCTCAATGAATTTTAGTGAAAACTTAGGGATTAAACAAAGAAATTTATCCTAAATTTTCGTTTCTTGTGAGTCAGAAGATTTTTAGTCAATAATTAATTTTTAGTCATGCTTAAGACTTCTTCATTTCGATCTCATGGGTGTCATCGAAATAGTGTACGCAACTAGGTATAAATTGAAGAATTAAAATAGTTTTTTTCATTCTAATTTTGTGAAAAAGAAGGTATGGCCAAATATTGAAATAAAAGCTCTACAGATGTGGAAAACCAGAGAATAATTAGAACAACACTGGTAACAGTTTAATACTTATATCACAGACTTTATATCACAGACAATAATTTAGATTTTATTAATCTTCTTTAATAGTCAGACAGTTCCATGGAAGAAAAATCAGTAATTGTAAGTACAGAGAGTGTCCATCCAAAATAAAACAAATTTTGGAAAAGTACCACCATTGGGGCAGGCAGAGATAATGGATAATGGACCTGCTACGATCCTGACAAACACTTTTCGCTTCATCGACTTTCATTCATCTTTTCATACACTTTCATTGATCTTTTCATACACACACGCTTATTTCAGGAAAAAAAATTAAAGTATATTTTTATAATTGTAAAGAAACATATTAAGCCCTTTTGGACTGTTTCAATGTAAAGAAATATGTTTAAATTAATAACTCTCTCTTCTAAAATTTTATTCAATATGAAGATAAACATCGCTAATAGCCGTTGGTTTAATAATTGCAAGCATAAAAATATATTGCAAACGATCATAATTATTTAATGGGAAAAATCTCTTGTATCGTTGGTAATGATACATATGTATATATAATAAGGGCCGATTTTTCAATCATCAGATGAATTATATGAATAATTATTATCTGGTGATTGAAAAAGCGACCCACCCTTATTTATAAAACTATTATGACAGTATACTTAATTGAATTAAATACTTAAACAAATACCTAACAAGATATTCTTTAACTTACTGTATATACCATTATACAATAAATTAAAGAATATAACTTAGCAGACGTACTGTACAAAGTTTTAAATTACCAATACCAAACAACACAATCATGTGCAGTTTAAAAACATTTCAATGTTTCAAAATCAAAGATACGCGAGTTCGTTCGATTGATAAATATGTCAGATGTAACAAGAAAAAGCGATAAATCACGTACACCTACAATCACGGTAATTCACAACTATCTAAGAATACTGTATCCAGTTTATCTGTAACGTTATCTCTTGCTTCAAAGTCAAAACGTTCCAGCTCTATCACAACATGACTCTGATGACATTAATTTATATGTTCCCGAGACTACAAATGATCATTTGATATAAGAGCCTTGGTAATAATATCAGTAGTTGCTACAAAAGATCCTCTGTTCATTATTCTGTTTGGGTTACCAATGGTAACTAATCGTTGCTAGGGTTGCAACATAAAAAAGATATCGATAATAATATAGATATTAGTATTAGTAATATAAAACATGGCACAATTGACACTATAGATATATAGTGGAATATATTTTAATAGTGTCAGCATTAATAGTATAAATAAATTAGTAAAAAGACTATACATGCCAAGAAAGAATAAATTGTTACATATATAAGGATAGGATATTAGATGCAATGTCGACTTGCGTTTCGATAAATGAATAAAAACTAAATACATAAAGATGCTAATGTAAATATCAGTAAAAAAAGTAAAAATATTCTAGATCCATAGTTCCCTCTTTCTTAAACCATGAAAGAGGTTAAAATGAAAACGAAAAAAAAAAGATATTTTTATCGTATCGTATCGTATCGAGAATTTTAAATATATAATTGGTTTGTTACCTATTATAATTGGTTATTATTTGCACTATAATATTTTTCAGGACAAGGTAATGCCCTGACTCATACTAGCCAGAATTAAAACAACACTTTTGCGAGTTCAGCAAACGGAATTCGTTATAAAGAGGTTCTTTAATATTAGAACTTTAAGTGCTAAAACTGATTGATATTAGAACGAAAAGCATTTTTGAAAAGTTTAAGGTAAGGTTAAAAAAGTATAAAGAAAAACCTAGTTAGTAGGCTATGACAGATTGTATCACAAAGCCTGGTGTGCATAGATATCTAACGGACGGTTAAAATAAAATAATGGCTAAAACTATATGGCTAAACAACAATTAGTTTATTTTAAATGGCAGTTAAGTGTCTATGCACACCAGCCTAAATAGGCTACGCAATTGCATCTCCCAGCTTGATTTCGATAAAGGGATCGATATGGAGTTAAAAGCCTGTCAGAAGTAAACCGGTGATTGTGATCAGCATCATCAACAAAAACAATGCCCTTAAAATAAAAATAGTAAAATATTTTAACAGCAAATAATTGTTATTTAGTACTTTTCGACATACTAGGTAATATTGATAAAGGAGTTTCTATTTGATCGAATATCGGTATAACTATTCTATAAATCTTAGATTTTTAGTTCAAACTTATAAATGAAAGCGAGCCTTCGTTTTGGAAATTCAGTAAAACAGTTTCACTTGCAACAAACCAAACGCTTGAAGTCATTATAATTGTATAAACAATGAGATAATAAAGCATCTTAGTAACCAAACATTTTTTGACCTTTTCTTGCGTCAAGCGGGGGCTATCTAAAAATCACACCACATATTTAGTTAACGATTTTCCCAAACAAACAATTGTTTAAATAACAATATTATATTTTTATTGCACCTATTTGTTTTCTTTACACACTGCGGAGTTTATAATTACACGGAACAACCGCATCAGAAACGCATTTTCGACAGCCTTAATGTCATCACATGACAGATACATTGCAAGATGTGTATCTTAAAAATTTAAATCAGAGTATAGGTCTATACTCTGACTTTTAATTACCTGGACTAAAAGGTCAATCGCAGTTGTCATTTATTCATAACTCACAACTCATTTATTTATGAGTTGTGTCAGTTGGCCCATTTGATAACATTGAATTAACTAACCATTGAGACGCTTAGACCGAGGGATCCTGAGGCCATGAGCCTGGTGCTTACCTCGGGCAACGGATCAGTATGACGATCCAGCGAGGAAATGTAGCAAGCCTTCTCAGGCTCAGTATTCTACTTATAGTCTTGAGGGACGTTAGATAGAATAGAATACAAATAAGTAAAATTTTCTTTTATTGTATTCGATTATATATAATTTTATAATTGTTTTGTGAACTTTGAACTACATGATACATTTTTTTATCGCAAGAGTTAGGCAGACGGCCCACTTGATGGAAAGCGGTTACCATCACCTATGGATATTTGCAAACATCAAAGGTGCTACAAATGCGCTGCTGCTCTCTAAAGGAAGATTGAAACCTGGTCACTAATGCCGAAACAAATCAAAGTTGTTATGGCGGCACACTCTAAACCAGGGGTGGTAACCATCCAAACAGGCAAATGTCCTGCCACCTGTCTGTGGGTTGTTTTGTTGCGTCTTACGATAGGCCGCCCAGCCGCAGGAAATTCTATTCTTTCTCCGTTCCTACGCAGATAAAAATAATCTGCATGAATTTATAAATTACTTATTAGTAAAACATCGATTGGCATTGACGTCAAACGGTGAAACGGGAGTCAAATTGAGTACATTTTAATAGGAATAGAAGCTAACGAAATATTCAAGCAGTCTAATGGTAATTTGACTATCGAATTATTGTAAGAAACACGAGGCGGTTTAAGTTATTCAAGTAAGTCGGTGATCAGGATTATAGGTTAGAAATAGATTTTTGTTGCATAATATAATCCATGCGGTTTATACTAATAACTTGACTTACTTTTATAGTGGTATAGGTTTGCGTTTGACTACTGTGAACTACTGACTACTTAGTGATAATACGGTCTACGTTGTAGCAAGCTGACCCAAATGATACCTATTCACTATTGAATACTTCAATAGGAGTCCGAGACTGAAAGACTTGGACAGTTTTTGCAGCCTTTTGCGTACGTATATAATATATGCGTGTTTTTAATATTTTAAATAAATATGAGTTTTTGCTTGAGTTGCTATGGGAATATATTCAAATTGAGTTACGTAAGATTTGCTTATTTTTATACACAATAAAATATATTTGTAACATGTTCGCAAAATTATTATTTTATTTATTATTATTGCACTTCATACTTATGTAATCTTTTTGTATAAATGTTGCAAAAATATGTTTTCTTCAATAAATTAATAAAAAACGTTACTTAATTATATTCATGTATATTTTATTCATTCTATCAGATTGTTGTTTGCTGGCAGCAGCAACATTCACGGGTAACTAACATTTCTTGAAGGTCAGGTCAATGGATTTCGTATAATAAATATATTTCAGGGTCAATAATACATAGGTGTAGAATGTACGTATGGGATATTCCGTCATTACGAAGCTAAAAAGGTGATACTAAAAATTAACTACCTAATCTGAAATCTTGACCACGAAGGCTTATAAAAGCTAAGAATAATGCTCAGACCGAAATCGGCCCAAATAAGAACTTTCGAATGTATGAGATGCCTAAAGGAGAGGTTGCAGTTTTACCTAAACTAAAAAAGTACTTCTTTTGGTTTCAACAAGTTCTTATAAAATGGTACATTTGAGAACTGCTTTACCAATGAGAAGCTGAGCGATCCATCTGATTTTATTACTAACATATGCATTATCAGAATACGAAGCTTGAGATTTTAGAGACACTGGAAATATTTGCATTAATTTGGTGGATGCATGATTTATTACATTTAAGTAATTATAGTTATATACCTTCAGATATCAAAGCTCTTGACGTTAAAGAATTTGTTAGATTTATATGGACGGCAAGTCTGACACCGATAGTTTATAGAGCCAACCTAGCGGTTATATAAGTATACAACCGACGAAGAAAGTCTTGTACCTGCGTGTGCGCACCTGCCCAGTGTAGGTTAACGAGTTACGGATATAGACAGAAGGTTATCTCAACCTATATGTTGAATAACCTTTTTTGTTGTATCTATTAATGCATATAGCCTAATAAGAGTTTAAGTAGATTAACCACCACATTTACTGTGTGACTTGTTGGCTTCCGTATGCCATATTAAAATTAATCAACTACTGCTTTGTTTTGATTTAAAATGAATTTATATACACACGTATATCAGCTGAAACATTTTTTTCATACCACTGCTGGATTTACACATTAATTATCACCTCATAAATATTAATTAACAATAAATTATACGGGTTATTTCAATTAAGTTGGTTCTATAAGAACATTGTACGACCGGCCACGACCTTGCCCTGTTCTTTTCGGTCATCAGTTCCTGCTGCTATAGGCAACATTGCTATATAACCAGTGACTTTTTGTCAGACGCAAACTCATGCCTCTCACTGACTCATTCAATAGATTGTTACGTTTTAAATAGAAAGGGCACATAACCAATCGCCGACCACGGATATTCAAGTGGCACTAAGTTAAAACAGTATTCTATTTATGTGACATTTCTTTTATTAAATTGACGCAGTAAGACGTCGAATATCGAGACTGGAGTATGGCCAATTGCGAGGAATTCGCCTTGACCACACAGAAGTCAACCTTGATGAGTGTCAGAATGATAGCAAATGAGTTACAAGTTGCAGAAATTGCATTTTAAGACAACATTCGAATGAAACAGAACGTAAAGGGTAGCGTGAGGACATGGAATTGGTATTTGTGTCTAAATATGAAAGCAAGTAACGTTACGAACGAGTAATAGCGCTCTAATTGTGGGACGGTTATGCATGTTTACCGGTTGTTAGTGGCATGAGATAAGTGCGTGTAATCAGCAAGCGTGCGACGGATGTTTGCGTGAATTACCCGCGCTCGAAGGGGTTGTTCTTGTCCCTCCCGCAGAGGCAGACGATGGTCTTGTTGTAAGACAACACTATGAGCGAGTTACGCTCAAGAACGACGCCCACCTCGCAGTTTTCCTCTTTACACTTCATCGCCTCTATGGCGATAGGGGCGAAGAGCATCGAAACACGGACACTACGAGTGTTATTTTGTACGAGTGCGCAAACGTGAGCCGGTTGCGCGTTTTGGCGCAGACTGGCTGACTGCCGCGTTTTCAACACACGGCTTCCCGACGGTGACTATTTGACTGGCTGTGCTGTGGCGCCGACCACCACGCGCAGCGGTGGGTGGCGACTGAACTCTCGCCACCCGTTTTACCTTGCTGCTGCTATGGGTCCCCGCAATGCGAAAGCCGAAAGCCCTCCTTAATTAACCAACGCACGGTAATATGCGTCCACTTCCACTTCCTTTCATGCATCGTATATATGCACATATGTTAACGACATTATAGCACTGTATCAATCCAGATATTCCAACCATAGAAACTAGCATTAAATACATTAGACACATCAATTCTTGCCAATGGGCGAATGACAACTGAAACTAATTAGCTCAATTGTTCCTTCACGTAAGTCTTTTCATATACAAATTATATATTGTTACATACTCGCCGTGGCTTAACTGAAAACAGCTGTACGTCAACGGATGCCGGTACCAGTGCGGCATTATACGTAATAAATAGAATATGGGAGAAGATAATTGAAAATATGTTTTATATGTACTAAGCTAATAATTTGAGATGAAACAAACTTTTGTAATAAATTGCCAAAAATCCGGGAATTGCGTTGTAATCAATCGTTTTATCCTGGTAATGCCGTGTGAACTCTCGAGATTAAAAAGAAAAGAATCTGAATTAGATTTAGATCAAGAAAAACCTTTTTTTTACATCATTATATTGAATATTCTCATAATGGAGAGTAAAAAGTAGAAAAGCAAAGGTTAGGCTTTGAAGCCGATGTTGCAGGTACTACCGGGATATAAAGCAAAGACACATTCCAGTTTTCTTATATAGTTTTGTTGAGATTTATGAGAGTATACTATTATGATAACGACATACATCAGAGTTATTTCTTTTTACTGCATAGCAATAGCTAACTGTTGTTATTTCTGACCTGGGAAATTTAAATTGTACTGTTTTTTTCTTATTAAGGCAGCATTATTCTTATGTAGCAGATAAAAAGAAATATATACACATAAAGAAACAGGCAAGTAAGGTATTAACGGAATTTCTGAAGTTAAAGCAAATCATAGAAATATCGAGATTGTTTAATAAACATGTAAGACAAGGCGGCCTTAGCTATGATTTATTAAAATCCGAAAGAATTATTGTTATAATAGACATGTAAGGATTGCTAACCGAACATTCACCAATAGGTTTCAATCAAACATTGACGTCAAAGTTTTACACGGTCTATTATGCAATGATTATAGATAATGTTATTGGTACTTAAGTAAATAGATATAGGTGATTAGGGTAGCATAGTAAAGTCACAGGGCAAGTTGGACACAAGGTCTTGATTAAACTGTTTTCTGTTATTAATTATATTAACCATTTACATAGTAGGTCCTTGTGTCAAGATTCTGAATTTATTACCAAAATGTAGGTCTAGTTTGAATATAAATATGATGCCTTAAAATCACAATACTTAATAGTAATTATACGAATTCGATGATAACACATAGTTTTGCAGGTTAAATGAAATGACATCTAATAACAAGGTCATCTCCTGTTGCGGTTGCTCAAAGACAAAAACATTATTGCATTGAAGCATGTTTAGATTGTGATAGCATTTTTGGTACTGAAACGCCATAACTCTTCGAATAAGATATGACTTTTTAAACAACAGCTAGTTCAAACCAGTACGCAATGGATTTTCTTGGTTGGAATATTACGCACTTGCCAGATAAAATATTAGCATCTTAATGGTTTTGTAAGTTTCTGTTTAGATCAGAAGCATTGTATCATATGAATAATTTTAATTTGAGAAATTCACAATGCAATTCTTTTATAAAATACTAGCTTCTGCCTTCGACTTCGTCCGCGTGGAATAGTAAAAAAAAATAAGTTAAAAAAATCCCCCCGATTTTGCAACATTCTTCAATGGTGCTCCGCTCCTAATGGCCTTAGCTTGATGATATATAGCAGCCTTCCTCGATAAATGGGCTATCTAACACTGAAATAATTTTTTAAATCAGACCACTAGTTCCTGTGATTAGCGCGTTCAATCAAAGAAACAAACAAACAATCAAATTCTTTAGCTTTATATATTAGTATAAGATGTGGTTTATTGTTATTATTCAGATAAGGATAATAGATGACCAAATAAGTTACGGTTATAAAACGGTTTTATAATTTAACAACCAAAGTTGAAATCGATAGACTTGACTGACTATTACAGAAATTGATATTATGTAAGGACCTGATTTTATAATTCGGTTATAAACAAATATATCGTTTTTAAGAAGTCAATTATCTTATTCATTGTATGCACTTTGAAATAATCTCCTTTCTTGACCTGTATATTTCTAAAGTAATAGTCATAATTATATTTTGCCATCTATTCTAGACTTTAACTATCTGTTTGCATTAAAGCAATACTGATTTAAATGTCATCACGCGATTACATCTCAGTACTGAACGAGGTCAACCATTGTGGCCATCAAACACCATAGCAAAGTTTACAGGCCATGGGAACTCCGCTGTATTCACTACTCATTCATCATTGCCATTTTAAAACGTAGATTGGTTCACGCTAAACGGTTGTCGTAAAAAGTTAAGTAATTCGAAGAGCATACCAGATTATGAATATCATCATCTTAAATGGGGGTATTGTGACCTATGGGTTGCTATTCTCAAATCTATTTCAATTGGTAGTTCTACTATAAGTTGCAGGAACGTGACTTAAGCAACTATAGACATTCTTGGAGGACGATAACTCATGTATTAAGTTCTTCAATCAACTAAAGATTCCAGAAAGTGGGACAGAATCAATTGACTACTTATTATGCTTTCTCAGATATCAGAAATGCATAAAATAATAGTAACTATTAATATAAATAAGTAGTCGCCCAGTGGTCGAAATTCGACCTTAATTACTTTAAATTATAAGTTGAGTGAACATTATTAAAGTTTTGTTGTCAAAGACTGTACTTCTATAATCACAGATTTCGCCAGGGCTACACTGTTAATTTGTCTTTAACAATAAACAAAAGAGTATATATGTAATGTTTTTTTATTGATTTAATGTATTTTTTATACATATTTTTAAATATTAGCATTCTGCACTCCTTCTCTATACACACTATAAGTGTGAGAAATTTCATACTCCTCCATCCGAGCAATTTTCGTAAAAAGGGTTACAAAATTTTGGTTTCACGTATTAGTAGAATGATAACATAAATTAAAAAATATGGTATCAACCAAAGAAAGCTTTCATTCGAAGAACAGGGAATAAAACAGTATAGCATAATTAACTATCGCTAAATACTAATCATTTTATATTTTAAAAAGTTTCAAAATTATTTTACCATTTCTGATGTTAAATCTCTAAGCTTATCTTGGTATAAAGCAATATCGCTACTTCACAACACTTTTTAAAATTTCAATTATAAGCCCGATGGTTGACTTGGCCATGATCTTGCAGGAATACTGCTCAAAATAGAGAGGAATGGCTCGTGTTACTCTCGCATCGCACGTTAAAACAAATGATGAGACGTCCGATACTTTTTAAGCTAAACAGTTAGAGAAATATAATTTGATTTGTGATTTTTAAAACTAGCAGTTAGCCAAAATAAACCTGGGATTATTGTAAAACACACGAATGTCCAGACGGGTGAAATTTGGCAGGCGTCCAGCAGACCGTTTGATTGGACCTTGGTGCGTTCAGTGTTATATTGCAATTTTTCTACTAATAGCAAGCATTATGTATTAATACAATAATTGTTTGCATAATTCTGTGGCTGAGATAATACCTTCAGAAGAAATGTTTTCGTTACGACGGTGATGTTTTTGAAACTTATCTGATACAGACATCTGAACGCAGAAGCTAAGTATTCAGTCACTGTCACGCCAAGACTTATTTATTTTACTATTACATAATTTATAACAATAAATAAAGTTGAAGTACTTGTCTGTGATTGCAAAAATATATTTTTTATTATATATTTTTTTGCTAAGCTGTTAATCAGCGTTGCTTATAGTCTGCAACACCAGGGGCGAAAGCCAGGGCGATTCCATAATTAATTTAAATTATAAGTTTGAATATTATTAAGGTTCTGTTGTCAAAGACTATACTTTTATAGTCACAGATTTCGCCAAGGCTACACTGTTAATTTGAATTGAACTATAAACAAAAGAGTACCTATACATGCGTGTATGTCTCTAATACATGGTAGTGTGTGTAATGTTTTTTTTATTGATTTAATGTATTGTGGATAATTTTAAAAAAATAGCATTCGTCGCTTCTTCTGTATATAAACTAGTGTACGAAATTCCATACTCTTCCGTCTGGGCAATATTCGTAGAAAGAGGGTACAAAGTTTTTGCGTCATTTATATATAGATAATAATAGTACAGATATTTGATCAACATTTGATACTAAAATCCCAGTGGATAAAGATTAGACAACCTACTAAATTAGGGTGTTCCCCACATCCTATACTGTGGTGTTTTGCATCAATGACTGCCTTGTTTTTAGTTATGATAAATGTTTTTTTTCCTCAATGCACGGCAGATAAAGTTTTAATTAAAATCAGCCAAGTGAACGGGGAAGACCCTCTTACAATTTTGGGGTTACCCAATCTCTAGAACAACACATTTTTAGACCAAATAATTAGTTTTATTTTAGTATTTTCTTAAGTTTTCGCGAGTAGTACCTACACATAATAAACTTCTTGCGGCGCTTCTTCGTCGCGGGCACTGCTAGTTATATTTATTTATATTTCTTATTGGACTATTTTAATTTTTAGTACACTTCGTCCACGTTCATATGCCGTTCAAATAATATCGCATAGCAATTCTTAATTGGCAATTAAAAAGAGACAAAACAATTAGAAAGACAACAATTCGTTTCAATGAGGGTTTAATTACGTGTGCCACTGTACCATATGGGTGCCGTTGCGGAAACATCAATTACTGAAGGACATGCGAATTAAAACTGTACATGCATTCGGCAGATAAAACTGGTTTTAAACTTTTAAATTATATCGGCAGTTGGTAACTGTAGGGAACTATCTCTATATAATTCCATTCGTACTTTCCTACCGGCTTCATTATCATAATGTGGCAAATACATTTATCTTACTTAATTTGTCTGGTTGCTATCCGTTTTTTTTGTTGGATTTTTAAATAGCAATATGATATTTTTATTGCAACTATTTGTTTTCTTTGCACACTGCGATGTTTATAATTAATTATACGGAACAAGCGCATCAGAAACTCACGCATTTTCGACAGCCTTCATGTTATCACAGGGCAGATAAATTGCAAAAGAAAACACATAGGTGTTTTCTCTCATCATCAGTGTATATATAGACTCTGATTTTTAAATAGCTGGACTAAAATTGACCTTAGTTTTAACCATAAATAAATAAAGGTTTTTTAAAAATGTTTTTAAATTCAAGCTTTTGAGATCCTGGATATCATGTAGCAGCAGAGTGCTAGCCAATACAAGTAAAACGAGCCCAAACACGACGGGTCTGTTGTGTTTAGTACAAGAGTTTCTATGGCCACCTTCCGACTGCATCATCAGATCAGCTCCATGGTACCATATTATTGCATTGTCACGCGATATACATATGTGTGCAAAATTTCAGTTCAATCGTAAACTGGGAAGTTGGTCAAATTTAACTTGCAAGCTTCCACCCGAACTTCCATACATACATTCATTGCAAATTAAATAAAAGCTTGTAAGGAGTTGTGTTTGTCGACTCATTTGATAACATTGAACTAAATGATACTTTTTTTGGTAATTATGCATTAACCCAGAATGGAAAAATAAGCATTATTATATATTACAAAGACTATTAATATGGTTTGCTATGGTATAAAAACGATTTTAAAATCGTCGGAAAGCCGTCATTAAGATTAAAATCAAAGAAATAATCAAATTAATACGATTTTACACAGACTGCCTAATAAACTAATATTATTAATAAAAAATAATAGCACAATTTACCAAAACGTTGTGATTTTGAGCACAAACACATAACTTAACTTAAAAGCAATCAATATTTTACAACGTTAGTCAATAAAGCAGTTCATATTTTTTGCTTAGAAAACTACAAAACATTTTCTTACCAGTTCCCGTTAGAAACGCCATATTATTAGTATAGTTATTAGTTCACCACAATGGCAAGGCAAAGGAATCTAGTCCATACAGACAGGTCTGTTGTATAAGTATTCTTGTAGCTCGATTCTTGTAGCTCGGCGCACATACTCAAAATATAGAAAGGTTGTGGCGTGACATAAAAGCAAATGTTCCACAATATGGTCGTCAAGAACAACATTTTACTGGTTATTTAGCTGAAGCTAGATTTCGCCAAACTTTTACTTCCGCTGGTAACAGATTTCACGAGTTCTGGAAGGCAGCTGGTATATTATATCCTCCCAGCAATTAGGTAAGTTTGATTATTAAGATATAATTTCACATCAAATACAGTGAGTTTGGTTCGGTTAGCTTTAGACCGAAGCCCACGAGCCGAGCGAGCGGAGCGAGCGTGCCGCGGCAGCGGCCGGCGAGTGGCAGAACCGACTGTAACCATTTATTCATTGGTAACTATTTAAACAATGGTTACAGTCGCTTTGGTCTAAAGCTAACCGAACCTAACTCACTGTTATGGTTATTGGTTGCGACCTTTGACTGCCCCTCATAACCTATACTTACTTGATTTTGCTAACATTGACATTCATTACATGTTGTTGGAAATGACATAAGTACAAACTACAAAAGTATAATAATTATCTTATTTACAATAATGTGAAAAATCTAATATTCCATATTTTCATATCATCCAGAAATCTTCCATTTTATTAAATAATTAAATTCTATAATTAAATATAGAATTTTTGCTGTATATATTTAATTCCTTAGCCTGGTGTTTAACAAAATCTAAAAAAAAACGTTTACTTAATTTGCTAAATTATTTATTTAAATCAAACTTTAAAAAATATATTTGTGAAGCTGTATGGTCTAGGATCTTTGCCTGTTCTTCAAATAGTGAAGAACACAAAACTACATGTTTTAATCAAATGTGGCTTTTTCAGTTGTCACAAGGACTCCGTTGAATTGAATGGCGTCAATTTCACCTGCAATGAACTGAAGCTATACGAACACTTCATATATTAGAATTGGCTGTATGGACTAGATTCCTTTGCCTGATTCATGGTTATTAGCAAATAAATAGTTTAAATAGTAGTTTGTGATTGTGGCAAATAACAATGGCGTAATGTGATACAATACTTATAATTTTAAATTGGTTTTATCAGTTAATTATTACATATAGTTACATTATAAATTTGCAATATAATCTTGAAATTAAATATGTTGTGTTTTTTTCATAATTAGGTAAGTTTTCACGCTAAAATTGAACATTATTTCTATCGAAAATATGACGCACATATTTAACGTAATTAATTCTATTGTTTATTAATTTTTTGCCTATATGATAACTTGCCGACGACTTAAATATCGTTTTTGTATCATAGCAAACCATATTAATAGTCTTTGTAATATAAAATAATGCTTATTTTTCCATTCCGGGTTAATACATAATTACCCTTTTTTTTATTGCAGGAGTTCTGGAGACAAGCAGACGGCTCACCTTATGGAAAGCGGTTACCATCGCCTAGGGCCATTTGTAATACCAAAGGCGCTATCAATGCCAATGCGCTCTAAAAGGAGACTGGAATCAGGGTGGTACTAATGCCGGAACACAACTTAAGTTGTTATGGCGGCATACTCTAGACCAGGGGTGCTAGCTAGACCAGCATATTATATCCTACGACCTGGCTGTGGGTTGTTTTGTCGCCTCGTACAATAGGCGACTCGACCGCAAGAAATTGTATTTTTTCTCCGTTTCTGCATGGATAAATCTGTTTGGTATTTAAATACTAAATTAATAATATTATTCAGTGTGGATGACTAACAATCCTCACAAACAATTTGGCTTCATCTAGTTTCATTAATCTGGATGGATCTAAAATGGTTGATAACCGTACGTCTACTTTCATGTTTCTAGGATGGTATCCGCTTTCCATCAGGCAGGCCATCTTCCTATCTGTTGAACACGTGCGATAAAAATTAAAAGAATATCACACTGTTCCATATCATAATATAATTCAACTTAACCTCATATTCTAATAGAATGTATACCCAAAATATATTTCTTTAATTCAACATCAAGAACTAAACTCAAGGACAAAAGCTTCCACATAAAAAGGAGCGTAACTTCGACACCGGGCCTTGGGGCCCGTATACACAGCTATGGCTTTTTTCACCTAGCATGAATATCATGAGAAAACCTACTATTTATAATATAACTATTCATAAATTTCTATTAGGCTTTGAAAACGTTCAACAAGTTTCAATGTCAAAAAAAATGTCAGGGTATTATAATCAAAATTTTTATCTAAACATCTTTGATTTCGATATCCTCGAAGGGATCTAGGGATCGGAAGACATGGATATATATTGCAGTTCTGAC
The DNA here is from genome assembly GCA_949752895.1 of Dendrolimus pini. Classification (NCBI taxonomy): domain Eukaryota; kingdom Metazoa; phylum Arthropoda; class Insecta; order Lepidoptera; family Lasiocampidae; genus Dendrolimus; species Dendrolimus pini. Next base: position 17,466,872 of record OX457132.1, on the reverse strand, counting down.
ATAAACGTTATATAAATGCAAATGCATATAGTTTCTAGTATCTTCGAACATGTCATTATAAAATAAAATGAAACTTTGAATTAAAATTTAATCGGTAGATCACGAATATTTAAAACAATGATATCATTTCAAAATAAAAAAGTGATAATAAATAATACTAAAAAAACAACTAATACTAAAAAAAAGCAACTTACGTTCTCTTGAATAATTTCTTGAATGCACGTTTTATTGCACTTAAAATGTACATCTTTTTTTAAGTTGTTTTTTATTATCACCATCTATAAAACACTTCAGATTAATATCGTGGAAGTTCACACTGTGTTTTAGAACTGAATTCACAATTTGCTTAAAGGTCTTTTTCACGAAACAATTACTTACACGCCGAATAGCAACGCCTGCGCAGTACTAAAAGGAAAGCAAACTTTATGAACTACCCGCAGATAACTAACATTTTGTTACACCTTTGCACTGTATCGTATGTGAAAGCGAGGTATACGAAATATATGTAATTTATTAACATTCATTACGTCAAGAAGTTCACGCTGTTAAATGTATGTATACCACATCTAAATTTTGATACTTAAAAAGAAACTTTTCACGATGCATTGAAAAATGTTTAGGCGTTTGATTAGTTTAATATACTAAGTTTTTATTTGAGGTAATCAGTCGTCATACATTTTACATTCATAATTATTAGACCTTGGCCATGGTTTCCAACTTTTCCAAGGAATAGATTTGTCACCTCTTAAGATAGGCTGCTCGGCTACATAAATTAGTATTCTATCTTCGTTTCTGCACATATAGAAATACTACCTACCGTATGTAATCTTTAAGTCTCATAAAGCAATGTAAATAGAATTTATATCAATATGGATTATAGATATAACCTTAATTAATTATATCTTAATTAAAAAGAGGAAAGCACCGTAACGAAACCTGGACATCGACCTCCGAGAAGCATGTTAGGTGAATGTCTTAAACTAAAGAAATTAAGATATCAAAGCATAGTAACGGGACAACAACTACTTATATATTCCAGCTTATAGTCTTTCACAAATAGAGTTCATTATCCTTATTAGAAAAATAGAACAATTGCCACGTCATTCCCAGTACTACTGTTCAAATATAAAACCAGGTAAATGCCAAATTGGTATGATAATTTTAAAGTCAAAGTATAACTTGACTTGCAAATGTGACATTGCTTATACATCACACGTACAAATAGGGTTAGCACTTAATATCTATATATCTCTATACATTTTATAAACGCGAAAGTTTGTAAGAATGTATGGATGTATGTTTGTTACTGTTGAAACTTTACAATAACATAGCTTATACATCAGAATAACACATAGGCTATAATTTATAAGGACATAGTGTGAATTATCCAAAATATAACGAGATTCCATCCACACGCGGGTGAAACCGCAGGCGCTGCTAGTTTATTCAATAATGCGACTAGCTTTAAAAAAGTGATGGATTAGTTTCGACTGCAATTATTATGAGCATATTTTTTTATAATTACGTGATTACAAAGACATTTGTAACATAAGTATATAAAAGCCATAATAAAACAATAATTTGAGCGCTTTTTGGTAAGCTGTTTTAGATTACTGTGGCCAGTCTCAGAAAAAGGTGGCCGTACCAGTGTAAGCGACCGTCGTCTTACAGTTTGTCTGCTATACGATGGACATGAAAACTGCCGCGGTTGCGGTATTTCCTGATGCGGTTTTCCGCGTCACTGCAACACATCTACCGCAGCATATTTATTCATTCATCCGTCCTTTTTTTATTTATTTTCGCATCAAACGGGTGCAAATATAAAACATTGGTTATGAATTCTAATTTATTTGTTGGTGACATTATAATTTATTTCTTTTAGACTAACAGTGCTAAAAAAGTGTTTAGAGAAAAATAATCATGAAAAGTGCTCAGAATAATAATATTATACAATTGTAACTTTAAACAAAAAATAACATAAATAAAAATAAAAACGTGTGCGTCTCGGGACACCTGACAGAAGTGAAAACTTAAAGTAATCTAAGTTGAACTATTTAATATTGAAATTGTTTAACCTGAGAAAAGTTTTAGGTTATTACTTAAATTTTATGTATATTAATATGATAATGTTAGGAAAGGATATTTATTAATAAAGTCTTTATTAATTATAAAATATATTTTATTCTTAGTTACACTTCTTGAATATATACATTAGCATCATTATTTAATCTAATTACCGAAATACGGCTAGCGCTGTGGGTTAGAGTGAGAGAGGAGGAATTTGCCGACCACTGCCGTATGCGTGAGAGAAAAGGAAGCCATACAGACTGGCGCCGTAACCCGTTTCGTAACCAAGCGGTTTACCCTTCTATAAGAAGTTATCACTTCAACAAGTAGTACTGTAGTACAAATATTGCTTCATAATACGATCATTATTTTAGAATTTATTTGTTACCTACCCAATTGGGGTATTTAACATCATGCCGGTAAAAACTTATTTTTCTAACGATATGAAGAACAATAAGTGCCAGCCCTACATACAAATACGTACGTATCGTTGCTCGTCTAGCGTATAACAAACTTGGTTTGCGTAAATATACATAACAATAATTCCATTACGTAGGTATATAGACGCTCGAAGGTTCTATTTAATGACCAAATTGTGAGAAATATTCATAATGTAGTTTTATTTAATCATTATACCCGGATTCAAATTGCGAATTAATGTAACATTCTGTTTCATGCGTATTGTGGCACTGTATAATGTCTCAGTTAATGGTGTTTAAGGTCATTTTTTATCATTAAACGTACGCAACCAATACGTTACCGGCTTGGACTCGTATTTGATATGAACTTTGTGAATTTTAAATCTTATGTAACACTGAACTCGCTTGGTCACATAGTAGGATGTGTGACTTCATACAATAATTAAAATTATTAACATATAAAAGAGCAAGACCAGTGGCGTAGCTTGCCTGAGACGGGCCCTGTATCAAAATGTTTTGGGGGCCCAAAGGAAGAAGTAAAGTAATTTTTTTTAAAGAATCAGAAAATGCTCGTTATGAAATTAAAATAATTATTTATATATTAATTTAACTTATCACTTAAACTTAATGCTCCTAGGAGCTAAGTTAGACAAACAATTAAAATCAAAGGTACACTTTCGCCTTTTTTCGGCAAACTTATTTATCAAATCATTCATAGCTGAAGGCGATTTAAGTTTTTCTAGATTTTCTGCCTCTATAGACAATAATGACATGTCTGATAGTCGTACCTTTTGGCCCAGTAGTTATTCTCAAAAATGTTATTCACCTATAAAAGATTGTGGATAACATTTTAGGAATTTTTGATTACACATTTCGGGGCCCCTGTAGCCTGGGGACCCCGTATCATTGATACTGCTGATATGACGGTAGCTACGCTCCTGAGCAAGATATTATAATATATTGCTAGCATCTTTCTTTTCTAATATCACGACAATATGCTTTTATTTTGAAGACAGAACAGGTAAAAATTATCTCATATAAACGTCCATGTATGAAGAAATTAACCAAAGTAGATGAAACGAAAGGTGTTCGTTAGGATCGCTGCAACCGAGGTCCATCGTCTCAGCCTACTTACTCCTATGAGAACGCCTCTTGTGTAGATAGTTATGGCGTACTTGATTATATAAACTTGTTGTCAGTTATGACGTACGTGTCATAACTGACAACAAGTTTATATAATCAAGGAGACTATTAATTTTAATAATAATAATAATAAAAGTATTTTTCCCGCAGGGGGGCTTTGTGGCGAAGCCTTAGGTGAGTGGCGACACCTCGTACCTGACTCCGGGGGCCAAGACAAGGCCCCCGCCTCTGTGCTTGCCTTAGTCAGCCGGCACGGAGTGGAGATCGCTAGAGCTAAGACTCAAGCTCCAGGGGTGGAAGTAATAAATGGCCTAATGTCGGAAGTAGCTTCGGTGAACCTGCAGCCCACCTCTCTACACCCCTTAGCCACTCATACCCATGTTGCCCCTGCCTTTTATGGCATTTTTTGGGGCCCATGCAGGGAGTGGCAAGTCACCGTCTGCCCATTTTTCCATGTTCCCTGAACATTGCGACGGGCAGACGCCATAGTCCCCATATTCCCAGACCGCTAGTTCACCCCAATAGCCCGGTACTTTTTGTCTTCATTTTCCACAATAGTCCTACACTGGCCGGGGCTTGTCCTTGGGTGCATTATTGTATGGTGTAGACAGGGATAATCGCCGGTCAGTGTCACGCCACATATTTACATTAAATTTGTCAAGGGGCCTCTACGTGTTGGCCTCCCCATGGCCCCACGCAAGCCCTCCAAAAGTCCGCGCCATTTTTATGGCCCGTGGTCTTGAAAGACATACAGATAATAAAGTATTTTAATTAATTTTCCTATCAACTACTCATGTATTATTATACTACTAATTTCTTCTTCTTTTTCTTTCACCATATCCCAATTATTTGGGGTCGGCACAATATGTCTTTTCCTTCCACACTCCTCTACTCTGACATACATCTTCTGTCACACCACATATCATCATATCATCCTTTATGATACTTAACCTGACCAGTGTGTTTTTTTTTTAACTTTAATTACTTGGATGTCGGCGGTACGTCAGTAACACCTCAATGTTACAAACGTGCATAGACGACGGTAAGAATCGTCTATGCACTTTCCATCAGATAGGCTGTTGGACTTAGATTGTCTGCTGTACCCCAGTTACAAGAAAATGTATTTTCAAAATTACCCATGAACCCACCCATGAAGCTAATTTCGAAGTATCAACATCCGTCGTTTTATATTTTAGGTACACTTGGAGAAGGTATTTTCATAAATGTCGCCCATCCGGTACTTACGAGGCCCATTCTATTACCTTGAACCGTATTGTCTGAGCAATGACGAACAAATGCTTGGGGCTATGTAATTTAGGGTACGTCGATTGCATCACCGAACAGATGTTTTGTTATGAAACGTATAACAAACCGAGTTTAAATGCACAAGGTAAATAAATACATAATAACCTACAAACGATCACTCTATTCCATACCCTACCCCCTCCTTCCTATCTTATCCTCTATCCCATCTAATACGTAATGGAAGGAATCAAAAGGTCCGATCATTAATAAATCTGTCTATAGTATTTACATGGTTGAATAAAAAATAAATATATAAAAATAAATAAAATTGAAGTATCTGTTTGTAATGTCAAAATAATAGCTTTTTACTAAATGCATATGAAAGTATATACGGTACTTATGTCAAAAAATGATTTTTTAAATATTTTGACTGTCTGTCTGTTTGTTATGATTAATCTCTGAAACGGCTGAGCTGACTTTGACAGGACTTTGACTGCATGTTATAAGGAGTAATTTACGCTACTTTTATTTTTGAAAAAAAAATTGAACCGCCCACGCTCACACCACTGTCGTCGCCACACCGGAAGGCAAATTGAATTCCACGCGGACTAAATCGCAGGTAACGGCTTGTTATTATCTTGTTACAACTCATCCCGAAAAAAACCAAATCCACCTGCATATCTGAAACAAAGCACATTTATTACCCGTCGGCATTTGAACTAATAACATTGAAATTCTTTTATGGTCGTCTTCTTTTGTTTACTTATTGGCATATGGCCTATTGTTGTATTGTAATCATTAGCCAGGTGTTACGGATTTAAAGTACCAGCTGATTCTAAAAAATGCGGTCCACGTTGCGGGCGAACATATTGCATTTGTTCAGTATAAAGCAATGGCCCGATTGAGGGAGGAGTTAGTCGAGCGAGAACGACGAACGAAGCGAGACGTGGATACCAAAATCGGGAATCTAATAAGTGGCGGAATTGTTGTGTTCGGCTATATTTGTACCTGTGTTATATGTGTTTGTATAGTTCTAATAAATTCTATAGTAATTCTAATGGCATTTTAATTCGAGTCCTGCAACTCGTAATAATATTATAAATAAAAAGCAAAACTAGTTTTATTCACTAGACCTCCTTATCTCATCCTTCCTATCCCATGGCTAATAAGGAACACGTCTGCAAGGTTATTGCTGAATTCCTTAGGCGATGGTAGCCAGTCTTCATCAGAGCCAGATATCTGTTTGTCCGCTTCAGGCAATAAAGAACGTAATAATATCAATTTTTAGGGTTCCGTTGCAAAATGGTAAAAATTTAGAACGTTCATCACTTATACGTGACTCTTTAACGTACATCGTTTGACACGTATTTAAAAAAAACTGAAGATTCAACAGATGGCTAGACGGTATACCTTCGGAAGGTAAATAACCACAAATAAAAACACATAGCCTAGACAAGACATGAAAGGATGAAGCTTTTATTGATTGAATTACAAATTGTTATCTAAATCGTTAGACTTCAAGCGCAACGAGATTGGTCGTTAATGACATATAAATATTAGTAACGTCTAGTTTGAACTTTAAATAATGACGGAAATGACATTGCTGGTCTCAGAATGCGGATGAATACAAAAACTGTCAAACTGCCAACTCGTCAAACTCTGGTAAACTCCGGAGCTGAAATTTAATATCATAAAACTTGTGAAGTGAAAACTTTGGCGTTTAAAATTCTTTATGTACACTTTTTTGATTTTTAACTTAACGATTCTATATTTATAATATAATTAAACTAAAATTACTAAAAATCAATCGTTCTATGCATTTTGAAAAAAATCCTAGCTTTGATACACATACATCGTACCGGCATACACTTTTCTAGACTACCTCCTCTTACAATAATTAATAAATAAATCAATTAGAAACTTAAATATGACAATAATAAATGCATAACTGTACAAATTCGAATTTAATACAGGTATGTTAATATGTAATATATAGACTTTCTTATTTCTTAATAGTGAATCAAAACTTATTTTGAGAAATAAATGCTTTTAAACTATAAAGCGTCAAGAGAAACATGACTTGTGCTAACTACCATCTAATTACATCAAATTTAGCTTTTCAAAATTATATTATTTCTAGACAATTGGGTAGACATGTTACAGTAAATTTTAAAATTATTTTAATATAAAAGAGCACGCGCTAAAATAACGATAATATAATTATGATAAAAATAATTTTAATACCTGTTATATATATGTATGTATGTTTGTATTGTCATATGTATATATGCCTATGTGTATACGTATCTGTATATACATATTTATATATATTTATATTGTTTTTTTACTTATGTGTATTGTGAATACTTATTATTTATCATTATTTATAAACTGTACCACTGCCAGTATTAAAAATCCATGAATCGCTGCCAACAGTTGCCTGGAACAGATCGCTTTTTAGCGATAAGGCCGCCCGTTTTCTCTTGTATTTTTCTATTTCTGTTTATCTATATTTTGGTGTATCATAAAGTGTTGTATATATCAATCTACCTGTATAAATAATACGCTATGTAACCCGTGTAAGTCATGGCGTCATAACGTGCTATTTTTGTACGAAATCTAAAGGTGTCGATGTTTTGTAAGATAATGAAAACAGTCACATTTTGACTTGAATATCAACTACCCTATTAATATTAAACTCTGTTTCACGTAAGAAGTCTCGCAGAGAGGGCGCTACGATCGTGCACCGGAATTAAAGGTAAAATAAATTTAGAAAGATTCCAGTTTCATATTATTGGTAAATATATTTATAATATAATCAAATTCTGAAAATACAGTCTTTGTACATTGTAGCTATTAAAAAAACTTGAGTAAACTATATATACATATATATGGAGCACACGAAGCAATTTTTTTTAGATTTCTTCTCTGTTTGACCGTTTGTCTGTTTGTTCGGGATTCACGTATAAACTACTGAGCCGATTTCAATGTAGTTTTTGCTGGTCGACAGCAAATTTAATTTAATAAAATGTGTGATATTTTTTATCCCCCGAAACGGACGGGAATTTTCCTGGGAGCGATTTGTAGTTGATCAGGTGCATAAAAAATAACTCATTACGGTACAGTTTTAACTAACTAAAAACTAACGTTTTTTTCTTTAATGCTGCCGTATTTTATGTCCCGGAAAACCTGCGGAAATTTCAAGTTAAGTCTATATTCATATTCTAGTAGAATAATAATATAATGTAACATTTATATTAAACTCTTGATAAAAAACAATATAACTACGTGGCTGAGCTGTTCTCTTATAATTAGTTCCATTTTTCGCCGCGACCCTCATTTCATGAGCCACACTTTACTTGTATTTTTCTATGATCGTCTAGGTTACCTTCTGTTAACTAATTTCAGACTTCCATTAGCGTTAGTTTGATTCTGAAATGTTTGTCGGCTATCATTTGCTTGCACGTTTACCGACAAACAGGTGACTGACTGTATATTTATATTTAGATATAAATTGAGACGTGCTATGACGTCAATCCTATGATTAATCAGTACAATAAATTCTATATTGTGTACTTCAAAGATCCACTATCAAAATGCGTAGTATGAAATGCCTAGTATTATAATATTTTGCTGGATATATGTTTGTTTGTGTTGATCTAGAAAAGATCTTATGAAGAGGACATTACGAGATTTTTTTTTATTGCACGATTTCAGCAGGCTTGATGCAAAGCAGTTACCAAAGGTGCTACAAATGCGCTGCTGCTCTCTTAAGGGATGGAACCTGGTCACTAATTCCGGAACACAACTCACGGTTGTTATGGCGGCATACTCTAGACCAGGGGTGGTAGCTATCCTGCACGTATGAAATATATGTATATTCTTCGTAAACCTTGAAGGAAAGCGATTACCAATACAGCTCCTTTACACAGATTCGGTTCGAGTGACTGCTAAGTGACATGTCAATAGGACATATGCATCGACTTGGTGCTGTACTCTATTATATTAACAAATGTGAACTGTTCTGTTCACAGATCGCGAAAGTCTAAATATGACCTCCAACAGACATAGGTTAAGGCCATAGCCGGAATGTTCTTCATGTTGTTCCGCTTAGTATCGAACATTGTCCATTGTCATAGCAACTGGGAACTATTCAATATACAACGCAGACGATTTGTCTTAAATTGAAAATTTTCTCTATGCTTTTTTTAATTGCTGGAGTACAGCAGACAGGCTGATGGCCCAACTGTGATAGAAAACCTGGCCAATGATGCCGGAACACAACTCAAGGTTGTTATGGCGGCATGAGGGCTGGTAGCCTTCCTGACCACCTGGCGGTGGGTTGTTTTGTCGCCTCTTACGCCAGGCCGCCTGGTCGCAGGAATTTGTATTCTTTCTACGTTCCTGCACGGATATTTGTGACAGATATTCATGTCTAAGTACACTATATAGAAATTATGAAGCTTTAGTTTTAAAATTGTATCTAGATCTTTAAAAAACTAAGCACTAAAAATTATGTCACTAATTTACATAGTAATAAAAATAATTTAAATATTTAATTGTGTTGTTTTTTATTTATTATTCTATGTAGTTTCTATTTTAATATTAATCATCTTGTTATACAGATTTAAGTTAATTTCAATCATTAAGAATCAACATCTAAAAGTGAAACTTGGCTTAGTTTAGATATTTTTAACACGAATATATACCCGATGTTTAGTTAAACTGCACCAGCCCACTCTCACTAGGCAACTGGAAGGTTGGAGGATTTCCTCACTAAATACAAAGGCAAATTCTATAAGCAAGGTAAGTAAGCTCCAAGCCTTTCGGTCATAACCTTGCAATATTGTGAGATTGAAAATGTCAAGATCAAAATAAGCAGTTGCATAGCGTGTTAATCAAATATCTCGAACTTATTATGTTGCACTACCTGTTACTCATGGTTTTTTTATTTTGTACATATAAGCCGCACACAGGTTTGCCGATGACTACTTACTATTATTCTATTGTATTACATACTATTATTATATATACTTATGCAAAGTATATATAATAATAAACTAAAAGAATACATTTATTGTAACAACTATTTATGTAACCTTTTTTTGTCAACCCTGCTGACCATCGACGCGTGACACTATGAGGCTATCGGCAAACCTTCTGCGCGCAGGAATTAAGTAATTCATTTAATCACGTATTTTATCCTCTTTAGCGATCATTTTCAAACACGCATTTCTTATTTTATCGTAAGACTAAATAAGAATTTTCATATATTGCATGCACATAGACGTTTTGGTACCCGGTTGCCACTTCTTCAAGATTGTTTAAAAAAATATATCCCACGTTTTTCTCCTGCATAAAGTTTGAGTCCTTGCCGAATTTTGATTAAAACCTATTAAGCCATTGAGTTAAAAAAGGCAACAGACAAATTTACTTCGACATTTATAATTTTGACGACTCCAAGTCCAATATGGCTGTTTCGATTGAAGATATTCTAGGTCAATCGACTTAGGACCAGTAAGTTATTCTCCTTTTCTTTCACCATATCCCAATTATTCGGTGTCGGCACAATATGTCTTTTCCTTTCACACTCCTCTACTGTGACATACATCTTCTGTCACACCACATTTCATCATATCATCCTTCACACAATCCATCCATCTTTTTTTAGTCGACCTTTACATTTGTACCCATCTATCTTGTAGTTTGACATTCTTTTTGTCACGCGACTTTTATCCCTCGTCATTACTTGCCCATACCAACTTAATCTTATTCCTCTCAATTTTTCAGTGACGGGTGCAACTTTCAAAGATCTCGTTATGTACTCATTTCTCACCTTATCCATTCTTGTAGCACCACGCATCCATCTCAATATTATCATCTCAGCAAAGTGGAGATGTTTGTGGTTTATCACTAGGAACCGTAAGTTGTTATTAAATTATAAACTATTTCAAAGGAACGAAGTCCCAAATCCAATATCACAAGATAGACTCGCTATTTGGCAGAGATTTTAGTTTAAATTGTCAATAAGTTTTGATTTATCGCCCAGTATAACGTTATAAATGAATTTGCAATGAAAATAATAAATATTTTTCAAACCATTGCGCCTATCGCGTTACGCGCAATTCTATTTAACGATCTTTAAACTGAGTGAGTGTTGAAGATAGGATTTTTATTACCTACTTTGAATATTATAAAGCTTCTATTATTGCCGAATCTATAGATAAAATTTGTACATGTATTTTTGGCAATCATATGTATATCGGTTTATATGAAAATATTTAACTGAATTTATCAGATTACATTTCATACCAGCTGATGTCCGCGACTTCAACTGCGTTTTATTTATTATTCCTTCAATTAAAAATTTATAGATCGCAATACTTTAAAATATCAATACTTAATTAGGTGCATAAGTTGTATAATAAGGTGTTTAAGTAATTAAAGTTTTTTTATCTATCCCACGGGAACTCTTTAATTTTTCGGGATCAAAAGTATCTTATATGTTGACCAGGGATATAAGCTACCACCATACAAAATTTCATGTAAATCGGTCCAGTCGTTTCGGAGATTAGTCGGTACAAACAGACAAACAGAGAAATAAAAAAATTGAAAAAAATCTAAATTAGTTCTATTTCACTTCTTACATCCCCCTGACTCTGTTTTTAGCATTTTTTTTCATTGTACAGAAATTTGAATTCTACAATTTTATTATACGTACCTATAGATATAGATTATTTTACCTATTTTCTGTTCTTTACAGAAAATAGGTAGTAGCAGGTCCAGTAGATATTGTCCTGCCCTAAAATAATAAAATTTAGAACCCGTTTACAGCCCTACCTACCGGGTTCAATTTTGAGTCTAAACTATCTTCTGATATTTTTTTTATTAAAATCGGTCCAACCGTTTAATAGGAATTTATTGACATGCACAGGAAGAGAAGAATTATATAAATAAAGATAAGCCTACAATCGTCCTAACTCGGCTTGGACCTCCCCGTTTATATACCCTACCATTCTACCATTTTCCAAAGCTGTTAAGTGAGTTTCATATCTCGGCAATAGCGATGTACAAATTGTACTCTAGTGTAGTGTCCCTTTCGTCCGTAAAGTGATTTTGTAGAAAATAAACTTGGTCACAAAATAAACTTGGTGGATACTGCTAAATAGGTCTTGGATGAGGCCGTTGGGCCACCGCCTGCCAGGGCCCGCGGAGGGGCTACACCATGTCCACCATCCGTGGCCCTAGCATAACGGCGAAGCATGGAACACGAGGGATTTTAGTGGGTATCTTTAACCTCCTGTAGCAATAGCATTACCGCTAGTGCCATCGTGTCTTGGGGAATCCCACACACGGCCGGCGCGGCTGACACTCTTCAATCGGGTTTCCCCTCGTGAAAAAACTTTATTATTGGTCTATTTTTCGAGATGTAACATTATTTATAGAGGCGATATATATATTTATGAATAGGGCAATCGTTCAACCGGCTTGGTCCCGATAAATCCGGACAGTTGGTCTTCAGTCCGGACATTGCCTTTGCCTTAAAATGTATCTTAAAAAATGTTGTGTAGAAAAATTATGAACAACTGCTTAAATATTCCATTGATTTATTGTAAAATTATGTTTTTGCAGTCATTCATTCATAAAAATTGGACATTAATCTTATCAAATGTTACATCATAAATTTGTATGTAGTATAGAAAAAAGTTAGTTAAATATCTGGTTTTGTTTTTAAATATACCTATACTTGATATCGTTTTATACTAACCTTATTGTAAGGGCCAGCAGCACAATTATGAGGCCGACTAGGGCCATAGCAATCACGACACCGCATATCATGTAATTCGCATCATTCGGTGCATCTGTAACAAAGAAAACATATTCATAAGTCCATTTATTTGGAAGGCTGATTGATATTTTATATGTAACAGCCCTGCAGACGGACTGAATTATATAAACGTTTTTAATAAAATAACTGTTGCTTAAATTTGAACCTTTCGAAGAGAAGACATGGGATACTATTTACCCAATTAAGACACAGATGAAACAAGAAGGACTTAAGATGGGTCGTCCCTTTCTTGTAGATAATTTAATTAAGCATTCATTTATTTAATAATATAAATATATAATACACTATTAGGTGTACATACACACTACACTTATTTAGGGAACCGATACAGAGGCTGGACGTGACCAAGATTTACATTCAGAATCTTTTTTTCTTAATATATCACCCTGCTTTAGGGGAGGCGAAATTGACTTAATGTAATAACTGATAACCGTTTTAGACATATTGTTAAGAGAAGAGAAAAGTTGCAACTTCCATGTATAGGTCGCCAAAATATCAATTATATACTCAATGCCTCATATATTAATTAAGTACAGTTTACAATGATGGATGTATAATTAAGAATTACCTACAAATTAGTGCATATACTCGTATCAAAAGTAACTAAAGCACTAAAATTAGGGTCAATATAAAATAACAAAAAATATTGTCTTTTTAAAATGACACGCTTAGATTGCACTAGGTTGTACTATTTCAAACTTATAATACGTAATACAAAAACCTCGGATACAATGGTTGGTTGTGAATTGTATTTATTTTATCCTTTTCTATTATGCTTTGTAAAATGACGCTAAGAATCACGTTATGTTATTTTTCAATTAAACATAATGCAATCTAGGAAATCAGATATCCAATGCTAAGTATTGCGTAGGCTATATAATTAATGAAAAAAAATGTAGCTAGATTCATTTCCTGGTTATTGATTACGCTTGTAATAATTCCTGGTGAACATTAAAAGGCATCTAAGAAGAAGCATTAAAAAGGGTAAACATAGTGATATTAACATTTTTATCATAGAACTATTTTGGAATGCGCTATTACTGTCAGAGAGGCCAAAACATCGCCTACATTTAAGAACGCACTCAGATAACACTACTTTTCCTTAAATAATTATGCCTAATTCTTATACTATAGACTATTTTAATATATATAAATCTTATAAATATGTTTGTATATATTTCATTTATAAAATATGTAGTTTAAGTATGTTTATTTATGTTATACCTAACATAAATAAACATACCACCACCAACACCAATAGCACCACCTACATCGCCAGATTAGGTTAAACTATTCCTTAAGTTAGGTTGCCTGGAAGAGATTGCTTTAAGCGATAAGGCCGCCTATTGTTACTACCCTGACAATATTGTAATTGTGTATTTTTGAAATTGTATATTTGGTGAGCAATAAAGTGTTATCTATCTATCTATTTTGTTGAACAAGTCATCAGAGAATAATACGCCAAAGAATTTAAAGAAGAGCCTACCTTGATGGATATTGTGATTATTTTTTGTAGAATTTTGAGCATCGGCAGTGATCTCGTTTTTTAGATATTTAATGGAGCTTATTAAGGATATAAAATAATTGAATAAACTTACTACTTGCTTAAAAAGATAGACAGGAGAGAACAACAGAATATTAATAAAAGTGGTGATAAAAAAAATTATACACAAATATATATAACTTGACATCTGAAGTGTCAAATTAAATGACCTTATTTTAACAATTTTGAACCAAAATACTCAAATAGATATTCTTACACTCTGGGATATAATGACATATAACAAATTAAAACATGACGCCAAACATATACCCAGAATAGGAACAAAATAATTACAATAATGTGTAGTTTACAATAATATTCTTTTAAAACAATGGTGACTTTATAGAATAAAATAATCTCTTCACTTTATGAATCTCACCAGTCGTCCTTTATTCGCTTTATTTATTATCATTATATATATTAATTGAAACGTGGCTACGTTTTACGGAAACCGCCTAATTATGTGGGGAACAAATGTCTAGTCATGCCGCCTCTGCCAGGTTCCGGTCGAAGGGGAATGTTGGCTTGACGTTGTGAAGGATGTCATGCGTACCAATGGTCCCAAAACGGGGGATGTTGAGGACCACGCGATGTGGGGTAGAAAAAGTAGGTAAGCGGACCCTGGGCGTCTGAGTGAACGCTCCGAACGCAACCGGGATTTAACACTCGGATGATGATGATGATGATGATATTGTTTCATACACAGATAAGTAATAAGGTAAAAAGGATTGTTATTGTTTAGCAAACAATGAACTTATTTTGTGGCTTCGGTTAGTTTTATTACGCCATTGAATCCTATCACTTTAGCTGAAAAATTACTCATCACATACCAGTTAATAATTATAAGTATGAATAAGTAATGTGGACAATAGAGGTATTATAAGATATGCAACGTTGAAAAAACAAATTTGTCATTGTTTTACTGTTTTTAATAAATAAGTTAACACAAAAATTTATGAAAGACATGAGTAGTTCTCTACAAGAATGAAATGCATGTTTGTTGCTCCGTTTAATGTAAATATAAAATTATTATTTGTAATGTAACTATTATTTTTGATCGCTTCATATAATTTTGAAGTGGGTGCCAAGTAAAATTTAATAATAAAAATTATATAACTCGTTGTTATACTAGCAAAGTATATATTTTTATGTTTGCTTGGCACCGAGTTCAAAAATTATACAAAACAATTAATATTAGTCATCACCGGTTAGAAAATAGATATCGCCCTCAGAAGTATAGTAGATAAGACTAATTTTGTCCTTGGTGTTAAATATATACGATCTCATCAACGGTGTGAACGTGTACCTATAATAATGTTACGAG
The DNA here is from genome assembly GCA_949752895.1 of Dendrolimus pini. NCBI lineage: Eukaryota > Metazoa > Arthropoda > Insecta > Lepidoptera > Lasiocampidae > Dendrolimus > Dendrolimus pini. The sequence continues at coordinate 17,451,282 of OX457132.1, read as the reverse complement.
ACAGCGCAGGACTCGAATTAAAATGCCGTTGGAATTATTATAGAGTTTATTAGAACTACACAAACACGCATAACACAGGTACAAATATAACTGAACACAACAAACCCAAACGTAATGCACGTAGTGAAGATCGTAATTCAATAAAATGCGCAAAGTCCGTCCCTATTAGATTCCCGATTGTACATACGTCACGCCTTGACCGTAATCATCTCTCAAGTGCCACCTCTCTCTATCAGGCCGTCGTTTTATACTATACAAATGGAAATGAATCCGCAACATCTGTCTAATGATGCTAATGAGTAATATCGTACATATTTTTTTAATAAAATTAAATAGAATAAATACTTATTATATTAATGATTAGCTGTTGCTCGTGGGCTCGCTCGCGTAGATTAACAGTTAGTTATCTTTCATCCTCTTAAGGATAAAATTTCCAAAAACGCTGATAAACGCGTAGATTTACTTCTAACCAGAATCAGGTATATATGTATACGTAATTACGCGCGTCTTACTTTGAAATTGACGAATTTTCATACAAACTTTTATTCCCTTTTTCACTCCTTTAGGGGTTGAATTTTCGAAAATCCTTTTTCATAATGCACGTACAATACAAAAAGGATTCATGTGAAAATTTTCACGGGCAAGTAGGCAGAAGGCAGTAAGTAATAATACATATATGTATAGAAATATGACTATGGTAATATTATTTAGGAATTAAATGACTGTCAAATGGACATTACTTGTCAAATTTTAACCAGCAGTAAGTCCATTGAATGGTTAGTTAGTTATATATAAAATGCTTTGGGAGTACACAGCTGGCACGGAAACAAAAGATCAACTTTCTTAACATGTGGTTGCGTGACATTCATCACGCTGGTTAACCCAATCAGGCCACAGCCTAACAAGCTTTGTTAACATCACCGCATACCGGTTGACCATACGTACTTGTACCACTTCCCGCTGATTGAACCGCATCGTATCCTTCATTTGACAGCCTAACATGAATCCATACATCATATCAAGCATCTATCAGTAGAATAAAATTTAGTTTCAGATAATAACCAAAAAATAACTGCATATATAATATTATAAATAGATGTCCCAATATTCTATCTTCTTAAATGTAACATTTTTGTGTCTGCAGAGTGGGTCCCGGGATGGTTTAGATTCACATTGGGACCCGCTAGGTGGGGTTGAAATCGGCTTATAGATTGTTATTTTTTCAGGGCAGAACAACGTCTTTGACAGACGCCCACCAGTTCCAAATATTTTTTGGGATTTAAATATTGTAGAGTAAAAGTATAGATTTATAAACGTTTCATGTGCGTGTGTTACTTTATCATTTAGATGAATATTGCTATATTTACTTTTCGAATAATTGTAAGCATTGAGGTGAGTTATACAGATCGTTCTAATACCTTTAGAAAGAATGTATGTTGTAAGAGGCGGATCAAATATAATAATTTTCCGACCCGTCTTTGAACAACAGCTTGATGATTAATAACCCCTCCTATAAAAAAAAATATTTTTCCTATCGGACTGTACCTGAGAGAAAGATATAACACTTTATTGCACACCAAAATATTCAATTACAAAAAGAGACCATATTTACAATATTTTCTAGGCAATATAGTGGACGGCCTTATCGCTCAAAGCGATTTCTTCCAGGCAACTAAATCAAAGAAATTTGAATCAGGCGATGTAGGTGGTGCAGGACAACGGAAATAGATACATAAATATTCAAACTAATTTAAGAAATAAATATACAAATACATACATATACACAGTCATATATGTGTAATATACAATAAATTGAAGATATTTTGAAGAGAGGTCAGATAAAGAGTAGTTTAAATAAGCGAAGGGTGTTTATCAGGATCGTAGCAAGTGAAGATCCATCGTCTCTGCCTACTCCAATGGGAAACAGGCGTGACAATATGTATGTATGTATGTACAATAAATTATTAATATTATTATTATAAATGTATTAGCATGATTATACTCAGACTATGTTCAAACATTCTATGTTATATACATTGTTTAATATTTATAAATATGAAACAATATACCTACATATATATTGACAGCTATATTGACATTGTGTTATGTACACAATATAAAAGATATAACTGAATACATTCAATGAGGTAATATATGTATAATGTGAGTTGCAAGATAAATGATTATTAGGCTAATAAAAAAGGGACTCAAAGAAAATGATAAATACATAAATAATAAGAATCTCTGTGTTCATAGTTTATTTTTAGATATACCAGGAAGGTCAGTCTATGGTGTTGTTTTGCAAGTTCGCCCTGGAAAACCCCGAATCGATACAATACGGTTTCGGGGTGACATGATTACGTTTTCCGGCTATTATTGCGGTTTAATTCTTTTGTAAATATTTTGAAGCATTTTTCCTATTTTTTGTGATGGTTTAAATTGATGTAGGTTTCCAGAATTAATTACGTTGTAACGTATTATTTAGTACTTTTAATATTCTTTTGGGTACATTACAATGAATGCATTTTTTATTTAAATATATTTTAGTTTATCAAACATAAAAACTGAATTCGATGCGGAACCAAAAAAAACCATCCATAGTCTACTCTAAAATATACCGCCTCTCACCACGTCTACTCTAAAATTAAGTCGCCCCTCCACGCGGCCGTCACACTTTTTCGTGACAGAAAAAATCTTAATACCCCGTCTATATAGGAGTTTTACTTCAATAATAACAGCGCATAAAGCTCCTACTACTGGGCTGATATCTCCCGATTTTGAGAATAACCTGAGATATACTTTCTTGGGCAAGGCGACTTGGTATATTTGACACATCGGTGATTGCGATATGCAGGTTTCATTTCAATGTTTCCCTTCGCCGTCAGAAAATATTAATGATGACAATATGCACATTAGTTCTGAGAACTGAGTACTGGCTGTTCCATTTAAACAAATAAAACTACGTTTTAACGGCTTTAAGCGCGGTAATTTATTTGATTTTTATTAACCGACGTCTACTAGTCGCTAAAACTTAAGAAAATATTAAATAAAACTGATGTCTAAAATATGCTGTGTTATTACATCTTAAAGTTTTAGATTTTATATGTTATTTTTTTTTTTATGTACCTAGTGTGTCACTTTTATGGTAGTTTAGTTTAATTTATAACTTTATTTTTAATTTATTTTAAACACAGTATTTTTTTATTTTACACTGTATTTTAAATAACATGCTAAAAGTAATACTAGAAATGATTGTAACTACAAAAACTTCTAAATCCTACATGACTAGATGGCGGCATAGGTAATTCAGGTCTTCCTCAGCAACGTTTTATTTGTAAACACAACTTTTTACACCAAATTAGTCCAAAATTGACTGATCACGAATAACTTAATGAATATTAAGTCTTTTAAAATTTTAACTATTTGAACAATTGTTTCATCCAAATGCAGGTAAATATTAGCTATAAACAAATATGTTTTAGTGGTAGCTGTGTATGCCATTTCGTTAACGCGGGTCTTGAACTTTGTATTCCCATTTTCTGAATCGTGCTAGAAATTTAACTAAGACATACACGTAAATATAAGGTAAATTTCCTATTTCAATACTTATTTTTTTATTAAAATAATTTTTTTTTAATAACACAGAGTCAAAAACTATAGGTAAAAATCATAGTATATAATATAATCCGATATTTAAAATTCAGCATTCTATATATTTGTTTTTAATTACATTTGGACATTTAGAAAATCACAGAATCTTTATTACATTAATACAGATTAGGCTAGCGATGTGCTTTGTCTACCAACTTCAAATGAAATAAAATGAAATTTTTATTCTTGCATTTGTATTACAGGTGTTATTCCTAAAAATACATGGTTCAGTACATTTTACCAGTTTCAATGGTGTGCAAGTAAGTAGGAACTTAATCGTCATTATTTAAATAATTAGTTCCTATTTATTTCATTAAGTACCTTTTATGTAACTTAGATAATATTTATTACCTTTATTTGAGTGAAAAGTGAGGAAAAGTCTTGAAGTTTAAGAAATGGCTGCCTTTTTTTGTTGCGATGTTATTTATATTAGTAAACAATAATAGAGCACTGATGAAATCATGTTGATGCCTTATTTTGAGGATTTAGGCCATATTCTTTGTTTATTATGGTAGCCTACTCGTAATTTGTTTCTGTTACATTTTGTTCTTGTGTATCGGGTTTACTAGTATAAGATTGTTACGCGTTGAATGATTCATGAGGAGAAGCTATTTTGGAAAATATTTCATTTCTTCTGTTTCAAGAATCAAGATAACATTTTCTAGTAATTTATAAAGGCGTTTCAATACTATAATATAATTTTAATTAAAAATTTATTTAAACGCCTTTATCAATTACTAGGTAAAGAAGTTACTGTTGCCTATGGACATACGCAACAATAGTGGTCATCCACACATTCTAAGCTATCAATCCTGTAAGATTCCTAAGTCAAATAACAATCATGTTTAAACATGATTTATAATTTTTGAAATCTCATCTATTGCTAAATGCAAGTTGATTGATATACAATCAAGGATTCCATAGTGGTTACGAATATCTACCGCCTTAGACATTTGACTTAGAAATCTTACAGGTGACAATACTCAACGTAAAAATTTTAGAATTGATACCTTGTAATGTATGGATAACCTCTATTGTTGCGAATTTTCATAGGCAACGGTAATTTCCTTACAGCTGGGGAGCTTTCTATTTCAATATCTTAGAGTTGCAAAAATATTCAAAGTACGCTTCCATTGCGATAGTATCAATAATTTCTATTCTGCTAAATCCACAATATCTTCTCGAAATCGTCACGACGGAACAATAATAGAAAAAAATGATATTATCATTAACATATATGGCCTTAGCCGAAATGAATATTGAAAAGAGACCAAAATTTTTAATATTTATTTCGCATGTTTGCGCTTATAGATAAATATATATATATTTAGCTTATAAATTTAGAGTGTAGTGACACGGCCACACCATTGGAATTAACAGTATACCAAGGCTTCAAAGCCTAGAGCATCGACGCCGGGTTCCTAGGGTATCAGTTTTATATAGAATTCATTTCGCAGTGTGCGGTTAAACAGTTTGACCTGTTTCCCCCTACACCATTCCATCTTCGGACCACAAGGCGCTCTGGTCTACGCCGTCGTTTCACCGTGGAAACGCCTTCAGTGTGAACGAAACGTTTCGCCTCCACGTTCCGTCTACGTACGGCTGAGTTATGGAATGCACTGCCGAGTCCGTGTTTCCTGAAAAGTACAATCCGGGTATCTTCAAGCCTCGTGTGAGTAGGTACTATCTAGGCAAGCGTATTCCAGCTTCGACCGCATCGTCGTCCGATATTGGACGTGATCGTGGTCAAACGCAAATCTATTTATCATTAAAAAAAACCAGGCAAACCTATGATTGAGACGATAATATCCGGCGATTTTGACGAGATATTACTAGTAGGGTTGGGTCCCAGATGGGTTGTCATCTTGTCTACTGTCATTGGTATTTTCTAGCAAGTAACAAAAAGCTGGTTTTTTACCAAGCAAGGTATAACGGTTTGACATTTTATTATTAAGGAAAACCATGATATTAATTTCACATACGAGTACATATACATATTAAGAGTTGGGATTTCCTTTATGGTTACGTACCTAGATAAAAGTCTGGTAGTAAAATATGGCGTATGACGCCATTATAAGTACTTATCAGAATTGCCGCTTAACAATAGGTTTCCTCTTAATTAACGGTAATTCAGAAATCGTAATGTATGTATGTATATGGAATATTAGTGCGATAATTCTTAACTTAATAATTAATTAATATATTTGGTATTCAAGGAAATAGCCACCACTGTATCTGTGTTGTACATATCAATGGTACGGGGCTCCGAACTGCAAAGACAGGTAATATACGTATGTAAACAAAAAGGAGCCGGATACACTTTCACACATTCTTGGGCCCAGATTGTAAAAAGATGAGAATGATTTTAATATTTATTTTTATTATGTTGATATTTCTTATAATTGTAGTTGGTTTAGTTATTTTGAATGAATTAATCGTGTGGTGTGTTTTCATATTATTAATTGTTGAAATTCATTCACACAAATCGATTATGGTAATTAATCAGTTTTTTTGTAACCTAATTTTTAACATTTCTCGTCTTCTAGCATAAAACTTAGGGCTAATGTTTTTCATATCGTGATAGAAAATATAATGCTTTTTAAGTCACATTTCAACTCATTATATTTCTTTGGCCCAAAATCCCTACTCTCATTTGTAAAAGACAATCATTAAAACATCGCAAAATAAGAGAGCTAGGTAAGTAAAGTAAGATAGGTAAAAGGCAAAAAATATTAATGAATCAAAATAATACTAAATGAATATAGAAGCCTGTATTCCATACTAAATTCTTTGCGTTTATCAACAAATATAAGATTACTGACGCCTACCAAAGAATCGGTATCCATGACCAATGGTTGAAAAACAACATTTAAGTAGCAGACTTTTAATTCCGCGAATCGGAAGTTACGAGATAACTTGATTGTGCAAGCATTTCTTAAGCGGTTCAATATGTAGAATGATTATTGCGAAATGTTTTTTGGATGTTACTTGTTAATTGCGACTTATTTGTTTACAAAATTACTATAACCCTTTAAGATGAGCACCATTGAGATGACCATATACTTAGCGAATGACGACGTTAAATACTGATTCCAAATTATGAAATACTAGTTGTCTCGGCAGACGTCGTCCTGTCCGGAAAAGCTTCAACCGATATGCTGACAGCAGCTCCACCTACCGGGTCTAATTGTGAATCAACTCAGAAACCTTCCTTGGCTCATGCACAACAAATTTGAAAAAAATAATCAAATGTATAGTTGACGATTCTATAAAGGACATTCAGACAAACATTCACTTTTATATATCAAGATTATAAACCACCAGTGCTCTCGGCAAACGTTGTCGTGCCCTAAAGAAATAAAAAACTAGACCCCGATTCTAGCGCCACTTCCCGGGTCTAATGGGGATTGTTCACTTTTTTTCAATTTAGCTATTTCAAAAACCATTTCGAGGAATAGTGTCCCTAATCATTTCTGTCTAGTTAAAATTCCAAAAAACGTACGATGTTCTTGTATTTTGTAAGAAATGTGTTTGACCTTTATTTGACCTTACTAAATCCAATCAGGTGGGCCGTCTGCCTGTTTGCCTGCTTCAGGTGTAAAAAAATTCTAGCGGTACATTATTTGATTTAAGTTATGTAACATGGATTTTCCCTAAAGACCACTTTAAAAAAATTAACGATAACTATAGAAAATAATAATGGTTGAACACGAAAAATTATTAGCCTAGCGACAAAATACACTAAAATGATCACGATACGTAATGAGTAATGATAGTAAGTTAAATAAGTAGCACAGATTACTATGATTAGGTATAGATAAAACTTGCTTTTATTATTTTTGTTTTCTAGGCAAAGAAATCAATGTAAACTTGTGCCTTATGACGTCATCGGAGAAATAACTTTAAAATCGAATTATAAAAAAACTAGCGATTAAAATACTAAAATATTCAAATTAGTATCTTAAAATACCCTATTTTACGTAATAAAAATATAAAATCAGAGGGTATTTTTTTGTGAACAATCCCCATTGTGAATCTAAACCAGCCCGGGACCCACTCAAACACATATAAAATGTTCTCAAAATTCTAGAACCCGATTTTTGTTTAGATTGATTAGTTACATTCTTAAAGTTTTAGTAGGCATCACTTATTTTTTCTACTAATACCTATAAACTATATTATCAGGGATAATGTAGCATTCTATTGGCGTAAGAATTTTTGAAATCGGTAATGTAGTTTTTGAGTTATTTCGTTACAAAAATATTCTTTTTTCTCTTTCCAATATTAGTATAGATATAATATCGCTCATTAGATAGATTTAGCATATAATTATGGTCACAATAATTACACATACCTAGTCCCTAGCTAAGCGTGTTAGATTTGTGTTAAGAGTGATAAACAACATACAACTCTGGAGCCGATCTGGAACCTTAGATTAAAAAACAGAAAGGTCGGTTGTAAAATTTTGGCTGCCCTGAATTGTACGCGATTCCTTTGCAATAAGTGAACTAAGGTAACCAACCCTTAAGCCGCTAAGCAACAAAGGCCATCAAAGCTGCAAGGTAAATCATACATCATAAACATATAATAACTGTTAATCAAATATTCTATACTTCGGTAAATTTTATAAAGCCGATTCATTAAATTCCCAGCGGTTACGCTATTTTAGCATCCTGCTACTACATTTGACACGTGGTAACTTCTAAGGTCACGTGTATGATCTAGTTTTATAGATAGATAGATAACACTTTATTGTTATTTACTTTATTCATCATTACAGGAAACTTACGAACTAGTATTAATCTAATTGGGTACAAACGGCGGCCTTATCGCTGAAAAGCGATCTCTTCCGGAAAATCCGTGGCAAGAATATTCTGATTAGGAGTGGCGATGGCGGTATACAAATTTTTTGTACGATTACTTACATACATTTTAATAATAAATATATAACTATACTGTACATACACATAAGTTATAGATCTAGTTTTATTTATTATAATAAAATAATAATAGCCCATAAACGTCCCACTGCTGGGCTCCGACCTCCCATTCGTGGGGAACGGACAGTATTATACCCGCCACGCTTATCCAAGGGGGCTTGGCAGGTTTGACAAATCGATTATCTCGATGTTTCATCACGATATTTTCCTTCCCCGTTGTTAGCACGTGGTAATTGTAACATTATACACATTAGGTCAGAAAACTGCCTAAGTAGTGGGTACATTCTGGCCAGGACCGAACGCGCGCCCTTAGATGTTGGGACGCATATGCTAGCCATTACGCTACCACAACTTCGTAAATTTTATTTAGAGTAACTATTTTATTGTTTGAACCAGTCAAATGGCCCACCTGATTGCAAGTGGTTATTGTCGTCTATAGACGTTAACAATAGTGACTGGAACAAATATTATAATGCCCTTCTTAAACAACCTAAACATGCCCATATCGTAGAGCATAGAGAAAACTTACCTATTCATTTCTTGGTCTTACCACCATTGACATTTTAGAATATCGCCAATTCATACAAAGCCGTTGATGTGGGTATACGTGCTGAATTAGCTTCTACTGTACAAGGAAGTTATTTAAATATTGACATTCTAAACAAAAAGTTGATTTAAAGCTAATTACTTTAAGTAAAACACTTAAAAAACTTGAATCGGTCACGAATGTTTCGACTAAATACCGTGAAAAATTGAGACGGGAATTACGAGACTAATGCCAGTCTATGAGATGGAAGGGTTACGTAACTGACAATTTTAGTTTCATATAATATTCAAAACTAAGCTTACTCTTACAACCATACACAGAGTTAGTTAATTGAATAATGATAATCAAAATTATCCCATTTTCTCCAAAGAACGAAAGAATGTATTCAAAACGTAAGTGTACACAGTACAATATGCTATAGCAAACAACTGCTGTATTATAATACTGTTTTGCAGCTATTAGCGCCCTCTTTCAGACAATTCAACAGTTATAGTTGATTCTGCGAAATTCCTAGGAGTCATGATAGACAACAGATGTAACTGGAAACGCCAAATTGAAGAAATTTGCTCAAAGCTCAATAGATTTGTTTTCGTTCTGCGTAGACTAGCTCAAAATGTTTCAACAGAAGTAGCTTTGCAAGCTTATCATGGCTATGTAGGCTCAGTATTACAATACGGTATCGTTCTTTGGGGAGCTAGCACAGATGTAGATAGAGTTTTCAAGGTTCAAAAGAAGTGTCTACGTGCTATATATGGTTTACATTTTTTGGACTCATGTAGACCTCTCTTCAAAGAACACAAAATTGTTACGGTACCCTCTGTGTACATTAGGGAATTAGCAATTTTCGTAAAACAGAATTCAGATTTCTTCCCTACGTGCGGAGAATCAAGTCAGAGACTACTGACTAACTGTTTTATACGTGTTTCTATAGTTCTAATAAACTCTATAATAATTCTAACGGCATTTTAATTCGAGTCCCGCTAAACTTGTAACAATATGTTGTCTGTATGTTTGTGTCTATGTATGTGGTCTGTATGTATGTGGTGTATTTACAGACTTATACTAGTGTAGTCAGTTTAATAAGTTCTCGCTGTCATCATATTTATGTAATGAAAATACAGTCAGTATGCGATCATGTAATGCAACGATAATTGGATAAATTAAATGATACAGATTTTGTTAAGACTTGAGTTTGGACTGACTTTAAGATCTAGGCCGTTTGAAATTTTATAACACAGTTTAGCTAATAACTTTTTTGTGTGATGTTTTGTACCACTAACTCTTAACAGAAGCCGGTCGTTTTGTTTTTGAAGTGAAACTTACTTAGAATCGTTGTGATTTGAAACACGATGAAACGAAAAAACGACACTAAAAAGAGATAAGCACATAAATCTACAGGAGTAAGCCTGCGAGAGAATGAGATAGAATACATTATATTTGATCATTTAAACACTATGCTTATACAGATAAGAGTTGCAAATGTTTTGAAGATTTTCGTTAACACTTCAAATTTCTTGTTTTAAAGCTTGAGTACATTACAACGATATAATACATGAAATGTGACGTGTCTCCTTAACAGCAATAACACGTTGCGAAGCGGTGTACATAGACTAGAAAGTACAATTAAATTTTAACCTATATGTATGACCTTCAAAAAGTGTTCTCCAGTGGAACTTATTTTGAATAAAAACTTTTGAATTTGAATTTGACGTCATGAAATTTAGAATTCCCACCCCTTGTCACTTTATTTTACTTCTACTGCGTGTGAACTGCACACACACACAATTTTCATTATAAATAAGTTTGCTACCCTGTCAACCATGACTATAATGTATTAGTTGTCTTCAGTATTGTTATTACTAGTGCCTACGAATATCAGGTGTACGGTAAACTAAGTGCATCGCACCCGTTAGGTTAATGCACTCGGGCGTTTTACTGTTTTTGCAACTATCACAACTCCAAAACGACGTAAATTTGTCAGCGGAGTACGTACTTACTACCTTTTGATAGTAATATGGCCATGGCGCATTATATGAGAAATTATATTTGTACTCACATGAAAGACGAATATGCATGTGTTATGTTCTATGGTATTTTTCATGGGACAACAACTTTAAGGTAAACTTTATTATATAATATTACAAATTGCTTTACATAATATTATATTGGTTATAAGGTTGATGTGATAAAACGTGTCCCAAGTAAAAAACCTCAATGACATAATAAGATGTGTTTCACATTAATCTTCGTATGTCTTAATTTTTATGTAAGACCAGAGACGGAATTGGGCGTTAAATTAAAAAGAACGTAAAATATACTTTTTGTATTTTTGTTTGTTTGTAACTTTTCATTCATTCATAACTTCACGCCAGGTCCCTTGCGGGGTAGGCACGAACAACAGAGCGCCATACAGGCTTATTCTTACACACCTCACTTGCTTCTTTGACATTCATAGCTCTTGTCATGCACGCTCGTCTGTTCTTAAGGCTCCTGACATCACCTTCTGCTAATACACGATCAATTTGATCATGGAAGGTGTGTCGTGGCCTTCCGCGACTTCTGCATCCATCCACTTTTGCATAGTATATCTTTTTAGTCATTCTTTCATCATACATTCTTTCCACATGCCCGAACCACCGGAGCATTCCTTTCCTTACCTTGTTTGTAACTTAAGCTGTATATATACGAATTAGTATATTTTGATTTTAATTTTTATATAGATATTAAATCTTTATTGTACATCAAAGCAAAGATAAACAGAAATACAACACACCTTAGTAAATTGAAGATGTTTTTTTTTAAACTCAGATGAATGTAAAATTTTAACCAGTCGGTAAATCAATGTATAGTTGATCATGGTTGAAGCTCCTTGTCTATTCCACATAAACAGATTTGATTTGTAATAAAAATAACTGCATCCGCAAATAATATAGAAACAAAATCCCAATAGGTATAAATAAAATGTAAACGTTCCTGTTATATCTGAAAACTACGACTGTTATAAAAATTAAGTATCACATCTGCTTAGAGGTGTTTGTGGTTTTGCGTTTCTGCAATGCATGTGAAACGTTTTCCGTTGCGCGTACATATAACTTTCATCTTGGTGCCAGACAGTCTTACTACTGATATAAATACCCGAGAGCAGCAGAATCTTAAATTAATAATTACAATATAAAAATTAATTCAGCTTACTAAATTACTCTTAGTAACGATCAATTTTGACTTTGAACCGCAACGTTCCACTTTGTTACAATTATTTGATAGTGTCTTACTGTGTATTCTAAGACAGGCAGTCTTTTGACTTTCACTACCTATATTTTGCATAATCAGTTGCGTGGATTGTTGGTTAGCGAAGTTTTTGTTTTTTCATTTATATCTTATTGATTGGGTCAAATGTAGGTCAAATTGTCTGAATAAAAGTGAACGATCATTAGTAGGTAGTTACATAAAAATTAAGATGGTTATATGTTAGTACATATTTTTAGTTTATTACAATCGAGTTGAATAAATATATTTTTACGTTAAGACTACATATATGCTATATATACATTTATCTGTACTTTATTTTTTTACAAGCATTAAATTTACTAACTACAGTATACACAGTCTAGAAGATTTTGGCGGTAACTTGAGGGATTATGTTTTTATCAGCGATTTTATTTCAAAAACAAGTAATTAAGTGAAAAATAATCAATTATTGTACATTTCATCTCAACTATTTAGTTAAATGTGAGTTTTCCGGTTTGCACAAATACTCTTCGTGTCAGTCAGACTTAGAACTAGCTGATCCGGGGTGTATGATAGATTGACTAAGTGATACATTCCTACTACGGGTTGTCTGGAAGAGTTGGGTTCCAAGTAGCAAAAATATAGAATATAGTACTAGTTTGTAAGTTTTCTGTTATATGGGGTGAGGCACCACTAACGAGAACCAATGGCTCCAACGCCGCGGGGGCTAGGCTAGACCGCTCGTGAGGGGAGAACAAAATAATAGGATGAGATGTTGTACTCTTTATGTACTTATTGATTAATAATTTTGCTTCAAACTTAAGGCTATATATACAGAAATCTTAATGCTACGTAATAATATTTGTAACCTATGTATATTCTGAACATGTTCGTAAATGCATCTCCGAAGGTTTTCTATTTTCTGTATAGACAGATTTGGGCACGACTGGAAATGGTTTACTCAGTTTTAGCCTTGCTAATTATGTAGCAATAAATTATTCCATCTAAATGACGTGACAGTCTACAATAAAGAGATCGAGAGAGAGGGAGAGAGAGAGAGAGAGAGAGAAATATAGATACCGATATATCTATCTTTTTTGTCTAAATTAATATGTACATAATGTATAGTAGTGGTAGAAATATTAGTTACTGAATAGTTTTATGAGCCGTGCGAAGCTATATTAAAACTTGTTTTTTGAGATGGGAACTTTATTCTAAAATAGTTCCCAAACTATTATGATCTACTTACAAAAATAAAATTCTATTTTTATACTTAATACTTTTAATTCACTTTAAAATTATACATTTTCTAAATTCGTCTGTCGAAATCACTTAGCGCCACAATAACCCCAGTAAACGCAGATTCATCAATAAACCAAAGCACGTGTAACCTTGTTCATATGTTTAAACAGCAAAATAATATTTTTCTGCTGATACGTCTTTTCACTCGTATTTCTCTTAGAGACAACCATTTGAGATTGAAAGTGTCAGGTGGATTTTTTTACTTAACCTTATGAGTCATTAGAATTACATTTTACTGGTTATATAATACAGTGTAAACTCTATATAACGACACTGAAGGGACTGTGCATCGATTGTGGTGTTATAGAGAGTTGTCGTTAAATGGAGGTAAGTCGGTTATTTTTGTCCGACGTATTTTGCTGCACCAGTAATTTTGTTGTATTGTTTTTTTACTTATTTTATTCATATCTTGCGATATTGAGGCATCTGGTGATGATAATGGTATATTTCGTTTTTTTTAGAAATTTCGGTATGCATAATGGCAATAGTCGAGTTTATTACGGGCTAGGATAGTAAAGCAATAAAAGAACGTACACAGCTGCGCAACTTTTAATAATTTTGCCAACTTAAAATTACTTAATTGTTGTCGTTATTGAAAGTGGTTGTAATCATTGATGTAACAATACTTCTTTTATTGCTACATCAATGGTTGTAATACTATATAGAGTGTATTATTGTATGGAAGAACAGCTTAACCAAGCAAAGCCAAGTGATTTCGACGCTTAAAGCAGTTTGTCGTTAAATCGAGTGACGTTACATGGAGTTTACAATGTATTCCAAAATCATTATATTTTATAAGTCGCCTTAAACTGCTTTCATTGTGATGATTCCATAAATTTATTTTAGACCATTGGACCCAGATATGTTAAATTTTATCAGTAACGAATTAATGATTTCAAGAAAATAATGTACCTATAAAGCACAGGGTGCAATTATTCATAAATGCTTTTAGGTCCAGAATTTTGATCCGTCTTTAAATGTGTAACCTCATGCCATGCCCTGAATCCACAAATATATTAAGATATATGACAATTTCATAATGTGCGTATTCAAGAGTAGCCATTAAGGTTTTAAAGAATATAACTCATGCACCACCATGTGCACTGGAACTTGGACAACAGGTTCATATTAAGTCCTAACTGTCGATAGGCTAACGACGATACCTCTATATTCAAGGCTACACACCTGGATATTATCAAAAGTTCGTCATATTGTTTCAACAATCCTCGCAATGTTTTGCTTCGATACACCATTCATTACGTGATCAAATACATAATGTCTATATCGTGCGCTGAGAACACTACAATGTAATGCATGTATTGAGAAACAATCCAGAATAAAACTTGCCAAACAATGGCAATTGTTAAGAGAATCAACTGTTAAAACGTGACCACGACTTGATACAATGTTTTTGGATGTCAAGCCTCAAATAACATACCTATATTAAAAGTATGTACTTTTGTTAGATAGCAATGAGTGACCAATTAGTCACTTATATTAATTAACAAACTAAAAAACTAATTAACGCTTATATTTATTAATGCGCCAAACGTTGTAAAAGAATTTGTTCAAACTAGAAGACCAGTCAAGACTATTTGTTGGCTCTCATTGGGTCTATGTGTTTGTAGTCTGGCAATACTCGTAGTGGACGTGTATTGCCAGATGGGCAAAGAGTAGGTACACGGCGTTGTACACTGTTCAGGTGGGTTTCGCCTGGATAGAGCAGCGTCGTGAATTCGGCGCCAATAGCGGACCTGCCGCTCTCGGCTGTAGACTGTCCCATAGTCGGGAGGAACCCCGAATGGGATGCCGTTTTCTTCTTTTGTGAACCCGTTCCGCCAAGGAGTCGGAGCAGTAGCGTAAGCAGTTTGGTCCGCTTTCGCCAAAGATGAATGCATCGATGCCGGAGGGCTTTAATCGAGCTTCAGCAAAAAACAAGACGCTGGAAACTTAATTTTCCTCGGCAGAGAAAGAAGCCAATAGTCTACCGCCTGCAAGGGACTACAGATTGGTAGGCTGTAACCTGTGGCTCTGCTATAAGGCGAAAGAAGGTTCACAGAGGGGATATGCAGACCAGCTTTACACACTTAATTTAAAACTGCACGACATCCATAGAGCATGGAAGTTCTCCGGCGCGGAATTAAACGTGCGGTTATTTTCTGAGCTCTGTGACAATGTTGAATACAATCTCACGCTCTTATCCTAGTGTAGGTTTGTTACAAATGACTGGGACACTTTAGCTCTTACAGCAGATATAGGTACACGTGAATTTTAATATGTTTATTCAGTAAACTATGTTGAAATCTCATAATATATAAACATCATAAAGTACATTAAGATCATGTGACATTTTTGAAATGATACATCTGAGGTAAATATTTTTGTAAGCAGACGTCATTATAAACTTTCGACCGTAAATAATTCTTTTCATGTTAAACCGCTACGTAGACGTTATGTGCTTAGTATGATCGATTTATTGTTAAGAAAATGTTTTAAATTACGATATCTTGACTGAGCGTAATGAGTGTATAAAAGTACAAGTGACGTTGTTGCACTTTAAGCCCGCGGAAATGTACTGGTATTTTGTAACTACATCTTGGTATTTTGTATCTAAATTAAGAAAATCCTAACACTAATTAATCGATTTTTAAAACATCAAACATACGCTTCAGTCTAGACCAGCTGTCGCCAAACAAAATTTAATATAGTCGAAACAATTATTTACTTATGAACTATGTCCTAAACTTACTTTTGATCTGATTTTAATCGATTAGTATTAGCATATATTCATTAAGTATAGGATTTAAAGAACACCATTGAGGATGAACAAATATTTTTATATTTGCCCATAGGTAAATTGGCAGTTATTGATCTGGCTCTCAAGTCTGTAACTTTCACAAAAATTACATATCAGTGCGAGTCAAGATCCACTCGACTGACACATTGTCATATATCCATAGTCTCTAAAACTCATATTAAATCAGTCTCGGTCAAATCAAGATTGATTCAATACTTACCGACTACCAAAACCGTCAAAGTTACAATTCTAAGGCTGGGGTGCACCGACATTTAACCGTTAAAAAAAATCGATGAATTTGTATGCATAAACAGCGATTATTTTATTTTAACTGTTGATTAAATGTCGGTGCACATCAGCATTATTCGATTCGATTGCCAATTTGAGTTACAGACTCGGTAGATAACCGCAAGGGTGCCGATTCTTGTCTACGTCGCGGAGTTGGTCGTCAAGACTGATAGGTAGATGTGTAAAATTAAGTGTACGTCATTTTGAAGTATTCCACATTGTAGCGCTCTGGGACATCCGCGGAAGAAAGTTCATACCACAATTGTGCTTAAAGGGGGCCGGTTTTCCCGTAGAGGGTGCTAGGCCTGTAGCGACGGAGGAAGGCGGCGAGAGAAACTCTCCTAAGAGTCGGGTTGCTTGACAGTGCAGCCCTAAGTGGGAAGTAAACTCTATCTAAGACCGGGCTATTCTCCCGTAGAGGGTACCAGGCCTGTAGCGACGGAGGAAGGCGGCGAGAGGAATTCTCTTAAGAGTCGGGTTGCTTGAGAGTGCAGCCTTAAATGGGTACACACATAGAGTGTTTATTATCTTAAAAAATTATATACTCTTGGTAATGTACTATTCAAATATTACGCCAGCAAAGCTGTATTCAACATATTGATTTAGCTAAAATTAGGGTTTCATCCGGTTCGGTAACGACTTGAGTAATTCACAAAATCGACTTTCACTTGCTCCGGCGCCTATTATGATCCGCGCGGAAGTGCACTCCAGTTTCAGAGAAAGCCAAGGAACCGGTGCACTGGGAGAGTGGTTTGTGCCATTTCTCTGCCAAATCGAAATTGGTTATTTTATAATTTATTTATTTATAATTATCCTTGCGTTAAATCTTTGTTATTTCAGAAGCGCCCGTTTCAGAGCTTGGACTTCGCTTTCTGTTCTCAAGTTCGCAGTCTTTTGCAGTTCTCATTATGAGACCTACTTTACCTACTCAAGGACATACAACAACGAACTAAACAGGAGCCTGATAGACAAATTTAACATTAAGTAAAAAAAAATTTTTAGCTAAAGTTTGCTTAGGGGACTCTTACTGCTTGTTTATCTTAAGCAATGACAACACCGTTACGAAGCGGTGTATATAGAATAAGAGGTAGGTTTAAATAAAGTATGATACCTATTTATTTTACCAGCGGAACTTAGTTTGAATACAACAATTTAAATTTAACATTGCTATGTAAAAATAAGGTACCTTACAAGCGAACACTCTTTGCACATTCATATGTAGTTATTGTAAAATATAATCATTTTTAAGCCTGTCTCATAATGTTTAAACCTATAAACTGTGATCACCTCTACATACCCCCTTCAATACGCGTGGACTAACACGTACTTGACCGATTATTTATTTAAAAGGATATCCCATTTTCACTATTTTTAATTTTCACTGTTGACTTTATATTATATTTTATTATCCTAATATAAATAAGATGCTAAAATATTCCCCATGAAAAATGCAGGAGACACTGAGTGAATTTGTTTATTCCGTTTAGGTTCCTAAGGATTTAATAAGAAGAGCAAAACCATCAAGTCCGTTGATCAGCGTCGGGGAATGCAATCCCTTTTGGCTTTAAATAGATTTCTCGGTTTACTCACCGGACTTTGTCATCGGTTCTTGAATATTCTAGATTTTCAGTGAAGTTTTAATAAAACTTGTTCCGAAATTGATGTTTTCGAGATACCATTGACATAAGGCTTGAATTGTAAAAAACTACATAATTGAAATAACCAAAAAGCATTCATTATACATACACAATATACAATTACAATAGCATACTTGGGTCCAGGTGGGACCAACGCATCCTTCTATTTTGCCAGTGATATGTTTCTGTGAATTTTATCCCTACTTTCTGGCTATATGTCCAAAGCACTCAAGGACTTTGCGGAATCGGCTAAAAAGGATAAATCAGGAATGTATGTAATCTTAAATATTCGTGTATTTTTATTGCGACATCTTTCAGAAGATCTCACGTTCGATTATCACGTGAAGAGAGCCGGAGTTTAATAAGAACAATAGATTCTGTAACACCGTTCTCGATATCGTAATGCATGATAATATTCGAAACATACCTACGTCATTCATCCGTCATAATTAATATTATTGTGAATTTTATTATACGATTTATTTAAGTGATATAATAAACACAGTTCGTTCGTAAAGCGCAATAAAGCATAGTAATAAAACAAAAAATTTGTTTCCTGTAAACATTTAAATTAGTTAAAAGAAATCTAAATAAACATCATTCAATAACTGTACGATAAAAATGTTATATTGACTTGCGTAATAATGATGTTTATTTCTTAGATTATATGAGATAATGACTCAAATATTATCTTCTGATGTTTGATATGATTTTGATGTTATGATGAGAAACGTAGTCTAATTTCTTTAAAGTGAGTTCGAATCCTGGCTTATTTATAAAATGCTGACCGTAAAGAAATATCATTGATCTCATAACAAGAGACACATACAACAAATAATAATTGAATATATATTTATAATAAAGTAGTGTTTAAAAGGTAGTTATTGCAGTATAAGTATCCTAGTATTAAGTAATAAGCTTTTTTTAAAAGGTTTTTAAATACAAGCTTTTGAGATCCTGGATAACATGTAGCAGCAGAGTGCTAGGCAAGACAAGTAAAACGAGCCCAAACACGATGGATATATCTTGTTTAGTACAGGAGTTCCTATGGCCACCTTCCGAGTCCATCATCAGATCAGCTCCATAGCATATCATAGCTCCATACCATATTATTGTATTGTCACGCGATATACATGTGTGCAAAATTTCAGCTCAATCGAAAACTGGGAAGTGGGTCAAATTTAACTTGCAAGATTCCACCCAAACTTACAATACATCCATTGCAAGTTTAATAAAAGCTTGTAAAATGAAATAGATATTGAGTGTTTTGTATTATATAGAGCCAGTAGTAGTAACCTAATCAAGAGTGTCCTCTTTCTTGCTCAATAAAAGAGATTAAACTGCAAATAAATAAAAAAACAAGAGACGCATAATATGGCGGCAAAGAAGAAAAGAAAAAGTAGAAAAATAAAACTTTACTCAACCGCTTCTTATTTAAAACATATTTCTGAAAATTATGTTAGTCATAGTTGAGAGTCCTAATTATCTCCTTTTCAAGTTCATGGAATTTGCGAAACTGAAGAGGAGTTAATCCTCTAAGAGTGTATTACGAGTAATTTTTTTTACTTGACATTCCTTAGAAAATTTTCCATGGTAGAATAAAGTTTCTCCAATTGCATATACTAACACTAGCCACGTATAGAAAGTCAGTAAATTAATTATGAGTCAATAACATAGTCATATTCTTTACCGAGATGGTAGTTGAATAGCACAAGGTCATCAATCACAGTCGTGAACTAAAGTGGATCAAGTGACTAATATGTAGTATGGTGAATAAACTAATCTCATTTTAGGTTAGATGAGTCATCTTAGTAATACGAGTAAAATTACATCACGTTAGTCAGAACTATCTTCCTGATGACTAAACCGTCTCATCATTGAACAAGATTATTCGCATATAACATTAATTTAATCCTACCTTATCTTAATTATTACAACCATTACTTACCATTGAAGAAAAATATTGGAAATAACTGTGGCTCAGGAGAAATAGATATAACTGAAAAATATTTACTCGATGAATTGGGTACCTCTCCTCTTGCGAAAATAGATAAATTCTACATAACCAGAAGTCGCAAAGGTCATTCTCCAACTTTTTAACGTATTATTATTTAAAGCATATTAATGTTTAACCTCTATCTCAACTAACACTTCAGCCTAGGTCTTTCATTTCTTCTTCTACCTTCCACTTCGTTTTCAGTTATCTTACAGAGAAGGGTATCGTGTCGTAGAAATAAGTCAAACAGCTGGCCGAGAATAGAGAGGACTGGAGCAGGCTCCACCAAAAAAGCTAAGCTCTTAAATATTATTATTATGATGATTTTTAAATTACAGATATCAAATATAATATTTAAACAAATTTAACAAAATTGATGTAGTGTAAATAATAAAACATCTAAAGCCTATATATACTACATAGTTAAATGAAAAATTTTTGTTGGACTTTTTAGTTTGACAGAAACCCCATATCAAGTTGCAACAAGAGCAGGTGAAGAATCAATTCTAACATTATAGCCATCCGTATGTAGTGAACCATTAAACGACGCCATATGTCAATTTAAAAACCATTTACCATTTAATATAGAATTTAAATACATATAAACAATTCTTTCCTTGCGTATATATAACTCTTGGCAGTATACTTAGGTTATATAATCAAAGGCCATATGGTTACCTAGAAGAGATTGCTCAGCGATAACGCAGTTTAATTAAATAGTAGGTGTTTATATTAAATGTATCTTACTACGAACACGGAAGTCTTGCTTAAAAGCACTCACTATCCTACAACTATTGTTCATTTTAAGTACGTTTGTATTGTATTATGATAAATAAAACTACTTAGAAAGTAGTTACCTTACAAGCACCCGGAAAACTTATAATTGAAATACAATTGTTCTATTTTATTTTGAGTGAAAGTCACGTGCATAAGAGAGCCATGCTTCGAACTTCAATCTAATTAAACTTTTCTAATTTTTCTAATTGAACAAAGAAACTACGAGTAAGTTCATATAGTCTAAAAAGCCAACACTATGTCGAGTGTCATTCATATGCATTTAGTAGTTTCCAGAAAAGAAGCGATCGCAGCGCCATCTTCTTCGCTATTTTCATGTATCCCACGGATACCACGTTATTTCTCGGGATAAAAAGTATCCTAATTTACGCCCCGGGATATAAGATAGCTCTATATCTAGTTTCACTTAAATCCGTTTAGTAATTTTTACGTGATGCTCTAACAGACAGAAAAACAGATAAAAAATTCTAAAAAATACACTTTCGGAATCTCCTGATCCAAATTATCCCTCATGATTTTTTACACATTTTTAAACGCATTGTACAAACTCGAACTATTTACAAATTTATTACTGTATAGATTGTTATTATTAAGTAAGTTACCCACGTAATGGTGTATTTATTCAATTCAAGATTGTATATTGCTTGACAGGTGATAGACGGTAAAAAATTTAAACATGACAAATTTATACACAAGAAAGTTATTCAAATTAAATATATATGAAAGCAATTTTATGCATCATTGTCCTACTTGCCTGATTGTTGTTTCATTCAAATATAAACCTTATGGTCAGGACATTGAATCCTACGTAGTTTGTAACACCAATTGTCATAAGTAATTAAAGTAGCAGTATCTATAACTGTCAAGTGTAAGCAAAAGTCCTAAGTGAACGAAAGTGTGAAACGACAGAGAAAGTGAAACTTATTGTATGTGGGTTAACTTTTGAATAGGATATGTTGAAAATTTAGTTTTGTGGCAGCCGAGCATTAAATGAAATAAACTTTCAATACATGATTTACAACTAAGGCTGATGTGCACCGATAAAATAATCGCTAAAAATGTATGCATAAACAGTGATTACTTTATTTTAACCGCCGGTTAAATGTCGGTGCACACCAACATTAGTGTTTGTGCTATAATGCGAGCCTAAAGTTTTCAATGGAGTTTATAAGTCTTGTTAGATTGTAATATAAATTTATTGAAGGCATTCCCCAAGGACATCCCATTTAGCATGGATAAGGCTATAGCTAATATTTAATTAAACTTAACAACAGTCAAATAAATTTTAATGTTTTTACAGTAATATACTTCACATTACAATTTCAATACAAATAATAGAGTAATGAGGGTCAGATTTGTTCTCAAACTTATGACCATTTACTATACATATCCTACTATTCATTCATTTGCCTTATCATCGATCGGTTGAATTTTAACATTAGTTTTATTAGTTCACACCTCGGCAAAGACTTGTGCTTTACAAAGCACAAGTTAGGCCGCATATAGAATACTGCTTACACTTATGGGCTGGAGCACCCGCTTACCAGACTAACCTATAGTAAAGCAAATGACCGTCTGGTAAGATATTGGAACGGGCCAGTAGAGTCCCTTAGGGGGCTATGAAGCGCACTATATTAGGTATCTTTTTTTTATTTATTTTTTTATTCCAGAAGTTCAGCAGACAGGCAGACGGCCCACTTGATGGAAAGCGGTTACCATCGCCTATGGATATTTACTACACCAAAGGTGCTACAAATGCGCTGCTGCTCTCTTAAGGGAGACTGGAACCTGGTCACTAATGTCGGAACACAATTCAAGGCTGTTATGGCGACATACTCTAGACCATAAATGAAGATAGTAAGAGAAGCAGAGTAACCCCGACATCGCTCGCAAAATTTTATGAAAAAGATGTAGCAGTCGGCTAGCCACATCTGTCGCACCACGATGGCTGATGGTGCGCAGATGTGGCCTGGGTGGTAAACCATGACTTGGCAAGTATATTGTAAGATAAGGCCTGTCAGCTGTGTGAACTGAAGACTAACGACATGTTGTCCGTTGGGACTGGATGAGGATAGCGGAGGACCGGGATAGGCCTTCCTCCAGTAGTGAACAATGATTGCTTGGCGTCGACGTGCTATAGCACAGAAGATTATATATATATCAATTCTTGAAATGATTTGTCAAGTTTAATTAAATTGAAGTTCAGTTTTTAATGTCAAAATAACAGCTATTTACTAAATGCATATGAAAGTATATACAGTACTATATCAAAACACCAATTTTTAAAATATTTGTTTATCTGTCTGTCGTCGTGTTCCAGCTAATCTCTGAAACAGCTGGACCGATTTGGACGGGACTTTTACTGGCAAAAAAAATTACACGCGGACAAACTCGCGAGCACAGCTAGTATAATTTCGAAACATATAGGAAATATCGTAAAATATACTCGAACACTGTTAATTAGTCTTTAAAGTTAATATCGAAAATTAAACATGATTATTCATCTCATTGCAAGGATTCAGTATCACACCCTTTAAATAAATGTGTGATTCGATCTATTGTACTTCATTAGTAGTAACTTGTAAAGATAAAATGAAACCACCAACCAATTGTATGGATGTCAAGTTCAGCTGATTGGGGACGCGGGTTGCTGCAACAGTATTAGTCATGACCGGGTGTCGACAGGCGGGGGCACACCAACCTTACTTGAGATCTTAGGCTTGATTAACAAAGTTGAATTTCAAATAACAACTCCTTGCGTAAATCTCATTTGTTGTGTGGGGAATGTACTCGTAGATATAAACGTTTGAATTATTTAAAGTAATTACTATTTCGTTTGAATTGTAGAGCGTTTTTTTTAAACATTGGAAGTCGGAGATTAATAAAAGTCAATACCAGTCAAGGCAGTTTTAAATGTCATAATGAAATGTCACTTTTATGTCATGTAGACTTTGTCGCCAATTTAAAATATATTCATATTGTATTTATAAAAACTAGTTTTTTAAAGTTAAAGTAATATAGTTTAGCGAATTCCATTATCTGTAAGGACATTCCTAATATCAGGCTTATGAATTATGCATTAAATACTCATAAGTTACATATTATACATTATAACTATATAATTATTAGGGATGGACCAAAATTCGTTTTAAATGCCTAACATTCGGTACAAAAAAAGTAAAATACCTACTTGCACAATTTTGACTGAAGTTAGTAAAAATCATATCTATTATAACCGTAAAATAAAATTAGGCCTCATACTCATGGTCATTTACTTTAATTAGGAACACGTACATTTAACTTGCAATGTGATTAAACAATTATCAATTTAGAATTATGAAATGGTGTTTTTTTTAAATCAAAGTTCTAAAAATATATTTTTGTATCCATCTACTCGTACTTAAAATTTACTAGAGGCAATTTATGGTGAAAAACGCCAAAGATTCGGCGGTATTCAGTCACGACGTGTTGCTCTTGGGTGACTGAGAGAGAGATTATTTTGTTTTAACCGAATATTCGGCCAAAGTTCGTATTTGGTTCAAACCACATTCGGCCCATCCCTGATGATTATTCATTTAAATAAAAAAATCACAAACTCTCTCACTCAAGTCTTCCATAAACGGTTCAGAATGATGTCTATGTCCCATTTTTATATCTTACCAACCATTCATACACCTTGCTATCTGTTAAAATTTGACATAAGTTCCATAGAAGTAATGTCGATATTCAACCGGTCGTAAGACAAGTGAATGAATAGTAAAATATAGGAACCGGCCATTAGTTTGCTCTTAAGACGATACTGGTGTGATATTCATTTTAAACGGTAACGTCAAGATATGACATTAGAACATAATACAAAATGCTTCCAACAAAGTTGCTACCCGACATTTAAATGCGCTTAAATAAAATTTATATTGTTCTTGAACTATCATATACCTACTACATTTTCCGTATAACGACTTGTATGGAAAGGTTAAAATGCTTGCTGCTTCAAAATGTTGTGTTTCTAATTATGTAGATAATTAAACACTTTGTCCATCAAGGTGTAGAAATAGACGTAAGAATGAACTTCTCTGCAGAATACACAGAAGACTAGAGTCTTACAAAGATATATATATAGAGAGAGAGAATCAAAGTGGATTTATATATTTGTTATTATTCAAAGACTTGAAGATTAACCACTTATCATGTTTGTAATATTAAGCATATTTTTATTCCAATAGATTGGACAGTTAAATAAGGACTAATGTATAATATTTTCTTAAGTTTTCGCGACTTGTGCACATAATAAAACTACGTTTTAACGGTTTTAAACGCGGTAATTTAAATTACCGCGCTTAAAACCGTTAAAACGTAGTTTTATTAAGGACTAATGTACTAAAAAAAAATTTAAAAGAGTACTTTTTTCGTTATAGAATATCGCTAATGGAGATGGACATAGGACGCCTTGTTATTCCAGAAGATATGATAGGTGCTGCTCGATATGGATCCACTGTTTATGAGAATAAAACTGGATAGAAGGTTCCGTTGCTAAAATTTCACAATATGAGTTGATATTTGTTTGGTTCCAAATAACCCTGGGTTTAACAGCGTTGCAGCATCGATTGATACAGTCAACAACAAAAGATGTGTCAGCCGTGACTCTTTACACGATAACAATCTATTGCAACTTGTCAAAGCGTGTGTACAATTACAATCGTCAACAAAGGTTTCGATTCTTTATTATAAGTACTTCCATCGTAGGATAAACTTTACCTGAGTCTATAATTATGTATACTGCATGTGAGCTATTTGTCGGAGAGTTTATGATAAAAAGTTTTCAGTTCTTCATTTTGTTCTATTATATATAATAGTAATATTAATATAATATACGTAGTTATCTACTTAGTCTTTACCACTTACAAGTGTCAAAAATATAATTGAAAATCTTTCTTATTATGCAAAATGTACAGAGCTAATTTCATGTACTTTTGCCAGATGTAAATATATGCCTCTTTGTCAGGTGGAGAATTTTAATCGTTCTGTTATTATCGCTATAGACGAGGAGCCTCCTACAATGCTGGCTGCACTGCCATGTTGGATGTCAAGACTGATACTTTGTCCCAAATAGAAGCCAGGCAGATTTATCATAAATTACTTAGAGGTTATTGTATAGGTGTTAGATATTATTTGTAAATAAAATCTCTGCTATTGTCAACTGTACGTAAGTACTGAATGTAACGGAAAGGAACAGCTGTGAAATAAGTAGGGTTATGTATGCCAAGGCGAGACCACAGGCCGCTACCTACTCAATGGTTATGATATACTGTCATTAATGCTTACGAATAACACTGAGAAATTGTTGAACTGTCGTAACTGCTAAAGTCGATTATTTGAATACTGTTTTAGTAGATTAAACTCGTCAACGTAAAGTTTTTTTTATTGTAATGAATAGATAACTGTGATTAAAAATATTTGTATATACTTAATTAATTTATGAGTATATTTTGGAAATTGTGTACAAATCACGTGTACGTTTGCTTAATATTCCCTATTTCAGAAACTCATTACATTTCAGACAGGAAACATGATTAAAACCCCTTGAATCTGAAGTGGTCTACGATAAAAAAACTGGAATACAATCTCATGTATTTTATTAAAAATTTCTACGCAGTTGGCAGTAAGTTGGGTTTACGCGTCATACATGACGGATAGAACTACGGATAGATTACGAACTTTGACTGATAATGATGGTTAGTCGGTTGATTTTGCATTCACCTAAACTTTCACACTCCACCAAAGACGTTTAAGTTTCCATATTTTATTTTTTTAATTATCTCTCTCTCTCTCTCTCTCTCTCTCTCTCTCTATCTGCAATAATGAGATTTGGAATACTAAGAATAAGTTTTGAACACTACTTACAACTATTTGAAGTTAGAAAAATCTGAATTAATTTATGATAAAATTGATAATACATTGTTTTTTTTCATTAAAATCGATGGAAGTTAGTATGGAACGAGTGAAATAAGGAGACGGCATGTATGATTTAACGAAAGATATATGGTGTGAAAATATGTCAGAATTATAAATCAGGGGTGATCTCTAAGTAATGAGAAGAGTATAAGGAAAAATAGTGTTTGGAAAAGTGAGAGGCAAAAAGAAGTTTCTTCTTATTGTACGAGTATATACTAGTATAGTATTATGTAGTAACAACATTATGCTCAACCAACCTCTATAGTAGTTTTGGTTTTAAGGAAAATAAAACAGAAAGACAGATAAAGAAAGTCTGCGGGCCGCGCTGATGGTTAGTTATGTGGTAAAAAGAAAACAATTAAAATATTATAATTAAAGACCAAAAATTGTGTTAATTCCTCAACCCAGCCGTTATAGTACCATATTTTTATAATGCCACGATTAATATAATGAAAATTATCTTGTAAATAGTTATTTATACGTTATTGGACTCTTTATAACTGTAACGTAACAACTTTATACATTCGTACAGAATCTAGTAAACAGTGAGGATTTATAAATTCATCAAAATTGTATCAGTTTGTTGGACTTTCATCTAGCATATTTCAGCACAGGCCTTTCACAAACTGCTTATAAAATCATACTTTTTCAAATTAATTTTCCCATAATGCTTACATTCATATAAAAACATATACGACTGTGACACATACATAAACTTCGTGGGTTTATTCGTGCCGCAGAGTCGTGTCGAATACATTAGGTTGTGATACATAGTGAGTGACATTAAAAAAAATACACAATATTAATGTTATATCAAAAATAGGAGCAAAGGTGAGTAATTATTACCATCATTCAAGTGTTTATTTCTGCTTTGATAATAAAAGCGAAGTTATCATCATTCTAATATATGGTTCCGTTTTAGCACCTGCACATGTGAGCTTTATGGACCGCTTTGGGAATTAATATAGAATATTTCCGGATTATATTTCTTATACTTATGTATTATTGTATATATATGACTATGTATATATGTATGTATTTGTATATTTGTTTCTTAAATTAGTTTGAGTATTTATGTACAATCAAACAAATTGAAACGTGACCCACCATAAGGTCATTTTCTTACAGTCGTGAAATACAATTAGGTTGAAATTCGCCTGAACATACATTTCCTTGGTAACGAACTTGTTATCATGTTATTAGACATTGACAGTTACTGACTACGTTGTATTAAACAGATCGGAGAGACTCGTCTATACTCGTGTAACATCTGACAAATGCTATTACGTGCTATTACTATCTCTGTCATTAAGTATGTTGGATTAAGTGCCGTTTCCTATATCTTACCGACCGTTTATTTGCCTTACTAACGATTAAAATTTGAAGTAATCTCTATACAAGCAATGTCAAAATTCAACCTACGGTAAAGCAGGGGAAGTGAAGTGAAGTGAATAGTGAGATATCGGAACCGGTCATAAATCGACAAGCCAAAGGTGACACAGGCCAAACCTTTTGTATATACAACATTAGATATTAGGGTTATCGTTATACGTTAGGTAGCAGAAATACACAAGAAAATAAAACATTAACAACATTAATGTGTAAGAAAAAAATAATTTGTTAATTTTATTAATTGTTTGTAGTATTTCAAAGTTAGTAATGGCACTCATTTTACTTTACTTAAACCTAAAACCGGGTATAAGCACCATTGTTTTCAATGACGTCTAATAGTCGATTACGCATCGACCCGATTAGACGATTGCAGATGTCGGTTCCCCTCATGTAATTCCAAATTTCATTACAGTGCTGCTCAATTGCTTCCTTTGTCCTCTCGTTTCTGTTATCCCACATTTGAACCATCAAACCCCATAAATTTTCTATTATTATATAGGTCTGGTGACCTAGATGGCCATGGAATTAGAGTAATTTCATCTTCATGCTGGGTAAACCAGTTCGAGACAATTCTGGCGGTATGTACTCGACAATTGTCGTGAACGTAGGAGAATACAGGGACTTCTTCAAGTGGGTACACTATTCGCACTGTCGGTAACATTGATTCTTCCAACAAATCGACATAGTTTAATGCGTTTTGACGAGGAGAAATTTGGACAAGTTCACCTATACCCCCGGTACCCATCCAGGCCCACATGTTAGCTGAAATTCGACCAGATAATTGATTGGGTACTACGTGATCCTCTGTGTATCGCGTATTGTTATAACGCCACAAAGTTAAGCGACCATGTTGAGAAGATCTAAATGATTTTTCATCTGAAAATATGGTATTAGTCCAGTCAAAGTCTAAATAATTACGTGCAAAATTTAATCTTGCAGTTTTGTGTGCATTCGTTAAGTGTACTTTCTTAGCATAATGCCGGTAATGCAGTCCAATACGGTGTAAATGATTTCTTATGGTTTGTAAACAAACGTCGTAACGTGCCGCGAAATCTTGGGTACGAGAAAAAGGATGTCCTTCATAATGGTGCTGCATATCTGTACTTTGTTGGTTTGTTATTCGACGAACGGCATGATTATGTTTTCGTCTATCTTCAAGAATGCCCTCTTCAGCGTGCCGTCTGATCCATGTTCTCACTGTGTTCCGACTTATATTTAACACTCGTGATATTTCTCGAATGCCATAGCCTTCCTCACTGAGCACTACAATCCGAGCTCTTTGTTCTACGAGACTACCCATTATACAATTTAATTTTTAGATATTGAGTTCTAATTTTTTTCTCATTGACTTTACTTGACTTCTGATATACTTTCAGAATGACATTTTATGTTTAAAATTATAACAATTTTTCTATAATGAAAAGAGTTAGAATTATAAGGCAGATTTCAGTTCGAGATTCAAATTATTTCAAATAATTACTGTTTTATCTAAAACATATCTAGTACAATGATAACAAAGTTTAAAATTGCGTAGTTCTGAGGCTAGTGACGCATTTTTATTAATGTTCATAACGTCCTAAGTGCAACACACACAATAAACCTTACTATTTTGACGGTTTTAAAGGAATTATTAAAGTGGGTCATAAATCAGTTGTGCCGATCGTACCTATTGCCTTTTTCCTGCATCACCTATTTCGCCTGATTCAATTTCTGTCATTTAGGTTGCCTGGAAGAGATCGCTTTGAGCGATAAGGCCGCCTGTTGTATTGCCTAGAAAATATTGTAAATATGGTCTGTTTTTGTAATTGTATATTTTGGTGTGCAATAAAGTGTTATCTCTCTCTCTATGTATATTTCGTCGATTTGTGGTTATTTTTATACATTGATTGCAGATCCTACGGGAGATCATTTACAATGATTAGTGTCATATATTCCACGAACTTTGTCCCATATACGTTATTTACGTTACTACTGTGTCTTAGGTCAAAATATTCCATGACATTGTATAACGTGATAACATCGGTCTAGCTATGTAATATCATCAGGCCGTGACGTAAAAGCAGTGAAACTGCGAAAAAACCAACCGCAGTACCCGCAGATTGCGTGCATTTGATGGATATCACGCCTGATTCTCGTAATTTGATGATTGTTGCTAATAAGCAAAGCAACCACCACTTGTCTCAGCGGACCAAAACAGTTAACGTTTAGAAACGATTTTTCTGACATTTAGTGTGTTAAGCATTCTTTTGTGTTATAATTCTGTTGCAATAGGTAATTTTTTAGTACAATTGTTGGTATGGCAACACCAGGCTTTGGAGTTGCCATATGTCCGAATTTTCCCGGTCATGTACGATAATAAGTCTTTCTCGTGAGGGAGTTCCAAACTTCCCGAAAATGTACTATTTCAAAGCAATAAAAATTATATAGTTTTCTTTGATTGATTGAAATTGATTTAGGCAAAGAACAACTGATATTTAAAACGAAATTCATATTTTTATTACAAATTGACAAAACAGTCTGACTTTTTAATTTTTCTAAAAATACGTATAATGTGTAATTATGAATAATTTAGATTTATTTTTAAGTGGTCTATAAACTTCGTGTAACTTATATGAATACGAGGGTAAGTATTTCTGTACTGTCTGTGGGTATATTGTGTACTTGTCTACATGGCGCTCACTTACATTAGTGAGTGAGGCATGTGAGTCAGTGTGATTAAGTAAATATAATGAGTAATGTTAACGTACGTACCTATTTGTATATTTTAGAAGAAGGCCAGCAATTTTATACATAATTCTATACTATACGAGTACATAGATCTGGTAGCCTTGGCTGTTGGTTTTTAAAAAATATAGAACGGCAATAATATTTCTGTAATTCTGTTATTAAGATCTATTATACTGTGTTTTGTACGAGTATAACGTTTTTATCTTGCCGTACTTGTAAGGAATATATGGAGATATGTTGCAAAAAAAAGAAAAAAAAATTAGTACGGTATGTCTTTATATTTATAACTATAATAATATTTTCTATCCTTTTATTGCGTTCTGTCTTATTGAATATGCACTCTTTGCTACAACTTCATTAATTCTTCAAAAGTCATTCTGTAACATAATTCTGTATAAAACTTTAAAAAAAGTACTTAAATATAAATAGAACAACAAATATAAAGAAAAACAATTTTTAGCTAGACGTGTTGCTGGGGAGTTTCTTGCCGCTTCTTCTCCTTAACAGCAATAACACGTTGCGAAGCGGTGTACATAGACTAGGAAGTAAAATTAAATTTTAACCTATATGTATGACCTTCAAAAAGTGTTCTCCAGTGGAACTTATTTTGAATAAAAACTTTTGTATTTGAATTTGAATTTATTATATTCTAGTCTTATTAAATGACAAAATACAGAGTTCAGTTCACATTAATCTATGTCTATCTATAATATAATAAGATTCTATACATGCCGTGTCAATACATTGAAACTATTAAAGAAATAACTGTAATACACTATAGAAGCGACGGAGAACTCGACGCATTTTTTTTTTAATTTCTTGTGTGTTTGTCGATTTATCTGTTTGTTCGGGATTTACATAAAAACTACGGGGCCGATTTCGATGTGATTTTATTCGATCGACAGCAAATTCGTAGACTTGAAACCTGCGCTACTTTTATTCTTGGGAAACCCGTAGGATTTTTTTTTGTACTTTTATCACGACAACCTCGCAAGAATTATCCCAGGAGCGGTTTGTAGTTGTTCGGGTGCATAAATATTAGTTTATTGATTCTTCTTTTCTTATTCACATTATTTTATTTAATGCTGCGGTCCTTTGGGTCCCGTGAATCTCGCGGGCATTTCAAGCCAAGTGCGGACGAAGTCACGGACATATCCTAATACGTATATATAATTACTTGACCTCACTGACGTATCGACACACAGCCTAAACTACTGGAGCTAGAATCGTGAAAATTTCAATCTGGTTTCTTTCTATTCTACAAGTGTACACTAAGAAAGAATGTTTGAAAAATCAATACTTAAAAAACATGGAATTTTATTTGCCTGCTTCTGCTTAGAAATAAATGTACACAGGGGATTAAAAAGCTGTAGAAAGGTTGGTCGAACTAATCTAGTCATAGTTTGCAGTATAGAATCTGCCTTTACGCGATTTAGTCTGTTCTGCTTAACCAACCAAAAAATAAAATCAAGGAAAAGAACAAGAGAATTTAATCATATCTTATTAACATGCAAGCCACATATATGACTCATATTATCAGAATTGGTTTTACATTGCAATGGGTTTTACGTATACTTTCACACTAAGCCCTCTTTCTTTATTATACATCCGGTAAATTAAATTTATATGATTCCAAGATACTGTTTATTAATTTATATCTCCATGCATACAGGGTTCTCCTATTTATGTGTACTTACAGTACACATAAATAGGAAAACCCTTCTGATATAACTCAATAAAGATTATGACTTCAATTATTTACGATTAACATGAATCGGGTATATTTAAATCAATCTTTCAAGTATTATAAGTTAGTAGTATATTTATAATAAATATACAATACATTAGATAAGTACATGCTTATCAGTTAACACACAAGATTTCGTAGATATGACAAATGTCCCTTAATTTCGTAATTTAGTCACAGAACCATAAAAACATTTTAATCAAGAATATCTATATCTCTATAAATTTTATAAACGCAAAATTTAGGTAAGAATGTATTTATGGATGTAAGTTTGTCACTCTTTTACGCAAAAGTTACCGAATGGATTTGGATGAAACTTTACAGTAATAGCTTACACATCAGAATAACACAGGCTATAATTTAGAAAGATACAGTATAAATTATCCAAAATATAACGATTTTCGATCATCACGCGGATGACACCGCGGGCGCATCTAGTATCCTTTACAAAAACTACTCAACTGATATTCCACAAACAAATTTATATTGAAAATATTTTTGAAACTCAAACTACATTTTTCCACAGTTTTCCAGTTCAAAGTTCAAAAAGCGGAGGGGGTGTACACACAGGTGCACCGATATTTGCGAATTTGGAAAATCATATTCCCAAGTTAATCCTAATATAAATCTTAAATAAAACACGCATTAAAAATATCGTCACGATTATTTAAGATTTCACTAACTATAAATATTACCTACATTGGAAAAAATATATCTCCAAGTTACATGTCCATACATCCCGCGCAGTTGCCGTCAACTGTGCATAAGTTTTACTTATTATGAAAATTTACTACACCATTGTATAGCGCTATATCGATTGTATCTCTCTTTTAAACATTAATAGACATGTAGTAGTTTCTGAGGACAATGACACACACACAGACAGATAGACGGACGAACATCACGATAACATAGGGGTTTCGTTTATGCCAAAATGGCTATGAACCCCGATATAATAGGTTTCTCAATTAATTAAAAAAGAGCTATGAAAACAACTCATCAAATCTTCAGGTGATCAAAGGGCTGATGCCTACCTCATTAAACAGATCAGTATTGCAACTTAGCGAGGAAACGTATCTAGCCATCTGGACAACTTAGCCATAGAAGACGGTGACCTAAGCTCAGTATTATATTTATAGTCTTAATAGATTATAGGTAGAATGCAATATGACAAAATTAGGTCTTCTTTCTTGTATAAGTTTTATAATTATTTATTTATTGTGAAAAAAATCCACATAACTATTCGATGTAATAAGCAAAGGAGGATTTTTTTATATGAATTACTACAATTACAATTTGTAATGAAATCGACATATCATGTAGTATTACAATGGTAATCAAAGTGTACAGAGTAATAAGTCTCGCCACACGCGTGCCATGTGATATTGCCTAACACGTGAACCGATCATTTCCTCAAAGAATAAACTACAGACGGGTCAGTACGATGTGAATTATAATTACCTACACCATACATATTGCCATTCTCGCTGACTGTTATTTAATGACAGATCATTTTTTCGTTGATAAATATTCAATTAATTATGTTACGTATTTTAAAATTAATATGTATATAAAAGGGTCTCTTCTTATCATTCTTTTTATAAACAAGTGCATTGTGTTGAGGTTACTAAATTATTGATATTAAATATATAAAGCTTCATTAAAATCAGTTCATATTCAACCTCCCTTTTTTCCTTTGACCTTTCATAATCCTCTATTTTTTTCTAACACACATAATCTGTTAGACCTCAAATTATTATTTCATCCTACACAAAACCTATGCACCTATTTTTGTACCATTCAATCTTCCAGTTTGACATTGTTTTTATCACGTAACTCTCATCTTTCCTAATTTCATGCCCCTAGCGCCTCAATTTTCTTCCTCTCAATTTCTCAATCAATACTCGTAATATAATTAATATTAAAGATCATAAACAACAAACTCACCTTGACGTTTCTCTTTAAAATACAGATAAATTAGCTTTTATTAGCTTATAGACGTTTTTGGGTTTGTAGTATACTCTCAGCACATATATATAATAATACCTGCTTAACATAAGATATTAAATTATTAATCCTAAATAATATTCATGATAGATTCATATAGGCTCTATTATAAATGTAGGTATATTTTTATCATAAGCGTATTTTCTATCCTCTGTCAAAATATTCATATCCAAAAATATCTTTAGAAAATAAATAACTGTTTTACTTTCAATGCCTTAAAACGTAAAAAAATTATCAGGCTATTCTGGTAACTTAATATTTTTCTAATCTGTGATACAATCTTTAACCGCAAAAGTTAGTTCTTTACTTGTGTTAGAAATAATTATTACCTACTATAGTTATCTTTGTCCATGTATTTGTAGAGGCGTAAAACGCACACAATGCGGATGCTTTGACTTTAAACTGAATAAAACATTTTAATATCACTACTGTCAACAACGCAATCCAGTACAAAGTAAGGAGTCTAATGAATTTCTATAAAGTGGTTATTACGTTACACTGATTTTGGGAACCTTCATATAAATAATAAAAGCCGCGATAGATCAGTGGGTAACGCTCTCAAGTATCAGACTTGGGTTCAAATCCTGGCTGAAAAGCAGTTTTCTGATTTAATGTGAATATTATTGAAGGAAAATATTGTCACGAAACGTGACTGCTGAGATAACCGATGTATCAAACATGTCAAACCTGACTAGTGTGGTGAATAATTTTTGATTGCATGAGTCCAGCAGACAGGTAGAGGGCTCACCTGGTGTAAAGCGGTAACAATCGCCTACGGAAATTTGTGACACCAAAGGTGCCACTAATGTCTTGCCGCTGTCTAAGGGGACACTGGAACCAGGTCACTAATGCCGGAACACAACTAAAGGTTGTTATGGCGGCGTACTCTAGCCTAGCAAGCAATCAACCAGTACCCCCGTTATTATGCCATTTTTAAAACGGACCTTATAATACTACAAAAGTAATATATTTTTTGTGAAATCGTGATATAACAACGAAATAACAACAAAGTCACGGTTCGAACTTTATCGCTCCACGTGGATGACGAAATTATATTACCTACTTGCTTTTTCCGATAAAATAAACACAGTAACTAAGTTCATGTAAGAAGACATCAACTAAAGCTTACGTACGTACGTCGTCAGCCATTCGCAGTCCACTGCTGGACGTAGGTCTCCCCAAGACGGCGCCATTCATCCCTGTCCTCTAATTTCCTCATCCAGCGCCTACCGGTGACCTTGCACAGGCCGTCGGTTCATCATGCTAGAGGGTGTTCGACACTATGTTTACCGAGACGTAGTCTCCACTCCAGGACTCGTCTGGTCCATCGCTCCTGTGGCAGAGGTGACCGGCCCACAGCCACTTCACCTTGCTAATTTTGCGAGCTATGTCGGTTACCTTGGTTCTGATTTTAAGTCTCTTGTTATCGATCAACGAAAGCCGCATTGAAAACGGCTCAGTAGTTTTTACGTGAATCCTGATCAAACTGACAAACAGACAGTTAGGTAACTATTTATTGTTAATGAAAGCATAGACAAACAGAAGTAGAAAAATACCAAAGATCTTACAATGGGCGGCCTTATCGCAAAAAAGCGATCTCTTCCAGGCAACCCTTAGCAGGGACTACCGGTGGTGCAGTCTATAAATAATAATAAGTATCTCTTTTTCCAAGTTGTTCCCTCACTGCTGAGGATTGTGACTTTAATGGAAGTGAATAAATGCTCTCCTCCACCATCGGTTTTGAGCACGGTGGAGGGCCGAACTTATCGGTGTGTTCTGTTGGTCAGCAACTTGGTCCTTCCACCCTGTTTGGAGATCTACCATGTGATCTCTTGCCTTTAACTTTCCCCGTGATAAACTGCTGATAATCTCTGGTGGTCTCCAACATAAAACTCTTCCAGTATGCATACACTTCCGACGAGCTTTCCACGGAATTCTTATCATGATAAGTAATCACAGTGTATATAAGTGGATTGCATTATGCATGTTTTATTAGTTTCAGAATAGATGAATTTCAAGTTACCACCAATCCCTTCATAGAGGAAGTCGCAGGCACAGCTAGTTACTTATACAGTCATCTAGAAAATCAAAATATCTAGGACAGACCACCAAATAAAATGGGTAAGTGAATTTTGACTCGTATACATAATAGGTATAGATTTCTTATCCATCAACCTAACTTACTTATATAAGTAATTTAGGTTGATGGATATGAAATCTGATAATACAAGTATGTATCTAAGTCGTACATCATACGTAGATTTGAAGGTACACGTTATGCAAAATTTAAATTTTCCACGCAATCCTATCAGATAAGCGCTGGCGAGTTACCTGAGTAATTTAAAATAATTTATTATTTTAAATGATTGCATATAATTATTAATTAAAATAATTCAAAAGCTGAAGATCTCAAACGGCACAAATATGGAACCCTAGGAAGGGGTTACATATTTGTGCCGTTTGGAGTTGAAATTTCAGGTCCGTGGGGTCCATCGGCAAAGGGTTTCTTCAAAGAAATTTATAAGAAACTCTTTGATACCACCCGTGATCAGAAGGCTGGTTCGTATTTCGCGCAACGAATCAGCATTACCATACAGCGTGGCAATGCAACCAGCCGTCTGGGCACGCCTGCCTCTGGCAGCGATTTGTTACATTCTTTATATTAATTTTATTTATAATTTAGTTTATTTTTAAGTATTTAGTTAAGTTATTCCTTTAACGTGTTTCTATAAATTTATTTTTTATTTTTAAATGCTGCGAGCTTTTTGCGGAAATATAGTTCCAATATACATATAGATGAACTGAGTTTACCTATTGAATTTTATACTGAAATAATTATAAATACCTTGGATTTGTAATCCTATATTATATAGCATATTAAGGATTTAGAGACAATTTTCTCCCTAAAATCTGCGGAAAATATAATAAGTCAACAGTTTCAAACGTTATGCTTATATCAAACTGTGAAAAACCTTTATAAATATCAGCTGTAAAATTAAAACCTACTCATATATATCAAGTAAATCGTAAGTTTTATATCAGAACAAAAAAATTGTGACTTTTAATGGCATATCATTTGAAAATTCTTTTCCTAACTAATTTATTGGGAGTAATAACCATATTGTCATACAATTTTAAAGTGTTAAGTACATCGACAAATATGCAATAAGACAATCAACACACGATTGTCTCGTCGCATATTTGACGACTAGTAATACATTTTTTTAACTCGGCCGCTTGGTTCTAAATTACACATCCCCAAGAAAAACTAACGTTAACTCATTGCGCTGGTATCATTGATGAAGAAATACCTCTTTACATTGTACGTGCAAATTTCGTAAAAAGGGGTATAAAGATTTTGCTTCACGTAATTATATAGATATCATAATATTGAAGTAGCCTAAAGTAAGGCCGCACCGTCAGCAAAACGTACAGCACGTTGAACGGCACCGATATTACATTATGCGTTAACTATAATATCCATCAGCGTGAAACAGTCCAAAGATTAGCCGTTGTCTAAATAGAATATAATATTACACATGGAAACAACGTAAATTAGAATTATATTTATTTATATTTATTATTATTAATTCAACTACTACAAACGATAATCGACTATTTGATCCTTAGATAATTTTTAGGCTTGTAAAATTCCAAAACAAAATATGTATTTATCTGTTATAGATATTCTCTATCCATCAAAAGCGATTATGGGCTTTGCAAGACAGGTGGATTCAGTATAAAATATTATTATAATAAATCATATTTTATTTAAGATTATTCGATGATAGATTTGACAGTAACAGGAAAATTTTAAAATCTAGTTATCTGTCCAGGAAATCAATCATTTTATTATGTAATGACATAAAACAATACTGCGACTAAAATAATACTATAAATACCCATTTTAATTATAACGGTTCTATTAGTTTAGTTCACAATATGGCGTCACCATCGTCACAGTTAACAACTGGGTCAAACTAGAAACCACTTCCAGATGTGTGACATCGATAATAATCGATATAATTGTACAAGTATGATAAAAAGTTACTGAAATAATTTGTATAACTTCCGTTTTAATTCCATGTAGTGCTCTCGGAGTGCTTGTAAACTTGTGTTACTGAGTGTATTTCATTCTCAGAAGTAACATAACAATAACTACAGCTAAAGTTATTGTTCCCAGCAATGTTCACATTCAGTCCTTTCAATATTGCAGTTATAAAATATATACGTCTCTTTCTATTGCGCCGGTTATAATAGTTCTGTCTTTATCTTACATGCTTTAACTAAAAATATGATGGATTCATTATTTTTTGCATTCCTTGGTTCGATGGTTAAATAAGGCAGGTAAAGGGATTTCAAGGACTTTTAGGATACACATACAAAAATAATACAGATTATAAATTTAACATTTTATGGTGCTATTAAATCTTTTCACTCGATAACTTAATAACTTCTTAAATCCTGTATTGTTACATCAGATAAATTTTAAATATTCATATTAACTATAATAATAACATAAAAATATCTAAGCAAACGAATACTACAAAAACCGAACTTTAGCATTTTTATTAGTATTATTACTTCCTTTTTTTTTTTTAATCGGCAGACAAACACACACATTGTATATCCCCAAATTAAGCAAGTTACGCTTGTGTTATGGGTAATATACAACGAACCAACTCTGGGGCCGATCCCAGACACCCAGACCATAGTAAATAGCGGAGAAAATACGTTTCCGAAATTTACTATACCTGGAATCGAACCCGGAGCCTCTGCGTTGCAGTGAGGTAGGCCGGCAAAGGCTTAGCCCGCTCAACCACAGAAGCCGCCGTTTATCATAAAGTCTCCCCAATATCGCAAGATATCAATAAAATAAGTAAAAAATACAAGAAAATTACTAGTGCAGCTAAAGACATCAGACAAAAATAACCGATTTCTCTCCATTTAACGACAACTCTCCATAACGCCATAAAATTGCCAGTCCCTTCGGTGTCGTTATATAGAGTTAACACGGTAATTAAGATTTTTTTAAATCCGCCTCTCTACAGCATTATCTACTATATTGATGAAAATATGCCAATTACGATTTAATATATATTGCCCTCAATAAAATAATAAAGAAAATATGCAAGTAATTGTAAGGTATTATACTTATCAAATACATCTATTCTTATCAAATACAGTTGTGAATTGTGGGAACGAATGGTGTATTTTTCCAAATCACATACAGCGTTCGTGACTATCACGATATTAACAAAGAATTCATTGGGATTCTTGTGTATTATCTGTCGATCTCTTTATAAAGGAAATCTACTGCATCTTTATGAAACTTGTAATGCTATGTTTTTTATTGAACATGCGTTCTCGTTTGACCATGATTTTAGTAAATGTGCCAACGCAATAATGATCTATAAAGGAACATGCTAACCTAGAAGATACCTATTCACACGAGACTTAAAGATACAAAGGTTTTGGGTATCGGGAGAAATAGACTCCAGCAATGAATTCCACTTTAATACGGTGTGTATGTTATATACTTTATAAATAAGAATTTAAACTGCTGACTTGGTTTACGGCATGGTAGATTTCTAGCTTGTTACAAAAAAAAATGACGTTCTATCAGTATATAGATTAAAAACTATCCCTTTGTCCACGATTCAATGGTATATCAAATGAAAGAACTATTTTATATATCTCAAAAATACATTTTATTTTATTTTAAAAAATATAATTTTTTGATCAGACGCCGAAATTATGTATCATCAACAACTTTATTTGTAGTGAAAACAAACAAGTCCTTCCCAGAGGGTTCCACTGATCTTTGCCCTTCAACAATGGTCGTTAATTGATATTAATGCCCGTATGACTCTGAGTATAGTTGTCATATTTAATATTTTTATGTGTATAAGATACGTACGCATTCTTTTAACTCGCTTTCGGTCTGCAGACGGTGATTACTTACCTGAAAAAAAGAATATAACAACATTAGTCTTATTCAAATGAATCGTATTTGTACTAATACATATACATTTCTATATAATGCCTCTGCTTCATCTGGGATAATGTTAGCACTAGTGACTGTCACGCAGATGTAGCTAAGGGTTTAGTGCGTTATTTGTGATCTGACATTCTTATGACTTTATAAAGGTGTTTTTAACGCTACAAACAAGACGCATTCGGCCACAGACATTATCACTAACATTAACTCAGATGGAGCTCGGGCATAAAATTAAACTAATTTTTACTAAGTACACATGACAGTCCAGCCCAGCCAGCTTCACGGTTTTGGATATCTAATTCAATAATTTAATACCACCAAAGGACCAATTGATAAGACTATAAAAAGTATCAAAATTATTTCATGAGACTAAATTTTTCCACGTTCTTACATACAATAGATTGTTTAAATTTTACCATTGTATATTTCAATGTTAAAATGGACAAAAGATGTATTATATGCACACCTGTATAATAAACTGACGTACTACTTGTAGTAGTCGACACTTTTACGACAGAAAAAACGATTTGCTATCTCTTTTTATCTTTTTACGACTGCTATAAGAGTGATAGTGATAGACGTATAATAAAGATTTTATTGACATCGTTTCACCTAGTAACGACTAGAATGAATGACGATCTCGATGTTAACAGATAATATAATTGTAAGAATTGTATGGTCTGCTGTTTAAGACATTGTAAATATTGAAATAATATTTACTTTAATTTCGGTCCTCTCATGTATAATAGTGCTGTTTATTCTGTATGTATTATGATATGTACTGTGTTTGTATAGTATATAATAAATATTTTTATTTTTTATTCAGTTATTTGATATATTTTGAATATTTTATATTATTTATTGTCTACACCGCCAATATCATGTTTTAGTATTTTCCTTAGTTTAAGGGGTTGCCTGGAAGAGATCGCTTTAAGCGATAAGGCTTTCTAATTTTTCCAACGGGGTTCTATTCTAAAGCCTTTCAAGAATTGCTCCAAGAAAGAAAAAAAATCTTAAATTTATAGTTTAACAATTATCACACTTGCAATGTTCATGTTCAAGCAAAATTTTTTTATTAATTAACTATTGAATAACCAAATGAAAAATTGTTACAAAAAATTTTTTCAAGCATTTATTGTTCATTCATCTATTCAGTTAGTGCCTGAATTTTTTCAATTTTTATTTTCATATTTAGTATGTTTAAATAATATTTATTCATTAAAGGGCCGATGTGGGTGTGGCTTGCGTAAGCCAGAGTACCCGTTTTCGGCCGTATTTTCATCCCTCTGGGAAAATTATAAATATTGATCTTACAGTTTCGGGAGTCGAGATTTTTTTAGGAAATTTCCGCTTCTTTTCGAATCTTTTTTCAAATTGGAAAAATCTTTATTACTTTTTGAGATATTTGCAAAAAACTAAACCCCCTTTTTTTAGTTAATTGTTAATAACTTTTACAATTTTTGCAAGCGGAACTTTATTTTTTTCAAAAATCATCTAGATGCCATTCCGAATCGAATGACACCTCATTTATAATTTTCGGAGACTGCTGAAAAAAGTTGGTCCAAAAGGCACTTGTTTACTAGTCTAACATGCCCTAATGTTATTACTATCTCCGTAGTCGTTCGCGCAGGACTAGGTTTTTATATTCAAATCTTTTAACTTCGGAACGCTAAAAGATATTAAAGTTATTAAGAAAAATTAAGAATCCTATTCTATTTTTTAAATACTTTGCTTAAACCCTTTGAACGGTTTGAGGACAAACACATAGACAGACACACAGATAACAATTGTAAAAAGTGACGATTGTAATTATGCATCGTATAAGATGCCAGATTTCCCTTAAATTTTAGCATATTCTAGAAATCATACACGCACTTCTTCATATCAATGCATATGTAGATATAAACAGAAAAAAAACACTTTCAAGTTTATAAATTTGCTATAGATGTATTTTCCAATATTTCAATTTATCAAAGAAAATTGTGCAAGTAGACAATCTCAGATACATGAACACAGTACCCCTCTCTCTCCTAAAAATCGCTACA
This sequence comes from Dendrolimus pini, assembly GCA_949752895.1. Taxonomy (NCBI): domain Eukaryota; kingdom Metazoa; phylum Arthropoda; class Insecta; order Lepidoptera; family Lasiocampidae; genus Dendrolimus; species Dendrolimus pini. The sequence goes on along the minus strand of OX457132.1, from coordinate 17,408,230 downwards.
TTAATATGTTGCAATAAAATAAATAGTAAAACAAGTGTCAAGTTCAGTGTTATATAAAAAGTTGAATCTATTTGCATTAATACTAATTGAATATGAGCTCACACTTGCGTGTTCAGATTTCGTAGAATTATTTTAATTAAACCTTACGAATATGAATATTCAAAATATTACCAAAAAAAAACTAGCTATTAGAGATGCTAATTAAGCATAAGTGTTTTACTGGTTTTTTTATCTTTCACTTTTATTATAGGTACACATTAACTACGAAGCTATAAAATGTAAACCTATCAAGTAGACTTAAAAAATATACCGCAGTACAAAAAAAAACATTTTTTATTTCATCGGTTTATCAGACAGGCAGATGGCCATCTGATAGTAATCGCCTAAGGAAATTAGTAGACATAAACATCACGTTATTGTAAACCAAAACAAAAATTGCAAAAATGCGCAACAAGATTATAGTTTCTTGGTAAAACAAAAGGCGGCTTTATCGCTAAAAGCTACGTCTTCCAGGCAACCTACCTCAAAGAAAATTCTTAAATTATCTGTTATTATGCAACAAAGAAAAAGGGAAAAATAAATAAAATTACCTACGTGGACAGTATATTCTAAAGTATAGTAAACTAGCGCATACATTATTACGTAAGACTAACATAATGTTTCTTGAGTGAATTTTTTAAAACTGGCAATGGATTTAGCGTTTCTGACGCCAGTGGGCAAAGAGTTCCAAAGAAAGACAGCCTGCGTGGCGAAGGAGTTGGAATAAAATTTAAAGAGTGTGCAGCTGTCCGTAACAGGAGATTATTAGTGGAGCACAATTGAGGTTGGGTGACGTATAAAGAAAGTAGCACCAAAGGTACAAACAATGTGCTGCCGCTCTCTAAAGAAAGACTGGAACCTGGCTAAGCCATATGGAAACGTCAATAACGAAATGTCAAGATTGTTATAGCGGCATATTTCAGACCAGGAGTGGTAGCTATCCAGACGGGCCAACAGCCTACCTGGGTGGGTGGGTTATTTATTAGCCTATTTGGTGCGATGCATAGTCTGATATAGTCTACATTATGTATTATGGCAAGCACCATCATATAAAAATTAAAATGCTCAAACGCCGAAAAAAAAACAACTGGAATAGACTATTATAAACGATAGAAATTACGATGTTTTTTTTTAGATTTCTTGTTTCTCTGTGTTTTTTCGGGATTCACGTAAAAACTACTCGACCTATTTCGATGCGGTTTTCGCTAAAGAAAACGAAATTCGAATTGCAATGCGATTTTTTCTGTGTTTGTGATCTATAGCAAATTTTATGTAATAAAATGTGTGATATTTTTTCTCTCGGGAATGCCTCGGGAATCTTCACAGGAGCGGTTTGTAGTTGTTCGAGTACATAAAAATTAGCTTATTCCGACACAGTTTTTATTATAACGATAGCTTTCATTCGTTTTTAAATGTTGCGGTATACTGTGTCCGGGAACGTAGACTTTATATTCATATCTTCTTATGCTGGTATGCACCGAGATTTAAAATAAAATAATCACTGTTTATGCATACATTTTTAGTGATTATTTTATTTTAATCATCGGTTAAAAGTCGGTGCATACCAGCCTTAATCATGCACTCTATCGTAACTTACACATAATATAATATTTCTGTATTAATGAAATTCAGACATTTTAAAAGATAATTAGGTACTCGTATTATATAATTAACTGTTATACCTAACTGTTATAACTATTATTATATAATATAATAATAATTATTATTATTATATAATTATTTTTTATTAAAATTTTGTCATTTATTTCGAAACCACAGACTTGAATTATGGGAACAGATTTGCAAAATGATTTTGCTGGTTGTTTTCGTTACTTAATTCGATCCAATTAATAATGGGAAGTGCGGAATTCGTTGTATAATTTAAATATGAGTGGACAAACGTTTGTCGAGATACAGACCCAGAACTTGTATATAATAATTCTAGATTTATATGGTCTAAAAAATATTTTAAAGATACATAAATATAATATATCGATTTGAAAAAATAGAAAGCATTAATTAATACATAATTATACCGAAAACAAAAATTTCAAAGTCGCATTAAACAGGAAAACGAATATTTATGTATATTAAATGGATGTAGAAAATATCTATTTATTATTGACGTTTAGATAAATAAATTTTTGGGTGATATTTTTACGACTTATATAGTTATGCCGAATCTTAAATATAAATGAAGCAAGTGTTTAAAGGGCCATTCCTATATCCAAACATAAATTTAAAGCTCGATACAAGTAGGGTAAAGTCAAAATGGAACGAGCGGTTAAGTATGAGTGTACTAAAATATAGGAATAATAGGCATAATTATTTCCTACACAATCATTATGTAGAAGTAGGCACTGGTAGGGGACCAGTACCTACATCTATACCTACGTTAAATTTGTAGTCAGATTTTACAAAATTTGGGTTCTTAAGGCGTCTGGTCGTCGCATGAGTTTATTCCATTAGCAACGGCCGCGACAGCCAAGACTTAAAAATGAATAAAATTTGCATAAAATGTAGTAGACATTGAGTTTTTATGAGACCCATTTACGTTTCTTTCAACTTAAGGTCATCGGCCAATTTGCGGTTCCCGTACGGTGGTCTCTCTTACCGACCATTCTTAGAATTTGAAGAGGAGTAAAATCTCGACCAAAACTTTGTCTATCTTATTCTTGGGGCAATAAGATTGATTATAATTGATTGAATTGATTGATTAATAATAAAAATTAAAAGGGTATCTAAAATGTAGGTACCTAATTATAGTCTTTGTGGAATTACGTCTTATTATGGAATGATACTCATAGGTATGAAAGGAAAGTATGTTATGATTGTTTTCGCCTTCTATAATAAGAAGTTAAATTTGAAAAGTTCCTTAATGCTATTTTTTACCGACTTCCAAAAGGAGGAGGTTCTCAATTTGATCGGTATGTTTTTTTATGTATGTACACTGATTACTCTCAGATTTATGACCCAATTTTCGTGATTCTTTTTTAGTTCGACGCAGAATAATTGCCATTTCGTCCCCTAAAAATTAAACACAGTTTGGCCTAGTAGTTTTCATTTTATGACTTTGTTTCTGTTCCCGATTCTTGGGACCTATATTTTTAAGACGCGAGGCACCTTTCATAGGCCTACCCATATATCTAGACATTAAAAAGTAACAAATTAAAAAAACTTCGATTATAAAAACCGACTTCAAAAACTAAAAAGTATAATATAACTTATTTCTAAAGCTATTTTTAATTATATCTTATTTTTAATATATATTATCTAAAACATCTTGAAGTCGGTGCAAAGTAAAACATAAGAAATTACTATATTTTGAAAATTACTAAGCATCGACTTTTTAAGATAACTAGATGGTAGCAGACAGTCAGTTATTATTTTGATTTTTGATGCTTTGGTTTATTGCTAGAATACAATAAACAGGGTAACGGCCAACCTGGTGGAAAGGGGTTGCTATCGCCTATGGACATTTTCAACATTAAAGGTGCTACGACTGAGCTGCCGGCCTGATAGGTGGGTTTGGAACCTGACCACTAATGTTGGAATACAATTCAAGTTTGTTATGGATGCATACTTAAGACCAGGAATGGTAGCCAACCAGACAAGCAATTACTCTACCACGCAAAAAATGTATTAATTAACCATAATTTTTTTACATCAAATCAGTAAAAAATAAAAACAAAGCCTCAATTTTTGAGTAATTAGGTCTGAAACAAAACATACGCTAGAACAAATAAATCACTTTAAAACAATAGGTACATTCAAAAACAGAACGCAGCATCCGCTATATTATGTGTGTATGAAGAGTAAATATTGGTATATGAGTAACATTATGCAAGTATAATTTGCGCTTAAGTTGATTGCTATCATAATTACACTTAATCATTAAATAGTTTTTTTTTCCTACTGAGGAATTCAAGACATTTTAATTGTTCCATACAAAAGGGCGATAAACTGAAAAAAGAGCGTAATGTTAAACAGGTGCACAACCGGGTAATGAACTTAAAACCGCTGGAGGATAAATAGTGAACATTTCCAATATTTTTTATTAGTATTTGTTTCAAAATTATATTTTTAACTACTAGTCCATCAACTCATTAGCAACATCAACTAAATAACAAAGAAATCGATTTAAAAATGAGAAATGTCAATCTGTGAACACCAGTAAAATAAATCGAATATCATTTCAAGACTCCATTTTGAATACGAGGTATTAGGTATATTAAAATAACACTCTAAAAAGTGGTAATAAATCAATTTGTTAGTATTACCTACATTTACCATTTACTAATAATATTATGAGTGTAAAGGAGATTAATGAAAATGACCCAGCTAATGTCCCATATTCAATTAGGTGAAATAAAATGTTTAAATTATATCAAAAAATCTTTTTCATAGTTTTTAATTGCTTATAGCATCAATAATAATATTTGCCTCTATTAGTGTTTCATAAAAAAAATGGAACACACATAAAATATGCAAAGACGCCTGTCTGTCTCATTGTCACACAATTTCTCAGACACCAATTGACGTAAGCAAAGCACTTATTCAGTTTTGAGGAAACTGTGACCCCATTTCAGTGAAATGTTCACAAGAATCTTATTTATTAACAACTTCCCAAAAACTTATATTTAGGTGTATGTTTTCATGTCAGTATGTTTTTTTTATTATGTGGTCCTCACTGTAATTACATATGTTGATAAATTTTATTTTATTACTGATACTACGTTCATAAATTTACTTCACAGATGTGTTTTAGGCAGAATTATGTATTTTACTAGTTACTAGCATTTGCCCGAGACTGTCCACTTTGGACAGGTAACAAAGATTACAGTTATTTTTCTAAATATAAAATCAAAAGTTATTTTCAGCAGGGGGTAATTTAAGACGTGTGCAAAATTTCAAGTTAATCGATCATTTCGAAACTGGTTAAAATTATCTACAATGTTAAACCATCCGTTACATACCAATGTATATACAGGTCAAGCTAATAGCAGCGTGTTAAATAAGAGAAATATAAATCTATACAGATAAATAAAATTGAAGGGTCTGCTTGTAATGTCAAAATAAAAATGTGTTAAAATTCAGGGGGTTAATAAAAAAATATATTTTCGGAATCTCCTGGTCCGAACCTGAAGATTCCGAAAATATAATTTTTAGAATTTTGTCTGTTTGACAGAACTTTCACTGGCTACTTTTAAAACTGGTGTTCCGGGGAAAAAATACACGCGGGCGAGAAGTCGCGGGCACAGCTAGTAAATAATATAGAAGAATGCAAAATTTTGTTTCATAGCAACATTTCGCAGAACACTCGATGTTCGAGACCGTTGAATTAAAAAAGAACTCAAGGACAGTGTGTCGGGGACCCGCAGATTCTTGACCCCAAAACTCGTGCGTGACTGAACCTAGCCGTATCCCATTACTGGGTGCAATTACCCCATCTGTAATAGGTATGACCAAAACGGGAATACCAGTCGTGTTTATTGATTAGTCTTGAAACCAGTATTTTAATTACCAGCTTAGGTATGAAAAACTTTTTATGGGAAATCGTAATTCCATCTCCTTTTGTGTGACTTAAGTCCATAGTCTAGGGCTCTAGGGATACGCACATTCAGTTGGTGATCATCATAGTCGAGATTGAAAAGGCTAGGATCATCATATAAGGCTAGTTTCTTATTTATTACACTCTTATATATTCTAATCATAGGCTTTATTTTTTCTTTCCAGTATTTTATCTATATATTAATACGTGAAGATAAAACTTTGAACCGCTTTTTATGAAAATTTCGCGGACGGAGGAATATGAAATATCGCACACTTATGGTTTATATAGAGAGGAATCGACGAATGCTAAAATTTTTTTTTCAATTATGCATAAAAAATACATTAAATCAATAAAAAAACACATTACACACACTACCATGTATTTGACACACACACGCATATATACTCTTTTGTTTATTGTTCAAGTCATATAAACAGCCTTGGCGAAATATGTGATTTTACACAAACAAATTATTATGGTCGAATTTAAACCACAGGACCACTAGTGTAGGTAATTAGGCTAGTTGTTTGGATCCAGGAAAGAAAGCAATTTTTAGCAATTAAAAATATCGACTCCTGAAAAGATGTAACAAATTCAAAGCATAAGAATTCAAAGTTATTGAGAAGTTACAAAGTCTTAAACCAATTGAATTTATACTTTAACACTGTATACTTCAAAGTCTGGACATACCAATTTTCTTTTATATAAAAATAATTGTTTGTCTGTATGTGCTTTATAGAATCATAAACTATACATGTGATGATGTTTAGCAAAGTTGTTGTGCATGAGCCAGAGAAGGTTTCCGAGTTGGTTCACAATTAGACCCGGTAGGTGGCGCTGCAATCGGGTTCAAAATTTTATTTTTTCAGGGCAGGACAACGTCTGCCAGGACAGCAAGTAAATAATATAACTCTTGAGACGCTATAGTTCATTTTAGCTACATCCTTAACGTATAAGTATGTTTAATTATTACATGTTAAATTCAAATAGTTAAGAGTTAGACCCCAAGAAGCATTTAATAACTACAGTCAAGTGGGAATATATTGAACACAATTAAATAACAGAATAAGAATGTAACGGATTACTACTTTCTTCAGTATAATACAGTTGTAATAGCTTCCTAACAGAATTATAGACTGCTTCAAATATACCGGTTGTGAGTCCGTTACATTTTCCATTTGACGTCATATATTTAGTAATAAAACTACGTTTTAACAGTTTTAAGCGCGGTAATTTATTTTATTTTTATTATTCCGACGTCTCGACCGTAACCGTGATCACGGAAGACAAAGATGTCTAGTGTCAATGAGTATTTAATGTATAATTATCGCGGTTAAAACCGTTAAAACGTTAGTATTCCTGTATTTTGCAAAGATTTTTAACAAAATCCGAATGGTAGGAGTTGAAAATCTATATAGTAAATCATAAATGTGACTCAAACTGAATTTACAAAACAAGTTGTTTATAAATCGGTTCAAAACTGAAATATCTATTTGAATTTACGCCAAATGCATATATTGCCAAATGAAATAAGCCAGACAGACATATAGAAATCTACATTACCTGTCGTCTGGGGCTGAAATCCACCTAAAAACCTGATTTTTCAGTCTATTTAGAAAAGATGCACTGCTTCCTAAACCATATGGCGACGGAATAGAAAGCAAATTCGTATTGTACATAGGATTCGAAACTGTATTTGAATTTGTCAATTGCCTGCAACATGCAATAAAAGATGCCAAAGAAGACATTGGTCACGAACATGATTCGCTTAGAAAATGCATACTAAATTCATTTACTTCTCGTTATTTAAGGTGGAAACAAATCATGTGTTAAATTGGAATACTAACACTATTAAATAATGATGCGTGAATTTATTTGACGCTGTGCTCTATTTACATATAGTTGATCTATTTAAAGATTTTTAAATTATAATAATCTTGTTCTGACTCAACATTTAGTCTGCCCTAGAAGCGTGTTCGAATAAATATAAGATATCACCAAAAGCAATCACAATAAACGTCAAAATTGCTATCGTAGTTACTTGAATTGAATTAGCATAATAACATCTAAAATGTTACAGGGTCAGTGAAATATGTTCGCGATAAATCATTCAAGAACGCTTAAAACTATTCCTTTATCGCCAGATCACTCATAATAGCCATTTACTATTTTCATTACGTAACTGTTATCACCATTATAGATTGTAGTTTCTACAACTGTTATATCACATTGACGTCATAGCGGTTCAGTACCCCCAAAAAAAAATGGGTCAGCTTTCTAGTTTCGTCAATTTTAGTTCAAACATCAATCTGTGATATAGATTAGCAAAGTTTGTTTTGCAACCGTAGAACAAACGTAAAATCAATTTTAGACTCTATATCTTTCAATTACTCTATATAAAACTTTTTTACTGTATTAAAAATGAAGTGTGCTGAGATAATCTATAATGCTTTAACATTGATAATTTATTACAAATCGATGACACCAGAGCAGATGCTAAATAGCAGCTCATAGATGCAAAACAGTTTTTAGGTCACCTCAATTTTGCTAGGTTATTATTAAAGGTAACTGGATACTGACCTAAAGCATGTCGAGACGTGTTCTGAATTCATTCTAAGAAAAAGTTGAAAGTGATTTTCCACAGTTTATTTTGACCGTCATTGATGTCATTTATCTGAGTTAATTAATAAATACTGCAATGAAGAAAGAAATCTTGAGGTGTCCAGGTTATTTTGAGTGTTTGAGATCTATAAAGATAAATAAACGATCTACAAGAAAGCAGTGAAAAATATTAGCCGGCTTTAACATTAATGTGTTATTTATCGGATTTAGTTGCGAAGGTGTAGGTGGAATTAGAAGTAATCAAAATTAAAAAAAGTAGCCCCGCCGTAGGTAGACTGGAAAATCATGTTTTAGCATTTTTATTTCTACGTTTTTGGAGAATATCTGAATTTTTATGACGTAGTAACATGAACGCGCACTATTAAACGTACATTGTCCAATTTGCTCCAGATTTTGTTGGCGGTAGCAATATGGTAGATTAGAGCGGGAGTAGACAATATAGGTGTGTTTTCTATGCACTGCCAAGACGGTGGAATTTGATATAGAAACTAATATATATATAATAAACACACATTCAAAGCAACTGAAGTTTATATTTAGTTTATTTGAATGTTTGTTTACTGCATTGCCACGGCTTTAAAATGATACTGACTGGCATTTAAAGATTGACAGTGAAAAAAAATTGAAATTGTATGCATTGTAGAGCACTGATGATCACGTGAGCTCGACCGCATGGAATACTATTGTTCAATATTAATTTTTTTAATATACAATACGATTAGTTCATATATTTTATATTTTTATCTGTATTTTTATCTAATAATAAAAAAAGGTGGCGTATATGCATATTCTTTATCATCACAAGAGAAGTTGATTTTTTTAACATATTCTTATTATTAATTAAAAACCTCTAATAAATCAATCTAAGTTAACCAAGAAAATCCACACAAATACTATACGCAATGATTACCGCTACTAATGAAAAGTATTAAACTACAAATATGTATATCTTTTGGTACATTCAAAAAGTAAAAAGGCTCGAATATATAGATGAATAGAGTAAAGGCTAACTTAGGCTTAGCATAACTTATTTTCTATTATATAAAAGACAGTCTAATGTAAATCTCCTTCCATACCTATTAGGTGAACAACAATGCAGGAGGATGGAAATTCTCCATGTTCTCAAAAGGAGGTCTACTGTGTTGATAATCTTAATCCCAATCTTGATATCCATAACAATAACAAGGTGTGGTTAGTAATTGCGATAAAACATGACCCACATAACGTAGTCCACTATCATATTAGTCTAAATTTAGATGTCTACTAAAAGTAATATTTCCGCATGTTATAAATAAATGGGTACAAGAATAAAGCGGTCAGCGCTAAAAATTTCAATTTGAATGATACGGGTTATCTGTGTTAAGAGTAATGAAATGATGCTCATACATGCAATTTTGTTATTTGTGCTGCATTAATTCTGAGCCAGGGAAAATTTGAAAGCGTGCGAATAAAGCTTCAACATTTTTGTTGTTATTGATTAAACATGGTTTCGCACGGTTGGTGATTCTAGCATGTGTGAAGCGTTCATGACTGTCTTCAAGAAAAAGGCACAGGGCAGGAGCCGGTTTATAATCTCATAAGCTTCAGTCATATTATACTCGTAAGTCTCCAAATTGGGGAATTTAGTCCCTAAAAAATGTTGCTTGGAGTCAAACAATTTTAGGGTAGGTTAAAAATATTGTTTCTGGGATGTATAAATTTGAGTCAAGAACCAAAATGTGCAAAGTACAATAACGATAATTTAGATGTCTACTTCTGGCATAATAAATTTATGAAATTGGGGATATTTCCTGAACTTAATTTGGAGACCCTGTGTCGAGGTTCGTCACTTTTGTGGGACCCATGTGGATTAACATGTATTTGGATCGTTTATTTAAAAGACCTATTTGCTAGTCTCTTGCTTTGAACTTTTATAAGTAGCTACGGGTTTTATAGGTGCCTAATTTCAAAATATATGCAATAAGACAAAGACAGGCAAGGCTGATTGATTGACTAATGCCGTCTGTAATAAAACAGTTATTTGAAATAAGAATTGTATTGAAATCAAGGACAGACCCGTCTTAATGCCAAGTCATGTAAAATATTTACATTTACGTAATAGTAGGTATCGTGCTATCAATTAGCGTGCCACAAAAGAATTTATTTTAAAATTGTTGCTAACGGTAACAAAATTAATTATATCGTTGTTTAAAAATAATGGAGCAAGGTCAAAGACGACTAAAATTACGTTATTACGTTGCTATGGAGTTTGTTTTAGATTTTTTAGTGTGATGTGTCTTGAGAACTGACATAGTGCAGTACTAGTACAGCCATACGTTGTCAAGATGTTTACTTCTTTCTTAACAGTTGAAGTATGAATAATTTTGATTAAAAAAAAATATAAATGAAATATTTGGAAAAGTTTGTAATTTAATTACAAAATGGTTGTTTTGAAAATATTCGTCCGCGGTCCGTCTATGGCGAAAACAAATCTTCTAAATACATTTATATATTGTACGATAAAATACGTTTTTTTTATAGTTCTCACAGTAGGAGATAATACATATCACCTTGTATCACCATGCACGTTGTATGTAAACACTCGTGTTTAGAAACTAAACAAATGCTCTTTGTCTTTGTCAAAATGAGTTTAGGATGTTTGTATTTTGTTTGTTCTTTCTTCAGGGCCATGATCCAATTTTCTTGAAAGAGGTACATACATACATAGTATAAATTAAAAGGCCTTAGTTCTCACAGAGGTTAGGGAGAAACGATAGATATCCACAAACAACGATCCTGACAAATGCGTTTTGTATAATCTACTTTCATTAATAACTTCATAATTGTACAACTATTTATGAAATGGGTATTAATGTGTGTAATTAAAATTTCTCCAAAGATCTGAGGGCCTAAAGCAGCGAATTTTGTATAATCGTCTAGTGACATAGACATCTGCCTAGATACACTGGTAGGTGCAACACAGAGTATTAAATTCTACTTATTTCTGATTCGATATACGAATCTGTGAAAGTAGCCGATTTAGGCCTCTAGAAATTTATTTACGATAGCTTTTATTTTGACAATTTTGAATTCGCTCTGAATATAAAACGACGAATTTTACGTCTGGTTACGTCTGGTGGTTTAAAAATAATAGACAAAAATAAATTTAAAGACACGATAGTCTCCAACAGTGTTGTGCAAGGCAATGTTAATTTTGTTTATTTTTCAAATCTGCTACTAATTGGAAACGACAATACAGTACGTAAGTCAAACGTTATCGAAACTTTCACCACCTTAAATGTAAACATCACTTTCGTTTTAAGACACCTTAATAACAGTGTGATCTAATTTATTATACGCAACGAAAGTTACATCAAATCTAAGTATGACACTTAAACAATGTTGTCGTGAAGATTTCTCCTTAGATCTTCCTTTCACTGTTTTATATACGTGGGTTGGTTACATTAATTCATTAGAAAACTATGACCATCATCCATTGATACATAACGGAATAATAATGGAGATAAAACACTCAAAAATACAATAGTAATTTTTTTTTTTCCACCTTTTCTCTATTATTTGGTATTGGCCGAAAAGTATGGAAAGAAAAGGCATATTAGGCCTTTTCTTTCTATACTCTTCTGTTCTGACATGTGTCTTCTATCATACGATAAATCATCATATCATCCTTCACCTTTTCTGCTGTATTCATTCATCTATTTCTCGGAAATAGTATACGTTTTGTCATTATGGAAGGTACTATACTCCTGACAACGTGTATGCAAAATTTCATGATGATCTACAGCGTAGTTAAGGTATTTAAAAGCCACAAACAAACTCAAATTCGCATTTATAATATTAGGATTACGCAATAGTGTCCTTAGGACTGATATTTCAATCATCAAATAAAAGTTATCAGTCCAATAACCTGAGTTAATTCAAAAGTGAAATCAATAAACTGTATTATTCATGCAACCGACATTTTTAATTTTTCCACGTTATATTTTATTTTATGAACAACTTTTATCTGGTGATTAAATAATCGGCTCTAAGTTACATTTAATTAATTAATATTTCAAGAACTCTGACTAAAGTTTTTATCGTTGTATATTCAAATCTGTGACGTTTACAAATAGGTGTATCGTATGACTTCGCGCAATATGCTTATATGCCAATACGTCCAATGTCAAGGTTGTTTATATTGAATTCATTAGATGTATATCTAGTCGTCAAAGTCATGACCTCATGAAATTATGATTAGCGGGAAATCATGACACATTCCCCCTCTTATAGTAATAAAAGGGTTATTAAAGAGGGAAGTCCGGTTCTGAACTTACTATCGCTGGAGAACTGTAGTAGGGCGTGTATGATTCGCCACGTTGAATGGTAAAAGCACCACTGGGGCAATGTTATGACTACGCAAATCTAGAATATCGCCTTATCACAACCCTCTATTTTCATCTCCTCGATCAGTCCCCTCTCCTATCTACTCTAACTTAGAAGCTGGCAATGGCATCGCTCCTGGTATTGCAAATGTCCATAGGTGACGTAACCACTTTCTACTTTTTTAGATGAGCAGTATGTTTGCTCGTTACAGACAATAAAAAATAATTCATAATTTAAGAAGAAAACTAGAAATCACAAATACCCTGTAAAAACGTAAATCTAAAAAGTAACTCATTTCTAAATAACTAGATAGCAGCATAAGTGAAAGAAAATAAACATTTATATGGACAAGAGATACAACGCACAAAAAACAAATAAAATAAAATCAGCTTCCAGAGTAAAAAGATTTAGAAGAGTTCAATGGCACGATTTAATAATATCATCCTTCTTTGGCTTTTAGTCTTATTTATTGTTTCACCTACCACATAAAACTTAAAAACACTGTTAAATAACAACTTTAAAAACCTTACAGATTTAAATACTTTTAGATTTCTATGACAACTGCACAATCATATTTTTAATGTAAGTATAACTTGAAATTTAATTAAAAAAAAATTACATTAACTAAGTAATTATACGAAACGTTCACTAAAAAGCAGGTTGGGTTTCTGTCTGAATTTAAATGTCAAACAATGTACCGTATGCTGATGGTAGTTTAGATAATTTTAATATCTTATTTGGTTCTTATATTTTAAGTCTAAAATTCTTGAAATTTGCCGTTTACGCATTTACACACGACTGATTATAAAGTTAACAACTCAACATATATCGTATTTTATTCGGTTGATCATAATATTAATAATGATAAATAACACTTTTTGATTTAGTTATGAAGTTAAAAACAGGAATTATGAATAAATAAAATTCTTGATAAAGTGCTCCGGATGTAATAAAATAAAAGGCCATTGTAAAATTACGACTCAAGTTCAAAACTTCAAGATCGTATAATAACGGTGTTTATTATTTTTAAGAGATATGAAATTCATGAGTTATGAATTTGTATTGCTGCTTTAAAGTTGTGTGAACACTAGGAACATGCCCACTGCTATGCTCGTTTTAAATTAGAACATCATTTATTAGAATATCATTTTTGATGTACACATCACATGATTACCACTCTATTAAGTATTCGTGATGTTGCATATGTAAACTTAGGTGTTCGGCTTCGCCCGCGCAGATTAAAAATACGCAAATACTTTTAAAACTTACTACACTTTTTCCACGCCCTTCTTGGTTGAATTTCTACACGCCGGCACAGATTGTACATTTATAAACCACAAGCAGGTATATAAAATTTCATGCTTGTTGCTTTGACAATAATTACGGGTATTTATTTTTAACGGACGTATATTAAATTATATATGAATATATAATAAACAAAAAAATATCAGTTGCGATATTTATGTAGGTATTGTCCGTGCAGGAACGGAGAAATAATACTAATTCCTGCGGCCGGGCGGCCGTAAGAGGCGACAAAACAACCCACAACCAGGTAGGGCATTTTCCCGACTGGTCCAGAATATGCCGCCATAACAACTTAGAGTTGTGTTCCGGCATCAGTGGCCAGGCTCCAGTTTCTCCTTCAAGGCCAGCAACACATTGGTAGAACCTTTGTTATAGCTAATGTCCATAGGCGACGGTAACCACAGTTGGGACCTCAGCCTGTCTGCTGTGCTTCAGCAATAAAAAAAGGTGTCAAAATGGAAATAAATCAAAATTACGGGCAAATCCTGGGATAATAATTGCCAGTATTCTTTTTCCACTATTGATTATTTATGTAGGTTTTGATTAATTAATAATGTAAAATGTACTTGATTAATGTAAATTTAAATTTAGTATTTAAGTTAATTTGTATACTAACACTATGTGTTAGAATGTACTGTATATCAACAATTGTTTAACGTTTCAGTAAACTACATTCTTGCAAATAAAGATATCGATTAATTGATTGATTATTATCGGTTTAAAAGTTTATTCATTAAGGACCTTATTTATAATCGTTTTTTAAATTTAAAGAAACTGCTCAATAACTGATCAGTTAAAATCTTACCCATAAACTCCTCTTTAGTCGAATATTTTAGCGTACAACCTACGTTGATCATTCAAATTTCGTTTATCTGTGTTCCTCTTAGGTAACCAACAGGTAATACACGTTTATAAGTGAAAAAAAAGATATTCATTGATCAGGGTCTGATGCTGGTTCTCTTACTTAAGAGATGCCTAATCGTTTCGTAACGAGATTATTATAAGTAAGGCCGTAAAAGTTAACAGACAGACAAATTTAACAGTTTCTCCTATATTTACAATATAAGTGTGCAGTCATACAACTACTTATAATAAATTTGTACAGAGTTTTGTACAAATACATGTTACAGAATTTTTTTAAATTTCAGCCAGTTTTACAAATAGTTGGCACATGTTGAAATATGATTAACATGCTTTGCCAAATTTGCTTTAACAAGAGAAAATATATTTACAAGTAATAAAATACATATACAATAACAAACAGGCGATGCAATCGCCAAACTAATTAACTTCCTTTACGAGAAACGAAATTAAATTAATTGAATATTTACTATTTAATTTATTTATACCAATTGAAATATCTACGAAGTATCTAATAATAAGAATGTTAAATGTTAGGTATTTATAACAAGAAAAAATGTAAGAAGTGTGATCTACACCGAGCAGAATTCTTTTTTCGCTGTCAATCGACTTGGGAAATAGCGTTATAGTATGTATATATGATATTATAGGAGGTAAAATACATGTAAAGTTTTACAACCCGCAAGAGTTATCATGGGACTTCTCGTGGATGACGTAAGGGCACACGATGCGTTGCGGCGGCGGTGCGGCGCCGGAGCGGTGTCGCTGCGTCATTTTACATAAGAATATCTGTGGCATGCACACGATGCGCTGCGGCGCCGCACCGGTTTCGCAACCACCGAGACGAGGCGGGGAGGGGTGAATGCGTTGCGACGTCGGAGCGGCACCGTTCAGTTGTTTATGCGTCACACGCACGGGCACATTGTAGGGCCAACAACAGACGTCTTTTACGACCCATTTTTATTAAGCGACTGTCCAACGCTGCTGGGGCGCCGGCGGTGCCGCTGCGACATAACAACGTTGCGGCGCCGCACCGATCGTGTGCCCGCCGATATGGCGAAATCTTTGCGGTGCGGCGCCGCAACGCATCGTGTGCCCCCGCTCTAAGCGCGAGGTACTGACTCGTCGATGGCGAGAGCGGTAAGAATGCGGGGGTCGGGAGGGAAGCGCGCATTCCGTTCAGGTCTCAAGTTAACTCTTGCGGATAATAAACAACTAATAATTCCTCCCAATGTACCTGCGCTGTAGACCAATTTTTGTAGCGCGCCAGTGTACAAATAAGTTGTGTAAAACTGTATTAGCTACAATAAATTATGTTCTGAATATAGTACAGACAATATTATTCAAACATATGGAAGACTAATGGAGGACAAGAAATAAGCCAAGTGCAATTATGAAAATAGGACTTTACGCGGTTGTATAGTCATCAAATAAAAAGTCCAATAAAGACAAGGGAAGTCGTATGTTAACGTCCATGTTATTAATAAATTAATTCGCAAATATGGTGGCGGAAAATATTACTTCCAGATGAAAACATATTTGTAAAGTGTTTCCGTGTTATTATTTATTTGAATAATAAATATTCGGATTCAATTCAAGATTGCTTGATGAAAATAGAATATGTAGGAATGACAATTGCTGAGTAAAAAAATGACTGATTTGTGAATCCATGGTCTCACTGAACAACCACTAGTTGCATATAAAATAATAGGATATGTCCGCGACTTCGCTCACGCTTAAATTGAAATTCCCGAGACAAAAGTATTAAACATTTTGTTACATTAAATTTGCTATTGTGCATTGAAAAAACCGCATTGGAATATTTTTTTCAATATGGCCATTTCAAATATTTTCCAGAAATATTCCCGCGGGATTCTTAGAGTAAAAAGTAGCGAAGATTTTAGCTCTAAGAATTTACTGTCGACCAGCCAAAACTGCATCAAAATCGGCCTAATAGTTTTTACGTGAATCCCGAGCAAACAGACAAAAAATAAAAAAGCATCGTGTTCTCCGTCGTTTATATTTTATAGTTTATTCCAGTGTTTTTTTAATAGCTTAAATGTACAAACACGGCCTGAATAGGATATAGAATAGAATTAGAATTTTATAACATTATAGATTTACAACAAAATTACTTTCAATCTAGGATACAGTAATTTTTTATATGATTGCCATTGAATAAACGATTTCTGTAAAAACAGCCTTAATGCATTGACATAAGAATTATATAGGTAGATCTAATGATTGTGAAAACACCACGTGGATTGCAATTATGTAGTGACAAAAACATTTTGTAGGAACACGCAAACGCTACTATATATTTATAGACGATGAAGATAGTGCGGTTTCCGTTTCCTGTTGTCGCAGATATGGATACTTTATCACTATCAAAAAAATATCCACAAGTTGCTTTACGTATTCATGTACTGACAGTGACAGTGAGACGAGGTGTTTGTTAGAGAATTGAAACATAATCACAGGACATATGTTTTGATCTATCTATATTCATCATTCCATGGAAATCACCTCGTTTATAGGTATAAATGTATTTTTACTTGACCCGATATGAGCTAACTCTCTGTCAAGTTTCATTTAAATCCATTCAGTAGTTATCACGTAATACAAAGATGCTCTAATATACATGTGGGGGTTGAATTAAGTTGATGCGCAGGATCAGCGTGGGCGTAACTACGTTCTAAGTCTCACGCTCTTCCTCTTCCTGCCACAAGCGTGGGGCACATGGGAGGAAGGGGGTTTTAGTATTAACCCATGGTTTATCTCTCCGACAGAGGGGTACCTTGCTGAGTCACCACACAAGCCGGCAATCGACTCTGTTATCTTCGCTATCTTCAGTGGATAACTTTCATTACTCTGGTTTAATCCCAGTGAAGGACGCGGTAGTGTACGAAATGTATTTCACCCTGCCTTAACAAAAAAACTGTTGTGAGGTGCGTCTATGATGTTACCCCGTTGGATGGGATGATGAATCGCTAGGCAGGAGCCTATAGCTTAATCGCCTGAGAGGGCAATACAAAATCAGACGACGAGTTGTTGTACTCTTGCAGTATATTAATTGTCTCATTGTACCCAATTTAACTTATACTATATTGTGACATACCGACAAAGAAACACGCACCTGGTTTATTACCCCTCCCGTATTCGGAGTTCTTTTGTTTACTTCGTATTTAAAATTTGCAATTAGAATTGTAATTGTTTTCGACTTTGTTGGCCGTTCGCAGGAATAATTATCCAGGTGTGCACGCGGTCGATTTTTGTACTGTATAGTTAGTATAAAACAATGCCCGAACGGAGGGGTGGGGCAGTCAAACGAGGATTACGATACGAGCAACACGTACATTCGATGAGCGATAGTGACGGCCTTTGCGCGTGTTATAGAATCGTGCAGTGTGAACTGGTTGTATCCAATTATATTTGTACCTGTTTTATACGTGTTTGTACAGTTCTAATAAACTCTATAGTAATTTCATCGGCATTTTAATTCGAGTCCTGTGTGGCTCGTACCAATATATACAGAAACCTTATCATTTACGTGATGTGCACAAAAATATTCTAATCAAAAACGTTTATAAGATTGGAAATTTTTAATGATTTAGACAAATGCCCAATCTTATCGGCAGTTCTAACAGCGATATCTTCTATCTGTATTTACATAGCATCACGTCCATGAATTAACCGTAGTCTTTAACTGTGTTAAATTATATCATTAAATTGGTGGATGAAACGTGACGCAAGAAACAGATAGACAAATATTCTAAAAATTCTAAACCTGCAAGTCCGAATTAGCCACCCTGATTTTCTTTCTCATTTATAAATTCATGATACAAACTCGACACGTTATTATAGGTATTGAAATCTAAATTTTAGAAATTCCTGGCGGCTTTAAATTTCTCTTGCCCACCTGAGATATCTAAAACACCTCGGATACACGGTAACCCTATTAAATAAACGCTTTATTTTCACTGTAAACAAGCTTCAACCGTTAAAAATAGTTTAGCACATATCAGAAACGTGCGTAAAGTACGGACTCATTTAAACAAGAAGCCAGACACTGCAAATGGTTATGAATAACACAAATCACCGGTTGCATCTGGTGCTAAATGATAAATTGGCACAAATCGTGTACCGATACAAACTTGGTCTGTTTCAGTTTCGTCTGCCTACGATCACGTTTGTGGTACACGTGCTTAAGCTTCATGTCGGTCACCTCGCTGCGATAACGTCACTACTGAATACTTAATAGGAAATTTGATAGTAAGTAGGTAGTCTATATAATCCACATATGCGCTTAATAAGAGCTGGTGAACCTTTACATTGTTATTGCATAACAAGTTTTTTTATGATAAATAAGTTCGTGTTTGACCACAATCCCGCGTAATGATGATGATTATTCAGTCGTATATGGAGCAAACTCACCTAGATAATATATATTCATACCAGGCTTAGAAATAACTGGATTATATTTTTCGTCCAAAACGACCTCTGGTAGTGCATTCCACAGTTTTGCTGTGCACTGTAAAACATCTCACGTGTTTTCATTGTGAATCGATCGCGAAGACTAGATCGTCTTATCTTCCGAAGATGGAATGGTGTAGGAAGAATCATATCATACATCTTATCCATATACTCGTATCATGCAAAATTAATGCTATAAATTTTTATTACAACAGGGTGGCGTGTATGAGGTGTTTGACAAACAAACAGTCCCCATGTTTTACAGGGACATATAGTAGTTACATCCATCACGGTTGTTCAAAGGGTTACGCATATCGGTAATGCACAGAATTTCTAATGGTGATTTGTTTCACCATCAACACGTGGTAGTTGTAACACTATGTACCTTAGGTTGGAAAAATTGGTTATGTAGTTTTTCTTGTCTGAAGTCGGCAAACAGATATATGATGGCTCACCTTATCGAAAGCGATTTATGTCAGCTATAGACCTTCGCAACGCCAGGGCTGATGAAGTGTTGTCAGCCTCTAAGAAAGGATAGAGATATAGAATATGAGATGATGAGAAAATCTGGGCTGCTGAATATCTCACTCACAGAATACGATTAATTCATGATTGAGAATTCCACGCTAATATTCTGAAGTATGATTTGATAATGATGTTATGATTCAATATATGTAAACAAAATAAACTAGATTTTTGTTTAACTCCATTATTCTGTACCAGTCGCACACAACATTTCTTTTGCTTCTGGGAGACTTCCTTCATAATAAAATCAATAATATTAAACATGTAACCCCATAAAAAGTGCACCTGCAGATCAAAAATTACTAGTTTTTAAAAAACTCTCGACTATCAGTCCACTGAAAACCTCTTGTATATTCCTAAATGACTATACTATTTTTCACTTCCAACGTTATTATCTAATCCCCTCCATAATTCCCTGACACTACTGATACAACATATCGATCTTAACATTCCCTGGCTCAATTACACCGACAACACATCACACCTAAGCACTTGAAGGGCTCACTCCTGACTCACTCCTGACTCCTGACACAATTACTTATAATAATTAATCTAAGATTTTTTTGTTCTCTTAATTAACCAAATATCTAGGCCAACTAATTCAGGCCTCTTACTTAATGTTGTTACGAGATTTAAGTTTCACCGTGTACTTAAGAGGAAATAAGGAATTATATTATGTTAAATTATAATTACGTAAGCGGCTTGCTTCCCGACAAGGATTCAATTGTATGTAATTTTGTAATCTTGATGTACAAATATAATTACAACATTTTCCTGTCTGTTTCATTCCATCTCACCATAGTGTAAGCCGGGTTTAAGCGTAATAGCTAGTGATCAGTTTTATGCAAATAATAATATGATATAAAGCAAGTTCAAAAAACGATAAAATCTATTTTTGCGTCGGAGAACATTCGGATAGAAGAATTTCAAACTACTTAGATTATCCTAATCCAAGTAAATATCTGGTAAATTCTTTCCGAATGAATTTCTATGCCTTATACCTATGGTCGCTTTTGAAAAGTTATTCATATACTAGGTTTTTGTTTCCCTAAGCTTCGGTACTGTATGTAATGGTAATTCTCAAAATTCAGTACTAAAACCATTCTACCTTCCTAACTTTTGATCGCCTCTGTTCTTTAAAGCGAGCAATAGACGTGCGAACAAACTTGCATTACTCTTCCGGTAGTATTGAAGTGAAAACCTTGAAAATAGCTAATAATACACGTAGTATTACTTCGACCACTGAAATTTTGTGAAGACAGGGGAACTCCTTGAACGGTCGCAGCTGTTAATTATTTGAACTGAGCGTTACGTTCCGTTCAGCAATTTTGCGGTGTATTTAACGTCGCTTTGCTTCTGAAAATTATTATGACAGACTGACAGACGAGCGAATAAGATCGTCGAGCCGCAAGTACGTGAATTTCCTCTCAACTCTATCGCCCTCATATCAGTATAACGAGATTCACGAGAACGTTGCGGAATGCTATGAAATTTGGTACGTGTTTTAAAAAAAATTAAAATTGTTTGCCGGGCAAATAAATTATAGAAAATTTAGTAAAAACAAGGTGAGACGTATTGCAGACGGCGCGGCTCTTCATTCCAGAAAATCTAGGAAAAATTTGCACACGTTTCAACGTTAACAACTTTACTTTCCTGTTACGTTGATAAAGTGGCTCGGAAATAGCTCCGTCCTTTTTTAATATCTGTTGAAAAAAAGAGACAAAACATAACTGAAAAATTATCTGTTCAATGTTTTGTATAACCATGCTTTCATTACTTGCGGAAGCAATAATCATTATACGTTGTTTAGGAAATACGTTTTGTACGAAAATTTTGATAGATTTACTTACATAATAACTCTTAGATGTTTTTCTATACTATACTTTTCTTAATATACTATCAAAATATATTCAAGGAAAGTAGTCCATTAATATGTTCTTGGTAATAAAACATTGTGATTGTTTTAACAGACGTGTTGTTTTTTCGCAGCTGAAACATCGATTCTTTTACTTGTACGGTCAAGTCAAACATTACGCGAGAAAAGAAACTAATGTAGAAAATGAAAAATAATTTAGTCCACAAACACATACCTATAATACTGATATACTAACACATAAATATACTAACATATAAATATAACAGTAAGTTTGTTTAGATGTTTATATTCCCGCTTCATGCCCGATCAGTGTGCTATTTCAAAACCTAGTAAGTGCTTCGTAAGAAATCTAACAACACTAACTAAAAATGCCATGAACTTCAACTACATGCCATTTCAAAACAATTTATCAAGCTTATTGAGAGCAATAGCATATTTTTCTACAGTTTTCACCTAGTTTCAGTCACAAAAAAAATCAGCAAATGCCTAGAAAAACAACAAACATTTAAATAAAATGTCAGTTCCTAAGTTGTACAGCTGAAATACTTTAGAAATCAGAGATGACCACAATATACAATTAGTATGTATATAGTATGATGTATAAGTATATAGTATGATGTATATATACTTAGTATGATCTATGTATTTAAGTTTGTATATAATTATATTATGAAAATAATTCTACATTTAAATGTGCGTAAAATATTGTGCAACAAAAACCTTGCCCTAACTTGTGTGTCATATTTCTCTCTCCATCCAAATGTTGCCTGAGAGCACTATCAGCGATAAGACCGCCATTTGTCCCAATTTCTAAACTGCTTTTGTGTATCGTTACATTAATTTGATTGTACAATAAAGTAAGGTAAGGTGCGGTAAGGTAAGGTGATTCTTTATTGTACACCAAAGCATTGACAAACAGAAGTAGAAAAATACAAAAGATAGTACAACGGGCGGTCTTATCGCTAAAAAGCGATCTCTTCCGGGCAACCTTTGGCAAGGATTAATAGATTTTTAGAACTGAAGATGGTGCAGTATATAATATATAAATAATGATTATAAGTATACACAGTGCAGTAAAATATATTCTATTCTATGTTCTAAAAATAATAAACTAGTTAGTAATACGGAATTGAAGATCAATAAGAATAAGCTCTAGTGACTACTGGCCGGTTCCTCCATGTTACTACAAATTCACTCGCCGTACCATCAGTTGAATTTTGACAATATTTGTGTGTGGACTTTATGTAAAATGTTAACTGGTAGTAAAGCAAATAAACGTTCAGTGGGATATAGGAATTGGCCATACACATAAAAGATACACACTAAAACAGACAGTATAAAAATATAAAAAATACTTAAATTTATGTTATACATTTTCCTTCCAAAATTAACCGCACAAATTATATTTCTTTATGTACTTTCCAAGAAGTGCTTATCGTTCGTTTTCAACGAACAATCGAGATCATCGCCTCGTTTGTATATATATCACAGAGTACATTGAATATATGGAGAATATTTATAGAATGATTGCAGTGACGTCTTGTTCAATTTAATCGTTGTCAACTCAGACAGTCTGGCGAACTCTATGGAGGTCCTCTTAAATCACTCGTCTCATAAAATATAGTCTAATAAAAAAAGAAATGATCAAAAACTGTGATTTCTCCGAACCGCGCAATTACGGTCGTTGCTTATTTATTTTTAAACTTGTATAATTTTAAGGTTAGCTGTCACGATTTGTGAACTGCATATTCTGTCACACTTCCTTATTACTTTAGAACACTTTCAACTTAAAATTAGAGTGTCATGACTACCGTCTATGTTTTAAAGCAGCAGTAGGTGTTTTAAGTACATACTGTTATGCCTATGTCTCGCACATGTAGCCATGGGCGTTGTGCGTTAAGAAGATACGAACAAGAGCTTTGTTTCAACTTTTCTGGTTCATTGTCAAAGAACTGAACAATTAAAGAATTAGAATTAAAGAATTTACCAATAACATAGAATACAGAAACAATTTGGTATCGCAAACAACTGCTGTAGTATAATACTGTGTTGCAGTTGTTAGCGCCCGCTTCCAGACAACTCGTTTGTTATACAATTAAATGCTAATATTTTTAATGTATGTGGAAATGCATAGATGTATGTCTTGGTGTGTATGTGTATGTGGTGTGTGTGTATGTGTGTGCATGTGAAACGAGTGTGTGGTTACAGACTTATTAGACTGGTGTAGTCAGTTTAGTAAATTCTCGATGTCGTCATAATCGCCAGAGTCTGTTTTTCCTGACAAATTCAATCTGGGAGTCTTCAAGTTATGAGTACATGTACGACAGACCTGCTAGCTATATGCCCCATGCTAGACCGCGTGAAAGGCAGTAGTCAATTTGGAACCTATACAACCGTAAAATATCGTAATGATTTCTGAACTGAAGGGATACTACATTATTGAAGAATACTTAAATGACAAAACTACATTTACATAGCAGCTCGCTACAACCTCTTATACTGTTGTTTTTGAGTGTAACGTTTTTATCTTGCCATACTTGAAAGGAATATATGGAGATATGTTGCAGCAAAAAAATTAGTACGTCGTGCCTTTATATTTATAACTATAATAATATTTTTCTATCCTTTTATTGTGTCTCTGTCTTATTGAATATGTACTGTTAGCTACAACTCCATTATTCTTCAAAAGTCATTCTGTAACATACCTCTGTATAAAACTTATATAAAAAAAGAACTTGAGATATAAATAGAATAAGAAATATAAAGAAAAACAATTTTGGCTAGACATGTTGCTGGGGAGTTTCTTGCCACTTCTTCTCCTTAACAGCAATAACACGTTGCGAAGCGGTGTACATAGACTAGGAAATAAAATTAAATTTTAACCTATATGTATGACGTTCAAAAAGTGTTCTCCAGTGGAACTTATTTAGAATAAAAACTTTTAAATTTGAATTTGAACTGTACTTAATATATCTTACTTCGATATTCCTTGAGAACACTCTCTGTTTAAATTTAGAATATTTTAAAATTACTGAATACATTTTGGTAGTCGTAGGCGTTATAAATGCTATGAGAAATATCAAGTCTAAGTTCTAACAGATCATAAAACTTCCTTGAGTTTTTATTATATACCGGTTTAGACTATAAGCTCGTTTTTAGAATTGGGTGCGTTGGTGAGTTGCTATCTCAGGAAGAGAAATCGTAGCATTTATAGCTGTTATTGCGATAACTGTCAATGCAAAAGCATTTATGTTATAACTAGTTTAAAATATTATAAATTTCCTTATTAAACTCACTATCAATGTCAAAAGGATACATTTATAATAAAGTAGACTAATTGCCTTGATTTCGTTTGTAGAAGATTCTAGATGATCAAAACTAGTAGGTATATTAAGCCTTGAATCTACTTTTTATAAAAAATCAAATTCACGATATAAATAGGACTAACGTCAAAGACATTTTTAAATAAATAAAAATGATTAAAACGAATATGTTTGTATGTAATTCGCATTTAAATTCGACAAGTCATTTGCTATTCTACACAATAACTAAATATATACGACAATATAAAAAAACCTCGTAGGTTGACGACCTACGGCGTCGAGGTTGTATTCAAATTGTTATATGTCTCTGTAGACTAGCTGAATTATCGGAAATTCACCAACGACATGAATGCGGAATGTACGTATTCTATACTCTATTTAATTAACGCGAAAAATTAATTCCTAATTTGATTAAAAGCTTCTAAATATAAAAGGCCAAGGGTTTGGCTGAGTTATTTTGCTGTCAAATCGGACTACGTCACTACGTCATTTTTTTTTCGCCTACACCTTCATCATAGTTCAAAACAGTATTTTCTCTTCTTGTCTTATTTTATTTATCTGATTCTAATGAACTTTTTTAAACAAATCTTATTTTCTAATACATTTTTCATACATATCTATTTAGTCTATTGTACGTTTGTTTATTTATGATCATCTATCTATTTCTTACACGTTTTGCTATCAACTTTATCTATTTACATTTTATTTTGATGTTTTTATATTTTTAACACTATGACAGTTCGTATATTATATTCATCTGTCTTGGCAACTACTCAATTTAGATATGAAATTTGTTAGAAAAATGTTATCTATCTACACAGGCCGCTACGCAATACCGTTGTGTAATCGTTAAAAAACTAATTTATCATATTATTAGTCTCTTTTAAAAATGTAAAAATTGTGTTCTCTGTTATTCATTTTAAAACCAAGAAACAGAAACGCTGACAATAATTTAATGTTTACAACTTCAGAAAAACTTTCAATAAATATTGGTTTGAACGCTATCTGTTTAGTAGTTTTTGGAAAATGAGGTTTGTTTTAGCCAATTTACGAAAACTGTTACCATTTATCACCTCTACAGAACCGTGCAAGAACGCCTGTCGTAAGAGGCGACAAAAGAACTCACAGCCAGTAGGGCATTTGCCCGACTGGATGGCTACCACCCCTGGTCTAGAGTATGCCGTCATAACAACCTTGTGTTGTGTTCCGGCATTAGGTTCCAGTCTCCCTTAAGAGAGCAGCAGTGCATTTGTAGCACCTTTGGTGTTGCAAATATCCATAGGCGATGGTAACCGCTTTCCATCAAGTGGGCCGTCGGCCTGTCAGCTGATCTCCTGCAATAAAAAAATAGAACTGTTCATCGTTCGTGGACTCCCGCGGTTCAAATTTTTTAAGCCCTAGTCAAATTAAAGTTGAAAGTCAAAAATAAATCGCGCTTACGTTACATTGAGTCCGTATTTTGGGTTTGATGCCATTTGATGCACAATATTGCAAGTTCTGCAAGGTTGTTTTCAGTCTAAATATCTTTTTATAATACTCCGACATGCCCGCAACTTCGTCCACGCTTGACTTGAAATTCCCGCGGGATCTCCGGCATGCAAAGTACCGCAGCATTTAAATAAATAACGTAAGCCATCGTTTTAGCAAAAATTGTGTTGTAATAAGCTAATAATTTTGCACATGTACAACTACAAACCGCTTAAAATCATTCTCAGAAATATTCTCGCGGGATTCATAGGATAAAAAGTAACGTAGATTTTAAGTCTATTCATTTTCTGTCGATCAACCAAAACCGCATCGAAATCGGTCGAGTAGTTTTTACATGAATACCGAACGAACAGACAAGAAAGAAAGTTGCATAATGTTCTCCATCGTTTGTTCTATTCGTTGTTTTTCTTTAATCGTTTTGAAAGAAAAGAAAGAAAGAAAAGTTCTTTCTTTCTTTCTTTCAAAATCGTTTTAATGTACTGACACGCAAAGTTTATAAGTTTATAATATGTTTGTCCGTCTTAACTTACGATATTAATTTGTTTCAGAGTCTTGAAAAGTGAAACCAATAATATCTGCGAAATCCTACCGAAAAAATGGAAATTACATACTTTTTACAAAACCCAAATTAGTCAACGTCATTACAAGATTATTAACCATATTATTATTAACCATAACAACTCAACGTACCAGGAAATCGCCATAAAACATTTACATCCTACAAAATATTAATACATACACACATCAGACAGCGCGTCTGCTCGTTTGTATTCCAAAGATGTTTACATGCAGTAGTCATTGATTAACATGCTTTAATAAAAAAACCTGGATATTAAAAGCAATATTCTGTCAGTGAAAAAGCCCAGATTGGACTTTTTAAGAACATTGACGTATTCACTTTTTTAAGAATCTTTTTCGGACTTCAAATAGTTATAGTATATATAGTATGTATTTTAAAGTCAGTATAAATCGCAATTTTTATAGTTTTACCTCTTAAATTGGCATTTTACACATCTTAAATTGGATTTTATATGGCAAACTACACAAATAACTGTAGTATAAATGTTTTTACTCCGTAAATAATTTGTTGTAGAAATTTTAGAGCATTTTTTGTATAATTATAATACATGTACGTTTAGTAATCTTAACAAAAAATTGCGTACATAATTCATTTGAAATACAATATCATATATTATAATACATTTAAAAATTTCTCAATGCCTTCTAATAATTGCGAGAATATTTCTAATAATAGCGGTGAATAAAGGCACAAACATTTAAGCATTAAAAAATACCATTATGATAGTTAAGTAAATCAAGTTAACAAAATATTTATTCTGTTTATTTTATGTAGGTATATATTATTATTTACAAATTAAATATTTTTAAATTAAATTCACTAAATATTCGAGTCGTACAGCAATAAGTTGAGTGCTAACCTTGTTTACTGAAAACGCGGCGTACAAATTCTCAAAATGTGTTTTTATTTTTAAGATACATGTTAGCTATGTAAGTATGTCACTATTTCTTCAAATATTTTTTCCTTCTTTCTTTCTTTCTTTCCTGTCTATAAAGTTGAAGAAATCTAGTAACTCCGTTTCGAGTTATTCAATGGTTACGACTAACGTTTTATGATTTATCGAAATGTACTTAGTTTTGTACGTTTGAATTGATCTGAATCATCCATGTAAAACTTTACACAATTTGAGAAACCGTTGAGCCATTTATCTATTTCTGTACCGATTTAGAGGTATTTGCGCTCTGGCATGTTTAGCCTTTGAGTTGTATTAATAATACTGGTATTTGACTTAGAACAATAAACATTTACTGAAATTGTAATTTATAATTCAAGTATCTAAAATAAACAATTTGGTTGATGTAACAATGCTACTCGTTTTCTTTGGGAATATATTGTAACATTAGTCGTAAGTACAATACTAGAACGGAATGAAGCCTAAAACCGTTAAAAGTATATTTAACGGTTATTAATTTTAACCGTTTTATCTGATTTTCAATTTTCGTGACTATATTCTTTTTTTAAGTTTAACCAAACGGACAGCTTAAAGTTTAAACTTAATTATGTGTAACAGTCGCGTAAACCTGAGGAAAATTTAAATTACTTACATCCCTAACCCTTTCCTTATTTATACTATAAATGCGAAACTAACTCTCTCTGCCTGTTCCGTTTTCACGCAAAAAGTACTGGACCGGTTTGGATGAAATTCTGTATGTTTTTATACCGAGTTTTTTATTTTAATAACGAGGGTAGACAAGAGATACTTTTCATCCTTGTTATTAGGATAGAATTTGGGATAGATTTATGTAAACACTATCCCAGAAAGTAGGATAGGTTTTTTTTTTGTTTTGTGATTTGCTATTTTGGCTTTATATCTGTGGTGTGAAGAAGATGTATGTCAGAGTAGAGGAGTGTGGAAGGAAAAGACATAATGTGCCGACCCCAAATAATTGGGATATGGTGAAAGAAAAGACAGCTAGTTTTGGCCGTTTTTGGCCATTTTGGTCATTTTGATCATATAAATCGGTTTAGCAATAATTTTCTGATTTGATCTTTGAGACGGCTGAACCGATTTTGACGAGATTTTCACTGGCATATAGCTGATGTTGTTATAAGGAGTAACTTAAGCTTCTATTTTTAGGGTTCCACGAATAACAATTCACGCGGATGAAGTCACAGGCAGAGCATTTCGACGGGTGCAAAGTAAATAAAGTTATCTACAAAATGATGATTTTTAGTTTATTGTACAATCGTTTTAATAAAACAATTCTTTACAATATGACATTATTTGTTTTGCATATATCACATTATTTCAATAAATTTTCGTACGTAAAAAAAGCCAGCTACGTATGTTCTTTCAAAGGTAATACGACCATCTTTTCGCTCTCCTGTAAAGTAGCTATTTTGCAGATATCTCTTTTTACTTTGCACCCGTCGATTTTATACAAATGTAATAAGTAAAAATTTTGATAAAAAAAGTAGCGTCACGTGCGCTGACGCAGACGATTTTTATTATTATACTTAGGTATAATACTTATTAAGTGGATTGTAAATACCTACAAATACTTAGTTAGCTTAAACAATATTTTACCAAAATAGTACAAATAACATACTATTAATTAATATTAATAGTATATTATAATATTTTTACTATATGGGTTTTTTCCTGTTTCGCCATGGTTGTCAACGATTGGCAACTAAATGTTCTACAGGAAAAGAAATATTAATTCCGTTCCTTCCAATTAATTTGCATATTTTGAAAAAGATAAATTATTTCCCATCTCTCATTAAACTTTTATATAAACAGTTAATGTGTCCCTTTGTTTATTGGCACATGTAGTAATGAATAACGTTATTAATAAGAACTGATAATTAGAATAACAAATGAACGATATGGAAGTACCTTCCCTTTGTTGACTATGTTTAGAAGCAAGATTAATTGCGAAGTTATCCTTCAATAAGGCTAACATCACATAAACATAGGCGACGTGTGGGGTCAGCCTAAATGTTCATTTTAACTATGTTCAATATTATATAAGGACTTCTTCGTAGAGCTTTTGATTATTTAAATTAAAATCTATATTTATATTTATATATTGTATATAATAATATTAATATTGTTACGAGCTACAGGACTCGAACTAAAATAAATGCCGTTGGAATTACTATAGAGTTTATTAGAACTGTATAACAAACACGTATAAAACAAGTACAAAATGAAACTGGATGCAACCAGTTCACACTGCACGATTCAAAGCAATTTAACACGCGCAAAGTCCGGCACTATGTCGCTAATCTAAAGTAGTACACGTCTTAAACGTATCGTAGTCGCTGATTGACTGCCTCAGCCGTCCGTTCGGGCATTTTTTTATACTCAATTGTATAATAGAACAAAGGATCATGTTCGCCGAGTTAATCCCGAACACCTACCAGCTTCGACGGCCATAAAACAAGGATTAATTCGTTTGACACTAATTACAGCCATAAAATAAGTAGTTTTTTTTTTATTGCAGGAGTTCAGCAGACAGGCCGATGGCCCACTTGATGGAAAGCGTTTACCATCGCCTATGAACATTTGCAACACCAAAGGTGCTACAAATGCGCTGCTGCACTCTTAAGGGAGACTGGAACCTGGTCACTAATGGCGAAATACAACTCAAGGTTGCTATGGCGACATACTTTAGACCAGGGGTGGTAGCCATCCAGTCGGGCAAATGCCCTACCACCTGGCTGTGGGTTGTTTTGTCGCCTCTTACGACAGGCCGCCCGGCCGCAGGAAATTGTATTCTTTCTCCGTTCCTGCACGGATAGATACGATAGGTACGATAACAATAGATGCTTTTAAAGTTTAAACACGAACTAATAAAAGAACTCGTTTTTTTACAACATGCCAGATGTGCGGTCTTTGTAACAATATCTATTTTTTTAGAATATTGTGCAACTAAACTCTGCCCTAGCGTCTGTTCCATTTTCTCTCGCCATCCCAATGTTGTCTGGAAGAGATCACTGCCAGTGATAAGGCCGCCATTTGTACTTAATTCAAAGCTATTTTTGTGTATTGTTTCGTAAATTTTACTGTACAATAAAAAATATTGGTTGCAGCTTTTGGAGGCTGCACAGTGATGCGATACCACGCTCTCATGGAATATCAGCGTGAAACTGTTAGCTTTGAGGCTTACCTCCATACCAAAAGCATTAAATATACACCTTTTGTAGTTGCGGTAACAACGAAACTATAATAATATAATATAAACATATATACATATATGGCTTGCTTATACAATAGTGACGATAACTACACTATTATATACACGATACATTCTTTTGAGACAGTTAAATTACCATGAATGAAAGCAATTTATTGTTCACCAAAAATTATAACTACGTTCTTAAAACTAAGTACGGTAAATATTGAACAAAGTGCGGCCTTATCGCTTAAAGCGATCTCTTCAATCGGCAACCCCCTAAACTAAGGAAAAAATTAAGACAACAGTGGCGGTGAAAACCATAAATAATAAGAAACATTCCAAGAATAAGTAAATAAACAAATAATATATTTTATATACTATACAAAAATACGATAATCTTACTATATATAGAATCAGCAGCGTATTTTAGATTTGTTAGGACCAAAGATATTTAGTAACCATCAGTTTTAAAGACAATATGGATTTAACTTACCATCTTGCTCACATACTATTTCCTCATTAATTGTATTTTATACATTGGGGAATGATGATAATAAAACACAAGCAGGAAAGAGAATATAACGTATACATAATACATGTGTATACATATTTTATACAGCATCAGTATTATTTCAGTTTTAATACTTATACCTATATTTTCGTAACGGGAAAGACCGCTGGGCACTAACCTTACTACATAAGGACTATTGACTTGATGACTGATTGTAATCAGGAAATCATAATGAGGTTATTGCAACATCTCATTGTTTGTTTCTATTTCCATACATTGTAGATAGATAACAGATAATAAATTTAATGCGATTCCTATCTACCAGCAAAGATTTGTATCATAAACATAAAAAGTCGTTTTTCCTCTTCAGATAATAATTTTATACGCATTATAAATTACAAAATATGCGATGAAATACTCTGTAAAATATTGTGACTTTTCTTTCACGTTCTCAAAATTATTTGGGGTCGGCACAATATGTATTTTTCTTCCATACTCCTCTATTCTGATACGTCCTCTGTCACACCACAAATCATCATATCATCTTTCACACAACCCATCCATCTCTTTTTTTGGTCTACCTTTACATTTATATCAATCAATCAATCAATTGCAGTTTAACATTCTTTTTGTGACTTTCATCCTTCCTCATTACATACACATAATCACCCCAGTCTTCTTCCTGACAATTTTTCTGTGGCTTTCAAAGATCTTTGCAAATAGTACACTTTCAAAGATTGTTTAATTATGTATTATAATAAATATCATTTCAGAATCAAGTTTTAAGAACATGTATATTTTTATGTTCTATTTGTTTTGTAATTCATTATTTATAATGCTAAAGAATACTTTTATGACAGACTTTATTTGTACTAACCTACCGTGAACTCGTATATGTGGGTTAGTAAAATGGGTGGGATGAAAGTTGTTTACTAAAGCGACTATCCTGAATTAAGTATATAAATAGTCTTTAAAAAAATAACGTGTAGAAATTTAATATGCCAGTTTTACGTTCTTTATTAAGCGGTTGTTAATCTGGGATTTCTTTCAGAACAGGCAGTAAATATCACTTTACTATAAAGGAGGATATACCATCCCTATGTGTAATATTTACCGTATTTATAGATAGATAGATAACTCTTTATTGTACACCAATACAAACATGAACTTAAGACTAAAATTACATCTAGTTATGTACAAAGGGCGGTCTTATCGCTAAAAAGCGATCTCTCCCAGACAACCTTCTGCTATTTATTCTTTATGTTTATTAAGTATAGTTATTAAAGTGTCTGATTCATATTTCAATAATATCCCTCTCGAATGGATGAAAGCACATTGGTTACGTTTCGATATATCTATAAGTGTGTTCACCTGTTCGTATGTTAGCAGAGTTCAATGACGTTCAATTAAAATGGTCCTCAAGTTAAATCTGTTTTATTTACGTTGTGGGACGCCTTTTGGTTTATTTGTAAGCGCAATAAAACACATGTATACAGATCTATGTATAAACATATACATATTGTAATGTATGTACAAGTATATTGGATACGATTCAAATGTATGCAACATTGTAATTGCTCGACATTTCGTTAATTTCAGGCGTATTTGATTTTGAAATACAGAAACGTGCAAGTCTAGATAATGTGTCAGTTAATTAATTATTATGTAAGTATAGAGAAATGTGTAAATTATCAAAATACATTTAATATTTAATAATGTAAATGCCCAGTCATAAGAATCGTAACTAATTCAAATTGCGTGTTATATCAGTAACTACACTTGTATTTCACTAGATTATTAGATGGATAGTTTTTATTTATTGTTCACCACGTACACATAAAGCAAATTATTTACAGTCTGTTAACGCACATCACTAGCCATCACATCAATTCATTAGCACATCACTAGCAACCATACAAACTAATTTGGCACATCACTAGTATCTGCCATTTTGGTCCGCGACGCGCGCGCATTAACAAATTTATAAAAAATAAAAACTTCGTTTAAAAAAACCGACTTCAAAAACTAAAAAACTAAAATGTATAAAATAACTTATTTCTAAAGCTATTATTATTAATATATATTATCTAAAACATCTTAAAGTCGGTGCTTAGTAATTATCAAAATATAGTATTTTTTATGTTTTGCTTTGCACCGACTTCAAGATGTTTTAGATAATATATATTAATAATAACAGAATATATATTAATATTAGAAATAAGTTATTTTATACATTTTAGTTTTTTAGTTTTTGAAGTCGGTTTTTTTAAATGAAGTTTTTATTTTTTATTTCTTACTTTTTAGTGTCTAGCTATGTATGGGTGGACCTACGAATGGTGCCGCGCTTCTTAAAAAATATAGGTCCCAAGAACCGGGAACAAAAAATGTTCGTAAAATGAAAACTACTGGGCCAAACTATGTCAAATTTTTAGGGGACCACATGGCAGCTATTCCGCGTCGAACAAAAAAAGAATCACGTAAATCGAATCATAAATCTCAGAGTAATCGGTGTACATATGGAACAAAAAGGAAATTTTCTTCATAAAAAATGTTCATAAAATGAAAACTACTAGGCCAAACTATGTAAAATATTTAGGGGACCAATTGGAAGCTATTCCGCCTCGAACAAAAAAAAGAATCACGTAGATCGGATCATAAATGATGGAGTAATCGGCGAACATACATAAAAAAAAGCCGACGAATTGAGAACCTCCTCCTTTTTTCAAAGTCGGTTAAAAATGCGCATTTACCAACACAGTCATTACTTGTAAAAGCGGGAACAAAGGGCGACTTTATCACTTTAGAAGTTTAGAGCGATCTCTTGCAGAGAACACAGGCTGTGGATTGTATCACTGTGTCTACTTACCTACTCGTAATTAAGATTTAGTCACTTACCTGAAAAAATAAAAATATTATATTAATTACGATGGAAAAAGATGATATTACCAAAAAATTACAATATGTATTCTGACAGTTTCATATTGTTCTCATAACGTCTTTTAAGAAGTTTTCATAAATTTGTTTATATAAATAATATTATGTAACATACATAGTTAAGTAGACAATAAGCATTAATGCAATAAGTATAAGAGTTTTGAAAGAAGACAAGATAAATAAAAGAGATACCTAAGTCATTTCCCCAGAAAATATATTAAAAAAAATGTCTGTGCAGTTCATACGTAATAGAAGTGAAACTTCATAAAATATACTCTAACTTTTATTAATATAATTATAATTAATTTAGCATACATCCGTCAACATATTATAATTCAAAATAAACTTCTTAAGTATCACTTTCAACATTTCACTGTTTTAGTCTAAAAAATATTAATATCAGTTTTATTTCGGTCCAAATTGGACCTACGTTTAATCCATCGGTATAAGACCGATTCTCTATAGATTAATGTGCTTATCTCTTTTTAGTCTCGCTTTTTCGTTTCTTCGAGTTTCAAATCACAACTACTTTTTATTTATTTTTTATTGCAGGAATTCAGCGGACAGGCTGACGGTCCACTAGATGGAAAGCAGTTACCATCGCCTATGGACATTTGCAACACCAAAGGCGCTACAAATGCGCTGCTCTTAAAGGAGACTGGAACTTGGTCACTAATACCGGAACACAACTCGAAGTTGTTATGGCGACATACATACTCTAGACCAGAGGTGGTAGTCATCCAGTCGGGTAAATGCCCTACCACCTGGCTGTGGGTTATTTTTTCGGTATACTAAAAATAATTAAAAAGGCTATTAGGTTAATATAAAGGGTATTAAGTTAGGCCATTGTAGTTATGCCTGCCCAACTCCAAATGTCAGCATTGACGTCATCAGGGAGTTACGGGCCACGTCAGTATAAATAACCCATGTATATTTAGACTCGTTTGTGTATAATTATCTGTACGGTGAAATGGATAAAGGGTTGGGCGTTTGTAGCGTGAGATTTTTATGACCAGTTGAAAAATAGGAATGTTCGCGAATACGATTCGGGGTTTATATATTTATACAAAGAATTTTATAAGTTTGTTTGGTTTGTTAAATAAAAATAGAATTAATTTATTTTTAGCTCTATTGAAAGATAGTGATAGATAGATATTTTATTGTACAAAAATGGAAAAATGATCTTACATACTAAAACAATATCTAATTATATACATAGGACGGTCTTATCACTAAAATCCATCTCGTCCAGTTATAGTCTGTACTAAACTCTATTATTTTTTTAAAGGTCTTTTGTCTTTTTTGTATGCTTGTTCGCTTATAGAGATTAACTACAACAAAGGAGAAACCTTTTGTAAAACCCCATAATATTGAGCTGTGGAAAATCCTCAGGTGGAAGCTCATTCCTAATCTCCATGGTGCGCAACAGAAATGTTCTTGAGAACCGTTGCGTAAATGAGTGAAGCAGCCAAAGAACATGAAGATGAACGTTCAGCCGATGTCGAGCGGTGCGGTGATAGAAAGATCCTCTATGGCTATTTAAGGCGTTGAGTTTCAAAGATAGGCCTCTTTGCGCCGGTTGCAACTCTGCTTACAGCCAACTGGTTACTGGATTTGAAGTCGCAGGAACCTTCCCCGAGTAGGGATAGCTTATAACAGCTACAATTTATATACTTGTAGATGGTTACGCAACAGTTAACTTTGTATGTCTGTTAATTGCGCAGTAATTTGTAGTTAACAAGCGTATATATTATAGTGCAGTTTAGCGCGATGTAAAGTATATACCTAATAAACATACATATGCAGTCTGTTGGCTGACCTCAGTTTTCATTAATTGTTTATATACATACATAGACTAAAGTATTGTTACAAGCCATTTACATTTTTTCCATTCATCGACCATATCTAATTCATTCTCTTACTAGCCCAAGACACATAATAACTATAGAGAGGTAAATTACCTTTAACATATATGTAACTATTTCATTTCATATTACACATGGACAATACATATGTAATACAATAGCACAAAAACTTTACTGAAATTAGAAAAAAAATGGATAATATTTTTGTAATGCAAGTTGTTGATGATGTCTCATTAAACACGAAGGTATTGGGCGATGAACATTTTCTCTATTATTATATGATTAGGTATATAATAAAATGCTCAAATTCTTGCCTTCGCACAATTCCTTGAGCCGCTTCGCTTATGTACGTAATGTTTCTCATACACTCTGTTGGGGTTTGGAATGAGCTCCCAGCTGAAGTTTTCCTGCAACGCTACATTATGGGGCTTATCAAAGAGGGTGTCATCGTATTATTTAGAGGCCGACAGTGTGTAGATGATATCTAATGTTTCAAACAATATTGATTGCAACTAAGCCACCAACAGTGTTTGTTCTTGAAATTGAAAAACATTACAAATAATATAAGTCGTTAACATGTATTTTATAAGCAATAGAACAACATTAGTTAAACGTGGCGTATAATTTTCACCTTCTCAATATAAAATATCAAAATCACTCATTGACACGCTCGCCATTAAAACAGTCTGCCATTGACTTTTCCAGTCTCAGTTCACGAAACTTTTAAATAAATAATTACAGTATTTTGAAGGCAATCAACCTAATAAGTAAATATTTATTTTAAAAATGAGAAAAGTGCAATAAACTTTCTCATGGCAATTTACTCGAGACAAGGATTTATTCTCTAGACACAAAATCTGTATTTAAATTGATAAGATAATTGTAGATACTTTAAAGTAAACAACATTTAATTATTATTGTTGTTATAACAGCATGAATGCACTTTAGGGACAGCGATATTAGACTACGCGGCACGCTTGCGGTGTGGTCTTCTTGTCATTCCGGGATCAGAATAAGTTCTGATGAAACTTATCTTTAGTGAAAACTTGGCTTCTAACGCTAACATGTTATGAAAGCTTATCTTATGTAAGTATTACTAGCAGGATATTTTACAAGTACAACTAATCTGGTTAAAGATTATATGATACCGATTCTTACACTAAACATCGTTTTTCTTATTGCCAGATGCGAGCAAACAGACAGACCGTTCACTTGATTGATGTAAAAAGGTAGTAGTAACCTCTGTTCTCCTATAAAAGTTTCCAAAACCAGGGACGATAGTAATTGCTGGCCTTTAAAATGGTATAGAGGAGTTGAAATAAAGCCATATTATACGGGTCCGAATGTTGGGCAACTTAATTATAGACCAAAAACCTCTCCACTCAGCTGAGATGAAAATGTTAAGATGGATGTTTGGTTTTACAAGAAAGTATAAGGTGAGAAATGAGTACATAAAGAGGATCTTTGAAAGTGGCATCTGTAACTGAAAAACTGAGAGGAAGAAGATTAAGGTGGTACATACATACATACATACATACATAACGTCACGCCAGGTCCCTTGCGGGGTAGGCACGGACAACAGAGCACCATTTAGGCTTATTCTTACACACCTCACTTGCTTCTTTGACATTCATAACTCTTGTCATGCACGCTCGTCTGATTTTAAGGCTCCTGACATCACCTTCTGCTAGTACACCATCAATTTGATCATGGAACGTGTGTCGTGGCCTTCCGCGACTTCTGCATCAATCCACTTTTGCATTGTATATCTGTTTAGTCATTCTTCCATCACTCATTCTTTCCACATGCCCGAACCACCGGAGCTGGTGGTATGGGTACGTAATGAGGAAGGATGAAAGTCACGTGACAAAAAGAATGTCAAACTGCGAGGTTGATGGGTACCAATGTAAACTTAGACTTTTGTTAGTCGTTTGTGCTGTGACAGAAGACGTTTGTCAAAACACAGGAGTATGGAAGGAAGAGACATATCATGCCAACCCCGAATAATCGAGAGAAGGTGAAAGAAAAGAGAGAGAGGAGTTGAAATAAATCTGACATGGGTGGATGAAATAACAGTGATGCCATAAAGGCATAGGAGGAAGAAAATATGACCTACTGTAATAACCGTATTCATGAGTACGGTGACTTTTCCCAGAATGTGGAACTTTAATACATTAATGCCAATATTTCGAGAGTTTTAAGGCAAACTTTGTGATATACGACCGAGATAAAATTGAATGATAAGCATTTAGATGAAGATGAGTAAGAGACGAGCGACCGCAACGAGAGACAGATCTTTGCACGTAGAGAGACGTACAAAGTGGATGTGTCGCACGTCGCGATCCTCTGTCCGTTGTCTCGGCCGACTGTCTCGTGTCTCGGTCGTCCGTCTCGTGTCTCGGTAGCGTACCTTAAACGTACTTTTATAAACGCCATTGCCACTATTTTAATCGTTAAGGAAGGCATCCACTAGACTTTTTTTAACCAGTAACAGTATTTATTATCTCATAAGAAGTATATTTTATGAAGTTTTCTTATTACTTTTTCGCATATAGCTTATAATACACGTAACTTCGAAAACGTAGATGAGATATAAGAATTAAAATTTCATCATATTACCAATTCAGATTTAGATTAATTTATTTCAGATGCGTTGTGAAATTTGTAACACGTAGTTTTAACCTCAATAGCACTGATCCAAAAGGAAACATCAAACTGAATACAAAGTGAAGGCGGCCATGTTTTATTTTGTATGACGCAACAGATTGAATTGCATTTGGATGCGTTTGTATGTTACCGCTTCCTGTACTATAAAGTGGAGATCGAATAGCTAATGATAGATATAGCTTTAATAAATAGCTTTTTAGAACAGATATCAGAAATGTTTCGATATTCACGACAATGTTACACGTCGATTTGAATAATATACTCGTAATTATGGCCTCAGTTAACTTAGATCATAAACTCTTCAGGACTACAAAAAGCGTGCTAACTGTGAAACTAATAACATTTACAACAACAAATGTTAAAGACATTATTAGTTCACAATAATATTTGAACTATTAAAAGGATACTATATAAATTTGAATAGCGTACTGGCGGCAAATGTGTATAACAGTAATGATATTACCGTGCAAGCGGTATTAACCCACAACTATGTAGTTTTAACACCTTAATGTTAGTCTTAAATTGTATTGCTGTAAAAAAATTTGACGATACTTAAATAAATGAAATAAAAAAAGTTAGATCTCTAAATATAATAATAAATGTTAAGTTTTTAATTTCAAGAAGAGCCTATCTGGACAGACCAACGGGACGGCGACCAGTTGGTCGGCTCGGATAGCAACGGAGTGACGTAGTGGAAGCTGATCTGCGCGAGCTTCAAGCTATGACTAGCAGGAGACAGCGATGAACAGAAAGGAGTGGAGTATTCTAATTTCGGTGGCCAGGACTCATTTAGGGTCGCTGAGCCGCAGCAGTTCGGTTATTTTTTTGATCGAACCTATGGAACCATTATTCTTAATGTTTTTAAGATATTTTGTTTACATAATAAAACTACGTTTTAACGGTTTTAAGCGCGGTAATTTATTTGATTTTGGTTTATCCGACGTTTCGGCCGCTTTTCAGTGGCCGTGGTCACGGAAGACAAAGATGACATTTGTCAAACGTGTATTGTCAAAGTTTTTATTCAGCCTACCGCCAACTTGTTCATTTTAATTATTTAAAACCGTTAAAACGTAGTTTTATTATGCGTACAAGTCGCGAAAACTTAAGAAAATATTATATTTTGTTTATTAAAAAATAGCAAGAAGAAGCGACAAGTATTGAAAGTGACAATTTCGTATTTAATATTAGACAGTGCATTCATTTATACGCCACTAGTGGCCATCTACTACTCCGCCTGCGTTTTTCCTTAAAAAAATATTTATTTAATTAATTCATTTATTTCAAAATTGAGTATTTCCATATTATACAATTTTATATTATAAAACTATTTCCACTTTATCAAAGTTATTATATAATAAATATTATTAATAGGATAAAGGCGTCTAATTGAGTATATCACACAATCTACAATAAATTCTAAAACAAATATACTTAAAAATCTCGCATTAAAATAGCATACTATAATATTATTCGAAAATTTCGTCAAGGGAATACCTTAGATTACTGTTTAAACTAAAATCAATAAGCTTTTTGACTCGTTGGGATTCTGACTTCATAACGCAGTATGCATACAAGGAGACTGTGAGGTATTGTATTACAATAAAAAGTATTATCTCTGTTGATTAGACTTTCAAATACACAATAACTTCCAATTATTTCTTTTCGAAAGTGAAAATATACATATATATATATATATATATATATATATATATGTATATATATATATGTATATATATATATGTATATATATTATGTTTGCGTATAGGCAAACTGGCAGGCGGGTCCACTGGATGGCATGGACATCTGCAACACTAAGGGAGCCGATGCGTTGCCTACCTCATTGAGACTTTAAAAATCTGTTTACGCCCTTTTTGAAGAGCCCCATATTGTAGCGCTCTGGGAAAATCGCGGGAGGGAGGGAGCTCATTTCACAGCTTGCTCACGTATGGCATAAAAGAGCGAATGCCAGGTACAGTGGATAACTTCTAGGTGTCGAGGACGTGTGGATGAACTCACAGTCGCCGGCGAGTAGTGCGGTGGACATTAACAATTGATAATGCATTTGTCGAGACAATGTTTACAGTGATGTCACTTAACGCTCTCTATCTATTTTAAATCATCTACAATCAGAGTGTTGATGTCTTCCATAATACTAAATGTCAACAAAACCACTTTATAGCACTTGGCAACACATCATTTCAAACACCGTTTAAGAATACTCTGGCAGTGGATGTAGGGCGCTTATGACGTCATTCGTAACCCAGTCAGATGCATCGGTCCTTCCGACCAAATGCTGAGCCACGTGTAGCCTAATTAAAACCAATAAAGGAACACTTACAGGTCGCTTTTAGTATGACTAATGGGTTGTTCTCAATCTTATGTGCAAACGCAACAGAGGAATACAAAATCACAAGAATGGAATACATCTTATCCGTGCAGGGACGGAGAAAGAGGCGACAAAACAACCTGCAGCTGGGTACCTACCTAGCCTGGTCTAGAGTATGCCCCATAACAATCTTGAGTTGTGTTCCGGCATTAGTGGCTAGGTTCCGGTTTCCCTTTAGAGAGCGGCAGTACATTGGTAACATCTTTGGTGTTACGAATGTCCATTGGCTACGGTTACTGCTTTCCATCAGGTGGGCCGTCTGCCTGTCTCCTATGGTTGTACTGAAAAATAAAAAGACAAACCTGCGAAAAGTAACAGCTTTAAGCCCCCAAATATGCGCTAACAGTACATAGTGACTGCTGCGTTTTCGAAAAATGTCAATAAATCTGTCTTCAAGTTGTGTAAATAAGTATTTCCTACACAAACATACGCCATCCCCGAGCATATTATCGTAGAGAAGTGAACGTATTTCATGTTCATACATTAAAAAAAGAAAACATTAAACTTTTCCAAAGTACATTGGTGGTGAACTGAGATATGAATTTCAAATACATTTGCATCTAGTTGAACTGCAACAACCATTTAGAGGAAGTCTTTAAAAAATCTACATTTGATTCTGTCAACTAATCGAATGGACTAATAACTAGTCTATATCTTAGTAACCATTTACTATCGATATAAGCCTTAAGAGAGCAGCAGCGCATTTGCACCTTTGGTGTTGCAAATTTCCATAGGCGTTCCACCAAGTGGGCCGTCTGCATGTCTTCTGAACTCCTGTTATAAAAAAAAGCTCCGTCATACAAGAAATATCAAATTTCTATTGGTTGTAAGACAAGTGAATATAGAAACCGGCTATAAATGGAACGGCCGTAGTTCACGATTGCGATAGTACTATAAATTTTATAATTCTCTTTACAGATTGCTACAAACACGTCACAGCGAGAATTAAAAGGCAATTAAGTCTCCTAGTGCTTTTAATCAATTATATACATCTCAAATTGATTATATACAGTGTAGCACTTTGTACAGTCTCGGAATGAAATAAAAACCAAAATCGATTTTTGCTTGCACGAGAAGAAACAATACTACCAAAGGATATAACCACTACGCTTAACATAAATATTAAAACCAATAAAAAAAAATCCATGTCTAAACAATCTTCTTAGACAAGACAGAAAATCAAATAACTTTGACCTCAATAATTTTATAATTTATCATCAAATAGTTAAACATAGTTTTCAGTGGAACAAACTCTGCTGTGACTTCGTTTGAAAAAGTAACAGCACATGTTACACGGAACGTTAAATGAATCCATTTGAAAACTAGCGAACACTTTCATGCCAAGACTGCACATCTGAAACTAAGTATATATAATGTATGAATATATATGTATGCATATCTAAAAATATTATGCATTCGGTGACTGGATTATCGAAGTTAATGTAGTAATTAAATGAAGTAATAAATTTAAAAACTCGAAACATCTGCCAGTCTTTTTCCATTACTTACAGTTAATTATTTCCTGCAACGTACGAATGTCGTCATTGTAATTTGTTTAAATCACTCATAATTCTACTAAATAAACATATTGAATGACAACATGGAAATTTACTCACGCATTCTAAATATTTTCCATCCTAGATTTATTTTCAGTCTTACAGGTTGAATCCTAGTTACGGGATTTTGATAGCTGACGGACGGCTCAAAATTATTATTGTATTTTTCTCCATTGTTATCTAAAGTGGCTATGAATAAATGAATTTTATTTATTTATTTATTTTTATTTCAGTCTTAGATGTTTAAAAGGTTTCCTCCATGCATTTACTTCCAGTTAAAATTAAGAATGAATAATCTTATAACTCAATTCAATGAATTAAAAATGGATCCAGTAGTATTATTATCAGGGCTTGAAAACGTTATCAATTATCTTTAAAAATATTTTTTTTTTTAAATTACCGGTATTTTTGAAAAAGGTACTGCCATACCGGTGTACTTTTTACCGTTACTTGGTAACTTTTATGATTTTAACGTTATAATATGACTTTAAATATCGTATGTATAACGTTATACATATCAGTAATTTTTACGTTATGTGAAGCGACGTTGCCATTTTTAAGAATTGGCATGGCCAATGGCTTTATTACGACTGTTTGTTACCGTAAAAATCGACAAACACTACTCTAAATATTACGCGCGCTCTTAGCACAATGCTGTTTGACAATCTTTGCGAGTGAACAAGAGTGACGATGGTAACAAAACATAGTTATAACGGTAAAATTACCGATATTTATAATATTAACGTTATATTTTTAGCGGTAAAATGGCTAGAAATAACGGTAAGTTTTATAACGATATTTATTTATTACCGTTATCTGAAATTATAATAAATACCGATACCACATATTTACCGGTATATCAAGCTCTGAGTATTATGCCATGCTCGGCGGCCATCAGATAATGCAACTTCTTTTAGGTCCGGTTCCTACATCTTACCGACCGTTCATTTGGCTTACTATCGGTTAAAATTAGACATAAGCTCTATAAAAGTAATGTCAAAATTCAACCAATGGTAAAGCAAGTATGGTATATTAATGGTATATTAAGATATATAGAAGTTCAACGTCATTAATAATAATACTTCTTTGCCCTTGTCCATGTCTAAAATAGTTGAAAATAGCAGTTTACTTGAAATGTTGGTTGAGTTATATTAATAATTGCTTGTTAAGTAAAATTTAATAAGTAAGTTTTCCAAAAATATGCATAAAATTCTTAGGTTCTCTGACCAGTTTTCGAGATCTTATATATTATTAAAAACTATATCAAGCCTTACATAAATATTAATTTCAAAGTAAATATGAGACGTTCATTCTCCAATGATTATTTAAACTGTCGCACTTTTTTCCACATTATTTTCTATTACCGTCAAAACGCAGATTAAGTGTTGATATGCCAGGTGTCTCAAAAGAATGTTTGTGTTTTGTGAGTGGATAACATAAAAAATATGTCTATATTTTTTAATTAATTATCAAAGTACAGTATTTGGGAATATATTTTTTAAATAATATCTTCTAAATGTAAACCATCGCGTTCACGGCATTCATTTAGTCGAACGGTTAAATTTCCAATGACTGCTCGGCGGGTCAACTC
The DNA here is from genome assembly GCA_949752895.1 of Dendrolimus pini. Lineage (NCBI taxonomy): Eukaryota > Metazoa > Arthropoda > Insecta > Lepidoptera > Lasiocampidae > Dendrolimus > Dendrolimus pini. The sequence goes on along the minus strand of OX457132.1, from coordinate 17,363,585 downwards.
CCTGATGGCTACGTCTTCGTATTGATATTTTCTTTTAAATCCGCCAAAGAACTCGGTTTATTGCTATAAACTTTAGACTTGAGATAACCCCACAGGAAAAGTCCATAGGAGTTACATCACAACTGTGTGGAAGCCAGTTTATGTCGCCTCTCCTGGAGATCAATTAACCAAGGAAAACTTCACGTACTCTTGGCCTCAATCCTATGATTGGCATCGTGGTGTTTTAATTCTTGCACCAATTGAATTTTGTACTGGTGCAGTTTTAGATGTTTATGCAAAATGCGGTGTAATGATGATCTATGCACATTTAAAGCCCTTGGGTGCTCCCGAATCGAGGTCCTCGGATCCTCACGAACAGACTGGTTTACAATCTTTACGTTTTTGCCGTCGTTGATGACCTTGACCGCCCAGATTTTGGTTCTTCTAGTGTTGAACCGGTTACTTCAAAAACTTTTGACCCATTTTTGAATGGGAGGAATGCTTGGCGCATCATGTAACTGACGAAAACCTTGAATACTGCATAATCTTCTACGCGCAACAGTCGCTGAATTACGGTCCGCTCCGAAAAAACGCTCCATAGTGCCTGAATTCCCAAGTACCAGGCCTAGCCACTGGCATACCCCCGCGCTCCTCGGCTTCGATGCGTTCTTGCAGTCAGCTAACCAAATATAAGCTTTCTTTCGAGACATCTTGTACAACATAGCATAGGCCAGAAAAACTACTTATGTACAGGTAAATGTCATTGCAAGAATTCGAGGACCTATCATATGAACCAAACGTGAGTATCTTAAAATACTGAACTGTGTTCTCAGAAAATATTTTATGTAGGTACATAAACAGTAATAAGCGCATAAATGTCTTAGTGCTGGCTCAGGACTCCCAATTTTAAGAGAATGGGAAGCCGCTATACTTGTTTAAGGCGAATTGGTGGGTTTTACACATTAGTTTTCTCGATGTGTCAGTTTCATCACTATATTTTTTTCTCTGTCATCACATGGTAATTGTAAAAATATGCAAATTAGGTCAGCAAACTGAATAAGGAGAGCACGATTCCCGGACAAGATTCAAACCCACATTACTAGAATAAGACTCGGGTGCGGCCCTAAGCTACAACGACTTAACCTTTTATATTGGATATTATTATTTTCATTACCAAATGACTCATAATAATGTACATAGCAAAGGTGTCACCTCACTAACCTTTCGTATTTACAAAGTAGATTTATTTTATGGCATAAAGAAGGTGATTCTTAATTGTAGCTGTTAATTATAAAATCATCCATTTATTTACCTATTGAAATATATATTCTCGCACCTATAAAGAAGTATTATACAATATTTCTAATATGCATGAGATAAGAGTGTTAGTGCCTGTGGCCAAATCTTCTTGTTCATAGAGTTAAAAATAACGCCGTTGACAAATTCTTTATTAGTGCATATATATATATGTATATGTGTGTGTGTGTGTGTGTGTGTGTGTGTGTGTGTGTGTGTGTGTGTGTGTGTGTGTGTGTGCGCGTGTGTGTGTGTGTGTGTCACTTTTTAACGGCATTAACAATTAATAACAATGTTGCATCACAAATAACTCATTAACCCTCCGCTATTTCTGCGTGGCACAGTCACTAACACTAACACTATCCCAGATGGAGCAGGGGCATCATATAACAACTATTTACTACAAAGTCTTTAACAAATTATCAGAATTCATTGTGATCTTAATTAAGGCCTAGTGCGTGTTTTCTAAAACGAGAACAAATCTGCTAAAAATAGATTTATTCGAAAAAGCCACTAATAATGCATTCATCCTAATGACTACTTCTAATTATGTAAAATATGACAAACACATATTCTTCTAATTTAAACAATACATAAAGTTCAATTAGTATAAGAATATTTTAATGCATTTATCATAGAAAATACAGCTTCCTTTTGAAAAAATATTTCAACGGTAAATACTAATCAACTCAAAATCAAGCAAGATTTTGAGCTAAATAACATTAATTTACATTCAAAACAAGAGAAGCAATAATCATAAACACCAAAAATGCCTTAAAGAATTAGTCTCAGAAGCTACAAATCTTTCCTTAAATATTTTTTTACGATATGGAATAGGCTTATTAAAATATCTAATAGTAAGATAACACACATAAAACTATTTAAAATAGTGGATCAGTATATTAAAATGGGTAAAACCGCAGGGCATAACAACATATTATATAAACGTGTCACTGCATGTTTCCTTAATAAAAATAGTCATTTTGAATCAAATTGAATCACATTTTATAAAAGAAGTTAGGTGACGTCTATAATGTTCAGAGCTTGGGAGAAGAGAAACAACGTTTTCACTTGTAAGGTTTTAATCCGAACTGAGACTATATTATAAAATACAGAAGTACCCTCTTTTGTCATGACTATTAATACACTACATTCCTCCCCACTTATTTTAGACCACACTATACTATACACATACTTAAAACTACGATAAACGATACGATAAACCTACAATAAATTACAAATTGAAATTTCATAAATATTTATATTTTTGACCTTTTAGTCGACACTGCCTAACGGGTCGCCTTGGCAATGTTGGCTCACTTTGGCAAGGTTCACAGGGTTCTGACTCCGACGTGAGACCCTTTCCTTCCGTCTGGGGCTCACTGGACGCATCATTGTGCTCAACAGTTTCTACATTAGTTTCTTCAATAACATCCGCTTCTGGTAAACATGGAACGTCACTCTCAGGGCACGGCAGAACAAGGGAACTCCTTGACCTGCGTTTCAACTGATCAACGTGTCTATGAATTGGGTTTCCGCCATCCCCAATTACTTGTAAATTTGAAGGACCCAATGACTCTCCTACTGTTCCCGGAAGCCACTTGTCTCCCTTAAGATATTGCCGATACCACACTGCCTCACCCTTCTCGAATTTCCTAGACGCACCTCCAGTATCATCAACCTGACGCTGTTGTACTTGCCTCATTCGCCTTTCACGATCGGGCTTTAGGGCATCTAACCTAGTACGCAGTCCCCTGCCTAACATCAGCATAGCTGGACTTTCACCCGTGGAAGTGTGTTGCGTGTTCCTATAGTATAATAAAAATGTATTTAAAGCTTTTATTACGTTAACCTTCTCAAAGTTAGCTTTTTTTATAACGCGTTTTAGGGTTTTAACAGCATTTTCTGCAGCACCGTTCGATGAGGGATGATACGGTGCCGTGAAAATGTGTTGTATGCCGTTACTGTTAAGAAATATTTTAAATTCTTGACTGGTGAAAGGTGGACCGTTGTCTGATACAATTTGCCGCGGTAAACCCCATCTACTCCAGAGCTCATTTAATCTATCTATTGTACTAGCTGCTGCTGTACTAGGGACGTTAAATATCTCTAACCACTTAGATGTAGCATCGATTACGACTAAATATAATTTTCCGAATATAGGACCCAAAAAATCTAAATGTAGCCGTGTCCAAGGGCGGGCTGGCCAGGCCCACGGGACGGGCGCTTGTCGCGGTGGTGCGTCCGCCTGTGATGCGCATACTTCGCACGCTCGACACATTTGTTCGACTGCTTCGTCAATTCCGGGCCACCAAGCATAGCTGCGCGCCAGTGCTTTGGACTTAACAATGCCCATATGAGGTTCATGCAATAATTTCAAAACCCTATCCCTGCATTTTTCCGGAATAACCACCCGGTGACCCCACATAATACACCCTAGCTCTTCATATAGCTCAGTTTTTCTATTGTGATATGGTTTCATTGCATTTAAATCACAATTTTCCGGCCAACCATCTCTTATATAAGATAATAATATACCTAAGATAGGATCCCTACTTGTGTGTAACTTAACATCGTTATAGTCTAATAAGAGTGCTTCTTGAGCGAAATGCAAGTGCGTTTGTTCGGGCGCAATAGTAGAAACCGGTTTGTTATCGCGCGGTGGCAGTCGAGACAAACTATCGGCGCTATTGCGATCTGTGCGCACGTATTCTATATCATACGTATACGCAGATAGGATGATGGCCCAACGCTGCATACGGCTGGCAGTCATGGTCGGTATACCTTTATAGGGACCGAAAATGGATACCAGAGGCTTGTGATCGGTTCGCAGAGTAAACTGTCTACCATAAACGTATTGGTGAAACTTTCTCATACAAAAAATTATAGCTAGCGCCTCCCTATGTATTTGCGAGTAATTTTTCTCAGCTGCTGTCAGCGTGCGAGACACAAATGCGATGGGGCGTTCCTCCCCGCGGGCGCCCGCGCCCGCGCCCCGCCCGACCGGTTGCGATAGTACTCCCCCCACACCCGCTGCGCTCGCGTCACAGGTCACTATCAGTGGCTTCTCGGGATCATAATGTGCTAACACTTCCGAACCTATTAATGTATTTTTAATTTGACAAAATGCGCCCTCACATTCCGGAGTCCACTGCCACCTTACATTTTTCTTCAACAGAGCATACAAAGGTAACAACTTCTGAGAAAAGTTTTTAATAAATTTCGCAAAGAAATTAACTAATCCTAGGAATGAACGCAGCTCGGATACGTTTTGCGGTCTGGACATATGTTTGACTGCTTCAATTTTGCTCGGGTCTGCCCTGACGCCATTTTTGGAAACAATGTGACCCAGATATTTTACCTCATTTACAAAAAATACACATTTTGATTTTTTTAACTTAAGTCCATTTTCAAAAAGACGTTGAAATACGGCTTCCAAGGTGCTAAAATGATCGCTTTCCGATTTAGTTCCAATTATTACATCATCACTAAAAATTGCAACATTTGGTATGTCGCCTAAAAGGTTAGTCATTATCCGTTGGAAAATTCCTGGACTAGATGACAGTCCAAATACTAAACGATTATAACGGAACAGACCACGATGTGTGTTTATAGTTGTAAATGACTTAGACTTGTCTAATTCTATTTGGTTATACGACTGTGACAAATCGATTTTACTAAAATATTGAGCTCCTTGTAACATAATTAGTGCATCTTCAAATCTAGGCAGTGGGTACCGGTCGACAATTAAAGCAGGATTTAAAGTTGACTTATAATCTACACATAGCCTGAGAGTGCCGTCCGCTTTGTTCACTGGAACTAATGGTGAGGCCCAGTCGGAGCAGTCGACGGGCTCGATGACGCCGGCGCGCAGCATCGTGTCCAGCTCCGCGTCGACGCGCGCGCGCAACGCGTACGGCAGGGGCCGTGCGCGGCTGAACACCGGCGCCGCGCCCTCCCGCACCCTTAACGTAGCCTTGCCTCCTGTGAACCTTCCCAAGCTGCCATCGAACAATTCCTTATACCTATTTAACAAATTATTTAAATTACAATCATATTTATTGTTACATGACTTGTTATCAAGAGATACTTGGCTGCTGTGCAAGTTATAAAAGGGTATAGACAGCTCACTAAGCCACTGTCTACCTATTAGAGACGTAGTTCCCCCACTAATGACAAACAGCTCTAATTCCTTTACATTTCCCTTGTAAGATACATTACACTTTATATATCCCGACGGCTTGACAACCGAACCATCGTAAAATCTTAAGCTAAGATTGTGAGACATTAGCTTTTTGTAATTAAAATACTTATTATACATAATTTTACTTATACAAGATATCGGCGTACCCGTATCTACCTCCATGGATATAATTTTACCATCTATAGATATAGGCAAACTCACCGCCTTGTAATCACCGAGACAAAGTTGGTGTAAATCAATCATCTGTTCATCCAACTGCTGGTCTGATTCCTCTTGCTCCTCCACTGAATTATAATTAAATCTTCGTTCTACGGTTTTTCGTGAATTGCTATCCTCCGTCTCCGGACATACCCGACGAAGATGCCCCTGACGTCTACACCGGCTGCAAACGAAATCACGATATCTACAGTTCCCGTAGCTGTGACTCGTCGATCCGCAGCCCTTACAGTTGCCGAGTTCAGGCTCTGGCTTACTCTGCCTTCCCGTCCACCGTGTCGTGCTCTGTCTCACGCTGCTGCCGCGCTGCTGCCGTGCCCGGCCGCTGCGCCCCTCCCGCACCGCATGGAGCTCAACGCTCTGTGACGTTCCCGGGATACTCCGTACCTCTACAGCCGCTGCATCTCGCTCGGCAGCCTCCAGCGATATAGCGATCTGAACTGCCTTTACAAAAGTCAAACTTTCGTCTTCTGCGAACAAGCGTTGACGAAAAATGTCGTTTTTCAATCCACACACAAATTGATCACGCAAGTTTTCATTGAGGTTATCCTTGAAATTGCACGTCCGTGCCAACCTTTTTAACTCTGCTACATAGTTGTTAACATTTTCATCGCTATCTTGTCGCCTCTGCCTGAAACGAAATCTTTCAGCGAGCACTGATGGACTCGGTTGTAAATGATTACGTAGTAGTTCCACCGCCTCACTGTAATCTAATTCCGGTGGTTTCCGTGGGCTAGCTAGATTTACAAGCAGTTCGTACACCTCATCTCCCATCACAGCAATCATCGTTGGTAATTGTAAGTCGTCTTTGATGCCATTCACTTTAAAGTACATTTGTAGTCGATCCGCATATGACGACCACACTCCCGACTTTACGTCGAACTCGCTAATTTTACCAATCGACATTTTACGCACAACCACAACACGCACAGTTCGATATTTTATGATTTCTCGTCGCCAGTATAATGTTCAGAGCTTGGGAGAAGAGAAACAACGTTTTCACTTGTAAGGTTTTAATCCGAACTGAGACTATATTATAAAATACAGAAGTACCCTCTTTTGTCATGACTATTAATACACTACAACGTCAATAGGGTTTTTTGATTACTTGAGAATTCTGTTTTATTGAAATAAATAATTATGAAAATTTATGCAATTATTATGCTTCATGTTCCTCCATACAACTATACTGGTTGCTGACGGCTTGTTTGCGGCTACATTATTCCTGAGTGACATAGGGTTATAATATATATTATTATAATAAATATTTGATTTTTATAAAAAAAAAACTGAGGCCCAGGGAAGTGGGCACGAGTCAGCTAGTAGTATATAAATCAAATCAAAAGCGTCGATGGTAATAAATAATAGAATGTATCAATAGATATAATTTGTGTCTGTCAATGGTAGCGAAATTCATCTTAAAATTTAAATAAAAACTGATATTATTAGAACTTTTTTGTTATTCTGTCTGAGCATTGGTCTTGAATAGGCTTTGAAACGGCTCCACGGATTTTAATAAAAATTTAAGAGATTAAACTGAAACTTTATCTAAAATATTCCGGTAGGGTGACCTGTATATGGTGGAGGAACGAGATTGAATACTCCAGAGCTCCTACGTCTCATTCAAGGGAACTTCTTCCAGTGAAGTTGTTGTTGTTCCTCGTAGGCCTGGGCCCATCTATTATTATTGGGATACTTGGAAATTTGTATATATTGTTTGTAAGTTTCGGGAATCGTTGGCGACCTCAATTATTGTACAACGCCATCTATTGGCCTGCTGTACTACATAGGTTCTGTTTCCGTGTCTTGCAGGTTTCAGAAGACGAATATTGAGATCAAGTCCATCAGAATGAAAGTAAGTGAAAGTGAAACGTAAGCTACTTAATGATTTAGTTTATATACAATATTAATATGTGTTATGGTTTATTCTCTATTTTTTATTCATTTCATTTTAGGTTATATAGGTATTGTGTGATATTTATATATCCTATTTATACGTGTATTTAATTTGCACATCAACTTCATACACTTGCGAATTTCCCCTTCACAAAAATCAATAGCCCGGGTTGTCTGGAAGAGATTGTTCTAAAGCGATAAGGCCGACCATTGCTCCTATGACTACTGCAAATTGTTTACTTTATGTGTATGTGGTGAACAATAGTGTTTTCTATTCTATTCTACTTATTAGTAATATGTGAACGGGCACTAAGAGCATATCTGTATTTTATTATTCCACGTGAAAAACGTAACGTAAACCCGTAGTACGCGGTGAAAACAAGTGCTAGCAACAAATCGGAGTAATCTATCACGTCGTAATTAAAGTGAAGCAGTAAATCTGAATACGGATACTGTGGTGGAAATTTTCATAAAATTCACCTAACTTTTAGATTAATTAGTTTATATACATAGAGTACTAAGTAATGGCTTGCAATTAGTTACGTGCTTGGTAAAGGATTCAGTTATCGCGCCAATAATAATAAACTAGAATAACTTCGACATGTACTTACATTTTGTTACCTCCTTTTTATACTTTAGGACTCATGTTCCTAATTAGTTACTAAGATATGTCCGCGACGTCATCTACGCTTAGCTTGAAATGCCTGCGGATGCCTTGGACACAAAGTACACACACAGCATTTAAAAAGAATGTAATGTATCGTTTTAGTGAGTGCCGGAATAAGCTATTTTTTATGCATCAGAACAACAACAAACCGATCCCGGGTAAATTCCCGCGGGATTCCTGTGATAAAAAAAATATTACAAAAAATTTGCTACCGATCAGTGAAAAATCACATTGGAATTCGATTTATTTTAATCTCGGCGTTTTAAATCATTCCTAGAATATTTTTCACGGTATTCCCAGGTTATAAATTATAATAATATATAAAAAATAGCACAGATCTTCACAAATCGGCCCTGTAGTTATTACGTGAATCCCGAAAAAACAGACAAACCAACAAAGAGACAAAAAATATAAAAGAAATGCATACTGTTCTCCATCATTTATATAGTCTAGTCTATTCCATTTGGTTTGTCAATAGTATCAATGTACAGACACGGCATGTTTAGACCCGGCGAACTTCGTACCGCCATATTTTCTGAATTCCTTAAAAACTTTGTTTCATGACACAAAAACAAAATCACCATAATCGGTCCAGGTGATTAGAAGGATTCTAGAACCCGATATCAGCGCCACCTACCGGTCCTAATTGCGAATCTAAAACATCCGGGAACCCACTCAAACACACAATAACAAAATCACCAAAATCGCTCCCGGTGATTAGGAGGATTCTAGAACCCGATCTCAGCGCCACCTACCGGTTCTAATTGCGAATCTAAAACATCCGGGAACCCACTCAAACACACAATAACAAAATCACCAAAATCGCTCCCGGTGATTAGGAGGATTCTAGAACCCGATCTCAGCGCCACCTACCGGTTCTAATTGCGAATCTAAAACATCCGGGAACCCACTCAAACACACAATAACAAAATCACCAAAATCGCTCCCGGTGATTAGGAGGATTCTAGAACCCGATCTCAGCGCCACCTACCGGTTCTAATTGCGAATCTAAACCATCCGGGAACCCACTCAAACACACAAAAACAAAATCGCTCCCGGTGATTAGGAGGATTCTAGAACCCGATCTCAACGCCACCTACCGGTTCCAAAAAGTATCCTATTTTTCAAGTTGGATCAAACTGCACACGGTGTGCAAATTTGATTGAAATCGGTCTAGTAGTTTTGGAGTTTATTGGCAACATACATCGTGACACAAAATTTATATATATATAGATAGATAGATATTATAGATGACGAAGATAGAAGATAGTCGTGGTAGCGTAATGGCTAGCATACACGTTCCAAAGTTAGAAAATCCTGGGCGGAATGCATGCACCACTTAGGCAGTTTTCAGACCTAATGTGCTTATCGATTTTTTTTATCGCCGAACTCCTCCGTCGTTTGCCAAGACAGAGATATTCGTTTTCTTGTCTCTTTTAATATGTCTATCTTTAAAACTAGTTAGGTTAGGTAAATAAATGGGTAGTCATTTTTTATTTATGTGCATATTATTACAATTACCACCTGCTAACAACGGTGAAGGAAAACATCGTGATGAAACCTGCACATCGAGATAACCGATGTGTCAAACCTTCCAAGCCGCCTTGGACAAGCGTTGCGGGTATACTATACTTATATATGCAATGGGAGGCCTGAGCCCAGTAGTGGGACATTTATGGACTGTTATTATATTATACACAATAGAAGAATGTTAAATATACTATGGAATAACAAAATGGAACTTTATATAAATAGTTAAAAAAAACTGCCTTACAGATATAAATGGTTTAAATATTATCTAAATAAAGAAGTATAAAGTAGATTATGTAGCAGATCATTGCCAGCGGGGAGCGTGCTATTTGCGTTGTCAGGCAGTATAGCAATGCAGCCAGCATTCCTGGCTCTCCACTCAATCGATTCTAGTGCCTCGAGTTAGTATTTGGCTGAGTCATTCTAAAGGTGAGAACAATAATTGCACTGAACTTCAGATAAATTTTAAGCAATAGTACCTATGGCAAGTGAACGATTTGCAAGATACCAAACCAAAGTAATACACGATCAATATTTTATGAACATTAGTCACAAACACTTTAATGTACTAAAACGTTAACCATTTTCTAATTACTCACACAAAAAATACATGGAATAATTATTTTAGCAAATATAAAAGGAAGTACTAACTCAGGTAAACGACCTCGTCCCCTTTGTATAACCATCATGTTTAGGTATAAGTTCCTACTACATACCTCAATTACATTGAACTAGTTTGGTTTTATACCCGCATGGGGAGAAAAATTTATCGGCAGTCAAATTTAGACTTTAAAACGAAGGAACAAACGTTACATTCATTTGTAAGATCTTTTGCAATTATAAAGCAAAGGAAAACAATGAGCGCGATATGTTCAAGGTGCGTTTACGATATGGAACCATGGCGTAAACTCGGATTACGTAAATTGCCTTTATCGCGTTTGACATAGTTAGGAAACGTTTATGATAGGATAGGTCACGATCTTAAGTAACGAGGAATAAGAATCAAGGTGAGAATATATTGAGATAAAGCCAGTCTAGCGTTTGTAAAGTGCTCTAAAACCCGTATTGAATATAAAAATTACGCACATAAATAATTTTGCTATTGTGTCTCAGCTTATTCCCGTCAAAAAAGTAGATCACAGAAATATTGGTATGATGTGGTAGGGTATGATATGGGTTTTAATGGTCTTGCAAAGAGGAATACCGAATATTGTGTTTTGGATATGTTAGAGCCATGTTATGATTATTGAATTATTATCTTGTTATCTCGCTAAGCCGCTCGGCTCGACCGGTGTATAATCGAGCACACTTCAAACGATATCTGCGTTAAATTTTTAACTTTGAGCTAATCATATCTCGTACGGTGATTGAGAGTTCCGGTGGCCCACTTTCCTTCACGCCAGTCCCATATACTACTAATATCTCATCTCCCACCCTAAAAGCTGCCAATGCGTTGGCATCACCCCCTTTTTATGTATGTAACAACTTTCTATCAAGTTGGTCGTCTGCAAGTTTGTCTGCTTTAAGCATTGATATATAGAATATATCAATGGCTTAATCAATAAAAAAAACTATGTGAAGTGAAGAAAAAAATTGACTCCTGAGGTCAAAAGTGATTGCTAGAATAGTGATGATCATTCCAGTGTTAAAGCTAAGCTTTTTCATAGCTCTTATTCAAATATAAAAAAATATAAAATTCAAATAGAACATTATTAATTGCTATATTAAAATCTAAAAAATCGGTTCACGCACAGTCCATCACAAACTTCCCTTAATGTTATTATCATGGATTGTGGTAGTTGGGAAACTACCAAGTTTCCCAAAATCCATAGTAAATAGTTCCAGTAATGATCAAACCTGTCATCGCAAATCAGATGAATCGCTCAACTGAGATGCGTCTGGTTTTTATCTGCTCACGGTGGAGTCATGCGGGCTTCGTTACTTTTTACAACTATCTTAGAGGTTGAGTCAAAGATAAATTGAATACATAGAAATTTTTAAATGTTTTGATAATGGTACACACATTAGTCAAATTGGTACATGATGAGTTAGATCTAAATTGGTTTTAATCATGTGTGGATATATTTTTATTTGAGCTTCTAATTTCTCAACGATTTTAGTTTCGTGAAAATTGTAAATTTCGAGAAAGGCAATATTTGAATAAATTAAAATAAAGATTAGCATGATGCGTACGCACTGCACTGCAAACCGTCATTGTTATGAAGTAAATCTTTTAGAAGCAGGCTGGGCGACTAAGGCTGAAAACTTAAGAGGTAAATTCAAAATAAATTATATAATAATAATATAGGAGGGAGAGTAGGTAGTAGACTGTGTGGTAAACCACACGTCGAAGTTTCGTCGTATTACTCACAGACACGTACGTGTGCATTGCTACTGGGGCCATGTGAATATCATATAGGTTTACACTTATTTGCTCTGTTTACAGAATTAATGAATATTTGGTACATTCCAATATTCCTAACTAAGAGAGAAAATCAAGAGGTGGAGTAACTGTAAAGCACATTTATTTGGGACTAGCTTTTCATACAATATCAAAATAAACAATGCTTACAAATTAGGTATTGTGTTGGTGAAAGAAGACTTTGTTTTCGTCTAAGTGCAATTTGTTCGTTATGTATCAACTCTCAGTTTAAACAAGCTCGTCGCAACTACAGCATTACAATCAAGGCTATAATATATCCTTTGTTGTCCCTAGACTTTATATTTCAATTTTTCCATTTTTATGTTGCGCAACTATGTTATTTGTTGACGTATTTGAATAAAAATATCTGCAATATTTATATTCCGCGTATCTTTAATTGGAATTTCCACGGCGCAATTTTTTTTCTCTATATCAAAACAAAATCTTGATAACATATTTACAGTTAACGGTTTATCCTATAACAATAACCATTTGTGTTATCTATTTCATTTATCATTATTAACATAAATAAACAATTAAATAGTTGAATGAATTATCTGATGGTTGGTTTTTATCCGTGCAGGAACGGAGAAAGAATACAATTTCCTGCGGCCGGGCGGCCTGTCGTAAGAGGCGACAAAACAACCCACAGCCAGGTGGTAGGGCATTTGCCCGACTGGATGGCTACCACCCCTGGTCTATAGTATGCCGCCATAACAACCTTGAGTTGTGTTCCGGCATTAGTGACCAGGTTCCAGTCTCCCTTAAGAGAGCAGCAGCACATTTGTAGCACCTTTGGTGTTGCAAATGTCCATAGGCGATGGTAACCGCTTTCCATCAAGTGGGCCGTCTGCCTGTCTGCTGAACTCCTGCAATGAATGGTTGACTTGGTGATTTGTGATGTGACAGAGAATGTATACCAGAATAGAAGAGTATGGGAAAAAGACACTGGACCGACCCAAAATAATTGGTGCAAAGTAAAAACAAAGAGATTGAAACTATTAAATACTTGATGTATATTTTAATATGAAATCTTAAATATTATATTTCTGTTTGATATATAACTTTCACGTCATTAAGAAAAACCATTATCGGTGAAACTTTTAACAGTGTATATTAGCGTCGACAAATTATTTGATCAATTAAAACTAAATGAATTATGTTTTATATTAGTTAATTTTGGTTTTTATTTATTTTAATTGCAGGAGTTGAGCAGACAGGCAGACGGCCCACTTGATGGAAAGCGGTTACCATCGCCTATGGACATTTGGAACATCAAAGGTGTTGCTGCTCTCTTATTGCTTAAGAGACTGGAACCTGGTCACTAATGCCGGAACATAACACAAGGTTGTTATGGCAGCATACTCTAGACCAGGGGTGGGTGGGTGAAATACCTGGCTGTGGGTTGTTTGGTCGCCACTTACGACGACTTTTCATCTGCGAAACTCGGTTACATATCTAATTGTACGCCGAATTTGGCAAGTGTCAAAATGGCATAGAACAGAGTGAAAAAATATCTGGCGCCTACCAACATTTCTAGAAACTGGTTCACAATAATGGATTCTAGCGAATGTGACCACTTTAAAGCCATCGCCCATCGCAATTTTACTAAAACTTTGAATGTTACAACTGCTTATCGCTATACCGCTATGTTCATTCGATTGACCATAATGATAAGCCCCGTTAAAAGTTTATGAAACTGCGGGTGGAACATAGAACTTTACAAACGTTTTTGTAAGATACAATATTTAATTAAACTACATTTTAGTGGTTTTAAGCGCTGTAATTGATTTGATAAATAAATTACCGCACTTAAAACCGTTAAACCGTAGTTTTATTATATATAGTCGCAAAAACATAATATAATACTATACATACATTATTACTTATATACTTTATTATTATATAATTGCTGTTTGTGGTGTGAGGGTATAGTAGAGTAAAAGTATCTATACATCTGTGTACCAGTATATAATCTAGTTGATGGAAAACGTATCGATCTAAATAAAACGGGAAAGCACAAACATTTAAAATTGAGTTAAACATGTTTTTATTTACTAACAAAATATTTACAAGAAATTACTTACATGAAAAATGAAACTTGAAAACTAAATATAAATTTTCCTAATATATACATAAATTGAAGAAATTGAAAGTATGTTTACAACAAAACTGAACTTCTTTGAATTGTATTCTACCCATAGTCCCTTAAGACTATAAATAAAGAGAAGAGTGTTATTATTATAAAGCGAATAGCTGATAGTCATCTAGAAATTGTACAATTTAGAAAAATATATGTAGAATACTGAGCCTAGATGAGTTAAAGTGAGTTACATATACACATACATTTTGTCATTAATAATTAAACATTTATCTTCTTTCACAGGTAATATGTGTCAAATTAGTGGAAATTTTGAATGTAATGGAAATTATTTCAATGTCGCTTCGATAAGTCATAATCTTTACCAAAATAATGTTATCGCTTAATTGTTTTGTGTTATTTGGATTTTAGTTGTTTGACTGGAATGTTGTTTTGGTAGGCCAATGTCGATTTTTTTCATTCATATTTCGGTTTGTTGGTAAACAGGTCAAAGCACTTTTTTATAATAATAACTAGCGAATACAAACTTGTACTGAGTAAATATTTTCTTCTTTATAAAGTTTCTTGAACTCGGGCAAATGCAATATCCCTGGAGTTCATGTGTTTTTGAATGACATTAATGCAGTTATTTTATCATTATATGTATAGACTCTTTCCCTAAATCAGGGTGGTATGAGAATACAAAGAGAGCCCGAATCTATTGCCACCCCCACTATGCCGGTACTCCCTATACCGGGTCTTACATTCTGTGTAGTGTAATAAGTGTTTAAACCGTATACGTCAGATAGATCATCAGTCTCTCTACTATACTCCAGTAAAGAAAACATTTCTGATGACAGTCATTGCTAAATATTCTATAGCGTACACAAGAAAATACTGAACTAAGGCTCTTCCCTTACTGAAGTAATGGGGAACTTATCCCATCCATGCTTCACTAAAGAGAATCAAGAAGCAGAAGAGAGTTATCAAACTTCTAAATTGGATACATGATCAAATATACCTAAAGACAACCATGGTTTAATAATTTAAACTAAAGATAAATCAAATCGCGGGCACAGGTAATAAATAGTTGCCAATAAATAACTAATTAAAATTACTTATGTATGATATACCAACTTTTGCACGCGGCTTCGCTCGATTCGCCCGGAAAAATATACGAGTCCCGTGAGATTGTTATTTTTCCGGGCTAAAAAGTTGCGTATTCCAGTCTAATTTAGCTCTGTACCAAATAGATCGGTTTAGCCGTTCTAGCGTGAATTAGCAACAAACATTCATCCAAACTTTCGCATTTATACTATTAAGTATAGAATACTTACGCTTATGTATATTATTTAAAATATTTTCAGTATCAGAACACTCAGACACACAGAATTAAAAATCCCTTAATGGAAGAACCATTAAGGGATTTTTCGTGTTTCCGTCAAGGGCAACATTCAACGTAAATACTTAAACCTATCGATTTTCGATTTACTTGCGAAGGTGGCTATAAATAATTAAATATTCAAGCGAAGGTTTTTACCTGCGTCATTGCCGGCCAAGAACAGATTAATTTTGTTTGGGATGGAATAGATCTGGCAGTTCCACGAACTGTCAATCATTTAGACGAGGGGACATTGTGACACCTGAGTCAGAAATATAACGCGTAAATGACACAACTCGAAAGTGACGCTAACAAATATAAACAACCTCTGATGAAAAATATACTAGACATCTCAGACAAACAAAACAGGTAAACTAAGCCCCCAGCTCTAAGAGTAAATTCGGCTGAAGGAAGCCGATTTTGGAATAGCAAGCCGATCAAGTCACGAGTTGTCAATTCGATCAAGTTGCAAAGTTACGAGAACTTACTATTACATAATCGATTTAGTATGGATGAAGGTGGAATTAACTCCAGTGGAGTTATTATTTTTATTTTTATTGCAGGAGTTCAGCAGACAGACGGCCCACTTGATGGAAAGCGGTTACTATCGCCTACAGACATTTGCAACACCAAAGGTGTTACGAATGCGCTGCTGCTCTCTTAAGGGAGACTGGAACCTGGTCAATAATGCCGAAACACAACTCAACGTTATGGCGACATACTTTAGACCAGGGATGGTTTCCAGTCGGGCAAATGCCCTACCACCTGACTGTGGGTTGTTTTGTCGCCTCTTACGACAGACCGACCGGCCGCAGGAAATTGTATTCTTTCATCGTTCCTGCACGGTTATTAACCATACCGACGCAAATCATGTTTATCCTACATTAGCTTACGCATACATATTTTTAAAAAATTGCTGTCGTTCGCGTAAGCTACGTGTATGTGTAGTCTTATTCTTTCCTCTAAAATAGACATATAAAATTTAATTACTACAATCATATTAATTTTTCATTTGCAAATTTCTCAATTGCGACGTTTTGGCAAAGTTTCAAATTTTTATTAAACACGTCTGATATGAAATAAAGTTCAACAGCTATAAAAACGCGATAATTTTAGAAGCTTCATATATTTTTATTGTATTCCAAGTGATTCAGATAAAACAGCCCTTTCATCTTGAAACAAAACCGCTTCTAACCCAATATTCAATGTTGGCTGATTTAGTGAAGACGGTGTGTGAAATTTACGAGATTAAATCTAATGCCCACACTACGTCAGAAAGCATACTTCAAAGTTGAAATGACGATACGGATAGATAAGACGCGACAGCGGAAAGCTGAATGTGGTAAGATATTCATTTTTAAAAACAAGATAGAGGTGGGTGTTGTTTTTGAAAACGTTGGTGGCGGTGACACGCTGGTATAGTATGATGAAGAATAATATATAATTGAGATTTTTGTTTTTTTAATGATTTTCAAGTTTTTATACGTAAAAATTTGTTGGTGACTGACTGATAAAATAACTGTTTGCCAGGGCATTCAGCCAAGAAAATGATATGGTTAAGTCAGAAGCAATTATAACGGCGTGATGCCTACTTTTTTTCGGCATCGTCATTACTACGCAATATTGAAATTATGGTTCCGTGGGGTCCTTTTTAAGAGAAACACGCGTTCATAGTTAAAGGCTTATTATCGAAAACACGTGCTGTTCAAAATGTAGGCAAACCGACTGTATTTGATAATAATTGAACAACAAATAGTTTATTACAATTAGGTAAACGCTGAATATACAATTCCAAATATACATATTTTCATAACAATAAGATTGATTATATTAGTTTCCATATTTTTGGCTGCCGATATGGAAGAGAATAATGGTGTGGGGACGAGCCCGTCTAGTTTATGTACCGACATATATAATTATGGTTAACTTTCCCGTGCACCAGAGAATTAACAAAAGAGATAAATCCTCTAGTAATAAAAAGGTTTGTGCTGGCAATAGGATGTTTTCTTATCGATTGCTAACATTATAACAAATAGCAGTATCAATTTTGTGCGTAATGAATCTCGGTTACTCTCTTAATATCATAAAAGTATGATAGGCTTGAAAGGAGATCTGTTTAGGCACAATTAATAAAATCCTTATCAGAATGGAGACAGAACCAAATATCCGAATTAAAACGAGAATCCGTTTTAGTTAATCTTATTATTTTGACTTTTGAAATTAAACTCGACCTGCTTGAGACTTAAGTTTCGTTATTCAAAAATAAAATGTAAACACATTATTAAGATTAATGTAACCTCTAAAACCTCTAGAATTATGTGGAACTCAACTAAAGTCAATGTAAAATTAGGTACCAAATGTAAACCTTGTATACGTTATTTAAAACATCAAGTTTATAAGTTTCCTCGAGTGCTACAATGTTCTTTTCTAAAATTAGCAACAGGAATCAATAAAAACAATATATGGCTTAAATAAGTAAACAGTGTGACAGAAGCCAGGTATCGCTTATTTGAGGGTCAAGGGAAAATCGTTAAGGTTAACGTAATGGAGGCTAATGGCCTGTTGTATTCATCTATAGCTTCATATAATACAAGTAACTGCTATCAGTTGCTTGTAATTGTAAAGATATTTTGTTTGTGAGTTTGTGCAAGCTAATTATAATAGCTAGAATAATTTGTTTTTGATTTTCAGTGATGCATCTAGATAAGCTATTTCAAGCAAATATAATAATTACTTAGATTGGAGTTGCTGCCGGTAGACCGAGTATTACACACCATGTTCAAATAGCAGAAGTGTTAAAAAGAAGTCAGGTAAAAAGCATCTTAAATAAAAATGAATGTATAAAGAGGTTAATGAAACTAAATACACAGCGCAAGTTGTTTGTCAGGATCGTCACAAGTGAAGATCCATAGACTCTGCCTACCCCCACGGGAAACATGATAATATGTATGGATGTAATAATTACTCTAAAGTTCAAGAAACTACTTGACAATAGAAGGTTATTTTCGGTATTTAAACTTTATCAAACATCATAATTTTGAGTTTATGAGGTGGTATAGCCCCTGGTAATACCAATAACTTTATTTGGCTTATATTTTCTTGTAGCATATATTATATGATACTTTATTGCATAACATTAATGATACGGCTCAAGATGTATAAGAAAAGAAAACAATAGGCATTCTTATCACTAACTGCAATTTCTTCCAGAGAACCTTAGGATAAATGAGAAAAAATTGTGAAACATGTATAACTAGGATATGGTAATAATGAAGACAAAGTATATATAGTTTTAAATGAGACGTAAAATAAACATAAATAAGACAAAAATGTACATATACAAGCCAAACTGTCAACCAGTTCACCTGTTGGTAAATGGACTCTGAACCAAAAATACTCTTTTGTGGACCTCGATGTTTCTAGAGGAAACAATACAAAGCAGCAATATGCACATTATATTATAAAATTTGCGTCACGATTTCGATGATCACGTTAATAATAATACCCATGCAAACATACAAAAACTAATCAAGAAACACGTCGTGATGTAATTAAGTAACCGAGAAAACAGGAAAATACGTCAGGGTTTTCCAAAACGTCTGCACAATGTGATTAAATTTTACTACGCAGGCAACAATACAAAACACTGATCCAAATATAACCTGTGTTCAAGTAACGCAAATTCGAAATTTAAAAGAAGGAATTTCACTGGGATTGAATGAAAAACGCATAAATCAAAAACATTAAGCATTGTTTATGGCCAGTATTTTATACGAAATACAGAAATTACGCGAATTGTTAGTCTAGAACATTTCAACATCACAAATTCAAATTTAATCTTTTAGAAATAAGAATTATTTTCATTTGCTTTTTTCTGTACTGATAATTGTACATACATAACGTTTTTGTTAATCGAACCTTAAAGTTATATTCGTAAAATTAATTTTGCAATGACTTTCTTTATACCTTCATTTTAATGACGAAATTTCGCAGCGTCTAATTGCGTCGCATCGCGTGACAGTGAGTGACATTGCAGGCAACTCCTACGCAACAGACGGGATAGTACGTCACAACGATATTTAGTACAGGTGATTACTTTCTCCTTTTTTGTACAACTAGATATTAGATTAAAGTTTTGCTATTTAAGTACGCTTGACTTTATATATTATATTGACATTGTAACCACGAGCACAATAAACGAACGATGTTTCACATATAAATGACGCACTTGTTGGGTAATGACTGTAAAATGAAAACTTTTTCCACAGTACAAAAAGATTACCTCAAGAATTGATTGAAAATAAATGTATTGTACATATTTTATCTCAGAAAATTAAAGTATATATAGAATGCTAGCTCTTGCGTGTTTGTTTTCTCACTTTCTACCACACTCCCTCCTACTGATAACTTTGAGCCTCATTATGAGAGATCTAAACAGAAATGAACGGTTAGGGAATGATGAGTTCTAGGGCCAATTAAGGCAGTAGAAAATTGAAAATGAAAATCTAATTTCTTTTTTAATTCGTAAACGTTTTTAAAAAGCTGAATATAATAAATAACATAACAACATTTTGGAGTCATAAGACACATTCTAATACAATTCTAGTGAAAAATCACACAGATGTTACTTTCAGTTCAATACATTCAAATACGTACGAATATTTTAAGTATAATTATAATAAGTATAAAGTAAAGATGTAGAGTTATTTTCTACTGCAGAAGTTTACGTCGACGCTTGTTTACTAACTGCGTAAAACTAACAAAGTTGACATGTAGAAATAACATAAGATCAATAACAGTGCTGTTTACAAACATTGTTTACGAGGAATGCGTTCACACCTAATATTTATTCCAATCTTAACTGATAAACATTGTAATTAAATTGTTGGTGACATTCATTTAAATGCAAGGCAGGATACAAAATTGACCTTGTCATTCGTAACACCAGAGACGACTTTGTTATACGGGCACCTCAAACATATGCGCAATCGTGCCTAGTCTGATTAAGATTTCCTTAATAAATAATAAGCAATATATTTTTTTTATTGCAGGAGTTCAGCAGACAGGCAGATGGCCCACTTGATGGAAAGCAGTTACCGTCGCCTATAGACATTTGCAACACCAAAGGTGCTACAAATGCGCTGCTGTTCTCTTAAGGGCTGGAACCTAACCAGGTTCGGAAATGGAAATGCCGGAACACAACACAAGGTTGTTATGGCGACTTACTTTAGACCAGGGGTGGTAGCCATCCAGTCGAACAAATGCCCTCCCACCTGGCAAATAATACAAATTGTTAACTAATACAATAAATAAAATTACGCAAAATGAATTATTTTTTATTTCTGGAGTAGGTACAACTGACAAGCTGGAGGCACACCGGGAAAGAAGTGGTTTCCGTCGCATGTGAACATAAAAGCAACATAACAGGTACTACTAATGTGCTGCTGGTCTCAGAGGGAAGATTGGAACCAGGTAGTTAATTCCGGAACATAAGCGAAGTTTTTGAGGGGGCTTACTTTAGAGTCTAGACCTGAGGTGTTAAGCAACCAGTCGGTCAAATGTCCTCCCTACCAAAGGGCAATTTATTCATTAATATCAGTTATTTAATCTCTGATTACCTTAACTTTATTTCAATCAAGATCAAGATTTGCTCGATCATCAAAATAAACTTGTTTTTAATTTTCAAACCAAAAAGATCAAAGACAACTTATTATCCCTAATAAATTATTATCCCTTATTAAATTTTCTAAATGGTTTTGTTATTTGCAAAAAAAAATATTTTAGGGGCAGCTATAGTTAAGTAGCGTAAGTTCAACTAAAATATATTATATGTTGTAATTTTGCATCCCTAAGAATTTAAAAACCTTTAAGCTCTAATTTCTGCGTTTAATCTAGTCTTGTCTATAGGCATTATGTTTGTTAGTCTTATCGGCTCAGCCTTGTATTTTAGGCCATCGGCTGTTTAGTCATTTCTCCTTATTTCACAAAAATAAATAAATTATCTGATTGTAATAAAATTGTGTCACAGCGATGATCCAGCTAGATATCATAATCAAATATCAATTCCAAAAACCGATTCTTCCAAATGACTTCAGATATAATAAAATAATAAAAAATATTTATCAGAACATAATATGTGAGGCGTCATTTTCAAATTAAAAACAAAAACATTACGCAAAAATTGTTATCAATTTATCAGCGTTAAAAATATTTTTTCTGGAAATAACACAACTGATAAAGATACGATACGATATCAGGCGCCGGCATATGGAGAATCAGATTTATTAAAGATTACTTCAATCATCGTTGATATAATGTTATGAATCAATATAATTGATAAAAAAATAAAATCTAGGTTTGCTCCAAGGTTAACTTCTGTTTTGCCTAAAACAAAACATACTGAAGATTGTGTAGTCAACTGAGCTAAGCCTTTGCCGGCGGCAGGTTTGATTTCTGGCATAATACATTTCTTAAACGAACTTTCCCTTACTTACTATAGTTTGGGTGTCTGGGATCGGTCCTAGAGTGGACATAATATGTTTGTCTGCCAAATATTCTTCATACATAATTGTGACAAAAAAAACCCTTTACTACGTATTCGAATCATTATTATTATTTTACGTCATTTGCATATTTACCAATCTGACCATATTCGCTACACATCCATCTAACGTAGACACCCATCACACATACAAACCATTATCAATCCACCATTATGGAGACAATGTGACGCCAGTGAATGAGCATTCGGATGCTATTATAACAGCAGACTTAGGGCCCAGAAGCGTAGACTGAACTGTTTGGCTACGTTATGATCAGTTATATTGTGCTCCAATCTAAGTTTACCCCAGGAGAAGATGCCTAAATACATCTACCCTAGATGTGTGTGTACAATGCATACATGCGTAACAATGGACTAACAATTAAAAACGAAGATCCAGTGGAGCAAATTGTGAAGGAATATAGACCTTAACAACAACTGGTATTAATAATTGCCACGCATAATAAACGAACAAAGCTTTCGTTGTAAATGAATTCACATATTTTCAGAATATAAAATATACATTCTGTAAAATGCGTACATATCACGATATAATTTCAAGAAAAATCATTTATGTCTAATACCATAAAGACAGTACAAACATACAATGATCTTTCACGTGATGTGAATTGAATTGATGGAAACCATTGAGTTGCGTAAAATCAGTAGTAATTTGGACCTGTCACACGTTTTGAAATGAAAAGGCAGCTTGCCAATAATTTCAATAGTCAACATAGTTGATATATTTTTGGAACTATTTAGATTTTGGTTCAAATACAGGATTAAACTTTTATTTTATTATTTATATGTGGATTTTTATGACTTGTGTATATAGCCAGTTTCAAGTATCCAAAATTAAGGATATTCTTCAAACTAATAGGCAATAAGCGAATGCTGAATAGCAGTGAGTAACCAAGTAAAACTTAAAACACTTAGACATCTGACTAATGGAATCTAAGATCTGGCTTAAAGGCCTAGCTGCTAAGCCAAGTAATAATTATTGTAAACCAAATCTAAAATTGACGTCCACTAATAACTCAGCTTAACTTTTTGTTATTTTGTGATTAACCTCATTGTCACTATCGATCAAGACGGTCGAATAAATTAATAAACGATTTATCCCATAAATTTTGTATTGGTTATCCATAAATTTAATTAAAGAGAGACAGTCTCAAATAAAGATCCCCTTATGCCCCTGCTACACCTACGGCGTTATGCTTCAACTATAATTGCGGACGCGATACGATGGCCGGGTAAAGGCAAGTGACGTGTAAGAAGAAGCAAAGGAAGAGTAACTTGCCTCGCCACTAGTCCACGGCCACACTGCACTCTTCCCCCGGGGGTTCACACACTTCACAGGGAGTCGATTTAGGCGAATTTAAATTATTTGATTACGTTAAAAGTGGTTTACTTTATATCGTGATCCAACTATATATTGCGGTGACAGCACTGACACTATGTGAGTGTTTCTCTTGTTTACGCATTCTTCATTTAAAGTTTTTTTTTGACGGCGAGGATGGCGAGGAAGAATTTACAAGGAAGTGTTCTTCGGTGCAACCAATAATACTTAAACTAATACAATTTTGAAGTCTTCAAGGTACGAGTGAATAGGTATCTTCTATGAGTTCATGCCATTCCACAGATGGTGGCAACAAAAATTTTCGCTACTGCCGATTTTAGGATAATAGAATAGCATTATTATACCTATTGTAAGAAAGACTAAATAAATATTGTGCACTCATTACAACGTGTTTATAGGCACCATCCGTACACTAGGTATGCGTGCTTCATCCTAGACCGCGTCACCTCTCAATATCAGGGAAGACAGTTGTGCTGATGATGCAGATGTAGCTAATATTTTAATGCATTATTTGAGATACCATATTGCTAGCGACGTTAACATGAACCAATAATTCATATATACACTAATTTACCTAATTGTTAATGCGATATTTTTAAGGTTATAAATAAAACGTACTTGGGCACAGTCACTAACACTAACATTAACGCAGATAGGGTAGGAGCATTAGAATAATAACTACACAAAATATTCTTCTGAGAGATTTATTTTATACGGTACGACAATTATGACATTACAGCGATATGTGAGTTCGTTGCATTTTCAACTTGAGTCACCTTCTCTTTGACTTGCGTTCAATGTTACGGCCTCGTTTTGTCCTTTTAGCCCCATAGAACGATACAAATGTCATTGTATAATGACAGTAAGATATCATGGTGACATGGTGACGTATTGATTTAATAAAAGGTATAGTGCTATTTTTATATACTACTACATGCCAGTTACCGAAATAATATTTTACCTATTACTACTATTACAAATGCGTAAGTTTGGATGGATGTTTGTTACTCAATCACACAAGAATGGCTGAACGGATCTGTATTCAATTTGACACAGAGATAGATTATAGTCTGGAACAGCACCTAGGCTACTTTTTATCCCGGGAAAATGTAAGTTCGTGCGATAACATTAAGGCTCCTGTTGCCGTAGAGTCGAAAGTAGGGTAGCATAGGAAACAATTTTTCGATTGAATTCACTGATCTGACTGATGATAAATATTCACGATATGAGATGTAATGTGGTTTTTTTTGTAATTTTCCTATAATTATTTTAGGTTCAGAAAAAAATTCACCAAATCACCTCCAAATTAATGATATGAAACTATCTTACTCCTTCCATTTTTATTTAAACAGGATAAACAAAAATATCGACATTTATATAAAATAGGATCAATCATTTTTTTTCATGATTTTTAAACTACTTTATTTTAATCACAGTAAAATAATAATTTATCTGAAAAACACGGACGTCTAAGGAAACTCCGCTATGGCCAGATCCTCAAGGCCATTGGCGTTGTTGCAAGCCAACGTTTACACGTGTATAACAATTACGAAATCCTAAGAAAATAATGGAGCATTGCATAAATAACATTAAAAGATATACAACAATTATATAAGTTATTTATAACATAATAATAAAAGGTGGTCATGATTTACTCATATATACGGATCACCTTGTACATTGTACATAATTATACAACACAAAGTATAATGTACACGTGTACATATTTCTGTCTATTGCAATAAAATATCAACACTTATCCATTGTGACAATTATTAAAATATCATTAATGGAGTCGTTATTTATAAATACGTATAATATTTTATGAGGCAGTGTTTTTCAATCAAATACAAAAATACCCTAATTAATGTGTTAAGTATTATTACTTGAAGTAATAAAAAGTAAAACCAACTCAAGTTGTAAATACGTTAATAAAATACACATTAAAAATTTCGGAACAGCTGTTCTTTTATTATTAACTTCCTTTTATATACGGAAAAATAAGTAAAAATATAAAACACGTGCAGTTATTTACTTACACATTTTACTTAAATAGAGAATAATGTTTATTCTAACCGTCATTTGTGTGATAATTCATTTAGCAAACCAATCATCGATCTATCTGCTCGCATAGCGTGGACTCCCTATTGTTGTAAACCAATAGATCGAGGAATTGACGTCAGTCTCTGAAGTAATCGGTCACGGTGACCATAAAGCTGTCTTTAAATGAGGACAAAACATTTTAAACAAAGGTACTGGCGAGTCGAAACATTAGCTACGCTTTTCTTATTCAGATATTACAATCGGGAGCAGTCAATCAATGTAAAACCGTATAATTTGTGGTACAGTCGTAAATAACTAATATTTGTTTACGTGATTTACGAATGTGACGACCTATATTATCTTAAATGTTTACTTATTTATGTGTATAGGTATCTTAAATATCAATACAATTGAAAAATATAAGAAAAGCAGGTATAAAAATATTTTTATTACGAGTATTATAAAAATATAATATAAAAATATAAAAAAAAATAGGTAAAATAAAATAATGACATCACTGAGGACAATACAAACCTATTTTTAGGAGCTGCCATTCTGTACACCGTGACATAAATGCATAATGTACGTATTAATTGAAATGACATATTATTATTTGAATTTTAATTTAAATTAATAAATTTTAATTGTATATTATTGATTTTGTGTTGTAAATTGATATGGGTGTATTGCCTGAAATAAAGACATTATTATTAATATTATAAGGAATAACACAAGTTTTTACCTATTTAATTTTCTTGTTGTTGAATTTTTTCTCAAGTATGTATATTGTTTCTATGTGTAAATTTACAAATTGTGCATTGACTGAATGTGATATATAATAGCACTTGTAATTATTTATTGCATGCAGCGAACATATCGAGTTTAATTAAAGGTTTGTTTTTGCACATGGATGTTTTTATCACTCAAAGTAGCAGGTCATTGACTTTCTGTAGTGATGAATTTTACACACTATATTATGTTACCCTGTACATTAAAATTAGGGTTAGATATCTCTTGCAATACTAAATATATATTATACTACTAAAGTACTAAACCAACTTGCTTAATGAGGCGCCCGCGATACAGGCCTGGTATTAGAGTCATGTTTTTATAATTTACAAAACACCAAAGCCTCCTAGATTTTCAAACATCGGCAGTAATGGTGTCAAATTTTAACGAGTTAAATAGCGCATTAAGTGTTGTTTAAACAATATCTAAAATTATTTTTATCATGATATTTTAAAAGTAAAATAAAAGCAAGGCATTTGAAAGTCCACTCTTATATGAATCTATAAACACTTACGTTCTCATCTGAAAAGGATATTTTTTTATTTAATAATCTGCAGCCAAGCACACACGGGGTATAAACACCCAATATAAACAATTTACTATTGTGTTATGGGTAATACGACGAACCACTCGGAGGCGAATCCCAGACTCTCAGACCATATCGAAAATATTGTTCACAAAATTTTCCATTGCAGGATTCGAACCTTAGCCCACTCAACCACAGAGGCCGTCAATTAATATATTTACCCGATCAAAGGTGAAATATAATTGATGTTTTTGAAAAGGAAAACTCACAACAACAAATAAATTAAAAATTGAAAAAAAATTAACAACACAAAAAACCCCCGCCTGTTATCGATGATAATATAAAAGATTACAAGGAAAACCTTCAGTTTGTACTACCTTGCAGAATCCTACGCAATTCATCTGTAATATTGTAAATGATATTCCGTTTCAGTTCTCTGCACTTTGACGTCATATTTATACTGCAATTGGCTCAGAACTTATTACGTTTATATAGGATTGCCAGATTTATAAAAACATTTTACGACGCTGTGGATTAATATTAATTTTACAGTATCTGCTCATAGAGCCAAATTCAGGAAGCTTAAAAAAATAAAAACTTCGTTTAAAAAAACCGACTTCAAAATCTAAAAAACTAAAATGTATAAAATAACTTATTTCTAAAGCTATTATTATTAATATATATTATCTAAAACATCTTAAAGTCGGTGCTTAGTAATTTTCAAAATATAGTAATTTTTATGTTTTGCTTTGCACCGACTTCAAGATGTTTTAGATAATATATATTAATAATAATAGCTTTAGAAATAAGTTATTTTATACATTTTAGTTTTTTAGTTTTTGAAGTCGGTTTTTTTCAAACGAAGTTTTTATTTTTTATTTGTTACTTTTTAGTGTCTAGCTATGTATAGGTGGACCTACAAATGGTGCCGCGCTTCTTATAAAATATAGGTCCCAAGAACCGGGAACAAAAAAATGTTCGTAAAATGAAAACTACTCGGCCAAAGTATGTCAAATTTTTAGGGGACCACATGGCAGCTATTCCGCGTCGATCAAAAAAGAATCACGTAAATCGAATCATAAATCTCAGAGTAATCGGTGTACATATGGAACGAAAAGGAAACTTTTTTCATAAAAAATATTCATAAAATGAAAACTACTGGGCCAAACTATGTAAAATTGATAGGGGACCAATTGGAAGCTATTCCGCGTCGAACAAAAAAGAATCTCGTAAATCGGATTATAAATGACGAAGTAATCGGGGAACATACATAAAAAAAGTAACGACAAAAAAAAAAAAAAGATCCCGACGAATTGAGAACCTCCTCCTTTTTTCGAAGTCGGTTAAAAAGACACCGCCAACAGATTTATTATATTGTAGACTAGCGCTATCCCCGCGGATATGCCGCTTTAAAAATCCTGTTTAGTAGCTCTATATTATGTACATAAAAAATAATCCGGTTTTATATATAAGTGTATATATCTACCTTTAGTACTTTAGTCTTGATCAATTCACTACGATTACAAAGAAACTAAGTCAATATAGTATAGACAACTGCACAGCAAAGCATAAAAAGAAGCCGCAGCCAACCTGATTTGAAGTACCTAATACCTAATGTGGACAACGTATTTATATAAATTAACGTATATAAATAAATTACATAATATAATAAACTATAAAAAAATGTTTTGTTATAATTTACGTAAATGATTATACCTTCAAATTTCTGGTTTTCTTATATTATATTACATTGCCTAAACATATTGATCCAATAACAAAAACAAACCAAGCGATGAATCATAGCGCTTTAAAATCTGCAATAAGCTAGTAATAGTTCATCTGGCAACCGCAAGCACTAGATGTACGCAATAGTCACGCCCCCTGTCTCGTGAAACCGTCAACTATAAATAAACAGTTTACATCGCTGTCTTTCTTCCTGGTTAGGTGACGCGCAGCCTTGGCTGGCGGGCGATGTGAAAATATCTTCTGTTTACGACTCGTAAACATTGAATCTAATTATTTATTATCAGTCTCGTGAATCTTAGACAATACAGAATTAAATCAGTTTTATAACGAACTGGTACGGACTGTCACAGCAAGTTTTAATTACTGACTAAACCATATCTGACAATAGACGTTAGCCTTAGTCATCAGATTAATATAATTCACAATTTTTTTGACTCTCAAGAATTATAAAATATTAAAAAAATAAGAACCTGTGCGTCTCGGTAAGCCAGACAGAAGTGATAACTTAAACTAATACAAGTTGAACTATTTAATATTGAAATTGTTTAACTTGAGAAAAGCTTAGGTTATTACTTAAATTTTATGTATATTAATATGATAATCTAAGGAAAGGTTATTTATTAAAAAAATTTTTTATTGATTATAAAATATATTTTATTATTAGTTATACCGCTGCCGTATTGCGTAAGAGAAAGGGAAACCAGACAGACTGGCGCCGTAACGCGTTACGTAACGAAGCGGTTTACCCTCCCATAAGAAGTTATGACTTCAATAATTTGCATAAAGAATCATAAAAATAAGTCTAATTATTTTCAATACAAACGTATAGAATCTTATTAGATATATCGATGATGTAATAAACAATAGCCGGTCTAATGTAACAAGCTTTACCTAAAATTTTGTATTCAAAATATAATGATAAGTGCGAATTCGCATTTAATAGAATGTAACAACATAATAACTAAATTGACGTTATAAATAACAAAAACAATATTTAATCATTGTTTATTACTATATATCGAAAAAACGCCATTACCGATTTTGCGTCATCTAAATTATTCGTAATTTTTGCAATATAATCAACACGAAACATAATTGTGTATATCCGTCGTGTGTTTTGAAAAATACACGTCCAAGTGTATAGGATCCCGCTATACAACGACCTTCACCGAGATGTTTATTTGATGAAACCTATTTTATATTTAATTTAATGTGTCAATAAATATATTGCATATGGGTTGCCTAACAAATTTCAGTCCAGTATATGATTAATTAATAATTTAAAAAAAATACATTTCACCGGTTTGTATTAAACAAATTCTATACCAATCGAAAGTATGAAGCCCATAGAATATGCAAATGTTAGGTTGCCTATTGTTTTCCGGTCACAACTCTCGGGTAGCCAGGTATAAACAGGTAAATCGATATTAGCATTTTGCACCGGTCCGATTATTGAATTAAAATTAAATGAAAATAAAGATTATTTCATTATGAACACGGTGGTATAGGGTTGCCTGCGAAAAATCAGTCCCGAACTCCGGTTGTCGTTTGTACGTATCTAAATAAGTATGTGTAGGAGGTTTCAAACCACTTAGTGCCTCATTCATTTCATCGCCAACCATACAATATTGCTTAATGGCTTCATAAACTATTATCGTTCAAGATCATATCCCTAGGAATAGAGATTAAAACGTATGAAGTGGTGTATGTGGAATCTGTCTTCAAATAGCTTCCTAGTGATATTTTAGGAGTTTTATTGTTATTGGCAAAACAATGAGAATTGAAGTAGTTATTTCATACATCAATAGTTGTATCTGCAACGTAGACTACTTATGTCTGCAAAACATACTCTGTTATATCGATATAATAATGATTTATAAATGTCCCAGTGTTGAGCTCGGGCATCCCATTTATAGAAGAACAGACAGTATTGCAGACATATCCGTCATGCTTGTCCGAGGCGGATTGGCGTGTTTGACACATCGGTTATATCGATGAACAGGTTTCATTACGATCTTTTCCTTTATCGTCTGCACGTGGTTATTGTCATAATATGTATATTAGGTCAGAAAACTGTTTAAGTGGTACACGCTTTTCCGGCCTGCTTTCCAACCTTCATTTGAATTTCGTACACGAGAGGGTTAATCAAAAATCTACCACGCTTTTCATTACTAATAGTTTACTTCATCCAAAATACAACAAATTTGATGTATATTTATATTTTTTCATGGTTTTCCAATATTTGAGATATATATATAAAAGTATAATACCTTGGTAACTAAAAACACAACAAACGCATTAGAAAATGTTTGTAAACATGCTTGAGAGAAAAAATGATGTTGAGAGATTGTTTTGATGACTTCGTAGTAAATTAGACATCTGTTCTTGTGGAAGTTTTATACGCCAAACAAATCATTATTATTTATTTATCATTCGCTTGCTAATGAGTAGTTGAAGTCGAATATTGAAAATATCATAAATATTTAACGAACCAAACAAAATAGCTTATGTCCGATTCTTATCGGTTACTATTCATTCCCTTGTCTTACCATTTGTAGAAATTTTACATTACTTGCATGGAGCTAATGTCTAACTTTAAAAAGTAGATAGGCAAATAGAACGGTTAGTAAGCTATAGAAACGGTCATTAATGGGCAGTTAAGCATGCATTTGGGGCGTCACAGATATAGTGCTTATGGGTCTACCTGTGGCGCCCCGTAAAAAGCCAGGGCGCACGTTAGGTTTAGTGGGTAGTTTGACGCTCGACCATCCCCCTGTCCTCCGCTCGGAGGCCATGGAGATATACAGCCGATCAAGAGTCCCACACATCCTTCGGTAAGACTTCTCCTCAGGCCCGAGGACGGTGTCCCATGGAAAGACATTCCCCCTAAATAATTAATAAAATAAAGAATAACAAGAACTATGTATACGTAAAATTTGAACTAAACTATATATTTTTAAGAATTATATTAGTAGCCAAGTACAATTCCAGAATAATCGCATATTTCATTTTATTTCAAAGCATATTTTTTGTTGCGATTATTGAAGTTGGGTTTTCCGGGATGGTATAAAACCCACAATCTAGAACGGAATTTGAATCTGCTCTGATGGTGGAATAAGAAAAAAAATTATATGATAGATACCTATACACCTATATACTTTCTCACAAACAGCTGCTTACGTATTCGTCCGATTTCGGAGTAGCTCGCCTCAATCCGTGCGAGCTTCGTACAGTCGTACTATATACATACACGTTAAGCGAACGGTACATACGGTAGGCGGAGTGGGGGGTGTTAGGTTTTATTTTCGTTACGGAATTTCTTGATTCGGTCGCCGCGCTCAAAGCCCGCGATAAAAGCTATGCAATAGTTTAAAATAAGTCACTAAACGTTTAGTAAATAAAAATATATTGCTTGTAAGGAAAATGTTGCAAAAAATGTGACTTGGTAGATATATCAAAACTTGATCATAAATTATTTATTAGGTTTAGTTTACATTTTGCATAACATCTACTTATTTTATACAGGAAAAATGTGTGTTTTTCTGTAACACTAAAAAGGTGTACTTACAAAAACAACATATATATTTTTAAGTTAAGCATTCATTTTTAACCGACTTCGAAAAAAGGAGGAGGTTCTCAATTCGTCGGGATCTTTTTTTTTTTTTTTTTTGCTTTTTTTTATGTATGTTCGCCGATTACTCCGTCATTTATGATCCGATTTACGTGATTCTTTTTTTGTTCGACGCGGAATAGCTTCCAATTGGTCCCCTAAAAATTTTACATAGTTTGGCCCAGTAGTTTTCATTTTATGAACATTTTTCATGAAAATAATTTTCACTCCGTTCCATATGTACACCGATTACTCTGAGATTTATGATTCGATTTACGTGATTCTTTTTTTGTTCGACGCGGAATAGCTGCCATGTGGTCCCCTAAAAATTTGACATAGTTTGGCCTAGTAGTTTTCATTTTATGAACATTTTTCATGAAAATAATTTTCACTCCGTTCCATATGTACACCGATTACTCTGAGATTTATGATTCGATTTACGTGATTCTTTTTTTGTTCGACGCGGAATAGCTGCTATGTGGTCCCCTAAAAATTTGACATAGTTTGGCCCCGTAGTTTTCATTTTACGATCATTTTTTTGTTCCCCGTTCTTGGGACCTATATTTTTTAAGAAGCGCGGCACCATTCGTATGTCCACCCATACATAGCTAGACACTAAAAAGTAACAAATAAAAAATAAAAACATCGTTTAAAAAAACCGACTTCAAAAACGAAAAAACTAAAATGTATAAAATAACTTATTTCTAAAGCTATTAAATATTAATATATATTATCTAAAACATCTTGAAGTCGGTGCAAAGCAAAACATAAAAATTACTATATTTTGAAAATTACTAAGCACCGACTTTAAGATGTTTTAGATAATATATATTAATATTTAATAGCTTTAGAAATAAGTTATTTTATACATTTTAGTTTTTTCGTTTTTGAAGCCGGTTTTTTTAAACGAAGTTTTTATTTTTTTGAACTATTAATATATAAGAGTTAATTATATTTCTTTATGTTTCTTGTACGCTTAGTAAGAAATCCCTCGTATGCCGCCGCCCCACTCCCGGACTAGACCTATGATGACTCCGGGGATAAAAGAAAGTTCCGCGGAAGAAGATGGGGCCTGTGTGTGCGGCCCCAGCGTGCCAGGGCACGCGGAACTGGGAGTCCCGTATAGCCGAAGCCCTGGCATAAGGCGCAGGACGGAACACCAAGGGGTTTTAGTGGGTATAACAGCATGGTAGCATGGCAGGGTATTACACCAGTTCTGACTGGGCATGCTAGTGCTACCCCGATCCGGCGAATCCCACACACGGGTCGCGAATTATCCCCCAGGCTTCTGTGCCTGTCGCGGCTTTCCTCAAACGGTAAATTGTAGTTTACCTGATTTTACATTCGAAAATGAATTTCTTTTCGGGTGTCAAACTTTTACGTCTTAACATTTGAAAAAAATGTATTCCTTATTTCTCTACTTAATAACATGGAACATAGATCTAGATATATCAGTAAACCAATATTCGATAATTATTTACACTTAACTAATAATAAACGACTGTAGTGATTACATTATACACAGCCACTTACATAACCAAACCTGTGAAACTACCTACTGATTCAATTCTAAAGATAGCTCTTCAATACCTTTTCCAAGGTTCCACTAGGTAAATAGCTGATGCAAACCAACCTCGGCCTTAACGATAAGATAAATGACACTTTATCTTGACATTAACACCTTTATGTAGTAGTCAAAGGAAAACCCGACAAACATTTCCGTCTCTTGTCATAGACAATTAAATTTAGATCGACAAAGGATTTTCATATTAGACTGCTTAGTCTATGTGCACGGTCGGATCTAGGGAGAAAGAAATCCGTCTGTTTGTCAGTCGGTTGTTACTCAGAGAATTACAAATTGAATTTGGTATAGAGTTATTAATAGATATGGAATTCACTACACTACTTGACTAATATATGTTAGTGATGAGCAAAAGATACCTACCATTCATATACATTGACAATTCTACATTTTTTTTGTACAAAGATTATAAGGGTATAGAAAATATATGTCAGCTTCAGTAAAGTATTGTAACGTTTCATTAATTCTATCATTGGGGCACGTTCACCTGAGTTAGTTCTAGATATCTTGGTAGCAAACAAATCAAACGTACGGTTCATACAAATCACGTGAAATCTTTGCGGAACCCATACAAGCATCGATAACATTAGCATTCATTAACACACACACAAAAATGTGTTTACCATTATAAATAGTATTAATAATTTAAAAACCAAAATCATTTTTTCCTGTTTTCTAATCTCGTAAACCAAGCTTTCTGCTTAGAATCTTGTTTGTGCACATTTTCCGAAGAAAATCAGTTATGACAACAGGTAGTGTTTATTGCATTTTGACATTGTATTACTAGCCCGTTTTTAAACTTTTACGATGAAGTTGTAAATTAGATAACGTTTTCTGGAATCCAGAAACAAAACGGCACATCAACTGCGTAGTATTCGTCAGATCTTTTTTCGGTCTGCGCAAATAATCAAACCGCGATTTAATTGTTCATTTGATATCCTCTGGACAGTCTCAACATATTACGTGCTGATGTTTTAGAATAGATATAAACAAAACATAGTTAAAATTGAACAGATTGTAAAGTAGTACGCACTTTTGGTTCTATGTTGCTTTTTACTTTCGAGTCGCATGTTGGCTCAGTACAAAGTTGCGAATATGTGTTGTGGTTTATACATTGTCTTAGAAAAAGTATAAGCCTTCTATCACATGTCACTACCTAAGTTATATTTGTCTCAATGTTAGGTCATGTTTTTATAATCTGGTCCGGGAGTATGCAATACTTGGCAGCGTACAAATCATAATTACCAATCCATTTTAGTTACGCGTGGTACAAAGGTTTTCACTCACTTATTTTCTAAAAAAAATCAATGCTGTGATGGGTAATTAGCAAAATAATTCGGTTTTCATTGCTATAATAAAATACGCGAAGTATCAAAGAGTTTTGTGTACATTTTTGAAATAATTCCTGTTCAGTGTGGCTATAAAAGATTAAATAGAAGCTAAAGTTGAACCTTTATGGCCTGTCTTAAGAAATACGAATAATCTGTTTAAGTATACTAGGTGCATAATAAAACGATACTGCTATGGCAAATGTTTCCATTCAAACGGTACTGAGTATTTTCTAGGTTTTAGCGATAAATACAGATACATATAATTGAAATTATAGTTGAAACTTAATATTTAAATGATCTGTCTGCCATTATTTATTTTTAACGTACCAACTATTTTAAATATTAAAAACCAATTAGGTCACATCAGGTTTGAGAGAATAGATAATTCAAAATTTTATAACATTTTAGAAAATGAATCACTCAAAACGACACTGGTAATAAAACGTACTTGCTATTGGTAGGCTTAAATGGGCTAAAATAATTACGCAGAGATTTGTAGAATATGTGCGGATACAATAAGCCGCCTTTTGATTTTATAATACTTCTAAAATTACCGCACTTTAAAAACCTATAATTATTCTGCCAAAAGGTAAAACGAAGTAGTTTCTTAGAAAACAAAATTAACTAATTTGACTCGCAAAAACGAGCTAAAGTGCCAGTGGGTTAACTTGTTATATGATATAGGACCGATAGCCAGTGAAGCATACTAATTCTAGAGTGTAGACAGTATGTCAGAGAACGTAGTATACGAAGACATTCAGGATGTATTACCTATATAAAGATTCTGTTTAAACAACATATGGTGCAAACATGGACATCCCTATGTCTAGTTATCGACAACTATTGCCTGTGAACAATATAATGATATATGTACCTATATTGTTGTAATATACAAAATATATCAACATAGCAACTAAACTACTTTTCTAATCAAATATTCGGGACTATAGATAAAAGTAAACAGTAGGTTGGCAGAACTTCTTTTGAATTTTTGCACTAGAATATTGTGGTATTTAAAATAATAAATTATTCCACACTCCGCTCTAATTGTACCAGTAATTATTCTATTTATCAAACTGAGCGTGTCTGCTGCAAATGACACGAGCACATGACTTGAAATGTGACTTCAGTATAGGTATTTATTAACCGCAGACAGTCTCCGAAGAAAGGACTATTGTTTCATAATTTAAACGTCAATGCTAATTTTGTCATATGATTTATCAGTGTTTATTATTTTCTGTTTAGTTGGTTGGTTCGTTCAGTGAAGATTTAAAGTAAATTTTTATCATATGATGATCGCGAAGTCTATTTCGCAGATTCATATTATGAATATGACAAGAATCAAAATAGAGTGGAACTTTATGCTATATTTTACATCTACTCACTAGTAGATGTAAAATGTAGCATATCTAGACACTTGTCAATTTCACTAAGCGCTTTTCCAAAATGACTGCTTTAAGCTCTTGACCATTGCTTCAATGTTAATTTTCAAACCTATTTTCTAATCATATTAGTTCCACTGAGTTTTTGCTGTTTTAAGATGAAGAAGGGACAAGGAACTATCAAGCTAAAGGACTAGCTTCGATTTTATATGCTGTTTTGAGTTTTCCTTATATATTAAATTAGTACATAAGGAGAACAAGGAAGTTGTTATGTTAATCGATTACCCAAAGTTTAGGTAAAGGAGGAAATATTTAATTAACGACAAAACGGCCTATTGTACAGTCGAGAGCAGAAAGAAAGTAGCAGCCAAGATGGTCAAATAGATAACAACATCGAAAGTGATCATTAGTATCGGTACAATCAATGTGGTCTAATTGTTCGAATCAGTCTTCTTGCCCAAAAACATCGTTACAAGCAGAACGCCAAATAGATGAGTTCATTCAAGTCGCCAAAATGATCGATACACTCTAGAAAAATGAACTCTATTCTAAATGTGATTAGAGTCAAATCGAAATGATTTAATACTAAATCAAAATTCAAATAGTATTATTAAATTAAAAATCTTTTTCGTTTTTATGATGTAACTAGTATTTGCCCTCGACTTCATTTTCATCACTTAAACGGTAAAGATTAAAGTTATTTTATCAATTTTTAAAATTTAATGCATTTATAATATGAATACATGAATCCTGGATATTTCCATAAAACCCCGACATTAGTAATGTTACTAAAGACTTATTCAACTATAGATCTCCCACTAAGGATGTAAATACAGACAGTGTCTTGTGATTTACGAGCATTACGTCAAAGTTGATCTAGTGGCTTGGAAGTGAAAGGAAAGTCCGGGAAATTTCACGAGTTCTCCGAGTATCAAACTGCTGTAATAAGAGTAACACGGCCAGTGTTCATGCTATTTTTATGACTTAAATGCTGAAAAAACTAATACCATGCGAATTCTACAACAATACTATTTCTAGGCTTATAATTCCCTAGAAAATTTTGGAACTTTCCAGCACTAAAGTATGGAAGTAAAATACAGGAAAAAGTGAATTCGGTTTCCGAAAAAACTATTCTAGAATTCGCATGGTATTAGCTTTTTCAGCATTTAAGTCATAAATGTCTATATAATAGTTAAAACCTAATAGAAATTAACATATATTTATGAAAAAATACATCATTTTTTTCAATTTTCCATCAATCAACAAACAATTTGATTCCAATTGTTTTTTTTTTAATAATTTCAATGTACAGACAAGGCTATTTTAAAATATTAACTTATTTTAACATTTTATTTGACGTAATTGACGTAATACACTATATGTATGTGAGTATATTTTCTATGTTTTGTGAGTTTGGGAAAATATCTACTAAAGAGTTTCAATAGACAAGAAGTTTAAAATTGGAGATAAAACTTATTTTACTGTCACTATATAATTGGTGTTTCTTGGATGTTGTTTTAATGTCAAATACGTATATGAATTCTCGTGATTATACTCAGCAATAAAAATCGAGACGCCTAGGATAAATAATATACCCCAGTAATTTTTAAGCTAACATTCTAGTAAAATCTTATTGGAATTAGCCAATTTTTATGCATTCTAACTAACCACTTTAAACCACTCCCGGAAAATTTTCCGCGGGATTCCCGGGATATAAAGTACCAAAGCGTTCGGAATTTGAAATTCATAAGTTTATTAAAAATAAATACACCACTTAGCAACCTGTGATTTCTATTAAGGAGAGGAAGCGGCAATAAACTCTAAACAACACGTCTAACTGAAAATTGTTTTTATTTATATTTCTTATTCTATTTTTAACAAGTTCTTTTTTGTAATTTTCATACAGAAGTATGTTAAATAACTTCAGGAAAAGAACGTAAACCATTGCTTTAGTGTCAATTGAATGTGAATCAAATAATTGTAATGCAAATAAATAATTTATACTATTTCCAGGAAAAATCCCGCGGGGTATGCGGTTCAAAGTACCGCAGTGTTTGAAAAAAGAAAGTGTACTATGTTTTAGTATAAGTAATATACAAATCAGCTAATTTATATGCATACTAAGCATTTTAAATCACACGGGAAAATTTCCGTGGGATTCCCAGGGCACAAAGTATTACGATATTAAAAAAATAATGTGCCAAAAATCGTGTAGGAATAAGCTAATTTTTATGCGTCCTAAGAACTTTAATCTGCTTCTTAGAAAATTTGCTGGATCCCTGGGAAAAAAAATCACAAATTTCATTTCAGAAAATTTGCTATCTATGAGTAAAATCATCGCATTCCAATGCGAAAGCTTATGTATATATGTAATAACAAAGCATTTTTTATACTAGCCTCTTTAAACCGTCCCCGAAAACATTCCCACGGGATTCCGGGATAAAAGGTAGCGCAGAATTTAAGTCTGAAAATTAGCTCTTTATCAGCGAAATTCGAATTGAAATCGACCTAGTAGTTTTTAAGTAAATCCCAAACAAACACTCAAATTGACTGACAGACAAGAAATTAAAAAAAATCATCGTATTCTCCGTTCTCCTTCGTACCGCCATATTTTCTGAATTCCTAAAAGACTTTGTTTCATGACACAAAAACAAAATCACCATAATCGGTCCAAGTGATTAGGAGGATTCTAGAACCCGATGTCAGCGCCACCTACCGGTTCTAGTTGTGGATTTAAACCATCCCGGGACCCACTCAAACACACACTCAAAATTTCATCAAAATCGGTAAAGTCGTTCTCAAGTTATAAAATTACAACGAAAAGTGGCATTGATCTTAATATATATATATAGATATTACGACCCCCCCCCCCCCCGCAATCGCCTTTGGAAGTAAAATTTCATAAAATGTGTTTTTTGTTGACCATAATGTATCAAATAGAGATATTCCTACAAAATTTTAAGTTTGTCAGAGCTGTAGTTCAGAAATATCAATTTTCCATTGTTTACGCCCCCACAATCCCCTTTGGGGGCGCAATTTTGTAAAACTCTTTCTGATCTCTACTTGGCAAAAGAAATATTCTCAATTCTAATTTCAAGTCAATCGGCCTTCAAAAACGAGATCTATATATATATATATATATATATATATATATATATATATATAGAGAGAGAGAGATTATTTATTCTTATTCATAGTGTCAAAGTAAGTTTGAACGCTTCTTTATGGTTATTAAAGATTTCGCCAGGTGGTAGGGTATTTGCTCGACTGGATGGCGACCCCCCCTGGTCTAGAGTATGCCGCCATAACAACATTATGTTGTGTTCCGGCACTAGTGTCCAGGTTCCAGTCCCCTTTAAGAGAGCAGCAGCGCATTTGTAGTACCTATGATGTTGCAAATGTCCATAGGCGATTGTAACCGCTTTCCATCAAGTGGGCCGTCTGCTGTCTGCTGAACTCCTGCAATAAAAAAATATAAAAAAATCACACTGCTGGGATCAGAAGTTTTTTAAACTTTTGACTCAAACGCCTTCAGCATTCGTTGATTTCAGATTAAATAGAAAGGTGCTTTTTATTCAATGCAAATTTAGCAGGCTGCGTTAATAAGTCACTCAATTTGAAATACATAATTCGAAATACAATTTTGATGTACCTAGTATGAATTCATCTCGATTTGACTCTAATCACATTTAGAATAGAGTTCAATTTTCTAGAGTGTATCGAGCATTTTGGCGACTTGAATGAACTCATCTATTTGGCGTTCTGCTTGTAACGATGTTTTTGAGCAAGAAGACTGATTCGAACAATTAGACCACATTGGTTGTACTAATGATCACTTTCGATGTTGTTATCTATTTGACCATCTTGGCTGCTACTTTCTTTCTGCTCTCGACTGTACATACCTATACTTACTATTTAACTGATAGTAAATTTTTATATAGGTGCTGTTTGCCACAATTTCCTCTATATTATTTGATATTCAAAATGAAGTAAAAAGAGGACTATAACGCTAAAACTCGTAAGTATTTCTTAATTTTTAACAAAGTCTAATCTTATATTTCGAACCGAACCGAACCGGATCGAACCGGAATTATGGATTACCCATATAACAGTTCCATGCCCTGTCTCATCAAAATCAAAATTATTTTTTGAGACAAAAAGTAGCGTATGTCCATCACCAGGATACAGGGACGTCTTAACCATATTGAGCGCTGGGGTGCAAATATCACCCTCCCCCCCCCCCCTTCTAGTTACAAAAAATATAATTGGTAAAACGTTTTAGTCAGTAAATTTCTATAGACGATTGATTCATTATGTTTTCAGTGATCAAGTTGAGATGATGGTAGGTAATTTTTAAAATCATATGGTATACACACCATAAAGATATAAGGTTATCAGCTTGCGCCCCCTGTCTCTGCAGCCGGGTGCGCCCCGCACCCCTTACATCCCCCGATAAAGACGGCCGGGCAGGATACAATGTATATCTCCTTCCCAAATTTCATCTCGATTTAGTCATAAATTCTAAAAATCGAATTTTAAAACGCGTGCAATGCACGCGTGCCTGTGTGTGTATACGTGCACGCTCTCGTTTGTGTGAGTGTGTGTGTGTGATTTTTGTATATGTCCCACACAATTTTTTTTTTCTCAGGGGAAATCCGCTTGAGGACAAACCGCCGCGGGAGAAGCGTGGTGGGGGGTGTGGGATTCGCCTCGTCGGGGTGGTACTAGCACTCCCGCAGGAATGTTATTGCCACACCACGGTTGGGGATACCCACTAAAACCCCTGGCTGATCCTTATTGCGTCCCATGTCAGGGCTATGGGCTCGCTCACGCATTCACTTCTAGCCCGGACGGACGATGGCCGGCCCGGGCGCGGGCTGGCCCCTCAATTATAAGCTGGAGAACTGGGTTTCTCCAACTACCTCGGGTCTCACCACGAGGTGAGAGGGGGCGCATGGGTCGGTTCGCGTCCCTTCTCTCCGGCCTTTATGTGCGGGGGACCTGATTCTCCCACAGGTCCCCCGCACGGCCGTAGCCTAGGGCGGTTGGAGATCGTCGTTCCCTCCGTCGCCGCCGCCGGTTTTGGCGGGGGGAGAGTGTGCTGGTCTGCTCCCTGTCCCGCTCCGCCGCCTCCTTCACAGACATTACGGTCTCGCAGAAAGAGACAGCGGCGTTCCACGCGTCGGCGCTCCCGACCATAGCCTTGACCACGACCGGGAGCGACAGGTCGGCTCCAATGGCCGCGATAAGATCACAGCGCTGCTCGTCCCAAGCAGGACACACCTGCAGGGTGTGCAGCACCGTATCTTCGTCGCCGCCAACACAGTAATGTATTGTACACTACTATCTTTTAGTTCCTGGATAATTTAGTTGATATTTTGTTTTTTTTATGCAACTTTAGTGTATATCTGTTTATTATCCTAATTAAATAAAATTAAAAAAATGTATACTTGGGTACTTTTTTTAATAATTGCTAAAGTTGTGACTATTATATTAATATTAACTGTTAGTACGGATTCAATCAATTTGAATCTGTCCTTTACAGTTTGATACACTCCTAAAACATTATTTATACAAATAATAGTTTTATTGTTAAATAAAACACAAAATTATGAA
The DNA here is from genome assembly GCA_949752895.1 of Dendrolimus pini. NCBI lineage: Eukaryota > Metazoa > Arthropoda > Insecta > Lepidoptera > Lasiocampidae > Dendrolimus > Dendrolimus pini. Next base: position 17,321,388 of record OX457132.1, on the reverse strand, counting down.
TAGTGACGAACTCATATAAACTTAAAGCGCAGAGTAAAAAACGAGACGAGATATGGACACATATAATGCATGATACACAACAGCCCCCTATTTTTAATAAATAGTATAAATATACTAATGACATAAATATACAAATAAATACATAAGAATAATAATTTTAAAAAAGACAATTGCCAACGTCAAGGGATGCGTCTGAATCGAAAGCGACCCAATAAAAAAAAATCAATTTTATAAAAGTTCATTAAAATCTAGTCCGCCACGAAGCTTGTTAGACAACAACAAAGATTACATCACATGTACTCTAAAATAAAACAAACCACAATACAATGAAAAAGCTCTCCAAGGATCTTCCTCCCCAGCAAAACACATTTTCGAAAATATTATTGAGTCGCAGTACGTCTTTGTTTTTAACTTTGATTTCCTCATGTTTTTTATTTCACGAAAGTAATGATTCAAAGACAAACGATGTACAAATCTGCCATGGAAATAAATATGACGTAATAAAACAAACAATTGACAAGTATTACACTTATACGCCTTGCGGTCGCTTGCATAATGATCGCCTTTAAATAAAATTAGTTTATCATATTAAACTGCCTAAAGATGTTTCACACAAAATGTATTGACAGTTCTTTAAACATATTTAGCGACAAATTTTGCGTTGTCCAAGATGCCAATCGTATTTAATGGTGTTAAATGCGTTTAGTGTTTCTCAAATAAATTTAAGGAACGTTATGCAAGCGACCCTTACATTGGTTCAAATATTAGTACGAATGCGATAAAAACTGGTTTTTTTGCAATAATAATTACTTACTACTACAAATAGCCACAATATCAGAGTTTTTTTAAAGGCGTAACTCATTTTCCACTAATTAGCTAAAAATGTCGCCTTTGTTGTCTAAAGTTATGCGCAAATGAATAGTGATTCATAGCACAGTGGAGCTTATGTGATACATTTACTTTTCACTCACTAACGACTATAAGACTATTATAACTAATTGAAGCAATAAAATATCGAATGAGGTATAAAATGCTAAAAAACTAAAGTAAAATATTTAGGTATATTTAAATAAATTGTCACAATATATGGTTTCTAAGGGCCGCTTGCATAACGATCGCCTTTATATGAAATTAGTTAATCATATTAAACTGCCTAAAAACGTTTTACACAAAACGTATTGACAGTTAATAAAACTACGTTTTAACGGTTTTAAGCGCGGTAATTTATTTGATTTTGGTTTATCCGACGTTTCGGCCGGTTTTCAGTGGGCGTGGTCACGGAAGACGAAACTGCCACTGAAAAGCGGCCGAAACGTCGGATAAACCAAAATCAAATAAATTACCGCGCTTAAAACCGTTAAAACGTAGTTTTATTATGTGTACAAGTCGCGAAAACTTAAGAAAATATTATGTATTGACAGTTCTTTAAACATATTTATAGCGGCAAATTTTACATTGAGCAAGACACTAATTGTATTTAAGGGTGTTAAATACGTTTTGCGTTTCTTAAATAAATTTAAGCAACCGTTGGGTTGTTCAAGCGGCCCTAAATGTTCGCGAACTAATTAATCTTCAAAAGCCAGTGTTTAGATATAGAATTCAAAAACTTATCTTCATTTTAATTCATAATGTGATATTTTTATTTTATCAATATAATTGCGACACTTCGAAGTATCAAATTGCATGTAGTGTTTAGCTATTAATGCATTTGTCATGTTTCTTTTTTTTAAAGCAATGTACATACATCTTTCTTAAAATACAAGTAATTGTTGATAAAGCAAATAAATATCCATCCATACTGCTATATAAAATTAAAGGTGATTTTCGACCAAATCGTGATTTTATAATATAATATCAGCCCATAAATGTCCCACTGCTGGGCTCGGGCCTCCCATTATAGGGGTGACGGACAGTATACCCGCCACGCTTGTCCAAGCCGGCTTGGCCGGTTTAACACATTGGTTATGTCGATGTGCAGGTTGCATCACGATGTTTTCCTTCACTGTTGTAACAATACACATTAGGTCAGAAATCTGGCCAAGTGGTGCATGCGTTCCGGCCAGGATTGAAACCGCGCCTTCTGTGCTCATGGCGCGTGCGCTAGCCATTACGCTACCACGACTTTTTTGAGTTATAAAATTACAAGTAATCAAAATCGTTATTTGCACTACTCGTGATTTGTATTAATTATGTTCGTGGTCTATTTAGGTACAAAGTTCCCTAGTTAGAGGTTGGGTATTGTCTATTTTATTATGAAATTTCGTTTATATGTACCTACTTTAATAACATGGCGAACATGAGATGGTGGCCGTCAATTTAGTTTAGTGAATTTCATTCCTAAGACTGAAACTCCGTAGAAAATCTAATTTTATTATGGTCTACACAAGTAAGTTTAAATTGAAATTAAGGAATTTAGAATAATTGAAATCAATCAATTTATATGGACACTAAGGTCGATTAACTAATCTTGACCGTGCAAACAAATCGCAAATTTAGCAAACTAGTGATTTGACTGTTCGCGGCCTATTGAGGTACAAAGTGCGCAAGCCAATGCACTCTAAGCCATACAGTCTGTTAAACATAGCTCGTATTTTGGTTACTCTTTGTTAACACAAATACGGAATAATAATTAGCTTTGTTTATACCATATAGTATTTTGGACTTTTGCCAATCGCTGTTAAACGTTTCAGTTTGATGCTAACAAGAATTCTGTGTGGATGCTTAAACATTTTGAACATAAAGAGAACACTTAGTTGATTTTCATTATTAGCTCTATCTGGAGACCAAAGTCAAAATGGATTTATAGCTGGAATGATCGATGAACGCTGCACCAGTATAAACGTAAAATAATTCTATAAGATTTGCTTCAAATTTATAAATATTTGATAAATACGTTTTTTATTCAAAATTTAGACCAAATTTGACTTTGATATGTTCAAATTTTAGACTGGTAATCTTCAAAGATAAGAGGGAAGGAATATTTTTTTATACTTTTTTATAAACTCGTTTCCCTTTAAATAACACCTAGTTTGGTGATATAGCTCAGGTCTTTACTTTAGTCTATCTGACACTATATTTTCAAAGAAACACCAGACTTGCACATGTGTGCCGAATTTCACATAACCTTTATTATTTCCCAAGGTGATCGCATGTGGCAGACAGACAAAATTCTAAATATATTAGAAATCCTATTTTAAAGTATATTAGTAGTAATGAATCTTTAATGTCATAAAAGAAAGAAAAGAACGAACACAAAAAAATTTACATAAAAAGTAAATGCGATACAAGTTTCATGTCTAGAGAGTTCGGAAATGCTCTCATCAGCTTCGTCCTGCAAGAGCTTCCTTCTAGCCATCCTCAACCTTTGTTAATGAAGGCTGCAATTTGATTTCCTGTTAAAAAAGTGTGAATTGTTTCTGAATACCAACAGATTCGGAACACTAAAACATAATTTGACATTGAACGGATCGCATACTGATATTGTGATTAACAATAAATTGGGTTCGATAAACTTATCTGAATGAGGGCACCAAGAAGCCAAATGTGCAATGTCCACATCATACGATCAAGAATATTAAAACAGTCTACTGGCGACCTCTATATATCGGAGATCATCATAAAATGTCATATCACAGGGCGCAATTAAACCGTTCTCGTCATAATTCAGTGAAAACAAACCAGTTGTGCTTACAAAATAACATCATAAAAAGTCATAAGGCTGGTCTACCGTTATATAGTCGCATTGATGACAATAATTGGTTAACTGCCAAAATGTCTGAGAATTTTAATGACTTTAGGTATATTTACACGGCTGCACTCAATGCTTTGAAAGTTTCTTTGAAATTATGCGCTTTCAAACTTTCCGATGCTTCTTTCAAATTCGGTCGGGTGATTGAACTGTCAAACGCTAATTGGGGACATTAAAACCGAAACGAATGTTTCATTTGAAGTATCCTCAATGTTTGTTTATGTATATAAAAAAATCAAAACCATGTTAACATAACCTCTAGATAAGCTCGTAAAAGTTGGTATTTGAATGTTTATAAACAAACCGTTCTTCATGGTCTTGACAGCTTTCTAGTTAAATTCGGAAGTTACACGATTTGTATCCCCATTAAATTTTTTCGCGAGGCGATAAACACGTTTATACAAATAACATCAAGAGAGATTTCAGTAGAAATTTTAATTATATGCATCTATTGAGAAAACGTTTAAAAGTGTTTATAGAAAATCAGGCTTAAACGTAAATTATTGGTATTCAGAAACAATTCGCACTCTTAATATATTAAGAAACCAAATTGCACCCTTCATTAACAAAGGTTGAGGATGGCTAGAAGGATGCTCTTGCAGGATGAAGCTGATGAGAGCATTTCCAAACTCTCTAGACATGAAACTTGTATCGCATTTAGATTTGTTTCAATTTTTTTGTTTCTCTATTCGTATGGACTAATCTCCGAAACGACTGGACCGATTTAAATGAAATTTGTATGGTGGTAATTATATCCCTGATCAACATATAGGATACTTGTGATCCCGAAAGATCCAAAGTTCCCGTGGGATAGTTAAAAAAAACTTTAATTACTTAATATTAAATAAACTAGATGGCGCTGATAGTAATCTACATCGCGATCGTGACGCGGACGAGCCGCGGGCATAAGCAAGTTTCTAATATATTTAGAATTATGTAGCTAAGAAATTAAAGATTATTATTATTACATTACAATCTTACAAATATTAAAAATACAGTCAATATTAATTGAACCTATTTATGAAACAATAGGAGACGCATGTTAAAAGTATGGACCTATTTCACTTCCATTGTAAAAGCAAACAACAAAGCGGAGTTTAGTAGCAATTAAGGAAATAAATAATTGGTTCACTTCATTGGCAGTCATCTAGTTTTCACATGCTAGTTTATTTTTGTTCTCGTTAAACTGTAACAAAATAAACAATTTACGTCACCCAACGAACACTAGCGCCAAACCGACATCAATTATTGTTATGAACCTTAATTGAAACGCATGCTCCAGTAATATCGCTATGAGTACTAGTCATATAACAATTTGTGTTTATTTCATGAAATATGAACAAAGTCTTGTTGGCTATACTGATTGTAATAGTATCATTGATATCAAAGAATACAGCTTAAGCTTGACTGGTGATTAATGTTTTTTCAATGTCAATAAGCTTGTTTATTATGCAATCATTTCCAGGACGTAATAAATGCATAACTTAGAGCGTAAGAAGAAGGTTATGAGGCAATCAGATAGTTGAAGCGCAAATTATCAATCAAGATGTAATAAAAAGTCTTAGTTGCTTAGTGGTTATTCTAGCCCCACCTCGTTCGAATGATGTACATTTAAATCCTAGCTAGGAGGCAGGAAGCAAACACCACATAGCCAATTTTTCTAGACTAATTTTCATTTTGTTACAATTCGGCATACTGTCGACGAAGAATTCCATTATTATGACGAAAACTATTATCTATAATAATGACAGTTAATTTTCCATAATTTTTAAGACATTTCTCACAAAGACAAGAAGAAATAAAGAATAAATAAACTATAAGATTAGTTCGTAATTTTATTACTGTGTCAAAAAGTCCCATACAATTTCTTTTGAGATTTTCTTTCAAGTTATACATAAAACAACTACTGATTTACAACCGTCAGACATTGAAAGTAGACAAATATAACGCGTCTCTATGTTTTATACAATGCGTTCGTGATAAAACGTATTCACAAGGAAATGAAGTTTAAACATTCCGAAATTGATTGACACTCATACTGATACTGACGACGAGTAAATGGCGGAAGACGCCAAATCAATGTCTGCAAGTTTTTATATGCGTCTTTCATTGTAATCAATGATATAAGCTTTTAGTATTTTACTTTAAAACAAAATCATAAATCACCAGCGAAGCTTGATGGATGTTAGCCTAAGGTGGCAGCCCATATTTTGGTACCCTACTCCGTGGTTCCAAGGGATGACCCTTAGTTCCATGCTTGCTTTGCTTTCTATGCAAACTTCTTCACTTCTCCACCTGCGCTCGCACAGCCGGACTTGACAAGAGATGGCCATTGACGGATACGTATGCAACATTGAGAAACCGTAAGAGATTGGAGCTCTAGGGGTGGAAGTGGTGCAGGTATAAAGCTTCCAGCTTCAGTTGAACTACATACAGCACACTTTTCAATATACCTTAGCCACTCACGTCGAAACTTGTCACTCAGTGTATTTCTACATTGTACATGGTTCATTTTAATCATCATACAACATACATATCATTACAAGCTAATAATTTAATTAGTTCATCTCTAGTGACATTTTTAAATAGACTGTTGCTATGGATAATAATGTAATAATAATTGTTTTCAATTTCCTTATTACCTAACCATTAATACATAATACTAGCTTTAAAAAAAAACACATATATTTATAAAATCCAATACAAAACTCGTTTTACAAAATACTTAACGGGCACTTTTTAGTATATCATACAAACTATACACAGTAGAGTATAAAAGATAGGTATTATATAAAAATTCTTTCAAAGGATACATTGGATTACTGTATTCAATTAGTAATCTAGGAACTGATATTAATGAACTGGTTATAAACAAGGTTTCAATGAAAAAGATTTTTAATCGTTATCAAATCAGGGTTTGTTTGTAACTTGCATTACCATAATTCTAGTCATTGGCAGTTTTATTTAATCAGTATTGGTTAGCTAGAATACTATTAACCTCAAAACTTCAAAACTCATAAATTTTTGCCACTAAATGCGAATTCGGAGTGGCAATATTATTCAACAGTAGTAAGGTTGCATAATCTTTTGTAGTATTAATCAATCGATCTCCTATTTCTCGGCGAATAGCTATAAAAGGATTGTATTCATCACTAGGTTTATTCTGGTCGTGTTTTGTAATTTCACTATGAAACAAGCAATGTATCGATTACATTTTAACATGGATGTTCTTGAGGGATGTTTATAGATCACATAGCTCGGTAATGGTAAGAATAGATGTTTACATCGAGTTTTACGCCTCGTGCCAATGTGGGCTCATAACATCCTCTTCATTTCAGTTGCATAAGAATCTGTCATTTGTTATACCATAAGAAGTTCTAAAAACTTTAATATCATCCTATAAACATCCTATTATTTCATTTCCATATCTATCTCATTTTTCTGAGTCATTGGTTGACGAATTACACAGATGTATTTATACCAACTAGTGGTTGCCTAGTGATCTAAATTCGATCATAATTATTTAAATTATAAGTTTGAACATTATTAAGGTTCTGTTGTCAAAAACTATACTTATATAATGAGAGATTTCGCCAAGGCTACACTGTTAATTTGATTTTAACAATAAGCAAAAGAGTATATATGCGTGTGAGTCGAAGACATGGTAGTGTGTGTAATGTTTTTTTTATTGATTTAATTATTTTTTTATGCATAATTTTAAAAAATATATTAGCTTTCTGCACTCCTTCTCTATATAAACTATAAGTGTGCGAAATTTCATACTCCTCAGCCGCGCAATTTTCGTAAAAAGGGTACAAAGTTTTTGCTTCACGTATTAATATAATGATTGTGTAGGTTTCCTCATAATGAACTGATTTACTTCGAAAGGGGATCTTACAGATTACTTACTGAGAGTCATGAGTCTACTACTGCTTTCAAGGCAATTTTAGTCACTAATAGGAACGGCGCAACGATTTCCCTAGCAACATGTTTTTTTGTGTTTATATTATGTAATAGCACTTTTAGTCTTTTTAAAATATGTATTTTGAATACAAGGTTTAATTAATCCGTTTGTATGATTTCTGAAAGAGATTCATAGCGATCGCATTTTCCCATTCAGTGCAGTATCAGTCGATGTTTTGCTTTACCGAAGCATGTCGCATTCTTAGAATGAAAGAAACCTAATTAAAAATCTTAAGTTATTCAATTTTGAAACTATTTTTTTATCTAATAGATATTTAAATCCAATAAGTCAAAATTTTTATTTAAGTCTCTACAATTTTAAGGGCGCGATGTGTATCCTAAGTAGTGCAGATTATGAAGAATAACCAGTATTTACTAACTATAAGGCCTTTGCGTATAGTAAGTGAATCAAGAAATAGAATAGTACATGTGAAATTTCCTTGACCTGGTCATTTTTTACATTCACCATACAATGTTCAACATTGCAATAAATTGAAAGCAAGTTATTTGTTGAAAATAACATTATTTTTCACTATAAAGTTGTCAATTTAGTTACATTTTATTTCAACTACCGTTCACATTTATGACAGGAAAACATAAAATTGTAATAAAATAAATTATTAATAAAATATAGCAGTCTCCTGCGCACGACGAGTTTCATTTCTGCAGGTAATTTTTTTAAAGCGTCTATATACAATATCGTGTGTTTAAGTAGATATATACAATATCCTCTAAAACGGATATGAATAGAGAGGAGAAGAGAGGCTTAGCTTTATTATACAATTAAGAAGAGACAGGAGTTGTTAACGCTCCTAAACTCTAGCCTTGCAAAATGTAAGAAGTATGTCAAGCTGATTTTCAACTTTGATTACTTGAAGAGGCATCATTGTAAGATAAGTACTATATACAATGGTAACATAATAACAAGTATCTGCTAAATCTGATCATTATCAGATCAGTGTATTAGCAAAAGAAAACGTCTACTTACCAACATGTGATAGACTCGCCAGATCCGATTCTGAAATAGAAGAAAACAAAAATACGTGAAAAGAAGGCAAAAATGAATAATGCGTGCACATAAAAAACAAAACACATGCACATGGGTGTAGGGATGTACCATGAATGTAACGAAATTCAGCACTGCCTGCAGATACTTTGAATATTACAATTTCGAAGTAGATAATAGAATTTATTACATTTATAAAAATTATTGTTATTAAAATTTATAAAAAATTATTATTGTTTAAAGTTTCTATTCTTATGTTGGGGTCTAGTTTTCTTTTAAACTTAAACTTTTTCTAGAGCAATATTATGAGAATTATTTAGAATAAAACTTATACATACTTGATTATGTGACAACATTTGACTTCATAATTTGTCAAATATGTCTATTATATTAAATTCGCACTCTAGGAATATAATGTTTGTTCTGTTTTCATTCCCTAGATTTAGAAAAAGATATTATCATGTTAAATCTAATGTATAGACGATCATAATTATATAATACATATTATGAAAAATTATGTACTTATTCCAGCAAAAAAAGTAATTTTACTTTTTCTTTTGTTAACATATGAATATTGTTATTAACAACACTTCTTTATACGTTCTTTTATTTTACATACTGTACAGCACAAGTATATATGAACTTTTTTACGGATATATACATCTTATATTGTATTAATATTTTATATTTTAATGAAGTAGATATGTTTGGCGAGATAACAAACCGAAGCTAATACAAGCCAAGCCAAATAGAATGCCCTAATGTTATTACATTCTTTAAACAAGTCAAAACACATTTTTATTTATGATAATTTATTCATATACGAGTATACGACAGACTTTAGATTTTAGCCTCAAACAATAAAAATGTAATTTGGAGTTTTCTGAAAGACGGTTTATGCATTCAAAACATATTTTAATTTCGGTCGGATTCAATCACAAGTGTTAATTCAAGAGCGACAAACTTGCGAACTACGAACCTTAATATGACGTACTGTTAATTAATAGACATTTAACTACATTTAATACTTCGGTAAACTCCTTCGGCTAAATTTAACGAAGGCCGAATTCGGTCTCAAACGCACGTGAGCAAGTAACACAATTTGGTGTACACTGTTCATGCGATAAGAGATTTAAATACCTTGACATAAATGTTAGTTTGCCTTGTCATTTTATGACTGAGGAGTATAACCTTGTTCTGTCGCCTGCACGAGTGTAATATATCTAGTTTTTTTTAGATTTCTAGTTTTTAACACGATGTAGTCGCGTGATTTTTTTGCCATATACTATCGTTTTTTGCATGTTCAAATAATAAAATCATTAGTTTAATTGATTATATTCGGTAAAAAATAGATTTTAGTTACTCTTTAAAAATTTTGCTATATATTATATAATGACTTAGATCATGTAATAGTCTTATACCTTAACGATCACAGGTATATATTAAATTTTACTAACAAACACAAATCATAAACACGACACAAAATAAACAACATATTGGACGTAAAACAAAACAAACACTTTGATGAAAAATGAATATGAATATAATAGCTGTGTTAATTCGATGAAACCTTCATAAAGTATAATAATCATGGACACCTCTGGAAATATGCCTTTCCTAATATAACGGTACCCTATAGGGGCTATAGGGTAGTATTAGATTTTCGATGATATGCTAGACTTGTTAGTCTCAGGTATTTTAACACATTATTTGACAGTTAGATGTACCTACTCAGAGAATTTTTGTCATCATCAGTATAAATTCGGTCAAGCGAATACTGGCTCAAGAATTTTTTGGAAAGACAGAAACTTAGTAACTTGTATGTGTTGTTACCTATAGGTGGAGGCTTGTTATCAGCATTTCTTTTTTATAGACTACTTTTTTTTACTATACTGATATGTATTTTCTATTAGTCTGTAAGCATTCCTAAAATTAAATAAATAAATCATACAAAACGTCACGGAGTTTTTGATTGTATACGGGTGTACTGCGTTAAGGTATCATAATTCTACCGAGTTGAATTCTGAAAGAGAAGGGTTCCAATGAGCCGAGGCCAGCCGAGGGTTATCGGAAATGTCTTCGGTTCCCGTGACACTGAATTAACGGCATTACGGTGGAACACCGGTTTGGTTTAGTTATTGATAGGTCAGAGGGACTCCTTAGGGAGTTCAATACTACCTAACTGCTATGGGTGGTAGGATGTCCACCATCCATGACGGCTTAAAACTCGTTATAAAAAGGTTATTGATTACTTTTTAAACAATAATTTAAATTATTTTTATGGTGAATGTTTTAAAGTAAGATGTCAGCAAAATACTTTAAACCATGTTCTTTTTATTAAAATAGGCCGATGTGCCTACTTTAATAAAGACTTTACTTATTAACTTATTACTTTAGAGCTTATTGTATAATGTGACAATTTTTCCGAAAATATATGTGCCTATGTACCTATAATGTCAGCTGGGGTTGTAGAGTTTTAAATATTTACTACTGTATTATTCTTGTTTTATTTAACACCTGCAAACGTCTTACAAAATCAAATCATTACAGCCAATGTATACAAAGCAAAAGCAAATATATTATATGGATTAATCAATTAAAACTATTTCAGTATTTATATTTATACAGTGCTTTATACATTATTTTTAACAAATATGATACAAAATTTATAACTAAATATATGAGGACATAATCATCTAACAGCTGAGCTTGGGCCCGAAGCAGAATCCCAATGACATTTTTCCTGTAAAATAACGTAACTCACGAACATGAATGAAACCTCTTTATTGTTCACTATAACTTAAACCTAGACAATTTAATATGAATAGGTACAATTCCATTAGATTAAGGAGCGGCCTTATCGCTTATAGCGATCTCTTTCGGGCAACCGGGGGTACAAGGAGTTTTTAAAAGAAAAATTAATAATAGATGTGCCATCTGTTTTTATTGCGTTTAGAGTCATAAACAGGCAGATAGCTCGCCTAATGGAAAGCGGTTACCATTGCCTATAGAAATCTGTAACACCAAAGGTGCCACCAATGTGCTGCCACGCCAAGGGAGACTGCCACCTGGCCACTAATACCGGAACACAGCTCAAGGTTGTTATGGCAGCATACTCTACCTCCTGGCTTGATAGTTTTGTCGCCTCTTACAACATTTCGCCTGGCCCCAGGAAATTGTATTCTTTCTCCGTACCTGCACGGACCTTGTGAACCTTATAATTATGTTGTGAACAATGTCCTTTTCATTAATTTTAACAAGGGGAATTCGATTGAGGAGTAACCGCCGCATAGGAAACGTCTCGCGAGAGCACCCTCGAAATAGTATGGCCTCTCCGATCCGTGATGACCTGGCAAGTGGCGGACCAACGGCATCTACCACTGCAGGGGGAAGCCCCCGGCGTCGACCGTTTCTTTCCGACGCGAGGCGGCAAAACATCTCGCCCCACTGGAGGAGAAATAAGCGCAGCAGGAGCAGGGCGCGCCTCTCGAACCAACCGCCCCGCCCTCTTACGGTGACTAAAGGCAAAAATCTGCCCTCCAGCGCCGCGCGGCGGTGCGTTCTCCTTTAGCGAGAGCGGATCAAACTTGTGTGCGCCCGCTGCACCTCCTTCTTGGATCTCTGAGCAATGACTTGGACGAACTTCAAAGCCACAATCAAGTATTGCTCATAGTCTCTATTTAAGACGTTTGACAATAATAACCATTATCAATTCTACCGACAAATATGTATAAATGACGCAAATATAATCAAACAAAACATATTTAAATTTTTGGAAATAAAGGCCACAATTGACGCAGATAGAATACAAATGCTCTACATAATAACTATTCTGAAAATAACGATATACAAAATTCAAAACAATACATAAAATTTAAATGTCTGTCTGTGATTTAAAAACGCTTGCTATTTATACGATGACTCATTGTAATAATATGAATATTAATTAGTCTGTATCTTATATTTTATGTATTTATCTTATATTTTATTTCGAATATGAATCTTCTGATTTTAAAGGATTTAAGGGTCAATTTTAAAAACGTCACATAAAAGTTATTCATTGATAAATTATAACCCAATTGAAAGTAAAAGTGAAAAGGCTCAATAGTTTTATTAACGCAACTGTAATTTTTAATTTATTCATGTTGTATTTTATTTGATGATTTGTATAAAAAAATAAGAAATGAAGGAATAGAGAAAAACACAAAATTGTAATTTACAAACAGATAATTCTTCTCTTCGTTTTATTGATATATTTTATATTCCTTTAGCCTACATCCGTCAATATATTATAATTCAAAATAAACTTCTTAAGTATCACTTTCAAATTTTCACTGTTTTTATCCAAAAAATATATGTCATATTTAATAATCTATGCTGCACATTGTAAAATTCGTATCTCATTCTCTTGCATGGATTTTCTATAGATTTATGTGTTTATCTCTTTTTGGTGTCACTTTTTCGTTTCACAAATCACAATGATACTAAAAAAGAAAACATATAAGAAAAATAGGAAAATAAATATAAACAGAAGTAAAAAAATCAACACTGACAAACTTATCAGTATGATAAGTTTGTCAGATAATTCCATAAAAAAACAGGTAGGTAAGTATAGGTCTCAGATATATTAAAAAATAATTATTAGTTTGGTTATATAAAAAAGCACTTTTATATTATTATACTTTTATTATATAACCACATTAATAGTTCTTTTTTACAATTTTAATAATAAAACACATGTCTGATGAAACAAAACGTTCTTATTGAACACAATAGGTTCATTAATAAAAAAATAAAGTTCACTTAGAGACAGATGGCAATAAAATAAATATTGTTCGTATGTCGTCAATGGAGACTGATAAAAACATTATTTTGAACCACAGGGGGCGAGATAAGAGGCTAATAATACTTGATCCACTGCCACACCGCTTTAACCTCTGGCTTTTATCTATACTCTGTTGCTTTGCCCTCCATGTTTATACATAAAGATAGGCTAGCTACGTCATAATCGTCGTAATATCACACAATATTTTCCCAGCAAATGTTAATATGTTTTGAGAGGACAAACATATCTTTAATCATCACAATCTAGTCCTTTTTATGACAGGGAAGTAGAACAAACAAAGATCGTCAACATCGGAACAAACTCACTTTTACATTTATATAATGAATACAATTTATTAATTAACCATTTTTTTTTCATGTAGATGATAAAATTATCATCAGTTCACTTCGCTTTAGGTCAAAGATTTTATCTTATTGTGATGGAATACTCCCATACTTCAGGTCAAAAACACTTAGACCGCTTGTTTACAGCTATTACATAAATTGTTTTCAATAATGTAAAACATATTTCTAATTTCATCATATATATTTATCGCTTTAGATTGTAATAACATTTTCTTTCAATTTATTAATTAATACATTGTAGAGAGCTCATTTTACATTAACCTCATAGATGCATATTCGAAAAATCATCGCACACCAATGAACGCTTGAGGACCATTGGTGATAATTTCAGCCGAAAATTACATTTTGGTTCGCCTGAGGAAATGGTAACCGTCTCCTGTGGACATTTGCAACACCAGACGTGTTAGCAACGTGCTGGCTTCGAAGCAACTTTTTGACATCTCATTAAAAAACTCACGTCAAAAATGTCAATGTCAATATTTTTCGAATTTAGACCATCCAACCTTAGACACAAACTAATTAATATTACGTACATTTTCTTTGATATCTTAACTACGCCTAAGAGGTATATTTATGAAGAACTTATTGTTCCAGGGAGTAAAAAAAACTACTGATAATTAAGCATTATAACGAGTTTCTTACAACTTAAATACTGTCGTAAATTCATGCAGTTATTTTTAACTTTTAGGAAGGAAGTCCGATCTTCAATCGATGCGGATATTTTTTACATTGTACTACTTCCGCAGACGTGCTAGGATTTCGATGTGTTTCTTTTTAATTTTAAATCAATAGGAAGATTCCTTGGAGAGGCACACGTCCATTTTAAAGACTAATCCTAATGTTTATTAATGAATGGAATTTTCGAATGATCGAGGGCTCTAATAAACAATTCACATTCTTTGATCACTTGTAGGGATCTTAAAAAGGAATCTTAAGGACAACTAATTCTTGAATAATTATTATAAACGTCAAAGTCAAAGAGTAAAAATAAATAAAAATATAAACATTCACTGAATATGACAATGAATTTGGTTACAAATTAATGTCAAAGTGAACGTTATAAATTAATTAATACAGGTATAAAATAATGTTTTCTAAATTTATCCTTCTAACTCCATAATTTAAGTCTGAACAAAACAAATGAAATAAAGGAACAGGTATAATTCAAAGTGCTCTGTCGGACTCTATTTCGGAAATAGTCAATTTTTGTACAATATTATTGCTCACCTTTAATCTAGAAATATCAAGTTTAGTAATAGGTACCTAAAAAGATTGACATATCCATGTGGACAAAAATCCCGAAAAAAAAAGTATTTTTTTTGTTAATATCGAAAGTACATATGTATAATGCAAGGTAAAATTTCTTTTTCTCTAGTAGGTTTAAATAACTTTCCACCGAAATAAATTTTATTACCTTTAGGGCTGATTTTTAAGTAACAGTTAAGTATTGTGATTGATAGAGTACAAAAAGATCAAAATATGAATGCATAAAGAATAACTTAATCCTTTCACTTTTATTTTCAGTTTTGTTTAATTTAGTTGACAGATAACTTATAGCTTGTGACAATTAATATATCATTCTATAGAAGATTAAGTGTTCTATTGCTTTTTGGCTATAAGACTTCATAAAACCGCCCATTGTTCACATCTATAGTAGAATTATTTTGTCCGTACAGTTTGAGTCATAAATAATCGGAGTATTTCGCTCTCTCTTCCACTCACGGGCCTTATGGGCGGGCATAGTGATTGCGCATTATTGTTGTCGATAAGCGTTATCGATAGTGTATTTGATTTTGTCATTTTGTGGGTTAGTGATAAAAATGAAAAAAATAATAGATAAAACAATGTATGTATTAAAATAAGAATAATAATTATTTAAAATAAATTATTAATTAGGTATCTATGTATTAAAAAACTATAAGTATAAAAGTTAAGAATGTAACAAGTTATATTGAAAATAAATATAAATATTTATATCTAAGTTTGAAATTAACAGCAAAAAAGATAATAATGATTTTTATAAGAATGATAATCTTTCTTTGATAAGAATGAGTTTTTATCGATAATGGCGTTGCGCCCGCGCAAAATGCTCACCGCCCTAACCCTTTTACTGGTGGTGGCAATATGTGTGCCACCAATATTTTTATAATTTTTTCAACTTTGTAGCACCAATACCTTAAATAGATTGTGTACTAATTATATTACATTGCATATTTCAAAAAACGAATTACTGTTTATCGAAAAAAGTTACTTCAAACATGGTGGCAATATACTTGCCATTACCAGTTCCGGTGTTCGGATTTCAAAAAACGAATTACTGTTTATCGAAGTTACTTCAAACATGGTGGCAATATACTTGCCATTGCCAGTTCCGGTGTTCGGTTTCGATTCGATTAGATTTCGATTTTGTTTGTAAATTTTAATTTCACTAAATATGAATATTTATTTTTTCTTTAATAAAAGTTATTAAAGTACCCACAATAAACCCAAAAAACGAGTTTTTATTTTTCCGAGACACAAAATTGCTTCTACCAGTTAAAGGGCTAACCGGGCTGAGGCCGAGTTTGATTTATGACCGAAACTGCACGCACAAAATAATTCTACTATAGAACAATCTGATAAACCTTTAGGCTGTAAGTACCCTGTAACGTACAATGTAGAGTTTTCTATATATTGTTACAACTCAGGTCCCGACATAAACAAAGTCCACCTACATATCTGAAACAAAATACATGTTATTCCCTGCCGGCATTTAAACTAATTGTAACTCTTTTGTGATCGTTTTGTTTTGTTTACTTTGTGTTTAAAATTTGTGTTTTGAAAACAGCCCATTGTTTTATTGTACTCTTATATGGCAGTCATTAGCCAGTCGTGGCGGATTAAGTCGACTTTGATACGGGGGCATTGCATTTGTGCAGTATAAAACGATGACCTGGTGGAGGGAAGTAGTAGTCGAGCGAGAACCACGAGCAAAGCGAGAACCACGAGCGAAGCGAGACGTGTGTACTAAAATCGGGAATCTAATAAGTAACGGACTTCGCGCGTTTTATCGAATTACGACCTTCTGCATTACATTTGGACTTGCTGTGTTCGGTTATATTTGTACCTGTGTTATACGTGTTTGTATAATTCTAATACACTCTATAATAATTCCAACGGCATTTTAATTCGAGTCCCGCGACTCGTAAGCATTATACCTTCATACAACCACCTATTGTCCACATCTAGAATAAATAAATCTTTAGGCTGTAAGTACCCTGTAATGGTGGACAATGTAGAGTTATCTATATATCGTAAAACAAATACGCTATAGTATACAACTAGTCTGCGGTTGTAACATAATGATGGCGCCAGGCACATTCCCGGGAGTCATTTAGTACTTAGCAACTAGTGTTCAAGGCTTGACCGGTTTTCTATTAACACACTAGGTTGTTGCCCAGTGAGAGTGCAATGTACGTACATACATATGTTACGTACTTCATATATACAAGTCCCTTCTGTTTTGACTTGATACTAACTGATAAAAATATAAACCCGTATTCATCCAAAATTATTAAGACTTTGAGCGAGTGCATCTTTATGAATTGCTATGTCTCGCTAGGTGACCTGCGCTATGTCCTCAAAGATATTTTTAATATAAGTAATACATAACCTTCGTTTAGTTAGAGAACGAGCATTCACATAGATTACAACACTACTTATCTAAGCGCTATTCGCCCTGGAAAATACTGATTGTCCCAATAAACAAACTACCCCATTTTCTAAATCTAAATTTCAGTAAAAACGGTGTCGTAGTTTTTCTGTGAAAACGTAACAGACATAATTACTGGCACATTTACAATATTAATCATATCAATCGACTAGCAAGCTGTTGAGATTTACTATCAATGCCTTAACGTATAAATTAAAAAGTAAGGTAAACTTAGGCCCGGTTCCTACATCTACTGACCGTTCATTTGCCTTACGATCAATTAAAATTTAACATAAACTCAGTAGAAGTAATGTCAAAATTCAACCGATGGTAGAGGGCAAGTGTATGAATAGTCAGATAAAGGAACCAGCCATTAATATTGTTACAATTTGGGCCACCTGCAAACAAAGCACATTTATTACCCGCCGGCATCTTTTGAGCTAATAACATTGACACGCTTTTATGACCGTCTTCTTTTGTTTACTTTGTGTTTAAAATTCGCAATTAGATAATCATCATATTGTGTATTTTAACCTTTTATGGTAGTCATTAGCCAGGTGTGATTTTTAGAAATTATCAAAATTATTGTTACGCGGTCGAGTATTGTGTCGAGACATATTGAATAGTTTAGTATAAAGCAATGCCCGAACGGAGGGGTGAGGCACTCAAGTGATAATCGCAAGCAAGGCAAGACGTGTGTACTACATTCGATAATCTATATAGTGACGGACTTTGCGCGTGTTATTGAATCGTGCATTACGTTTGTACTGGTTGTTTCCAGTTACATTTGTACCTGTGTTATACGTGTTTGTATAGTTCTAATAAACTGTATATTAATTCTAACGGCATTTTAATTCGAGTCCTGCAACTCGTAACAATATATAATAACGCAGGATAACAATCAATTAATTCCTTAGCCCTACAAAAAAACTTCTAATCATTTTCACATTATTTATTGGTATAGCTAACCCAACCGACCTCCTGCATCTAATACAGGTATCGTGTATCAAAGTTCGCAGAATTATATAATATCACTACGCACCTTATCATGTCATAGAATTTCAAGGAAATCCCATTAAATCAACTAAGCCAAAAACTCGATTACACAACACCTGTTCTTAAACTAGTAAAGCCTACCTCGACGACGTCACTACTCAGTCATATGTAACTATAGTATGGTGCTTCATAATCAAACTGTGATTTATTGACTTAAGATTTTGTGAATGGATTCGTACACAGTGCGTAATAGTTTGGTGTTGCCAAACTATGACAGAAATATTCCAAAAATTGATTACTTTTCTTTAAAAAAAAACTAATCTTGTATAATAAAGACCAGTGTGACATAATAATTAGTTATTTCCTATAGAGGAAAGCTTTACAAGGGTTTTGTATCTAGCCAGCATCTAAGTAATCAAGAATATTAAAATTTGAAACCAGGCACCAAGCAGTATCTTTCCCTCCAGCGGTTTTCTCAGAGCGATAAAGTATGGGGTTCCTCAAAAAAGGTGTAAAAAGACATCTTAAGTCTCTCTTGGTGTTGCAAATGTATGATGTAGATATCGACGGTAACCACTTACCATCAAGTGGATGGTGCCTTAGTTTACTTCCAAAAAACTTGAAAAAAACAATTACCGGCCTCATTTAATACAAAGTTCCATTCCAAATTGTAGAACTTTATTTGACGCTAAACAACGCAGTTCCAATTGCAACTAAAAAGTTTAATTTTACAATATTGATGATTTATTTACACAAATAATTCTTACTCAAAATTCATGCTTTTTTGGAAAAAATTGTTATTCGAAAATAATAATACTCGGCAGATAACACACATTGTATATCTCCAAGTTAACTAAGCAAGTCACACTTGTGTTATGGGTAATATACAACGGACCTCTCTGGGGCCGATCCCAGACACACAGATCATTGTAAGTAACGGAAAGTTCGTTTATGAAATTTACTATGCCAGGAATCGAACCCGGAGCCTCTGAGTTGTAGTGAGGTTAGCCGGCAAAGCTTTATCCCGTTCAACTACAAAGGCCGTCAAAATAAAACTGCACAGCAAATCATTAATCTTAAATTCCTGCCAAAAACTAAAATATAACTAGTTATGATTATTTCTAAGTAAGTAGGTAATATGTATGTATATCGTTTGTAGAAGATGTAGGTAGCGTCATTGTTAAACAATATAAAATTAACAATAATAGTTACATACATTTTGGTTAGTTATTACAATTCTTAAAACACAGAAAGTAAATACAATACAATGTTACATCTATTTTTAAAATTATCACGTGTTTTAAATGCACGTGAAAGTTCTGAAACGTGATAAAATTATGTTAATTTAATGTTGTAATTATGTTGAAACGTTAAAAAATACTAAACGATCACGGATGTCAAAGCATGTCTTGAGCACATAAATAATACGAAACTTAAAAATGACACGTTATTAAATTTAATGAAATCTTTAATAGGCTGTGGGTGTCATAGATGCGCATTTCTATAAGATAATAAGTACTAGGTGGTAGAAGGTGATGTCAGGAGCCTTAAGAACAGACGAGCGTGCATGTCATGAGCTATGAATGTCAAAGAAGCAAGTGAGGTGTGTAAGAATAAGCCTGTATGGCGCTCTGTTGTTCGTGCCTACCCCGCAAGGGACCTGGCGTGAAGTTATGTATGTATGTATGTACGTAATAAGTACTAAACTTACATCTTCCAGACACAGACACGTCCAGTCAACTGTCTGACAATAAAAAACCATAAATATGCATCCATTGCTGTTGGAATAAGTTTTTTAGATAGTTTGTTATGATTTGACAATGTTGCACTTTTCCTGGTTTTTTGCTCACTGTATATTTTCTCCTTGATTGATAACGTATCTTTGTAAATAAATATTCATATTATAAAAAAAACGTGTTACTCAGTGTCCAAATAATATTATAGTACTAGGATATGCCCGCGCCTTCATCCATGCTTGACATGAAATTCTTTGACACAAAGTTTCGCAGCATTTATAAAAGAATGTAAGCTATTGTGTTAGTTGAAACTGTGTTGGAATAAGCTAATTTTTATGCATCCGAACAACTTAAAACCACTACCGGGAAAATTCCCGTGGGATTCGATGGGATTCTCAGGATAAAAAGGAGCGCAGATTTTAGAAAAGAAATGCAATTTTTACAATCATGTCTGTTAGATTATCAAGTAAAAACTACTGAACGGATTTAAATGAAATTCAAAATGGAGCTAACTTATTTCACAGGGCATAACTTAGGATATTTTTTATCTCGGCAAATGTCGTGGTTTCCGTAGGACAGATGAAAATAGCAAAATGGATAGCGCTGCGATCGCGTCTTTTTTGGAAACTAATGAATGTATATCAATGAAACTCGACATAAGCCTGGCTTATAACCCGAATCAACACTACGATACGTTTTATCCCGGCAAAAGAGGTCGTTTACTTGGAATAGACGCTTTAGTAAAGTAGATGGCAATTGCGATGTAGACAACCATCGCTGTAATTCAATAACAAATACGTTGTCAGGTTGCCCACATTTCTTAATTACGTATATCGTATTCTTCAGATCAAGTTGGCTACAACTTTGTTGTCCTGTGCAGTCTACACTATATTGAATTAGTTTCCTTGTAATTGTAGTGTATGCGACAATAAACTTAAGTACTGAAGGTTAATATATATAAAACACCATTTTTTTTTATATGCGTAACGTAGAGATACTTATCTACTACCTAGGGCATTTCACGCAGTGTAGCCGCGGAAAAAATCTAGTTTTATAATATTATAGATTTACGTGCTCTCCACAAGTGAGTTTCGGGGTTAGGACTCATGGGTCGTGGAGACGAGGCTTATTAACTCTATCGAGACCTATTAATGCGATTGAGAGAAGTCTCACGTTACCATAGGCTAGTTTGTATTTTGAGCAACGCTTTCGCATTCCATTCAGCGTGGAAATGCAGTCAGCATTTTGGGAATGCTACCAATCTACAGTGAAGTGAAATCCATTTTAGTTTCTAAATAGGTGTATAGTAGGTTTTTTTATGTATTGTTCTAGATAATATAAATACTTTTAAAACATAAGTATTGAATATGAACTGAATGTGGTATGTGTAAAATTGAAAAGTAGCACCGTTCCTGTGAAGTGTGCTTTCGTGTATTCGAAAATACTTTGGAAATTGGACGCATTTTCATCTTACGCATCGTTCGTGAGATATTAACATACTTTTTATTCCTAAAAAGGCTTTTTAACCGGGAATTCTGCTCAGTTAGAATTTAAACCTACATCATTAGAATGAGATGTCAGATGCAACCGTTAGCTAAATACTAAGCTACCAGGACTTCTTAATGCTTATAACGTGTGAACTGGATTTTCATTTCATAAAGTATGAAATATATAGAAAATAGCAACACTAGTCCTACTATAATTGTATAATAGAAATATACTATAAGTATTCTGACACTAATTTGATTTACATAATAGCAGATTATGACGTCATTGATGACGCATAGGATTCCTGTAATGGAGCGGGTGTAGTGATTTATTAGGTTTCACTAAGATGTAATACATGTTTGTAATATGTATTGGATAATATTACTTCATTGTCTTCAATCAGATTGAACCAGTGCAATCTTTTCTTTAGAATCAGTGTCTCTTGACCACAGATATAGATAAAATTATTATAACACTTATGAAAAACTTAGCCACCTTTTGTTGTTGTAAGTAAGTTTTACTGCCACAGTCAGAATCGCTAATGGTTCATTATAATTAAATACCAGCAATGTTATTTATCTATTTCGCAACAGTAAACAAAAGTGTTAAAATTACTTTGAGTCATTGTGTGTTATGGATTTAATTATTAATCAAATCAACATTTTTCCATATTATGGTTATAGGTATTACTTGAGTAAACACAGCAGCCAATACAGTGGATATTTCCTTTGTAAAAACCGTGACTGCATGATCATCGCATCCTACATTACCTATGTTTGCGCACACTTTCATACGCATGTTCATCTTATACGCCAAGTCTTAATTTTCTCTCTTTTCTTGCACATCTTTCCTCCCAAAAATTTGAGCTCGGTAGAACAGTCTTTGCTTACCCCTACTCCGGCATATATCCTCAGTCAGACCACAAATCATCACGTCATCCTTCGCGGACATGGTAAACGCAAGTGGTGTTGTATCATAAAAGAATTTAAAGATAATAATAATATCTGAAATAGCTATTGTATCGAATTAAAATACCGTGTCAATATTTAAGTAAAATAATTTAAAATATACGTTTAGTGCGTATAATAAAATCAAAAAACCCGACGTGTCTTATCTCAAATGTAAATCTTTTGTTAAATGAAATTCCCATTGCATCAACCAATTATTCGTTACGACGATAGTGCCCTGTGCCAGTACGAATATCGCTTTAATTTAAAATAATTACGTTTTAAGTGTTGTAGTCGGAACATAATCAACAACTATTGACATCTATTAGTAGTGAATACAAAGTTAAATATTTTGTCAGACACATAAAATATAAAATAAGTTATATTTTGAGTTTTTGTTTAATAAAATCTATACAAACCCCCACTCTTTTAGTTAACTAAATTTAATGTAATAAAGATAATTGTCTACTTCTATAAATTAAAAAGAACTTCAATTTTAATGTGATCAGATAATACAAAGATTAGACTACACTCGACATCTATTGGTCAGGAACTGAATCAAATGTTTTGTTAAGAGCCATCTGTTGATAAACTTTTGTGTTATTTCATAATATGTCTTTTAAATATTATCATGTACAGGAATTACCTCTGACCAGTAAGAATTGTTTTGTTATAATGAAGATTTGCATACCTAAATCAGTTAAATTTGAATTACCTGTATTTAAAAGTAACGTACAAATAACAGGATTGCGATTTTAGTGTGGACGTTGAATATAAATATAAGACTACTCCTGACATCTATTGAATAATTATTATAACTAATGCTTTAAAAAGTGCCATCTGTCTTCACAAATAGAGTAACTTCATGAACGATTCATATTCGAGGGTCACCAAAGTTAGCCCCTCAAAAATTATTTTATTTTCTATTTTCAATTTTTTTTCTATTAATTCGTTTGTTCATCGTTTGTTCTTTATTGTTCGCTGTTAATAATTGTTTGGTCTTCATTTATTTATAAAAAAAAAAATATATACCTTCAACCTATTGCAAATTTTAATACTTTTCCGTCAATAATGACTCTTAAATATTTATTTTCGATTGTTCGTGCATGAAATACGTTTATTCTCTTTCGAAATTACTCATTTTTTGTTTAATTATCTATTTTAATTAGTCTAATATAATAATATGTATACAAAATATGTGTACTGCGCATGAAAGGAGCTGGTGACATTACCTCGCTGAATTGTAACGCTAATGCGTTGCCCGAGGCTCTAAAATCTATATAAATAAGCTACACTCAAGGGTAGACAACCTGTAATGTAAGAAAATAATATAATTAAATAATTAATAATGTTTTATTATTAACATTTTATTGTACTTACAAGTCTACTTGGTTTGTGTTCAGCATACCAGTTTCCAAACGAAATGTCATGATTTCCTCAAAGTTTTGAGCAATTTTATAAACAAGGTTTTTAACTTTTAAAAAAGCAATATAGAGCCTCGGGCAACGCATTAGCGTTGCTTTTCAGCGAGGTAATATGACCAGCTCCTTTTATGCGCAGTACACATATTTTGTGTACATATATCAGACTAATTAAAATAAATAGTTACGAGTCTTATTGACGGAAAAGTATTAAAATTTGCAATAGGGGCTAACTTGAAGGTATATTTTAAATTATTTTTTTTTAATTGAAAATAGAAAAAAATGGAGGGCTAACTTTGGTGGCCCGATATTCGATGCTTTTGCTTTTTTTAATTGCGGAATATTTTAATTATTATTACAAAACCTATTTGAAATACCCCAGTTTTATAAAGTTCGCAAGTATATTTTTCTCTCGTGCTATTTAGTATGTAGATTTATTAAAGAGCCATCTAGTAAATACATGAAGAACTAATTTAAATCGTGCCAAGACTTACAAGGTAACCTTCATGCATATTTATGTTGTGTCATATACTTAATAGATGGCGCTGTACACACTAAAACGAGTTTTCTTAAGAAATTATAGCATTCGTCACACCTTTTTCTTATAGGGTCGATATATTGGATCTCGTCTAGCTACGGTCTTGATATTCTTTTTGTTTTATTAGTCTACTTTCATGAAATTGCATTAACTTCTTCATAGACGTGTTTCGTGGCGACATTAAAATGTATCAAGCATTATAATTTATTGTCTACATATTTATATACTTTTGAAATGTATTCTGTGTATAACAGTTTACTGTTAGTAAGTAGCAAACTGGATAAAAAAGGTTGAAGTATATTTAGGAAACCTTAAATAAAAATAAATTAAAAGCACACTGCTTCAATTGTAGAGAATTCGGTTCCGTAGCTCGCTGAAGTTTTAGTAATTTTAGTAGTAAAATTGTGCGAAGCTAACGCCATCTTTTGATGTTTTTTCGTATCACACCATTACAATTTTTGTTGTGGTTATTATGTCGTTTTTTGTGAAAATAAATTGTGAATCGATACAAGTCTTCGATGATTGAAACTTACCGGTGTCGTTGAGCAGAGCGTTGATGTCCGTCGTCGACCCATCGGCCGACATTGCTGTAACAAAATGAGAATAAATTTTAGGTTTTGTTTCATTTAACTTTGACTAATTAATTTCATTTTTGACTAATTCACATATGCATTGCGCCTGGCCGCCATTTTGGTGACGTAACCGTAGCCGAATACTCAGTACTGTTAGCATCACGGTCCGGCGAGTACGCCTACATATCGAGTTGCGGCTGATGTCACGTGAATGTTAATTTGACAAGGTTCCAGCGCATTACCAATTTGCGGGGATAATACGTAATTTAGGTATCTACTAGGTGTACCATGATGCGTTATAACGAGATCTTCAATTTGATTACATTTCGATGACTTTCGATAGTCTCTAGTTGTAGGAGTCAACTGGTATATTGCGCCAACTGGCTATCTAGAAAGTTGGCTGGACTACCAGAAAATATAAATTGTTTATTAATCTAGAGCGAGTCAATTAGCGACTCGAGTGTTTTTATAGTCAGCTAAGGAAGTGCGTTACCAGTTTTGACGACAATTCATAGTTAACGAAATTTTCACTAATCGAGATTGCAACCGGAATATATTTACATATTTTATCGAACCGATTGTACAAGCAAAAGTAGACCTTGTCATCATAATTACGAGGTGCAAATCATTTTTAAGGATACTAAAGAACTTGCTTGATTCGATTATACATCGCCTATACACCAATAATAAACTTGAAAATGGTCATTTTCTAAAAGGTTTTTTTTTACTCTTGAAAATAATTGTATCGAAACAAATAACTTGAATCCTTTAAAATAGATTGTAGATTGACAGAAAAAAGTTTTTCCTCTCACTATTATTTTTGGAAGGTTAAAAATCTTTTTCAAAATTTCAGTTTTCATGATAGGACATTATTGAAGCAATGGGCGACATAGTTTTGGAATAATTACGATTTTTTCGATCATTTAAAAATGTCGGAATAATCCATCGTTCCGTTTTAACCAGAATTGGTTCGAATCTGTAAAAACTGACTCATGTATAGCAAAAAAATTATAAGCCTGTTCCATCATCATCATCCGAGGGTTAAACCCCGGTTGCGTTCGGAGCGTTTGCTCAAAGCCCAGGGCCCGCTTTCCCACTTTTTCTACTCCGCTTCGCGTGGTCTTCAGCATCCGCAGTTTTGAGACCATAGGTACGTATGTCATCTTTTATAACGTCAAGCCAGCATTTCTTGGGCCTTCACCTTCGACTGGACATGGAGGAGCCGGCATGCCTAGACATTTTCCGTATCCATATCCGTGCAGGAACGGAAAAAGAACTAACTCCTGCCGCCGGGCGGCCTATCGTAAGCGGCGACAAAACAACTCACAGCCAGGTGGTAGGGCATTTCAGTTTCCCGTTCAAGGCAGGCAGAAAATTGGCAGCATCTTAGGTATTGCTATTTGGGACGTGAGCCCGTCTGCTGTGTTTCAGTAATAATAATAATAAAAAATGTTCCCCACATAATTAGCCGGTCTCCATAAAACGTGGCCGTACCAGCGGCAAATTGCAAGCCTGTTTGTTTACAATAAATAACAAAATTGCTGAAATGCTATAATAACTCGCGCAACATAAGGTCGCAGTAAGCCAGCCATGACGGACCACGACACGGTCACCGGCCATATCGTGATCAGGCAAATCTGTCGTGTTAATTGCTATTATTGAATATATATTCAATGATAATGGAGACAATAGAACTATAATTCTAAAACAATAAAACAGAATGAAAGAGTCAGGAGTGTTGGTATCTAATGTAAATTTATTGTAAATATTGAAATTATGGTCAGGCCGCTCTAAGACGCGTTTTGTGCTAAATTAATTGCCTTTACCGTAAATTGTCGTAGTGATATGAATATTAACTAAATCTAGAATCAGAAATAAAAACAAAAACCATTTCTTATCATAAATTTCCCGTCATTCCTATGTCATGTTCACGAAATAGGAATGCATTTTAAGGGCACCTGAAGTATAGTAATGTATGATTCATTCATAAGGGCTAGACAGCCCTCAGAGCGCCCTGCTGCGATGGCATGAAGAGTTACTCGAATGTTAAGCATTGAATCACTTCACTAAATCACAAACGTGGTTTGATTTTTCTTAATTTAAAATTATTTATCACCATAAATATATACAGGACGCGAGGTATATATGCGAGGAAATAATTAAATGAAAATTATTTTTTTATGTGAAAGCTGGGAAACAGGCGGATAGCCCAGCTCATGGAAAATGGTTATCGTCCCCTACAGGCGTTTGCAACACCAGAGGTGAAGCCAACGCGTTGTCAACCTTAAAGATTTTTTAAAAACAATTTATTCAAAATCATTACGTAAGTGTACCTACATGAAACAATGTTCTATCACAAACACCTGCAGTAGTATATATAATACTGTATTGCAGTTGTTAGTGCCCAATTCCAGACAACTCGATTATTATATATAATAATTTTTTTAAATTAAAGTTTATACATTTAGGGTCGCTTGCATGATGATCGTCTTTAAATAAAATTAGTTAATCATATTAAACTGCCTAAATACGTTTTACACAAAATGTATTAACAGTTATTTAAACATATTTAGCGACAAATTTTGCGTTGTGCAAGACGCTAATCGTATTTAAGAGTGTTAAATGCGTTTAGTGTTTCTTAAATAAATTTAAGGAGCGTTATGCAAGCGGCCCTTAAACTTACTTCGTGTTAACATTTGTTTGCGTATGTATATACATACGTTTGTGTATATGTACGTGGTGTGTATGTAAGTCGTGTGTGTACATGTGAACGCGTGAGTAGTTCAGTACAGATAGCGTATTCAAGAACCCGGTCAACTTCGGAGCGCTGTAAAACCCAGATAAATTATGAAATTAAACTTTGGAGTTGAAATTATTTTTTAAAAACCCTCTATAAGATTTCTCTGACGTCATTTTATTGTAAAATGACCAGAAGAAAGTTATAACGCCCAAAAGAAAATTTGTTCAAAATTTTTCATATATTTTTCTTTGTAACTTTTTTATTTTCCATTTTACGAGTCAAATTTTAATAGCGTATTGATTATTGTTCAAACTATAATTAAAATTGTTTCTGCTCTGAAATTTTTTAAAGTAAAGTGATAACAAGATATTTTGACGCCTGCTCTCTTATATGAAAACTATTTTTGAATTTATTGTAATATTTGTAATATTCCGGGTGGTAGGGCATTTATGTCCGTCTAGATGGCTGCCATCCCTGGTCTAGAGAATGTTGCCATAGCAACTTTGAGTTGCGGCATTTGTGACCAGGTTACGATAACAGCAGCGCATTTGTAGCGCCGTGTACATGCTGTTGCAAATGTCCATAGGCGATGGTAACAGCTTTCCACTAGTAGGCCGTTTGCCTGTCTGCTGAACTCATGCAATAAAAGTAAATAAAATAATATCTAAAAAATACCCAATTACATGTATTAGAGAATAAGGAACAATTCAAGATATAAATTCTGTATTTATAATAATCTTCTAAGAAATGAAAGGAAGAAATTCTGTCGTGTTACGAAATGGGTATTCCCCGGACGTGTATGGGCGATTTAATGATGTAGATAAATACATTATTTAAAGGGCTTTAATAAGGGCTTTTCCAAACAATTAATATTAAATACAGAGAACGGATTAGCATAATCGCTTTGAAATTGTATGTTTTATTAATGAATGTTGGTACCTAGAATGTGATAAATAGAGTATTTACATTCAGTGACTTAGTGATGGTTACTTGAGTGATGTCGTTAAAATATTTGTAGTAGTCGATACTCACTACATAGATATGAAACTCTAATTTGTTTCTACTGGAGTACAGCAGACAGGCAGACGGCCCACTTGATGAAAAGCGGTTACCATCGCCTATGGACATTTTCAACACCAAAGGTTGCTACAAATGCCATGTCGCTCTCTTAAGGGAGACTGGAACTTGGCCCCAAATGCCGGAACAGAACTCAAGGTTGTTATACCGGCATACTGTAGACCAGGGGTTGTAGCCATCAAGTCGGGCAACACCTATCACCTGGCTGTGGGTTGTTTTGTCGCCTCTTACGGCAGTCCAACCGGCCGCAGGAAATTTTATTCTTTCTCCGTTCCTGCACGGATAATAATAAGTTTCTTAGGTGTCCCGTCCATTCTAGAATTTAGAATCGGTAACCCAAGATATTTGCGTGCGTACAGCCCACCCAGCCCCCCTTCTATATACGCCTATGCATATGCATAGAAACACAGATCAAGTATATACTTGATCAGTGTTTCTTTTATTATCGACTGCTTTAAATCACAACACATGTACTGAATACTTTTAACTTTAAAGCAGTTGAAACGAGTACGCAGCTGGTAATTAGTCTTTTGTATGGAAATTAGTGTAGATGGGAACTAAGTGCTAAAGGCAGTCTCCAATTCGCACTTCCTGGTCGCTAATTGTAATTGAATATGTGAATATTGTTGTGAACGTTCTTACATTGTAGTGTCATTACAACTGCTTTGAAAATTATTTATTTAAAATATGTTTTTCTTAAACTTAAATTTATCTATAGAAATTTACATAATTACTTGACCTAACTGACTGACTGAGATACCAAACCCCCAGCCCAAACTAGGAGCTAGGACCGTAAAAATTGCTTGCTTGCGAGTTCTTTCTATATTGTAGTTACGCACCAAGAAAGGATTTTTGGAAAAACGACCCCTAAAGGAGTGAAGAAGGGTATGAAAGTTTGTATAAAATCCCTCATTTTAAAAGTAAGCACGAAGGTTTTTATATCTGCTTCTGGTTATAAATAAATGTTCAAATGTATATTGGTAATTTTTGGAAATTCAGTCCGTAAGGCGATTAGAATGGTGTAGACAGTTTGCGCAAACTATGACTTTTTTTAAATCTACGATCGAAGCCGCGAACTACAGCTATGCAGTCATAAATTGAAAATCCTAATTAACTCCTTTTTGTTTATTCTAAGAATTTCATAAAATTGAGAAGTACCTCACTAGGACTTACCATTTATGATGGACATGATGCCAACAATAACGTAAATTTACTTAATATATTATACGTGACTGTCAGCAACAATTAAAGATAATGCTAGATTTTGATGTATTTTACAGGATATAATCTGTAATGTATGTTATCTGTAATATATGTCAACTGTTTCCAAATATTACGCAACATCACATAAAATATGTTTTTAAATTGATTTAAAGGGGCCATGAGCCTCTACCAAAATTTATCGAAACAACTCATTGACTCTTCAGGTGATCAGAAGGCTGGTGCCTACCTCGGCCAACGGATCAGTATGGCGATCCAGCGAGGAAACGTAGCCAGCCTTCAGGGCACCTTACCCATAGAAGACGGTGATCTGGGCTCAGTATTCTACTTATCGTCTTGAGGGACTATGGGTAGAATACAATAGAAATAAGTTAAGTTTTCTTACATTGTATTTAATAGTATGTAATTTTATAATTGTTCAATGTTTTAAATAACAATAAACAGGTAAAATATAACATATAAAATAAAAACATAATAAAATCATCATCAACAATTAAATAATAATAATAATAATAAAAGCCACAAAGCCCCCCTTTGTACCCGCAGGGATTTTTGGCGAGGCTTTAGGTGAGTGGCGACACCTCGTACCTGACTCCGGGGGCCAAGGCAAGGCCCCCACCTTCGTACTTGCCTTAGCCAGCCGGCACGGAGTGGAGATCGCTAGAGGTAAGACTCAAGCTCCAGGGGTGGAAATGATAAATGGCATCACGTCAGAAGTAGCTTCGGTGAACCTGGAGCCCACCTCTCTACACCCCTAAGTCACTCACACCCATGTTGCCCCTGTCTTTTATGGCATTTTTAGGGGCCCACGCAGGAAGTGGCGAGTCACCATCTGCCCATTTTTCCATATTCCCTGAACATTGCGACGGGCAGACGCCATAGTCCCCATATTCCCAGAGCCCTAGTACCACTAACAGTTCACCCCAATAGCCCGGTACTTTCTCTTCTCATTTCCCACAATAGTCCTACACTGGCCGGGGCTTGTCCTTGGGTGCATTATTATATGGTGTAGACAGAGATAATCGCCGGTCAGTGTCACGCCACATTTAGATTAAATTTGTCAAGGGGCCTCTGCGTGTTGGCCTCCCCGTGGCCCCACGCAAGCCCTCCAAAAGTCCGGGCCATTTTTATGGCCCGTGGTCGTAACGGGCGGACGTACTACAATATTATCAATAAGTAAAAATAAAGACATAAAAATTCATAGAGCATGTTAGCGAAGAAAGATAAATGTAAGATTATTTTTTACGACATGAAATGTAACAAAGTTAAGAAAAGTTATTTCAACTCAAGTGTACTATCAAAGTCAGTTAATACAGGTAAAATGGACCACTTAAATTTGGCAAAGGAACATGCAAAAATATTTACATTTACAAACATAACAAACAATCATGCGACACCTTAAACTTAAAAGAGATAAGGTATTGCATAAACTTTCCCTTAACTATTAAGTACACTATTTTATCTTATACTAATATATAACGCTGAAGAGTTTGTTTGTTTCTTTGATTGAACGCGCTAATCTCAGGAACTACTGGTCTGATTTGAAAAATTCTTTCAGAGTTAGATAGCCTATTTATCGAGGAAGGCTATATATATATATATATATATATATATATACCGTCAAGTGCCCTAACTTTTCACAGATATTCATAAAATTTGACTTTGTCGTGAAATAATAATTAATATATTGACTCTTTGTAGATTCTTTGAATATCTTAAGGTAAAAAATAAACTAGAATTTTATTATTTTACAACTAATTTAGACATTATGCTTAAATCAACAATATTTTTGAATAATTAAAAAATCAGGCAAAGTTATGTCTCATATTCCTAATATTGCCTAATGCGTTTACATCAAAATGAACATGGGCTTTGAATTTTAGGACAATCTAAAATGTAGCTTAGTTACGAAAGAATACAAATAAATTTCGAATAACATATTTTGATGTGTTTTAGTACGAAATATTACTATAGGCAATGATAGGTCTTAATTTTCTACAACCTCCATACATTAATAATCAATGAGTAGGGTTGTCTCTATAAAATTAAAAATCAAACTAAAAAGAAAAAATATATCACACACACACACAATACTTATAGCATTCATTCACTGTGAGCAATAATAATTAAAATTATAAAATCAGTCCAATAAAAATAAAATATTTGGCAAAATTAATTAATAAAATAATTTATAGTGGGAATATGCATGAAATTCAAATATGAGTAAATTTTTTATATGATTTCTTTATTGTTCTAGAATTATATGTCCAAGTTTATCGTTTTATTTAATTCCTTTAATTTATAGATTGTAATTAATAAAAATATTTAAATGCGCGGAATATGTAAAATCGCAAAACGCAACGCTATTGATCAAATGGAAACGTTAAGTCATTTTACATTTGGAATGTCGCAATTGAATCACATTGAATTTCCTTTTCAACAACAAAATCCTAATCGGTTCATAAGTGACGGAGTTTTGCGGTAACACACATTCATTTGATTTTTCATTTTCATTTTATTGCAGGAGTTCAGCAGACAGGCAGACGGCTCACTTGATGGAAAGCGGTACACACATAAACAAAAGAACGTCAACCAAATTGAGAGAGAACCTCCTCCTTTTAGAAAGTCGGTTAAAAATAGTGACAAGGCCGTCAACCCTAGACTCGGCAAAGTTTGGTACATTTGTTTGTAAAACGTGCTAAACTTTGCCTAAATTAGTATTTTAGAGTAAATATTAGTTTATTTTCATGTTTAAGTATTAAAACTGATTAAACTACCAATATTTTATAGAATGAGTTAAATAGAATTAAAAATAAAACTTATTTCATAGACTTATTAGAAAAGTTTTTCCACGACTCTGGTAGCCGCCTTCATATACGTTGGTTTAACGATGAACTGTCAAAAATATATGCTTTTTGCCAGCATAATAACTTTTTTTTTATAATTTATTCATGACCATAGAATCAATGTCTTTCAGTCGGAAACGTTAATTAATAGGTCTTCGTATAGTAGCGCAGTTGTATTGCAGGCTACAACCGACGCCATTCAATGGAGTTCTTGTGAAAACTCGAAAGATCACATCTGACTATACAGTTTACATTTCTCACAAAAACACATAATTTCTACTCAAAAACTATCAATATCCTGCAACTATTGTTCATTTTAGAGTAATTATACACATTTTTAGAAAATAAAACTGCACAGCACAACGTCTCCTTTCAGTTCCCGCCAAAAACTCCCCAGCATAATAACACTTATTTTGTGTTGGCATATAATAAGTCTAAAGACTACTAAAATTTACATTTCCAGACTTATAAATTTAAAATAGATATAGCTTATTTTTCAATATCGGCAAACATAGGACGTGAGGCAAAGTTAAGAAGTTATATATATATACATACACACACACACATATATATATATATATATTTATATATATATATATTTATATATATATAATCACGCTAAGACCAATAGCAGAGCACCAATGAATTATGTTCCAAAATCAGGGGTTTTGAAAACAAATTCCACGTGGACGACGTCGCGGGCACAGTTAGTCAATTGTAATATTTAATGGGAATTACTTAATTGCGTTTTAATAGGAATGCCACCTAAATGTTATCCGAAGCGAATATATTGGTGTTAAAGACATTCTTGAGATAAAGGGACATTAAAACAGTTTTTATTATGTAGGTTTATGTGTTTGGCTATAAAATTTATGAGGTACAATTATAGTTAAGTTCGATAGATATAATGACTGTTCAATGTGTATCGATTACTATAGAGTTTATTAGAACTATACAAACACGTATAACACGGGTACAAATATATTGGAACACAACAAATCTAAAAGTAATGCAGAAGGTCGTAATTCAATAAAACGCACAAAGTCCGTCACTATTAGATTCCCGAATGTACACACGTCACGCCCGTATCGTAGTCGTAGCTCAACTGCCTTCTCTGTCCGTCGTTTTATTTTTTAGTTCAAATGCCGATAGGTAATAAAATGTGCTTCTACAGATCTGTACATGGAATTTGTCTTTGTCGGGGCCTAGGTTGTAACAATATTATTAAGAACGTAGAATAAAAGGTAGCATACTTTATCCGTTCAAAAATAGAGAAAGAATACTAATCAATAAATTGATCTACATATACTAAATTAAATCAGTAAATGGTTCGACTTTATACAATACGTTTAAAAATAAAAAAAAATATATAAGAGAGGGTAGTTCAGACCAGGAGATTCCGAAAATATAATTTTTAGAATTTTTGTATCTCTCTCTGAGTTTCTGTCTTTTAGAGCATCACGTGAAAACTACTGAACGGATTTGAATGAAACTCAACATAGAGCTAGCTTATGTCCCGGGGCATAACTAAGGATACTTTTTATCCCGATAAATAAAGTTGTTTTCGTAAGAAAAAAGCCTGTTGTTAATGCAGACTACGTACATTGCACCCAAGAATCTTGTCACCCTAAGATCGATAGCTTTTACATAGCTATAGACATGATATTATAAAATGTTGATCTAACATCAGTTTATACTAAAAAGAAACCTGAAATTTTAATAACAGATAACTGCTAAATATTTCTATCTTTGCTTAAATTCTTTAATTTTATGACAGAAATTTAGCGGTACTATAAAACAAAGTAACAATTGCAACGCAAACGGAAAGCGATGTTTTCCTTCACAGTTAGCAAGTAGTAACTGTAACAACATGCACATTAGGTCAGAAAACAGTGTAAGTGTATGTCTATGCATGCTTTCTGAGCAGGATTCGAAGCCTCGCCCTTTGAATTTGGGACGCGTATACACTAGCCATTAAGCTACCACAGCTTTACCCCTTGTCACGACTTCATATACGTATTATACTCTATTCATCGATTAAAGACCAATCCATCAATCGACCTATTCAATAAGCCGAGTTGATTATTTGTGTATGTTTTTAAAAAATATTGTGAAATGTTTGTATTGCATAATATATAATAGACGTCCTTGAATTGTGAGTAAAAATATACCTACAAGATAGTAAGAAAACCTGATCGTTATCGAACAAAAGATCTATGTAAACAACACTTTTATAAAGATTTTATGGTCAACAAATATTAATATTTTAGAATAAGGTCCATTTGTGTTACAAGTGCTGAATTGAAATATCCAGAAAACAAACGCTTTTATAAAATCAGTGGACTAATGCAAGGGTTCAATATTATCTTAATATCCATACTTTTAACATAAAAAAATGACGTTACTCGTGTTACACTTATGTGAAATATGAACCAGTCTTAAGGTTAAAGTAAGCATTATTAAACAAAAGACTAAAAAGATGTCTGCCCTGACGTATGGCGGAGGATGGCGAAAAAAAAGTGATATCGTGTTTGGCAAAAGGCACATAATATCGGCGTAAGACAGTTAGCCTCAAGTTATTCGTGTTTGGTATGATGAGCTCGTTCCGATAACCCGCTTCTCCCGTCCCTCCCTTTTTTATGCCACAGGGGAATGTATTTTCTTGGGACACTATTCTCGGGCTTGGGGGGAGTGCTTTAAGCCGAGGGGTGTGTGAGACGTTTGATCGGCCGTGTCCTCCGAGCGGGAGGGACGGGGATGTCTGCCGTCAAACTATCTACTAAACCTAACTTGCGCTCATCGCCTATGCGCTTTTATGGGTTGCTACAGAAACTAGATCGTAGGTATGTAATACATCTGCGACACCCCGACGCTTGACTATCTCACTTAGGGTACTCCCGTGGAAGGGTACTCTCTTCACCAACAGGGAGAAGTCCGTAGGATCACTTCTCCCCCTTTTCATCTTCTCTATCACATATTCCTATTTTATTCGTCTACCCTACAGCCTCTATCCCATTCTAAAGGTTGGCAATGTGTTGGCGTCGCTACAGGTGTTGTAAATGTCTGTAGGCAATGTTGACCACTTTCAATTACTTGGCCCATCAGTCTACTTGCAAGCTTCGCAGAAAAAAATCAGGATTGTATAAAATTGACTCATGAATTCTTAAGACTCTTGGCCTGCATAAAATTTTAATCATATCGGAAGTACAAACCAAAATACATACAAACAAACGGGAGGTCATCGATTTCGTATGCAGACCACCACCTGAGACCCTTATACAGTGTGTGTTAGTGACAATGATTGTGTTCATAACCTTATGAGGTCTCGCCATTGTTACTTAAACCACCTGCTGAATGATGTCTAGAGCGATTGAAAAGTTTTGGAACTCTTTCAAGTTTCTTCACAACAATTTTTTATTGTGAAGAAAATTGCTCGTGAAAAAATGGGACCTAAGGTACACAGGCCATTTTTGCCACAAGAAGGTTGCATTGGTAGCATCTAATAAATCTGAATACTTATTCATAAGTTTGAAGATAAATAAAAGAATAATTAAAGACATGACAGGATTATAAAGGAATCCTGTAACATTTTTAAGATTTTTTTAAATTGAATGAAAGCATCATCTGCATAGAAATCATACTAAGGGCCGCTTGCATAACGATCGCCTTTAAATAAAATTAGTTAATCATATTCAACTGCCCAAATACGTTTTACACAAAACGTATTGAGAGTTCTTTAAACATATTTAGCATCAGATTTTGCGTTGTGCAAGACGCTAATTGTATTTAACGGTGTTAAATACGGTTTGTGTTTCTAAAATAAATTTAAGCAACTTTATGCAAGTGGCCCTAAATCTTGAAACAACGCAATTTAAGCTTGGTTTTAAAAATAGCAAGTGATGGAGTCATGTAGATGTAGGTATAAAGGTGAAACCATCATGAAATAAACTTTGTTGTGTGTTTTCTGCATGTTTACGAATTGTGACATGACCACTTCATCCATCCACCACATGGCAAGAAAAGTAAAAATATTTCTTATCTCACTAGATAAGTAAGTAAGTTATCTTTTTATTAAATATAAGTATTTCTAAAACATCTGTTTTGTTTACTTATAACAGAAGATCAAATGACTAAACAGAATGATGGTAGATCACGTGCTATATATTAATCATTATAATTAACCCAAAGACTCAATTCATTTAAACAAATGAATATTTCATATCACATTTAACCCCAACGTGTGTTTACACGTGACATAATAGTATAAAGGTACCATTAATTTCATACGCATCACAAGGATCTAAAAAGGTGATAAATTGGTTAACGTTCCGTAAACAATTTAATTCATTTACATAAATAAATAATATATATAATACCATACTCTTTATTTTATGCCAATATGATAAAAAGCAACGCACAATTATTTTAAATAATAGGCAGTTGGTACTGTAAGGACTAGCCTCTTTAGTTGTCATTTATATTAAGAAATATAAATTTTTTGAATTAAATTCATCGAACGCCTCCCAAAACAATCGATAACAGAATTGTATCGGGCCGCGAACTGAACACATGGTTGCAAAAGTCTCTTCGTTCATAATATTAACTATATATTTTTTGAACCCAGTCTCTTATTCAAGACCCCGGTCAGCTCGTTAACCGCTGGCTACAGTACAATAGGCGTTATTGCTTAAGGTAATCTCTTCCAGGCAACTTTGGATGGACAAGATCCAATTTTAAAGTGTTGGCGTATAGTTGAACAAGATAACTAATACCTACATAAGTATCTACCTATATAATTTGTGTATCTCTCATTTTTCCATAGGAGTAGACAGAGCCGACATATCTCCTTTTTAAAGTCTTGGTAGGAACTTTATTTTCATTCATTTCTTCATAAATACACGCCTATTTGAGAATTTGGGTGTCATGAAATTTATACATCTCTCATTTACAGATTAATGCTTTTGAAATTTGTACCTGTCTGTGTGAAAGTCCGCCTCGAAATATACTTTAAACAGGTCCAATGAATTTTAATGTAAATTTTAAAGAGTGAAACATGAATTTTGTATTAGTATTTCGTGTAAATTCCATTTCGATATCTTGCAGCGTTCGAGAGATATAATATAAAACAGTCACAGCTATTTGTAATAAAACACATTGTCAATTATAAGCGTAAACAATATTTATTACAATGAAAATTTCCTCTGATTGTTTATGATTCTATTAGTTGCCATAAGCGTCATGATTTGATTAAAATAATCTCATTAAGAAACACTTGGAAAACTTTGATATTTAATTCAAATGTTATTTTAAATTAACTACTTCATATAAATATGGAAAATTGTATATTCTAAGGCGGATTTTTTAATTTATTTTTTATTGCAGGAGTTTTTTTATAGGCAGACCAAATTTGCAATACCAAAGGTGCTACAAAATGTGTTGCTGCTCTATTAAGGGAGACTGGAACCTGGTTACTAATGCCGGAACACAACTCAAGGTTGATATGGCGACATACTCTAGACCAGGGGTGGTAACCATCCAGTCCGGCAAATGCCCTACCACCTGGCTGTGGGTTGTTTTGTCGCCTCTTACGACAGGCCGCCCGGCCGCAGGAAATTGTATTCTTTCTAATACGAAGAACCAATCAGTATTGCGAACCAACGAAGTAAATTAGCAAAACTTCTGGGTTCTTAACCATAGAAGACGGTGACTTAGGATCAGTATTATACCTTTAGTCTATAGAGATTGTAGGTAGAATACAAAATAACTGACATTAAGTAAAATTAAGGTATAGTTAAGGTTCAATTTTCTGCGTTGTACTAATTTCTGATTTAGAATCTTAGTTTACTTTAATATTTTTATTAAATTGGTTTTACGAGTAATATTAAAAAAATAAGTAAATATATTTAGGCTTTTGATTAATTTTTATATTCTAATATATAAAAATCTCGTGTCATGGTGTTACTGGTCGCACTTCTCCGAAACGGCTTAACCGATTTTAATGTTTTTTTTGTATATTTATGAAGTAAAGGATTTAACCACCTTCCTATGGTGTGTTTATGGCAAAACAAGCCGGGTCAACTAGTAGTTATATAGTAATATGCTCGATTCTTTGGAAGATGTTCTGAAATCTAGCTTAATTGATAAAACTTATATTTTCATCTTGTGGTTTCAGTCAAATATATATGTAGAGTTTGTTAAGTTAATATTAACAACTACATAAAGCTGACGTTGAATTTATGGCAAACCTCAGTACAACATATTATCATCCATACATATAATGAAACTGTAGAGATACTTTTGATCCCGAAAAATTAAAGAATTACCGTGGGAGTTAAAAAACCGCACCACCTGAACGAAGTCGCGGGCATCAGCTAGTAATAAATAAGATATAGCCGTCACATACCCTATTTTACACACAAATATCTTCGTGTGTGCCACTGGAGAGTAATATGAAAACATCGTTTTATCAAGCAAAGCCCTGTGAAAGTCACTAACATAGTAATAATAATGTCCATCAAATCCCAATATTATTATTATTAAGAAAAAAAAGGAAAAATACACAATAATATTACCGGAAATATAAAGACACATAAACGAATAGTACACCGGAAGTGCCTACCTATGTTTTCCTCAAATGATTTCCTTTAAAGTTACTGTTTACATTATTCCAATTGATACAGTAAATTATATTCATTAATACAGTCGTTATGAGAACGTTATTTTCCTAACAAACATGGTATGTGCCTTCTAAGCACGTGTTTATACACGTGCCTTAACTTTTGTATGAGAAAAATACTGTTATTTTCAAACAAACCTATTTACTATACATTGAAACCTTCAGATGTATTTATAATTTTTGGCCTAAAAATACCTTATTTTAATTATTCAAATGAAAATATATCGATACCTCGGGGCTCAAAGGGCGTAACGGCAATTTCGGCGAAATTTACTTTTTAATGCAGTCCTACTCAACTTTTTCTCCTCTATCGATCGGTATATGTAAAGTCTTTAATTCGCCAAAAAAATGGTGTTTACGACCCCATTTTTTGTAGAAAATAAAACATATATTTTTAGATTTTGTGTCGTACCATCAACCAATGTTAATGATCATAAACGCGAGGGTAGTAAGCGACACCGTAGATGATACAAATGTTTTTACGCCTAATATTTTACGTCGAAATAGTTTTAGTTTTGGGTCGTACGAGCAATCACTCATATTGTTCAATAAATGTGAGGGTAGTAAACGACATAGGTACCTAATAACATAATGGTGCTTACGCCCGAATATATACATTTTTAAAGAATTAACTTGCCCGATACGTCCTTAATTATTTCTGTACTTTAAAATAAAATGACACATACGCCGTAAGGTTTTAGCGGGAACTGAAAGGAGATGTTGTGCTGTTCAGTTTTATTTTCTAAAAATGTGTAAAATTACTCTAAAATGAACAATATTTGTAGGATATTGATAGTTTTTCAGTAGTAATTATGTGTTTTTGTGAGAAATGTGAACTGTATAGTCAAATGTGACCTTTTGAGTTGTCACAAGAACTCTGTTGTATGGCTTTTGTTGATAACCTACAGTTTAGCTGAGCTATACATAGGCTTAAGAAAAGCAGAAACTATATAGTAATCTAAGATCTGGCTTAAAGGTCTAGATACCAAGCCATAAACCTAAATTATAATAATGACACATACGTCCAACAATTAACTCTAGTTTCTATGCGCCCTTTTAGTATTCAACATAGGTACGTATAGTTCGATGCGAATTTTATGACGGCTACGATATTAGCTGCAAGTAAAGGCGTGCGCAGGTACAGTCAAGTTGAGATTAATTAGGGCTAATTATATATCTACTATTTTTGCTAACTTTAAAATAGGAGGGTGTTCAATTCACGTAACTATTTTTTTATGTATCAACCAAATTGTTTTATTTCTATATTGATTTTCATGATTCTTTTTGCTGTAGATTCGGTAACATCAGACTAGTTTATATAAATAATTAGTTTTTATTGGGCACCATATAAATAACTTAAAAGTCAAAATAAATATTTTTCAAGAATTGTTATATTATATCTTTTAGAGTATTCACACAATTAAGAATTATTATTTCAAAGGTATGTACTCGTATTACCTATAGTCTTTAGTTTGATTTGTGGAAAAGAAATGTTGAAAGTGCTGACGGCTTTTTGGTACTTATTAAGTAAGGGAGGGTTCGGATAAAAATAATTGTTATTTATATGATACTAGTGCGGTAAGATGACTTTTACAAACCAGTTTGAAAAAACCAAGAACCGCATGTATGTCATACGTTTTTCAACACATTTGCGGGACAACAGTACAATAGGTAAAGAAACAAACATAAATATCAGTCAGAAAGTCGCATTTTTTTAACGTTTTTGATATGAAAACGGCACGCATTTACAATGGCGATGGGGAAGGGTAATGAAATAGGAATATTGGATTAGGAATGTAGGATAGGAAATGGCAAGTCCCCCATCGGAACTCTCACTCATTGTTTGAAACACAATTAGCTCAGCGTTAACCATTTCAAGTTGATATTCTGTGAGAGCGTGTTATCTCAACAGTCAAGTCGGCCCTAAAAGCTGGAATTAAAATAATTATTCCAACATAGCTCTGTCACGTATAAAAAGGCGGCATAATGTTTTCCTTCAGACTGAATTCAGACAAAAACAACAGTAAATTTAATTAAATTTAAAAATGAAAAAATCTTAATGGAATAATACCAAAACAATTAACAAACAACAAGTATTTCCGATTTTAGTACTATTTAGTTTTAGATGTTCATCCTGCATTAAGTAATCATTACAACTGAAATTATATAAAAAAGACAAGACAAAGTTTTATATTTTGTATAATAAATATTTTTATTAATAAGTAACTTTTATTTATCATTTTCTTTTATAATGAATAAGATGAGTTATTGAATAGCTTTTAGGTAAAAGGAGCAACTAAGTATAGGTAAAATTAATAATTATTTGTACAATTAGTTATCTGAGTTGATAAATTGATATACTAAGTTAATTAATAAAATTGAAATTAAATAGGCAAATAAAGAAAGAGTTTCCTTATTTTCTCTCTTTACTTGATATTTAATTAACTGAAGAAAACAAAGCAACAGTCTACAAACTGATAGAATTAGCAGGCAAATTGTCGGTTACGACCATCTCTGATCACACATCCATAGAATTTTAGGGTATAAACACCCCAAACATGCAATTTTCCGGGGCGTATAGGAAAGCTGTTTTTGTTACTTTTAAATCTATTTGAAATATAATTTAACAGTGTTTTGCATCATAGAATTTTCGGCTCTCCTGAAAAGTCGAGTTTTGGTGCTTACGCCCTTTGAGCCCCGAGGTATCGATATATAGATTATAAACTAGTACTACATATTAGAGTAAACTTAACCCAATCAATTAATGCTTATTGCTTATCTCTATAAATATTATAAACGCCAAAGTTTGTAAGTATGGATGTATGTTTATTACCCTTTCACGTAAAAACTACTGAATGGATTTTGATGATACTTTACAGTAATATAGCTTACACATCAGAATAACACATAGGCTATAATTTATAAAGATATACGAGTAGTGTGAATTATCTAAAATATGTAAATGTTCCATCACCACTCGGATGAAACCGCGGGCGCAGCTAGTATGTTATATTTTGGTTTACCTATAATCTCATAAGTAATTAGAATATTGAGCCTTAGTCATCGAAGTCGATGGGTAAGGTTCCCGGAGAACCGGCTACGTTACCACGCTGGATCACCATACTGATCCGTTGGCCGAGTTAGGTACCAGCCCTCTGAACGAGTACCTTACAAATATAATGTATTTTTCGGTTGTCGATGGTGACTTGAATACGAGAATCTTTTTTCACTTTCTGTTTAGAGTTAATATTACAATATAGTCATGACGAACACAAATTATAACCATACTCGTATATACGCATTATCACACCTGTACCCATCGGGGTAGGTAGATACGATGGGTTTCACTTGCTACGATCTT
The DNA here is from genome assembly GCA_949752895.1 of Dendrolimus pini. Classification (NCBI taxonomy): domain Eukaryota; kingdom Metazoa; phylum Arthropoda; class Insecta; order Lepidoptera; family Lasiocampidae; genus Dendrolimus; species Dendrolimus pini. Next base: position 17,278,171 of record OX457132.1, on the reverse strand, counting down.
GATATACATCTTTTGCTTCATCTACATTCATTAATCTCTTTATACATATATTTTATTATAGGTTTATTCTTATCTAAAAGGCGCGTAGATGAAAGAAATCTGCATTACAAACACAGTTCTTATCTAAATGATTGACTAAAGATTGAAACAGTACAAATATTTTTGCCAAAACAACAGTTTCTGATGTTCAGTTTTTTGAATTTACGACAACATGTCAGTAACAACCAGCTGATTGAAATAGATACCGCCAACTTGCTTGTTAGCCGTTGCTTAAGCTAGGTGTCTGCTTTGTTTAATTTTGTCAGGCTTTAAGTATTACTTAGCCACCTCATCGCTAAGAGGTGTTTATATTTCAGATTTCTACTAATCATATTCTGAGCAATTATTTAAACTTTAAATTTTATAGGTATGACATTAATTTTAATTATCCCCGAAACAAGATATCTGATTCGCTACAACCATGACGTCACAGCTTACTGCACTCATATAAAATGAAGGAAACGGTGACCTGTATTAAGATGATAAAGACTACAATTAAGACTTAAATTAATCCCAATTAAGGAAATTATAAAATATATACTAGGAACTTGTGATTGAACTACAAAGTAACATTGCACTACTAATTAGCGGTTAATAGTGACATAAGTAAAGGATTGTGAACCGCATTGATCTACATATTTGCATAACTAGATACAAGATATAAATCAGTTGCAAATAGTAGACTGATTTCAATATTGCTTGACATTATGTAGAAAGCGATGCAAAAAATATATTCTGCTATATATAAGTAAAAACATACCTACAAATCGAGTTTATTGAGAATTTTTTCATATTATACAAGTCACTGAAGAGAGATTACACAAACATGGAAATATACGAACATCCAATTAGGTATAAAAAAAACACGGTGAGCTTCTCAGGACGCCTGACAGAAGTGATACTTAAAGTAATCTAACGTGGGAGAAAGGGAAGCCAGAATACAAAAATAATCTTGAATTCTTCAAGTCATAAGTGAATATGTATCTTCTAGGTGAGCGTACTCCATCCTAGACTGCGGTCATCACTCAACATCAGGTGATACAGTGGTCAAACGTAAACCTATACTTCCATATAAAAAAAGACTTGCGCTGTAACGCGATTCGTAACGAAGCAGTTTACCCTCCAATGAGAAGTTCTCACTTCAATAATATAACTTCATAAACGTTTCTATACTAGACCTCCTATTTGGACCATCTGGTTTTATAGGAATGGATTGTTACACTTACCACGACGATGAACATAAATATCTCCAGGAAACCTACACATCAAGAACACCCATGTACTGTTCACAGTCCACTGTGGGCAATGTGACGGGTATACCATCAGATCCCAGTAGCTCAGGAGTGGGTCCTTTATAGGCTGATATATTACAGCCCAAATTAATAGAACTACACATTTACTTTTTGTATGTCGTCACAATTATGCAAATAAATGACGCGGATTTCTTACAAAATTACATTAATTAAAATAAATTTATATACCTCTGCAATAAAACCAGTAATCAAGGTCACTAATTACGACAATTATTCTGTACAATCAAACCGGGGTAATAATTTAAGAAAAACGAATATGAAACGTAGATAGGCGTCTAGAAAGTTCTTAAGGCAAACAAGGATGCATTATCAAGCGAGGAATAGATTGATTTTGGTGATTGATAATCTGACACGCTTTCTTTTCATCTTAGGCTGATATTAGACAATTCATTTCTGTCGTTTAATTTGGATGAATCAACCAAAGTGATCTATATCAATATAAACTTGAATCATTCAATGTCACGTTCAACCAAATTGATTCCATATGGTTGATCTGTCTAATATTCTAATATTCTGTATCTGTCTAAGTAGCATAGAGTCTCAACTCTGTACTAAAATAATATTCTGCGCAAATCGACAGTGTCGATTCGCAGTTCAACATTCAATTTATTTAATAACTAGCTGTGCCCGCGACGTCGTCCGTGTGGAATTTGTTTTCAAAACCCCCCGATTTTGAAACATTCTTTATTGGTGCTCCGCTCCTATTGGTCTTAACGTGATGATATATAGCCTTCCTCGATAAATGGGCTATCTATCGCTGAAAGAATATTTCAAATCAAACCAGTATAGTTCCTGAGATTAACGCGTTCAATCAATTATACAAACTCTTCAGCTTTATATATTAGTATAAGATGGACCGGTTCTTTCACCTACAGCTACTTTCTATGAGATGAGGTTGTCAACCTGTCTACTACAACTCCACTTTTATAAAAAAAAATACAAAACCATAAATCTTATCTAATGACCTAGAAGAAGACCAAAGTGAATACATGAAATCATAGTTTGAATCGATTCATGATACTCTTCAATGGCAGCTTCATATATCTATCTAGCTATCGGTTAAAATTTGACATAAGTTACATGCAGGTAATGTCAAAAATCAACCGATGGTAGTAAGGCAAGTTAATGAACACAACACAAAATAAGTTTAGAATAAAATAATTAAATACTGGGGAAAACCTTTTTACACCGAAACACATGTACTGAATTCGATATGAGCCAAGTAAATACAGCCTACGTGTTGTAAAGCATGCTTTATACAGACATACACTGACATCAGCAATGCTATGTTTTTACCGTGATTTATCAAATGTGATTACGTTTGAGGATATCTTAGACACTGTATGTACGTACGTCAAAAGTTAAAATAAACTCATTAAAATTATTCTGTTATGTTAGATTTAATTTTGAATTTTCAACACGCATAGTATTACTTACGTACGTAATTTAGACTAGAACTAGAACGTTTTAAATATAATGAAAGTTTGCTCATCTTTTATGTTGTGATTTTTGAAAATCTAAACTAATAAATGTATGTTATTGCATAAAAATGAAATGCCTCTTTTTATTGCCTGAATCAGGCAAACAGACAGACGGTCCACCTGATGGAAAGTGGTTACCGTTGCCTATGGACCCTTGCAACACCAGGGGTGTCACCAGTGCGTTGCCGACCTCTAAGAAATTTTATAACGGACTGCTTAAAGAACCCTATGTCATAGCGCGTAGGTAAAACCCCGGCAGGAAGTTCTCTCCAGATCATCGTTGTACGCGGAATAAATGTTCTAGAGAACCGTTGCGTAGTTGAGCGTGGGAGCTCAAGGAAATTAGGGTGAATATCCCGTCGCTGGCGAGCGGTGCGGTTGTAAAAGTGAGGCGTTGGCACCAGATCAAACAGTTCCTTTGTTCAGCATTTATTGTATCTAGTTTTTAAGAACATAGTTTTAATTTTGGTGAACAATAAAGTGTTTTCATTCATTCATTCCTCGGAACACTACTCCCCGTTATAGAGGCGGTAAAATACGCAGAGGGACGCACAGTCTCTTCAAAGGCTTATACTCTAAAGCGTCTGTTAGTAGGGGATCGTCGATGATACGAACGGCGCAACGCTGGAGGCGCGATGTCTGTCTGTGTCTCTTCATCTGTTATAATAAATGTCCAAAATTAAAACTGCTATTTATTTGACACCTAATTATAAATTACCTTTCTTAGAAATTGTCTGCTAATCAGTCTGAAATTTGGATCGGATAGGCCCTTAAATAGTTTAACGAATTTCAACGAAAATTTTAAAACAAACATTTTCTGTTACATTTTAGTGTATGTTTCATATCGACATGTTACCGGCTTTTTTTATTTTAGTACAGGAGTTCTGCAGACGGGCAGACGGCCCACTTGATGGAAAGCGGTTACCATCGCCTATGGACATTTGCAACACCAAAAGAGCTACAAAATGCTGCTCTCTTAAGGGAGACTGGAACCTGGTCACTAACGCCAGAACACAAGTCAAGATTGTTATGGCGGCATACTCAAGACCAGGGGTGGTAGCCATCCAGTCAGGCAAATACCCTACCACCTGGCTGTGGGTTGTTTTGTCGCCTCTTACGTCTACCCAGCCGCAGGAAATTGTATTCTTTCTCCATCCGTCCGGCTTTAGAAAATATGAATATAGAGACTATGTTTTGCATAAAAGAAAATGGCAGGCAATGCTAGTAAATAAATATAGATAAACATACACTTTATACATATACATTTATTCCCAGAATAAGCAAATTACAATTTCTCGATAATGCAAATTACCTTTGTATTATGGGGCAATAGAAAGTAGATAACTGGGACTGACTCTAGTATCTTACCCAAAGTACCTAAATTCTTTTATGTAAAGTACCTAGCAGAAATCGACCTTGGATCTTCTGTGTTCTTGTAAAATAAACTAACCAACACTTTTCCACTAGAACATGAAGGAAGGAACTCAAAAATAAGGATAATAGTTTTATATTCAAACAACTAGAGCAACTGAATAATTCAAAAAAATATTTAATACTTTAACGGTATTGTTGTCGACATCGTAAGTAACACAAGAAAATGAATGTAAAAAATATACCCAAACATACATAAATAACCTGAAAAAAACTTGTTGAGCTTGTTTGAGTCAGAATTGAGAGCTAATAATATTAACTTTATTAATGTCCTGTACACAACTAAAGACTTGTCGCAAATGTAATTTTCTCGCGTCGTAGGAAATTTGGAAAAATCGAAAATTCGTATTCTAATAAAGTAGGTTCAAATATCACACAAGGAATATAAGTCATAGTAGCTGATAAGATGGAGGCCCGAGCCTAACACTATGATATATAATATAATAAAAAGTATACCCAAAATAATACATAAAAACTATTGAACAAATCCTGTTCGCCGATAGAAGGGGAATAAAAAAAACAATGATATTAGTGGATTGATATTATAAATGTTCTTTTATTGCAAAACTAGCAAACAAACAGACTGCGCAACTAAAGGATAGTTGCTTCCATCGCCTATAGATGTTCGCGACACCAGAGGCCTTACTCTCAAACGTGTTTCGTCTTTTGTTTTCGTCCGATCAGCCCGAAACAGACAATGAAATTTTAGAGAGATGACAGAAAGAACAAAGATTTTTCTGAAACTACAATTATAAAACCTATAAAATCAATGGAGCATAAAATGGAAGATGTACTTCAATATCAAAAAACAAGCCAAATAAGTTCGAAAACAAACGATGAAAAACGTTTGAGAACTATAAAGAAGCGTCCAAATTTTTTGATGCGCAGGGGGAATACTTTTCATGCCATGCTGAGTCGCTCTCGGCTGTGGGGGTGGGACCGGATCGCGGCGATAAGCGCCGCGCAGCGTGTGCGAAGACTCTGGGCTGAACCAACTACTCCATTAAACCTAGACCTGCGTCCCACACCCGGCGCTCGTGTAGAAGAACATGAGATGACGAGCGAAGCTACACCCATTGTTCAACCGCGCAACAAGCTTAGGTCACCAAGGGATGCAGAGTGATCTTAGAGACGAAGCAAACATATTTGCAGCCTTTAGGATGGGCGAAAGATGGAATAAACGGGATTGGATAGAGCGATCAGACAGAAAGATCGGGATATGGGAATGGTATAAGGAGATTGGATAGGGGAGAGGGAAGTTAGCCATTGGAACTGTCACTCATCTCACGAATCAAATATTAGCTCAGTGCTAACCCTTTTACGCCGATAACATCCTTGAGTTGTGTTCCGGCATTAGTAGCCAAGTTTCAGTCTCCCTTTAGAGAGCAGGAAAGCATTTGTAGCGACTTTGGTGATACAAATATCCATTGTTTGTGTGTGGTTCACGCGCAGTAGACGAGAAACAAAATATGACAAGCGGTGGGAGGGGTTCTATATTTCGTGAGGTGACTTTTCATATATTATAGAGTTATAATATATTTAAGCTTTAAAACACGAATTTTGAAGTATTATCGAAAATACTTTAAAATATTTCCAACTCTATCTGTATGAGTGTGTTTAAATGATTACACATAATGTATCCTATCTCATTCTCTCGCAGGATTAGTCCTATAGATTTTGTTTTTATCTCTTGTGTCGCTTTTTCGTTTCATCTAGTTTTAAATCACAACGATTCTAAAGAGCTTTCACTTCAAAAACAATGTATTTGATGTAGACGAAACGATATATTTGACAATTCTTCTCGACATTTGGAAAGGCCTTCTATTGACTTCTTTATGACCGATAATTATCAGGATTATACGTAACATAGTCTAAATTTATTCAAGTGAATTTTAATTTTTAAAAGTAGTCAAGAAAATCGCGCTTATGTCGAATGTGTAAAACAGATATAAATCAAGGAACCAGACGCCATTATCCTTTCAAAAACACTTTAAACCAGTAATTTAATGAAACGAGTGTTAAATGTTTAAATACCTTTTCGAATTAAGTGGATAAATTGATTAATAATTTCCGAGAAAACAACTCGAGTTAACAAAGAAAGTTTTGCTCATCGCTAACGATTTATCACTTAAATAATTAATAATTTAAGGTTTTACGTTTAAAACTAAATGAGTTAATAAATTGAAGTTGACTTCCTTGACGTACATTTTATTGGATAAAGAAGCTTACATTGTTCGTGCTTTTTATTTACTTAAAAGTCAACGACTCTTGGAAATATAATCAAATAAATCGGGTAAGTGCTTGGCAATCCGCATAAAAAGACGGGTTCCGTAGAGATGAAAGCAATAAATAAACATGAAAAGACCTCTGCTGTCAGAAAGCAGTCTTATACAATACGGTACATAGTTTGCAACTAGTTTCTAGTTTTTTAAACTTATTTTGTTAATACTAGCTGACCCGTGTCTACTTCGTTGTGCGTCATAAAAAAAAACACACACACACACACAAGCATGCACGCACGCATATCAAGGTTTATGTAAGCTTTGTAACTTAAATTAATTCATAAACTAAAATAAATTTACTTTTTTGATTTATTAATCACAATCCAATATAGTCTATGTCACTCAAAAATAATGTAACATTCTACTGGTAACAGAATTTTCAAAACCGAATCAATAATACCGGAGATTACCCTGAACATCCAAACTCACAAACTTTACCTCTTTATTATATTATTAGTTATAATAAGATAAATAATTTAAAAAATCATACGATCCATTATTATTATTTGAATCAGCCACACCCCACTATCCCACTATCTCATGGGTTATACAGCGCCCTACAGGCGGTAAAGGATCGATATGATCTGAACAATTAATTAAATTCAATTCAATATATTTAAGTCAAACTAATTTTGATTAGAAGTATTTTTTACGCGCTACCAACCTTATTCTTCTCGAATTTTTCAATTTATAGTGAGATGGTTAAAGGGCATAACTTCATGAGCTTGGACGCTAATATCTTGCCATTAAATAACTACATAAAAAAATCATGAACGAACATAATTATATGTACATAATATGTATGTATTTTTTGGCTATTTCACTATATAAAATTGTAGGGCCAAACAGGCCAGAAGTTTATGTACTATTTACACCTCCCTGCCGAATTTCATCTATACAAAATCGGTAGTTTTTGAGAAAAATGATTGTAAATATACAATCACAGACTGAAAGACATAACGAATATATGGAGTTTGCGTTTGTTATATAATAGTACATTATGGTAAGTGTGTAACATTGGTGATTACCGCCGAGGCGCCATTGAGTCTCGAGCCGTAGGCGAGGGTCTTAAGAGAGCCGAGGACGGTAATCATCAATACACACGTGTATCATACGACGTTTTTCAACACACTTGTAAATAAAATAACAACAAAAACTCATTTTATCTAGTAGATAACAGTTTTCCTATGCGCGCGCATTGCGATCGGCCACAGACTAAAGGGATGAGGTTTTTTTTTTATTTTCCGCGCATAGGGTTTGCGCCTATTCTGCCACGTACAAAATGGGGAATTTAAAGTTCTCTTTTATTACAGAGAAAAAAAAGTTATATATGAGTGAAAGTTTTATTTATTAAACACGTACGAGTTAAAATTATCTATTTAAATAAGAAGTTGCATGAAATGAGCAAGCAATAGGAACATTAATTTATTTGTTCTATAGAACACGATCTTTTTTTTTGAATAAAAACTTTTTAAGAACAAAGCAACTCAACCAATAAAATTTAAAAAAAAATTCAAAACTCACTAGTGAGTTATAATTTTTTTTGTCACAGTTTGATTATGGGTGTCATTCTGTGCCTAATTGCGGTGACCATAGAGCCACTTTATGAGCAAGTGTGTTGAAAATAGCATTTATTAGATAACATCGCGGATTTAACACTAGAATAACAAAGTATTTATTATCAATCATAAATATAATCGTAGATGTTAAGACACGTGATGAAGAATGTATTCTGCATATAAATTATGTATAGGGAGATTTTCTATCAATATTTGTATGAGGAATCTTATTCGTCAACAATAATTGTTTCGCACACACGTTTTTAAATGATCCTACCTCCGAATTGGTTCATCCTACATCCGGATCGCTTCGTTCTACCTCCGTAACGCTTCGTCCTTCCCCCTAATTAGTTCGTCTTACCTCTGAATCACTTCGTTCTACCTCCAAATTGCTTAATTCTATCTCCAAATTTATACCAATTTTCGTTCGTAGAGCCAAATAATACTAGTGTCATGTTCACTGGCATAAGGTGGTTATTTATTAGAATTTGTGTAATCAAATTCAGGTTTTATAGGTCATATAGATTATACATACATACATACATTACATATAGATTATATGTTTAAAGAACTTTATTTCCCATAAGAACATGTAGTTCACTTACAATGAGATTAAAAATAACAATTAGTAAGTAATACAATAGAATTCTTAACACTAATGTTTTCCTATGCAGTCTTCGATAGAATTATGTTGCGGTTTATTATTTTTATAATTTGTCTAGCAATTTATTAAATAAGTACACACCTTCAAACATTTTTCCCGTAATTTGTTCGTGGTACACTTAATTGAAATTGCTTTTTCTTCCGGATATTATATTTATATGTTTTAGCAGGAAAGGATAGCTTGGAGTGTATATTTATATTAGTTATCTTTTCTATTAGTATGCAGGTATTATAAGTGTATATTTGAGAAATATTATATAGGTTAGCTTTAGAGTATAAATTTTTAGTTGGAGTGAGATAATCTAGATGGTATAATGTTTTGACAATTTTATTTTGTGTAATCTTTAATAGTTTTAAGTTTGTTTTAGCGACTGATCCCCATATTTCTATAAGATATTCAAGATGAGACTTTACAAGGGAATTGTAAATGATGAGCCGTACTTTGTGAGGTATACAGTTAGAAATTTTGCGTAGTGCTCCCAAGACTGGGATAAGTTTACTTCTTACATAGTCAATATGTAGTCTCCATGTTAGTTTGTCATCCAACCAAAGGCCAAGATACTTTTCTTTGTTGCTACGACTTATTTAGTATATTTAAATAGTATAACATAGTTTATTTAAAGTTAATTTCTGACTACATATTTGTTAATTACTAAATTTCTTTGATATTATGCTGTAATTTAATATTAGTTCTTGAAAAATTTTACCGTTACGATATATTACATGAATGTGAATATATTTACTTCAAAACAGAATCTTATAGATTATTTATCGAATGTCGTATCATGAATCATAAGTCCACCATAGCTTGCAAAATAATTTTAGTTACTTATTAAGGAAAAGAAAAACAAACTACCCAACAACAAATTCCTTGAACAATTGATATCATTATAATATGATTTTTTACCATCACGTGCCCACGTTCATGGACAATGTCTTTCATTAGCCTCGTGACTTATTGCAATGCAAGACGCGTACATGATCACCATTATGTTTTGACGATTATCATAAGCTTACCTATAAAATATCGACTTGTTTTGTGGTTTGGCTACTTGAGGATATATCGACAACCTTGTTCACGTATCGTATGTGGTTTAGGAGTATTTGAACAGAATTAAATACCTCCTGTTGTTGGCTTTTCAAAATCTAGACAGGGTGCTCATTTTATAATTTTGGAACAGCGCCGTCTTCACGTCACGTACGCTTGTATTGATTGGCCTCACGCATAAGCACCTAGAATTTCCGAAGTTTATTGGGTGACATTTGAATTATTAAAATAAATCTGATCTCAACGTCATGTGGGTGATAGACGTGCGAGTAAGTACGCGTAATTATGGTTCGACCACCGTTTTCGCCTCCGCCTGTATGTCATCTTAAATGCGAACCTTCAGAAGTAAAGATCGTCGAGACATGAGTATGCATATTTGCTCGCACGTGTATCACACACTCGACACTTTCTCATATGGGTGGGTGTATATACTAGATAATAAACATAGTATCATTTCTTGGTCATGAATTTGCAAAGTGTTATACAATACACAAACAACAAGAAATTCATACTGATTCATGATAGCAGAATTACTCCATAACTTTTGCCTTCATGTTTATCTAGTTCGTTAGCTGTCATTAATTTAAATTAGTGAACTAACTAAAACAGTTTAAACTTATGCTAAATAATTAATTTAGCTCTGATATATTGTTTATATATTTGATTTATTGTAAATCCTTAAGGCTCTTTTTAACTGATTTGGTCTAAAAATATGTTTTAAATAACAAAACAAACGACATAAGAATAAATCACTGATGGTGCCATTAACTCATGTAGGATTTGGGACCTTTTTGAACTAAGGTTTTTCACTAGACGACTGTCAAAGAGCATTACAATTCTTACATGATATAGCATTAGATTATAGAACTATAATGATAACAGCTTATACTAATAAGCACTAAAAATCAAGTAGATTGACATCTTGTTTAACTAGGTTAATTCACAACAATCATTTCACGCCAAGCTTCTATAAAACATAAGTAATGAAATTACTCGCACCAAATAACTAATATCTCAATATGGGTCGCATTTTTATGACGAAAGCCTAAAATTATAGACACGATGCCCACTAAGTTGGTAACTGGTTAATTTGCTTGTTTACCCATATTTATAAAATTTAAAATTTGATAAAAATCTACTGAAACCAACCCAAAAACTGGAGTTAGATGATTACTAAATCTACCAGTTATACCAGTATATTCAACTAAACAAAACAAGCCATAAAAGATCATACAAGAATTTAATTAGAAAAAACAATCTGTGTTGACCTTCATAAGTACTTGTTCAATTGTCAGCGCTCAGGTGATAAGACAAGATAGTGTCTTTAGATAACAAAACAATAGTGATTTAAGTAATACGATAAATCTTTACTTCTTGAAGCAATGAACGCACATAAATCTTGAAGTGTTATTTACATCTTTTTGATGTATTATATGAAAGTTTAATTGTCGTGGTAATGTGATTTCTATATTTTTAATTTTATGGTTTTAAGTTAAAATAGAAAATCTTAATAAAAAAAATTAAAATAAACTTCGTGGACAGCTTTTCACGTATTTTTGAAAATGTTGTCACTTACAAATAGTCACAGAAGATAAATGTTGCACAAAAACCTTTCAAGTCTTTGATTAACATTGTGTACATTTTTTATGGTAGTCTTCTAAATATTTTCTGAGATAAAATCAATTTAAAATTACAAACGATGCAATATATATATAATCAAACATTTTTAGTATCACAAATAATGTTAGCAAACCGCAGTAGAATTCGTCACAACGCAAACAATGAAAAAGGAAATGTAATGAAGATAATGGTTTATGACCCTAATAAAAATAGCAGGTGACAAAGACCTAAAAAAAGTTAAATAAGTGATATCAAAACGTTCGTAAAACTAAATAATGAGCAATTCATTATAAACAGCTTCATTTTTTATTCCCCTTCTACCGGACGAAAAGGATTTATCCGGTCTTGTTTATCTTTTTTATTTGAGTACTCTTTTTTCTCATGTTTTTTGTCTTTTCTTTCTTTATTTATTTTTTCAAAACTCTTACAATGGGCCCTTAACTCTAGACATTCTTCTTTTACTTGGTTCTATACACTATATTACTATTAGTTGTTATATCTATGTTCTGTACTCGTTTAATTTATTAACATAAGCAGCTTAATTCAGACACTATATAAAAATAATTTTATTACTAATACATGAGTCACGTTAAATCGGGATGAGAAAAAGCTCGGCTTCCACGCGTAGCCAAATACGGTGTAAACTCCATTTAACGTCACTCGATTAAACGACAAACTTCCTTAAGCGTCGAAAACACTTGGCTTTGGTTGAAAAAAAAGGTTGTCTTCCATACAGTGATACACTCTATATAGCATTACACGCACTCTCAATAACAACTATTAATAATGTAAATGTATCTTTTGAACTGCCAAATTAGTAAAAACTGCGCAGCTCTGTACGTTCTGTTATCGCTAAGATTTCTCATTTTCCAGGTGGGCTTTAGGGCTGATATTTTCTATTTTATATTAGAATAAAATTTAAAAACTTCGTTTAAAAAAACCGACTTCAAAAACGAAAAAACTAAAACGTATAAAATAACTTATTTCTTAAGCTATTATTATTAATATATATTATCTAAAACATCTTGAAGTCGGTGCAAAGCATTATTTGTTACTTTTTAGTGTCTAGCTATGTATGGGTGGATCTACGAATGGTGCCGCGCTTCTTAAAAAATATAGGGAACAAAAAAATGTTAGTAAAATGAAAACTACTGGGCCAAGCTATGTCAAATTTTTAGAGGACCACATGGCAGCTATTCCGCGTCGAACAAAAAAAGAATCACGTAAATCGGATCATAAATCACGGAGTTATCGGCGAACATACATAAAAAAAGCAACAAAAAAAAAGATCCCGACGAATTGAGAACCTCCTCCTTTTTTCGAAGTCGGTTAAAAATATAACACTCTTTAAGATATAACTCAACTCATACCATTTCTTTAACCCAAAAGCCTCGTCGCCTTGCTCATTCACATCAATATTGATTATTTAAATCATTGGTAGAGCATATAACTACCTGTACTCGTTAATACCCAACATGATTGCATTGTGTTTTTGTTCTATGACGTATTTGCAATTCACAGAATTCTCGTTGAAGTATTGTTATACCTGTATTGTATAACTGGGCGAGATAATTATACGTTGCATCTGCAACATGCACTGAGAATCATGATAATAATGTAATAAACTCATACATTTTAAAATTTATATTCGTTTTTCAAAATAACATACCTAAACTATACCAATAATAGCACTCACGTCAGCATTCAAAACATCAAGAATTTTTAATTTATTTTTACTTTTTACCCACACAATTATAATAATAATATATTGTATTTATTGGTTATAAATACAATATATTATTATATTTTAATTATCATAAGTCGTGGTAGCGTAATGGCTAGCGCACGCGTCCCCAGCTCAAAGGGCGCGGGTTCGATCCTGGCTAGAACGAATGCACCATTTAGGCAGTTTTCTGTCCTAATGTGCGCATTGTTACAATTACCACGACGTGCTAACAACGGTAAAGAAAAACATTGTGATGCACATCGAGATAACCGATGTGTCCAACCTGCCAAGCCGCTTTGGACTAGCGTGGCGGGTATACTCTCCGTACCCCTGTAGTGGGGGATGTTTATGGGGCTGATATTTATTTGTTTATATATTTATTGGATACTACATAATAAAAAAAATAAGATTTCTCAATCTATACAGATAAATAAAATGGAATTCTCTTTTTGTAATGTCATAATAACAGTTTTTTTTACTAAATGCATATGTAAGTACCTATATAAGGTACTTATGTCAAAAAACCAATATTTAAAATTTTTGTCTGTTTGTCTGTCTGGATGTTCCGGCTTACCTCTAAAACGGCTGTGCCGATTTTGACGGGACTTTCACTGGCCGATAACTGACGTTATAAGACTCAGGCTACTTTTTTTTAAGGGGTCCGCGAAAAAAAGACCACGCGTACGTAGTCGCGGGCTTAGCTAGTCTCCAATAAATTGACAGAAAGCAGAAAACTTTAATAAAGGAAAGTAAATCAAAGTTATCACTCTGTAAAGTAATGGCACGAATGTGACCTTTATACAGGTCGTTATTCATTAAAGTGAGGTGAGGGCTCTTTTTACTCAAAACTTTTTTCAAAAGCTCTCGATTTTCTTTATTACATAAGTTCAGTAGACAGGCAATTGCCCACCTGATGGAAAGCGGTTACCATCGCCTATGGACATTTGTAACACTAAGGGCCGCTTGCATAATGATCACCTTTAAATAAAATTAGTAAATCATATTAATCTGCCTAAATACGTTTTACACAAATCGTATTGACAGTTCTTTAAACATATTTAGAGGCAAATTTTTTGTTGTACAAGACGCTAATTATATTTAAGGGTGTTAAATATGTTTTATGTTTCCTAAATAAATTTAAGCAACCTTATGCAAGCGGCCCTTAAGGTGCTATACAAGGAGAATCTCCGTTGCAGTGAGGTAGGCCGGCAGAGGCCTAGCCCGCTTAACTACAGAGGCCGCCGATGTAATTGATGTTTTTTTATCTTCAAATATAATCCTTTATAACTATCTTTAGCAGAACATCAAATAACTTGCTAGTTGAAGTTCTACACTCGGCCGCAAGTGAAAAACTTTCCACTATTATTTCATTGGAAAAAAACTACGACGTAAATACAAATTGGTGTTTGTTTTTCTACAGTTACTTTTTATACAGTTAATATAAAGAAGACAGGCTGACGGCTACCCACCTGATAGTAAGTGGTTACCAGAGTCGTTACCAACGTGCTACCATTGCTAGCGCTTTCGAAAGAATATTGACACTTTTTTTACAAAAAATATATATATAATATAAATATACATATAATTATATTATGGAAAACCCCAGACATACAAACACCGATACTAGTTTTATTGAAAATCGATTCATATAATATTCTGTAGGTAAATCAAAAACGAATAAACAAAAATCCATTCATAGTACATATCATGACAGCGTTGAATCTTCTTATTACTCATTTGTTTATTTTTTAATAACAAGGCTTGAGTAAAACTTATTCTAAGTAAGTTTAATTCATTTTAAAATTTGGTTCAATTATGCTTCTTTAAAACAAGCCTCATTATGTTATTGACGTCATTTGGACATTGGAATCACGATTTGTTTTGTTTTAGACTTTGAGCTCTTACACATTGAACGTGAACTTAGAAGGATTCATTTTGTATATTTTTATCATGTTTGCATTATTCTAAAGTACGTATATTATTAGTCACAATCTGAACCAAATTTAAAAAAGTAGAAAAGCAACTTCTGAATCTTAAGTTGATATTAGACGATTAATTTTAATTTGTATGAATTAACCAAAGTGATAAAAAAGCCGCGATACCTTAATGGTTAGCGCACGCACACTCAAAGGGTGCAAGTTCGAATCCTGGTTGGAAAGCATGCATCGCTTAGGCAGTTGTCTGACCTAATGTGCATATTGTTAGCATCACCACGTACTAACGGTGAAGGTAAACATTGTGACGAAAACCGCACATCGAGATAAGCGATCTGTCAAACCCGCCTAGCCGCCATGGACAAGCGTAACGCGTATAATGTCCGTTCTGTATAATGGGAGGCCCGAGCCCAGCAGTGGGACGTTTATAGGCGGTTATTGTGTACAATAAATTGATCCATGTGAACATAAACTTGAATCGTTCCATTGAATAAAATTCATAATAATTCCATTACATTTCATTGAATACCGTTGTGTCTATTGTGTATTAAATAAAAAGATAATTAATTAATTTCTTGTTTTATTTAACCTTTTGTGAGCACATCCGTTTAAAATAAAATGTCAGAGGGAAGATTGATTCAGCCAGGTGGTAGGGTGTATGCCCGAAGGGATGGCTAGCACCCCTGTTCTAGAGTAAGCCGCCATAAAAACTTTGAGTAGTGTTCCGACATCAGAGAGAATGCAAGGATAATGGTCGATGATGTTATGCTGGAACAAGTGAATGAGTTTGTATATCTTGGATGTGCTTTTAGCAGGGATGGAAGGTACACCGCTGACATAGAAAGAAGAGTAAATTTGGGGAATAGTGTGAATGGAGCGTTAGGTAAACTTCTAGGCGCTAAGAACCTCAGCCAGATAGCCCAGCTTGCCATACACAACGCAGTGCTGGTACCTACGCTCACGTATGGAAGCGAGAGTTGGGTATGGAACAGAGAGCATGAAAGTAGAGTAAACGCACTGCGCAAAATCTGCGGAATGACGCTCGCGGACCGCGTTCGTAATACCGAAGTAAGAAAGAGAGTTGGTCTGAAAGAGAGTGTCGGGGTGAAGGTAAGGAAAGGAATGTTCCGATGGTTCGGGCATGTGGAAAGAATGTATGATGAAAGAATGACTAAACAGATATACAATGCAAAAGTGGATGGATGCAGAAGTCGAGGAAGGCCACGACACACCTTCCATGATCAAATTGATCGTGTACTAGCAGAAGGTGATGTCAAGAGCCTTAAGAACAGACGAGCGTGCATGACAAGAGCTATGAATGTCAAAGAAGCAAGTGAGGTGTGTAAGAATAAGCCTAAATGGCGCTCTGTTGTACGTGCCTACCCCGCAAGGGACCTGGCGTGAAGTTATGTATGTATGTATGCGAAAGTTTGTAAGAATGTATGTATGGTTGTATGTTTGTTACTCTTTCACGCAAACCCCAAAAGCCACTGAATGGATTTTGATGAAACTTTACAATAACATAGCTTACACATCAGAATGACATATAGGCTATAATTTATAAAGATATAGTGTGAATTATCGAAAATAAAACGATTTTCCATCATCATGCAGGTAAAACCGCGGGGCGTAGCTAGTTTTTATTTTTATCCTTTAGATAGCATTTTAGATGTGCTTTCATACATTCTTGGGCCCAGATTGGAAAATTATGAGAATCATTTATTTTTATTATATTGATATTTTTGAAGTGAATCTTCTTTAGAATCTTTGTGATTTAAAAAACGATGAAACGAAAGAGTGACACTAAAAAGAAATAAATACATAAAATTCAATCTTATTTAAATCGAAATTAAACACATTGCTCTTTATCCGTTAGTATTAATTGTCAATTTAAATAAAACTTAAAAGATATCAAATGAATTTTAGCTCTATCTGTATATACTTAAAGCAGATATTCTTTTATACGTAGATCAAAGGAAATTGTGCGTAACAGTGCATTCAATTTTTATTCTAGTGGCTTAAAATGTAATTTCGATTGATTTTTTTGAATTATATTTATATTAATAAAAGTTAGAGAAGAATTATCTGTGAGTTTATTCTCTGAAGTTTCACTTCTACTGTGCGTAGACACAAAAAATATGTGTGTGTGTGCAACACACATATTTTTTATATATAATTGTAGTGGGCTTAATATTTTTGAATGAATTATTAGTATGGCGCAAGTATTTTCGTTTTATTAATTGTTGAAATTCATTCACATAAATCGATTCAGGAAATTGATAATTTATTTTATTTGTTTCCTTATTTTTAAGATTTCTCTTCTTCCAGGTAGAATTTAACGCTGATATTTTCCATTTTGTAATATAGATAATATAACGCTTTTTTACGTCATATCTCAACTCATTACATTTCTTTGACCCAAAATTCCTCGTATCCTTTAAAAAATAAAACTTATCACACCTAGCATTGGACACGGTTGTTGCTGGCAGTAGTCTGGTTCATAGTCTACAATTAGGTCGGGTCGCTAAGGTTATCATACATTTCCAAATTGTAAAAAAGGAAAAATATTCTTTTTATATTTAGCAATCTTGTGAACGGTATTTTATATTAAACTAGCTGTCCCGGCAGACGTCGTCCTCCCCGGAAAAGCTTCAATCCATATTTAAGAAATAAAAAAATAGGGGTTAATCGTAGAGGGTTGAAAATTTAGGGTTGTATGTATTTTTTAATGTTGTATCATTAAAAAAAATAAAAAATTATCTAAAATTAAAAAAAAAATGGGTAAGGACTTCCCTTAACATTTAGGGTGATGAAAAAAAGATGTTATCCGATTCTCAGACCTACCCGATATGCACACAAAATTTCATAAGAATCGGTCAAACCGTTTCAGAGGATTATGGTAACTAAAAATGTGACACGAGAATTTTATATATAAGATTTTAAGGTAAAGTCAAAGCGTATTTTATTAATAAAGTATTTATAAATCTTAATTATAAAAACGTTGTGGATTAAAAGATGATGTAATAACGAGAGTAGAAAAAAGAATGTTAAGGTGGTTTGGACGTGTATAGAGAATGAATAAAAGTAGAATCACAAAACAAGTGTATGACAGTATTGTGAATTGTAGGGTTGTTGCCAGTAGACCAAGACGAATACATCATGACCAAATATCAGAAGTGTTAAAGAGAGGTCAGGTAAAAAATATTTCAAATAAACGGCATGTATGAAGCGGTTAATGAAAGTAAGTGAAGCGAAAGTTTGTCAGGATCGTAGCAAATAGAGATCCATAGTCTCTGCCTACTCCCATGGGAAACAGTCGTGATATTATGTATGTAATTATAAAAAATAAACTACAAAATGCGTTGACAAAATACAAAATCATGCTAGTCAAATAAACATTGCATGAAGTACTTCAATGGAGCTATCTCGTTGGCTCAGAAATCCAAATTATGTCTTGGTCTCCTTGTCACCTTTCACTACCCTGTGTGGTTCTTTGGCTATTATATAGCATCACAAACTGAACCTCACAAATCGGTAGCCTCCCATGTATCCTGTTAGTCTTTAAATCTATAAGAAATCTAAAAAATGGGTCAACTAATTTTGTTTACGCTTTATAACAATCAATTCAAGAGTACATTAATAGATAGTAACTGTAAATAATGTAAAAATACTGCTCCAAATCACGAAAGCTTTAAGTTAGGCCTTGTCCAGCGACATGGTGTAAGTGACAGAACACAGCGATTTAAAATTTAGTACGTAAACTTTATATAAATGTTGATAGGACAGATTCAACAGAAAAATAACACTAAAGCTGGAGCTTTATAATGCTACAATATTTTAAATCGGTAACACCTCCAAGCGTAATTTTACTACCGCTCATAATTATCACCATCTGCTCAGTAGTCTCCTATTTCATTTCATTTCAAAATCAAGTATAATGTAGCTTTTTACAGCTTATGTCAAAAAGTTATAAAGTTTGTCCCAAACAAACATTTATGCTTTATTTAATCTGTGTTAACTTCTGTCATAATCTATGCTAAAAAAACTTTACTAGTTTTTTTACACTATTTTATTATTAAATATAACGTATATACAACGAATATGTAAACCATAGCCACTTTATAAAACTGTTGCTAAACTACACACTTTTTATCTACACTAATATTATAATAAGGAAAATTTGTATTTTTGTATATTTATGACGAATCAACTCAAAAACTACTGGGACCTATTTCAAAAATTCGTTCATCATTAGAATGTTACATTATTCCTAACTAAGAAACGCTATATTTAATTTAAATAAACAATTAAAAAAAATCAAGGCGGAACGTCTTTCGAGACCCCTAGTAAACTAGGGGTAACATGAAAGTGTATAGTTTCAAAAACTTTTGTTTACATTCTTTTTTTTACATTAAATTACTCTAGTAATCTGTATAGCTTGCTTGTACACAACACTGTATTGGGAATCATTCCGGCAATGTACTAGGATTAGAGCAAACTAAGAAAAATAACCGAAAAAGACTAAAGACTTGCTACAAGACTCATTCCACTTATCGCTTACTTCTATAACTTAGGCCACAACGCCTAGCCACAATGTTAAAGACACGACCTTTCGACCTTAGTTGGCTTTTTCGCAAATTGGTCACTTAGCCGCAATGATAGCTAACATAGCTGACATTGACACCGCCCAGAACTAGCGTGATCCACTTTAGGTCGGAATTGATTTCTTTAATTAATGGACTTAGAAGGTCCGTGCGTGCCAAGATTGAATTAATTTAAACTTTTAATTGTGTTATTGCTGTTTGAGTCCTGGTCGGCAAATGACTTTTGCATTTGAGAAGTAATATATTGTTACGAGCTACACAGGACTCGAATTAAAATGCCGTTGGAATTACTATAGAGTTTATTAGAACTGTACAAACACGTATAAAACAGGTACAAATATAACTATGCGACCAGTTCACACTGCACGATTCTATAACACGCGCAAATCCGTCACTATATCGCTCATCGAATGTACGTCTTACTCGTATCGTAACCCTCGCTTGACTGCCCCACTTCGCATTGGGCCACTGCTTTATAATGCACCGACCCATACCTGGCAAGCTTCGACGCAATACAATAATAACAAAGATTAGTTCGACACTAATGACGGCCATAAAACAAGTAGAAAAACAATAGCATATTTTTCTTTAAATTACAAAATCTAAACTCAAAGTTAACAAAAGAATTCCTAAAACCGGGAAGGCAATAAACTGCGCTTTACGACAGGCAGCTGTGCGTTTTTACCTTTGTCGGCAATAACAATATTAAAATCAAGATATGATGTCATACGTCAAAGTAATAAAGCAGACCAAGTGTGCAGATTGAAAGGTTCTATAAAGGCGACGAATGGTTACTGCTTTTATTATTTGGCTACGAAACTCACAAAAAGTGAATTAACGAAGTACCCAATATCGCAACTATTACTTAGGTAATAAATTTTGTTCGAACCTATTTTCCTTTAGAGTGTTTTTAAAATCTAACATCATGATTATTCTTATAAAATTCCACTTAACAAGTCAAAAGTTAGGGGGAGGGACACTTTTCAACATTTTGAAAAAGAAAAAGTCCCCACGTCTTTTGATCTAAATAAAAAATATATCATATTTGAAATCTGTCCAACAATACTTCACACATCTTTGTATAACAAACAAATAAAATTCATATGTTACTACTTACAATACAACGGGTAATTCAAAACTAACTATTGGAACCTATTAAAATAGTTTAGTGTACTTACATTTTCTGTATATTATCAGATGGGTCTTAAAATATAATTAACTCAAACTTCCAGTATATGTATGGTGACCAACCCCAATTTTATTCACGATTACATGTAAGAAACTAAAATCATATTTTGTCCTTTTAATTTTCGTGAAGATATTGTTACATGCCGAAAAAGTGAGTGCACACCGTTTATTACTATTACGTGCGAGCGGGGTACGCACTTAGGATTGGAAGAAAACACCAGTTTTTAACTAAACGCTTTTATTGACTTACACAGCCGCACGTAATAGCGTGTCCCGACGATAACTTGTCTCACTCACAATACCGTCGCCGATATTGCGTAGATACACCTTCTGCTGCTGCAGTATTCACCTCAGAATTTACCGCGCGCAGCTCGCTTTCGGTCCTCCTTTTGAACTACGCTACACACCTATTTCACTTAACTATCCACTAAACTTGTCAATAAATTCACCACTTACCTCGTCAGTGTCTTCTAATAAGCTTCTCTTCCAACTCTTCCGTATCGCACTTGTTGCTTCGCCGTCTTAAACGGAACTCAACTCTAAACTGCCCGGGCGGCGCGCCTTACGCTGCTTATATACTCGGAAGAATCTTCTAGAACCCATAATTTCTTTATTCTTTTATTTACTATCTGTCCCCTTCTGAACATCTATCTATCTCCGTCTTTTCCTTCCCGAACCTTCTATTCGGGAACTTACGTTTATCATCCTGTCCCTTTCTAACATCTATCTATCTGTTTCTTTTCCTTCCCGAACTCTCTATTCTAGAAAATTCGTTCATCGTCTATCCCTTTCTGAAATATATCCGTCCTTGTCTTTTCCTTCCAGAATCTTCTACCTTTTTCCAAAAGTCTTGCTACTGGTTTACGCTGCCGGAAAGTTCTACCCTCGGTCGCCACATTACCTTTCCCGCATTTGGACTTCTTTTGTTTACTTTGTGTTTAAAATTTGCAATTAGACAATAGCCCATTGTTATTGTATTCGTTTATGGCCATTCGCAGGAATAATTAAGCAGGTTTGCAGATTAAGTTTTCTTGGAAAACTTCAGTCCCCGCAGTCGATTGTTGTATTGTACAGTTACTATAAAACAATGCCCGAACGGAGGAATGAGGCAGTCAAGCGATGATTATGATACAAGCAAGACGTGTGTAATACATTCGATAAGCGATATAGTGACGAACTTTACGCGTGTTATTGAATTGTACAGTTTGTACTGGTTGTATCCAGTTATATTTGTACGTGTTTGTACAGTGCTAATAAATTCTATAGTAATTCCAACGGCATTTTAATTCGAGTCCTGTAGCTCGTAACAATATATTATGTACACGAATACACAAAATTATATCGAAATATCATAGACAACATTTTAACATTATTACCAATTTTACGTTATTATCATTGCACCTATATTTACAAGTCTCAATGCGAATACTTCACTTTGAAACAATACAAACTAATCTTGCACTAGATTATATCCAATACTCAGATGATATTCACGTGATTCAAGAATCACATCACAATAGTAGTGAATGTACGATAACAGAGTTGGCTCAACAATCAGCAAACAACTACAAAATAATCTGTCACCAACTTGTTTCCTATTTGTGTTACAAAAAGTACATAGAAAATTACTCGTAAATGAATAGAGAAAACTCTATGAGTCTGTTTTACACATCTTAAGTATTTACGTTGTCAAAATGGCGGGTTAAGTTTTCATCGTCGATTGGACAGTAACTAGATTTTGAACATAATAAGCTTTTTTTTTAAAGGTTTTTAAATACAAGCTTTTGAGATCCTGGATATCATGTAGCAGCAGAGTGCTAGCCAAGACAAGTGAAACAAGTCCAAACACGACGGGTCTATCTTGGTTAGTACAGAAGTTCCTATGGCCACCTTCTGACTCCATCATCAGATCAGCTCCATGGTACCATATTATTGTATTGTCACACGATATACATATATGAGTGTAAAATTTCAGTTAAATCGGAAACCGGGAAGTTGGTCAAATTTAACTTGCAAAATTCCACCCGAACTTACATACATATACATCCATTGCAAGTTAAATAAAAGCTTGTAAAAATACAATTCTTTGTTTAATGACAATGAGTATCCGATAACTATTGATTATTTTTAAATAATACTCTATATATATTTAGAAATTAAAACTGCATAGTTAGTCATTATTCTTCAAATTTCCTCGTAAGTAGCAATAATAATAATACAAGCGCTATAACTTACGCTGTGCGTCATAACTTACGATGTGCGGTATAACTTACACTGTACGCCATAATTTGCGCCGTGCTGTTATAAATTGATGCTTACCTGTAAAAGACAAAAATAAATTACTGGTTTATAAATATTAAAACAAGCCGCTCTAGCTTATACTCTTAACGATGGCCATTAAACAGATAAAAACAACTATTGTCATATTTTTCCATCTAGCTGGTCGGTCTATGTATATCACAGCAATTCTTCACAAAAGTTACCGAGTCTATATGGATAATATTTGATAGAAACGTGTATTCTACATGCCTTTGCACAATGACGTAGCGACATCACAAAAAAAATATTAGTCATAGCCATCATACATTTAAGACATAGATAAAATACATACCAAGTTATTGTAAGACAGGTCTTACAAGTCATGATGATATTATTTAGTATTTTCATAAGTTTTCGTGAGTCGATATAATAAAAGTACGTTTTAACGATTTTAAGCGGGGTATTTATTTGATTTCTATGCAGACGTTTTGGCACCTTTTCAGTAGCCGTGATCACGAAATACAAAGATGTCAAGTGTCAATGAGTAATGTTAAAGTTTTTATTTAACCTATGGCTAAGTTATTCATTTAAGTTATTTAGTTTTAATTTTTGTTTATGGTTATTATATACTCTATTCCCATAGTCTAATTTACGCGTTAGAATCGTTTCATATCTAGGATGATACGCGAAGCTATGGAAAAAAAACCCGAATTTCGATAAGGAAGATGGTTGGTAAGTATCACCTGTTTGTTATCCAATCCTCAAAACTATCAAGATCCAAACCTAGCAAAAAAGCAACTGCCAGACCTCAAGTCACTGTGAGCTATTTCTGCGTGCACTGGAACACAAACAAACTTGATTGGCAGACTGCCTTTTTAAATAACTCCCCACCCATTTTAATGTTATATAAAACTAGAGTTCCCGGTAGACGTTTTCCTGCCCTGATAAAAAAATCCAGGACCCGATCCCATTGCCACCAACCGGTTCCAATTGGGATTGTTAACTTTTTTTCAATCTAGCTGTTTCAAAAACCATTTCGAAGAATAGTGTCCCTAATCATTTCTGTCTAGTTAAAATTCCAAAAAACGTACGATCTTCTTGTATTTTGTAAGAAATGTGTTTGACCTTTATTTGACCTTACTAAGTCCAATAAGGTGCGCCGCCTGCCTGTTTACTTGCTTCAGGTGTAAAAAAAAATCTATCTGTACATTATTTGATTTAAGATCTGTAGCATGGATTTTTCCCTAAAGATCACTTTAAAAAAATTACGATAACTATAGAAAATAATAATGGCGGAACACGAAAAATTATAAGCCTAGCGACAAAAAACACTAAAATGATCATGATACGTAATGAATAATGACGGTGGCATTTAAATAGTAGTAGCACAGATTACTATGATTAGTACGTTTTATTATTTTTGTTTTCTAGGCAAAGAAATCAATGTAAAACGTAAAATAAGGGACAACCTTATGACGTCATCGGAGAAATAATTTTAAAATCGAATTGTAAAAAAACTAAAGCTTAAAATACAAAAATATTCAAATTAGTATCTTAAAATACCCTATTTTACGTAATAAAAATATAAAATCAGAGGGTAATTTTTTGTGAACAGTCCCCATTGTGGATCTGGCGGATAACAACAATCTTACAACGCCCTAAATCATATCTTTCGAAGATTTGCAAAAGCAAGTAATGTGTTCCGCACGTTTAATAGCATGCGTCGTAGATTTACTACAATAAAACAAAAGAATGTTTAATGTTTGATTCTTGTCCTCAATGGCTAAAACTGGTTTGGATTAACATAAATACTTCAAAGTTATATTATCATGAAGAACAATTTTATTATTAAAAAAAGGTAATTAAATACAAAATTTTAATAGAATACTGAGCTAGAATACATAATCTTCTCCTGTGAGTAAGGTGGCTAGAAGACTTTACACTGTAGCAAATTTACATAATGACTAGAGTTTAGCTCACAGCTGCGCCACGGTTCTACCTCTAGTGCGTCCCTCTTGTTTAAAGAGGGTCTGTTACTGCTATTTGCGCCGGAAGATTCACTTCATTTCATATCGCAAACCCATCCCATCCCCCGGATGAAAAGTATCTAGCCAATTTTCGATATTAAAACTACACACCACACCGACCACATCGACCACATCGATCTAATCGATCACATCGGCAAATTCCTGGGATAATCTTTACATAAAGCCCAAACTTTTTCCATTATCCGGGATGAAAAGTATCCCTTGTCCACCTTCGGTATTAAAGTTACATATATACCGAATTTCAGCCAAATCAGTCCAGTAGTTTCTCCGTGAAAACAAAGCAAACAGACGAACAGACAGACTGACAGACAGAGTTACTTTCGCATTTATAATATTAATATGGATCTTTATTGGGTTTCGGAGTCGGTTTCTCTTTATATTTTATATAGGTAGAAAATAACTGAAATGACACTCATATGATATGATTTATGTCCCAACTTTAGCAATTACTGCCAAATGTAGATATTTATAATAATGATGACTAGTATTAGATTTAGATTAACTTTGAACTTATCACTTGTAAGATTGAACTTTGCGCCAAAGGAATTATTTATAAAGCTATCAATCAATGCTGATATCTGCCCTTTAGTGTAGTTGATACTATATTATATTATGCATTTTCATATTAGTTGCCTACTCATGTAGTAGTAGCCTCTAGCGACTACATCAAGGCGTTAAAAATGATCATAATAAGCAGTGACTGTAATAATTACATTGAACTTACAGCAGCAGCACGGCGAAGAAGAAAGTGGCAAGGAAACTGGGCACTTGACTAGGTCAACCGAACTATGACCAGCCCAAAGAAAAGCAGAAAGCAGATTGTCTAGAGATAATCCCAACGTAGCTTAATCATAAAATAAACAGAATTTTTCATAGCGTTTGCTCAGAAGGACGTCAACTTACAAAGATGTTGTCGTGCTACTTCTACGACCGCACCGCTTGCCACCAGTCAAGCGTTCAAGTGGGGACTTTGGCGCTTTACATTCTCACGAAAACTTTCGGAGAACCTGGCAAGAACGACTGAAAACTGCGAGAAAGAAGAAACTGCTATTATCAAAAACTTTTATCTAGTGTAATCGAGTGATTTGAAATGAATTCTCAGTTGAGTGTTTACCACCACGCTTGTCTAAGGCGGCTTGGCAGGTTTTGACACATTTGTTATCCCGATGTGCAAGTTATAACATGATGTTTTCCTTCACAGTTAGTACGTCGTAATTATAACAATATACATATTAGGTCCGAAAATTTCCTAAGTTACCACTACCACTACACTACTGCGACGGCTCCTATAACCCGCCTATATCGAAAGGCCTAATTCCAGGAGTGGGACATTTATGGCCTATTATTATTTAAAGTGACACGTTTTTAAACTAATTAGCCTCAAATCAAAATAAATTGTAATCCTTTTGTTTGTAAATGAGCAGTGGTCAAATAGAATATATTAACATTTAAAACGATTTTCATTGTTGGAATTTTTTGTTGTTAGATTTTTTTTAGAAAAACATTTTTCAATGTATTTTAAGTACTAATTAAAAAAAACAACATGATTTTATTTGGATGTTTGTAAATACGCTCTTCGCAGTCTTGGGCATAATATTGTTACACGCCGACAAAGTAAATGCACACCTGGTTTATTACCTTTCCCGAATATGGACTTCTTTTGTTTACTTTTTGTTTAAAAATTGTAATTAAGAAAAGCATTCTATTGTTATTGTACTTTTTTGTGGACGCAGGTGTGCAGATTACGGTTTCTTGGAAACTTTAGTCCACGCGGTCGATTGTTTTATTGTACAGTTTAGTATAAAACGATGCCCGAACGGGAGGCAGTCAAGCGACGATTACGATACGAGCAATATTCGAGCAACATTTGTACCTGTGTTATACGTGTTTGTATACTTCTAATAAATTCTATAGTAATACCAATGGCATTTTAATTCGAGCCCTGCGTAACTCGTAACAATATATTACCTAATACATGATACTTTTCTATCATATTAACAAATCTAGTGTTATCTTATCTATCTTTATCTAAAAACTGCTAGAATTACCGTCCAATACGAAATATCAATTTTTCACCAGCAATTTCACGCACAAAAGGCCTAGGCTATTTTTTTAAAATAGTTACGGTACATCATTTCTTTAAACAATACCAGCTAATTTGTGTCTTTCGGCACGATTGACAGAAAGCCATACAAAGATACGTTGTAATACTAGGATTATATGGATGTGAGAGGATTTACAATACGATCATACAGTTATGTACACAAAAGACAGGCAAGTAAGCAATAAATTAGTTATTCCGTGTGAAAAGTGACTTGTGCAGGTCGATGTCCGAAGGTCAACAATTTTTGTTAGCCACTTGAACTACAAACGATACATTATTTGGCAATAATTGAGCATTTTCCACAAAAATTACACTTTTGGTACAGCATTAGAGTATAATGCTGAGCATAATAAGCATTGAGCAGGTTATGAGCAGCGTATTTTGACATAATTGGCTTGCAAACACAGACGGCTGTAATAATTTTGCTGAAAAAGCTTTAAGCGACAAAATCACGTATAAATGTATTAGAGATAAAAGAATAGAATATTTGACAGTGAAATCAACCGAAAAACTTTCTAACATCCTAAAAAATATTTCTCTTATTATTTACTGTCTGAAATATGGGTATGTAATTTTTTTTTTCATTTCGCAATTTCTGAAAGCACGCTTAGAGCTGGAGAATTTTCTCTGCTGTCAAAAAAATTGAAACCTATTCGAACCATAGATAATACATGCGCCTCATGACGGATTACTAATTTTACAGCAACTGTTAAAATCGCTGCAAAAAATTTAATAAAAAATATCAACAATTTCGTAACATCATTTTATACTTATAAATTACTTTTCACTAAACTATAATTTAATTGACGTAAATTTGAGCTAATTATTTACTATCATCGGTGACAAACCAAAATGGCTGGTAGAATACCAGAGACAAAAAATAATTCACTTTTCATATGTGACGTATTAAATTAATTTATCAGATTTAAATATGGATTTAACGCCTGATTTCATTACAGAAGTAGTTGTTTGTTTAAGTTAATCAGTTTTCATTTACTTTTCTCATATTTGAAATAAAAAGTAGTATGTTAACCTGGGATGAAAGGCTTATTTAGGCACTCAAACTATTCACCTCTCGTGTAACAGTATACTGTTATCTTTTTCATAAAAAGAAGGTACTTTCATATCTGATCTTTTAAATCCAATTAGTTAAGAGCAATAACCGACTAGTAATTATACTGGATTTTTATTGAGTATATATATTCATTCATCCCACTGAAACGGCTTCATTTACCGGGATGAAAAGTATCCTAAGGGTTAACCCCAGATATGAGTTAGCTCTGTGTCCAGTTTCATTTAAATGTAGTTAGTAGTTTTCAAGTGATACTCTAAGGCTGTGTTCACACTAAATGAACAGTGAACAGCTGACTGTTCGCTGGCTAACTGAGCGGCGTATCGGTCGCTAATTCAATGTCGAGTTAGCAGCGAACTCTAACGTAGTAGCGGCGAAGCACTTGCGATGTCTTGGAATCTCACCGACCGCGCACATCGTTCGCTGCTAATCGACCGCTCACTGAATGAATCGGCGGGAAAAACGCCGCAAACGGCGCACATTACGCGCTTTATGGACACTCCATTTAATAATTATAGGAAGGCAAACTGGAAGCAAACAGTAAGCCACTTACTATTCGTCTAATTAAGACACGGCCTGGCAGTAAGAAAGATAAAATGTTAAAAATAGTATTTTAGAATCTACTTGTCCGACAAAGTAGGACCCCTCTTTTTTCAATTTATTTTGCAATCTCGACCCCTCTACAGATTTATTATATTAGATTTATGACCTTGTATAAAAATCGATTTTTATAGAATACACGATAAATATACTTTAGAGACTAAAGTAAACATGTTAATATTAATCCCGGAAAAGAGCTTGCGTTTAAAACTAAATATTATAATGTACAAATAAAAGTAATGTAATAAAACATCTAAATTCATTAACAAGGGTGAAACGTTCGTGGGAATGAACGTTTAATTTCTTCAAAACGTTATATTCACAAGTTAGCGATAAGGATTTATAGTTTTTTTGTTAACATTGACCTTTGGTAATGTTTTTAACTCAATGTACTTTGACCTCGTATAACCCGGCATTTTAGAAGAAAGCAGCATTGCGTTATGAATGCCTTTTTACGTATCTTAAACTTATGTAATGCCAGATAAGAAACTAGTTCTTGGTTATACATTATATCTTATCTATCATATTATATCGATTTTCATGAACTTTTTTATGTGTATTTGAGTGGGTCCCTGGATTATTCAGATCTACGATTGGAACCGGTAAGTGGCACTGGGATCGGGTCGAAGATTTTATTTTGTCAGGGCAGGACAATAAAAAATACTGGACTAAGTTCTGAGCACTCACAATGACGGTTTATCATTAATGAATCTATTTTTATCAATTTTAAATCTAAGAGCCATCCTGATTATATTCATAGGAATTATTAAATTTAACAATATATTGTCATAAACATGTTCATAATACATGTTCACGCCATGCCACAGATGGTGGCAGCAAAGGTTCCCGGTACGGCCGATTTCTCTTTTAAGAACAATAGAAGAGCGGGAACGGATCGGCCGCCATCCCAAGACGGTCTGGGCACGCCACCTCATTATGCATTTCATTCCTTATTTCTTCTTTGAACAATCAATACCTACACACGCCACAAGCCAAGTCGCGCTATTTTGTATTTCTTTCTATAATAAAATAGACACCCATCCTTCATTTTATGTAAATATGATGGACAGTCAAATAGAGTAAATTTTATTAGCAAAACAGAGATATATAAAAGTACTTAAGTACTATTTAAAGCGTGGTTATATTATCTTAATAATTGTTAATCTAATAGGCACTTAATTTTTTTTTTGTCGAATCTTTTGATAAACACGGGCATGTATGTTAATTTTCACGCATATACATATATTTGTTACTTAAATCTTGACATGACAAGCGGATTTAGGCATGTTAAGTATAAACTAAAAAATATTTTGGGCAATTCACGACTCATCAATGTCTGCTTGAAAATTAAATAAAATATCTTATTACAACCAAGGTGCTTCCGGATATTTTTTGAAGATATTGTAAATAACGACGATACATACATAGTTACCGATTGCACCAATAAGACGAGAACGAGTAGGTTATGATAGAGGATCTTTGTAAGATACCATCATGTCTGTACCACGAAGAGACAAATATTCAGGTGGCACTATTTAGGCATATAACGAAAGGGATAAAAATCAAGTGACCACTAATAAGGTTGAACTGTTAAATTCATGGGAGACACAAAAAAAGTGACAAATAGGATTGTGTGAAGAATGACACAAGTTCAATCACAACAAACGGTTATGTGGAAAATATCAAATCACGTTTCAAACATTCATCAACAATTGTATTATGCTGTTGCCAGACCAAATAATTCAGGCATAAAAAGGCAGTTCGGCAAAGGATTTTTAAAGTATTTAAGGTTGGACCTTGAGCACTTTTGGTTTTCGTTACATTGGCATACTCGTATAAGGAAATTGCATAAGAAACAACCATCTTAGTTGTCGAATGCGACGGGATGGCAAGCTTACAGGCGAACTAGCTGAGCACGAAGTAAGCTTCAGAGGAGTACAGGAACGTCAAGAAGCTAAAAAGACTTCCAGGAGGAGCCTGAGAAACCAGTCTCCCATCCTTGCTCGCAGAAAATGCGACTAGAAGCGCCTAATTACAGAAACTGCGCGTAAGAATTAAAAAACACAGAACGAGGAACTGGAAAATCATACTGATGTAATAAACTGGCATATGTCTTTGGAAATTTAACACTAGAGGGATATACATAACAGATTGAAGTCCGTGGTAAACGTAAGATAATATTTTGATCTAACTAGTGCGAGAGAACCCAAGGGGCACAGCCTGTATTATGTACAATATTAAACAACGAAAACAAATCAGTTGAAGAGTTTTTGTTCTACTGCAAATAATCTTACAATGTGGGCGGCGTTGCTCACAGATCGAATTGTTAATTTAATGCAAAAAATTACTACTTCTATTATAAGTAAGATTAGGAAGTTACAAGGCAGTGTTAATTTTTTGTCCATAAATTTGTTTTTATCATTAACTATAACAATAACCTAACTATTTATAAACCCAATTTGTAGTTGGAAAAAAATAATTGCGTAATATTCAGATAATATAGATTGCCTTTAAAGAATTAGGGTGTCTTCCCATTAGAGATGTGTTATGCAGCTACGCTGCGAAAAATAAGTTACGGAACTATGTGACCCTTTCCACACTGATGCAGCTATATAGTTGAGCGAGTAAGATGTGCAATGAAAATGCGCCGCTGCAAGGTACCTGTCCAAGGAACCTGCGCAGCTCGAGCTAAGCGACATATCGACAATAGGCAAGCCACACATCCCTAGATCCATAGCCTGCAGTCATAGCTTGCATCCATAGCACGCAAGCTTCCATATAAAAAACGTTGCTTAGTTGAACCAATTTCCACCTGTGCTATGCTATGTGGACCAATGAATTCGATTGGTGGATATCAAACGTATCCATAGCAACCTTGCATAGCATATCTCTGACGGAACGGCACCCTTATACAGTACAAAGGAGAAAGTGTAAGTGTAATAGGTATACTTATTATAAACATCAGCCTGTAAATGTCCCACTGCTGCTGGCTGCGCAATTAAAATTTTATGAGATTTGAAAAGGTTGAAGGTAAGAGGAAACATTTTTTGTCATTTTTATATTCCATATCAATTGATTGATATGGAAATTATGTAAAAAATCATCAATTAAATGAAAAGTGATTTTTCAAATTTACACAAGATATATTTTGTTTAGGGCACGGTAGAATATCCAGAAACATTTAACAGTTAAATCTTCAATTCAAACAGAATATATGTATGTAAAAGTAATAAATTTGCAACGATGTATTAAACTCATTATTTTTTCAAGCGTTTAAAATATTCTTTAAAATACAAATTCTTAGTGACGGTTTAATTACAAAAGAAAAAGAAAAGAAATTATACTAAAATAAACATAAATAATTAAATTTAATGATTAAACAAGTAATGATGTTAGATTTAAATTTTCTGTTTCTTACTTAATCCAACTTAGTTAATATATGTAAATATAATTACACTATTACATAACATACCTCATAATACTAGTCATAACATCTTGATATTAGTTGATGATTAATTCATGAACCATATAAGAAGTGCACAATAGACAAAACTTGGTACAAATCCAAAGTTCAACGCTCTTTATGACAAAATATTTATTCATCTATCCCATTGTAACTATCGTATTGTTATGAAACTCTAACTGACTTATGATGAAATGTTTTCTGGAACAAACCGGGTTAGTATTACCGTTCTTCCATAGTCGTAATTATTTCTGTCAGCTAAGTTAATTTGTTTAATGTTTATTATTAATTTAAAATTAAATTAACTAATCAAATAATAATAAACGTATCAAATCAAATTTAACTAATCAAACCAAATAATAAATAAAACAAATTAAACTTATCAAGCTTGTATAGTATTGTTACGAGTTTAGCGGTACTCAAATTAAAATGCCGTTGGAATGATTATAGAGTTTATTAGAACTATACAAATACGTATAGCACAGGTACAAATATAACCGAACACAACAAATCCAAACGTAATGCAGAAGGTCCTAATTTAATTAAACGCACAAAGTCCGTCACTATTAGATTCTCGTTATATACACACGTCACGCCCGTATCGTAACCGTCGCCATACTGCCCCCTCCATCATTCAGGCCATCGTTTTATACTGCACAAATGCAAGCGCTTTTATACGAGTACAATAAAACAATGGGCTGTTCTCTAGTAACGTAGGTATACCGATAAATAAGTAAACAAAAGAAGACGATCATAAAAGAATTACAACTGGTTCAAATGCTGACAGTCGGGGGGCTAAGTTGCAACAGTATGTACCTTTTTTTATAACCCAGGGGGAATATCTACATGTAAGCCTGATAAGTTAAATCAGTAAATGAGACTTAATTCGAATTTATCTGATTTCTAGATGACCTCTTGATACGGATTCGATTCGTATATAGGCAGTTATATATTACTTACAAGCTTGCTGGTAGGAATTTGGTTCATTTCAAATAAATAGGTAAATATTCAAAACACGAAACCTAATAACATGTAGAAAATGGATTCGCTCACTTGCAACTTGGATACATAAACTATGGAATCTGTCTACTTGCCAGGTAAAATGTCCTATATTTTAAGCTATTATCCAATATACATAATCAGTTTATAAGTTAATCTCATAATTCTCAAGAAAACAAAAACACTTCGAATTTATGTAATACTTTTGGAATAAAGTAATAACATAAATGTAACAGTAAAAACAAAATATGTGTTATTATTTATTAAATGTGCTAAATATAAATGTTTCTAGTCCTAATTTAAGGAATTATGGGTTACCTATAACACCCCTACAGACAAAAGGTAGCCAATGACCTTCCCGGTTTAAATATTATTTTTGCATGTCTTTAATTAAGATCTGTCAAGCCGTTTCTTTAGTTGTGAAAAGTTAATAAGCAAACACTCCAACTCTCGCATTTTTATATTAGTATAAATTATTGAGGACTACTTATGCCGACACACACAGACCGACCCTTCAATTTTATAGACATAGAATATTATAGATTGTTTACATACAGCCATTTCCAATATATTAAGTTATTAATCAATAATTTATTTGCCGTACTACCTGTTAGAATGTCACACAAACTTCATACATTTAATGCTAATTTAGGCTGGTGTGCACCGAAATTTAACCGACGGTTAACCAAAAATAATCACTGTTTTTCCATACATTTTTGGCGATTATTTTATTTTAACCATCGGTTAAAAGTCGGTGCACACCAGCCTTAGAATAAAGAAATGAATACTGTAAATATATAACAAGTTATAAATTTAAAACACGTCTTATACTAATATATAAAGCTGAAGTTTGTTCGTTTGCTTGAACGCGCTAATGTCAGGAACTGGTCTGATTTGAAACATTATTTCATTGTTAGATAGCCTATTTATCGAGGAAGACTATAGGCTTATGTATAATCACGTTAAGACCAAACTTATTTTTAATCTATTCCACGCGGACAAAGTCGCGGGCAGAAGCTAGATTCTTATAATGATAAACATATCGCTCTACTACCGACACCGATACTTACCATCATGAATACTAAAATAATATATGCGTTGTTAATATTTAATTA
This sequence comes from Dendrolimus pini, assembly GCA_949752895.1. Lineage (NCBI taxonomy): Eukaryota > Metazoa > Arthropoda > Insecta > Lepidoptera > Lasiocampidae > Dendrolimus > Dendrolimus pini. The sequence continues at coordinate 17,243,623 of OX457132.1, read as the reverse complement.
CGTTCGTGACAAGTTCAAAATCTTAGTTTTTTGTCGTTTATGGTCAAGTTTCTAAGAATATGTTACATAGTATTTTTGCCCGCTAATTATCCTTATTGTGATCTCCAATAGTGTTTTTTCTAAATGATTATCTTAGCAGTATAAATATAGATCTATGTCAATAAGCACCTTTAATTTTGACATGGATAATTAAATTTTCTTCATAATATTGGCTTTTTACTGTGGTCGCCACTTCCTTGTCTCAGACTTAGACTTTACCTATATTCATGTTTTCTAAAGCCTGTAAGATATAATAAAATAAACTTAGTAAAATATTATGAAATATGAAAAATTATACAACTCTTACAAAATTGAATTGGATTCTAAGTAATTATAAGTATTAGATTAAATATAAACTAAAACAAAATTATTTATCGTAAAGAAGTATCGTTTTACGCAATTTATTATACGAACACTTTTTATTTTTTATTTTGAACGTGAATCATCTACTTTAATTTTAAGAACAATTTATTTTATAGTCAAACAATAAATAAAATTATAAGTGTTATAAATAAAACAAACTTAAAAATTAACTATAAATCACAAAAATACAAAACTAAATAAAATTGTAATATTAAAACAAACTATACATACAAATTAAAATGAAACTAATACATACAAATAATACAATACTATTAGATAAATGTTATATGTATTTTAAATGCTCGAACAATATTGTTCAGGAATTTCAAATACATATAAGATTGGCCTTATTTTTAAAAAAATCTAGAAAGTATCGTAGTGAAACATACATTCAAATTTAATATTTATTTTCTACTTAAACAATTTTTTTTCATTGAAAACCATTGAGCCATTTTGAAAATTAACTTTTTTGAAAGATTCTAAAAAACAGTTAATTTACGATTGGGCTTTATGATGTAGCAGTTATTACGTCATTTTTCGCATATTTTTTAGAATTGCAGACAGACACTTAAATTTTATTCATAGGTATAGATAGATGAGCAACCATTGAAAATCATGAATAACTTTATCTCAAAGGATTCTTAACAAAAAACACATTTATCCATCAAGCAAATGATTTTTGGGTGCAAAAAACCATGCTAATATTGACGAAGTGTGTTTATGCCATTCCAAAATTTCTAAGTATTTCGCGTGTGGGTCGAATAGTCTTCTGAATAAATTCATTGTAATAATAATGCTGCCTAAGCTGATTTCGGTTATAACAACCGTTATGTACTGTAAGTATTAGATTAGATTTTAGAGGCGATCGTGTGCTCGCAATAAGTTTAAATTATATTAATTAGCCTATTTTAGTCAAGAATATGCGACTACACCTTAGATATATGAAAACAAACATCTCCTGTTTTCGTTATTTAACTAGGGAACCATAGAAAAGCATTTAATCAAAAATAATACCTCCATACTCCATACCTCAAAAACTACTGAAAAGATCTTGATATATAAAAATGAATGTTTGTCTGTATGTCCTTTACAGAATCGTAAACTATACATTTGATCATGTGATGATCTTTAGCAAAGTTGTTGTACATGAGCCAAAGAAGGTTTTTGAATTGGTTCACAATTAGACCCGGTAGGTGGCGCTGCGGTCGGCATATCGATTGAAGCTTTTCCGGGCAGGACGATGTCTGCCGGGACAGCTAGTATCGTTATAAAAATTTTGGTTGAAAATATTGTTTACTTTGACTACCTTGAATTTTTCACAATCTTTATATATGTAGGTAATTCTTCTGTACGTGTGTTGACAGTGAACTCCTCCTAAACGGCTGGACCGATTAGAATGATTTTTTTTGTGTGTGTTCAAGTGGATTCGAGGATGGTTTAGATTCACAATTGGACCCTGTAGATGGCGCTGCAATCGGGTTCTAAATTTTATTTCTTCAGGGCAGGACAACGTCTGTCGAGACAGCTAGTGTTCTATAATATACTTTAAAAGTTAAAGGGGACTATCCCGGAAATGCCGCGGAAATTTTCTCGGAAGCGGTTCGTAGTTGTTCGGATGTATAAAAATTATTCGCTTACTTTATTTTTTAAATGTGGCACATCTGTCCTGGGAATCTTCAATCATCAAGCATGGATGAAGTCGCGAGCATATTTACCTAACACTTTATAAAACTAACTGTGATATAGATAAACACACTGCAAGATAAACATAATAATGGAAAAGCCGATTATCCGATTTATTTTTCATATTTTTTCCCCCTATTAATCATTTTAAATAGGGATGTTTTCATTAAATTAAAATTTAAAATTCAAATAACTGGAAAATTTATGTAACTTGTTTTGAACATTTATTTAAATTTAATTATAACTTATCTTAATTATACATACATATTGTTACGCCTGTTTCCCATTGGGGTAGGGGTACGTAGAGGGGATGGATTTGCACCTGCTACGAATCTGACACTTTTCACTTCATCGACTTACAATTAATCTCTTTATACATACACGCTTATTTAAAGTACTATTCACATGACCTTTCTTCATATTATTTTTAATTTGATCACGGTGAGTACGTCGTGGTTGAACAGCACTGACTCTACCACTCACATTGTTATCATATATTTGTTTTGTGATTCACTTCACGTATTCCCTCTACATGCCCAAACCAACATTACATTTTTTTTTCAACTAGTGTCACTTTACAAAACCGTCAAACGGTCCATCCTGATGTACGTTTGCGAAGCCTGGAAGCTTACCCGAAAGGAAGAGAACCAGCTGTTAGTGGCTGAACGAAAGGTTCTCCGTAAGATTTTGGGTCCAACGAGGAGACACGATGGCAGCTGGTGGGTCAGAACCAACGTCGAAATTAAAACCTCGTAGCCGAGCCTAACATACTAGGAGGGATAAAATCTCACCGCCTCCGTTGGCTCAGTCACGTGGAATGAATGGGAGAGGATCCAAGCGAGAAAAGGGCCTATTTGGGATGATCGGATGGGCGACGTCCGCCGTCCCCAAATACCGGTGGAGGGACAGAGTGGAGGCTGACCTATGTGAGCTTCAAGACCTTAACTGGCAAGAAATCGCACAGGTCAGAAACAGATGGCGTGTTCTCGTTTCGGAGTCCAAGACACATTTTGGGTCGCTGAGCCAACGGAGTTAGTTAGTCACTACATCCTCTTTCAATCCACAACGTTCCCTTATCATAATTATAACGTATATAATAACAAAAGTTAATTTAAATTTCCGTGTGTCATTTTTAGACTATTGTAGATAATGCTCATGACCTTCAAAATAATAGTCTTGTGGTTTAACCCGTGTTTTTCTATTTAATGCACCAACACTGCCGGTCCAATATCGCTTGTATTTGCTCTCTTTATACGTAGGCGTATAATCTGTTCTCTCTCACAGGCTAAATTTATGAATAAAATTTTAGTTACATTGTGTGTACAGTGTTGTTACGGGCAATTTAATAAATCCGGTCACTATGAATAGTGACCAGTCTGTATACATAATAACTACATATCAATACTGCCCGTATCAAGTGGGCAATATAAATAATTCTTCGTGCTCAGTATGAATAATGTATACTATAGCTTGGGCATTTGATAAAACACATGACCTGCTGTTTTGTCGAGATGAAATCCAAATAATGACCTGTCCGAGCGTTACGACGTATTTTTAGTCTATTTAGCTTTAGTAGATATACTTATACCAGACATGCCTTGTCCCCATTTTTTTAATGAAAATTCGTGAATGATGCGCAAATTTGCCGGACAGTCTCAGCAATAACCATTGACATACTTGCCAAATTACGCCTGACCTGCTTGATTCTAGGTCAATTTAGGGATCGCAGTTAATTAGAATTGTATCATTCAGCCATAATGTTGTTCTTAAATCTAATAATAAAAAAAATCTTGGTGCTGACCAGTAAAACAAACAGACTGTCAAACTGATGATAAATAAATTTAAATATTTTGCCAGTACATGACTGTAACGCTAAGAAAATCAACAGGTTGCTTAGAACGTTGTGACATTATAGTTTGTTTATGCCCCTTTTGAAGAATTTTGTACAAACGTGATATGAAAAGGTTCATCAGTTTTTAAATTGATTCATTTAACGTTCTGCAAGCTCATGTTACCTGTTCAAACTAAGTCACAGTATTTTTTTATTGCAGGATTTCAGCAGACAGGCAGACGGCAAACTTGATGGAAAGCGGTTACCTTCGCCTATGGACATTGCAACACCAAAGGTGCCACAAATGCGCTGCTGCTCTCTTAAGTCTCTGAAAGGACTGGACCGATTTTGACGGGACTTTCACTGGCAGATAGCTGATGTTATAAGGAGTAACTTTTAGGGTTCCGCGAAAGAAAATCCACTCAGACGAAGTCGCGTGCAGAGATAGTTTATTATATTTTTAAATTATGACCATATTTGACTAACCGCAAACATAAAAACATAACAGAATACTTCTTCCATCCTTTTTACGCGACAATAAACCCTCTTAGGTATTCCACAGTCATAAAATTATGGGAACGAGGCAATGAATACCTCGTATCGATAATTTTATGATCGAAAAGGACATAAACAGTAACGAGCTATTATGTACCAAATGATGCGTTCAATTGACACCATAAAATACATTGTCATTTTTAGAAAGTGGTGATTTTGTTCAATATTTTTAGCGTTCCGTAGCTATGGAGGGGAAAACGGAATCCTTGTGACTATTTATATTACAGTCATATTCTTTAGAGACAAAATTATTTTATTTATGGTGTTTTGTTGTTTAGGTTTAAAATCAAGAATTATATTATACCAGTTTATAAAATAAAAAATAAGATATCCTATAAATAAACCTAACTTGAATATATATATATATATATATATATATATATATATATATATATATTTATATATATATATATTCAAACTAAAATTAAAATAAATATATTAAAACCCGTCCAGTCCCACCAGACCACTGTCGCTGGGCATTGTACCTAGAAGGCTGGCAGCATTACCTCGCTGGATACAGGGGTTAATCCTTAAGAAACTACTGCTATTTCGTAGATTTAATTTGGGTAAAAGTTAACATAATAATGTATGAGGCATAGCTGAAATACATATAACTGGGGAATTAATAATAGGGTCACGAACACAGGTTGCAATCAATTGTAACATTATGGAAATATAAAATAACGATCTAATTCATAGAGAGTTAGAGTCAGTTTGAACGACAAGAACCAGAAGAACCACTTCTTTCAGAACAGCGGCTAGTGTTGTACAAAGCACAAGTACGAGCATGTATAAAGTACGACTCTCACTTTTGGGGTCGCTCAGCCAAATATCAACTTGAAGCACTGGAGTCGATTGAGCGGAGAGCCAGGAAGTTCGTTGGCAACACGGAAGTCTCGTACATTCACGAAGGTTTGCCAGCTTATCGGTTTTCTATCGGATACAATTTGAAATGTTGTTAAATTCTGAACTACAAAATTGACAGTTTGAACAAAACTGTATTTAAGTAAAATACCATTACATATTTTTGGAGATGGAGTATCTTCTATTAAATAGGATTAAATTTTGGATTCCGTACCCATTAATAATAATGGACGTTCATCAACTCTACAGAATTCCTCCTTATCGTGGTCTTACACGCGCTTAGCCAATTTGACTTTTTAAATATAAATTTAAAATCTTGTATAAGATTTCTTAGAGACTACATTACTTGTTTGATTTTTTTAAGAAAAATAAAAAATAACGGTAACTTCAATCTTTACCTCATTTTAAAGTTCGAATGGCGCTCGTTTTTTTTAAAAAAAAAAAGAACTAACATCCTCCCATTGTTCTAATTACTAAACATTTGCTGCTTAAGAAATATTTGAGTAACAAACGTTTGTTTATAATTGACAATGTACCACTTATGTGTATTTTGTTTCTATTACTACGACCTTGTATATGAAGCAATTTTGCATAGGACTACCCTATCTTACTTCTGATCCCGAAAAATACAATACTTTATGCGGGGTACACGGCGGAAATCAACTCGCATGAAGCTGCAAAAAAAGCAGTAGTTAAATATAGGTCCGGTAACCACTGTCCATCACGTGGGTCGTATCGAGTAGTCCAGTAATACAAAATGTGTCGCAACTTTTCAAACTTGAGGGGGAGCCTACGTCCAGCAGAAGACTACGATTGGCTTGTGACTTTCCGTTACATATAATAATCGCACCAAATTCTCAGCGCGTCGTAACTACAACCGTAGATGAAGATGCGCAAGCTTGCCGCCTGGTGTGCCTGCGCGACACGACGGGTATTGGCCGTGGATGCGCAACAGAGTCGTTCAATCGGCAATGCGGTTATATGACCTTCCTAAGTGTCATACGTGCATATCATTTCGAAAAATAAAAGACGATTTTGTTATAAAAGTGCGTCTATTTTAATACAGTGTAAACTCCATGTAACGTCACTCGATTTAACGACAAACTCCCATAAGCGTCGAAATCACTAGTTTAGTTGGTTTAGCTTGTCTTCCATACAATGATACACTCTACATAACATTACACCCACTCTCAATAACGACAGCAATTAAGTAATAAAGAGTACCTTTTAAGTTGCCAAAATTAGTAAAAGCTGCACAGCTGTTCTCGTTCTTTTATTGCTTTATTATCCTAGCCCGTAAAAAACTCGACTGTCGGCATCATGCATACTACTGAAATTTTTAAGAAATTCCGAAATTTCTAAGTACTTCCTTTAACATAAAGATGCTTTAATATCGCAAGATATGAATAAAATAAGTAAAAAATAAAACAAAATTACTGGTGCGGCAAAAAAACATCACACAAAAATAACGGACTTCTCTCCATTTAACGACATCTCTCTATAATGCCATAAAATTAACAGTCCCCTCAGTGTCGTTATAAAAAGTTTACACTGTATTTGCTTGATATTCTTCAATGGTGTGATATTGCGACTTCCAATCATATTTATCGTGAACTATAATAAAATCTTCTATATTCGTGAGTATCATTCGGTGGGCTACGCCGTCAACGCTGCACCACCCGTTCACCTCACAGGCTAAAGAACAATTATTCAAGTAAACATGTATTCGCTTAGTATCTCGAGTATGTGTCATAAGCATTACACACTATAAAATGCACACAACAAGTGTGCGTGAGCAGGCACATAATCTGACGAGTGTTCGTGATCCTGATTATACCGATCGGAAATCAAGGTTAAGGTTATATTGAGTACACACCTCAATTCGTATGACGAAGGTATATTATATTTACAGATACACTTTTGAAGTAAAGTACCTACTTTAGTGATATATAAGTATTTCACCAAACAGTTTTTTATAAAAGTTGTTTTGTGGAATGAAACATTAACTTAAATTAAATTTTTTGTTGTAATGAAAAGAATTGGTTTAGGTATTAAATTTTTTCTGTCAGATGTAAAAAATCGCGCAGCGCACTAAAATATATCTAATGATGATGATGTTCTGGATGTCATGCTACTAGTATAATCAATTAGAGCTGTTAGTGCTACAAATGCGCTGCTGCTTTCTTCCTTTTTTTATTTGTTTTTATTGCGGAAGTTCAGCAGACAAGCAGACGGCCCACTTGATGGAAAGAGGTTACCATCGCCTATGGACATTGCAACACCAACGGTGCTAGAAATGCGCTGCTGTTCTCTTAAGGGAGACTGGAATCTGGTCACCTATGCCGGAACACAACTCAAGGCTACTCTAGACCAGGGGTGGTAGCCATCCAGTCGGGCAAATACCCTACCACCTAGCTGTGGGTTCTTTTGTCGCCCCTTACGACAAGCCGCCCGGCCGCAGAAAGTTGTATTCTTTCTCCGTTCCTGCACGGACAAAGACTATACTGCCCTTTAGAGATCAGCAACGCATTTAAACTACCTTTGGTGTTGCAAGTGTCCACAGGCTATGGTAGCGCTTTCCATCAAGTGAGCCGTCTTGCCTATCTCCTGAACTGCAATAAAAAAATACCAAATTGAGGATACTTCCAGACAGATGACAATTTCAATTGATAATACCAAACTCCGGAAGCACAAAATAATGATGACACTTATGATACATAGCAGGTACTTGTTATAATTACTTCCTTAAATGTTTAACTTTAATTTGTATTCGCCCTAATATGTAAGTACACTGAAATCAAAATTTGTTCCATTCAAATAATAAAACCCAATAAAAAGATTTCAATCTTATCGTTTCTTATTTAGTACTCAAACCAGATACATATTGTGGTTTTTTCGGATATTTTTGTAGAAGTCAGACGAATTCTGACGAAGCTGTTTTTCATTAAAGTACGTGTTTATTTTGAGTTAATGGTTCAAAACTATACATATATCTTGTTTTGGTTGTCATCATAATCTTATCTCAGTAAGAGTCAAAGACACCTCAGATAATAGAAAAATGAAAAATGTTGCAGATATATGAAAGTTTTTTTAGATTTAGAAATTTTATCTGTTTTCATTAAAGTACTTGTTTATTTCGAGTTAATGGTCTATAACTATACATAGATCTGGTTCTTGTTGTCATCATAATCTTATCTTAGTTAGCGTAAAATGACACCTCAGATAATAAAAAAATGAGAAATCCTGTAGATATTTGAAAGCTCGTACATTTATAAATCCCTTTCCGAAATTCTACATGACTAGTTAAGATCATTTAGTTGGGGTTTTCTCTTTTAGGCATTTTATTATTTAAAAATTATAGTACAAATTAATCTGTTAAATTAAAAAGAAACTTATAAAGACCTTATAACGACAATTTTTTTATCATCAAATTCAAATTCAAGTTTTTATTTAAAATTACATTACATTACATACATTTTTATTTAAAATGTAATAACGAAAATTATTAATAAAAAAATGAATAATAAACATTTTCAAATTTTTCCAACGGGGTTCTATTCTAAAGCCTTTCAGGAATTGCTCCAAGAAAGGAAAAAAATCTTAAATTTATAGTTTAACAATTATCACACTTGCAATGTTCATGTTCAAGCAAAAAAAAAATTATTAATAAACGAAATGTAAAATTGTTATAAAAAAAAAATTTCAAGCAGATTATTGTTCATTCATCTATTCAGTTAGTGCCTGAATTTTATCAATTTTTTATTTTCATATTTAGTATGTTTAAATAATGTTTATTCATTAAAGGGCCGATGTGGGTGTGGCTTGCGTAAGCCAGAGTATCCGTTTTCGGCCGTATTTTCATCCCTCTGGGAAAATTATAAATATTGATCTTACAGTTTCGGGAGTCGAGATTTTTTTAGGAAATTTCCTCCTCTTTTCAAATTTGAAAAATCTTTATTACTTTTTGAAATATTTGTAAAAAACTAACCCCCCCCCCCTTTTTTTTGTTAATTGTTAATAACTTTTACAATTTTTGCAAGCGGAACTTCATTTTTTTTCAAAAATCATCTAGGTGCCATTCCGAATCGAATGACACCTCATTTATAATTTTCGGAGACTGCTGAAAAAAGTTGGTCCAAAAGGCACTTGTTTACCAGTCTATTATACGAATACACAGACTTATTATACAGAAGGATAATTAAAATTAAGTTTGAACGTTTTCGTTTAGGTTGATTTTTATTTTAAAGTTTCGGCCATATTTCAGTAGCCATGATCACGGAAGACAAAATTGCCAAACGTCCATGAATAATGTTAAAGTTACTATTTAGCCGACCCCCAACTTATTATGTATTCGTTTTAATTGTTTAATTTTTATTTTTGGTCATTGTTAGTATTTACTCTATGGGAGCCTAACCTAATTTACTACCGCTTAACAACATGTTGTGGCTTGAAGAGAAGTAGCGGCGCAAGAATCTTTTCAGCAATATGCCTATTTTATATAATATTAAAAGAGGTGGGAGCTAAAATCGTTAAAATGTAACTTTAATATATAAAATAAAATAAAATAATATAAATAAAGTTTAATTTTCACCCACATATACTAATATAGTATCGATATAAACTTTATAAAGAAGTTCAGCTGATCAAGGACATTTTAAATAGGATCCTTCCTGCTTCCTTACGTGGATGTTATTTGTCCAAGCTTAAGCTGAACAATCGCGAAAAATCATTGCGAGCCATTATAGATCAAACTACTACTGTAATAAGGATTAATGAAATCAAAAATTATAGCAAAATTAAATTTGCAAGGTCTTGCTATGCAGTTCCCATGCGAGGCACGTATTGAATTATAGCAATCATAACGAGTTATTCACTTCCATATAAAATTAATAATTATGTATTATTCATGCCCTTTGTGCTGATATTATTTTAGGTCACCTGATCTTTATTGTGTTTAACTTAATTGTTGATATTTGATGTTAATAATAGTACTGTTAATTTGCTTAATTATACGTCATCTTTGCAAAATCCGTGACCGAAATTTTTACAATTTAATCATGCAATTAATTTATTCATCTTTCCACTAACAAGCAATTGATCCACTTTTAGGGTTCTGTAGTCATTTTGGCTAAATTATAATATATATTCGTCATGTCCGTCCGTTAGTTGAAAGGGAAGTCAAAAGAAGGATTCAGTTAGGTAAGGCAGCATTCGGAAAGCTTCGTTGAGTCTTCACGACGACTGTTCCGCAATGCTTGAAGATAAAAGTCTTTGAGCAATGTGTCCTACCCGTCATGTCGTATGGTGCAAAGACGTGGACATTGACAGTGGGGTTGGTTCACAAACTAAAGGTCACTCAACGGGCTTAGTATTAAACTATGTTGGGAGTATCTCTTAGGGATAAAATCAGAAATGAGGATATCCGTAATAGAACTAAGTTAACCGACATAGCTTGCAATATTAGCAAGTGGAAGTGGCAGTGTGCCGGCCATATTTGTCGCAAGACTGATGGTCGATGGAGCGGACAAGTCCTAAAGTGGAGACCGCGTCTCGGCAAACGTTGTGTAGGACGCCTTCGAGTCCGATGGAGCAACGATCTGCGCAAGGTCACCTGTGGATACTGGACGAAAACAGTGGAGGGCTGGTACAGGTGACCCAAACTTCGAGAGACCTACGTCTAGCAGTGGAGAACGGTTGACTGATGATGATGACTATCCTTATCTATGTATATCACAGTTCGAAGATCCTTTTAATATTTTTTAAGATAGATATATATTTCCAACCAAATGCTTTTTTGCTTTTTAATACCGTAACCAAATGACAAATACATTGGACGTTCACCACCTTTGCAGAACCCTTTATGGTAAGGGGACTGATACGTACTTGACCAATTTTTAGTGTTCAAGTATGATACACGGAGTCGCACGTGTACACGATACTGAAACTTCGCTATCGTGTCGGTGCCACGCTGCCGATACACTTTCGCTGTTAACCAAGCATCAACAATAGGGCAGTGGTACATAGGGGAGGGTGAAGAAGTTTTACTTATACGTAATTATTCACAGAATAGCAGCACGATGGTGGCGCGGCAGTGGCACCGTGGCGGCATACTGATGCCATGGCGTTGGTGCAGTCTACATGAAGGCTAAAGGTAAGTCACTAAACTTGTGATAATTATAGCCTTTTGTATTCACTAATATTCTATATGCACATCTCTCAAACATATTCAGAAGCCATCAAATGAACAATACCAGGAAAAATTGTTAAAAAATTACCTCGCTTCACAATTTGTAGGGGTAATCAACTTTAATACCAAGTTTTAAAAATTAAATTAGCAAATTATTCTTTTTATGATGATTACATGAAATTTATGAGTCAGTGAAGAATTTGTTAAGAGCAAACTGCGCTTGATGGATTATTTAATTACCTGCATGACGTTTGTTCTTCTACATGTCAGCATGAGGCAGTAGTTTTGGAAATTTCCTTTACCATTCAAATGCCGTCGTTCTGAGTAAAGACAAGGTAAACAATTCTTACCAAAAGATTGATGTCAAGATTGTAGCAAGTGTAAATCCATAGATTTTGCCTACCCTTATGGAAAATAGGTGTGACAATATGTATGAATGTTAAAAGTTCTTTAAGCTTCCTTGCATTTGGTGAAATGTAAGTAAACCGATTAGGACAACTACAGTCACTGATAGTCATGTCATGGTAGCTTAGTGGCTCTCTCATTTAGATGATGTGGTTTTGAATCCTGGATAAGAAGTATGCATTTTTAAGGCACTTTTTGTGAACTAAAGTCCATATTCTTACAATGCTGGTGGTGATAGAAAACGTCGTGATTGAACCTGCACATTTTAATAACCGAGTTTCAGATGTTACTCTCCAATCCGCTGTGGAAAAACATGGCAGATATATTGACCCTTCCCTTTAAAAATGAGGTAAAAGCCCAGCAGTGAGACGTTTATAGGCTGATAATAATAAAAATTAAACAGTCATATTTTTAAAATATTTGGAACAGACAAATTAGAGATTTCATGGAGACACAAGATCAAGTTCTGTCAGAGTACAACAGAATAGCAAAGTACATTCAGCTGCGTTAAGAAGCGAGATGTCTCCCTGAGGAATTTGACTACCCGCATACGTATGCAAAAAAGTACTGCGTCAACAAAGTTGACAAAATATGTAGAGTTGTATTATACATGTATAACGAAATTAATGAACGGAGATGACACCAAATGTGAATGTCAGGATTGTCTATTACTCTATTCTCTCGTCTAAGTCTATCTATGCCTGCAGATCCCAAAACAAGTGCTTAAATATAGCGTAATAAATAATTTATAGATAGAAAACGAAAGTAGCTATACATTATGAACATAATATCTTATATCAAGTGTCAAATTGGCCTCGTCCCAAATCCATTGGTAGTTCGTAACTTGTCCAAATGTTACTAGAGCTTGCCGAACGGCCTTTATGACAACGGCTACAACTAACATTTATCTTATTTTTATTACATTATTAAACTACAGGTGAAGGGAATATGAACACTTCAATTTAAGGTAAACAGATTATTGTTTTTTTTACTAAATACACAAACATAAAGGTATCTATATTTTCAGCAGAGGAAATAACTTAAGGTTTGTATATCAGTTGTTATCAACTAATATTATAGTTTCTACCTAAGACTCACTATTTTCTTTGACCTTCTCTCAATTATTTGAAGTGGGCACATTATGTCTTATCCTTCCATACTCCTCTATTCTGACATTGATCCTCTGCCACACCAAAAACATCTTTCACACAATCCATCCATCTCTTGGTCTTCTTTCATCTTGGTCTATCTTAACTTTATACCCATAGATCTTGCAGCTTAGCATTATTTTTGTTACGTGACTTCCATTCCTCCTCATTACACGCTCATACCATCTATAGTACAATCAAACAAATTGAAACATGTTATGTACGCATTTCTCATCTTATCCATTCTTGTAACACCACACATCCATCTCAACATTCTCATCTTAGCTGAGTGGAGTCGTTTGTGGTCTATCTCTTTGATGACCCAACATTCGGACCCTTATAATATGACCAGTCGTATGACAGATTTATATATCTGACCATTTAGTTTGAGTGTAGTGGCATGGAAAATAGGAGTAATAACTTATATTATATATATATGAAAACCTTATAGCCTACCTGAATCTGTAGGTGGATAACTTTCACTCTACTTAAAAATATGACATTAATATACTATGTATATTTACTAATAGAGAACGAAGACCATATAACCGTAGAACATACAAAATAATATGCGAAGGCTTTATAGAATTGTAATAGAATGTTAACGAGTTTCAATATTATGGTATTTTATTAATAAATTATGGCTTGTAAAATATTTGACCTTTTTAAGGAATTTAAGCACGCCTGCCTTTTGCTTCTTTACGCAAAGGTCCGTAAGAATTTTTGCATACACATGTTAAATGAGCCAAGGAAATAGGGATGAAGGACTAGCCAGTATGTATAGCCAATAGATCATCAATATGATAGAAAAAATAACAATTATTTAGTAAATATACATATCATGTATAAAATTTACATTGAGCAGTCTTATTGGTCCACGGCAATTAAAAGTCAAGCGTGGACGAAGTCACGGGCATATCCTAGGTATAATATACATTTTTAGGAATATTTATTAATTATATTCTACCAAAATATAAGATTCATAAATATTATATTCAATTTTTATACTTTTATTGGCAATCAATTTTGGCCTTCTTTTTGGATTGCCAGCGTGCTCAGTAGGCATTTAATACTGCTACGACCTGACTGCCGACAAAAGACAAATTCACACCTGTATACCTGTAGACATTTTATAACCTTTTCGGCATTTGGACTTCTTTTGTTTACTTTATATTTCAAATTTGTACCTAATTAGAAAAACAGTCCATTGTGTATTGTAATATTTTATGGTAATTTTTTTTTTCATTAGGCAGGTGTGATTCTAAGAAATTCAGTCCACGCAGTCGACAGATATATTGTATTTGTGCAGTATATAACAATGCCCCAATGGAGCGATCGGCAGTTAAGCGATAGCCACAAGCGAGGCAACACATGTGTACATTCGGTAATCTATATAGTGACGGGACTTTGGGCGTGTTATTGAAACTTGCATTACGTTTGGACTGGTTGTGTTCACTTATATTTGTACCTGAGTTACATGTTTGTATAGTTCTAATAAATTCTATAATAATCCCAACGGCATTTTAATTCGAGTCCTGGAACTCGTAACAATACTTACTTCTCTCTTGTCTTTACATATCTTATTCTCTATCGTCCATATTACTGGTTCAAATTTGATAGAAACCAATTCTATTAATGGTTAAATAATACATAGACAATATAGAACTAGGTATAAACGCTGCTTAGCTTTGAAACTATTTCCTACGCCTGGCACGTGATCGTAACAATGTGGTATAATGAATATCTTTAAAATACAACAAAGAAACAATACTCATAATTATTGCGAGTGAGATAAATGAAATATTTTTCAAATATGTCACTTAATATCTTACTTTGTAAGAGTCATAAGGAGCCGCCTTGTTTGTGTTTATTACTACTCCCTTAAATGAGGCAATATATTACACATGAAATGGAGTTTCCCTTGTAGCTTAATTTGCTTTAATATTAATTCTATAAATCACGGAAACTTATAATTTCCAGGATTAACAACACTTTCGTATTAGTGGTGGACTTTAGAAGGAAACAATTACATTAAAAACATTTACAGAAGAATTAATCAAAATAACGTCTAAATACAAAATCTTTTTAATTTTAAATATAAGTAATTATTATCCGTGCAGTAATGGAGAAAGAATACAATTTCCTGCGGCCGGTGGTCTACCGTAAGAGGAGAGTTATTCAACTTTTGGCTCTTGTTAAACTGCTTATGTATAATTTCCATTCTAAATAACTCGAAATAAAAATTATTTTCGATCTTTCTTCTATGTAACGAAAAACATCTTCAATTCAATTCAAATAAGCTAATGAATAGTAAGATGTAGGAATGGACCATCTTCTCCCATGCCGACAGTAAGACAAATTAGGGCCAATGCCTACATCTTACTATTCATTCACTTACCTTACCATCAAGGAGCTTATGTCAAATTGTTACTGATAATATGGCAAATGTACGGTTGGTAAGACATAGGAACGGGTCATTAATAGACAACAAGATACCCGGCATTAATCACTTAGACATTTTTAATTGCCCAGTTCTAATAACAATGAAACATAATATATTTTTTAGGTCTTTTAACGATTGTTGTGTAAACTAAATCGTAAAATCTTGCTTTAATTATACAATAATTAAATCAAAATTTTAGCGGTTTAATATTTCATACCTGCTGATCATGGCCAATGAAAAGCGGTTGAAACGTCGAATTCATAAACCGAATCGAATGACAATAATTAACGTAGCTTTTTTTATTGCAGGAGTTCAGCAGACAGGCAGACGGCCCACTTGATGGAAAGCGGTTACCATCGCCTATGGACATTTGCAACACAACAGGTGCTACAAATGCGCTGCTGCTCTCTTAAGGGAGACTGGAACCTGGTCATTAATGCCGGAACACAACTCAAAGCTTTTATGGGGTCATACTCTAGACCAGGGATGGTAGCCATCCACTGGGCCTGTGGGTTCTTTTGTCGCCTCTTACGACAGGTCGCTCGGCCGCAGGAAATTGTATTCTTTCTCCGTTACTGCACGAATAAAAAAGAAAAAAAAAATAGCTTTAAGCCGTACGTCGGATTTAGGATAGCGTGATATCTAGGTATCATACTTTTTTTAGTTCTGAACTGAAAACGGCTTATGGAATATGCTTTGACGTAAATATCAAGGTCAAAGTATCCCATAATGTAGGCGGCAACTGTTCTAGCTGTTAGGGTGTGGAAATGGAAATTTATATTCGTGCCAATTTATTTGATGGGTGTAGCGAATTTATTTTTACGTATGTTGTTTTGCTATTTGAGGACTTGGCTAAATATTACTCATAAAGGCATGCTTCTTTGAAACTATTTTTAGTTAATTACATGTGAAGAATTGTATGATTTTACTTGCAATTATAGAGAGTGTAGGGTAAATTATTTATATTGTAAAAAGTTAGCAAAGAGGCAAACGGTCCACCTGATGGAAAGTGGTCTCGAGGAAATTTTATAACGCCCTTCTTAAGCGATCCCATGTCGTTGCGCAAAGCGAAAACCGCGGCGGGAGGCTCCCTCCAAGTCGTTATTGGATGTGGAATACATAAAGAACCATTTTATAGTTGACTGTGGTAGCTCAAGGAAATGGGGGTGAAAAAATGTAACGTTGACACCATATCAAACAGTTCCTCAGAACACTCCTATTGTACATACAGTCACCGAATGAAACTGTTCGTCGCGTTAAAATCGAGATAAATGAAAAAGGCCAGCCGACAAGGTGGCGCTGCGACCGCGTTTTATTGGCGCCACTATTGCAAATCACTAACAAATACATCGCTATTGGCCACGACATGAGAGTGACGGTTTTAATGCTCCTATTTCCGCCAAAGGTCGAAAGTGCAGTTCAAACAACAACATTTCGTTGGTATATGCTGATCAATAATTCATGGGTACAAATGTAAAAGTAGACTAAGCGATGCATGGATTCTATGAACGATAGTGTGATGATTTGAGGTGTGACAGAAGATTTATGTCAGAATAGAGGAGTGTGGGAAGAAAGATATATTGTGCCGACCCCAAATAATTGGGATCTGGTGAAAGAAAAGAGATACTGATCAATAATTTATCAAAAAATGATCATAAATCGTCACGATATGAGACGTAACGTGGTTTTGTTCGTAATTTTTCTATAGTTATTTTAAATTAAGAAAATAATCATCAAATCCCCTCAAAATTATTAACACGAAACAATTTTACTCCTTCAATTTTTATCAAAATATGACAAAAAAATATCTGTCTTTATAAAAAAGAAATAAATATTTGTACGTGTACTCATTGTACTTATAATTACGATTATATATATATGAATTTATTTTGTAACGTTGCGTGCAATAAAGTATATTCTATTGTATTCTATTGGTTATATTTTTTTTTTAACCCTACTTTCTTTTATTCACAATAAAATAATAATCAACTGAAAAATTACTGCGTCTATGAAATACCAGCTATCGCCCGAAAAATCAGTACCGAAACACCTTCAAGGACATCGGCGTTGCTACAATCCTTAAGGTGTTGCTCTCATGGTTAGTTCTAACTTCGCTTTGCTAGATGGCGTTACGGATATTTATCATTGGGTATTATGAAGTAATTAGTACATTTATAATTGTTATAACATGCCCACTTCATGACATATATGTCCATTTAACGCGAAAGAAGCCACTGGAAAAATTAGTATATTTATAGACCAATATCCGATAGACATTAACGAGAAATCATTTGATGTTAACCTAAGTGATAAATGCAATTGACTCTAAGAAAGTTATGAGACATTAATTCATACCACTACCTAAGAATATACTGGTACAGTAAAATGCCAAGCCTTAAATGTCAGTCAGCATCATATGAGTTACTACCAAACGTGCTGAGCATCCAACGTTCAATTTATATGTAAAAGGATATAACCAGTTTCGGTACATATATTAAAACTGTTACAAAATAAACGTTTGCTACAGGTGTCTCGTTTAAATTTATGATACTTTGCATTATTATCGTGGTAACGTAAGAAGAACCGGTGAATTAACAATTGAGGTAGCAACCAAAATATAAGCTTTTTTAACCGAGGTTAAATATAATAATTATTATAATATTTTACCCGCAGGGGGGCTTTGTGGTGAAGCCTTAAGTGAGTAACGACACCTCGTACTTGACTCCGGGGGCCAAAGCGAGGCCCCCGCCTCCGTGTTTGCCTTAGCTAGCCGGCACAGAGTGGAGATCGTTAGAGCAAAGACTCAAGCTCCAGGGGTGGAAGTGATAAATGACATCACGTCAGAATAAGCTTCGGTGAATCTGGAGCCCACCTCTCTACACCCCTTAGCTACTCACACCCATGTTGCCCCTGTCTTCTATAGCATTTTTTGGGGCATGCAGGGAGTGGCGAATCACCATCTGCCCATTTTTCCATGTTCCCTGAACATTGCGATGGGCAGGCGCCATAGTCCCCATATTCCCAGACCACTAGTACCACTAGCAGTTCACCCCAATAGCCCGGTTTTTATCCTCATTTCCCACAATAGTCCTACACCGGTTGGGGCTTGTCCTTGGGTGCATTATTATATGGTGTAGACAGGGATAATCGCCGGACAGTGTCACGCAACATTACCATTAAATTTGTAAAGGGGCCTCTACGTGTTGGCCTTCCCATTGCCCCACGCCAGCCCTCCAAAAGTCCTGGCTATTTTTATGGCCCGTGGTCTGCAGAGACATACATGTAATAATTTATTTATTTTCAATTAAATAGATACATAAAAACAATTTGAACAATAAAGAATTAAAAAAAAAAAGATAAAAATAATGCTTTACACACAGACTTTACTGGATATAAACAGAGAACTTTCATCCCTAATGTAATTTTTTTTACAATTTCAATACACCATTTCACAATATCATAATAATATAGAATACAAGTTAGCAAATTTTATGTAGTATCAGTAGTTTCTGGGAAAAATAAATGTGACAATATCGTGACAGCTAACTGAGAAAGGACATAACGATTTTATAAGAGTTTAATTCTTTCAAAATGGTGTTTGTCCATTATGATCATATTATTTTTACATTATTGATTAATTTTACTTATAATTAAATTGAATAATTTTTGTTTATACATTATATTATTTATCAGTCTATTTACATTATAGTATAGTTAAAGAAACATAAAAGCCTAATGGGTAAATACATTATTTCCAGAATTTGAGCCCACATGGTAAGATAAACAGGTACCTCATTCATGAGTTCTATGTAATGACGTCAAAACAAATGGAAAGGAAAATTACAAAACAATTCAATAACTCAAAACAGTAGACAACTCTCGTGATAAGACGGCCCATCCTTGCAATGCACTGCCGTATTGCTTCGTCCTTAATCGCAATCACTCAGACGCTGACAAGGTTACACCGCTCCTGTTGATTGCACTGTACATTTTTATGAGCAAGGTCGAGTGCTGTGTAAAGTTAGATGTTTTTGTTTAATTGCTAATTTATTTAATTAACAACTTTTATTAACATTAATCAAACATTTATATCAATCTCATAGAGAAGTATTAAGCTCGCGAGCTCGTACGCATAGTCTTTAAATTATTGTATTATCTGCTGTATACCCTTCATAGATGATTTTACAAATGAAAACATGCATTTTCATGTATGAAACACCAAGGTTAATGTACATACAAATTTTCACTCCCTATTTCAATGACACCAAAAGTAGGTACTCTATCTCCTTCCCCAAGATACAGTCTATCGTTGCCTTTCTCTAAAGATGCATTCAGATGTTTCGAAAGGTAACAAATAGTACAAGTTACTTTCGTATCTAAGTACTAAGAAAATTGAAAAATCTGTCTATGATTTCAAAAAGTGTAATTTAAACCATTATTAGGATTTTGATTTCTAATTTTTTTCAGAATGTTTGCGCTCAAGAGAGTTTAAATGGTTTCATGTATTTCAAAGAAAATTTTAGAAAGGTTCACAAGATATAAAAATAAAGTCCATCTTTCGTGCTAAAGGAAGGCAGCGGGCACAGCTAGTTTATAATATTAATATATAAGTAGGGATTAATTATACTTATTTTGATATTTATATCAGATACTTTTAAATGGCACGTTTGAGATCAAGCTTGAGTTAAATTATATCTGCCGTGAATAACATTTAAAATGCAATAACATTGTAAATATAGACTCTAAAATATTTATAGGTTAATCATTGCAAATAAGTACCTCGTTTTACACTTTATGTGAATAAATTGAAATCGATTACATAATTTTCTAATACTTGTTGTTACACAATCATTGTTTATCTAATATGTGTATGGTGTCACACTAAAGATGTGAACAAAATAAGAAATAAAAGGGAAAATAATTTATAATTAATTTACTGTAATATTTTTAACAAGTGTTGTGAAGAAATTCGACTGATTTTGTAACGAGTAATATTTATAAAAGAACAAAAGGTTACATACATCTAGGCTAGACTCCGCTCTCAGTCAGTCTGATATACCGCACTGCCCTAGGCAATTTCCTCCAGGCAGAGAAGGCAGCGTTCCGGTTAGGATGGTAGTCCTCTGAGGTATCTTCTTTTGTCTTCTGACAAAGCTTATTTCAAATCCCAAGGGTAGTTCCCGAATTGGGAAAATAAATTGCAAGTTATATTTACTGCATTTATAAATGCTAGACTGAGTAATCAGAACAATACTAGTTGGGTTTATATTAAAATATTAATACGGGCGCAGTAAAAATGACACAGCCGACTCAGTTAATAGCAAGATGGCCGTCGATCGCTTATTGGATATCGGCGCACACGTCAGAAAGAAAATGACTTGGATGCATTCACTATTAGCAATTGAATTTGTTTTATACCTCCATAAGTTTAAATTAAACGTGTAAATTAATAAATAGTAATAAAGAAAATAATGTAATAAATTTAATTAGTTGACTCCTAAATGTAATAATTATTTATAAAATTTGAAATATTTGTAACGTTCCGTTACAATGGGATTCGTGAAATTTGAACCTTTAAAAAAAGATTTTAGGTCTATAAAAATAATTAAAATGACGTTTTTGTCTAAATTAGTAGTAAACAAATTCTCTCAAGATCAAAAAAATAGATTATAAATGGTGGTGCGGCACTAAGTTCACAGCACTAGTTGCGCGTCACATCACTACCCACGAGAAAAAATAATGCTGTTACAGTATGACATTAAGAAAACAGATTTACTTCATTTCTCTTCCTGGCAAAACTATTGTTAACCGTTAATACCTAATTAATATTATTTTTACCTTCTGCCTGTGGTAATAAATAGGTGATAATTATTCTCTAGATTTTCCTTTATCTCCTACTGTCCACCCAGAGCTGTCCTGAATCTCCGCAAATAATACTTTTAGTTTGAAAAGGTATTGACAGATCTATAACAGAGGGGGGCTGAGTCAAAATGTTTTGTAAAACAACCAGGTCCACCAAGTTAATTCCCAATGCATCCACCAGCCCCTGCTTGCCGGTTTTGGTTATCATTGTTTTTCGGTTATTAGATTCCACTAGCAAATATCCTTTGCTAATATTCTTGTTTCAACGAACGTTTTCTCCCCTATTTTCTTGTTCGTCGTAAGAGTTTAGTGGACAAGTTCTTATTGAAAAAAAAATGGCTTTTGGATAATCTTTACCTGTCAGTATATCCGCTGATTCCTCCTAAACGAAGCAACGGATTTTTAAGCGATTGTCACTATTAGTTCGATAATTTTTCACTCAAGGTTTATATATAATAAAAATCTAATTAAGTTTTTATGTAACTAAAATGAGCTATTTTCGAGGGCTTCACTCGCGGAGTAATCGCAAGTAAACTGTAGTAAGTGGGTAATAAAAATGATGAGTGACGGTATGAAGAAGATAGATTCGTTTAGATAGATAAATAATATGTTTTACTCGGTGGGTGAATTCCTTGATTGTAAATAAATAACTTCCTTGACTTACGAATGTTATTATTATTACTATCACTTTTTTGACATTTATCAGTATTTTTCATACACTTCATTAAACATAATATATATGTAATGTAATAAAATTTATTATAAATATTTGTATACACCATGTGAGCAAAACATGTGTACACTATAACATTTATCCCAACTGTTTAAGCATAGTTTAAACAAATACATTTGATGATAATGAGAAAATTATCATAATTCGGAACATTCGAGATGAAGAAAAATATACCAGGCGCATGATAACCATAACAGGGCCGTTTTTAACCAGGCGTGCAGGCAGTGCAAGGCACCCGGGCGTAAAGCCGTAGGAGACATTAGGCACATACTTTTATAGAGCTTATCTTAAATACACTTAGGTACCATGCGTATCTGCTAGTTTTGAACACTATTCTTTATTTACGTTTACTTAATATTCATTATACTGATTCGACAAATAGATCACAAGCATATTAATTAAATAAGTTAGAATTGCTGCCTTTATGTTTTATTGTTGGTAAAAGGGTGTAATCTAATTGTCCAATACGCTTAAGATGGCTGTTACGACATCCCGTCACATTCCCGAAAAGCATCCCTTTCCTGGCAACATTTCCTCTTCCACCTTCACTCGGCCGGTTCTAACCAGAAGGCGCTGTGCGCGTACATGCATCTCATTGGCTGAGCCGAATCTCAAATACATAGTCCAATAATATAGTAATATAGTCCAAAAAACGTAGAAATACTACTGTATTGTGCTCTCGAACTGTTCCTTGAAATGTCAACTGTGTCTAAGACACCTGGTGTAGCGTTTGTGCAAAACCAGGACATTCCTTACGGACGGTAAGCGTTCATTCTTTTCTACTTGGTTCACTAGGATTTGCGCGGCATCTGGTCTAACAGATAATCAGGGTTTGCTCCGGCTAAGTAGCCATTCATATCTTATCAATGGCCCTGCACTCTATATATCTCCAACCTCATAATAGTTCGCTAAAATCGCACAAAAATAAGTCTGCTAACAAAATTAGTTTTGTATGCTAGATGATAAACGATTTTTAACATGATGGAGTGAAATTCACTTTAATTTTTTGTTTAACCTATCAATCTAAAAAAGACATTATCACATCTATGAGATTGCTTCAAAATAACATCATTATATAATGTAAAATATTTATATAAAATATTATTACAAACGACGAGGTAAACGATGGAAAATTATTGCATAACGTCTGTATGTTGTCAAGTATGATTTTATTAACCGTTTTTGAAACCACAATCAAATATCCAGCACAAAAATTAGCTAGTAAATTAAAAAAATTTATACATAAATATTATCCTTAAAAAAATGTTCTTTGGGGCTGTTGACGTTGATGGCGGCGGCGTAGCCTTCCAAAATTCCAACACCAAATGACACTCACAAAATAGAAGGAATTGATAAGTTTATTAGCGAATATTTAATGTGGCAGAAGGCCACATCTTCAAAATTATATTTTAATAAAAGCTTTTAAATTCGATAAATATACAAAAATCAACTAAGTGCGTGTTAGTCATCGCAAAATGAAGGGTTCCGTTAAGATGGCAAACGCCACTATTTCATGTAAGTATTAAATCCCTATCATATATTTGATCTTAAAAATACCCCATATCTAAAACTAGTTCGACGATTTTATTCCAGCTAATTATTTTGATAATATTTTTCAGCTCTACAATCTTGAATTATGTTCAATTTCTTCACGTTATAGTTTATATATTAGAGAATTCATGCTAAAACACTCCTTACAAGGTTATTTTTCTTCTCATCGAAACTCTAAGAGTTGATATACAAGCTTACAGTGTCCAGACTCTTATCAAGCAAAAATCGCATAACGAACAAAAACCTAACCTCAATATGAACGAAATTAAAAATATAGGTATACCTACAAATAAGTATATTAAAACAAAGAGTGGCATCCAGGATACGAAAACAATGTACGAATTGTCAGATTCGAATAAAAATTCTGCAGATATTCACAGTAATCTATTGTCTGTAAAGCATCTATTTATATATAACTTTTATGATATGAATGAAGACAAACAATCGGACGATTCTTGTGTGAATAACAACTTAGTCATAAATCGATTTCGGTTACAAGTACTAATACATAGATACTAAAAACTAAAAATGTTTCTGTATTTTTGCGTTTTGGTGCATTGCCATCAGTACTAAGCGAGCATGAAAAATTTCAAAGTCACAAGTCTAAGGGCACTGGTTTTAATTCAGTTCGCAAGATCTGACCTAAACAAACTAACTAACAAACGTTAAAAGTCAAATAAAAACTTGTAAAAAACTTACGCATGTATGGTAAGTAGCTTACATGTTTCCTTGCAAAGTTGATTCATTTTTGCGATGATGTGATATTATGGCATATTTTAATCAATCAAAAACATGTTGTGCGCGATCATCATGAGA
Organism: Dendrolimus pini; assembly: GCA_949752895.1. Classification (NCBI taxonomy): domain Eukaryota; kingdom Metazoa; phylum Arthropoda; class Insecta; order Lepidoptera; family Lasiocampidae; genus Dendrolimus; species Dendrolimus pini. The sequence continues at coordinate 17,219,143 of OX457132.1, read as the reverse complement.
ACTCATAATATATTAACATAGTTAACGAGCCTATAAACATGAAAATCACTTATATTGATGAAGTTGATAACCAAGACATTACAGATCAAAAGTAAATTACAATATCAGAATTTATGAAGTGTTAATACGGGCCCCGGGGAAGGGTCATCCGCCTATAATGCTGCCGAGAGGAGAGCCCGTCGGGTGAGTTTTAAACCGCCCCACGCTGGATTAAATTATGATGATGCCGGGGTCTATGGCTTCCCCCGGGCAGTGTTCGAGCTTCCGCTTTCCCGTAGTCCTGATATAAGGCGCAGGAAAGCACACCGAGAGGTTTTAGTGGGTACTGACTGTTGTGTAGCAACAGCACTTCTTGCTTGCGGTACTAGTGCCACATACCGGCCGCGGTCCCCGCGCGGCTGATGGACCTTAATCGGATTTTAAAAAAAGGATTTTCTTACTACGAGAACGCCCTTGATATTTGTGTGTGTCCTCTTGTCTTTAATTTCCAAAAAAATTGGTTCATGTCAAGTTAAAGAAGGAATAAACCAGTGTTATCATTTAGCAATTTTTTCGCTACACCAGCATTCTAAATGCTTACTACTCTGATGATATTCTTATAGTTGGAATTCAGTTTAATCCTTGTTCGGTGTATATTAGGATAGTAATTTCGCTAGATACAGAAATAAAAATCTAGAACCCTATTCCAGCAACATTTACCCGGTCAAATTGTGAATGTAGACCATTCCGGCACCCACTCAAACCCTAATCTTTACACCTTGGATTACATTATTGAAGTTTTAGTAGGGAACCTTAATTTTTTTTCTAGTAATAAATACAGCCTACATTAATTTGATATTGATATATCGGATAATGAAGCATTCTATTAGTGAAAGAATTTTTGAAAATGGTTCACTAGTTTTTGAGTTTATTCGCTACAAGCACGCAAAAATACAAATCTTTCCTTTTTATATTATAAGTATAGATTAAAAGAAACAACTATAATTTGACGACTTGCGTGTTGTAAAAGTTTGTATTTTGTTAGACATCTTTACTAAAACAGCTGTAGTTGTGTATGCCTTTAGTAATATGACTTATTTTTTTACGAGAAACGCCGGTATTCTTATATTTTCATACTAAAGAATCTACTAGAAATAACTTTTGATTTTAAATATTGGCAAAATAAATGTAAACTTAGTTATCTGTCCAACGTGGACCAAGTCGCGGGCAAATGTTAGTATTATATACAAAGTATGAGTAAAAGTGCGTTTTCAACTTAGCGAGCTGATGACTAGTTAAAGCTATATATATAAGTGGTTTAATATCAATCCATAGAATTTAATGTCATATATTTCAAATATAACTTCCATAAATCATCATGAGTTACATAAATAAATACAGCAGTGTTATTGACTTACCGACTTCGATCGGGATGACATCTGTTGTCAGCTGGACGACAACTGACACATCATACGTGTCGCCCTCCAGTTTTCTTCGGCGAAAAATCCCAATTCACATCAAAACTATGACGACATAACACTGCGTACACTCACAAACACTTGTTCGGTCACTGAATTCGTTAGCAAAAAACTGGCCACTAATAAAGCATCAATACCGTAAACTCAAGTTTTTCTCTTCCTTCTAGTATTGTTTACAATACTTTGATCACGTTCGAAGATAATAATATCGTGTATCTATGAAAATACATCCATGCGTCACAGATCAAGTAGTTGTAAAGAAATCCTAGTTCTTAAAGAGGAAATATAACATTTAAAAATGTTGAGCAAAATATGTTGAGGTATAAACAAAATATCCCGGACTGATGTTTTACGTACTTTCTTTTATATATTTTGTGTTATTTTAAAACGTGAATTGTCCAATACTCTGAATCTGTCAAAATGATTTTTATTAATTAAACTGTTTAGATAAATTTAATTTAATTAAAAATTTAAAGCACTCACTTATAATTACAAAGTTCAGTTTGTAAAAATAATTGTACTAATCAGAAGATTACTTTAGTTCATTTAATTAAGGTAGATACGTCTACTATCCGACAATACACGAGTCAAACTGCTTGGCATTCAAATGGAACAAGTAATTATGCAGAAGCTAGTTACGAGACGTGTATACGTATTATTTATGAGATTATCTATCAAGATCTGTCAAAATGTTTGAAGGCAGTTATTGTAATGTGACCTCATGTAAGTTCATACCTTAATCTTTGAACTTTGTTGTAATATAGTTTTTTATTTATTATAAACGCATTTTATAGTTGTAAATTTATTAAATTATTCCAGTATTTTTGCATTGTAAACATCTTAAACTTTGGTAATTATAAATATAATATCTGCTCATAGATATTTTGAGGTTCTTCTGGTCTCACACAAAAAGGAAAGTTTTCAGTGAAATTCAGCGCTGTGTCGGATATAACTCCGGCAGAGCAATATGCTGAGTGCAAACCTTAACGTAATAATGTACAAGGATTGTAATTACGTCACTTTTCTTCAAATATAGTCTTTTCTTTCTAGATATACCACTGCTTGGGCTCATCCCTACCCATATTGAAAAATGAACGATGTACCGTCTACGCTTATATATTATGCGGCCTCTGTCGTATTGTGTATTTGAAAACGCTTATTAATTTTAACAGCTTATCACCTTACGCTGTTGCACATCACTATTGTCCTCAAACATATGCCTGTAATAGACACCATACACTTTAAAGTCTTAACTATTTTAGATCTTGTATACGAAACCAAGTGACACTTCTGACCAACTACTTGATCTTTGACCGGATTTGGAAACGATGATTTTATTTGTATTAAAGTAAGTTCTGATTCAGATCAAATATTTAACAGCGCGAAATAGTTTGTCGTTATACCATTTTTTCAATGATACCTTATCAGTTTTAAACTACTTAAGCTTTTGTAATTTTACATGTAATAATAAAAAATAAAGAAGAGTTAAAAAACAGGATCTGCCTTAATTTACTGATACATATGTGATATGTATACCTATAACTAAAGTACCTAACTGTAAAATACATAACCCTGCCTCTTATTTTAACCCTATCGCTAGAGGATACGTTTGCTGGAAGAAACTGTGCTATGCAACTTCACGACTTTATTCCCCAATCCCCTTTCTATCATTGGACAACTTAAGACATGGTGGACAGGCCATTGGTTAGAACTAAAAGTATTGCCTCCTTTCTTTTGTCCTCGTCTGTGCTCCCTAATTCATATAACCCAGTGGTCTTCAAGTCACGAGTGAATAGGTATCTGCTAGATAAGCGTGCTTCATCCTATATCGTACCTTCAATTAACATCAGGTGAGATAGCTGTCAAAGGCGAACCTATACCATGGTAAAAAAATAGTCAAGCTCGCTTTTATATATATATCTTACGGAATATGTATAACTCATTTGCGTCCAATAAAGAATAGAATTTTACTGGTCTTATAGTAGATTACAAATATAACAATTACTAAGACATGAAATAAACGGCCTAAATGGAAAAGCTAGATTGTATAAGTTGATCAGTAAAGCAGTTTTGGGAATATAGTTTATGAGCGTAGTAATCTGTAGGGCGTAGTAAGGTCAAAAGTTTTTAATCGCTGGATCATTATGTTATATGATAAATAATATATTATATTACCGGTTCACTTTAACCGTCACAGTTAATTGACTTTAAATTTAAAGTATTTCAATGTTTTCAATTACCGAATTGATAAAGTAAGCCATATATTTTACATATATTTTGTGTATTTTCTTTCACAACATCTAGTCTGAACGGAACAATTAAATATGGCAACAATTGTATCCTGTGGAAGGACAACCTCAAACTCACATGGCGTGGGTTCAAATCCTGGCCGGAAATCATGCACTATTTAGGCAGTGTCTTGTGCACTTTTTTACAATTACCATGTGCTAACATTGAAGAAAAACATCACGATGAAACCTGCACATCGAGATAACCGATGTGTCAAACCCGCCAATCCGCCTTGGACGAGCGTGGCGGATATACTGTCCGATCCCCTATAAGTGTGAGACCCGGACCTAACCGTGGAGGGGCATTTAGGCTATTATAAATATTACAAGGTTTTAACTTTTTACACCGAGGACATTTTAATTCAATAAAGTTGTAGTAAAACGCTTTACTCTAGGATATATTATAGATATGACAAAGAATTACATTAACATTAAATAAAGAACAGACAGTTAAGGAAATCTAGGTTTATTATAAGGATAATAAAAAATTATGACGACCTCAACTATAGTATTATAGCATTTCAAGACCACATTTAGAGGAAAACTGTCATTTTTATATTAGAGATGTCTATGAATAATCATATTGTTGTAATAAGTACAATAAGCAAAAAATACCTATGATATGTCTTACTGACTAATTTTGTGGTAAGTGATGCAAATGTTGATTAGTAATGTGTAAGCAGAGTAATTAAAATACCTAGTAAATATCGCGAAGGGTTCCTCAGTAGCAAAAAACGTATTGCCATTTACTAATCCTACGTAATCCTAAAAGAAATTAACCTTTTTTTTCATTAGGCGGGGAAATATCCTCTTTACGGATTTCTCAGCGGCGGACACGAGAGACTATGGCGACTCCATGTTTATACCCACTAAGAATCCCCTCTTGTTCCTGGTTTGTCCAATTGCAAGGCTACTCGAATCCTAACGGATAAGAACCGCGGTATGACTTGATGTGGAACGACCCTGAAGGGGTTAGCCTCTTCACATGTACTTCGTGAAAAGCATTTTACCTAAATTAACTAACTTCGTTGGCTCAGCGACCTCTTTCTGTCTTGTGCGATTTCTTGGCAGTTATGGGTTTGAGCCTTTATTCTAGCTCTCCACCGGTACTTGGGATGACCGATCGCACGTCGCCCGTCCGATCATCCCATATATTATTAAACCTAAAATATCCCATATTATCTCAAAAACTTTTCAGTGAATCTCAATTAAATGATTTTTTGTATTAAATATTCATTGTAATTTTTTCAAAATTTTCCATTTCATAGTTTAACCCGGCGAGCATGAGGTGAAAAAAAGTTACATCAAGAATGTGGCAGGGTATCACATACCCATAATTTCATGTACCATAATGTAGTTCTTATTATTATTTTCTTAATTGTGTTGATCTTATTTTGTTAAATAATGAAATATTTAATGGAATTCAATGAAAGAAGTTTTTAATTATGAAATAATCATTATTTATTAAAGTTTATCTTATATATTGTAATTATAGGAACAAAAATTCCGAGGTTTACAAAAATCAACAACTTAACAAAAATATTATCCTTTTGAATGTAAATCAAATTAAAACTGAAAGGTAATGAGCTTTTCTTCCTTATAAAACTTAAAGGTATTTTTATGCGGAAAATATGATTAATTATTTAAATTTTTAATTACTATCAAGATGAGCAAAATTTTCGCATATAAAGTTTGCGTGCTCCGTGGGTTTGGCACAAGCATTATAGGGATGCTTAGTTTTTCTATCCTTCTTACATGAACAATCACCAATCGAAAGAGCCAAAATTACTCTGTAGAAGTTGAGATCTCTGGAGTGACATGGTGGTACGAAATATATCAACCCCAGTTCCATCAGTTCGCCAAAGATCTTTCTAACTCTGTCGATTAGATTTGATAAGACCAGCTAAGTACCAGTTTCACTTTCTGAACTGGATTTATCAGAATAATCACTTAGTTCTTCCTCTAACATGGCACAAATTCGCTGTTCTTGTCGTATTGATCGATTCGATCCATTTTGATCAAAAACTGAAAATAACAAAATAAACTCAACTAAAGGAATGAAAGACAACCGATGTAGTAAATCATAAAAAAGAACAATGGATAATGTAAAAAAAAACTGATAAAACAGTAAAAAATCATAATTCTAAAATTACGTAAAAATAATGCATCAAAAATGAGGCAGGGTATACCATACCCGAAGCAGCTTTGCACGGGAATATCCCATGCCAGACTGCGATCCCGTCACTATGCCCCCCGCACGCCCCTGCCGCCAGGTACTGAGCGAGCTAGTGTACTCAGAAAAAGATTCAAAAATATACACAACTTGTACATTTTACCAGGGTGTGAGATACCCTGGCTCATGCTCGCCGGGATATAAGTTAGAATGGTCGGGGATGTTATAATTTTACGTCATGAACATCTCGCCGGGCATTGGCTACTAATATCTCACTTCTAAAATATAAAACAATAATTAATGTGACATTTGACTTTATGACGTGATAACTTGCTATGTACAAAATTAAGGAGGATTCAGCGTTTTTAATGTAAAAGAGTTTCAGTTCCTTTCCCTATCAACTACCCTATTAAATTTATTAAGACCCGAGAAACACATGCTTAATGAGCGTAAACAAACATAATTTTTTTACAACTAAACATTTAGCATTTAAATTTGCGATAATTTCAGCATATCCTTTAAACCTTTGATTATGTACTTGTTTACATAATCAAAGCCTTCTTAGATTAAAAACTGGAATTAAACGTCTACAAATATAAAGCTTATACATTTGTAACTTTAATCCGATAATATACTTTATCTTGCGACTCACGTGAAGTTCATTATATAATTTCATAGAGTCAATTATAATAATACTGTTTAAAAGACTGTTCAAATATTTAATATAACTAGTCTACATTACTTTTATTATAGTCTATAAAATTAATAATTTAATTACTTATACCTCTTCTCTGAAATACAATAAAGTAAGAACTTTGTGGGACAAAGTAAATGAAATTCGTGCAAAAATCTACTAAAATGTTAGCATTTAACGTAAAAATAGAGATGCCACTTCAAAACCACTTATCGTGGCAAGTCATCTCACGTTTTTTGTCACATGCTGTTTATTTACATATCGCAAACACTGTATAACTGGCAGTCGCTCAAAATAATATTATGACATTTTATTACACTGTGATACACTAACATCTAAGATTTGTTTATGGCTGTTTTAAAGAGCTTTTTATGTATCTAAGAATTTTATTAAAATATATTGATTACGTAATGTTAATACTAGTTGAATACAGTATATGCAAAATATTAAATAATTTTAAATATACCTTGATTTTTTAAATTAGCTATTCTTTGATTCATGTAAAATTAAAAACACCCACATTACAACATTTAGTACGTAGAACGAATATATTTAAAATTAATGCAAAGGGTAATTTTAATTAAGCCGGTAATTAATAATATTAATAACATAATTTTTAACTTAGAAGTTAATTTAAGTGCTCAGAGAAGTTTTTCCACCGTGAACGAGAGCAATTGACGTGCAACAAGCACGTGACCGGTCTGTTGTCGCTTTACCCTTGAAGAGCGCCGGAAAAAAATATTCTATTGACTAAACTATATCATCACCACGTTTAAATGACGATACCGAGGCCGCTACCATTATGGGTCCCCCCTCTTTTCCTGCTGTAACCGACCAACTCATGTAACAATGATTATCCCTGAGCGAACCGTTTGAGGCAGGTTTGAAAAAGTTAAGAAATCTCTTAAACAAGACGATTTGATTTGAAAATTAAATTTAAACTCAGACACGTCCTTCTTGGAACGTTTATAGGAAGGAAAAATAATCTGGAAAGTAACAAACATGTATAGCTTACAAGAACTGATATATATATTTGATTTCAATATAAAAACAGCTCAGTTCAGCTGGATCTTAACCAACTACAGCCCCATATGGCCATAGTTATACTGAACTGATACCAGGCGTTCCTGTTTTACGTGGAATGGATGGAAGTGCTCCCGCAATAATTTATAGAGTGAATTGGCACTTTTCGCATAAGTAATGTAAGTAAAATCGTTAAGCAAGTTTCCTAACGAAGTTTTCCTTTACATTCAGCATGTGGTAATTATAGGTATAGTAATATGGACTTTAAATTTTATCCCCAAACGCTCACAGAAGCTTAAACAGATTCATAATCCACAGCTAGGAGTCGAACCTACAATATTGGAATAATTGAAATGTAATCAAAACTTACATGTATATTATTCTGGATATACTAATATTTTATAAGTAGGCAAAAGATTTTTCCTGGCTAAAATCAAGATCGACGTGAAAAGGGAAAAAGTTGGCGAAATAATAGCAAAGTAGGTTGTCGATGAACTTTTAAGCTACTGCGTTAAAATAGTAGAAGTAGTTAATAAAAGAAACGGTGCAAAAGTGTACATTTGTATACATATAGAAAGAACCTATCTATTATCCAATTTGCAAACCTACAGACACTAAATTTAGAATTAAGTAAACTTACATGTAATAAAACAGTATACAGTGAAAAAACAGCTGTAACCCTACACAAAATAGAGAGATATAAATGTAATAAATAATCATATAAAATGGCATATCCATTTTATAAATTGTAAAAAATTGTGATAAGATATAAAAATTAAAAAAAGAAGAGAAAAGACAAGAGCACAATAAACAAATATATTTATCCCAAAAAAATAAAAAGTGAAATATATAAAAATAGAGACTGAGGAAAGCAAGAATTATGAAAAAAATATAGAATTTTCCATAAATTAAAATAACAATTATAAGTCTTGTTCTCAAAACTATATAGACAACATCAATAAGGTGACGACCTTATTGATGTTGTCTATATAGAGACAGATCCACACGACTTCATTCGTGTTATCCTATATTTATGCTCAAGGGCGTAAAGAAACTGAAAACATGTAAATAAATTCACTTTCACGTTTATATGTATATCTGTCTGAATTTATGTTAAGTATTCCACTGAACGAGGGATACCTTTAGGGAACGTTCCTTTTTGATAGCGTTCTGGGAATAACTTTCCTACTTTAGTGCAATATTTTAAAATACAAATTTAAGCGAAAAGCAAAAATTAGTTTTTAAGATAATTATAATTTAACAAACTTTACGAACTTTAAATAATTATTAAGCTATTACGTATCTGCCTATACTGATCAAACGAAATTAGTTACACTAATGACTTGTTGAAGACAGCAAGAAATATGCGTATTCACGCAGCTACATAATTGACGACTTATTTCTGCTAATACCAACTAATTTCGCGCTTTCAACGTATAACGAAGTGATCATTAAAAAATCAGCATGACAATGATGTCTTAACAATAAATTCAGATAAGGAGCAAGTTTTCCGTATAAACAATACAAAAGGATATAATATTAAATATTCATGAGACGGCCGTAGCTGATCGGAGCACTTGCCACTGAAATCACGGTTTTAAATCACTACAGATGTTGAACTGGTCACGTCGAAGCAATTAAGCGATTTTCACGCGCGAATGTCAAGTGCATCGGACACCGCGAATGTGTCGAACTCGCAATCACCGGAACATTAAGTGCATCTCGTTCCAACAATGAGATGTATTATTTTTCTGAACACGATAAGATACAAAAGGTATACGATACGGGGTCTGATAAGCCGGTACCTGTCGAATCGCGCGTGCGGCTCGCACGGTGTACAAAATGCGAATGCCGTGGAACGCTCATTGTTTACTACGATAATTACATTTTCGTTTCGATCGAGTTTACCGGTCGAAGGCTTTGCAGGCGGAAAATCTGGACGAAGTCCAGCGTACGTCACTCGGATGCGTTCGCATACGATTGATAGACTTATTGGGAAACATTTGCATTAACATTTTTGCAGCTCTGTTTGTATTCAATTTCGGTGCCGAAAGGGTGAATGTGTTTGTCGCGATTCGGGACTTATTCCTATACAATGACATGTTATGTGTTTATTCGTCGTATTCCATGAATAAAATATTAGCGTCAAATGAAGCATACACGTGGTTTGGCTCTGTGTGGTTAATAACAATGTATGCACCATCGCGATCGGCTTCCTATTTCAAAATTAGCTTCCTTTAGCTAATTTCGCTCTGGGAGCATGGGCCTCGGTCCAGCAATTTTATTCGTCTGAGATAAATGTTTAGTAAATATCAGACCATAAACAATTAAGCTGCTGGTCGCTCTAGTCCTTCGCTTTAAAAGAGAAATGGACGGTATACCTGCTATACTAATCCAAAACGCATTAGGTCAAAAAAAGTCCCGAAGTCGGCATGATATTTGCTAGAATTTGATCCTACATATATCATTGAATTCAGGACGTTACTTTACAAGTATACACGTTGAAATTAAGATTGGCATATTATTATGGTTTTCGTTGTATTGCATTGAATGTAAAAGATTGAAATGATTGCACAGTGCTTAGTTAGTCAACTGGATTTTTATATAAAAATACAACCAAAAGGCGCTTAGAGCCAAATCATCCTTTGTCTTAATTACAGTAGGTAGGTATAACCTTAGGTAGGTAGGTACACCTTTAAAGGTCGGAAGCTTAAATTAATATTAGTATATCGCTTGACAAAATTATATCGTTGGGAAGGCAAACCTTACACAAACACTAAGTTGTGTATATTAGGGGCCAAAATAGCAATCAAAATAAAATAAAGTACATCAAAACATTGAGTAGCCCTTTTTGCAAAGAAAAATTTGTTGGTAAAATGATGTCATACTGTTAAACTATCAACCATCATCTAAAGGTATTGCCAACTTCGAACCGGTATTGCCTTCAGACTAATAATTTCCATAGAAATGGTGATTAAAAACTTTTATGCTATTTCTGGTTTAAAACACTAACGCAGGTGTACATTTCTTATAGTAACATGAAAAAAATACACCTATCATAGGCAGACATAAATTATAAATATTAATAACACAAATGACTAAAAATACTGTATCTTAATTAAGTTTTCCAAGAAGATTTATTCCCAGAGAAGATATTGGTGAACTTTTGTCTCAAAAACAATTTTATAGGGATCAAAACAGGAGACATAACAACAACAAACATTGTGTGGGTAACTTGTAATTCCCCAAGTATCCTAAACTTGTTAAATCTACAGAGTAGTATACGCATTTTGTATATAAAGGTTTATGTATATATTCTATATATGTATAATTATGTATAATACGATATGAGTGTTTGTATCCTTGGGAATACAAGTTAAGCAAGTTACGCTTGTGTTAAGAATAAGCAAGGCCTATAATAAATAACGAAAAGTTAATTTACGTAATTTACCATGCCAGTCATCGAACCCAGAGCCTCTGTATTGCACTGAGGTAGACCGGCAAAGTCTTGGCTTACTCAACCACAGATGCCACACCTACAATTTTTTTCAAAATCATCTCTGGTAGTAGTATGTATGTAGGTATTATTTAATCACAATTGTGATTCGATTTTGTTCTTTAGATACACTCCTTATCTGTATTTTTTTTTGAAGTTATACTTCTTTAGGCGCGTTAGGGAAAAATTATGAGAGTAAATTTTTACGATGCGCGCCCACACCGTCGCACGAAAAAGCTACACCATGAAGTTAGCTATAGTCAATCGACACCCTGAAGTTAGCTATAGTCAACTTTTTAGTTTTTTAGGATGGCCGAGTGTAGTATAGTGGTTGCGTAGCAACGAGTTGTTGATAGATGGATTGTGAATTTGTGAGATGAGCACGAGCATTGTAATATTTCTTTACTTTATTGTGTTTTAATTAATATACGAGTTTGATGATTTATAAATCATTTATTTAGTATCCTACATATATATATATATATATATATGTCGCAGAACGGCCTCGTTCTCACGACATCTTTAGTTATTTCAGGTTTAGTGGGCGTCATCAGGATGAAATGCGAGCATAAAACACAATAACCACGGTTTATACACTTTTAATTTAGATTTGATCAACATTATGACATAGTTTAGACCGAGCAGCGGGTTCAGGGCACCCGCTCATACTTCTAACTTAAAACACTTTCTTTAAAATACTCTAACGTCCAACTCGACCTGCTGCCATCAACCGAATGTGCCACAAAAACTCCTCAGTCTACCGAAGTAGATACTACTCAAAGTATAGAGGGCGTCTGACCCCGCTCTGCCATAAGCTCTGCTCTGATTGGTCGTTTATTAAATTACAATATTCATAACTTTTATTAGGTTAGAACGATCTTGCAAGTTTTAGAAACATTAACAAATCTAATTAAATTACATTAAGAATTTTAGAAGTGATTATAATGTAAACAAATGATATTGTGCGTTATACATCCTGTCAACAATACATCGTCATGTCGTCATAGTCATAGCTTCCCTCCGACACGGCCTTCCTGACGTATTACACGCCCTCGTGTAATAGGCCGCCCATTACGGATTATCTGCAAAAAGAAAGAGATATTATAGCTCGGCCACTCCTGACCAAGGACATCGTGTACATTTTCATTCTGGTTTTTTTTTTTTTTCTGAGATCTGAGTCCTAACAGACTCCAGACTACACACCAAATCAGTTCAGCAGTATCGAAACCGCCACCTCGTCGCCCATCGAGCTACGCATCCTGGGTCAAACATCAAAGCACAAATCAAAACATCAAACACAAAAATATCCAAATAGTATACAGTCTCTCACTCTATCGATACCACTTTTCAATCGATACGTCGCCTCTCATTCCACCGATTTCACTTTTCAATAGCCACCCCGCCCTTTATTCCACTTTGTAATGGCCACCTCGCACCCATTTCACTGGCCACCTCGCACCCATTTCACTGGCCACCTCGCCTCCATTTCACTGGCCACCCCGCCTCCATTTCACTGGCCACCTCGCCTCTATTTCACTTTGTAATGGCTACCGCACCCGCTACAAGCTTAAATAAACCCAAACAAGCACTCTGCTACCCCTGAGCACTAATGACTACTTCAACATCCAAGTAAAAATAAACTTTCAAAATTTCCAACGACTATTATTTCAATAATAATATCACAAATTCACAATCTTTGACTATCAGACTAAAATCTTTCACTCTATATGTACGATCGGCACAACTGATTTATGACCCACTTTGCTAATAATTCCTTTAAAACCGTCAAAATAGTAAGGTTTATTGTGTGTGTTGCACTTAGGACGTTATAAACATTAATAAAAATGCGTCACTAGCCTCAGAACTACGCAATTTTAAACTTTGTTATCATTGTACTAGATATGTTTTAGATAAAACAGTAATGATTTGAAATAATTTGAATCTCGAACTGAAATCTGCCTTATAATTCTAACTCTTTTCATTATAGAAAAATTATTATAATTTTAAAAATAAAATGTCATTCTGAAAGTATATGAGAAGTCAAGTAAAGTCAATAAGAAAAAAATTAGAACTCAATATCTAAAAATTAAATTGTATAATGGGTAGTCTCGCAGAACAAAGAGCTCGGATTGCAGTGCTCAGCGAGGAAGGCTATGGCATTCGAGAAATATCACGTGTGCCAAATATAAGTCGGAACACAGTGAGAACATGGACCAGACGGCACGCCGAAGAGGGCACCCTTGAAGATAGACGAAAACATAATCATGGCGTTCGTCGAACAACAAACCAACAAAGCACAGATATGCAGCACCACTATGAAGAACATCCTTCTTCTCGTACCCAAGATTTCGCGGCACGTTACGACGTTTGTCTACAAACCATAAGAAATCATTCACACCGCACTGGACTGCATTACCGGCATTATGGTAAGAAAGTACACTTAACGAATGCACACAAAACTGCAAGATTAAATTTTGCACGTAATTATTTAGACTTTGACTGGACCAATACCATACCTTCAGATGAAAAATCATCTAGATCCTCTCAACATGGTCGCTTAACTTTGTGGCGTTACAACAATACGCGATACACAGAGGATCACGTAGCACCCAATCAATTATCTGGCCGAATTTCAGCCAACATGTGGGCCCGGATGGGCACTGGGGGTATAGGTGAACCCGTCCAAATTTCTCCTCGTCAAAACGCATCAAACCATGTCGATTTGTTGGAAGAATCAATGCCACCGACAGTGCGAACAGTGTACCCACTTGAAGAAGTCCCTGTATTCTCCCACGTTCACGACAACTGTCGAGTACATATCGCCAGAATTGTCTCGAACTGGTCCACCCAGCATGAAGATGAAATTAATCCAATTCCATGGCCATCCAGGTCACCAGACCTCAACCCAATAGAAAATTTATGGGGTTTGATGGTTCAAATGTGGGATCACAGAAACGAGAGGACAAAGGAAGCAATTGAGCAGCACCGTAATGAAATTTGGAATCACATGAGGGGAACCGACATCTGCAATCGTCCAATCGGGTCGATGCGCAATCGACTATTACACGTCATTGAAAACAATGGTGCTTATACCCGGTTTTAGGCTTAAATAAAGTAAAATGAGTGTCATTTCTAACTTTGAAATACTACAACCAATTAATAAAATTAACAAAATTCTTCCACATTAATGTTGTTAATGTTTTATTTTCCCGTGTATTTCTGCTACCTAACGTATAACGATAACCCTAATATCCAATGTTGTATATACAAAAGGTCTGGCCTGCGTCACCCTTGGCCTGTCGATTCATGACCGGTTCCGACATCTCACCATTCACTCCACTTCACCTCCCCTGCCTCACCGCAGGCTGAACTGACATTGCTTGTATAGAGATTACTTCAAATTTTAATCGCTAGTAAGGCAAATAAACGGTCGGTAAGATATAGGAAACGGCACTTAATCCAACATACTTAATGACAGCGATAGTAATAGCACGTAATAGCATTTGTCAGATGTTACACGAGTATAGACGAGTCTCTCCGATCTGTTTAATACAACGTAGTCAGCAACTGTCAATGTCTAATAACATGATAACAAGTTCGTTACCAAGGAAATGCATGTTCAGGCGAATTTCAACCCAATTGTATTTCACGACTGTAAGAAAATGACCTTATGGTGGGTCATGTTTCGATTTGTGTGATTGTACCTCTAAATTTAAAAACTACCTATTATAATAGTCAACTGCCATTACCACGTTTAATAATTATTGAAATTCCATTATTTTAACTTCAAACAAAAACCGTGTGAACGCATCAGTCATCCGATTCGCTAACAACAGTTCTCAATCAGTCAAACAAACCAACACATCTAAATGAGTGATGTACTCTCAACCAACCCCCGCTGAGCGTGGCTCGGATGACACCCTTTGACCAAAGTAGGCAATCAGAGCAACGAAGGTTGTCACTCTACGGGCTCCAGGGTCGACAACTTATGAAAACTCATTATAATAGAGGAACAAACAAACTCAAAATAATTTTCCAATCCACAATGCGTTCAATAACTAGGGTATTCACCCTAATTCGAATTTGAGACTATCACAAAAATAATCTTAAAAAAAAAATCAACTTACCAAAGTGTCTACTAACGTAAATACCCCCTGAGTACCCCATAGCGGCTCTCAAACTTCTTCATAGCCACACTTTCTTCACGGTAAAATTATTATCATCCGAATCTAAAATGTCTTTCATATAATGCCTGTAAACTCACTTTTACAAGAAAGATAATATAGCGTAGCAATAATGTGTCATAACCACTTTCCACTATACGTTATCTAAGTAAAAAAAACTCAAAAACTAGATCCGATTTTCACATAAAAATTATTGGAAGGTAAACTTGAAAAGACAATGAATTTCATGCACATCGTTTATAACATACAATAGTTTTCTTATTTTAATCAGAAAACCAAGGAAAACGTCGCATAGGAATAATATGTCAAAGGCAACTGTCTACCATACATAATCCAAGTAAAATAATTTAAAAAACTAGACCCGATTTTCACATTATAAAAACTCTTGGAAGGTAGACTTGAAAAGACAATGAATACACGCACATCGTTTATAACGAACACAAGTTTTCTTACCTTAATCAGAAAACCAAGGAAAACGTCGCATAGGAATAATATGTTAAAGGCAACTTCTACCATACATAATCCAAGTAAAATAATTTAAAAACCTAGACCCGATTTTCACATTATAAAAACTCTTGGAAGGTAGACTTGAAAAGAATGAATACACGCATATCGTTTACAACAAACACAAATTTTCTTGCAAGTAACCAACTCCCAAAAATAATGACGAAAAAGTAAACTACCTACGTAAATTGTTCGTTTTCCGTTCGTTGATTTTTTGGCAACCATATCGTAATTTTTCGTACACGAAAAATATCACTCAAATATGAGGGTAGTAAAATTGTCTACCACAAACGATGAACTATAATTATTTACATTAAAATTCTTAATTTTCAGAATTCACACTAAAATAATAATTAAAAATTACCATACCTCCTGTGCCAGGTAGAATAGGCACGTAATTTTTATCTTACCCTGCACGATCCATAAAATTGCACTTCCACTCGCTGTACTAACGTGAATTTGAACCATGCCGGCACATAGTAAGCCCAACGGTGACCAAACCATGCATAGGCCGACACACCGCCGCTCCACATGCACATTCAGGACGTCACCACTACGTCGCCGCTATTTCCGCCGACGGCCCCGATATGTCAATCGTCCTCAAATGCTTTTGCTTCCACTGCCAGCGCTTCCGGGAGCATCCTTCAATCCATCAGCACGCCTTCTCATACTGGCAAGGCTTCGCAGTCATTGCTTTCATTGTGGGCACAGGCTGAGATCCCACTTCTGATGTCGCAGAACGGCCTCGTTCTCACGACATCTTTAGTTATTTCAGGTTTAGTGGGCGTCATCAGGATGAAATGCGAGCATAAAACACAATAACCACGGTTTATACACTTTTAATTTAGATTTGATCAACATTATGACATAGTTTAGACCGAGCAGCGGGTTCAGGGCACCCGCTCATACTTCTAACTTAAAACACTTTCTTTAAAATACTCTAACGTCCAACTCGACCTGCTGCCATCAACCGAATGTGCCACAAAAACTCCTCAGTCTACCGAAGTAGATACTACTCAAAGTATAGAGGGCGTCTGACCCCGCTCTGCCATAAGCTCTGCTCTGATTGGTCGTTTATTAAATTACAATATTCATAACTTTTATTAGGTTAGAACGATCTTGCAAGTTTTAGAAACATTAACAAATCTAATTAAATTACATTAAGAATTTTAGAAGTGATTATAATGTAAACAAATGATATTGTGCGTTATACATCCTGTCAACAATACATCGTCATGTCGTCATAGTCATAGCTTCCCTCCGACATATATATATATATATATATTAAAGTGATCAGCAAAATCAAAGAATTTATTTTAATTCTAATTCCAGTGAATTTCTATAAGTAATTATATCGCTTTTTCTAATACTTGGGTGTAATTGTGATATTTATTTTTCTAAGTTATTTAGAGTTAACCTCAGTTTTTTATTGAATTTTTCAATACGGTCGGTTAAAAAAATAAAGCCCCTACCACGGTCGAATAGAGCGTGGTAGGGGCTTTATTTATTTAACTAATTTAAAGAAATATAACTTCTAACGCGTGTACATAAGTACACACACACTTTTTTTAAATAAGCCAAGTCTTAATTGCAGGTATTTTACCATAATGTTCACAGGGAGAAAAGAAATGCTAATAAGTAGTTAGTCTTGAAAATGGAAGCAATAATTAAAAGATTTTTACTAACAAGAAAAACGACGCACGTAAATAAAAAAATACATAATAAAGATTCCCAAAAAAGGAACGAAATTAAATAAAATTTCCTCAATTGAATTTGGAAGTTCTCATATGTAATAGAATGAAATTTTATTCACTACGCTTTTCTAAAATACTTAGCAAGTGTAGTATATCAGTGATCTGGATCTGTCTGGATGTAAAGGTTTCGTCATTTTTTCTAAATTCGAATAAATCTCTATCGCTAATCGCTATTTTAGCTAATATTGTTTATATGTACCAATAAATAAAATTTAAGTGTCTTATGTGTCATTTCGGAATACATGCTAAAAATTAAGTGGCACCTACTAACATTAACACGATGACTAACCAAAAATACTTTTTTTTAGATTTTTAGCCTAGCTCTTTAATCTGAGAATCTGTTTCATATTATAGATAAGGAAGAAGAAGAAACAGGATTTTTATCCCATGTTTTCATTTTCTATTGCTAAAGTAGGCACAACAAACAGGCTGACTTTCCACCTGATGGAAAGCAGTAACCGTTGCCTATTGACATTTGCAACACCGAAGATGATACACACGTGGTCGAAGGAGGGAATGGAATCTAGTCACTGATGCCAGAACATTACTCAAGGTTGTTATGAATGCATAATGTAAACCAGAGATAGTAGCTATATGGGTATGATAACAAAACCCTAGATACAGATTAATAAGTTTTGACAACAATATTTTGTTTTTTAGCCGACTTCCAAAAGGAGGAGGTTCTCAATTTGTCTTTATGTTTTTTTTTTGTATGTTTGTTATGCGATTTCTTCGGCAATTGTACATCAATTTACTTTTTTCAATCGGAGGTTTTTTCAGAATTGGTCCTATTGTTACCAAGTCAGGATCTAATGAGTGGATTCCAGGGAAATGGCGTGTATCGTACAACGTGTTTAATATTCTTTTTTGCTTATAATATATAATTTATGTTTCTATTGAAGTATTTGCATGACTAAAAGTTGAAGAAGTAATAAAAAAGATTTTTACTGTCTAAAAAAAATATTCAAAGTAACTAAAAAGCAATAAATAAATATTTTCTACATCTTGTTTTGAAATCGGTTAAAATCCATAAAATACTTAAATATTTTGTACAACATCTTGAAGTCGGTGCCAAGTAATAGAAAATATACAACAACAAATCTGGAAAATGCACCGACTTCGCGATGTCGTAGACCTAGAATTTCTCTAAGCCATTATATCAGTCAGTAAAATAACTAATGAAGTTAATATCCGTGCGAAGGAACGGAGAAAGAATACAATTTCCTGCGGCCGGGCGGCCTGTCGTAAGATGCGACAAAACAACCCACAGCCAGGTGGTAGGACATTTGCCCGACTGGATGGCTAGCACCCCTGGTCTAAGTTATGTCGCCATAACAACCTTGAGTTGTGTTACGGCATTAGTGACAAGTTCCAGGCTCCCTTAAGAGAGCAGCAGAGCATTTGTAGCACCTTTGGTGTTGAAAATGTCCACGGGCGATGGTAACCGCTTTCCATCAAGTGGGCTGACTACCTGACTGCTGAACTCCTGCAATAGAAAATATAAAAATTAAAATAAAGTATTTTTCAAAATTAATTTAAATTAAATACAGTACCGATAGCTATGCAAATTAATGTTTATCTAAAATGTATGTCGAACTTAGTATTATTCTAAATACATAAATTTAGCTCAAACCCGTTTTAATAGGCTATTTTAATGTGTTATTGGGCTCTATTTTTTAACCGACTTCCAAAAAGGAGGAGGTTCTCAATTTGATCGGTATGTTTTTTATTATTATTTTTTTTTTATTTTATTTTTTTATATATGTACACCGATTACTCCGAGATTTATGATCCGATTTGTCTGATTCTTTTTTAGTTCGATGCGGAATAGTTGTCATTTAGTCCCCTAAAAATATATAATACTTTGGCCTAGTAGTTTTTATTTTATGAACATTTTTATGAAAAAAAATTTCATCCCGTTCCATATGTACACCAATTACTCTGAGATTTATGATCCGATTTACATGATTATTTTTTTAGTTTGATGCAGAATAGCTGCCATTTAGTCCCCTGAAAATTTAACATAGATTAGTCCAGTAGTTTTCATTTTATAAACATTTCTTATGAAAAATTTTCCGTGGCGTTCCGTATGTACACCGATTACGCTGAGATTTATGTTTCGATTTACGTGATTCTTGTTTAGTTTGATGCGGAATAGTTGCCATTTGGTCCCCTAAAAATTTAATATAGTTTGGCCCAGTAGTTTTCATTTTACGAACATTTTTTTGTTCCCATTTCTTGGACCTATATTTTTTAAGGAGCGCGGCACCTTTCGCTTTATAAAAATGCTGTCCTATATTTTGGCGATTAAATTAAGCTTTCAAAAGATATTCATCATCAAAGATTTAAGTTTGATTATTTTTTGAAAAAAATCATATTTGTTTATGAATAACTCGACAATAAATGACAATTATACAATACTAACTAAATTCTTAAAAAAACGAAAGGACAAAATTTCGTTATAGTACAGGTAACCATTTATGCAAAAATGTCCATAAAATCAACTTTAACGCTTATCTAAGACCGATTGCAATTATACGAATGAATTTGATATTGTTCTAAAGTTAAAAGATTTACGTCATTTTGAGAACTATCTATACAGATAAGTAAAATTGAAGTGTCTGTTTGAATTGTCAAAATTAAAATGTAAAAAAGAATGCGATATAATTCGGACCAAGATATAGCAAAAATGATTTTTGTCTCATTTCGTGATTTTTTTCACATTTTTAAACGCAACCTTGAACCGTTTACAGATTAGATCTAGCGAGTTTTATCCGGTAAAATCCGGTTTTAATCCGGTAAAAGGGCCACTGGTGGCGAATTCGTTTTATAAATATGGCAGGTATCTTATTAAAGTAGAATGTTATAGTGTCTTACGCCTACCAGTATATCTAAATCATATCATTATCATTAGGTGATTCTCCAAAACTAAATTTAGGCCCTCTATTCTCGTAATCATAAAAAAATATACCAATACAATAAGGAATAATTGTTAATCATAAAAGCTATTCATGAGAGCTAAGTCAATAGGGGAAGTCCACAAATCAATTAAGGAAAATCAGTACTGCATCGAGGAATGACACTTGATATTTTATCTTGAAATTATTTACTCCACTGCCTCAAGTACTCCAAGGTACTTTCGGCGTGTGAAACTAAAATCCATCATTTATATTTCATATCGTCGGCGTGAGTCCATCAACCTGTAACTACATTTTTGGTGATATTTTTTTTTGTCAATTATTAACAAGTATGTGAAAACACTGATGAATTTAAAAAAAAATGTACAAGGCCTCAATTCTGCTATTACAATACCACACAATGGTCGACCACTGGCGTTGTAATTATTGTTTTTGTATAGACTAAAACAGCCATTGTCACGTCACTCGTCGACAATTCTAACGATATTGCAAAATTGGGGCCCAGCACTGACGCCGAAGATATGCAAAAACTTCTGTAAAAAAAAGACCAAGACAAACCTAAACAATTCTTATTTTTTGCTATCGTGTCTTCTTTGAATTTTGTCATTTACTTAACAAATTAACATACGAAAATATTGTGGATCATGCAAAGTCGTGACTAACGAATAATAAGGCGCCATTGAAGAAACACCGATCGTATTATTGTAAATTATTTTTAAATGAAACTGCGACTTAAATAATTATACTAATCGTTCTGAGAACTTTAAAGAACTTTCTGGCATATACAAAAGTAAATAAAAATTATGATATCTCCCAGATGGACCTGCCTTTGGACTTTGCGAAAAACTTTAAATTATTTTAAATTATGCATGTATGAAGATGCCTGTTGGGGGTTTGTTGTGATAGGTTCGAATGACACACACTAGCTTTTTGATATTATATAAGATTTATAGCGTGAGGACACTGACTTATGTGTTCCATGTAGAAAGCGAAGGAAGTAAGTCGACAGGTGGCGCTGCTGTTGCATAGCGCCAGTGTTGCAATAGTACCAATAGTTTACAATGCTAATGAATATATATTTGTATAGAAAAAATATAATGTGTAATATAGGGTCGTAATAAATGGACATAGTATCTTCCTGCCCTTGTGGGAAACAGTCGTAATAATTTGTGTAGGTTTATTGTTACGATAATATTTGTTTGTTTATGTAACAATTGAAATGATGGGATTAATTACATAAAAGAAGGTTTCTACTTGTACGAAGTAACGTACAAATTTCTTGTATACCAACTTTTCTTACGAGCCGTATAATTTCTGGCGTGTACTTCTCAAAGGCTTTGCAGGTATCATATAAAAGCCCATGTATGCCCTCTAACAATTTAATACAAATGTGCAGGACACCAATACCAATCGACGTATATCCTACTACTAATAGTAATGCACTTAAGGACACAACCCGTTTGATATTGGGACTAGAGATGTCCCGAATATTTCTCTCTATATTTGGCTACTTTTTTAACTGTTCACCACCACGAATATTCGACTCGGCCGAATACTTTCTAGTATTCACCCGTGTCGAATAAACGTGGCATCTCTACTTTAAACGTAATTTAATTAGTATCAATAATTTGCAATTGAAATATGTACGTTTATGAGTGATGCATGCATTATTTTTATTCACAATTTGGTATTCGTATTCGCCTGAATAGCGAATAGATGCGAAATATTCGTGGCACCTCTGATTGGGACTATTGCAGGAAATAGGGATTAAGTGTCTGGGCTATTGGATTGCAATACCAATGCATCTATACTATTACTTTTGATTTATAGTAGAAGAATTATAATACTTAATGTATCAATCGATAGGAAGCTTTAAATTAATGTTTATTTGTAAAACGTGTTTAGGCAGTTTAATATGATTAACTAATTTTATTTAAGGGCGATCGTTATGCAAGCGGCACTTAGTGTTTTAAATATCTAAACTACAAAAATAGTAAGTTAATTTGATTATGTTCATAAAATGCGTGATTATCCATGAAAAGTAGTTTCAATTACACATAATTGTGATGAATTGAAATTTGTCGTACTAGTTATTATATATAGTTAAGGAAAGGCAACAATTATAGTCATGAGACAAAACCAGCAGTTGTATGCGGTATATATTATACGACAGGATGAAAGTTATTAAGCTGGGCAACGGTGCGGCACAAATGTACATACATTGCCGCAGTCTTGTTATAGTTTTGCAAAATATTTCCTTCATATTTTTGTATATTAAAATTATATAGGACATGGTAATATTTAGAAAACAGATGAAGCGACATAATTATGTATATTAGAATTATATTTTATAAGGTTTAGTGTTTATGTTCTATAGATATCGGTGATACTTGTACTTACATGTTAGGAACAAGAGAGATGAGCAGTAAATTGACGTATTTTTTTAACATTTTCGTATAAAACGAAAATTAAACTACATTTATTACATATAACTAACACATAATTTTGTTCTTGTAAGAGAGTTCTTTTAATATAAATTAAATTATCAAATAACTTTACATAACTGGTTTACGAAATGGTGATGGGTTACATTATTGAAGTTTTAGTAGGGACCCTATTTTTTATAGAGCCGATATTAACCAAGAATAATGTAGTATTGGAGTGGTGAAAGAATTTCAGAAATCGGCCCAGTAGTTTTTGAGTTTATTCGTTACAAACATACAAAATAAATAAAAAATCCTCTTTATATTACGAGTATGAATAATCCAAGTTAATATAAAATACATAAATTTACATAAAAGAACAATGGTTTTAAGATACGATTATTATAATCCACGTTCTCGTGGATTATAATAATCGTATCGAACAAACTACATGTAGTTTAGTACAGTTAATGCTTGTAAAAATATTGGAACTTTTTGAAAACAAATAAATGAAAATGTAATTAGTAATTCGTTTCAATACTATGCCTCTCGCTTCCTTTACACTTTTTTCTAATCCTTTGAAATTAACATACTTTTATATTTCTCTATACTGGCGTATATCTATCACATCAGATAGATTTCTTTTCTGTTTGTTCGGGATTCACGTAAAAACTACTGGGCCGATGTCGATGCAGTTTTCGCTGTTCGACAGCAAATTCCTAGACTTAAAGGCTGCGCTACTTTATCCCGGGAATCCCGCGGGAATTTTCCCGGAACGGTTTGTAATTGTTTGGGTGCATAAAAATTAGTTTATTCCGACACGAGTTTCACTAAAACGATAGCATAGCTTACAATCTTTTTTTAGATACTGCGGTACTTTGTGTACCGAGAACTCGCGGGAATCTCAAGTTAAGCGAGGACGAAATCGTGGGCATATCATATGTAACTTAAGAACAGCTAGACCGATTTTTATAATCTTTCATTGGTGGATTTTTTCAATTCCAAATAGCATAATAAATTCGAGTATATTGAAAAAAATCGCAATCAATTACGCACGCTCATAGCTTATTTTTGTGTTTGAGTGGGTTCCCGTATAGTTTAGATTCACAATTGGTTCTAGGATCACCCTTTAACCCCCGGATCGAATTTGATGATTTTTTTTTGTGTAAGTTTGTATGGGTCCTGAGATGGTTTAGAATCACAATTGGATCCAGTAGGTAGCGATTGAATCAGGTTCTAGATTTTTACTTTTTCAGAGGAGGACAACTTCTACCAGGCTCGCTTATCTTATTTATCCAAGGTGAAACTTGGCGTATTACATACTAGTAATTACGAGGTCTACATTTTCTCACGATGATTTAAACATGTGGCGACTATAAATAATAGACACATTAGGTCTTAAGGTGTAACAGGTATACACAATGTTAAAATTAAGATGCTTAGCTCCTTTTAGTGCTCGATGTACTCTTCTGTTTCTATCTCTCTCTTGACTTTTACCTTTTCATCTTTTTATTTTTTCATCATATCTTAGAATGTTCTAATTGAATTTATTAATTACAGAATATAGAATGCATTATTTAGTAAATTAGAATTTAATACATGCTTCTTACCAGAGACATTCGAATAATAATCTATAGCAATATTATAAAAAGGAAGGAATTGTATATTTGTAACGAATAATCCCAAAAAGTACTGAATCGATTTCAAAAATTCTTTGACCATTTAAATGCTACATTAATATAAAATAATAAAAAATTCGGGGTCTCTACTTCAATTGCCATAATGTAATCTATCAATCTAAACAAGATACTTGGTGCTGGAATTAGGTACTACGATTTTGATGAAATTTTAGTGTGTTTGAGTCCCGGGATAGCTTAGATTCACAATTAGACCCGATAGGTGACGCTAGAATTGGGTTCTAGATTTTATATTTTTTTAAGGTAGGACAACGTCTGCTGAAACCGCTAGTTTTAAATAAAAAGGACACACACTTTAATTGAAATCGGTGTGCCTATGCGTGACGCAATCACTAGGACGTAGAGCCTTTCCAACCACTGATAAATACTTTAAGCGTGTACGGTATAATAGAAGAGACATAAGATACAAGAATGTCACGTAGAGTTCTTATCCTTTGCCACGTTTTCAATAGCGCGTGTTGACACGTGGTATTTTTACTTTAGAACATAACTACACCATTGATACGTCACTTTGTGATGATAAAATACAAATAGCAATCGATGCGACACAATATTGTCTGCTGAACACGACGTCATCTGCGACTTGTCAATATATATACTAACATTTGTTTACTCGAGACTCAAAAAAGTTTCGGTTTTTTCGGTTTCGGGTTTTTGATGTTTTAAGAAGAAGCTCCAAATTTTAAACAATTCAAAAATCACCAAGAACCGTTTTTTATTCATTTTTTTTTCTCGTTACGGTATAATTTTATAGACCAAAATATAATAAGTTTGAATTTGAATTTTAAGAGGTCGCTCATGTATCATGTATCAGATACAAAAAAAAAAAAAACCAAACAGGCTCAAAAGTTGAGTGTAAAAAAAATTCAAAAAGAAAAAACATTTTTTTTTTTGATCACCCTAATATATATATATATATATATATATATATATATATATATATATATATATATATATACACACACACACATATATATATATATATATATATATATATATATATATACATATTACGTTATAAACAAGACGCATTTGGCCAGCTGATGCTACCATTATCTCTGATAGAGAGGACCAGGAGAAGATAACACAATACTATAATATAGAATCTTCTTCACAAAATAGAAAGGATAATTAATTACATTATTAGTGCATTAACCACAGTTGCTGGCGGTAAAATGTTTTGAATCATTGAATGAAAGTACTCAAACGTAACTTCCTGTCGAGATAAATATAGATCCAAGAAGGTCAATGAAAGGCTTCCTTTACATTAAAATAGCCTACATTAATATAGGAAATGGTAAAAAATTGCAAAACATGAGAGTAATCGTAATTTGTATAATAATATTTAAAAGCATTCCAATGTTCTCACTCAGTACTGATAGTACACGTATTGAATTGTTTATTTTATAGTATTTTTCATAACTGCGAGTTATCTCTTTAAATATTACACATTAAATAACACTTAAATTATTCTTAAAATTCTTTTAAGATTATATATAGCTCTCGGAATTTAAGGGCCGTAATTAAACAGCAATTAAAATGTATTAATAAATAGATAGAAAAATCGTTTTTGTTATTAGTGAGCAAAATTATAAACTCTATTTCAAATTAATTTTTAACTCATTTGATGGAAACTTTAAAATGTATTGTACAGCTTTAAAAAATTATGTAAAACTTTACTTAATGTAAAGTGTATATAGTGAGCGACAAAACATATTCTTGTTTTTAAATTATATGATAGATTAAAATACAATCAATTAGAATTAAATGAATGATTTTTTTGTATATACATTTAATTTATTTACATCAAAATATACATCTAAACAGATGAATAAAATTGAAGTGTCTGTTTGTAATGCCAAAACAACAGCTTTTTACTAAATGCATATGAAAGCATATACGTTACTTATATCGAAACCATTTTTTTAAATTATTGTCTGTCTGTCTGGCTGTTCCGGCTAATCTCTGAAACGGTTGGACCGATTTGGACAGGACTTTCACTGGCAGATAACTGATGTGATAAAGAGTAACTTGGATTACTTCTTTTAGGGTTCCGCGAAAATAAAATCCACGCGTAAGAAGTCGCGGGCACAGCTATACAGTATATACTAGTACAATGAAGAAAACTTACTTATATTGTATTCTACTTATAATACATACATTAAGACTAACTACTATTTAAACTATAATTAAATTTAGTTATATTTAGTAATGTCTGGACAGTGAATCGAATTGGTAATCAAACATAAAAATTTAATGGCCTAAGATTTTTTAGTTGAATTTAATTTTTTATATAATTAGTGTATTCTTAATTTTAATTTACGTAATGTATTTTATGCACTCGTTTATGTTTATTTTCTGAGATAATAAAACAACAAACCTTATCTTAATTTTATTATATTATATTTATTATCCCCGCAAATTGCTATTGCGCCTGGCCGCCATTTTGGTGATGTAACCGTAGCCGTACTGTTAGCATCACTGGCCGGCGAGTACGCGTACATATCGAGTTGCGGATGACGTCACGTGAATGTTAATTTGACACGGTTCCAGCGCATTACCAATTTGCGGGGATAATAATGTGTTCATACCTGCATGATGGATTATAAATGGAGACTAATTATTAATAAAAACTTTGCTCCTCGTTTTCTCAATGATTGAAAATTGTAATACGTCTCCTTCATCATAGGTAAATAAAATTATAATAGTCGGGTCTCTAAATTCTCTATCTCATCCTCTCACATCTGAGTCCCATTTTGATATTTTGTAGCGCGCGCCTAGCTAGCATTGTGAATTTACGTGAGTAAAACTTATAATTGCTTGGTCGGACTTGTATTGCAAATTCTTTTTTATTTATTCATAACTTGAATAATATTTGATAATGTTTACAATGAGGTTGTGCGTAATAGTTGAACGTACGATTATAAAATGAAGTATTGCAATATATTATACACATATTGTAAACATATACCTACCTTGAATTATAAAATTATTGGATTACGTTAGATTATTAAATTACGTCGGGTTTACCAGGTTATTAAGAAATTTCGATGCTATCACAATTACTCAAGCCCGTGTATTCTTGTAGGTAATACTAATTGATTGATAAGATTAATAAGGTATACCACATAAATTACGAAATACATAGTTGGGAACAACGTAATATGTCTTTTTATTATTTAAATATTTTACAAAAATAATTATACTCTATAAAGCAATCTATAATATATTTAGGCTTTAACGTCTCCAGTGATTTGGGATTGTGCTTTTTTTTACTAAAAATGAATTTCGGAAGCCCAGGGTCTCACTTGACGTGGTCAAGGACTTCGGTTCGATCCTACGCTGATTTAATTCGTATAACAATAATATCAACCTGTAAACTTCCCTCTGCTGAAACCTTTATAAGGGGAAACAGAATGTATACCCAGTAGATATTTTGGATGTAATATATTTTACTGGAAATGCACGCGTGATTACGGATTGTCAAAAAGATTTCAAAATAAAACACACAGGCCGTGACTAAGAACTAAAAAATATATTCATACCTTAGAAAAAAAATCACCGACACGTCGCCTTGGGGAAAGTTTTCTTCCGTTTTTATTTATCGGTCTATTAACTATGCTAACAATAAACATATTAATTGAGAAACTGTTTCATATAACGTATACATTGTTTTTCTGAAATGATCATTTTGATGCAACACATACTATTTTTGCAATATTTTTATGATATTTAAATATGTTAGTAAACTTCAGGAACAACTAAAATATATATTAGAGTAATAGTTGAAATGAAGCATTTTAACATACAATTTAATTAAAATTTTATACCATAATTTATGTCGTAAGAAAAAGAAAAGGTTAAAATATGAAGGTATTTTGATCTTATTTCATTTCATCTCAAACAAATAGGTAGTTAGATAATATTGTCAATACTTTACGTAATACAGAGAATTTAAAACTAAATACAATAAGCTTTTTTAAAAAGGTTTTTAAATACCTGCATATCATGTAGCAGCAAAGTGCTAGCCAAGACAAGTAAAACAAGCCCAAACACGACGGGTCTATCTTGTTTTGTACAGGAGTTCCTATGGCCATTTTCCGACTCCATCATCAGATCAGCTCCATGGCACCATATGATTGCATTGTCACGCGATATAGATATGCGTGAAAAATTTCAGCTTAATCGGAAACCGGGAAGTTTGTTAAATTTCACTTGCAAGATTCCACCCGAACTTACATACACATACATACATACATCCATTGCAAGTTATATAAAAGCTTGTAAAGCGTCATATTACTTAACATACCACAAAAAGTAAAGTATCAAAATTCTAACATATACAATGACAAACAAAAAAATATAAATAAACGAAGATGCTAATATTTTATTTCAGAAGATATAGTATTACGAAACAGGTATTAAGTTATATCACACGATTTTCCTTATTGTAAATTATGACGTAAATTGTCTACTAATAGAATGTGGACACTTTACGACAGTAAGAAAAGACCGGTAAAGACATTAGCAGCATAAATGCGTAAACTGGAGGTGCATATTTGTTTAATATTACCATAGAAAAAACGACAAAGGGTAATGTGTAATACGACAAAATGTCGTTACAAAAACTTAAAAACTTATAATAAATTACGGTTTCCCTATAACAACATAACAAGCCCTACACGACTAATGACATTTGATTATAATATTGATTATATAGTAAAAACTTGGAAGTTGTTAGCAAAAATGTATTAAATACAAGAGTAAAGCGTTGTAAAAAGAAAAATAAAACCTTATTTCTTGCCTTATTAAAGAGGAGGGGCGAAAAAAAAAGCTGGCAACACGTTGGTGTTGCAAACGTTTATAGGCGACGGTAACCAATTTCCAGTAATGTTATAGCAGATATAAAGATAGTTTAAGTAAAATTGTAAACAAAATACATAAATAAATGGTGAATGTAATAGATAATAATAAAATGTAGCACAGAATAAGATAAACATCGTCGTCAGCCAATTACAGTCCACTGCTGGACGTAGGCCTCCCCAAATCGGCGCCACTCATTCTGGTCTTCCGCCTTCCTCGTCTCGCGCCTACTGGCGACCTTGCGCAGGTCATCAGTCTATCGGGCTGAAGGGTGTCCAACACTACGTTAACCGAGACGCGGTCTCCACTACAGGACTAGTCTACTCCATCGGCCATCGATCCTGCGGCAGACGTGACCGGCCCACTGCCTCTCCAACTTGCTAATTTTGCGAGCTATGTCGGTTACCTTGGTTCTGTTACGGATATCCTCATTTCTAATTCTATCCACAAGAGAAACATCCAGCATAGCTCGCTCCATAGCCTGTGTCCACGTCTTAACCCCGAAGTTCAGGACGAGGAGAACGCACTGCTCGAAGACCTTCGTCTTCAGACATTGCGGTATAGTCGACGAAAAAGATTTGGCGAAGCTTACCGAACGCTGCCTAGCCCGACTGAATCCTCCTATTAGCTTCCCCCTCGAAGTTGTGCCTGTGGTTTTCTTTCCAAGGTAGACATATTCCTGTACAACTTCAAGAGGGGCGCTATCAACGTTTGCCGGTCTCGGAATGACATGTTCATTGAACATGACTTTCGTTTTGTCTAAATTCATGCCAATACCGACTCGTTGTGATGATTCATTAAAGCTGCCCAGCATCTCTGACAGTTGTGATGTGTACGATATGACTATATGATAAGATAAGACATGTACTTAGATAATAATGTAATAGAGAATAAGGCCAATTGTACTAGTATATAATTATGTTTGTTTTAAAAGAGAAAAGAAAAGAAAAATAAAAGATTAGCCCACATGTATTAGAAAAGAAAGAATATGAAAGACACGCAAAAATAATATCTCTGTCTTTGCCCATGACGAAGAAGATGGTGAAAAGTAAAAAAAAACATTTTCCAGCACGTGGGCCGTCTGCCTGCTTGCCAGCATCGCAATGATTAAACAAACTTTTAAAAAAATTACAAAAATAAACATACATAGTCCATACTATCCTCAAAATATCGAGCCTTCGTTAAATATACATTGACTTACCAAACTAAATGTTATTTCGGTAACAAAGCAGTTCATTTCGTTTGGTATGTACCTGGGAACAATAAACAAATGATTTAACGTCAATCAATTGAACAACCTTTTAACATATTTTACATTGGCACTTGTATAAGGCTCATAGCACACTGAATAATAACTAAAAATCGTTTTAACCGCTATTGAAGATATTTTTAAATTTTTCATTTTAATCTGACGGTTTCGGCCACTTTTTAGTAGTCGTTATCATAATTGAGTAGATAACACATGTTACAATAAATTTTAAAATAATGTACTAAATAAAAGCGACCGTTAAAATATTTGTTATCATACTCTTAAGATTTCTTTATAGAAATAATTTTAATTACGGTTCAAACTATAATTGATATTCTATTTGACCCGTTTATGATATGAGGTCACAACATGCAACTGAAAATAAAAAGAACAAAAGAAGAACAAGGTGTACCTCGCGGTATTGTTTACAAATCTATGGTATCAGTTGTAGTAGGATAGAGTATACCCCTTACGTACGGACGGACTTGCCAAAGTTCGACGCCGAAAGGATGCCTCACCCGTGGCCTGGTTTATTGCCAGGCCGAGATTCAGGTGATCAGGCCGCGGGAAACCGCGACCATGGTCCAAACTTAGTCGAGAGAGTTGGAAACTCCTATTGCTAGCGTTGAGACTGTGGAGGCGGTGCGCCCACAGCTGTTGCGATGGCTCGCGCGGAAACGCGGGACCTTGACCTTCCGGATGAAGCAGATATTGACCGAACACGGGTGCTTCTATAAGTATCTTAATCATATCGTAGGCTGCCTGCCTTCCCCTCAATGTCGCTTATGTGGCGCGCTGGACTCCGCGTTTTACACGCTGGTAGAGTGCGCAGCATGGGCACCGCAGAGATTTGAACTCGAGGCCGTCGTAGATCCGATCGATTCGATTGGCAGTCTGGTTCAGGCTATGCTGCACAGCGACGATCATTGGGTGGGTGCGACCAATTTCTGCGAGGCAGTGATGTCTCACAAGGAGGCCGCAGAACGAGAAAGAGAGAGAGGTGCGCATGCAGCTCGCGGGTACCGACGCCAGTCGGGGTCCTGGAGACGAAGTATGCGTCTCTTCCTACCATAAGTGCGAGGCACATAGGAAAAGGGTGGTTTTAGTGGAGTATTGGCCCATGGGTGACCTCTCCACATAAAGGGAGGTACCTTGCTGAGTCTCCACACACGTCGACGATTGACTCTGGTGGCTGCGCTATCTTCAGTGGCTTACCTCTCATCGCTTTGGTTTATTTCCTAGCAAAGGACCCGGTAATGTACAAAATGCATTTCCCCCTTTAAAAAAATACCCCTTCGAGTCAGACTTCATGGCGTAAAAACCTGCGGGGCAGAGCTAGTGTCTAAATTAAGTTTTCCGCATTAGTCAGTAAAAAATAACCCCAATAATTTTTACTTTTGCACTTTAATAGTTACTACAAGCTAGTATAACATTGGCTTCAATACAATACACGCCTATCCTTATTTCCAACAAATGAAGCGATCAGGATGGGTTCTGTTTGGCGTGTTTATTATTTATTTTGCGAATTAACGCTTTCATATGAAAAATGCCGATACACGACTCTGCAGTCTCTAAGCACTCACACACAGTATTTAGAGTATATCTAAACTCTTTGTCAAGAATTAAATTACAATAAAGCGTTTATAGCTTTCAATCTTTATATTAAACTAGCGGTCCCGGTAGACCTGTCCTGCGCTGAATAAATAAAAATCTAAGACCCGATTCTAGTGCCTCCTACAGGTTCCAATTATGACTCTAGACCATCCGGGACCCACTCAAACACACAAAAAGAAACATCAAAATAGGTCTGAAAGATTAGAAGAATCCTAAAACCCGGTCCCAACGCCACCTACCGGTGAATCTAAATAATCCAGGGACACACTCAAACACACTCAAAAAATTCATCAAAATCGGTAAAGTCGTTCCAAAGTTATGCTCGCATATACATTTCTACAATTCATTTTTATTTATATAAATTTCTGCTATAGCTACAAGTATTATGAGACATGTAAATAACGAAATTGAATGCTTCAAATGATTAAAGTTAAAGTTCGAACAAAAATAGTGTTTTACTTTTTCGCTGTATACTAATACATATCTAAGCATATTCTTATTAAGTTACCAGTACTTTCCAAACAAAATATGGAAGGAAATTAGAAATATGGTGGTGATATTTAATGTTGCTTAATTTTAAAGTTATTTAAAATGGCAAGTGGACAAGTGCCATAGTGTGAGCGTTGAAGCAGGAAGAAAAATATTTATTTTAGGTAGGTATACGATGTGCCCTAAAATTGCACCAAGCTCCGTATTATGCTGCCAGTTAAAACCAAGGAACTTAATTTGGAGAACGTGTCTGTATATACTGGTGGGTGTAAGACATAACATATACTTTCACTTTAATACTTGTCCTATTCTTAATACTAGCGCGCTAGCGGCCGCTATAGGCCGTCTGCTCTGTTCTTCTGCTTAAACTATTGATGTCGTAACGACTAATTATGAATATATACGACAGAATAAAGAATACTACTTCTTATATAAATAAATATAAATAGTGCGTGCTTATGTTAATCTTTTAGTTGAGCCGTTCTAAGAAGCCCAAATCGAAGTTTCCTATAAATTTATCGACGAACTAATTTTGTTCCAGTATCAAAATAATTTAAATATCCAATTAAAACACCGAACTAGGTTTTTCGTTGGAAACGTAACACATGACAAGCCTGTGTTTGTCAACACTTTTTATTATTAAATATTATAAGTGACGTGACCTGACAAATAATATATAATCGAAAAGTTTAAAAATTATCTAAAACATCTTAAAGTCGGTGCTTAGTAATTTTCAAAATATACTCATTTTTATGTTTTACTTTGCACCGACTTCGAGATGTTTTACATAATTTATATTAATAATAATACATAGCTTTAGAAATAAGTTATTTTATACTTTTTATTGAAGTCGGTTTTTTTAAACGAAGTTTATTTTATTTTATTTGTTACTTTTTAGTGTCTACTGTCTAGCTATGTATGGGTAGACCTACGAAAGGTGCCGCGCTTCTTAAAAAATATAGGTCCCAAGAAACGGGAACATTAAAATGTTCGTAAAATGTAAACTACTGGGCCAAACTATGTTAAATTTTTAGGGGACCAAATGGCCACTATTCCGCATCAAACTAAATAAGAATCACGTAAATCGGATCTTAAATCTCAGCGTAATCGGTGTACATATGTAACGGAATGAAAATTTTTTCATAAAAAAAATACTGGGCCAAACTATGTCAAATTTTTAAGGCACCGAATAGCAACTATTCCGCGTCGAACAAAAGAAGAATCACGTAAATCGGATCATAAATCTCAGAGTAATCGGTGAACATACATTTAAAAAAAAAATATCCCGACGAATTGAGAACCTCCTCCTTTTTGAAGTCGGTTAATAAAAATCGTAATTTAGTTATGCATATAATCTAAGTAGATGAAAGATAAAAAACACTAAAACGTTACTACCGTTAAAATGATAAATCATATTATTTTATTCGATTCCGTAACGTATGACTTCCTATATCGATTCCAATTTTTAATTGTATCATCATCAATTGTTCACGTAACTACTAAAATCAGTTTGATAGATTCCAAATGTGGCTTTATAGAACGGCGGAACTATAGTTACCGCTGTTATTATAAATACAACATAATAATATATGCAGATTCAAGACATAAAAACCAATTAGCGAGTTCATGATTAAAGCAAGCAGCCACAATGATTTATTATTTTAAAAATCTTCCATATAAAATGTCTAAAATATTTAGACTCGTCCATTTAATCCAGACTATCAATCAATGTACTATTTTCTCAACTCAGTCTATTAATTATTGAAACAAGAAGTAACGTTTTAATTATTTCATTAATAATACTGAATTTTGGTAAAATGTCAAGGTCTAAATATCAAAGAGATTTTCAAGTTTATTACTTCTATTTTTAGATATTATACTAATTGTTAGACTTCGCAATTAAAACTTGTTTTTTTTCTTATTAACAATTAGAACGTTACCACATTCTGGGTATTTTTATTCATAAAAAGTTGATTAAAACTTATTTCAATGATTTTTAAACTCGAAATGTGGACAACACATCTGTGAGATGTCAACAGGCTACAGATAGGACGTGGAATAGGGGCATCTATACGTGGTAGAGCCCTGCTGGATTCATTACCTTGACTACAGCTCATTGGGCCAGCTCGATCAGTGTAATACCACGCTCTCACGGAATATCAGCGTGAAATGATTGCCTTAAGCTAATCATGTTTCATACGATAAGTAAAAGTTCTTGTAGCCCACTTTCTTCCACCCCACACCATACTTCTATTCCACTCATCCCCTCTAACACAACTTCTTACCCATCCTAAAGGTTGGCAGCGCGTTGGAATCGCTCTTGGCCGTAATACATATCCATCGGCGACTACGTTCCTGTCTGTATGACAGCTCCAAGCAATAAAAACTTTTTTATCTATGGAAACCTAATCTTCGTTGACGTTACACATCGTGGTAGATATGGCCTTAGAATAATAATACCTAGAGAGATAGTCTCCTACAAAATTACATTCAGAGTAGAAGCACAAAGCTAAGCGATGTCTGCGTGAGCGCATGTGATTATTTTCGCTGACACGCACACAAAAGCACAAATAATTTTTATCCGTGCAGGAACGGAGAAAGAATACAATTTCCTGCGGCCGGGCAGTCTGTCGTAAGAGGCGACAAAACAACCCACAGCCAGGTGGCAGGGTATTTGCCCAACTGGATGGCTACCATCCCTGGTCTAAAGTATGTCGCCATAACAACCTTGGGCTGTGCTCCGGCATTAGTGACCAGGTTCCAGTCTCCCTTAAGAGAGCAGCAGCGCATTTGTAGCACCTTAGTTTGGTGTTGCAAATGTCCATAGGCGATAGTAACCGCTTACCATCAAGTGGGCCGTCTGCCTGTCTATTGAACTCCTGCAATAAATAAATAAATGTTGCAAGTAAATCGTTCTTCCAAAAAAGTAGGGAATTGGAACTATTGGAGCTTATCACATTAGTGCGATGAGCTCCTAAGGCCTTGTCGTGCGGACTGACGAGACCGACGCGTCGACAAGCGAACACAGATTTTTTGGTCCTGCTTAAAAGTGCTTCACTTTACTGGCACCTACTCGGGTTCTAAGTATATTAATTCTTTAGATATGGCTCTGAGCGAGAAATTGCAAAAAAAACCCTAACCAAATTATTTTTTCTATTGGTCTGTGACTTTATAACTTTACCGAGGTTTGCAAATAAGATAGAGATCTAAAATTAAAATTCTGTAACCAGTAAATACAAAACACATACAAAAATACACGACTAATGTATATATAACTGATTAATAACTAAATATTAGTCGCTAGTAAATAATTTCATTTTCAATTAACAAGTTTGAATTATAACATTCTGTTTTCATATCGTGGATAATTATGAATTAAATATGCATGACGATGCATGTTACATACGATTGAGTAAATTGTTAAATAATGTAATTAGTATGTAATAGTTAGTTCGTGATTATATTTATTTGTATTTACGATGCTATTTATTTATTAATGCTATGTTAATTGGTACGATATTTTGTAATGTAATGTTTGTCTATAAGCCGCCCTCCAGCTCGATGGTCTGACGACCTGCATAAGGCTGCCGGGCTTGAACTTAGGGAGTGTTCTTGTTACAAAGGCTGTTGTTTGTATCACCACGTGGATATTGTATTAATGAACATTAGATCAGAAAAACTGTCTAAATGGTTGCAAGTTTCAGCCAAAATTCGAATCCTTAATATGGGAGTCACTGTTACAATATTCATTTTACATTCTGAATGTGTTTATGAATATCAATTATTTAACTCGTTTTAACGAGTCCATAAATCTCGCATAACTATATAATTAGGTATATAAATAAGAATGTAAAACTATTACAACTTACTGAAAGATATTTATTATAATAGATACCTTAAAACGTGCTTTAAATTTGTATTAGTTAAATATATAATTAATTTCCTAAACTGTTATTTTAAGTCTTTATCATCGTTTGGATAGACATTTTCTAGTTAGTTCTGTTTCCGAATTTCCGAAACGTACAATCCGGGCGACTTTAAGTACCATATGAATAGATATTATCTAGTTAAGCGTCTTCCATCTTCGTCATCGTAGTCAAACCGTAACCTATTTAGGCTATTTATCATAAAAAAGTGATAAGTTATTGATTAAGTAGAAGTCAGTCCAAACTCTAAGGCTAAGGCCACACTACAAGGAGCCTCGCTTATTGCTAAGAGCCAAGCGACTCGCTTAGTGACTGATTGTAGCGAACAGATGTATGCATCCTATCG
This sequence comes from Dendrolimus pini, assembly GCA_949752895.1. Classification (NCBI taxonomy): domain Eukaryota; kingdom Metazoa; phylum Arthropoda; class Insecta; order Lepidoptera; family Lasiocampidae; genus Dendrolimus; species Dendrolimus pini. The sequence continues at coordinate 17,182,045 of OX457132.1, read as the reverse complement.
CAGTTGGCCACACTGCTAGCGACTTGCCTAGGTGCCTAGGTTAGTCACTAAACGAGTTGTGACGCGAATGAATATGTTGGTTAATTTATGTCAGTAGTTTAGTTAGTCGCCTAGTGACTGCAATTTTACAATAGAAGAAATTTTAACTGTCGCGATTTACAAAAGCGAATTTCTGCAAATAAAGTATTTCTTTTTTTCTAATTTAGAACCCATTAAATAAACACCAGAACATAGTGCTTAGACTAAAAAAGTTGTGGGAAGAAATTGCACAAGAAGTAAAAAAAGATCACCTATGCATTTTTCACCTATGCATTACAACTAATAATGGGTATTCATTATATTTTCGGGAATAGCATAATTATTTTACCAAGTTACTACTCCGGGTCCATCGAAGTATTTGTACTCATCAACAGACGGCGCGAAAGTGAATCGTGTGTCATCAAGCCAGGCGCCTTGTGTGACCATTGTGTATCGTGTACACAAGCGTAACTCCTAGTTTATCACTAAGCTTGGCACGTATAGTGTTACATGCCGACAGAGTGGATGCACACCTGGTTTATTACATTTCCCGCATTTTGACTTCTTTTGTTTACTTTGTGTTTAAAATTTGAAATTAAGAAAAACATTCTATTGTTATTGTACTGGTTTTATGGCAGTCATAAGACAGGTGTGTCGAACTAATTCTTGGAAATGATTGTTTTGCGTCGAGACATATTATATTTGTATAGGATAAAAGGAATGCCCGAACGGAGGGGTGAGGCAGTCAAGCGAGTATTACGATATGAGCAAGACGTACATTCGATGAGCGCAATAGTGACGGACTTTGCGTGTGTTATTGAATTGTGCAGTTTGTACTGGTAGTGTCTAGTTATATTTGTACCTATGTTATACGTGTTTGTATAGATCTAATAAATTCTATAGTAATTCCAACGGCATTTTGATTCGAGTCCCGCACTCGTAACAATAATATGGCCTTAGCCTAATAAGAACTTATTCGCTAGTTCACTAGGTACTAAATATTACAAATTTAAAACAGGCTTAAGACATTGAAAGGGAACAAACACTAATTTCAAGTTATTTTCGATGGCGCGAAATCCGTGCTGTAAACTCAACCTATATTTTACGATTTCGCGAATACAAACGTAAAATCTACAATTACATGTATTTAATAACACTTAACAAACACGCATAATTAATAAACTCAATCCGAAACAATTAACGCTAAATATTTATTTCCTGGTCGACCAATGTATAATTTGCACGTGTTAATTAAATTACCGGAAGTAATGCTTTGCCTTCGTTGTCCAATTGATTGGCAGTTTGTTTAAACCTACCACTGACAGCTTATTCTACCTACTTCAGATGTGGAAGAAGATTATTCTGATCAACCCAGCACTTTTACGTATTTCGTTTATAGTTAGTTCGACATTTTTAATTTTTATTAGTATGACATGGTTTAATAATTAATGATTCTTTGGTATTTATTTTCCAGTTAGGAATTTGTAAACATCATTAAATTGTAAAAAATATTTAAAAACTATTTTTTTTCAGATTTTTTTCCACTTGGTCTCTTTTAGAGGATTTAAGGGCCGTTCATTTAGAGAACTATTGAGATTAATATTTATTTATTATATTGTGTATTTATATATAGCTTATTTATCTAACTACTGACTTAGAATATAGAATGACCCCATGGAAAGTCTTTAGTGCCTTGGAGGATGGGTCGCCCTTTAATATGGGACACGTTTTGCGCCGATACTCCGGCGGCGTCCCATCTTTCAGCCACTAGCATATCTGCCGGTACAGCTGCTGCACAACAGGAGGCCCTAAAATGTAGCAAATATGCCGTCATCGGAAATAGTTACATATTTGCGGCTTTTGGGCTCGCGACCCTGGAACTATGGGAGCCACTTTATCGAGACATACCGAAACACCTGGTAGACGTCTCGTCGTTGCCATTCAGAGAGGTAATGTAGTCTTTTGGGCACGTTTCCAACTGACAGCGGTCTGCCACTAGATTTTATAGTTTAATTTTAATTTGTATATATATAGTTTTATTTAGTTTAATTGTATAATTAAATTCTTATAAGTATTACACCAATAAAAAAAATACAATTAAATAAAATAGTTACAAGTTTTGGACCAAATTTTTTAATCATCAGATAAAAATTATCTATGCAATAAATTATAACCTGGCTGAATTTAAAAGTGAAGCAATTCAATGGTTTTATTCGTGCAACAGTCATTTTTAATTTTTCCATGTTTTATTTTATTCTATGAATAACTGTTGTTTGGTGATTGAAAAACCGGTCTTTAGTTAACTTAATGAACATTTTGAGTTACATATAAATATAGAGAATGTTTTAAATTACCCATTTAAGCATGAAACTTAATTCCAATTGTATTAAAAAAATTATGGCGTAAGAAATGACAAGGTATATGTCAATATGTGTTTAATAATATAGAAAGATATATTTGTAGATGAACGCAAACAAAACTGAAAGCTATTTAAATATGACTCAACCGGAAAGAATAAATTTTATACTCCTACTATCTATTACATTATCAGAGACTGGCTATAGTGTACACGATCATATAATTTCTTTATCAAACTATCAGCACGACTTGTCATTTGAAAAGTTGTTTTACAAGTATATTTCTTGTTACATATCGTTTCTTATCTAGCAACTTTATATCCAATAGTTGCATATATCTTAGACCTGTCCTACGAAGCAGTGAAACGTGGCCTTTGTAGAAGTGGAGTGTCACGGAGCTGAATATGCTGTTCTGAATTTATACACTAACGCTAAAACAAATTACGTATCCTCGCAGCATTCATATCACTAACTTTTTCATTTAATTTAAAACTGCTCTAACATGTAAAGCCTACTTCAATCTTCGCTGTATTATACAAGCTGTTTCATTTATTAATTTTTACTTGTTTGCTGCCAGGAAACGAGATGGTCCACCTTTTGATCCATGAGTAACGTCGAATTTAGATATTCAAAACACTAAGAGAACTAACGCATTGCATTACACGTACACTTCACAAACAAACCGTCTTGGTTTGTTTGGCTTATTATTGTCATTGTATGGCTACAAAATAAAAATATATTATGATTACTTACAGTTTTCATTAAATTAATAGGGTGCCAATCATAAAGTCACAAACACAACTAACAACAAAAATTATACACATACTCACACCAACGCGCACTACCACCGCATCGCAATACACGCACTTCACAAACAAACCAGAACACACAAAGAACCTAAAAATTAATAACCCAGACACAGAAAGGAAAAAACAACACACATGACACTAGATAGGAGAATATATATAATAGGTATAGCACACTGCACATGCACTTCCTCACAACACCAGCATGTAACAGGTACACTCTACATTAGTATAAGTTTAGTATAAAAATTAGAAGAAATTAATATTATAAGTTATTCGTAAGGTAAGCCATAACAAAAAATCACCGAATTAACGTCACACACAATAACAAAAATAAACAATAAGCGTGTATAAACTTTAAAAACTTTCTTAGAAATTAAGTTGTAAAAAAGGGTACGGAACTCGATTCCGTAGAGTTGTTAAAAAAAACACTAAGAGAACCCTAGGAACCTACTACGCTGAGACTGTAAATAACACTTGCGCTTAACAAAAAGTGCTCTGTACTTACGACTAAGTCGATTTATTGTAATTTTGAGGTTGTATGTACCAAACAGAACCCAGATATATAATTGGATAACACTTTAATGTACACCATTACAGAAAACTCACGAACTAGTTTTATTCTAATTGTGTACAAAGGGCGCTCTTATCGCTGAAAAGCGGTCTCTTCTAGACATCCCGTCGCAAGAATATCGCTGATTAGGAGGGGCGATGGTGGTATACATAATTAGTGTACGATTACTTACATTTTAATAATAAATATATAACATATACTACATACATAACTTCACACCAGGTCCCTTGCGGGGTAGGCACGAACAACAGAGCGCCATACAGGCTTATTCTTACACACCTCACTTGCTTCTTTGATATTCATAGCTCTTGTCATGTACGCTCGTCTGTTCTTAAGGGTCCTGACATCACCTTCTGCTAATACACGATCAATTTGATCATGGAAGGTGTGTCGTGGTCTTCCGCGACTTTTGCATCCATCCACTTTTGCATTGTACTATATCTGTTTAGTCATTCTTTCTTTCTATAAGTATACTATATATACAATTATATATATATATATACACATGAGTTTTAGTATAAGTATACAAGTTATAGTAATAAAATGCAACCATTTAAACATAATAAACATATAGCTAATAAAATTTTACAAATTCCGTGTTTGTACAATGAAGCTATTAAAAAAAACGAATGGAATACAACTATATAAGCGATAAGGAGCACGTTGCATTTTTAGATTTCTTATCTGTTTGTCTGTCTGTTCAGGATTCACATAAAAACTACCGGGCTGATTTCGACGCGGTTTTCGTTGATCGATAGCATATTTTTCGAGTGAAAAATTTGCGCTACTGTGCGTACTGGGTATCCCGCGGAAATTTTACTGGGAATAATTTAAAATGGCCATTTTAAAAAATAAAATCGAATCACAATGTGGTTTTTTCACTGATCAATAGCAAATTTTATGTAATAAAATGTGGGTCATTTTTTATCATGGGAATCCCACGGGAATTTTCCCAGGAGCAGTTTGAAGTTGTTCGGATGCATGAACATTATTAGCTTATTCGGACATATTTTTCACTAAACCGATAGCTTTAAATACTATGATACTTTGTGTCTCGAGAATCCCGCGGGAATTTCAAGTCAAGCGGAATGGAGTCACGGGCATGTCCTAGTACGATGTAAAAATGGCGGCTTGATGTCGTGAAAGATCATATGCGTGTCTATAGACTCACAGTAAGTAATCCCGAGAACCGTCATTATGGCCATTAATCATCAAATGTTAACCATTAATTCTAGGCAGTTAGTAGAGAACCATTGAATTACGGAACCTTATTTAAGAAAGGTACATGCAGCCGGTTTAACTAGAATGACCTAGGATAACTGGTAGGAAGTAGTCGTTTGTGTGTCATTTTCCTCTTGACAGTTAAAGGAGAGCCGCAAATATAGTATAGAACTAGATGTGTTATCTTGTTAACTACAATATAAAGTACGGTAAGGTCCTTGGTCTACTTGCCATAATTTTGAATAAATATACACATATAAATGTAAAAGTGAGTTCATTAAATATTTGAATTTTTATGTATGTTTTTATGTTATATTATGTTTGTTTTATCTTTGCAATCTTGAACATAAAGTTATTTTAAAAAATAACTTGGTGCATTGCGTGTATACTTAGCTGACTTTACATGGTGGATATAAACATAGGCTACATTTCATTTCAATCAAATGTGAGAGAGAGATCTCTTGAGATACCGAACCAAGATTAGCGCGGCCAAAGCTGCACTGAAAACCCTAGTTGTATACAATTATTATTCAGTACTTATAAGTAAGATGGGCTATTAACATCTGTAAAAATATAGATCAGTGAAACGTAAATATGCAGATAATATCTTAACGAACAATTTTTAAGAAGTGATGCTGTAAAGTGTCTTAAATAAACAGAATAGAGAACACTAGCGCCTAGTGTTAGTCTGTTTTTAGTAAAAAAAAAATAACAACGTCTCGAATTTTCATACTCCAACTTATGCTACATATAATTACAAAATAAGAGATCTCTACTAAAGTTTTGCGTGTTGCAATGATTGTGAAAAATATTTATTATCATGTTTTACTTCGCACCCACTTCAAAGTATTGTAGTCTTTTTATCCTCTTGAAGTCATTTCCTTTTTCGCTGCATTTTTTTATCACATAGGTGCTCGATACAAGGTTCATTGAAAATTATAATGACATATATTTATTATTATTTTAATTAAGCTTGTGTTAAGAGTATATTTATTTCTAAGGGTTATAGATAGATATATATTTATAATTCTTATTTCACACAATGTCCTTATATTGCCAGAAATAATTTTAAACAACGACAATACATTCACATTCAACAAACATTGCATGAACTTCCCGTGTCGTGTCACGTAAAATTATCAGTCCATGTCACATCTAACAGCTTTATATCCTTGAACTTTGGGCACATTCGAGCGGGCGCATTACACAGCCGGCCCCGACCAAGGCGACCGACACTACGCACTGAGAATAATAACATACGTCTATCACACGAGTAATAACACGAAGGAAAGTTTATGTGAACAAATCAATTATTCTATTGAATTATGTGACCATCGAAGAAAATGACTACACACATACCTACATACATATTATCACGCCTATTTCCTATGACGGTAGTCACAGACTATGGGTCTACTTGCAACGATCTTGACCAAGAACCATTGCTTCATCTACTTTCATTAATCTTTATATATGCACGTTATTTTGAAATACTTTTTACCTGACCTCTGTTTAACACTTGTGTTATTTTAATAACACAAGTTATTTAAATAATATTTAATTATTTAAATATGTCTATGACGTGGCCTACCGGCACTAACTCTGCGATGTCATCGTACACTTGTTTTATGATTCTACTTTCGTCTGTTCTCACCAGATGCCCAAATTTCCTTAACATTCCTTGTTCAACAATATATTATTTCAATCCACAAGGTTCTCTTATCAGACTGTTCCTTATCATAACATTCAACATAACCTCACATATACTTCTCAAAGCTCTCATTTCAACTTCGTTTAACCTACATTCATGCTTCTTCTGCCATAACCAACTTTAACCGCCATACGTTAAGTGTTGGGACCAACACTCCTTAGCGAACAGCCAAGCGTGCCTTTGTAGAAAATTTAAAGAAAATATCTAGGAAAGACAATTCGCCATTAACATATGTAGCTTCTAAAAGCTCCTAAATCCTATATGACTAAATGGTAGCAATAGGTCATCCTTTTATTTCTTTTAGACTTATCGTAATTTTAAAAATCTTATTTTTGTTTTTTGATCAAATCAATCGAATATTAAAAGTCAGAAAAAAGGTATTTCAATCCTTGAATAATAAAGTCTGAAAAATTATTATATTAATACGTGAACAAAAACTTTTTACCCCTTTTTACGAAAATTGCGCGGACGGAGGAGTATGAAATTTCGCACACTTATAGTTTATATAGAGAAGGAGTGGAGAATGCTAATAATTTTTTTAATTATGCATAAAAAATACATTAAATCAATAAAAAACGTTACACACAATACCATGTATTTGACACACACACGCATATATACTCTTGTTTATTGTTAAACTCAAATTAACAGTGTAGCTTTAGCGAAATCTGTGATTATAGAAGTAAACTCTTTGACAACAGAACCTTAATAACCTTCAAACTTATAACTTAAATTAGTTATGGTCGAATTTCAACCATTAGGCGACCACTTACATGTTTTAAATAATAAAAGGTTAAAAGCGAAAGATGAGTCCATTCCTTCGAGGTCGGTAGCGCATTGGCAACCTTTGCAAATGTCTGTAGGTGACGTCAAATTTGATAAACTCCAGCAATAAAAGAAGGATCTGTAGCGGTATTTAATCACGTAAAATTAATACATTTTCGGATCTATGTATTTAATGAACGATTGAAGTGTACCAATGTGAAGGTAGATTAAAAAAGAGATAAATGGATTGTGTGATAGATGACATGATTATTTGGAGTGTGACACAGGACGTATGTGAGAATAGAGAAGTGTGGAAGGAGAAGACAATTATTGTGCCGACCCCAAATAATTGGGAGCAGATGAAAGAAAAGATATATATTGTTACGATTGCGGGACTCGAATTAAAATGCCGTTGGAATTACTATAGAATTTATTAGAACTATACACAAACACGTATAACACAAGTACAATTATAACTGGACACAACCAGTACAAACTGCACGATTCAATATCACGCGCAAAGTCCGTCACTATATAGCTTATCGAATGTATACGTCTTGTTCGTATCATAATCCTCGCTTGACTGCCTCACCCCTCCGTTCGGGCATTGTTTTATACTAAACTATACAATACTGTATTGTATTGAATACAACACTCGACCGCGTAGACTGAATTCTACAAGAAAACGTAATCCTGCGGCAATAAAAGAGTACAATAACAATAGGAAGTTTTGCTAATTACAAATTTTAAACACAAATTAAACAAACGAAGTCCAAATGCGGGAAGGTAATAAATAAACTGCAGGTGTGCATTGTTCTTTGTCGGTCGTAACAATATATTTTAAAAGACGGTTTTTGACATTTTCTTTCATAGTTTCATACTTAAATAGAAAACTTATAATATTCCAGCTGGCATATCGTATCAAAAACCTGCTTAGCTACCTCTTTCTCATCGCACCTAATAAATCAAGTATTAGCCACCTTTCTAATAAAAACTAGTCTAGACATAAAAAGGCCAATTCATTCTCAACTAAATAGATTATACTCGTTACATTCCACAAATACTTGTAAATACACTGTCGCACAAATAATCATGAAATGTGTTAAGATTTAAATTAATCAATAAATATTACAACAAAACACAGGTAGCTATCCAATTAATTTGTACAGGAATTTAAATATTCTTATATATATATAAAAATAAATGAATCATAGAAATATATGTAAGCGCATAACTTGAGAATGACTTTACCGATTTTGATGCTTTTTTGTGTGTGTTTAAGTGAGTCCCTGGATGGTATAGATTCAAAATTGGAACCGCTAAGAGACACTAGAATCGGGTCCCAAATATATATATTTTCCAAGGTAGGAAAACGTCTGCTCGGACAGCTAGTATAATTGGTTAGATTAGATTACAAACTCGTAGTGGATAATTATGTTATTTATGTCATTTTATTTGAAATTCGCTTCCTCTAACTCAAGGGTAGATTCTCCTTATTTTATTATTAATCTAGAAATTCTTGCTTTCTACTAATATATATAACTAATATAATACAACTATTCTATTACAACCTATTATTTATTTATTTATACTTATAATAAAATTGTATAGGTCGAATTTCTGTACAATTAAAAAAAATGCTAAAAACCAAGTCAGGGGGATGTAAGAAGTGAAACAGAACTAATTTAGATTTTTTAGAATTTTTTGTTTCTCTGTTTGTTTTTCTGTTTGTACCGGCTAATCTCAGAAACGACTGGACCGATTTATATGAAATTTTGTATGGTGATAGCTTATATCCCTGGTCAACATATAGGATACTTTTGATCCCGAAAAATTAAATAGCTCCCGTGGGATAGTTAAAAAGCTTTAATTAGTTAAACAGCTTATAACAGACTAAAAGTAATTTCTCTGCAACGTAACATAATAGAAGCGGATAATTTAACAGGGTGTGGTGTCAGTGAGAGAGTTTTATCTTATATATATAATATATAAAGCAGATAAGTTTGTTTGCTTGAACGCGCTAATCTCAGGAACTACTGGTCTGATTTGAAAAAATTTCAGTGTTAGATAGCCCATTTATTAATGAAGGTTACAGGCTATAAACCATCACGCTAGAGCAATAGGAGCGGAGCACCAATGAAGAATGTTTCAAAATCGCGGGTGTTTTTTAACTTCCTTTCCACGCGTACGAAGTCACGGGCAGAAGCTAATCTTATATATAAAAACGAATCGCAAAATGTGTTGGTAAGCGCATAACTTGAGAACGACTTTACCGATTTTGATGAAATACTGTGTGTGAGGGGGTCCCGGGATGGTTTAAATCCACAATTGGAACCGGTAGATGGTGCTGAGATCGGTTTCTAGAATCCTCCTAATCCCCGGGAGCGATTTTGGTGATTTTCTTTTTGTGTCATGAAACAAAGTCTTTTAGGAATTCAGAAAATATGGCGGTACGAAGTTCGCCGGGTCATCTTATATATAATAAAAAGACTTCGTTTAAAGAAACCGACTTCAAAAACTAAAAAGTATAAAATAACTTATTTCTAAAGCTATGTATTATTATTAATATAAATTATCTAGAACATGTTTTACTTTCCACCAACTTCGAGATGTTTTAGATAATTTATATTAATAATAATACATAGCTTTAGAAATAACTTATTTTATACTTTTTAGTTTTTTAGATTTTGAAGTCGGTTTTTTTAAACGAAGTTTTTTTTGTTACTTTTTAGTGCCTAGCTATGTATGGGTAGACCAACGAAAGGTGCCGCGCTTCTTAAAAAATATATGTCCCAAGAAACGGGAACATAAAAATGTTCGTAAAATGTAAACTACTGGGCTAAACTACGTTAAATTTTTAGGGGACCAAATGGCGACTATTCCGCATCAAACTAAGCAAGAATCACGTAAATCGGATTATAAATCTTAGCGTTATCGGTGTACATATGGAACGGAATGGAATTTTTTTCTTAAAAAAATTCATAAAATGAAAACTACTAGGCCCAACTATATCAAATTTTTAGGGGACTAAATGGCAACTATTCTGCATCGAACAAAAAAGAATCACGTAAATCGGATCATAAATCTCAGAGTAATCGGTGTACATATGGAACAGAATGGAAATTTTTTCATAAAAAAATTCATAAAATGAAAGGTACTAGGCCCAACTATATTAAATTTTTAGAGGACTAAATGGCAACTATTCCGCGTCGAACAAAAAAAGAATCACGTAAATCGGATCATAAATCTCAGAGTAATCAGTGAACATACATAAAAAAAAAACAAAAAGATAAAGATCCCGACGAATTGAGAACCTCCTCCTTTTTTTTAAGTCAGTTAAAAACGAATCGCAAGATGTGCATAACATGAGAACGACTTTACCGATTTTGATGAAATATTATGTGTGTGTTTGAGTGGGTCCCGGGATGGTTTAAATCCACAATTGGAACAGGTAGATGGCGCTGAGATCGGGTTCTAGAATCCTCCTAATCACCGGGAGCGATTTTGGTGATTTTGTTTTTGTGTGTTTGAGTGGGTTCCCGGATGATTTAGATTCTCAATTAGAACCGGTAGGTGGCGCTGAGATCGGGTTCTACAATCCTCCTTATCACCTGGACCGATTATGGTGATTTTCTTTTTGTGTCATGAAACAAAGTCTTTTAGGAATCCAGAAAATATGGCGGTACGAAGTTCGCCGGGTCAGCTAGTTGATTTATATTTAAGTTTAAGCCATGTTAAGACTATATATACTATCCGTTTGATTCTTATTTTAAACACTATGCAACACATATCGCACCCTTAGAATTATAGAGACCTAATTCAAACTATAAAGTTATTCAATTTTGTACCTTATTTTAATGTAATAGATATTTAAATACAATGACTCAAATTTTTGATTTTGGTCTCTATATTTTTAAGGGTGCGATACGGCCACGATATGCGCATAGTGTAACTTTACTCTTATTCCTAATTACTACTAATTGCGTTATTTTGGTGCTATAGGACCTGAATTACTCGACTGATTTGTTTCGTGTAGTACTGGATATTAATATGGTTATAGTAATGGTAGTTTACAAGCACACCACATTAGTAATATGTTACTATAGTCGATAGTCATATTAAAACTCAGTTCAGGTTTAAAAAAAACAGTGGCATGTGTAAACTCAAATGACCTGTTATTAACGTATTACATGAAGTGTTTATTTAAAGTATAAAAATAACATATCTAATTTTTTTTTATTCATTCAGAATGAATATTTAATGTGTAATATTTTGTTATTTTTTTAAATTTGCTTAAATCTTAAGCAATTTATTTAATTATAAGTTAAAACTAGAATGCCCCACTCAGAATTTGTAATTGTCCATTTCACATATTAAATTAAATAGTATTTATTACGATGGAAAAACAATAAAAAGCCAAATAGTATTATTATAAAAAGTTCAGTTTCTCTGTTAAAAACGAATTTATTAATAAAAATCAAATCATATTGTTTTAATTACCAGGGTTCAAAGTCTACTACTGCACTATTTTCGGTGTGCATTTTCATACAGTAACCATTAAAGTGCCAGTGATCGACCTTTCCAACACGATTTTACTACCAGACTTGCGGCACAAGACGGTGAACTATTTTGTTAAACAGACTTATCGCCACATTTTCCATCATTCGTATGTATATAATTTATTCCAGTTTTTTTTTAATAGCTTCAATATACAGACATGACATTTTTTAAAATTCTGTAATATTATTAGATAATAATCGACAGCCGAACCACACACAATGTATATCCAACGTATTATACAACGGACCACTCTGGGGCCGATCTCGGACACCCAGACTGTAGTAAATAATGAAAAGTTCGTGTACGAAATTTACTATCCTAGGAGTCGAACCCAGAGCGTCTGCGTTGTATGGGGATCAGCCGGCAAAGGCTTAAGCAGTAGCCTGCTCAACCACAAAGGCTGTCAATTTCATACCAAGATCAAGTTTTACAGTTGTGTATGAAGCTATAATGTGAAATATAAAAACGTAGAGTTGTTCTTCTAAATAAATTAAAATAGTAGTTTCTAACAAAACACCTTAGTTAGTTGTTTTATAAACGACATAGATGAGGTGATTTCTCAAAAAACTCGTTTTTAATTAAATAAATCTTTGTCTATGATATTTGAATGTTTAATAAATTATGCTGTTTGATGAAGTAAGTATATTTAGTAGTTTTTATTCCAAGAATTTCTTGCACAGACGAATAATTAATAATCTTAAGGAAACTTTATTAATTAAAATGTATGTTTATTTTCTACTATTTATTGCCTTTATGTGCTATGGTTAATGAAGATCAATTATTTTTTTAAACCTATTTTTTATTGTTATCTGTTTGTATATTCATGTAGTAAATGATCAATGTAAGTAGTAGGTGATACTAGCAGTGTTAAGTGAAATATGACTTTTGAAGTTTCTACAAATGCCCAGTTATTCGAACATCAAAATTTGTTTATGGCTGGGGTGGGGAGTATCCGGCTTTCGCCAGTGTCTATTTCTCTGAAGATTTTTCTAAAAGTTTGATGTTTATGAATTCTTGACTCTAGCTAAAATCACTAACCTCCAAGCCACAAGAATCTAAATTTATATAATATGTGTGTGTGTGTATTTCTTATTGCATAAGATCAGCAGACAGGCAGATGGCCTACTTGACGACATTTGCAACTCCAAAGGCGTTGCTGCTCTCTTAAGGGAGCGAGACTGGAACCTAGCCACAAATTCCGGAACATAACTCAAGGTCGTTACGGCGGCATACTCTCGACCAGGGGTGGTAGCCACCCAGACGGGTAAATACCCTACCATGTACGTACGTTCACGTACATCAAAAGTAGCGCCGCTAATAGTAGGTGCGATTAGAGATACAATCAAAACAGTATCATGTAACGAAACCGTTAACTTAATTACCATTCCAGTATGTTACTGCGCTCTCGAATATAACATTGTACTCAATGTTGTCACCATTTAACCATTACTACCGGTACCGACCGGCGAATTTATTTCGAACAATACTCGAAATTAAAATTCTTCTAATTGTATATGTCGGAAACGAGGTAATTATTGTGAATTACACCACGTGGCGGAACTAGTCAATAACCAGTTATACAGTCTTCTATTATCAAGTCACTGGATGTTCAAAGTCAAATAAACGGAAGTCAGTTCCGAAACATTTATTATTAAGCGAACGGATATCTGAAATCGAGTACCGAAAGTCAAAAGTCGGAACGCCAGCGCTGCCGTGGTGGTGCTCAATGGAAACTACGGGGTTAGGCAAGGCGATCCATCGACGGAGCTGTGGATGACATAGTTCTTCAGTTAGTTTCGCCAAGTGAATACAAATCGTAGAAACCGTTAGTTAAGCATACTTTACCTTTATCTGCTGAATATATGAAATTGGTTTGTCATCTTAGACCTTGGTACATTATACTTTGTGTTAAGTTGTGTTATGATTTTACTTCAACTGATACTTCTCACGATACACCCACAATGTACAAATAATGAATACTGATGCGGAGGATATCTGTAGTGATCTCTGTCATATTCAATAATAGGTACTTAAAAATCTGATTTAAATTATAGTCATCAATATTATAATGTGGACATTGGGATTCTGATTACAAATTCACTCACGCGCTTGTATCTTATTTTGGACAGAAATTTATGAGCTCAATGTAGCTAAGTCGAAGCAACATAAGAATGGTATGTATAAAATGTATAATAAACAAACTAGTGAGTAAATTTTAACTTAATTGAAAGTGAATCTCAAAGATCGAGATCTAACAGTACGATGATAATGATGATGAAAGTCGAATGACAGTGTATTTTTAGGTGGATATCTAGGGTATAGTAACTTTTCGATTATTCTTTGATATCTCTATATTTCATCTTTTAGTATTGTTAGTAGACACTATTTTAAGTTTCATTTTCAGATTTCCAACATTTTCCATTCTACAATAATAATAATGAATTTTCTAGACACTTTTCTGGAATAAAACTAACGAACTATATTAATTCATCTATCCATCAAATTATTATTTTTTATTAAATATAGGCTACATTCAACAAGACGAAAAAGTAGTCTTAATATAAAAAAGTACTCGACATTTTTTCGCTTCACTTTAAAAATAGCAAACACTTCAAAACAAATAGTAGGGGCAAATGCCATCAACTAGTATGGTATTAGCAATTGAAATGGGAAAACGTGGTTAGTTTACATTGAGCAATGGGGTAGGTCAAACATGCCTGTTGGTTTAATTCGATCGAATCCAGGCCATATACGGATTTATGCTTTATATAATGCGACTGTGATGAATTTTAATACTCTAGAAATGAGAACGTTCTATGAATAGTTAATATAATCGTTAGATTATAAGTGTATAATGGAAGTTTATATGTCCATCATATAACAAAGTTTACTTACTTTATGTTAGTAAAGTTGGTACGTAAATATTACGTCTATTTAAACATTGTTTGCAAGGAAATTTTGAATCAATTTATAAACAATGGGCGGTTTTATCGCTTCAAATGATCTTATCCAGATAAGTTTTTATTACGGAGAAGTGTAAATACAGAATCAGTGGCGTGAAACTAAAAATTAGAATAATTAAAAATTCAATAAATATAAGTATTGTTACAATTTGGGCCACCTGCATATCTGTAAATAAGGCATATTTATTACCCGTCGGTGTTTGAGCTAATAACATTGAAGCGCTTTCATGACCGTCTTTTGTTTACTTTATGTTTAAAATTTGTGATTGGAAATATAGCCTATTGTGTATTGTAATCTTTATGGTAGTCATTAGCCAGGTGCGATTCTTATAAAATCAGTCCACGCGGTTGAGCTATTGTGTTTGTACAGTATAAAGCAATGCCCAAACGGAGGGGTGAAGCAATCTAGCGATAGTCACAAGCGAAGCAAGACGTTAGTGACGGACTTTCCCCGTGTTATTGAATCGTTCATTACTTTTGTTTGTACGTTTACACTGGTTGTGTTCAGTTATATTTGTACCTGTGTTATACGTGTTTGTATAGTTCTAATAATTTCTATAGTAATTCTAACGGCATTTTAATTCAAGTCCTGCATCTCGTAGCAGGTATGTATATAGGTTTTAAGTAATGTCAGTAAGCATCTACTTGAATATACTAAGTAACGTAATAATTTTTCAAAGTGATTCACGAGTAATTTCAATATTTCTAACACCATATAATAATATCAGTCTATGAAGGAACAGATATCTGTTACTTTTCTTTAGTGTTTATTAAATAATTGTGCATATTAGACAAAACAATTGCCTAGCTTGTGGATGATTCCTAGACAGATTTCAAACCCACGTCATTGGAACGAAAGGCAGGTGCTTTACCCACTAAGCTTATTTTAATACAGCGTTGCAAGAAAATGTAGATAATAAATAAGGATGCCATTAATTAATTTTTTATTTATTAATTTTGTTATTTTATTTTCTAGGTTATACTGAACATATATATAGTCATAATAATAAATAAATCCGCAGTGGGGCTTTGTAGCGAAGTCTTAGGTGAGTAGCGATACCTTGTAACCGACTACGGGAATCTAAGGCAAAGCCTTAGCATATAGCACGGAGTGAAGATCGCTAGAGCTAAGACTCATGCTCCAGGATTGGAAGTGATAAATGGTAACTAACCTAACCTAACGTCGAAAAGGTTTTTTCAGTGAACCTGCAGCCCACCTCTCGACACCCCTTAGCTTCTCCCACCCATGTTGCCCCTCGCCAATCGTGTATGGCATTTTTTTGGGTCCCATGCAGGGACTGGCGAGTCACCGTCTGCCCATTTTATTCATGTTCCCCTAACTACTACTAACTAACTAGTCTCCATAGGCCCACATCTCTACTTCCACTAACAGTTCATCCCTATAGCCCGGTACCTTTTGTTCTCGTTTCCTATAATAGTTCTACATTGACCTGGGCTTGTTCTTGGGTGCATTTTTATATGGTGTAAACAGGAATAGTCGTCGGTCAGTGTCACGCCACATTTATATCAAATTTGCCAAGGGGCCATGTTGGCCCTCCCATGGCCCCAAGCAAGTCAATTTTTATGGTCTGTGGTCTTGAGAGACATACATGTAATAATAAATATTATTCGTATTTTACAATTTTAATAAACATACAGAAACTCTAAAGAAAGATAATTAGTAAACAGTAAATTTGATGTGTAAGTTTAAAAAATGGCTGAAGAATTTAAAAGAAGTAGGATATACCTTTCACTCTTAAACTAAGAACAAGTAACAAGTCCTGTGTTTTTAGTCAATCAAAACTTATCTATCAATAAGTTATTCTTTCTGGATTCAATGGTTGAAAAGCTTCTGCCAGTTATAATAAACTGTATCCTGTCACAAATCTCCGACTAAAGTAGTTTTAATAAATGTTTGCGAATAGAACATGTCAAGGCACGTCATTAAAGCATAATAGAGATCCATACTAATAATTGCCGGTTGCGAGATCTTACGCATTTATAATGTACAGAAACTAATGTAAAAATAAATAAAATAATATTTTGTTATAAAAACCTGTCAAGTGCGTAGATGTTCAAGCACTTTAAAGGGTTCCATAAGAAGCGTCTAATCTATACATTATTTGGCTAAGGAACGACAAAAAATCATTTGACAGAAAAGATCCCAAAATCATCTCGAAAACTACTCAACTTGTTCAAAGTAGATAGATAGATAGAAAGCACTTTATTGTACACCATTACAGAAAATACAGATGAATTATAGCCTAAAAATATTCTAAATGTGCACAATGGGCGGGACTTACCGCTAAGAAGCGATCTCTTCCAGAAAAACCCGTAGCAGTAGTAAATACATATTATTTTGGTCAAAGGTGGTATACATAAAGATTAGAGGATATGTAGCTACTTACATTTATACTTAATTACATACATTACATATTTTATACTTAATAGACATATACAACTACTGATAGTAGTGCTTTTTTAAGTAATTATTGGTGAAAATATTTTTGATACTTCCCCGTCTCGTTTCTTTGGGACAATTTTCACGATTTTGGCAGTTGATATCTCGCTACTTATTCATTTCATTAAAAATTTATTAGATTCCCAAATTCAATAAATTTATTTTCACAATGACAGATTAATGAAACAAAATAAAAACACAGCCTTCTTGTCTTCTCTTACTAGTATGAGCTAGGTTGGAGTTTTGAGTGCAAGTTTTATCGCGACTTCCACTCATCAACTTGCTACAACCCGTCAGTAACGGGTATGCGACGCCGCAAAATCTAAGTCACATTACGTTCACACATTCAAATTTACGTGGTAGGTAGGTACCTAAAAGAACCAAATTAGGATGTACCCATAAAACAGAGTTAACTTGTTTTTCGTGTTGAATTTATTTAAATTAAGTTTATTTACGCTGCAATATCCAGTTTTTATTTTTCCACCTACAAACACGCAAGTGTAGTGTCATTACAAAAATATATTTCATAAAACCACGTGACCGAAATAATAAAACGCATTAAACGATTCGCAACCAGATTTTGTGTTTGTTAAGGTCTATCTACACACATCCGTATCTAGCTAGACAAAAGCCGTAATTTGTGTGTCTGCAAGTTACGTACGTTTAGCTAGGAAAAAACCAATGATTTTATTAATATAATACAACAAAAGGTTTTGTAGAGTTTGTACAACGCTAAATCGCTAAGACGCTAATCGATCAAATAGTTTAACCACTTTCAATAAATGCTCAATTTAGTCAAATATGTAATAAAAATTGTATTAATAAAAATTTATTAATATTGTTGCAGAATATATACATTACAATTACCTAAACTTTTACTCCAATTCGTAAAATATTTACTTTTTCCAATTACAAACATACTGATATTGACAAACCATTATTGAAAAAAAAAGAACCCACTTCCTTAGATTTGCCATTCGGAACGAATAGGTGGGGATCAAAAAGTCAAAAGAATGTATTTGGGGCAAACAGACTAACCTAGTTATACCCTGTTTCCATTAAAGTTGAGTCCAGCAAAGAAGATAGAATATAATTTATAAATAATGCTGATCTATTGCTAAAACCAAGAGACCTCTCTTGAGCGGTCAAGTCAATTCACATCTTCGTTTCGCACTAGTGAAAACACTCTGCTTATCTCCGAATATCTCCCCTCTGCGCGTTATTGGAAACCATGCCATATTCGTCCAAACTATTGCTATCTAGCTGTATAGAGTAGGAGCTGAGCTATGCAAGCGACAAGTTTACAAATGGCACGTGTAGAGAAGTAACGTGTTCTTGTTCCAGAGTCTAAAACTACTTTTTAGGTCTTACACACAAAAATTTGTTACCATTTTTATGTCGGTATACAATAAAGGAGATTTTGTTGTTATTGTTGTTTCTCGCCGAGTCATCGATACGAATAATTTTCCACTCTTTTATCACGTATAGTTAAGATTTTTTCCCGCTTTATTGTTATGATTTATGGAAAGGAAAATTAATAATTGAATTTAAAAAATTAAGTACTCCTGTGCCATATCATAAAATCTATCCAAAGAAGGAAATCTGTACACATGTTCTATAGTCACAAGTCCAGAAGAAATTCTTATAAATTGTCACACTGATATGTGTGACTAACCTATAATAAATACACCGGGTGGCAATTACAAAAATTCGCGGAACGAGCGTAACAGTGAAAGTTAAACGTAAGTCGAGACGTGTCATCGGCCGGTGGTACATAGTGGGTACCTTGTCTACCTACAAGCCTAGTTTTTGAAAAGAAACTACTCGTAGCACGGTAGAAGTATCATTTTCTTGCTACGATAGATTCGCGTGTGTCTACCGTCTATCTTACATTAGCTGTCGGTAGATTGTTGCAGCGGCGCTGCATTTAGTGGTAACAATAGACTATGTCAATTTTGTAGTGAAAAGCAGCTGCTCCTCTGCTTCTCAGTCCACTTCAATTCACTTCAGCTGTTATAGTTTTACATTTATGGTAATTTACTTCATATATATTTGTTGTATTTTATATTATATATGTTTCTTATATTTTACAATTGCGGTGCGGAGCGGGTACATAATTTACACATGTGTTGCGGGCGTGGTACATTTTATGTTATTTTATTTTATACAAATAATTAATTTAATTTATTTTATGACAATGAATGACTTGAATGATAACACTTTATTGATTATCGAATAAAATATTTGTCATATGCACGATTACAAGATTGTCATGGTAAAAACAATAGGCGGCCTTATAAACGTATTTTCTCCGTTATTTACCATGGTCTAGGTGTCTGGACTCGGCCCCAGAGTGGTCCGTTGTATATTACCCATAACACAAGCGTAACTTGCTTAATTTGGGGATATGCAATGTGTGTGTTTAAAAAAAAACATTGGTAGATAAATTGTCAACAACAATGAAAACTTAACCCAAATAAACCTTATTAATCCTATCATGTTTTGTAACTTAAAATGATAGAAAATAATAAATGCATTTTTTCTTTAATTTTTTACCAACTGACACGAAATACAAATTATCGAGGTATTACAAAAACCCCACGAAAAATTCCTTGCTCATTTTTTCAGATTAATGATTAATTATGCAATACTAAGTTCCGTGGTTGAACATTTGAAGATTCTCAGGTACGGTAATACGGTTGGCAAAACATTCAGCGTTGCACGTACCTAGTAAAAATCGTCACGAAACACTTTGTTTAAATAAGAATTTGAATAGGATTATCCACATCATAGATTGATTGGGGGCATAATTTTCATGCCGTTGGATGCTAATATCTCCTAACCTTGGCTTAAGTAAAATAATATGTATGTCAGCTCCGACTCACACACAGGAATCTAAAAAATATTTCATTGTGTTCATCTTTTATATAGTCTATTCCAGTTTTTTTTAAACAGCTTCAATTTTGAGAAATTTATGATATTTTAGATAGACATAACTACATGTTTAACAAACAAGCGAAACTCTTCAACTAATTGTAAGTAAAAGAGTTTCCTATAGTTTCCCTTGAGAAAATCATACTTACTAATTATTAGCTGTTTAAAATACAAACGTATTTAAATGCTTGCGAGAAATTAGCCGAGCCTCCTGACACCACACCTTCACAACCTCAATTGACCTTTCTCTTCCACATTAAATAACAATTTAACCATTTAAAGTGTACTTACCGCTGACCTCTTCAACCTACATTAAGTAAGTCCGCAAATATTCTTTGCTAAGTATGAGGTAATACTGTGACAAGATTAAATGTCATTAAAAGCATGCCTATAAAGTTTACAAAACTCTGAGAGCAAAATATATGTGATGAAATATACCTACCTACAGGTAGACTTTATTTCCTAGAAGCACTAGAACAATTCTTTTGTGATTTTTAATTTGCTTATACTAGAAACAATAAAATAAATCGAGAAGAAAATACCTGTCAAGTTTTTAAAACTCATAGAGCAAAATATAGCAGGTAGATTTTATTTGCCAGAAGCACTAGAACAATTCTTTTGTAGTTTGAATTTGCTTATTCTAGATAATAAAATAAATCGAGAAGAAAATAACATTAAGATGATTGCATACTATTAAGGAAAAAAATACGATAATCAGAAAATATTAGATATTCAAGATGAATTGAGCAATTTCAAATCCGATTATGATATTGTCAATTATTTAGACAGTTATAATACAATAGACTTTCTGCAGCGAAGCTAATCTGGTCAAGACATAAAATTTTGCACAAGTCATAACACAGCTTTTAATTATTAGTAAAAATCATACAGTCTTATTCATAATGAGTAGATTAAGTCTGCAAGCTTCATTGAGGTTCTTAAAGAAGACTACAAACTTACTGTAACTGAATATAAATAAGACTGATAGTGTTTAAAATAAAATTAGATGCAAATTATTTACATATTAGTTATGAATAATAATTTCAGCATTAATATCGTTTTGAAAGCCACTGCCACAGAAATCGAGCAATATTCTTGAACTGTAAACAGCTGTTATGTAAACTATTTATAAACTATTTATATTGTTTCAACATACGGGAAGATATCACGCTTAGAATCGTTACTTAAATAATTATATGTTTCAAGATGCATGGCCGACTTTTGATTTCATTTATATTAATTTTATTTGTAATTTTAGGCTGAATCGGTTAGCGCCAATTCGTTAAATCAAACCAGTTTGAAAGTATATATAATAAATGCCTAACTAATGTAAGTTATAAATAAATATAATAAATCTTTAAAGAAATCTTTTAAATTAATATAAAGTAAGAATTAATATGATAACGTAAAAATATTTTTATACGTTTCAGTAATTAAGCAATATCAATTTCAAATCAACAGATTAATACCTCCAAATATTTAGCTAGTCTGCAAACCTTAACATTCTGATTATTAATATATAATTATACTTATAAAGAAAAAACCAAACACTGCAAGGCTTCATAACACACTTCTGTATAAACCACTAGTTTATATAACCAGTCTGTTGACGTAATTTTTAATATTCATTTTCATGAAATCTGTCAAAACTCAAGATTCTGAAGATGAATCAAATAAACTTTCAAAGCAACTTTCTTTTCTAATTAAACATAAAATAACATTTGTTACATTCAAGCCGTGTAATTATTACTAAGATGCCCTCATCACTATTGTTAATGCAATTCTAGTGTTTAGAAACATTAATTCTAGGATTGCAGCTTTCTCCATTAGTTTCTTATTGAGACAAGAAACATCTTACTTTGAACTTACAACTCAAGTCTATAAAAACGCCTGCAGGTCATAAAACGTTTAAATACTAGCATTTAAACACAACAGTTTCTAAGACATTTTCCATCCGTATGTCCCGCATCCCACTGTTTGATTGTTAATGCAATTGTATTTCTTCATTGCACAATTTTCATGTGAGAGACATAAATGACGACTTATGTTATTCTCTTTATGTTACTCAATATTCAATAAATTGTTTATACCTTTACTAGCTTCTGCCCGCGTACTGCGTCCTCGTCGAATAGTAAAAAAAAGTAACTTAAAAAAAACCCCCGATTTTGAAACGCTCCTATTGGTCTTAGCGTGATGATATATAGCCTTTCTCGATAAATAGACTATCTAACGCTGAAAGATTTTTTAAAATCAGACCAGTAGTTCCTGAGATTAGCGCGTTCAAGCAATCAAACAAACTCTTCAGCTTTATATATTAATTTGTCAACGTTAAACGAAACACGAGTTGAATATATAGTTACTTGTGTGTACTTTTTGGAACACACTCAAAGCATCTATTTTTGGTAAAATGCTGAAGATCATTTACGGCTTTACTCGTATTTTCTGACTCCGTATCCGTTGGAAACTATCTAATTTTCCATGATTAAAAGTATCCTATTATCGAAACTAGATATGTAACAAATTTTAAAATTATTGATACCTTCCAAATCCGACGAAAATTTACAAAACAAACATGTACATAAACCACTTGCATGTTGCATATAAACTACAGGTGTTAATATGGATTTATTAAAGATAGCTCATAAACAAAGCACTGTTGATAATAATAAGCATATACTCGTAAGCATTGCCGCGCATGTTTAAAGCAGATTTGCAGATTTTGCACATAGGTATATATGATTTGTAATGTGCAGGACCTAAGCACTAAGTGAAATATTCTAATACCCGTATTCTATTTTGTTTCATACATTGACATTAAAAATAGAATACGTAATATCAATTCAAGGATCGTATTTGTACTGAAATCTTTTAGTCACAATCAACAATTAATTTGCATCAATTTGCTATGATGTCAGAATAACTTGGAGTTTAATTGTATGATCTGATTTGAATAGCGTGAGCAACGCGTTAAGCAATTAAACCAAGCCGCCTCCCATGTCAATCGTATTGCGGTAATTACGTAGTCACAGTCGTATATCTAAGTGATAATACGTTACTTTAATTATACATTATAAACAAAGCTAATATAAAATCATATATACAAAAACATCTGCGTCTCTGGACACCCGACAGAAGTGATAACTTGCGTGAGAGAAAGGGAAGCCAGACAGCCTGGCGCCGTAACGCGTTACATAACGAAGCGGTTTACCCTCCCATAAGAAGTTATCACTTCAAAAAATATTTATCACTGTTCATTTTTTTCATTTGTCAAGGGGCCTCTACGTGTTAGCCTTCCCATGGCCCCCCACGCAAGCCCTCCAAAAGTCCGGGCCATTTTTATGGCCCGTGGTCTTCAAAGACATACAATAGATTAAATTGAAACCGGTGCTATATTAAATAATAGTAATTTTTCTATTCAAATACATATCGATATCGAAGTGTCAATCATTATACCATTACTATCAATTATTTATTACAATATAACAATAAGGTAGATATAGATAGTTTTAGGTCTGATACATGACATATTAATTAATTTATAACCCAAACAATCTTGAAAGAACTTCCTGATAGGAAATAAACCAGCCGTCATGCTAAATCCCTTGAACCTTCTCGTGCAGTGATCTCATAACCAGTTCCAATATTAGGTTGCGTATTATTTTGTTAAGAACCGTGTCAAGCCTTTATGTTTTATGGATTTTTATGACCAGGGTTGTCAGTTTAAAAAATTCTACGTACTTGAATGAAGATCGTTTCTCTCGTGCACTTTAGAATTCAGAATGAGCTCTAAGCCGAGATTTTCTTACGAAACTACGATGGCTACTATGGGTCTATAGGGGTCTTAAAATTTCTCTTAGGTCAGCGGCACTTTGGCAGCACATCTGGTATTGCAAATATCAAAGAGCGTCCAGATTTCATGTCAATGACTGGATGACTACCACCCCTGCTCTAAAGTATATCGGCATAATAACCATGAGTTGTGTTCCAGCATTAGTGACCAGGTTCCAGTCTCCCTTGCGAGAGCAGCAGCGCATTTGTAGTACGTTTGGTGCTGCAAATGTCCATAGGCGATGGTGACCGCTTTCAATCAAGTGGGCCGTCTGCCTGTCCACTGAACTCCTGCAATAAATAAATTAATAAAAAAACAAAGGTGTAAAATATATCCTTATTAATCACTTCAGTAAACGAATTCAAACAACCGGAAAGTTTGACTTTTTTCCGGTTATTTCAATTTTGATAACCCTAATCGTAATTGGGTGTAGTTATTGGCAGGTAAATGACCGGTATATATTGTAATTTCGTAAATTATTTCATATACAAATTATCAAGGAAGTTAGTTCCGTCTAACATGTTTTTTGTGTGACCATTCGCATATAACAGTAATTAGTATAAATCGTTCTAATTATAAGTATTATTATTGTTTTATTTAATAAATTAATTATACAAATCCTAATCCAAAATCTGGTTTAATGATACTTTAGAGGTGCTACATGAGGTTGCAAAATTCATGGTCTTACAATAAATCATTCCCATGGTTAGCTTTTTAGAATTTTAATTGACATTTTAGACACAGCTTTTGAAAGGTAATTCTCAGAGAGCGCCGATATTCCCCAAATTCCAATGGTGATAATTCCTGTATAAGTCCCACTGCTGGGTTTGGGTCTTCCATAATAGGGGAATGAACAGTATACCCGCCACGCATGTCCAAGGCGGGTTGGCAGGTTTGACACATCGGTTATCTTGATGTGCAGGTTGCAGCACGATGTTTTCTTTCACCGTTATTAGCACGTAGTAATTGTAACAATACGCACATTAGGTCAGAAAACTGCCAAGTGGTGCATGCGTTCCGGCCAGGATTGAACTCGCGCCCTTTGAGTTTAGAACGCGTGCACTAGCCATTACGCTACCAGGACTTCATAATATTCCTGTATTAATCTTGATTTTAATACAAATGTGGCTAGCAATAAAATTATGTTTGTAATAAATGTATTTCAAAAAAAATTTTCCATTTAAAGATTATTTGGACGAAATCTCTAATAGCGATAACATAGTCAATATCACTCTTTTCATTAACTGTTTATACACTTTTACCTTTTAAACTCCTTGACGAAGATATAACATATAAGTAATCCTTTTATTGCTAGAGTACAATAAAAGGTTAAGTGCCCATGATGGAAATTGGTGACCACCGCTTACAGACGTATACAACACTAGATGTGAATTTTATGACACTTATATATACATAAAAAATTATCAAAGACAAAAAAGTTTTTTATTTCTTAAACATGAGTATTTACATATTAGATTATGCATGGTGGTATAAAAGTAAAGGAGCCTCATCACAAAACATGCATTAATTTTGATTTCGCTCCACATTCTATAAAAAATTACATGTGAATTTACTGATCGCAGCGTTATCAATTTAGGACTTATTAGTCCTTAAAATGATTTTATACCAGTATTAACTTTTGCTGCAAACAAAGCAAAGCATAATTTATGTACATTTTAAATGGTGTTTGTCGTGTGTGTGGTATTTAGTATAAGAAAATTTCTTGTAACAAGTAAAACGTAAGAAGTTATCAATGTTATTCCCCAAAAACATAATAACTGTATCGTATATTAAAATGTTACTTTCCCTTAAACATATTTCAATAAATTTTATACATATATAGCTTTGCAAATATATTAAATATGTTATAAAATGCGAGGCAACCGTTACCTACATGGTCAAAACGGTAAATTTGCAAATAAAAATACTCTCACAATCTTTGCTTCCCAAAACCTGTTTCATTTTGACACGAGACAGGCCGAGATTAAAACCAAAGCGGGGCCCTTGTTAATAGGAGAAATGTCTGCCATGAATTGTTATCACCATTTGATTAGCCTTCGTGTACGTTGCTAGGTTACCTAAATCAGTGTCAAATCTCTAGA
Source organism: Dendrolimus pini (assembly GCA_949752895.1). Lineage (NCBI taxonomy): Eukaryota > Metazoa > Arthropoda > Insecta > Lepidoptera > Lasiocampidae > Dendrolimus > Dendrolimus pini. Next base: position 17,155,744 of record OX457132.1, on the reverse strand, counting down.
ATGTTTATTCGAAAAACAGAAGTTCTTAGATGGAATTTCCTACCGAGGTTTTCTTTCTGCGCAACGACATGGGATTGTTTCAAAAAGGTGTTATAGAAATTATTCGAGGCCGTTAGCCTAGTTTTGCAAATTTCCATAAATGACGGTAAACATTTTACATCATGTTGATACTTTTTTATTACCTGATTCAGGCAATTATCTATCTATATATATATAATGAAAATGGTGTTCGTTTGAGGCTCAATCACGCTTAAACCACTGATCGTATCGACATGAAACTACCACCATTCGATGCGAAATTTTTCCTAGATGGTTTATGGCTATTTATCTATCTTCTATCTATATATATATAATCTATCTATATATATATAATGAAAATGGTGTTCGTTTGAGGCTCAATCACGCTTAAACCACTGATCGTATCGACATGAAACTACCACCATTCGATGCGAAATTTTTCCTAGATGGTTTATGGCTATTTATCTATATATATCTATATACTCGAAAACTACTGGACCGATCATCATGAAACCACAACCAGTCGACGCGGAATTAATCGTAGATGGTTATAGGCTATATATTTTTCAAATTCTATGAGCCCTTTCCCATGTTTTCTCAATTTGTTTGTTTATTAATTTATTTGAATAAGGCGGTACGAAGTTCGCCGAGTCAGCTAGTTATTAATACTTTTATATTTAATTTCTTCTGTTGCTTACTCATAAGTCTCCTATACCACACCAACTATTTCAACAAAATTATTTCTCAATTTAGCAGAAGACATTTGAGCGAAAGGTTCAACACATTTCTATCATGTAAAAGGATATTGTTCGAAACTAAATAAGTAAGTCATCATCATCATCATCCGAGCGTTAAATCCCGGTTGCGTTCGGAGCGTTCACTCCGACGCCCAGGGTCCGCTTTCCTACTTTTCCTACTCCACTTCGCGCGGTCTTCAGCATCCCCCGTTTTGAGACCATTGGCACGCATGTCATCCTTCACGACGTCAAGCCAGCATTTCTTGGGCCTTCCCCTTCGACCGGGACCTGGCGGAGGCGGCATGGCTAGACATTTGTTCCCCACGTAATTAGCCGTAATTAAACTAAATAAGTAAGTGTCTGTGAATTAGTGCCACCATACACTGCAGACTATTTATGATATGAAGTAAATTTTTTTACATTTTTGTCTGTCAACACTTCCACATTTAAATTTTACCTTTAATAATTAGACAATTTAAGCCACGGATCATACACCGTCTAAGCTGGTTTTGTAACCTAATTTTTTTTTTCAATTACTATGTGTGATTGTAAAGAGAAATATCGAAAGGAAACCTGCAAATAGAGGTTACTGATGTATTATACTAAGCCATTTGCCTTGGAAAGTAAAGCGGGTATACAATCCGTTTGCAATGTATAGGTTTAATCCTGACTGTGGGGTGAGTGTTTTTGATCTAATATAACACATGAAGCTCAGAGTATCTCCATAAATTTCTAACAATAAGTTTGATGGAAATTAAACGAATGTTATTAGTATGTTGTTGACGGCAAATATAGCCCGGCATACAATACACCCAACTCTCCTAGATTATATATAACCTTGTCACAGACTAAATGTGCGTCACGTATGCACGTCGTGTATTGTGTCTAGCACTTGGAAGAAAACAGATGGCATGTGAAATATTATCATTGGTTATTTACATAGAAGAAAGCGAAAGTGGGGATTTCTAAAGTTGTATTAGCAAACCACAAGTTGAGGACTGTTGGTGATAAGTTAGGCTGTAACAATATTGCCTGACTAGTTTTATAGGACGGTTTCTCCAATGATAAACGCTGATTTATATAATACCATGAATGACAATCGTATTTGCTATTCCATATCACTTGACGAAGCTACTAGTTATTCTTCTTATATATACCATGCCAGTTTTAAATCACGCTCAACTACGCAGTACACGTACGACAAAGATCTGGAGGGGACGTCCCGCCGAGGTTTTCCCTCTGTCTGCGATAGGGGGTTGTTTAAGGGCGTTATAAAATTCCTTAGCAGCCCGCAACGCGTTGGCAACGCCCCTTGTGTTGCAAACGTCCATACGCAGCGGTAACCACCTTCCATAAAATAGGCCGTCCGCTTGCTTGCCTAGCAATAAAAAGAAAAATCCCGGTTCTATTCGAGCATAGAGCCTTTCGCAGATCTTTGGCATCCTTAATTGTTAAAGTAAAGCCAACGTTATACCTACCTCTTCTACCAGGACTTGGCATAGCTAGACCTACTTTTTTGTTATATTATTTAAATATACTTCAAAAATTTATAGGTACAGGTATTATCAGTGCATACTAGTATGAATCAATGAATATTATGAATTGGTCAACTGAATATTTCGAATCGGACGTAAGTTGTTATCAGGTAATAAGCAGTAATAAAGTGTTTGATAAGGAAACTGTAGGTATATTGTATTTCAATTATAACATATTAGCCTGTAAGAAAATTCGTTAATGAAACCTAAGAATACAGAATATAAATGAAAACTTCACATAAAAAGTCCAATCCACAATAATAAATGTTAGGCATATATTTGTATATGGACATATATTTGAATTGCTTGTAATAATTTTGACAGTTTGAACTTCTCAAAAAGTTGAAACCTCTACTTTATTCTTTGATTATAGATATAATGATTTTTGTTTTATTTTTTACGTAAACTTAAACACGAATCGATCTCAAACTTACCTTGATCGTTAACATTGAAAACAATACTGCGTGCGCATAAGATATAACTGTTAGGTAATTTCAATTATAATTATATCGTATTTGTTAGACCGTGAGTAAATCCGTGTCTGACCATAGTGGTGTACAAGGTAGGAGAGGTGGTGAGAGCAGCGTATACTAATTAGATCGCTCCCAGCGATAATGACAGCGGATTAGTACGGTTCGTAAGTTTCGCCCTCTATATTTATTAAGCCGTGAGTCACAAGACTGCATTCTTTTTTACTGTCTGAAGCAGAAAAAAGGGAGACAACCCATCCCCCATCTGATGGAACCCATAGACGTTTGTGACACAAAGAGCGTCGCAAATTCGTTTTAGCTACGAGTGAATTTTATGCCGTTCTCCATAAACAATACCATGTCGTAGCTGAGAGGGCAAATTTCAGCTAGAACTGTCTTTTAGATTGTTATAGTGCCAGGAATAAATGTTCTAGAGAACTGTTGCTTAGTTGAGCACAGCAACTTACTATCTAACATAGCAAGGAAATGAGTTTGAACAACCTTTTGATGACAAGCGGTGCGTTTTAAGAATGAGACGCCAAGTCAATACTGTGTATTCTATCGTCTGTACCCCTTTATACAGAGGGTCCAATATGCATAATAGAGCAGTCTTTCCACAGAGTATAGAACGTCAGGAACGCGGCGGCTTTCTTAGCTCTGTAAGTCTCTCTGTAGAGCAGGAAGAATTTTATTAGTTTCGTCAAACGATAAAGGAAAACTTTGTTACGAATCTATAAAGTGGCATTGTAGAAAAATTGCCAGCTTATTAAAATTGTACTACATATATATAAAATTAGATTATTATTTAAGCGTTATAAATTTTTACTCCAATTACAATACTTTAAACTGACTACTTGCTTTTATACGCCGTATTCAGACTCAACTAATTATCCATTAACTTAAATATAATATGATGATTGAATTTGTATTTTTATTATTTTTTAAGGTATGGAAATAAGAACAATTTTAAGTTTACTAACTTAAAATTGTTCTTTAAGTAATTCATGCCACATAATCCATTCAGGCGACTATATCTTAAAGACCTAAATGAGAACGTTCCTCAATTAACTTACAGAACAGAAGTACAATTACGCCATGTTACGTGCAAAGGACAAATTTGAATACATACAATATTAACATAGAATGCAATTTAACTTAAGGAGATGTTCAAACGCTTGTAAATACAAAACTATAATTGCAAATAGACGTATAATGAAGCGATCAATTTAAATAAAGATTCTCATTTGATAAATAATACATTGAAACATTCCAATCTCGTAATTCCTGCTTACAAATTGCCGTGATTACAGAATTTAAGAGTTATAAATGCAATATTTCCTTTTGCTCGCGTTTAAAGAGACGAAAATTTATTACGGTCGAAAGGATTCCGTTTATTTGAAAGAAGTGAAAAACGACCAGTGGGTATTTAAAATAAACCAGTAATCTAAAATTATGCATATAAACAACATGGTATTAGAAGATTGTCGATGTTGTTTTAGATCATGGGCCAGAAAAATATTCCAGACTTTTTGAAATATTGCGTGGTCCCGTGGTATTACCAAACACGTAATTTAATGTTAAACGCAATACACACCACACCAGACGACCTATGCCAGCAACATTTTGTCGCCAGGCTAGTTGGCGTCTTCACTCTTTGCAAGTCCGAAACCTTTGTCGGCGACATGTCGGCGGCTCAAGTGAACAAAAAATACAGCCCGTCGCTACAGCTTGAGCGTCGCCGAGCATTGCATACGCAAACCGCCGCCATGTCGGCAGGCAACACGCGCGGACACATATTGCTGACATGATTCTTTTCATATAGGGTTGTGTCAGCGGGCTGTGTCGTTGGGTCCGCAACTTTGGTGTGTATTCCATAAAAATTCGAGTGCTAATCTTTTTGTTTGTAACGCTTTCAACTACTCAACCGGTCATTATAAAATTTTGCATACACGTCGTTCGGGGGACAGAAAAAGACATAGAATACTTTTCATGTAAGAAAAAAAAACTATTCACGAGGATAGACAAATAAAACCAAATATTTGGCACTGCAGTCAAATTTTTTGGATGCTGCCGTTGTAATTTTCGCCAGCGAATATTCCCATATACACTAAGGATAAATACCGGTCAGGGTCTTCTAGCAAATAAGAACAGAAAGGAGTTTGCGATGAACTGCTAGTGTTGCTAGAGACGTGGCACTATGATACTGCAGTACCTACCCACTTGACAATTCTTATTATTAGTCCAATTATTATCGAAACCACGGGATTTTAGGACTTGCTTGATATGACAGTGTCTATATTCATTCATTCATGTATTTTCAAGCTTAAAATTCCATTGCCCTGCAGGAAATAACCTTTCATTTTAAATATCGGGAGAACAACTCTAATCTTGGTTACCTATCCCCTTACCGTCCTAATGCGGACGATGTTGTATCTAAGCAAATGCTAGTTTACTATAAATATCAAATCAATGAAAATTAAGATAATAAATGAAATGCGATGATTAAGGGCCGCTTGCATAACTATCGCCTTTAAATAAAATTAGTTAATCATATTAAACTAAATAATAAATAAAACGTATTGACAGTTCTTTAAACATATTTAGTGGCAAATTTTAGTTGTGCAAGACGGTAATTGTATTTACGGGTGTTAAATACGTTTTGTGTCTCTTAAATAAATTTAAACAACCTTATACATGTGACCCTGTTATGTTATAATTTATTAACGTTTCTACCTCGTTCTCTTGTGAGTAGGTAATAAATGTAGAAATGTAACATTTTGTACTTCTGATTTTCTCAATCTATGACAGATGCATGCATTAGGTCATGCAATCTTCTGAGTACACGTTACATAACCCGGATTTGCTTACCGGGCTGAATAAAGTACGTTACGTCGAACATAAAAGACGTAGACAATATAGTGATTTGGTGATTACATAAAATTCATTTGGTCGCTTAACTGTAAAATCCAGTTTTGTTCATCTTTGCCATTTAGCTAAGCTTAATATTCTTGACGCAAATATTCATATGTGATATGAATTTATATATAAAACTTAAAAAATATATTAAGTATATATATCGTTAGATATATAAAATTTCATGAAATTTACATATCGATGGTTAACAAGAATTCCGATCTGTCATTCTTTGATCGCCTGCTGTTTTATTGACTCTATGTAGAAATTTTAACTCATATGGTACAAGTTTTCTATATAGATATCTACTTTTTACGTTTTAACCAAAAGTAGTATAGTATTTTCTGAAGTTTTCGCGACTATTACTCATTATAAAATGACGTTTTAAGACTTTTAAGCGCAATATTTTATTTTTATTTCGACGCTCCCTTTCAATGACGTTACGTAATTAGGGCTACGGAAAAGTGGCCAAAACGTCGGAATAAAAATAAAATAAATACCGCGGTTAAAACCGTTAAAACATAGTTTTATTGTCAAAAGCAAAAATATTCATGATAGTCTCAAGATTAGAGTCGTCATGATATTCGCTTATAAATATTAATGTTACATGTCTTATATAACAATTTATGCTAAGAACTAAAAAATGTCAGAAGGTCATGTCAGAAGCGTGCACGTCGCGATCCCCGCTGGCCCAGAGGGCCACAATTCTGACCGAGATTCACCCGAGTGCAGTGCATGATAGGGCGTCCCCCGCAGGCGACGCTCACCGATGCGCCCCCGTCGGTGTGAACTCTCGCGCATGCGGCGAAGGGGGCCGCCACCCTTCACGCAGCGCCAAACCTGGCGGGTCGAGAGGAGCAGAGTGCCGTATAGGCACGTGGAATGTGAGAGGTGGAATGAAAGATAAGATGGACGAAATGATTGATATAATGAATGAGAGAAGCCTGGATGCCTTATGTCTGACAGAGACAAAGCGGAAGGGGTGTGACGTCGATGACCTCCCCGGTGGCATGCTTGCTCTGTGGTCCGGCGTGGACCTGGACGAGCGTGCAAGTGGGGGGGTAGGCGTCGTACTTTCATCCCACTTTGTGTCTGGAGTGAAAGACTATTGTCTGGTGAACCCGAGACTTCTTTGGGTCCGTCTAAAGCTGGGGATCACGCGAGTTTTTCTGGTCGCAGCTTATGCTCCCGTAAGCTCAGCGGATCCCCAAGAACTCGAGAAGTTTTGGGAGTCTGTGAGAGAAATTCTGGATCTGGCTGAAGGGAACGAAAGACTAATTATGTGTGGTGATCTTAATGGCTGGGTGGGGACCAAACGAGACGGCTTTGAGGCTGTCCTTGGACCCTATGGCGACAAGAGAGCGAACGAGGCTGGTAAGCCAATCATAGACGTATGCATGGAAAGAAACTTGCTTGTGTCGAACACCTTATTCCATCATAAGGATATTCACACGTATACATGGAGAATGAATGAACAGAAAAGTATGATTGATCTGATTTTAATAGATAGTCGCCTCCGAAACACAATAACGGATACAAGAGCCTACAGAGGCCCCACTCTTGGAACGGACCACTACCTGGTGATAAGCCGGTTTGTGGGCCTTTTCAAGAAGTGGAGGCACAGGCGAGAGCGTACCAATTTCGGGGAGCTTGAAAGAATAAAATGTGAAAAATTGGAAGATGTTAGTGTAAGGAGTATGTATGCGCGCCTAGTCGAAGAAAGGCTTGCAAAGGCGGACTTCTCCGACTTAGATGTGGATAATGACTGGGATAGTATGAAGGAAAGTATAGTGGAAAGCGCAAAAGAAGCATGTGGATGCGCAAAGAGGCATATAACAACGAAAGGTGACGAATGGTGGGACGCAGATGTTAAATCTAGCGTAGAGAGAAAGAGAAAAGCCTGGCTGGATTATATTGCATCTTTGCATCAGAATGACAGTATGAAAGAGATGAAGAAAGAAATTTATCGCCTCTGCAAGAATGAAACCAAAGCTTTAGTGAAAGAGAAGCGTGAAAGAATAAAATTGAAAGAAGAAGAGAAGCTGACGGAGAACTTCGAGGCGAATACCAAACTCTTTTGGAGAGAGGTTAAGAAGTCTCGGGGTTGTTCGTCAGCTTCCAGAATGGAAAGAATAAAATCTAAAGCAGGGGACATTCTTGCTAACCCACAAGAGGTTTTAGCGCGATGGAGTGAATATTTTAGAGAAATGTATGATAATATCTCGGATGCTGGCACAACGACTGAGTCTGTGACCGACTTCGAGGAGTCAGCATCCGAGATCACTTTGGAAGAGACCGAATGGTCGATAAGAAGTCTGAAAAATGGAAAGGCAGCAGGAATCGATAGTGTGTCTGCTGAGATGATCAAATATGGTGGAACCTGCGTCCGGGACGCTTTCCTGTCCTTATGCAACTTGTGCTGGAGGACGGGAAAGGTTCCCAAGGACTGGAGGCGCGCTGTCATCGTGCCCTTGTATAAAGGCAAGGGGTCACGTATGGAGTGCGCCAGCTACAGGGCCATCAGTTTGATCAGCACAGCATCTAAAGTATATGCGAAGATTATTGAAAGGAGAATGAGAGTGGTATCCGATGGATTACTGTGGGATGCACAAGGGGGCTTCAGAAATGGAAGGGGATGTATGGATCAAGTTTTCTCGCTCCGCAATATCGTGGAGAAGCAGCTGGCATTGGGCCGGAAGGTTTTCTGCGGTTTTGTGGATCTAGAGAAAGCATTTGACAGGGTTGTGCGGAAGGACCTCTGGGACATATTGCCCGGATATGGGATCAATGGCCAATTGCTGCGTGCTGTGCAGTCCACTTACGAGGACTGTATGGCATGCGTGCGGGTGGACGGCAGCCTGTCGCCCTGGTTTGACGTCAATATTGGCGTCCGGCAGGGCTGCGTGCTGTCGGCTTTGCTGTTCATCCTATATCTGGACAACTGTCTCCAGAGATTAAGATTGATGGATGTTGGGGTGCGGATGGGTGATCTAGTTGTTAGCACTTTGCTTTATGCGGATGATGCCGTGCTTTTAGCCGAATCGCCATCAGAACTGCAAACACTAGTCACAATGATGAAAGATGACTGTCAGGCGAGAGGCTTACACTTGAATGCGAAGAAAACAAAGGTTATGGTGTTTGAAAGAGAAGAAACCAGAACGAATGCAAGGATAATGGTCGATGATGTTATGCTGGAACAAGTGAATGAGTTTGTATATCTTGGATGTGCTTTTAGCAGGGATGGAAGGTACACCGCTGACATAGAAAGAAGAGTAAATTTGGGGAATAGTGTGAATGGAGCGTTAGGTAAACTTTTAGGCGCTAAGAACCTCAGCCAGAAAGCCCAGCTTGTTATACACAACGCGGTGCTGGTACCTACGCTCACGTATGGAAGCGAGAGTTGGGTATGGAACAGAGAGCATGAAAGTAGAGTAAACGCAGTCGAGATGCGAGCACTGCGCAAAATCTGCGGAGTGACGCTCGCGGACCGCGTTCGTAATACCGAAGTAAGAAAGAGAGTTGGTCTGAAAGAGAGTGTCGGGGTGAAGGTAAGGAAAGGAATGCTTCGGTGGTTCGGGCATGTGGAAAGAATGTTTGATGAAAGAATGATTAAACAGATATACAATGCAAAAGTGGATGGATGCAGAAGTCGCGGAAGGCCACGACACACCTTCCATGATCAAATTGATCGTGTATTAGCAGAAGGTGATGTCAGGAGCCTTAAGAACAGACGAGCGTGCATGACAAGAGCTATGAATGTCAAAGAAGCAAGTGAGGTGTGTAAAAATAAGCCTGTATGGCGCTCTGTTGTTCGTGCCTACCCCGCAAGGGACCTGGCGTGAAGTTATGTATGTATGTATGTAACTAAAAAAAATTAAGTTATTAACTTAACAAATCAAAAAAGAGCTAATAAATAATGTTCTGCAAAATAAATTTCAATAAGTTCTGTAGAATATCATACAGACAACAAACGCTATACACGTTACGGTATTTTAAAGTCGATTGTTGGGTTGCACACATCTGTAATCTAGATCGTGAAGAAAGCCCCACGGATTTTTCACGATCTCGATTACCGATATATTTTACATCATTGACAGCTCGTAGTAATCATAATAATATACACATAAGTTCAAAAAACTAGTATAAACGGTACATGGTCGTCATCAGGATTAGAACTAGACGTGACTTCTAGTCCTGGTTTAGCATTAACCATTGGAATAACAGTGAGTGCGATAGCGATTAAGCTACCAAAACTGTTAGAATAGTTTATTATTATTCAAACTCGCGTGGGAATTTAGGAAGGAAGGTGTTGCATAACATGCCAGTAAGATATTTATTTACAATCCACACAATCTGGTACATTTACTTCCGCAATTAATAACGGCATTATCTTGAAATATCCTTTATCTCGACACTTCCTTTTGTCTGTTATCTTTATATTTGTCATCATACATTAAACTGTAATTGTAAAAAACGTACAACACTTTTCATTAGTATTCCCTAGTGATGTTTGATATATATACGTATATTTATGTATGTAATATCAATAGGTGTATTTATATATGTCTATTAAGTATAAAATATATGTAAGTAACTGCATATCCTCTAATATTTATGTATACCACCTTTGTACCAATATAATATGTTTTTATTCCTGCCGCAAGTTGTCTGTAAGAGATCGCTTCTTAGCGATAAGACCGCTCATTGTGCACATTTAGAATATTTTTAGGCTATAAGTTCTTCTGTATCCTTGTATCCCTATTGAATTGATAGTAAAAAATTATGGTGTTATTTTTAATAATGACATCTGGATAGCACGCAAAATTAGCAAGTTGAAGTGGTAGTGGGCCAGTCACAATTACTTGGGGAGGCTTAGGTCCAGCAGTGGACTGTGATTGGCTGACGACGACGTAGTTAGGGGTATAGAAAATGACGTGGAGTAACTGCCTTTCCAGATTTCCGGAAATAGTTTTGTTCTCGAGGGATAGATAGCCAATATATGGCACTTCGATCATATTTCATCGGTGCTACCATTGAAATTCACTAACAAATACATCGTTATCATGGTAATGACAATGACATTCCTAATTCAATTGCAAGTGCCAATTCCGCTTAAGAGTCCCTTCGAAACCCCCGCGACAACTTATAACCCCCCTCTTTCCCCCATTAAGAACAACAGTACTATGTGCTTACTCCCCTTTCTCTAGAATGTGTAGAATTCTCAACAGTAGCAGTGATGTTACTGACATTCGCTTTGACTCCAAAAATTCATTTTATAAAAAGATTCGTTTAGCCCAACAAGACACAAATTAGGCATAGACTGACGGACAAACTAATTTCATTACCTTACACATTTTTGTTATATTTATTATTAGAGTTTAAGTAAATAACAGTGAAGAAATTAAACTGCAAGCTGTTTCACCTATAATTAGTTTTTACATCACTTTTAAACTTTAGTCATAAGTCTAGTAACTGATCAAATGTATAAAACTGTTGGTGATCCTTATTAAAATAAAATAAATTTTAATGTCATACTCTCATGGTTATGTGCACCTTCGCTAGATGGCGTTACAAGTATTTTAAATGAAAAAGACAAAGTTTGACATTTCTAAGGTATTTCCTGCGATCGGGCGGCCTGTCGTAAGTGGCGACAAAACAACCCACAGCCAGGAAGGGCATTTGCCCATCTGGATGCCTACCACCCCTGGTCTAAAGCATTCTGCCGTAACAACCTTGAGTTGTATTCCGACATTAATGGCCAGGTTCCAATTCCCTTCAGCAGCAGCGCATTTGTAGCAACTTCGATGTCTCAAATGTCCATAAGTGATGATAACCGTTTTCCATTACGTGGGCCATCTGCCAGTTTGCTGAACTCATGTAATAAAAAAGGGACACTTGTAGGACTCCAGCAGCCGGTCCTCCACTCTCTGTAAAAAGCTACATAAACGCGAGAGAAACCGCAGACAAAATCTAGTTAACCTATAAATTAAACATGTCAAAGTAGTAGGATACGTTTTCATACATTTTTCGGCCTTGAATAGAAAAAGATTAATTTTTAAAATTTCTTTATATTATGTTGTTGTTTTTTAAAATTTTAATGGATTTCGTTATTTTGAATGAATTAATCATGTGGTCTGTTACCATATTATTAATTGCGGTTTTCCCTTTGCGCTATGACATGGGGTTCTTTAAGAAGGGCGTTTTAAAATTTCTTAGAGGTCGACAACGCGTTGCAAACGTCCATAGGCGACGGTAACCACTTTTCATCAGGTGGGCCGTCTGCCTGTTTGCCTGCTAAAGGCAATAAAAAAAATTTAAAAAAATGTCGACATTCAATCATATGAATCGATTATGGTAATCGATAAGTTATTTTTTGTTGCATCCACAACGTACACATCATGATCAAACAGAAGTGTTACAACGAGGTCAGGTGAAAAGCATATCAAATAAACGTGCATGTACGAAGAGGTTAATGAAAGTACATGAAGCGAAAGTTCTTTGTCTGGATCGTCGCAAGTGGAGATCTAAAGTCTCTGCCTACCCCCATGGGAAAAAGGCGTGATAATATGTATGTATAAGTTATTTTATTTGGGACCTTATTTTTAAGACTTCTCGTCTTCCAGATAGAATTTAATGTTGCTGTTTTCCATTTTGTAATAGAAAAATATAATTGCTTTTTGAAGCCACATCTCAACCCATTACATTTCTTCGGCACAAAAGTCCCAATCTCCTTTAAATTGTTTGTTAGTCCTCCAATAAGCTCTGTGAGTAGAACTTGTTACAATTTCGTGACAATTACATTACGATCGTCTCGTGTTTTTCATTACGTAACGGCCTATTGTGTATTTTTTGGCAACACGATGGAGTCTTAATACACACGGCTCTTGCAATTGACGATCAAATAAAATTTTATTTCAGTTTTGGTATTTGTTTATGATGCGTAAAAAATGATTATTTGTTTATAAAAGGCACATTGATTAATAAAACAATTCAACTGTGCAATTTCAAAACCTACTAAGTGCAAGTTTGTAAGTAAATACTAGAAATTTTACACTTCGGCACAAAGAAATGTCAATGATGATGCCATTTTAAAGTTACAGGTATGTGTAGAATATTGGATGCGATATAATATTTTGAGCAGTCCATATTAACAATGCCCGATTAATCAAATTACCCGTAGCATATACATTCTTTTTTGTTTTATATAAAAACATGCCTACAAATGTAAACCATATTCAAATATTCGTTAATCTTTGAGTTAAACTTTTGACATTTAAAAACACGTGGTTATGAAACATTTGAAAACAGTATTGTGCAAGTATGATCTATAACTATGAATGTTTTATTCAAGTTTATTCTTATCGTTTTGAAATTTCATGACAAGCGTAGGTAGTTGGTTTTATTACTTTAGATATATGTATAAAATAATTATACCTACACACATATCATTGTTACGCTTGTCAACATCGCAAATCGAAGTATTTCGCTGTTCCCTCATTCTTTTTTTCTGTTGAAACAAGGCAGTTATTATTATTGCCTTGAAAAGTTTTTCAATACAAGCATGTCGAATTGTTGTTGAATGTATAATAAATGGCATTCTTTTTAACGTAAAATGGGAAATAGATTTTAATATCTAATGCAGTGTTGTAATCGCTATAAGAAACATTTTTTTTAATATATCTATAGATATAAAGTTAATAAGAAAAAGATTCTCTATAAGGAAAAAGCTAACAGGGAAGTCAAAGACCTGTGCTTTATTCTAAAACAATAGGGTACTTACTTATTATTCCTAATCATTCCTTCATTTCTAAGGTTCGTGAACTTTATAGTTATGGCCAGACCACCTTTTGTTCAATGTAAATTGTATCTTGTTTTTAGGAACTTGTTATAATTTATCGCAAATAATAACTTTTATCATTAATGTATTTATAAATTTAAAACAAGTCTTAGAAGGGAATGGACACAATCATCATGGCAACCACAACTATCATTCCAAGTCAATATCAATTCAAATACCTAGTATATAATAAATAGCTTAAAAACTTTATAATAATAATAATTTATTCATTTCATTTCAGATATTACATCCAGTTGTTAATGGTCAACATTACATCCATGTATGTTAGTAGTACAGACACAATATATATAATACAACACGAAAGAGTGGTCTATTTTCACCTTTCCTTCGACACTAGTTAAGCAGCCTCGCCCAGCATCGAAGGAAAAGGGAGTCCATTCATTCATTCCGCGAACACTCTCAGTTCAATATTGTACTGATGTTAGCCCGGGCACTGAACAGCAAAAACGCGCCGTCGCGAACATGATGGATGCACGGCAAAATCGAAACAGCCAAAACAACATCCTGAAGATATTATAATATTGAACACGAATGGTGCTAACAGCACTGAGGCTATAGTTGATCCAGAAGTTACTGAATAAAAAGAGAAAAGATAAATGTATAGTCTCTCCAAATTCTTCTTCTTTCTTCTTCAGCCAGTTACTGTCCACTGCTGGACGTAGGCCTCCATAAGTTTGCACCACATATCCCGGTCTCCCATCTGCGGGCTCGAGTCACCGGGCTGGAGAGCGGTCTACGCTACAATTACCGAGACTCGGTCTTCACTCTTGGACACACTCCCGAATAAGTATAAAATATTATTTACTATACGTTTTTGTATGAAAAAGTGTACACAGCCAGTTGTTGATAACCGGCATTAAACTTTGGAACAAACTCACTACTCGATATGACCGTGTGTCGAGTAGAATTCCAATCAAAGCATGACGGCTGCTATTCAGCGACTCACCTGCGTTTAATTTTGTGAGAATTATCTATCGCACAACTGTCAAGGCATGTTTTTTTGCCAAACAAAAATTCTGACGACAAAAACAGTATTAAATACTGACTGACAATATCCGCAAAGATACAAAAACATCACAAGGACATTACTATGTACACAATGTACGTATTTATGTATTGTAATATATGCCAGTTCAGTATGTGAAAAATTTGCTTGTTCAATTTTGTTCAGAATATATGCCAGTTCAGTTTGTGAAAAATTTGCTTGTTCAGTTTTGTTCAGTTCCGGAAGTTAAACAAAGGCATATAACTACAAATATTTATTAATATTTTATTCTAATATGCTTACATATATAAAAACATATTCAACTGTGGCACAGAAACTTAATGGGTTCTTCTCCTATTATAATGATACAGATTATGATAGGACATGTTAATGACCAATTAATTGAATAAGTATTGATAGTTTAGAGATAAATGATAACAGAATGTTAAGCAATTGATAAATAATTTTATTATTAAAAAAGCAATCGTTAAAAAAACTAAGATATGTAAATCATTACTTATCACCTGATAACGTTACTATGTCGATAAACGCCGGATTGTGAAACTGCGATTTTTCACTTAAATAATTAAAGTATTTACCTGTACTTAAAAAAATATCACGCGGCTTCGCTTACGTACGTTTCGGACAAGGAGTATCTACTTATTTATATTTAAAGATTCTTCAATAATAATTCTACGAAATAATGATTTTTAGACCATAATCGCGTTATAGTGCCACCAACTTATCTGTAGAACGGCCAAAAGTGGAACTACTAACGCCATTTTGAAAACGTCATTTTGTTTTGTCAGTCGTTGTAGTCAGGTGTTCAATCGAGGGTTCTTCTTTTTCTGAATATTTGCAAGTATTTTGTGTGAAAATCATGCCGAAAGCAATCAAAAGTGGCGTACGTGAAATGGTTATCAAAATGAAATTATTCTTTGATGCAGAAAAGGAGCATGAAGACCCAATAATACCATTTGTTCATGTCCACCAACGCATTGCAGCCGCTACAGGTCAGTGTTACCAGATTATTACTTAATGAATCGCTATAATTGATATATTTTATTTATTTATTAAGTAACCACAGTATCACAATTTCATTTTAATTTGAATAATGAATAACTAGATATTGCCTGCTACTTCGTCTATGTGAAGTTCGGTTAACGTTTTCCCGAAGCAACTTTAATATTTTGGGGTAACATTCCATAGGTTCAATTATGTCAAAAATATTATTATAGATAGATAGATAGATAGATAGATAACTCTTTATTGTACACCAATACAAACATGAACTTAATCATTATATATGATTTGTGAATCTAAACAGTGACGTTTAACATTACACGCGGACTTTCTGAAGTTTTATTTGTTTAATTACTATTGTATTTCTCTTTTAGGTATTGGTCTTTCAACAATTTATAAAATTGTACAAGAAGGCGAAACGGTTGCAGAAACGGGTACCAAAATAACCACCCCAGGAAAATCGAGACGAAGGACATGTGGCAAATTTGACGTGGACAGTTTTGATCAAGGGGTAATCAGGCGAAAAGTGCATGAATTTTATGCGTTTAAAAAGGAATTGCCTACTATAAATAAACTACTTACGGTACTGAGAGATGAAATAAATTTCAAAGGTGGCAGGGAAACACTTCGCAAATTGTTGCGAAAAATTGGCTTTCATTATCGAAAAACACAAAGCAAACGCAAGGAAATGGAGCGTAATGATATTTCGGCGTGGAGAGCTAAATATTTACAAGAATTAAAACAAAACTCATTATCAGCAAATCCTCGTCCAGTAGTATACTTATATGAGACGTATATACATTCATCACATACCACTAATAAATGCTGGCAAAGTCAAGAAACAGATGGAACTCTAAAACCTGTGTCTAAACGGCAACGTTTTATTATTGTTCATGCAGGTGGAATAATGGCGTTTGTCCAAAACGCAAACCATATATTTAAGTCAAATACAAAAAGCGGGGACTACCAAGATAATTGAACAACTCAAATTTTAAAAAGTGGTTAACTGACAAATTACTACCTAATCTTGAAGAACCATCCTTGATAATAATGGACAACGCTCCCTATCACAGCATTCGAGTGAATAAAACACCAACTACAAACACAAACAAACCTGAAATTCAAAAATGGTTAACTGATAATCGCCTCGATTTCAAGTCAGAATTAACCAAACCACAGTTGTTGGAGATTGTCAAACGAAATAAACCTAACCCTGTGTATGAAGTTGATTGTTTATTAGCACAACATGGCCACAAATGCTTACGATTACGCTGGTAATCGTAAGCATTTGTGGCCATGTTGTGGCCATACGCTGGTATCATTGTGATCTAAATTCCATTGAGATGGTATGGAGTTCAATGAAAAGGAAAGTAGTTGAAATAAACATAGAGCACAAAAATCAAAATATGCAAAAATTAATAACTGAAGCGTTCAATTCTATTGATGGCCCGGAATGGCAAAAATATTGTGCTCATGTGAATAAAATTGAAGAAGAATACAGACGAAAAGAAGTATATTTAGTCCAGGACTTTTTAGTCCATTTAGACAGTGACTCTGACACAGATAGTGACAGTGATTCAGATTTCGAGGAAATTAGTGGAGTATATCCACTGGACCACACATATGGTATTAGTGCACATACTTGTGAAGTGAAACGAAAAATCCGGGTCTACTTTCAAAATAAATAAAGCTTGATTTAATATGTTATAATAAAAAATAAGAATTAAAAAAATTACTTGTTTGCTTTAATGATTCCAAGGCCAAATGGCTAAAAAACCCTTACAGTTTAGTCAGGACCTTTGTCTTTATCTTTCATGTACTTATATATTCTTTTATCTGTGATACCGAGCAAATCACGAACAGTAAAAAGGCATGTTTACAAATATTAAAAATGGCTGAAGTTGATTATTTTTATAATAGGTGGCAACCCTTTTCGATCGTAGCGCCATCGCTTCATTCTACAGATAAGTTGGTGGCACTATACTTATTATTTTTTATAGTAACGATAACCATGTATAGAGCTGTCAGTTGTCAATGTCACTCTGACACAACACCGGACGCCAGTGTGCTTTACATTATTGACACGTTCCTGTAATATCTCACAACGCCCAAAGTGCTCCCAGCGCGTTCCTTTAGTAGCTCACAACGCCTTAAATGCTCCGTCTGCCTACGTCTACGTCTGAATGAGTTATTTGAACCTGTAACCTATCCACTTTGGACGATCGAGGCACATATTAGTAGGTATTATCGACATGTGTTCAATCGATTGTTATCGATAATTATTTCAGACGACCTTATGACAAACGTCAATACTTACAGACGGCTTACAACCGCTTAGCCTTCGCAGGGATTTGCGTCACACTGTGTATGGTAGCACTAATATAATGGGGTATCTGTGGTCTAGTGCCAACGCCTCATTTGCATAAACACGCCGTAAGCACCCATCATAGTAAGCAATCAGCAGGATTTTAATCTCAATTTTCTTGACCTACCTTACCAGTACGATAAAGTACCGATCTGAAGAGAATTTCCCATCGAGATATACTACTCTCTGTGCTAAAAAGTAGATAGTAAGAAAACTTTTCAATAATAATATAATTAATCAGATAAGCAAGAACTCTACTCCTTGAGATAGTGGAAGTGAATTGAAAATAATAATGTCTGAGCTACGACATAGGGGCAATTAAAAAGAGCATCATCAAATTTTTTCGAGGCTGGCAACCCGTTGCCAGTACTCGTGGTGTTGCTAACGTCCATGAACCACCTCTGATGGGCTATGGAATATCCTATGGTAAGTCCATATGAATTTACACCCTGTTTGCCTAAATGCCTACTACAGGTAATAATAAAATATGTCAAAGAGAATTTCATTACAACTCTGTTTATATTTTCTTAACTGTTGGTAGGTGTATTGGTTCGCGTTTCCCCATGAACTCGCCTAATACTAAGCGAAGATATGGCATATATAGATGAGCTCGTTTATCTAGAAGGTACTTTATTCACGTAAGAAATGAAGACACCCATGTTGTAGGTATCGAGAAAAACAGATCCCGGAAATGAGTTCCACTCTTTTGCAGTGCTTATAATAAATAATAGGTGGTATGTCCACCATCTACTGGTGCCACATGCGACTCCGTCAGTTAAGTTGAAAAACTTCAATGCATATTCTCCAAAGTGCATCCGATAGAAAATCGATTTCAATTAAATCACAAATATCTACGGTTGTTACGTTGTCAATGTCTAAGCGACTTTAAAGGTCAATAATTCTAAAATACCGTTACCGGCATAAATCTGTATGCGGTAACGTTTAACTATAAATATTGGTCCACTTACCCACAAAATGTCTGACGTTATGTAAATCTCGGACTGATATAATATATACGTGATTTTGACTTGCACTTTCCAGCACTTTCACGACCATTGTTTGGCGCGAGCCCCTGACGCAATGACACACCTCGTACTGCCTTTTGGTGTGTATCGCCTTTGATGCCAAATTGTTACGTTTGATTATAACATCGGAAGCTTCCTTCTCTGTCACTACTTCCTAATACACACACTCCAAAATTAATAAAAGGAATGACAATTGTGCAGCAAGTTGTGATTTTGATTAGTTCTAAAAATCTGTCTCCATATAGATATAATGTATAAAAATTAAATTAATTAATACTTTTCAAAATGGTTATGTAATACTGAAATCGCGTAGAGTTCTAATATTGATGTTGTAGGCCTTCCGAGCGCTACGAATATTCCGGTGGAATTTTTATTCAGCAGAATCTTTAACTCAAGGACCATACTACATACGAGTTTAAATTGGACCTACAATTGTTTTGCCAGAAAATCTGCTGTAACCTATGGAATTCCTCAGTAGTTCGTGCACTACAGAATTATTTCTGCCGCGCCGGATTAAATTCTGTAGTTTCCTACAGATTTGTTGCGTGCTAGATCCTTAACCTACCGTCATTATCAAGAATGTTAAAAACAAAAAATCCAAACCCAGAGCAAGATACGAAATATATAAAGTGTATCTTTCGAACTAAACCAAACAGCACATAAGTACCTAATAACCAAAATATTTTTATTAGCTAAACAACTGCTTAAATTCTAAACAATGATATCCGTAAGAGAAACAAAGATACCGCTTAGAGATATAGATTATAAAAGTTGAACTGGCAGTGGACCAGTTACTTCTGTCATGGGGCCGATGGTTGGTACAGCAAACGAGACCTGGAGACCTAGTCTTGTAAAACGTAGTTGATATAGAACGCCTTCAGACCCAACAGACAGCTGAGAGCTTAAAGTCGCTGTTAGGGGCTGGCTTTGGAAAGAGAAGAACCGGAATATGTAGAACAAACTTGGACTGAAATTAGTTGAGAACGACGACGGTGTGATATCTACATAATACCTCCTCTACATATTTAGCATAATTATATATGTGGGAATTTTCCTACTTTGCTGCACTGTCTATAAAACATTACGCTCAATACAATCCCACGTCCGCACCAACCTTTTAGTTTTTATGATATATATTATCTAACAAAGGGGGTTATTAGACATAGTTCTCAATCTTTATAACGCCAAGTATCATACTTAATTACCAATTTAATATGAGAAAGTAAAATGAAAACTTATGCATTTTTTTTTAAATTTAAACGATAAAAATTTTTGTTTGTATTGTTACAACCTAGACCCCGACAAGGACATATTCTGTCGGCATTTGAACTAATTGTAATCCTTTTATGGTCGTCTTCTTTTGTTCGTTTATTGATTGGCATACGTTTCTAGTTATTGTAGAGAACAGCCGATTGTTCTTTAGTACTCGTTTACGGCCACTTGCGGCTGCATCATTAGCCAGGTGTGTGGATGACGATTAGTAGGAACTTGTGTGGACGTTGTCGGGCGGGCACATTCACATTTGCGAAATATAAAACGACCTGATTGAGAGAGGAGTTAGTTGAGCTACGACTACGATACGGGCGTGACGTGTGTACATTCGGGAATCTAATAGTGACGGACTTTGCGCGTTTTATTGAATTACGACCTTATGCATTACGTTTGGTTTTGTTGTGTTCGGTTATATTTGTACCTGTGTTATACGTGTTTGTATAGTTCTAATAAACTCTATAATAATTCTAACGGCATTTTAATTCGAGTCCCGCTAACTCGTAACAATATTTATGACAATTACATTATTATTCACGACGTTCTATACAGTGTTTGCTTGTAACATCAGCCACTGGTTTCCTTAGGTTTATAAGCAAACCGTGGGAAAATTCGCGTCAACGACCGATTTCCATCTCCGTTCTATAGTAGCATCGCATAGGTAATAGTGTTACGTCAATACATTGCGTTAAAAACCATCTTTTCTCATCTGTACCCACAAGAACAATCCCTGGTCAGTGTAGGAATTTAGTTTTTTTTTTCTTTATTTCCTGAGATCAGCAGACAGGCAAGCGGCTCACTTGATGGGGAGCGGTTACAATCGTCTATGGACATTTGCTATACCAAAGATGCTACGAATGTGCTACTGCTCTCTAAAAGGAGACTGGAACCTGGCCCTAAATCCTGGAACACAGCTCAAGGTTGTTATGTCGGAATACTTTAGACCAGGGGTGGTAGCCATCCAGACGGACAATCCTCTACCACCTGGCAGTTCTTGCATGAAATGAGAACAAAAGGTACTGGGTTATTGGGATGAACTGCTAAAAGAACTAGGGATCTGGTGCTATGGCGTCTAACAGTCGCAATATTCGGAAAACCAGAAATTAAGTTATTAAAGTTAGTGGAATACGGATTTGTCGCAACTATTATAGTTGTTGTTTATCAGCTGGTAGGGTATTTGTCCGTTTTAATGGCTACCACCCTTGGTCCAGAACATGCTGCCATAATAACCTTGAGTTGTATTCCGGCATTAGTGGCCGGTATAGCCATGGTAGCGTAATGGCTAGCGTACGCGTCCCAAAGTCAAAGGGCGCGGGTTTTATCTTGGCCAGACCGCATGCACCAGTTAGGCAGTTTTCTGACCTATTGTGCATATTGTTACAAAACCACGTGCTAACAACGGTGAAGGAAAACATCGTGATGCAACCTACATATCGAGATAACCGATGTGTCAAACCTGCCAAGTCGCCTTGGACTATAGTAGGAGACCCGAGCCCAGCAGTGGGACATTTATTAGCTGTTATTATATTATATATTAGTGGCCAGGTTCCAGTCTCCCCTTAGAGAACGACAGCACATTGATGGAACCTTTAGTGTTACAAATATCTATAGGCAATGGCAACCGCTTTCTATCAGATGGGCCGTCTACCTGCTGAACTCATGCAATATAAAAAAGTTGATTTAAATCTTCAAAACGGATAATGTTCGAGCGAGATACTGAACTCAATTAGCCTTAATCAATCAAATCTAGCAGGTTAAGAGCGTATCTAGACGTGCTGTGAAATTATTGCAAAGACGTCTTGACAAATGACTCTGACTGGCAAAATCTCTTCGCTAAAAAACTTTTTCTTTTAATCTAAATACTAAACACTGCTTTCTAATTCTTATATTTTAACGGTTAATTAATAAAATGTTTTAATATTTTTATTGAGGTTTTATATAGCAGTTGGCAAAAATGGAACACTTAAAATTTCACAGCCGTTTTTTTTTAGATGGTTAGCTATATCTATACATAAATTTCAGAGATGCATCTTTTATATGCCACTATACAATACTGTAATGAAAAAATAATAATTCAAGTGACATGTCTGTCAATTTTAATTATTTACTTTACCCTTTCCAAGCATTTATTTTACTTTTGAAAGCTCGATGACGGATCAATTAGTAATGGTTTAATGCGTTACTGACTCGATTTGTTATAAAAATCCACTCCATAATATAACCACCTTTCAATGAACATGTTTTGCATATATTAAATAAGGCATTTCTAATAATTGCGGTGTTATTTTTTCTCCAAAGTAGATTTTTGTTTATTTTCAAATCGGTTACTTTTGATTTATTTTTGTGAAGTGTCGATTGTTTAATTACGTTACATGACTCACATAATATCACTATTACGTCACCTATAACAAGAAATTATGAAAAATATGTCTTTTATTTCATGTGGGCTTTACTGTCAAAAATATGTAACTTAATAGACGTGCAAACATTAAACGTAAAATTAACGCTTGGAAACAGTGTATATTATATTTTACATACTTACTTATATTATGCCTAATATAAGCACTCTATAAACATCAAACAGGTCAAAATTCGTGTGGTTTTTTGGTGGTATCTTGAATGGGGAGGTTCGGTAGAGCAGTTTTATTTTCAATAATCGAAACATTGATGTAACAATAATAATATTGCTACATCAATGAATCTAAAGGCTTCTGTTATAAGTGATTAATAATTGCAGGATATTTAGTTTTTTTATACTAGAATTGTGGGTTTGTGTATAAAGTCTCAACCTTTTAGTGCAAAGGTATTGTCGAGTGGTCACCAGAACTCCCTTTTGTAACCAACAGTCAAAATTCTACGATTTGTTTCAAGGTTGGTAATGAATGCCAAACAAGATTTAAATATCTATGGTTTCTATATCTACCTTGAAATTGGTAAAAAATAGACATTATTTATTAGGTATCATTTTATGTATATTAAAGTAAAATAAAACGAGTTGTTACAGTGGAAGCCAGGATTGGAGTGACAATTTATTTTATTGATATTTAAATGTTACATATACTTTTTTTTATTATATATTTATATAGCCAGTACTATTTCGATACCAAACTACAACACCCCCTCGTATCAAAATAACCTTGGGAGGCTCTAGCAACAAGTATCGAATACTTATGTCACCAACAATTCAATCATTAAACTTGCTGTAGTTTTTAATATATTTTAAATTAAAATTATTTTGTAGGGCTCCATAACCTAAAGTAATATGAAACGAGTTGTTACAGTGGAAGCCAGGATTGGAGTAACAATTTATTTTAATAACATATAAATGTGACATATACTTTTTTATATAATATATATTTACATAACCAGTACTATTTTGATACCAAACTACAACATATATGTATCTTACTTATGTATATATTTTACCAGTAATAAGGCTAATGAATGGCTAATATGATACAATACATCGAAACCCTACAGTAAAGATCAATATTATCAGCTCATAAACTTAAGACAAGAACATATTATTGATCGACGGTTTTACGATTGTTAAGTCTTTATACATACAACCGTTATTATTCATTTTATTTTATTCTTATATTTCTTATTACATGTAAACCTATACCAAGATAGATTCGCGATGGAATAAACCCGCTATCGTCCCCGTTGTGTGATGGCATGCAGTCTTGCAGGTTACATAAAGATGTGGCCCCTTTTTCAGCGAAAAAGTAAAATTTACAAGCTCAATTAAGCTTTAAAATTGTAGTTTTTAAGCGAAAAGTACTTAGTAAATTACATTAGTAAGGCTATGATCATTTCAGTTTTTCTGTCTTTACTTTTATTTTTGTAGGTGTTGAATGCGCCTACTGTAATATAATATATAAGAGAATAAAATATAATTTTGTGGTAAAAATTATACTGACACGGCAAAAATATGACAGAAGGAAAAATATATAAAAATGGAATATGTCAGTAGAGTAACGCTTAAAAAATAATACTTTCAATGCTCTTAGCAGTCGTGTTTATTATGCAGATAAATAAAACAATGTTTCTTCTGGCTGAACTAATTAAAAAATATTCGGAAAACAGATAATATGCCTACTGTCCAAATAATGCACTAAAAGTTAATACTTACAAGAAGAGGTGGAATTAAATTATTTTAAAAATAAATTTATTTGTATTACCATGGAAAAAGTCTTCCAAGGTATTACTGAGAGTTCCGATACGGCTTTGCCCCGAACGAACTTCAAATTTTGCATGTCACTAAAATAATCTTTTATATTCTCGATGCTGTTATCTCGTATTAAAAACATAATAATTTTATCCGTGCAGGAACGGAGAAAGAATACAATTTCCTTTAGCCGAGCGGTCTGTCGTAAGAGGCGACAAAATAACCCACAGCTAGGTGGTAGGGTATTTGCTCGACTGGATGGCGACCACCACTGGTCTCGAATATGCCGCCATAACAACCTTATGTTGTATTCCGGCATTTGTGACCAGGTTCCAGTCTCCCTTAAGAGAGCAGCAGCGCATTTGTGGCACCTTTGATGTTGCAAATGTCCATAGGCGATGGTCACCGCTTTCCATCAAGTGGGCCGTCTGCCTGTCTGCTGAACTCCTGCAATAAAATAAAAAAACAGTTCAGATTCAGGCAAAAGAACATATTATAAGTCGTTTTCATCCAGCACTAACGCCACACCTTTCATTAGGAAAAGCTGCTTAATTAATCATAAAAGGCGAGAACAAGTTATATCATTAGTTTTTTATTTCTTTAAACCTGTGAGATAAAAGCTTGCAACAGCTGCCACAAAAGATTGATGCGATTGCATTAAAAGCAATTAAAATGGACGAGAATTTCCTTTTCCCCAATGTTTTATGTTCCTTATCACGATACTTGCTTAATGCTTTAATTTATGTGACTTATCGCAATGTTCTTGGAAGATCGTATATATCGTCGTTGTATATATCGTCATCGTATATATCGTATCGATAGATTAACATACTTAAAGGAAGTTAAATAAAACAATTTTTCCTTTCTTAGTTTAGAGATGTATGAATGTTCATACATAATTGTTTTAATCTTTAATTATAATTCACACTATATAAAAAAACCGACTTCAAAAACTAAAAAGTATAAAATAGCTTATTTCTAAAGCTATTTTTAATTATAATATCTTATTTTTATTATATATTATCTAAAAATCTTAAAGTCGGTGCTTAGTAATTTTCAAAATATAGTAATTTTTATGTTTTACTTTGCATCGACTTCAAGATATTTTAGATAATATATAATAAAAATAAGATATTATAATTAAAAATAGCTTTAGAAATAAGTTATTTTATACTTTTAGTTTTTGAAGTCGGTTTTTTTAAACGAAGTTTTTTTTTACTTGTTACTTTTTAGTGTCTAGCTATGGTTAAGCCTACGAAAAGTGCTGCGCGGCTTAAAAAATATAGGTCCCAAGAAACAGGAACAAAAAAATGTTCGTAAAATGACTACTACTAGGCCAAACTATGTTAAATTTGTAGGGGACCAAATAGCAACTATTCCGCATCAAACTGAAAAAGAACCACGTAAATCGGATCATAAATCTCGGAGTAATCGGTGTACATACATAAAAAAACAATAAAAAAAACATACCGACCAAGTTGAGAACCTCCTCCTTTTGAAAGTCGGTTAAAATAATACTAAATATTAAAAAGTTGTTGCAGCTTATTACTTAACCCACTCGCGTCCTAGACTCAATTGAATCTAATTAGAATCCCAGCTGTGAAAAGCGTGTACAACTGGGGCAGTTTTCTGAAATGTACTTATTATTACAATTACAACGTGCTGGCAGTGAAGGGAAACATCATGCTCAAAATCTGCACGTTGAGATTACCAAGTTATCAAACCCGCTAAGCCGCCATGAACAAGCGTGGCGGTTATACTTATCATATATTAGGCTGGTAGGGAGCTTCTTTCGCTGGTTTATTGGGTATATAACGATTAATAGACTGATCTTAAATTATTTATTTTAATTAAATACTAAATTACACGACTGACACGGACTGACTAGAAACACATAGATCAGGAAGCATTCATAAACTATAATAAACGTACAATTACTTACAAACTAGTGTTTTGGATACATAATAATACTATCCGTTGGCTTAGAGATCCGAGGCCAGCAGTGGGACGTATATGACAAAAAATATGATAATAACACAGTAAAAAATGTAAATCTAAAAAAGCAAAGCATTCTGCATGACTAGATAGCTCCACATCTTTTTGAAATTATTTAAGATTTATGAATCTGAATTTCTAATTTCTAAGACATGTTCATCAAATAATAGAAAAGTCACTTATAAAGATTCTCAATTTTTTAAGTGAAACTTCTTTAGAATCGTTGCAATTTGAAACTCGATGAAACGAAAAGAGAAACTCTAAAAAGAGATAAATACATAACTCTATAAGACGAAGCCTGCGAGAGAATGAGATACGAGTTTAACATTATGCAGCACATCAGATTAGAAACAATATGACTTATGATTAAACATAGTTCCAATTTGGATCGAAATGAAACTGATAATAATATTTTTTAAACTATAAGTATCACTTTAAATTTTTCATTGTTTTAGTGAAATTTTTTAAGTAATTTGATTAATTCAATTTTATTTTGAATTATAATATGTTGACGGATGTAGGCTAAAGGAATTATACATATTTATATTAATAAAAGATAGAGAAAAAATTATCTGTAGGTATATTCTCTAAAGTTTCACTTTTATTGCGTACACACACATTTTTTTTTATTAAATTGGCATTGTTTAAAAGGATTTTATTTTCTGTGTACAGATTTGAATGTCCATAAAACTATTCATAGTATCACAGCATCCTGCCACATTTGCAGCGTAGAAAATATTTCAGTTTAAAACTAATGTTATATGACACGAATTCTCTATTTTAATAAAGTTCTCATTTAAGCAAACCACGTATATTTTACGATGATTTGTTGAATAATGAAGGACATTGACCTAGAACCTACCTAAAGCATTTAACTTGCTTGAAAAAAAACTAAACTATACATGAGCAAAACCCATTAATAATAATTTTAACTTTAATTGGTTACTTCTAACCAATTAATTCTAACATGAACCTCTAAATTCCGAAGCAAATTACACAATTATGAAACACTAAAACCGCACCACTCATGCTGGTATTCGCAAAAACCCACTGGACTGTTATGTCAAAATCATAAACAAGTCGTAATGTTTTGTTCAACTTGGTAAGTAACGTGGTAAGTACGTATACATATAGATGGTGTATTTTCACGATTAGCACTTTAAAATTACATATTCATACAAAAACACACATTTTTGAAATGTTTAAAATATATCTATGTGCATCCCTTTTATTAAAATACATAATTATTTACCAAATATTCAAAACTCGTCCCCAAAGCTATGAACAATATAAAAGAAGCATTTAGACTTTTGTGTGATCCTATTTACATTTTTGTGTAGGATATATAGGTAACACGTCAGTGCTCACCAAAATAAACAAATACAAATAAAAACGGTCAAGAATATGTTAAATAATTATTTGAAGGCAAATATATCTCCACCTCTGGAAAAATAAAGAAGTCATCAGGGACATCGTTATATTTTGAAGTGATAACTTCTTATGGGATGGTAAACCGCTTCGTTACGTAACGTCTTGCATACGGCAGCAGTAGCCCGGCTCCTCCTCTCTCGCTCTAACCACGGGCTATATACATCAAAATAAAGTAATAATCTAAGCTAATTCTCAAGTAAACAATTTCAATATTAAATAGTTCAACTTAGATTAGTGTAAGTTATCACTTCTGTCGGGCGTCCCGAAACCCTCACGTTTTTTTAAATTTTAATCTGTAGCGGTCTTTATTTTATTGCCGACACACAGCAGATAAGCTGACGGCCCAACTGTTATGGAAAGCGGTTACCGTTGCCTATGGACATTAGCAATATCAGAGGTGCTGCCAATGGGCTGCTGGCCTTGAAGGAGACTATGTACAAATAAACACTGACACCAAGAATATGCAGTGTTTAAACACAAAAATGGACAAGTTACCATAGTGGCTAATCACCGCATCACACTGTCACAATTTTTTAAAGAAAATGCGGTACTGTACGAGAATGTGTTTAGATTTTATATAAAATAATATAGTCAATACTATAAATACTTTCAGACAGTCATTTTTAGGAGATTACAAAACGTCTAAATATAGATTTATAATTTATGTAACCTTCACAAACTAATATGTCGCAACTCTCTTTCATCTTACCTTATTTGGAGTCTGAAGCCCGACTCTGAAACGGCTTGAATAGTTCGTTTTCATCCGATCAGCCAGAAACATTCTATAAAATTTCAGATAGAAGAAAGAAAGAACAAAGATTTCTTTTTAACTACAATCAAATAGTATAACACAAAAATAAAAAGAACATATAATGAAAATATACTTAAATATTTAAAAAAAAACAAAATAAAAATCTGAAACTTGAACGAACGACGAATAACTCAAATATTTGAGAGTAAGCCCTTTGAGTAGTGTTTATTTCTTCTTACTTTACTATTCTAATCTAAATATATTCTCTGTTATATTATAAATCATCAATGCCGGACTTCATTCAACCATCCAACTACTCTTACATTCAACAACCTTCACACACACTCACATTCAACACTACTTTATATATTTGCTTTCTTCATTACATTACCCATATTTTGTGGATGACACACACGAAATAAGAATGCAAGCTGTAAATACGATAAATGGAAGTCTAATGGTCATTATTCAAATCTAAGGAAGCATTATCTGTTTCTGAGTGCGAGAATAAGCTATTCTGAATTTCAGTTCTAAGATCAACTCTTTACTACACAGAACCAATGACGTAAACCAAACGCCGTTTATTATTGAAATATATAAACCATCTTTGACTTCGCCATTACCTGCACATTTTACACGTGTTAAAACTAATGTGTAATTATTTTTACTTTATGTATTTTTACTCGTTACATAAATACGTGACAGAAGAAAATACTATTGAACGCATTGTATAATAGGAAACTGTTATACCATATTGAATTATGTATGACCCGTATATGTCAGGTCTAATGTAATATTTAAATTAAACTTCCTAGGTAAGTCGTAATTCATTCAACACAGAGATTTCTGATTTTGTACACGGTTCTGGCTACGTGGCCTTTCAGACCAATCTTATAAATAAAGTCTTGTCAATAGACTTGTTGTAGTAGCTTAAACAGTCATATTTTAACCAACATTATTCATTTATACTGTTAAAACTGCACCGGAAATCATCACCCCTCAAATTTATGCCAAAAACTGAGCTAGGTATACATACATACTGTTACATACCGACAAAGAAATAAGCACCTGGTTTATTACCCTTCCCGCATTTTGACTTCTTTTGTTTACTTTGTGTTTAAAATTTTCAATTAGACAATAGCCTATTGTTTTCGTTTATGGCCGTTCGCAGGAATAATTAAACAGGTGTGCAGATTACGTTTTCTTGGAAAAACTCAGTCCACGCAGTCGATTGTTTTATCGTACAGTTTACTATAAACCAATGCCCGTACGGAGGGGGGGGGGCAGTCTAGCGAGAACCACGATCAAAGCAAGACAAGTACATTCGATAAGCGACATAGTAACGGACTTTGCGCATGTTATTGAATCGTGCAGTTTGTACTGGTTGTATCCAGTTATACAGTTATCCAGTATATTTGTACCTGTTTTATACGTGTTTGTATAGTTCTAATAAATTATATAGTAATTCCAACGGCATTTTAATTTCCAGTCCTGTAGCTCGTAACAATACATACAGTATACGTATACATACACGATGTCATATGTGGCCAGTTCCTATATCTTTCCAACCTTTTAATTTGCCTTTTGGTTAAAATTTGACATGAGCTCAATACAACCAATGTCAAAATTCAACCGATTGTCGAGCAAGTGAATGAATAGTCAAATATAGAAACCGGTCCTTAATTAACGTAACCTCGGCATGAATAAAATTATTTTCGGTCGAACGCAGGAAGATTTATATTGCAGTTTTTTATCTCATTATATCTAAAAGTTCTTGAGCAATAAAAAACAGTTTTCAAGTTTAGATTTAATAGTTTCAAATGTCACAATTTCTCCGTATATTAACAGTGTAAAATGTCAAGTATTCATTTGAATCAGATCTCTAGATGTACTAAGCTTATGAGTCCAACATGGTAGATGATATTTAAGTCAACTGTAAGTCTTTTTATCTTCTAACTAAAAGCCGAAGCCTCCAAGAGTTTGAACGAGAATAGCACATTATGACGCCATAACCTGAAAGACTCAAATAGCGCATTATTACTTTAACAGTAATTATAATTATATTTTAAAAGTAAGATGAGAGCAAGGTATTTTACCAACTATGATATTTTATACTGTGTTCTAGAGCTATCTCTGATCAAGGTATAAATACAATCACAATCGACTTTTTAACATATTACTTTTAACGTCTCTAGCTAACTTTATATCTGTGCAGGAACGGAGAAAGATTACAATTTCCTGCGGCGGGGCGGTCTATCTTAAGAGGTGACAAAACAACCCACAGCCAGGTGGTACGGTATGTACTCCACTGGATGGCTATCACCTCTGGTCTAGAGTATACCGCCATAACAACCTTGACTTGTGTTTTGTTGTGACCAGGTTCCAGTCTACCTTAAGAAAGCAGCAGCGCAATTGTAGCACCGTTGTTGTTGTAAATTACCATAGGTGGTAACCGCTTTTTATCAAGTGGGTCGTCTGCTTGTCAGCTGAACTCATGCAATAAAAAAATATATTACATGATTTACCAACTGTAGAGAACAAAGAAATTCACATATATTACAGTCAAGAAATATCTGTCCTAACGATCATTGTTTTAGCTAATACAGGACTAGACATATGTACGCAACGTCTTGCAAATGATTTAAACAGAAGGTTAACAAAGGCTCCGTCCACCTCTGTATAGATGGATTTAATCATCAGGTTGCACAATCGTATAAACGAAGTAAGACGTTGCTCTACGCGTTCTTGCAAATTATGTGAATTAAATGTATCATCTAATGCAACTTGAATAAAATAATATGAGCAAAACGCATATTAGGAAGCAAGTCACATAAATATACAATGTAAGCACAGAGCGCATATTTTTTATATAAAGATCGAGACATAGCCAAACGTCTGGTAGATGTCTCACGTGGCTAAAATAGTGGTCTGTACCTGGGGAAACGTATTAGTGTTGCAGCGGTCAGTCCTTTGAGAAAATTTCCAATTAAAGCGGTTAAGCACTGGATTTTTTAGATGATTTTAATTTTATTTTTCGCTTTTAATTTTATTGTGAGGTTTCGTGTGTTAAGACAT
Organism: Dendrolimus pini; assembly: GCA_949752895.1. Taxonomy (NCBI): domain Eukaryota; kingdom Metazoa; phylum Arthropoda; class Insecta; order Lepidoptera; family Lasiocampidae; genus Dendrolimus; species Dendrolimus pini. The sequence goes on along the minus strand of OX457132.1, from coordinate 17,124,123 downwards.
AAATAAATTGTAGTAAATGAATGAATTTAAAATATATTAAACTAAGCTTTAAATTAAAATTTCGAACCAAGTATTCTTTGTATTGCCTGTGTGGCATTCGCTGAAAGAAACTCGGTCATCTACTTTTTAATTAAATAAAAAACAGAATGTCTTTAAAGCGACGAAAAACCACAGCATATACAACAAGTGTTAATTTTATTGCATAAATTCAAATTATTCACTTATGAATATTTATAATGATTTTTGCAAGAAAGTTGGATTTCCAATACCAAATTTAAATACACAAGGTCACTGGTTGACATTGTTTAAGAGGTTGTCTTAAAAAAGTAAATCCTAATTTTGCAATATAACTAGCAAAAAGTGGTGTTTTAGGTAGGCTCGCGAAGTTTTCTACCTAGTAATAATTAATTAATTACTGATTATTTGTTTATGCTTAACCAAAAACTCCGGCGGTTTTTTTAACTGAACAACATTCTGTTTACATTTTTACATCGATATTAGTTCTTTAGCTTTCGAACAGATGGCGTTAGTAGTAACAGTCCAGTTTATAGTACATATTTTTTATTTTATTATTAACTTACAAACATCGCTATCATTACAGTTGTCACCAATACGATAGCGTGGTACACGTCTTATTGGTTTTATAATTAACATAATATTTTTATTATAAATAACACAATAAATTGAAATTACTATGTCTATTATTTTGTTAATGTTAGAGTAGAATAAAATAGAATAGAATAACATACTGTATAAACTGACACAAACAATAACATTATCCCAATTGTAGCAGAGGCATTATAGTAATATTTTTTGTTATAATACAATAGATCTTTTATTAAAACAATAGACAAAGGTAATCGTATTACTTATTTACCAAGTACGTTAGACAATATAAAAAGAGCTTTATGTACAAGAGTTATATAATATCGCTTGCATAGTAGCCAATGGCGTGATAATGGATGAAATAATCATTCATATTTCTTCCTTGCAACAACATAATGACCGAAAATTACATAATTATATGAGAATATAATATGACAAAAGATGGTCACACAATGAATCGTTGACTTGAATGTTCTAATTACATTATTATAGCTTTTTCCAAGCCCAGTGTTATTTCAAATATTTTTCAACACCTTTGCTCAAAAATGCATTTAAGAAGTATTATAGGTACACAGCAATATACGTATATCGTTTGAAAGTTAAAACTTATGCACCACTCAATGAAATGTGCTGTAAAATAAGTAGTTAGGTAAAAAATAATTATAACAATTCCACCAAGGCGTATCACGTTACGAATAAATAAGCTGAATATTCGAACCTCCTCGGAAGCGGTTTTGATCAATACATTTTTCTCATTTTAATACTATAGAGGAAATGAGACGAAATATGTTGTTCTAATTTTCAGCCGGAACTCGTGACGCCATTTACAATTGCCCGCCATTTTCATATTAGAAACGTCAAAGATTGGTCAGACTTTTCGACTGATATATATGTTTGTTTCATTACCTTGTACTGTTTTCTTGCAAATATGTTTAATGTTGTATGTCATACGTGTAGTGGTTGGTTTTTACAAACTCATGACTATGAGACGTCCTCAACTTCGTCCCTCCTTTGTAAAAACCAACCTATCATGCTAATATCATAAATAACTACCTATTAATACTAATACTTCTTGTATTTTATTAAGAATATTGTTAGCTCAAAAACTGATCAAGATAGGTACTATCTTTGAGGCAGGTTAATTTATTTTAAAAGGTTATAACCTTTCATTCATAATTATGAATACATAACATATACATTAGAAGAAAAGAAAGTTTGTACTACAGTATTTTTAGTCATGGCACAAGAATCTGATAAGGTCTGGCATGAAGAACTTAATTTTAAATTGAGAAAAATGCTACCCAAACAGTATTTAGATTGTCGTGTAACTTTGTTATGAATAAATGATTTCTGATTTCTGTTAGCGTCATATATTATAAAAAGGATGTTCAGAGTCCAACAAGAACATTGCTTTTGAAACCTTTAACAAATTAAAGCTGGAATGCCACAGGTTAGTGTATTAGACCCACTCCTATACCTAATATACACAAGTGATATTTCAGAACTAGAAAATTATACGAAAGCTACTACAAGAGTTACTCACAAAGAAGCTTTGGAAAATGTTCAAAAATCTGTTAATACCATCTATAACTGGACAAAAACATGGCGTATCAAGGTAAATGAATCCAAGTCGATCCACAATGACTTTTTTTCACTTCTTTAAACAATATTAATATCTCCAAAACCAACTTCACAGAACAATATAAATAATCTTAAAATCCACTTTAATTATTATTGTATGTAAATATAATAAACCACGAATATTTTGACATAGCCTTGAAAATTTTCGGTTCATGGACTTAATATCAAGTCTTGGCGAAATCAAAACTTTTAAGGAAGTCACTATTTCTTATTTTAACATTTTTAAGGCAAACGTAACGCTTTGGCAGTTTTGGCAAATAAATATTTAGGTTAACAGGTTTTGCAACTTTGATTTTCCTTAAAAGAAAACCAGATTTCGTCCATGGAGATGTTTTAAGTTACCTATAAAAGTATACGACTACAAAAAATCATTTAGTTAACCTTCCTTATTGTGTTCCTTTGGTGAAGTATATAAGTTCTTACACGTTGGTTGCACAAAAAACTGTATCTATCATTTGTTATTACACTTGTCTTATTGCTATATTTAACCTTGTAGCTTTTATATCTCTCATTCGTCAAATCCTTGCGATTTCATTGCCCTCGATTATGTCCTTGTTTGCCTCAACGACATTTAACGCTTTGCCATTGACATCTCTTATTCCGTGATGTTACAAATATTTGCCCACTTATCATTAGGAATTAGGAAGTACGAGGTTAAAAGCATTTCCTTTTTATTGTAATTTTGTCCCTAATGAATTAAACACTGAGTTTTATACATTAAGCCAACGTTATTTTCTAAACTATATATAAATTAGCTGTCTCGGCAGACGTCGTGCTGCCCGGAAAATCTTCAATTGATATACCGACAGCAGCGCCACGTACCGGGTCCAATTGTGAAGCAACTCAGTAACCTTCTCTGGCTCATGCACAACAACTTTGCTAAAGATCACCACACGATCAAATGTATAGTTTACGATTCTATAAAGGACATACAGACAAATATTCACTTTTATATATAAGAAGAAAGAAGAAGAAGACAAGAAGATATACCTATGTAAAATGTATTTTGCGTATCATAATCGCAAATACGTCTTGATCGTATTCGCTTCGTATGCATTTAATGAAAACTGTCGATGATAGGCGCCTAAATAGCTACTGGGATGTACATTTATGGTAGTAGTAGTGTACCCATGCAGAGTAACGTGGTCTTATAATATGATAACTACAGACCAGAAGCATTGCTCCCTTGTCAATTGGAAACCTTATCCAAACTAACTAACCAAAAACCTCGGATAAAGGATTATTAATTCAAACCAATTACATATTTGATGTTGTTAGTCGTTTTATACAGGTAACTTAAACTCAGTTTCTTCTTGCAGCCTTTATGGGCTAAAATAAATACAATATAGTTAGGGCATAGCCTGTCATTTAAATTATTAAATAAAATTAATATCTATATTGAATAATACAATATCATTATTATTCCTTGCAAACACATAGAACTTTTCGGCACACACATTACATTCTCATACGATATTATTGAAGACAAACATACTTTACGTTGGACAGAAATATTGGCATGTTTAAAAACATGAGACATTTTTACGTATTGAAAATGGACAAATCATTGTATAAACAATAGTTCCAATAAAAAATCTATATTTCAGAAATAATATGAGAACATCTGTTTATAAAAATATAAAAATAATTCACGTAATAAATGGAGATTTAAAACCAGATAAAATTCAATATTTCCTTGAAAGTGTTTTAATTCGGGCACTGCATTAATTTCAATGTCGATAAGAATTAATACACGAGCACTAGTTTAAAATTGATAACAATATCTACTTAAAGTAAGTCTTGGAAATAGTAAAGTGGAGAGTATTTTCAACATTTTTTTTAATCTGTACAACAAAACATTATATTCAAGTCAAAAGTCAAAAATAATCCTAAAAATATATTTATTTATTTTTTATTGCAGGAGTTCAGCAGACAGGCCCACTTGATGGAAAACGGTCACAATCGCCTATGGACATTTGCAACACCAAAGGTGCTACAAATGTGCTGCTGCTCTCTTAAGGGAGACTGGAACCTGGTCACTAATGCCAGAACACAAATCAAGGTTGTTATGGCGACATACTTTAGACCAGGGTTGGTAGCCATCCATTCGGGCAAATGCCCTACCACCTGGCTGTGGGTTGTATTGTCGCCTCTTACGACAGGCCGCCCGGCCGCAGGAAATTGTATCCTTTCTTCGTTCCTGCACGGATAAATTTCAAGCCGTTGAAATTACTATCTCAATGTTTGAAGCTAAGATATAGAAGTACCTATTTGTCAAAACCATGTATTAGAAGTCCTACTCGGATCGATAGTAGTCATTTGTTGAGATATAGAATAAATTTAACAAGTTAGGAATAATATTTTTTTGTATTATTCTGTTGTACAAATTAATATCACACAAACATCTGTGGTAATGCAGGCGCGGAATGAAAATATTTGTCACCTTAAAGTCGACTTTTGCTTGTACGAGTACAAAAAACACTACTGCCAACGTTTTAATAAATATTACATTTATAAAATACAGAAACGTGAATAAAGAAAATTGCAATGTTGACAATGATAGACACTGAGATTAACAATGGTAAATAAAGTGGTCATAATCACTACGCTTAAACATAAATATCAAAATCGATAAAAAGGTTTTAAATGTCTAAACAATGTTCTTAGACAAGATGGAAAATCAAACAACTTTGATCTAAGTAATTTTAAACTTTGTTGTCAAATAGTTTAACATAATTTTCTGCGGAACGTTCTAGTGTGAGACTTAGTTTGAAAAGGTAACATGTGCTCGCGGAACGTCAAATATATCAATTTGAAATGGCGAATATTTTTATACCACGAATGTACTAACTGCTTATTTATCATGCGGGGATAATTGTAAGACATAAAATAACACATAAAGAAGGAGTAAAAAAATAATAATATATCAAAATGTCCTTATCACTAAAGACCCTTGTAATTTAGCCACAGTTATGTAATTGTAACGACATGCTTGTTTCGCTAGAACGTTCAGAATTTTCCTCAGATATCCTCAATTTTATTTCCTTATCTAGTAAGACTGTTTATAATGCCCAAGTAACTGTATTCTATGAAATTTTTATATCTAAATTCCAAAATAGTTTATTTAATTTACCACAGTCACTAAGAAACAGATTTATCTGTCAAACACAGTAAAATAAGCTGAGATCATGTATTGTTATGAAAACATTAAACGTACAAAGCAATTAAGCGACGGAAAATATTTTACCTCATTTTTGCATTATAATGCGGAAAGTTGAAGAAGAATGATGCTTGACATTCTTTACACAGCTGGTAAAGGTTAAAGACATTTACATATATACATTGCAAACACTAAGACCTTGTTAGCAAATGTACATTATAAATACCGACTTTAAAAGCAGTCTTGTTTCCGACGACCTCTTTAGATGAGACAATTTTGATGTAACATGATTGTACTATTCTCTTTTATAAGATGCAAATATTATGTTAATACTCTAACAGAAAGCAGCAACTGCAGGAGGGCTCGTGAAGTTTTCTACCCAGGAATAATTAATAAAGTATAGTAAGTAGCTATTTGTGTTTAACCAAAAGAAACCGGCGTATTTTTAACTAAACAACATTCTGTTTACATCGATATTAATTCTTTAGTTTTCCAACAAATGGCATTAATAGTAACAGTCCAGTTGATATTACACAGTCATGTGTTATTGGTTTTATAATTTTCGACATATGTCGTTAGGAATATAATAAAAATTTAATTAATAAAATAGTTAAATTTTCTATTTTTTTTATGTGTATTAAATATTTTTATGATAGACACATCTAGAAATAAATTGAAATTACTATGTCAAAGCCCAAATTTGAGTGTGATAGTTACTCAGTAAAGTGTACCACAAAATGCATAGATTGTAGAAAATTGTAGGGCTCACACCGCACGCCCTAATTATTATGTTGTTTTTACAGTAGATGTGTAAGCTATATTACTGTAATGTTTCATCAAAATCCATTCAGAAGTTTATGCGTGAAAGAGTAACAAACATACACCCATACATCCTCACACTCATACATACATTCTTACAAACTTTCGCGTTTATAATATTTATAGGATATAGGATAATATTTATTGTATAAACTGTCACAAACATGAAATTGCAGAGGTGTTAATTCTTTGTTGGAACGACAGTTTATCCTTTCGGACGTACAATAAAGGCAATTTATATTGGTATATGGCTATTATTAATGGGTGTTATATCTTTTGAAAGATCCATTGTCATTATCGTAACAGCGGAATCTAAAAATCTTCATATCCTTACTTACGTACAGTGATCCATATAAATATAAACTTGAATCATTCAATATTATTAAATACCGTTTTGTCCTTTTAGTTTCTCACCTTTCAACCAAATTGACTCAATTTGGTTGATCCGTCTAATATCAGCATTACAGTGGTTTTCGCTAAATCTACTATGTCTATTTTTTTTCAATAAATAAATTTATATACACAAATATAAAATTCGACTGTTGCACAGAAACCTCATTTCGTGTTTTTTTTTGTGCCGCAGAGAGTCGTTTCTTTGTGTTGCTATGATACCTAGTGACATTTTTTTTTTTTTTGTAAGCACAGACAAACTCAAATCTAAATTAACACACAACAACACTAAATCTGCAAAAAAATATTGAGCAACATCGTTACACAACTTTCCTTGCACAAATTAGCGATAGCCATGAATCATGTTAATTATGGCCAAACCCAAGCAATAACATAACACTCACAACACAGGCCGTCCTATTAACACAAATATAGCTAAGAAAATGATAGCCTACGACATTAGTCTTAGCAAATAATAAGAATACTTATTTCTATCACTGGATACTAAGGTCATGATTATCGTCATATGAAATGGAACTTTTTATGTTTACAGATAGTATATTTGCAACAGCTATGTTCGGTGTTTCTCTTGTGGATAGAATTAGAAATGAGGATATCCGTAAGAAAACCAACATAACCGACATAGCTCGCAAAATTAGCAAGTTAAAGTGGCAGTGGCCCGGCTCATCTATAACAGGACCGATGGCCGATGGCGCAGACGACTTGCACAAGGTTGCTGGTAGGCGTTGGATGAGAAAGACGAAGGACCGAAATGAGTGGCGCCGACTTGGGACTACGTCCAGCAGTGGACTATAATTGGCTGACGACGATATTCGCAACTGAAATGTTTTAGAAACAATCTTACATTTGAATATACGAAAAAGCAATTTACGTAAACTACGCAGAAAAAATGCGAAATAAAATATCGAGAATGTCACAAATTACTTTATTAACCACTTCGAAAAAAGGAGGAGGAGGTTCTCAATTCGTCGGGATCTTTTTTTGTTGTTTTTTTTATGTATGTTCGCCGATTACTCCGTGATTTATGATCCGATTTACGTGTTTCTTTTTTTGTTCGACGCGGAATAGCTTCCAATTGGTCCCCTAAAAATTTTACATAGTTTGGCCTAGTAGTTCATTTTATGAACATTTTTAATGAAGAAAATTTCCTCTTCGTTCCATATGTACACCGATTACTCCGTGATTTATGATCCGATTTGCGTGATTCTTTTTTTGTTCGACGCGGAATAGCTGCCATGTGGTCCCCTAGAAATTTGACATAGTTTGGCCCAGTAGTTTTCATTTTACGAACATTTTTTTATTCTCGTTTCTTGGGACCTATATTTTTTAAGAAGCGCGGCACCATTCGTAGGTCCACCCATACGTAGCTAGACACTAAAAAGTAACAAATAAAAAATAAAAACTTCGTTTAAAAAAACCGACTTCAAAAACTAAAATGTATAAAATAACTTATTTCTAAAGCTATTATTATTAATATATATTATCTAAAGCATCTTGAAGTCTGTGCAAAGTAAAACATAATAAAAATTACTATATTTTGTTTGAAAATTACTAAGCACCGACTTTAAGATGTTTTAGATAATATATATTAATAATGATAGCTTTAGAAATAAGTTATTTTATACATTTTAGTTTTTGAAGTCGGTTTTTCAAACGAAGTTTTTATTTTTTGTCATTTTATATTCAGAGTTAGGAGTAACTATAGCAAGACTTCTAACCTCGAGATTTGATACATCCGCTTACCGATTGCAATTTAAATTATATGTAAATAACAGACTACTGGATGGCAAGACTCTGAAGTAATCCTAAATTGAAGTACTTACTACAAATAGAAATTTTTCAGTAATCTCCAGCAAGTGAAATATCAGCAAATTTTCTTCATCCTCAACGCGTGGTACTTAATTGTATCAAAATGAACGTTACGCAGGAAACGCTGTCTAGTTGTTTAATAGAGACGCGGGGTGCAATTGCCAAAAAAGAACAACAACATTTTAATTTCACGACTTCAGCAGACATTCAGATGGCCCACCTGCTCGAAAGCGGTTACCATCGCCTATGGACATTTGTAACACCAAAGGTATTGCCGCTAAAGGGAGAGTGGAACCGGGCTACTAATGCCGGCACACAACTCAAGGTTGTTATGGCGGCATACTTTAGACCAGGGGTGGTAGGCATCCAGTCGGAAAACCACCTGGCTGTGGGTTGTTTTGTCGCCACTTACGTCAGGCTCTCTGCCCGGCCGCAGGAAATTGTATTCTTTCTCCGTTCCTCCACAGATTAACGGCTTTAAAACTAATCTAATAAGGGGTTTATAACCTAAATAAAGCGATTGGTTGAGCTTATCCATGATGAACTTAGTCACACTTCAACCACTCGCAGCCAAATTCACGTTTATGCATATTCTAATTATACACCAAGATAAGTATTTTATAAGAGAGATAGAAAAATTAATTTCTCTTAAACAATTAAGACAGTCTCATTAAAAACATAATAGTATCACGCTTGAGACCAATTTTCCATGACCCAGTTCGAAAAACAGTCTAACAATTGACCTTTACGAAATTGATTTATATTATTTACTTTTCTTGTTATTAACTGGTTCTTTTATCTCCCATGTGATAGAGGGTGTATACAATAGTAAATAAACTTAGCAAATATTTAATTACTTTTATCTTTAAATTTAGTTACAATTTACACGGAAGATTTGGTTCCAATATTTCTTTTAAATAATTATCTAATATTAATTAGCATAATAATTATCTAACAAGTTGGTGGCTTAGTGGCTAGCGCAGTATTTTATTTCTATTTCTAATGACGTGGGGTTTCGAGTCTTGGCAAAGACGTAAGCACCGACAGGCAGGATTTCTAGACTAAGGAAATGGTGAAGAAATACATCGTGAGGAAATAAGAAATAAAATCTAAAATAAAACAATATTCATCAGTAATATACGGTGTTTTGAAATTAGTAGGTCTTGTAATTGCCCTTATTACTAAACAATTTCGGTGGTCTTCAAAACTTCGGTCCACCAGGTGTCCCAAAGACGAGTCATTAGTTTTATTTATTATATATGATATAATTATATTCTTTATGGGAGAGTTGCCATGGAATTAGAAAACTAGTAATAAGCTGAATAAATGATAAATGGTATAACGTACGAAGTAGCTTCGGTGAACCTGCAGCCCACCTCTCGACACCCCTTAGCCACTCTCACCCATGTTCCCCCTTGCCATCTTGACATTTTTAGGGGCCCATGCAGAGTGGCGAGTCACCTTCTGCCCAATTTTGCCATGTTCCTTGAACGTTGCAACGGACAGACGCCATAGTCCCATAGTCCCTGATCTGTAACTTCACTAGCAGTTCATCCCAATAGCCCGGTGATTTTTGTTTTCATTCCCTACAATAGTCCTACTCTTACTGGGGCTTGTCCTTGGGTGAATTTTTATATAGTGTAGACCGGGACAGTCGCAGATCAGTGTCACGCCACATTTAGATTAAATTTGTCAAGGGGCCTTTATGTGTTGGCCTTCTCATGGCCTCACGCAAGTCCTCGCAAACAATAAGCTGAATAAACTTATTATGATACCTTCTATACCTACCATAATTGAAGTAATTTTAATAGAAGAAATATACGCAAGCTAAGTAACATGAAAAGTGTAGATATTTCAGGATCCTTATCTTGTATAACATATACATAGTCAATAACCAAATAGTTTGTAGTATGATGACATGCGTTATGTCATTTACGACCGACTAATTCCAACAATTCATTTTCTTCGCCCACTTGGTCACAATTGCTTCGTTAATTTATACAGGGTCAAGTGCGGGTCAACTCTAGTCTAATTTGATTTGTGCGATTGTCATAGTCCTGTTAAAACGGTAAGTCAAAACATTATCTGCCTAAATTTTACACAAAATTAAAAATCTTAATTAATATTACCATTTTTTAATTTGTATCAGATTGTTTGTTCTGTGTATTTCTTTTTACGATACCCTAGAATAGATTATAATTTAGGAAAATACCTTTAAAAAAATCCAAGTTGAGTTTCACTAAAAGTGGAACTGTGAAACACAAATAACGTTTTATTGTTTTTTTCTTAGGCCAGTTATTATTATTTTATTGCGTAAGGAGATATACAAACAGCCTGATTGAAAGTAGCTATAGATACGCATATAGAGATAATTATATCGCCTATAGACGATTGCGACACCACGGGCGTCGACAACATGTTGTCGTTCTCATAAAAATTTTACAACGCCCTGCTTAAATAATCTATGTATTAGCATAAAGAGACCATCTCAGTGCGCAGTTTCCAGTATCTATAGCGGAATTCCGCGTATCGGAGTAGTGCACTTTTATATATTTCGTACACATCCGCATCGTTTCTGCCGTTGTTATTGTCTAATAATACTAACAAATTAAACGTGATTACTATTGAATAGTTCTTAACTAGCTACTGTCAATCAAATTCTCAACTAAGCCTCCCGAACAAGAGATGTGTCATTGTAAGTCGTAACAACTTGACTTACTGCACACATGTTGACCGTGTCACACAGTTACGTACTTGCATGACCAGTTAGATCTGATGATAACGTTTCCGAAACCAATCACAAGTTCTTACTTCCTTATTTTCGGTTAACGAAATTGCAAATTTTATTGAGGTTTTTAGAAGCGAAGAAAATACCTTGTTTAAATTAAATTATTCAAATTAATTTACTCCTATAAATAGAGAGATTTAAAATTGGCTTCAATATAGATTATTATCATTTTTGAGACACACTTAATTTATTTTTGATTCGTCAAGAATAAAACTTTTGTAGATATTGATACTTGAAATAATAATGCATGCAAATTAAAAAGTAATATTTTCGAATGCATGAGTCGTCACAAGGTCATTCGCCATTATGCTTTTACAGATTATTAAAGGTTTTGTTTAAACCAGATTACCGTTCTAGAATATGAAACAAAAAGCTGTGCCAATTTTGAAAATTATCACGGTTTTATTCATGTTAAGTTACAGTAAGTTTGAATCTATATTATCTTATCTCTATTTTTTTATTATATTACTCACACGAAGGAATCAATATGTAGATTGCGTCTACGTGAACAAAAGCGTTCAACGAAGTGAAGCATTTTTTTAAATTTGTGTGTGTAAACTTATGTAGTGTACACGTGGATTGCGTCTGTGTGTAGTAAATAGTAATGCACCCACTTGAAAGTATTCTAACTTCATCCGTACTAGTTCGATTCTTTCATACTAAGTTTTTATAACGCATTGCATTGGCTTCCTTTAGCCGGTCCCACTGAATCAGCTTGGGGCTCTGTCTATCTGTTTGGTTCGTTGTTTTTATTTAAATTTATAAGAAAGACAATAGTAACATTCTCCTATGAAAAAAAGTCATTGTTATCTTACAGTGAGTCTTACATGAGTATAAAAATAATTATTGTTTGAAGTGTTTATTGCTTTAGGAAGTTATTAAACATGATTAAACTTTAATAAAATATGATTAGGTAAGAATATTGCATTATATTACGCAAATGTTCAATCGAAGTAACAGAATTAGTAAATCATCAATTTCATTCTAACGAATGTAATAGTCATAACACCAACTTAGAAGTTCCGTAATTAATTTTTTGTAATGCTTGGAGCTGCTATTATAAAGTACACTTAACGCGTAATAATAATCTAAACTCATTATAATTTAAAAGTAGAGGAAAAGAATAGTAACACTGTTTAAATTTCTTAAAGTTAACAAATACAGATTATCTGGACTGGAGAGTGCGTCATGGCAAACTCGGTGTAGGACGCCCTCTAATAGCCGATTCCTGTATCTTTCTAACCGTCCATTGCCTTACCAACAGTTAAAATTTTGACATAAACTCCATACAAATAATGTCAAAATACTAACGATCGTAAGGCGAGTTAATAAATAGTAAGATACAGGAACCGGCAATCGGTAAACCAATGACCAAGGTCCCAATTGTAATATTACTATCGCGTCAAAATCGCCGGATACTATCGTCTCAATTGTAGGTTTGCCTGATTCGGTATTCTATTAATTTCAATAGCATGCCCGTGGCACGTCACACTGTGTTGATAAATATTTCTGAGCAAAAACTTGTGAAGTAAATGTTTAAAATTTTGGTATATTTTCAATATTAATTTCGGCTAATGCCATTTTTGCTAATAACCAATATTTTTCTGCCGCGACGATACCAAGCAGATAAGGTGGATTTAGTATAATACGAATGTTTTATACTATCCCAATAGAATCGTACTTTGAATATCTTCGTAAAGCCAAAATGTAAGAATAGCAGAATTGGGCCCCAGCACAATGTCGCTAGTAAGAGTTGAATGAGGAAAACTGAAGACCGAGACGTGTGCTGCAAACTTGGGGAGTTAAGTTGGCAGCACACATTCCGGCAACAGAGTTCTACTACTTCAATAATAAATCATTATTATTAAAAAAGAACTACATGATAATAGCAATAGCAGTGGGCCAGTCACGTCTGCCGCAGGACCTATTACGCAATGCGTCTTAGAGTGGCGACCGCGTCTCGGTAAAAATAGTGTCAGACGCCCTCCAGCCCGATGGACCGACGTCCTGTACAAGGCCGCTAGATGAGGAAGGACAGGGATGAGTAGCGCCATCTTAGGGAGGCCTACGTCCAGCAATGGACTGCGAATGGCTGACGACGGCATGATAATATTAGCCCATTGTCATCTCACTACTGGGCTTAGGACTCGTTTCAGTAAAACTTATCACGCTTATTCACGGCATATTGACGTGTTTCGCTTAGATAGTTTCTACGTTTGTTTCATAGCGATGTTTTCCTTCATCGTTTGACCGTTGAAATTGTATACACCTGGCGCAAAAACCGCCTGAGTGGTGCATATTTCCAGGTCAACATTTTAACCCATTTGAAACACACGTTATTAGGCTGCCACGCCGTTTATGATTGTTGCATTTATAAATTTAAATTAATTGATTAAAACAAGACCGGCAAAGATGTTTTATGATGACTGGGAAATATCAAAGCTAAAAGCCGTAGTAGGTATAATTAAATTATGTTCGTAGAAACAGGATAATGTTTTAGATAAGATGCAACTTAGTTAAAGCAATCATAAATAATAATAAAAACTGGCATAAATACTTAACATACAATCCATAAATGACTATGTTCAAGCGTTGTGAACATCTAATTGATTATTATAAAAATGACGTTTATGTATTTTTCATTCTTTGATTAATTAATCTTAGTTCTTAACATAAGCACGATTTACACAGCAAATTAAAATTGACATCTATACAAAAATAATGAAGCGGTTTTGATAGGTAATCACTTAAAAATTGCCTACCGTTTTGACGATTCAATAGTATTTTCGCAAAAACGAATGTAATTCGCCATGTGCGGTTTGTTGTCTGTCTGTGTAAATCACAGAACATTTTCTCGCAAAGTAATATCTACATGAATGTTTGACAGAATGGTGTAGTCTATTTAGCGCTACCAAGTTATGTGGCGAAATCGCGAAAAAAAAATAGGGGCGGTCGTTACACATGTAACTGGTTCCGTAGCCAAATAATGAAACCCGAGGTATTGACACCCTTTGTATTACACAGACTTTAAATAATATTTGTCCTTCATAGCCGAAAAACTGTGTTTGGAGAAAGAAAAAATTAAAATGTTGTCCTTATATTTTGTGAAAAATGGATAATGCTATTTCTATGAATTAATATCGTAATTGACAATTCAAAGAATAAATATACGGGAAAAGTTATAAGGAAAACCAACAGAGTATTTTCAATGGAACTGTGGAAATCTTGATAAAATCTTGCCCAAAAAACTATACCAATCGAACTAGTGACTACTTCGTGATGTCAGCATCCTTAAATATACATATAAAATGTGTTTCTTGTTTTCATATACATATGTATAAAAATTAGAAAGAAAAGAAAGACGCCATTCTATTCTTTTTTTTTATCGCTAGTGTACAGCAGACAGGCAGACGGCCCACCTGATGGAAAGCGGTTACCGTCGCCTATGGACGTTTGCAACACCAGAAGTGTCACCAAAGCGCTGCCGGCATCGAGGAAATCTTATGACACCCTTTTTAAAAAACCCCATGTCGAAGCGCTGTCGGAAAACCACGGCTGGGAGCTCATTCCAAATCCCCACGGTGCGCAAGAGGAACGTTCTAGAGAACCGTTGCGTACAAGAGCGAAGCGGATCAAGGAAGTGGGGATGAACGCCCAGCCGATGGCGTGCGGTGGGGTGGTAAAAAGAAGACGAAGGCACCATTCTAAACAGTTCCTCGGAACACTCTCCGTTATATTGTCGGTAGAATACGCAGAGAGACGCGAAGTCTCTCCGAAGGCCAAGCGTATCTAAGCCGTCTGTGAGTATGGGATCGTCGACAATGCGAACGGCTCGACGTTGGATACTGTCCAGGGGATTTAGCTGGTAAGCGGGTGCCCCGGCCCACAAGTGTGAGCAGTACTCCATATGCGGCCGCACCTGGGCTTTGTAAAGCACAAGGCGTTGCCGCGGAGTGAAGTACTGCTTGGACCGGTTTAGCACTCCCAGCTTCTTGGAGGCAAGTTTTGCCTTGCCTTCAAGGTGGCCCCTGAACTGTACATCGTTTGCAATGTCGACACCAAGGATCCCAATACTCTTCGAGGTGGTAAGGGGTGTTCCTTGGAACTGAAGCGCATGTACGAATGGGGTTTTCTTGGCTGAGAATACGCAGACCTGTGTCTTTGTGGGATTGAATTGGACAAGGTTTTGTCTTCCCCACTCAGCGACTCTCTCTAAGGAGTTCTCTACCTTAGACACAAGTCTAACTCTCTATTCTCGAAGTAAACAATATTATGTTCTGAGAAAGTAAGTATCTACAGGTTACGTCACTAATATACCTAATGCGAACTACTGTCTAGTCAGAAACACTTAATTGAATCTTAGAATAATAAAAATTAGAGATTAAAGAAATAATTAGAGAAAAAATATAAGAAGAATTAGATAAATTCTAAATATTTCAGAGTGGGATGATTCCACATAAACCATGTAAATAAAGTTAACGTCTACAGTAAAAAAGATATTAATAGTTACATTTCAAGAAAATAAACCATCCATTATCTATCTGTTTATCTATAACTAGTTGACCCCTGTCTACTTCGCTGGGTGTTACTAGACATAAGTCAACATATAATTGCCCATGGGAAAACACTCCTACTCGTGCCCACTCTGTTGGGCGTTACTCGAGATAAGGCAACATATAATTGCCCCTGAGGAAAACATTCCTTCTAGTGCCCACTTTACTAGGTGATATTCGAGACAAACCAACATAATTGCCCCTGGGAAACACTTCTTTCTCAAGTAAATTTAAATGTATAGGCTATATAGGCTAAGCCTGCGAGAGGATGAGATACGAGTTTCACATTGTACAGCACAGGTTAGAGACTCAATAAGACCGATGATTAAACATAGATTCAATTTGGACCGACAAAAAGCTGATAATTATATTTTTTTAGACTGAAACAGTGAAAAATTTAAAGTGATATTTAAGAAGTTTATTTTTAATTATAATATTTTGACGGATGTAGGCTGAAGGAATTATATTAATAAAAGTTGAGAAGAATTATCTGTGAGTATACTCTCTGAAGTTTCATTTCTACTGCGTGGGAAGTGCACACACAGATTTTTTAACTAAAAATACTTTTATTGACGCATGAAATTTTCAAAACAGCCAATACAATCGTATCGACACTTATAAACAAGTTTAGAATCAAATCACCTCATTCGAATCCGATCCGCCTCACTTACCTTACATAAGTATTGAAAAATTTCATTCGATTCAACGCTCACGTAGCCGACGACTGCCACTCGGATGTTGGCCATTTGGTCGTAAACTCAAATACATAATCGACGAAATAAGATGATTACGTTTTGTTATGCTGTTTTATGAATTACCTTCGAAGTTTAAGACAAGTCACTGTAGTTAAAATGATAGTGTGGGTGAAATTTTAATAAATCGGGTAAGATCGTGGCGTGCCACAATCTATGAGGAATTCCGTAAGATTTAAACAACGACGTTTAATTTTCTTTGCGAAATAAAGAACCAGTGAACATTTGGCTACAGTACTACGAGTATATAAAGCATTTACAGTCTAATTCAAATAAATGGAGTTATATAATATATTTCATTAATAGAGAAACAAACATCGTGATTCCAGGTATAACATTATTATTACTTACTAACAGGATTTAATATACTTTTATACAATTTAAATTAACGTTGCGATAACGCTACAATTTACGTGCTATGGATCTGTTAGCTATACTGTCCCATTTGAAATGGACTTTAAACGAAAATAGCCTTTATCTCAAATACCTGATGTTACTTTATACTTTTTTATCCAAAGTTAATAGAAAGTGAGATTTACAATCCAAAGTCATACATATTTGTTGCCACTAACTTTTAAACTATAAAGTGGAAAATTCTATATGGTTCTAGAGCATTAAAAATATTTTTATAATCGACTTTTTGAGATGTGGGGTATTTTCGATTAAATGCTCTTTTTGGTGCCGCAGCCAAATAGACACAAAGCCAAATTTACAAAGTAGTTGAATATCTTAATCCTATAAATTTTATTTGCATTACATTTTCTAATGTCAAAGGGTAACTTTCAGCAGAATAAAATATTTGCTCCAGTCTGCAAAACACTTATAAAACAAGTTTTATTAAAAACTATCCAACGGCCGTGAAACAAGAAAACGAACGTCTTAGACTATTAATGTATGTAATAAAACTACGTTTTAACGGTTTTAAGCGCGGTAATTTTTTTTTTTTGTACGAGCCAGTATTGCTCGTACAGCGTATTTTAGATATAAATACGCAACCAATAATATACTAAAACAGACCTATTAACATCACCATCACGTGCGGCACTTGTGCACTGCAAGTTGTGCGTCTCAGGTCATCAAACGACCTTAATAAACAACATATAACATCTCAACGTGGTTTGGCTTGCAAACGCCCTTACAAACGCGGTCTATCGTTAACTACGATTAAACCCAGCATCTATTGAAAGTGTACAAACCATACATTTTTGTTATTCCGACGCTTCGGCCACTTATCAGTGCCCGTGATCAGGGAAGACAAAGATGTCAAGTATAACGCCACTTGTTACGTTTGTTGAACGTTGTACGTTAACGCCAAAAGTCTAACGCCAACTTTTACATTTTAATTATTTAGTTTTAATTTTGTTTATGGTTACTATTTACTCTATGGGTGCCTTATCTAATTTACGGTCACTTCGCAACATGTTGGGGTTTGAAGAGTAGAAGCGACGAAAGAAACTCATGGCTAACTCTAATAATTTTATATAATACTAACTGTGGCCGCGACGTCGTTTGCGTGAATTTTGTTTTCAAAACCCCCCAATTTTGAAACATTCTTCATTGATGCTCAGCTCCTATTGGTCTCAGCGTAATGACATATAGCCTATAGCCTTCCTCGATACATGGGTTTTCTAACACTGTAAGAATTTTTGAAACAAACCAGTAGTTCCTGAAATTAGCGCGTTCAATCAAACAAACTCTTCAGCTTTATATATTAGTATAAGATTAAAATGGGTCCATGGATACATAATTTTATATAGTTGCCTCTGATAAGAAGAAATATACAAATGTGTCGTCGTTTTTGGAATTTCAACCCCTAACGTGGTTAAAAAAGTTTGTAGAAATTTTGCTCAAGCTTTGACTATTTTTAATCTAAGCTAACGAAACCGCGAGCAGCAGCTAGTTACAGATATGGAATAATGTGTTTTCAAGACATTGAACATATTTGATATTGAAATATTACAATTATTTACTCGTCAAACAATTGTATAAAGCTCGAAACTCGGTTGGTATTAAAATATCTACAATCCACAAGTCCATAATCAATCCGCAAGATCTTCAACAATCTTTAGAATTAAAGCTTTTGTTTTGTTAACCAAGGTCAAATTACTAAATACATTTCCAAGTAATGTTTAAGTTCATACAAGTTGCGGATTTAGTGATTATCAATTTAAAACGGTATTTGTATGAAAGTGAGTTGTAATGTTCTTAGTCAATTTTTACCAGATTATGAAGTAACTTTGTGTTTTTATTGCGATAGTAAAATAATATTGTTTTTATTCAGTTTGATTTTTTGTAATCATACTCAGCAATAATATTTTGTTCAGTAGTAGGCAATATTTTATATCAAATCATTTTAGTCATTTTGAAAACTTTCTCGTCTTGTGATTTGTCATATCACAATACTTTTGCAAGACTATCAAGAGTTATATGCAAGAGATTCCATCACACTTAGATTGAGATTGTGGTTCGTCGTTGTCTGTCAAATCAGTGTGCACTGCTAGGCGTATGCCTCCCCAAGTTAGTTTGCTCTAAACATCCTGAATCTTTGCTTTCCTCATACAGACCCTACTGGCAACATTGCGGTGGTTGTTGGTCCACCAGTCTAGAGGGCCTCCTAGACTACGTTTGCCAAAATGCGGTAGTTAGTTCAATAATGTATTTGCTAACTTGAAAACATTTCAACATTGTTATTATTCTCTTTGTGCTGTTTATTCTGGACCTCTGCTTTCCTCAATCAGCCCCTACCGGCGACCTGGAGTAGACTGATGATCTCATCACTCAATTGTACCAGAGGACCTATACGTAATATACTCAAATGTCTTTCATGACTATTCATAGATTGGCAACACCGGAGCGAACACTGCGCCGCTCTTCATTTCACAGATAAAAATCGAAGCACTATATATAGTGTTACAAGCTACAGGACTCGAATTAAAATGAATGCCGTTGGAATTACCATAGAGTTTATTAGAACTGTACAAACACGTATAAAACAAGCACAAAATAAAACTGGATGCAACCAGTTCACACTGCACGATTCAATGCAATTCAACACGCGCAAAGTACGTCACTATGTCGCTAATCGAAAGTACTACACATCTTAATCGTATCGTAGTCGTCGTTTTACTGCCCCACACCTCCGTTTGGGCATTGTTTTATACTAAACTATATAATACCGACAAAGGGGCAAGTTTCGACGCAATGCAATAAAAACAAGGATTAATTCGTTCGACATTAATTACAGCCATAAAATAAGTTCGATAACGATAGATGTTTTCAAAGTTTAAACACGAAGTATAAAAGAATTCGTATTTACAACATGCAGCTGTGCGGTCTTTGTCGGTATGTAACAATAGTTACGCGCTGTACTGTAATTAAATATTAAAACAAATTTAGTCAACGCATTGAATCCAAAGTAATTTCATTTTCAATAACATGACATGCATTTCCTAACTCGTTCGAAACCGGTTGGAGCGAACAGGATGTTATCTAGAGAGATCGGAATCATTGATGTTTGTATGTATGTATTTCGCGTCTTATAACCGGCTAAGTAGCAGCTCTTTTGCAATTGATAATACATACACATTATTACGCCTGTTTCGCATAAGGGTAAGCAGAAACTATACATCTCCACTTACTACGATTTTAAACTACCTTTCGACACATCTACTTTAATTAACCTCTTCTTACACACATGATGGTCTAAAATATTTCGAGCACTGTCCTTTGATCCAAGCATCAGGAATACAATAGCAATCAACTTAAACTCTCAACGACTTTCTTACACTTGTTTAATTAATCATTTTATTTTTTCTTATAACTGAATTGTTTGATTAATACCATATTAATATTACAATCCAATCTAATAAGTAATAATTTTAAAATCACTAATAAGTAATGATTTAAATATAACCTAAATTAACTAAAAGTCATACTGAGAAAGTATCAATCAGCACTTTTCCTTTTATATTAAGGCGAAGACACTTTGTTCACGTATTCTTTATTAATAGCTAGCACATAACTACACTTTAGTTTGATAATATACTTTATTATTATTAATCGGCAGACAAACACACATATTGTGTACACACATATTCCCAATTCCCTTCCCTTTCCCTGGGGCCGATCCCAGACACCCAGACTAAAGTAAATAACGGAGAAAATTTGTTTCAGAAATTTATCATTCCAGGAATTAAACCCGGAACCTCTGCGTTGCAGGCAGTTAGACAGACAAAGACTTAGCAGCTGAACCAGAGAGGCGGTCGTTATTACTGAACTTTACATAGTACAAAACAAAACGTAGGTCGCTTAGGAAGAGTTAGCACGTATACAGATACGTGCTAACTCTTCCTAAGCGACGTAACGGATTTATAAGGAGTTTTCACTATCAGTTAGATAATTTTTCAAGGAAGGTTTATACACAGAATGTTATTTTTTTTTCGAAATCAGCCGATACGATTCCTGACTAGGGTAACTGATGTTTACAAGCTTTTATTTAACTTGCAATAATGTACCTATGTATGTAAGTTCGGGTGCAATCTTGCAATTTAAATTTGACCAACTTCCTGATTTCCGAGTGAGCTGAAATTTTGCATGCATATGTATATTTTTTGACAATGCAATATGATGGTACCATGGAGCTGATCTGATGATGGAGTCGGAAGGTGGCCATAGGAACTCCTGTACTAAACAAGATAGAGCGGTCGTGTTTGGGATTGTTTTACTTTTCTTGGCTAGCACTCTGCTGCTACATGATATCCAGGATCTCAAAAGCTTGTATTTAAAAACCTTCTTAAAAAGCAAGTTATTGAAAAATCTAATGATACCACTTTATAGTTTATGTCAAAATCAGCCTCGAAACTCCTTTAATTGTTTTTCGCTATTCCGTATTGCTTAGAATTTGGCCCAGAAGGCCCACTTGAAAGATTCACTCTTTATATACTCGCTTTTGCCCGCGGTTTCGCTCGCGATCTATAAAATACAAATTAAAATTTTATGTAAGTAATATAGAGCTACCTACAAGAGTTTGACTCCTGGCATAGCCATGGAGAGAACTCTAGTAATTAATAAGATACAAAAATGTAACATATTCTATTTTCTATTTTGCGCAAAGATTAAGCGTTGCTATCCAACATGGTAACTCCGCCAGCCTTTTGGGAACGTTCCCGGTAAATGACAGTGGTTTGGGACCATTAACTCATCTTTAGGCGTTTTTCCCCTTTTTTATTTAGTTTTAGTTTTTATATAGTTCATAGTATACTTTGTAGTTTATATTTAAGTTTATATTTATAGGTTAATTTATTTTTAGTATTTAATTATATGTTTTAAGTCAGTTATATTATTGTGAAATAAAACATATTCTGGAATAATAAATAACCTTGGCCACTTTAAAGCATTTTATCTTAATATAAATAAGTATTTATTATTATTAAGGCAATAAATAAATCTGGTATATCTTGAAAAAAATTCACGCGACCCAGTTACAGCTTCTATAAATAACAATATTTATTATTGGGCAATTATCGTTTTAGGCATTGGTTTTTTTGTAAAAATTATTCTAGAATGTAAGCCGAGGATCAGAGGTCTTCAGGATGAAGATGCCACATTCTAGAAACAAGAATAATGATAACTGCCGTTTGTAATGATGTTTTTATATCTAGAGTAACCTCCTCAGCTTTATGTTTTTATTACACCGTTACATGGCGCTATATTCTAAAAGTGGTAATAAATAGCGACGGTACTTTAATTAACAAATCAAAATAACGATCATTTGAATTCAACGTTGAATTGAACACTAAATTTTGTATAGAGTAATCAATCATCACAATAAAATTCAAACCTAAACACTCAAGCCATTTATCAAATATGCAGTGAATTAGATACAGAAAGAAAGTTCGAGATGTACCAATTACGTAATTCAATTCCAACTATTATAAAGTGAATAGCGTCTACAGATAATCTCCAAACAAATCAAACGACAAATATTGAAATTTAACACATTTCAGAATAGTTTTAGGTAGTCAATATCAGCCCAGTATTTTCAGGAGGGTTTTTCCTTTGCATGTTTATATATTTCCCACCAGAGTAAGAGGAAAAACAATGTTAGTATAAAATATGAATTCTACATTATATTTAAATTTATAGGGTAATTGACAGTTGAATCAACTGGAGATACTTTACATAATCTTATAAGAGAGCTCCACATTCTCGTGATCGTGAGAATGTAGAGCACTCTTTAGAAAACGCTACGGCCTTCTTGATTTTGTATAGTATAATAAGTCATGACACATAACTTTAACACGTCAAATAGAACGTTTCAACATTAATTGTCATTACAGGGTACATTGATGTAAAAGCAGATTGCAATTTTCTGATGATTACATTTTACATTATATTTTAATAAAATAATAAACTATATAAAATAAATAGAAAAAATAAAAATAAAAATCCTCTTTGGTCCATAATAACATATTACAATATACAACAATGAAACAAATAAAAAAAAGTATTTTTTTTTATTCGTCAATTTATTATTATTTTTATTCTATTTCTGGACCCCCCGTCCGGGTAAAGGTCTCCTCCAGTTGCACCCAGTGCTCTCTGATCGCAGCCACTTTAATAAAATATGTACACAAATACTTAGTCTTCTATAAGAAAATCAATAATATTTTAATATTATGATTAAGTTCAGAGGCCACTATATTATGCTACGTATTATTTTAGAGTTTATTTGCGTAAAATGTGTCATGATATATGACACATTTTACGCAAATAAATAAATACTTAAATGATAAATTAGTTCAACGCTTTAATTATCAGGTTAGTATTTGTTCAATGGAACCTGGTACAATAAGTGCAATTGTACTCTACTCACAAGATAATGAAGTCAAAGTACAAAACTGAGCATAATATGGGCCAATTTTTATCAATGCTCAGACATGACATATCAATATTTTTGCACATGTCATGGATATACTTATGACTAACAAAGCAAGTTGTTATTATATATGGAGGTATAACTTTAAATTACCGCCATACACCACTCCTATTGTTCTGCGAAGTGGTACTGAATCCGCCACTTTAATACTGCCATGTAAACCTTCTTTCGGCCTATTCAAACTTTTCTTCTAGCCTATATTAATTCTCTCTAACTCTGGTGGTGTGTTCCCTTATATATCGCATACGCGTCAGTCATTCATGTCATGTCACCAAATAAAATAACTTAAATATGTTCCGCTTTTAAAAATATATAACATAAAATAACTAATATACTAATATAAAATAAAATAATAAAGATTAAATAATGTACGCTATAAAAAATACTATAAATAATTTAAACCTCATCGCTTCGCCGTATTAATTAATAACTAAATACATTACAAAACTAAACTATACATCAAGTAAATACACCAGTGACCAGTGAATTGCACTGAGAACAGAGGAGCCGCTGTTATCCATTGCTTCATCAAAGAGGCACGTGCGTGCTCTTTCTTCCCACTACCATTCGAAATTTTCTAGTTTTCTCTCAATTTGAAATAGTTCGCTTTCGATTAAATCCAGCACCGCCGCAACACACTTTATGCGTTTTTTTAAAGTTGATCTATTAAATGCTTCAATTTCCAAAGGGGTTTTTTTTATTGCAAATCTGGCAAACAGATAAACGTACTAGGAAGTGATTACCGTTGCCTATATACGTTTCCGACAGCAGACCCGAGGCAACTTATTGGCCAGCCTTTAGGTAGGGTTAGGAAGTGGGTGGGTGGGGGGTTACAAAGATCAGACAATAAGAATAGGATATGGAATAGATAGGCATGGTATAAAGAAATAGAATAGAAGGAAGGGGAAGAACACCATCTCAACTCTCATTCATCACAAGAATTACGATTAACCGTTGGACGCCGTAATTCTGTGTAACGGTGGTATCACGCCATCCCTCTCTCTTTCTCTTTTCTTCCACCTTCGCTGAATTAATTTGGGGTCGGCGCAATTTGTCTTTTCCTTCCATACTCTTCTATTTTAATATACGTCCTCTGTCACAGCACAAATCATCATCTCTTTTTTGGTCTGCCTTTATATTTGTATCCATCAATCTTGCAGTGACCTCGAGTTGAAAGCAGGATAATAATTCTAGCATTGTTATTACACTAAGTAAAATTATTGAATATAATATTCTAAGAGATTGCATTTAAATCCACTAAATCATGTTTTGTATATTTTTGCCTAAATATGTACTCTTAATATGCCTTTCGCTTATAAAACAATGTAAAGAGCATAAAATTTTAATTACAAATGAGTTTCGACCCAACTTTGAAATGGGTACTAAAATTACTAATTGGTAATTATAATTAGGCGTCAGTTGTTTCTCATTATATTATTATCGTTTGTAAATACTAGTTGCCACATAGAGAAACCTTAATATCAGGACATAAACATTCTCACACTACTTTATAACATATTATTTACTAGCTTCTGCCCGCGACTTCGTTCGCGTGGAATACTTTAAAAAAAATAAGTTATAAAAACCCCGTGATTTTGAAACATTCTTCATTGGCGCTCCGCTCCTATTAGTCTGAGCGTGATGGTATATAGCCTGTAAATGGGCTATCTAACACTGAAAGAATTTTACAAATCAGACCAGTAGTTCCTGAGATCAGCGCGTTCAAGCAAACAAACAAAGAAACAAACTTATCAGCTTTATATAATATATAAGATAGAACTCTCTCGCCGACACCACACCCTATCAAAATCTCCGCTTCTATTATGTAACGTTGCAGAGAAATTACTTTCAGTCTGTTATAAGCTATTTAAGTAATTTAAGCTTTTTTTAACTATCCCACGGGAACTCTTTAATTTTTCGGGATCAAAAGTATCCTATATATTGACCAGGGATATACGCTACTACCATACAAAATTTCATGTAAATCGGCTTAGTCGTTTCGGAGATTAGCCGGTACAAACAGACAGACAAACAGACAAACAAAAAATTTGAAAAAATCTAAGTTAGTTCTATTTCACTTCTTACATCCCCCTGCCTCGGTTTTTAGCATTTTTTTTTTATTGTACAGAAATTTGACTTCTACAATTTTATTATATGTATAGATTCCCAGTAGTTCTCTTTACCTTAAGGAACGTTTTAAATTCCTTCGCCTTTCTACTTCCCACAATATGCGCACTCATACGTATCGTAAACTCGCTACACCTGCATATGTATATATAGGTATATATATAAAAAAGCTAATAGAACATTTTTGTAGTAAACAACAATCAAGCCATTTTTATTACATCATTGAAAAATATGTATCAATTAAGTTATAGGATAAGCATAGCGGATAAGCCGTTTTTTCCGAAAATGAAGAGACTCAAGCCTTGTACTACGATAGATAGATAGATAGATAACACTTTATTGCTCACCAAATATACAATTTAAAAAATACACAATTACAATATTGTCATGGTAGTAACAATAGGCGGCCTTATCGCTTAAAGCAATCTCTTCCAGGCAACCTAACTTAAGGAATAATTTAACCTAATCTGGGGATGTAGGTGGTGCAGGTCATTAAGTATATCATAAATAAACATACTTAAATTACATAATTTATAAATTAAATACACATACACACAGACACACACACACACACACACACACACACACACACACACACACACACACACACACACACATACACACATACATACATACATATATATATATATATATATATATATATATATATGCACCTGACTTTTTTTTTGTCGTCGTCTGTCCATCACTATGACATTGGCAAAAACACTGCTGAAACAGTTGGAGCCATAATCTTAAACAAAGAAGAAAAGGTAGGCTTTTCACTGGTCGATTATGATTCACCCATGATATTAGTATCCAAATGAAACAATACTTACACCAATAGAAAGTTAGAGTCTCAAACTCTTAAAGTGAAGCCGGTTAAAGGAGATTTATTTTGAAATCACAAATAGACACTTCAATTTGATTTATTGTATTCGTTAGATACTGTTCGAAGCCGATAAACTAACGTTATGGTTATCATAAACAATTAGTGATATCATAATTTCTCAAGCCATTTATATCTAACGTCAGTTAATTAATGAAAAATCTATTTAATAATACAACTTATGTTTGTGTTTAGGGGAAATTATTATAGACATTACTAAATACAAATACCAAGTCGGTACAGTCATTTTTTGATTAATTAATCGTCGACAATATCAATCGATATGAAAACAATTAATAATCTTATAGTACTACTTAAAATATACCTTACCATTTATAACTTTACTCAGGCCATACAATACTAAGCGTTTTAGGCTCATCTTGTCATAAGTTAAGCTTTGCCTGATGTTGATAAATCGCAGTGAGTGCTTAGCCTTATAGGCATACGCGAGGAAAACTTACAGTACCTGTAAGTTTTCCAATCACTACCATGGTCGTGCTTAGGCTCCATTTTGATTTTACTATTTCTATCTGTTATACTTATATATAAATGGACGTTTAATCTATCTAGAAAACGTTAAATATTCAAGTATACTGAAATTCTTAGATTATCTTTAAGTAGTGATATATGAAATAGTGGTTCTACTGTCAACTGTAAAATTCATATTTCATGAAACAGTTGATAACAGAACAGTTGATTTTTAAGAGTCGATATCTTATAAATATTGTCTATTTTAAACACGTTTTGAAAAGTAAACTGACAGAATACAAGACATCAAAACATTACTATTCATTACAAAATTTCAATTTCCTGACAAAAATTAAGTGGTAGGGTATTTGCTTCGTCTGGATGGCTACATCCCCTGGTCTAAAGTATGTCGCCATAACAAACTACAATTAGGTTCCAGTATTTATGGCCAGGTTCTAATCTCCATTTAGAGTACGGCAGCACATTAGTAGCACTTTTAGTCTCACAAATGTCCATAGACGATGTCAAACACTTTCTATCAGCCTGTCTGCTTAAATCATGCAATAAAAATCACTACCAATTCTATATTTGTTTAATATTGTTACGACTGCGGGACTCGGATTCAATTGAGGCGTATAGAATTAATTACAACTATACAAACACGTATAACACAGGTACAAATATAACACACACAATATAGCTTATCGAATGTATACGTCTTGCTCGTATCGTAATTGTCGTTTGACTGCCTCAGCCCCCCCGTTCGGGCATTGTTTTCTACTAAACTGTACAATACAACAATCGACCGCGTGGACTGACATTTCCAAGAAAACGTAATCTGCACACCTGCCATAAACGAGTACAATAACAATAGGATTTTTTTCTTAATTACAATTTTTAAACACATAGTATACAAAAGAAGTCCAAATGCGGGAAAGGTAATAAACTACAGGTGCATTCACTTTGTCGGCGTGTAACAATATTAAATTTTGTGGCATATGGAATTAGACAACACAAATGAATAAAGTTTTACAAAAGTAAAGCCATTATAATTAATGAAATATGTATTATTTACACTAATGAGACCTAACATAAATGTTTCTCAATACATTTGTTTGCGTGTAGGTGTAATATTTTCAAAGTGGTCGCTTAAGAGACTTACTTTTATTACCTACCTAGAGTGTTGTCATCTTTATGTTATGTCTTCGAATAAAGATAAGTACATTATGTTTGTATGTATTATAAGGGTTTTCATGTTACATCAGACTGTTATGCATAAGTTTTAATAAATTATATTACTAGTACTAGTGCTATACTAACAGGCAGTTTAGAATCGCTTATCTTTTGGAGAGACTGCATCTCTATATGTAATGGAATGTTTCAGGGAAGTGTTTGATCTGGTGCCATAGTCTCATTTTTACAAACGCAACGCTCGCCATGCTTGATTTCCTTCAGCTCCCACATTCAACTACGCAAAGTCTTTCTATAATGTTTATTCCGCGTACAACAATGATCTAGAGAGAAATTCCCGCCGAGGTTTTCCCTCTTCGCTATGACATGGGGTTGCCTAAAAAGGTATTACAAAATTTCTTAGAGCTCGGTAGAGCGGTGGCACCGCCCCTGGTGTTACAAACGTCCACATGCGACGATAACTACTTTCCATCAAGTGGGTCACCTGCCTCTTCGTTTGTCACAAGCGATGAAAAAAACTACTGCCTGTTATCCTAAAACAGCAGTAGGGTAGTTGAGTGCACTGACAATGAATTATATTATTGTCTGACAAATGCCAAAGATTCTTGGATTTCATACGAAATTAGCAAGTTTTTACGCCATAACTTAAACGACTCAAACAGCATATTCATTGTTGTTTAAACAGTTAAAATTATTTTGATCATGATATTTTAAAAGTAATATAATTGTATGACATTCGGGCGCTCCCTCCTTTACGTGAAATAAATTTTAGAATGTATTGTATGTAACAAGTGTTTTCTACACAATTAAAATTATTTTGAAAACAGTAGAATCATAATTTTATTAAAATGCTAGGATATGCTCTCGACTTCATCGCCGCTTGACTTAAAATTCCCGTGGGATTCCCGGGACGCAAAGTACCGCAGCATTTAAAAAAGAATATAAGCTATCGTTTAAGTGAAAACTGAGTCGGAATAAGCTAACTTTTATATACCCGAACAATTATAAACCGCTCCCGAGAAAACTCCCGTGAGATTCCCGGGATAAAAAATAACACATATTTTATTACATAAAATTTGCTATCGATCAGTGAAAAAAACCACTTCGTTATTCGAGTTCTTTTTGAGCCATTTTAAATTTTTTCCGGAACAATTCCCGCAGGGTTCCCGGTATTAAAAAAACGCAGAATGTAAGTCTAAGGATTTGGTGTCGATCAGCGAAAACCGCATTGAAATCGGGCCATTTGATTTTACGTGAATCCCGTACAAATAAACAAACCGACAAGAAATCTGAAAAAATTGCACTATGTTTTCACTACATATATTGATTATATTTTTTTTATTTGAATTTTTTTATTCATTAACTTTTCAAACCCAACAATAGTGTTTACAGAATAGCTTCTTTTCTGTGACGATTACTAATAAAATATTAGAGGGGTTAAAAAAAACAACTCAATAACGAATTTCATCTGTCTGTATAAAAGGTACTTTTACTTAATTACTTACTTTTATATCAGTAATTATAAGCAAAGATTCAAAAAGAAAAAAACAATACTGATAAAAAATATTAGAAACTCTAATCGTAGACATATTACGTGTACACAATGAAAACAAATGTGTCCCAAAAAGGCCAAGTATTGCATGAAGATCAGAGGAGGGCCTAAAGCATTCGACTTTGGAGAATCACTTAATTAAATTGACATGTGTCTAGATATAATGGTAGTTATAAGACATGGCATAAATTCCCACGTTATGTTGATATCTGTGATATTCATCATAGAAATTGTGCGAATTTTTTTTGACTCTCGAGTTGACTATAAAAACAACGTAAAGAAAACAATTAGTCTTAAATTAATATCTTAGGCATCAAAACATTCTAAAGCGAAGTAACGTAGCGGAGCTCTGCAATCATGAAATAATAATGATGTAATAAACATTAATTAGATATAGAAGTTAAGGAAATAACTGCCAAGAAGTCAGTAAAAGTTAAATTAATGTTGCTATAAATTAGAAACTTAATATTAATTGCGTAATGCAAAACATACTTGAGATATAGCCGCCAAGGATGTGTTATATTTAAGGTATGTCTTGTACAAGATTATGTTAATTGGCTTAATGACAATCGTTTGATTTGGTGACGTTTGTAATGTTTATTCAAGTGATGGAAAAATAAGTCTCGCTGCTAAATAAATACTCAGCCATCATATTATTTATATTACCAGAACTTTTGAATATTGTAGAATTAACATGGTTTTGAGAATCTAAAATTATAATTTCATTAAAATTTGCTTTACTTTTTATGGCAGCATCACTGTTTTTCACTTCTGTAACTAAATTAACATAAACGATTTTATACATCTGGCCAGATTAATGCATACCGTTCATTATGGTAAGTTTAAGCATTTTATAAAGTTACATACATTATCTTCATTCATACTAGCATCGCCACTTTTGTTCGAAGCATCCACGTCGGAGCCCGGAGTCCGCTTACCTATTTTTTCTTTTCTATTTAGTGTGTTTTTAGTATGTTATTTTACTCATCTCTTAGTATAAGACCAATGATATTATCCCTCACTTAACATTTTTGGGCCTTCTCTTCTCTCGGAAAAAACTGAACTAACATTGAGAGAGATTATATGAATGTTTTGACACGTTCATGTCCAATCTAGATTAAATATCAAAAAAGATGTTTTCCGTACCCTGCCTAGCATTTCCCAAAAGTATTCACGATTTGAAAAACCAATAGGACAATATAAACCGATGGAAGTCCGACATAGATCCCATATACATGCAGTTTTAGTAGCAAATATATAAATGTAGTTTTAGACTAACGCACATTATTTTTACATCTTTTTATCCTGCTAAGCGTTAGAGGACCATATAAAAAAAATTGAAGTGAAATTCTTTAGAATCGTTGTGATATCGATGAAACGAAAAAGCGACACTAAAAAGAGATAAACACATAAATATATAGCTAAGCCTGCGAGAAAATTAGATACGAGTTCTATATTGTGTAGCACATTAAGACAAGAACATTACACATTAACATAAGAGTCAATAAGACCGATACTTAAAAATAAAGCCAATTTGAACCGAAATAAAACTGATAACAATATTTTTTAGAGTACAACAGTGAAAAATTAAAAGTGATACTTAAGAATTATATTTTGAATTATAATATGTTGATGGATGTAGGTTAAAGGTATTAATTATATTTATATTAATAGTTTTAGAAGAATTATCTGTGAGTATATTCTCTGAAGTTTCACTTCTACTGCGTGTGAACACACACACTATTTTTTTCGCAATATAATATTTGGAGATCATGTTCTTGTTAATGTATCAACATTTCTATCAGTAATTTCTTTACATCACAAAAAGTCATAAATTTATCGCAATCATACAAGGTATAGTATGATTCATGTTTTTAATAAATATTGCCGTTTCAACGATAATGTATGCCAATATTACAAGATTAACCCTATTCAATTTACTTTCACGAAACTCAATCCGTTCTGAAAAATTATTACCAACGCTAATGAGTTAATTTGTTAATGAAACGTTTTAGAAATTGCTGTCAGAATCGTCATTTATGAAACTATATATTCCAATGATATTATCCAACGCACACGAGACGTTGAAAGAGAAAACGACGGTTTGTTTGTACAAATATTTCGTTCATTTCGCGTCGTCGGGCAGGTTTTAAGTCTCGTCCAAGTAAGTTAACAGAGTGAAAACAGCCAGCAATACAGCGGCACGTTGCGTGATATCTGCACTAAACACCTGTTTATTATTGCAACGAACCTTGTGCTTCAGCTTTTTAATGTTATAGCGAATTTTTGTTTTCATTGTTCGTAAAGGTCAAGACCGGTATACTCCGCGAACGATCATCGCAAAAACACTCATTCGAGCCATCGCAAAACATCCAATGGTAATAATTGGATCTAAATCAAGGTTTGAAAACGGCAACTCGTTTCTTTCGCCTCGTTTGTTATCGTTATCCTATCGTCGGCTGTTAAACAAACAATTTCATTATGACCATTGTTCTTATAGGGATTGACGTAAAAAAATCATTATCATTCAATCGACACTGCGTATTGACGTACCTGAGTCCTGGGCATTTTGCAAATGATGGATGTGGTGCAGATGCGCATAGTAATGATGATGATGGAGGATGCATTCCAAATCGGTGCAGTTCAACATGATGTCCGTGCACCGGCCGCGCCGGCTGCTGGCTCCTCACTCACGTTCGACGGACACTTTCACAAAACTATTCCACTGGCACCACTGCACGTATCGCTGTCACATCACGTTATCTCCTTGGACACGGGACTAAAGTATCGATACCGGGTCCATCTGGTCGGCGCCGATCGGTCTACCACTACACGCACGGCCAGAAACGCATCACGTGCACTCACTATGTTAGATGTATTTCTGCTTATTCACATGTTAAATCACTCATGTTCACTATACCGCGGACTGGTTATGAGATCGATGGTAGAGACGGTGTGTAGTGCTGCAGGGAGCGGCGTGCGCGCAACACTTGTCGCGTGCGATTGTATACTGAATGCGGTATGCGAGTGGTTGCCACCTCTCTCGGCTCCCGGCCTCGACCGCACTTGTATGAGCCCTGGGCTATCATATCGCGGCACCTTTGCCCCTGCAAGGATAATAATGCAACGTTCAATGCCCGCTACTCATTTTAGTCCTTTTCATCCGCATATCAAAAAACATGTCCCAACACTAGCTTTAGACAATTTTACACAAATTATTACAGCTTGCTTATTCAGTTGTAACTGTAAATCGAAAAGCATTCAAAATATACATACGAGTTGCGTATAAGGTATTGTTACTACAGATTTAGAATTTTATGTTCAGGCTGAAACAATAGGCTGTGTAGGTACGGAGCAAGAAGCAATCATGTTCCACAATATGTAGACGTGACCGCATTGTTTTATGTTTTTGTTGTTATGAAGCAAAATAAACAAATAGCATCATTATTTTTCATTCTATTCAAACAATACATCATGTCATATACAAAACCTCAAGATGGAGATGAGTTTATTTGATATGTGAGAAATCATGTTTCGTGGAATGGAATAATTTTATTTATTCTATAAAATAGGTCAAACGTGATCTGTCATTGACAGTGAAGAGTCCATAATTTGTGATAAAGTTCACATTTTCGCCATTCGACTAAAAATCCATAAAAATAAGTGAAATCAATTTTTTTTAACACTTCACACTAAAAACCAAAAACAAATATTTAACCGATTTCTTTCTACAACATCGCAAAGTCCGGTGACAAGCAAAACATAAAAGAACAACAACAAATTAAAAAGTATTTGTTACATTTTCGTTGCGCAAATACTTCAATAAATTTATAAATAATATATTAAGCACCTATAGAAATTGTACAACTGGCACGCGTTACAAATTTGCCAGCTCACTCTACCGCGTATATGTTCTTCAATAAGGGTTACTCTCGATTTCCTTGCGATCCGCAAATCAGATCCTGACTTGGTTGTTCAATAGCATCTCAGGAGTTATAAAAAAAACAATTTTAAAATCGGTCTACAATTGCCGGAGAAATCGCATACCATGCCTACATAAGAGTAAAACGCCTGTAGAAAATGCAATAGTTACACGCATATACAAGGTTTTGTCCGAAAATTTAGGCACACAGCGTTCTTTAATAAGTAATGGTAACTCTAAATTTGCCTGGAATCCATTCACCAGATCCTGACTTGGTGACCATGGCACCACTTCAGGAGTATAGACTTACGAGTAAAGAAAAAAATCTGAAAATCGGTTTAGGATTGACGTAGATATCGTGTTACGAATAAGTTGGTAAAATTTTCGTGAGTTTCTCTAATTCCTTGCAATCCACTTATGAGATCCTGACATGATGAAAATGGGACCAATTCGGGAGTATACCTTTCGAGTAAAAGAAAAAAATTGAAAATTCGTTCACAATTGACGAAGAAATCGAGTAACGAACATTTTAAAAAAATCATACAGACGAATTAAAAACCTCCAATTTGAAGTCTCTATCTACCCAACTTATTTTATATTCTGTGTTATTTTTCCGAAGTATCTATTTCCTAAAGCGGATGACAGACATGCGAGCAAGTACGCCTGCTTATGGCTCAATTACCATGTTCGTCTATGTGTCACCTTAAGTAAACGAACTTTCAGAAGTGAAGAACGTCGTCGAGTCCATGTAACACCCGCTTGCGAAGAATATTTTAATAGACATTACAAAGCCTGCAATCAAATGCATTTTACTCGACCCAGGAACTGACACCAAGACTACAACCGACCTCACTCTCACTCAAAAGACCTTACAATGTGCAATCATGATTCGGTAACCCGCTAATTGGTTAACGGAATAAGAGAAAAATAAGTATAAATAATAAGAAATAAGAATCAAGGCCATGAAGTCGTTAACCATGATACGCTCACGGGAACTTTCAATTGTACATTATGTACGCGAAAATATTACACTGTCTGCTTCGATTGAGCTCCTTAACAAGTGATACCTAAACAAACGCTGTTTTCGTAACTGGGGATCACTGCTTTCATTATGTTTCTATATGGCACTTCAATCAGCATGAAAGAAGGATCCTAGAAATGACAATCGTCTAGTAAAAAACGTAACTCCGATGAAGATCCCATATCCTACATTTTTACTGCTAAGCCATAGAGCATTGGCAGTTGTTCTACTCCAACTTTTCAGTTTAGAAAAACACCAATTAAACTTTCACATTTTTTTACATATATAATCTTTAGAATACAATATACTAACATCTAAGATATTGTTACATGCCGTCAAAGTGAATGCACACCTGATTTATTACCTTTCCCGTATTTGGACTTCTTTTATTTACTTTTTGTTTAAAATTTGTTTTGTTTAAAATTGTGTTTGTTGTAACTAAGAAAAAGGTTCTTATTGTACTTGTTTATGGCCGCAAGTGTGCAGATTATGGTTTCTCGGAAACTTTAGTCCACGCGATCGATTGTTGAATTGTACAGTTTAGTATAAAACGATGCCCGAACGTTTGGGGTAGTCAAGCGACGGCTACGATACGGGCAAGACGTGTGTAGTACATACGATAAGCGATGTAGTAACGGACTTTGCGCGTGTTATTGGATCGTGCAGTTTGTACTGGTTGTGACCGGTTATATTTGTACCTGTGTTATACGTGTTTGTATAGTTCTAATAAATTATATAGTAATTCCAACGGCATTTTAATTCGAGTCCTGTAGCTCGTAATAATATTATGTAACAGTTCCCAGAATACTGGCTGCATTGCCACGCTGGATGACATTGATAATTCGCTGTTAAAAAGAAATTAATCAGCCTGATTATGGGCGTATCAAAAAGTTTCTTACAAATACCTGAAAAAACTGCAAATAGACCCATTTATTCGGTGTATTTTAGACCAACCAGTCAAAAATTGTGTCTTATAAGTTTTTTTTATTTCAATTACATATCTTATGAGAGTATCAGAATTGATTCAATATTTTTCCAGAGATATCATATACTATGTAAGCCCGGTCTTACAAAGCGAAAACTATGATTTATCTATATTGGACTTATCTATAAAAAGATGAATACATCTAGTATTGATAATAATCTAATATCTGTGAATAATTGTTGTTCCAGTTCTAAAACTCCTTACATTACGAGAATCAAACGGAACCACCAGTAAATCAACAGACTAGTGGTGTAGACATTCCTAGTATTGTGTCTTGCATGATTTTGCTTACCTTAAAGAAAAGATGTAGTGGGATTTCTAAGAACATAGGCTATTATGTACCTATATTTATACTAGCAAGTAAGGCACAATGTGAGTGAACGCATTGTCTCCAACCGTTATGTTGTATTGAGATTGTTTTATTTGTCTTTTCGTATAAAACGAGCAGCGAACTATTACTGTGACGTCACTAATCGTAAGACAGTGCCATTATCCCTCTAAATACGTACATAATATATTTACTTTATCATTAAAAACAAAATCAATGCATATTACAAACGGTATTCCAGTTATTAACCATTATGAAGAGATTAACTGACGTATTCAAATAGCGTACAGAATCATTATTATTGATAACAATTACAATGTTGTATTAAAGTTAAAATTTGCATATAATTGTGAATGTAAACCATGTTCATATTCTATTATTTATCTGCAATTCGATATGAAGTACACCTAAGTGAATTAGATAAAAGTTTGAAACAAGAATTTCAAGGACTAATATTGGACCAATATCCAACATATATGATAGTAAGTTTTAAAGCAAGCACTGAACATATTAACATTTTAAATTAAATCGCTTATTTGCACCAGCATGGCCCATCATATGTCTAATAATAAAATATCTTTATATATATAATTCTTCTGTACGTGTGTTGACAGTGAACTCCTCCTAAACGGGTAGACCGATTTTAATGATTTTTTTTGTGTGTGTTCAAGTGGATTCGAGGATGGTATAGATTCACAATTGGATCCGCTAGGTGGCATTGCAATCGGTTTCTAAATTTTTTTTCAAGGCAGGACATCCTCTGCCGGGACCGCTAGTATATTATAAATACCTATATATTATAAATACCTTATATGTTTAAATAATTAGGACAACAAATTATTACTTTTGAGTGTGCATTTTATGATGCGTATCTCTAATATTATCTCTCTTATATTGTCATGTTAAATAACAAGAGCTTCCCATGTACAATTAAATTCAAAAGTTTTTATTCAAACTAAGCACTACTGAAGAACAATTTTTGAAAGCGATTACATAAAATTAAGAAAATTAAGTCACTTTCGTTCATTTGCCTATTGGTTGAAATGTAACATAAAACTCCATTGAAGTAATATCTATTTTCTATCAATGGTAAGATAAAATAATGTAGAGTAAGATATAGCAACTTCTATTTAGTAAGTACCCGCCAATCACCGGAAGTTTCACATTACCCAAATATATGGATAAAGAGTATTTCAATGCAACAAACATGTAGATCGATCTTTATTATATAATAATACCTGTTAGAAAAACAGGTTTTATTGACCACAAAATAATCAAGTTACCGACTAGTACTTCAATTTAAAAATAATTGATAAACACACAAAATGGGTTAGTGATTATTAGTCCACGCACCATATATGATTCCGGATATGTGACTAGCAAGTATACATAGTTTTACACAATTGACCACAGAAAAGCATTAAATTCAAAAATCCCATAAAAAAATATTCAATTGATCTTGTAGAAACCAACATTCGTTAATGGATTTTTTAATCTCTACCATCTTGATTTTTCAAATTTTCTGTACTATAGTGAAAACGTGGGCCTCCCAATTTTACAAATTCACAAGCAATATCACCATACCTTATTGTCTTAAATAAAAAAGTTAAAAAAACATTGTTAATTTATAAAGACCTGCCAAATCAAATCATATCAAATATATCGACCGTCTTATTATTTTTATTTTTTATCAATAACAGCCCATAAATGTCCCACTACTGGGCTTAGGCCTCCCACTATAGGGAAACGGACAGTATACCCGCCACACTTGTCCAAGGTGGTTTGGCAGGTTTGGCACATCGGTTATTTCGATTACCACAGGTGGCATCACGATATTTTCCTTCACTGTTGTTAGCACGTGGTAATTGTAACATTACGCACATTAAGGTCAAAAAACTGGCAAGTGGTGCGCGTTCCTGCCAGGATCGAATCTGTGTGCTCTTTGAGTGTGGGACGCGTGCGCTAGCCATTATGCTACCACGACTTTGTGACGTCTAAGCAAACTGAATTCATTTTTAATCCCTCAATTACATATGGTAAAAGGATAAAAGGTCTGTTATGAACGACAATAGCAGTCTTTTCACTTCATACTAGCTTGTTATAAAAATTATATTTGACATAAATTCGCACAATTATTGTAAAGTGTTCCATTTTAACTAAAAACCTAGTAATTCTGAAAAGTATTCGAGTTATTAACCACTCAAATATCAACATTAAAAATTGATCGTCAAATACATCTACAAAAATTATCTTACGTCTCGTCGTAGACGTCTTTGATACAAACGTCAAATTATATATAGTTAGTTACACAATGTTACTTTACAGGATGTATTTTAACAATCAATTTAATTCCATGATTATTCGTGATTGAATGATAATGAAACGGATATTATTATTCATTGTTGCAATATTTTATTACACTAACTAGTTTAATTACTTAGTAACATAGATTTTATCCATAAGCTTTGTGCAGATTTGCTGATTAGAATCCCTCCCATTACAATTCCCGCGATCCACGCTTGCTTAGTTCATAGCACTAATTACGCAAGCGCAAGTCGTGGTCCTTAGAAGAGAAAAGGGTAGTTATCGGCAAACCTTCTACAAGCACTTAATAATTTATAAGGATATTTCGTCTGTAGTCCAGACAAACGTCCACTGTGTTCCTTATTTGGCTACGGAATCATAAAAAAATCGCAAATACCTCACATCTCAAAAACCATTCAACGAATCTTATTCAAACCTATTCAATGAAATGACGGCCTCAGTGGTTGAGCGGGCTAAGCCTTTGCCGGCTTATCTTAGAGCAACGCAGAGGCTCCGGGTTTGATTCCCTGCATGGTAAACATCGGACACAAATTTTCCGAATTTGTATATCAACTATAACACAAGCGTAACTTGCTTAATTTGAGGATATAAAATGTGTCTGTTTGTCTACCGGTTATTAATGAAAGCATTTTTGAAGATCTACCTCCTTGATTTTTTCGAAATTTTCCGCCTCATTGTACACTGTGACACTGTCTTACTTTAAACTATAATTGACAGTCAGAGGAAGTTGGTCTTACTTCACAAACAAAGGTCATACACAGTACATATTTTTAATTTAGTAAAATAATTAGGACCACTTGTCAATTTAAACTTGTGACTCGTCAGAAACAATAGAAACTAAAGACATTTTTTGTTTCACTTACACACGTGTAGACTGTATTACTCTACATGAACAAAGAAGTGTTACTCGCATATTATACTAGCACGGTTTCTGAAGCTATAGTTATTGATCTTAACGTAAAATAAACAGTCATGTTCAATTCAATTCTGCTGTTGGTTTTAAACAGCAATATCTAACAACTCGTTAGGTAAGTCCAAAAAGCAATTTAGGGTAATGCGCTTGTGATTATATTGTACTTAATTGGCTTAAGCTGGTGTGCACCGACTTTTAACCGACGGTTAAAATAAAATAATCGCCAAAAATGTATGGAAAAACAGTGATTATTTTTGGTTAACCGTCAGTGAAAAGTCGGTGCACACCAGCCTTAGAAGTTAATCATAAGTGTATCCTTAGTTACAACAACGATGGACATGGATTTTTGTTAAAGATTTTTTTTTAAGTGTACGGTTTCTACATTTACTCAGTAGTGGATGGATGTTGGCAATAGTTTGTTGATGGAGTGCTGGTGCTTTCTTGTAGAATAGGGTGAAGAATAATACTTTGTAGTTGCAGGAATTTGTTCTGTAGGAAATTACCAGCATTCGAACAACAAACTACTGCCAACGCCCACCAACACCACCAACTACTGAGCAAGTGTACATACTGAATAGAAAGCATATAAGAATTTCGATGAGTTGACATGGTGAAGTACACCAATTCGCTCACAATTAGAGATGCCAAAGACTACGCGAGGTGTAGAAGGAAAAGTAGGACAAAAGGGACGAGCACGACTAAGGTTTGAAGCTATTTGATGATAACTGTTTATTATTGGTGGTTCGCTGCTTCTTGGCGGTTTATTATTTTGAGAATATTTTTTAGACCAAAACAGTCATAAATGTATAAAGGCGTCGCATTAAAAAAAAACTAATGAACAAAACCATTTTTTTTAAATTATGCAGAGTTTAAGAGATATAAATAGTTATATGTTGCCACAGCAAACAAAGTAATTGCAGCAGCAGCTTCCACGTCCATTTCACGGCAGGTATATGTGTGACTCGTGAATGTAGACGAGTACGACTTGCACGACTTATGCCGTGAATTCACGCCGTTAATACATGGCACTAATGTGGAGCCGCCAAAAAGAAAAGGTCTTCAATACCTGGCATGATAAATTTCATAAATGAACTTTCCATTATTGAATAAGATCTGGGTGTTAATTCCGGATTAAACACAAACGTAAGCGTCACGTCTCGAATTTTAGTTTAAAAAAGTTTCTTTGTATTCATTTAAAAGCGAACCATTCTCATACTTAAAATAGCTTAATAACCTTGCGTTTTAACATGTTGATTATTGGCATAATTAAACGGACTTGGAAATTTTATTAGCACCGATTGCAGCCTAAATTCAAATGATCCGCAATTAATTATAATAATTTCTGTTATGTCAAACGTCGTTAATTAATTATTTGTAAGTCACTGTGTTAATGTTGCTGTGCGTTGCATATTGATATTCATGTTACAATATATACGTATTTATATAATTATGAATATAATATAATATATTTTTGAATATATTAACTTTTTTTTTCTAAATTTTAAAGTTGCTTTATATTTGCGAAATGTATTCAAATTTATATGATTATATCTTATTTTTAATTTGCAAATTATGATCGTCAATGTAATCAATTTCATAAGCGGATACATTAATCGCTTATCGCTCCATTTATATGTAGACCAAAAGCTACATTACAGTGTGACAATGTCTCACTCAACTTCGAGTATTGCAAAACCAAACACGTTTGTTTTGCGTCAATATCTTGTTACAAACTCACTGGGGGTTCCCCGCGGTTTTGCTTGGACCTTTACCTGTATAATACCAAATTGGATATCGGTTACATAATCTTAATTAATATACGCAGACATGTTATAAGCGTATCTCATGAATACTATATAGATTTTTATGTTTATAATATTTACAAAAATTCAACATTATTGACTCCTTTTCAGGGCTGTGCAGAATGCGAAAAGATGAAAATCAATCACTTTCTTATTTATACCTAATAGTCCATTGAAATTTTACATGAGCTTTGCATTTCTTAGAGAACGCAATTTTATTTTTGGGACATGTGTGGGGGGTCAATAGAAGCTTAACCTCAAGTTTGTGGGGTCGCCACCCTTGTCCCCCGGCCGCCATCTTGGAAAAAGTGGTAAAAACACTTTTTTCGCGATATCTCGGAAACTATGCGTCTTACAAAAAATTTGTAAAGTCATAATACTAGCTGTCCCGGCAGACGTCGTCCTGCCCGGAAAAGCTTCAATCGATATGCCGACAGCAGCGCCACCTACCGGGTTCAATTGTGAACCCACTCAGAAACCTTCTCTGGCTCATCCACAACAACTTTGCTAAACATCATCACATGATCAAGTATATAGTTTACGATTCTATAAAGGACATAATACAGACAAACATGCATTTTTATATGTAAGAAGAACAAGATATTTGTAGAGATATAAGTATTCAAATCTACATTTTATTGTAACAAAATATAAGGAATTAGGAAGTTTTTAAGTCAACTTGTTTGTTTATATGAACAATTGCATTATTGTATTATTTTGTATTATAATTGTATTCAAATATTTGCATATTTTCAATTATTTAATTTGTATAATTTTATATGAATGATGCAATGATAAAATGTATGACGAGTAGGACAGATTTATTACA
The DNA here is from genome assembly GCA_949752895.1 of Dendrolimus pini. Lineage (NCBI taxonomy): Eukaryota > Metazoa > Arthropoda > Insecta > Lepidoptera > Lasiocampidae > Dendrolimus > Dendrolimus pini. Next base: position 17,082,298 of record OX457132.1, on the reverse strand, counting down.
TTTGAAAGTCAAAGTATTTACGATTGGATGATCGGATTTTTTTCAAACTTACACATTGAACAGACAGTAATTTATAGTTTCTGCTAGCCCCTAAACTAGTTTTCACTGTATTATAGGGGCTATTGTCCTCTCCCTTAGTGTAAAGACAATAACATCAAATACATGTAAGATGAAATTGGAACTTAAATAAATATTATATAAACATATAATACTATATCTATAATAATACAAAATTGTAAAGTAAAAAGTCTAGTCTTTTACTATATTTTTATGCTTGTTCAGGATGAACGCAAAAACTATCGGGCCTATTTCGATTTAGTTTTCGTCGAACCACGGCAAATTCCCGGACTTAAAATCTGCGGTATTCTTGATCCTGGGAATCCCACGGCAAATTTCTTAGGAGCAGTTTTAAATGGCTAGGTATAAAAATTCTGACTCCGATGCAATATTTTCACAATTGAAGTTCTTTGTGTACAACAACTGTGATCTTTGCTACCTATCCAACGTGGAAAATGTCGCGCACGAACTCTGGTTATAACATACATACATACATAACTTCACGCAAGGTCCCTTGCGGGGTAGGCACGAACAACAGAGGGCCATTTAGGCTTATTCTTACACACCTCACTTGCTTCTTTGACATTCATAGCTCTTGTCATGCACGCTCGTCTGTTCTTAAGGCTCCTGACATCACCTTCTGCTAATACACGATCAATTTGATCATGGAAGGTGTGTCGTGGCCTTCCGCGACTTCTGCATCCATCCACTTTTGCATTGTATATCTGTTTAGTCATTCTTTCATCATACATTCTTTCCACATGCCCGAACCACCGGAGCATTCCTTTCCTTACCTTCACCCCGACACTCTCTTTCAGACCAACTCTCTTTCTTACTTCGGTATTACGAACGCGGTCCGCGAGCGTCACTCCGCAGATTTTGCGCAGTGCTCGCATTTCGACCGCGTTTACTCTACTTTCATGCTCTCTCTTCCTATAACATGATTTCTGAAACAGTTTGTATATGTGGGTTTGAGTATGTATTTGTGAGGGGATGTGTGACCATGTGTGTTATTGCCTGTGCGTATGATGTATCATGGATATTAATTATATGCCTAATTTCCAACATTATCATATTTAATTGTACAAACCTTTTCAATATAAAACTTTTGAAATTATTTCATTTTTTTCTTTTACAATGTTTGTGTTTTGGGTAATTTATTGTACATAAAAGGAACCATAATGTAACTTATAATGGAAATTATATGGAATGAATAGGAATATTGTAATGTCCTTGGACAAATTTAGTAATGTTGTGGTATTGGGCATTTATCAACACGTTTTTATATGAAGACAAATTGCCAATAGCCGATTGGACATGCAATATAAAAAAAAAAATAAACAAGCAATAAGCGCTTGGAGCGCAAATCTATGCGTTTCTTGTTAATTTTTTAAAATTTAAATATTCACTTATAATCAATAAATCTTAATATTATCAATATTACCAATAGTGGACGACCAGTTAATTATCGGTTTCGTAATTCGTTGCGTGGTTTAAGAGTGAGCAGATATACAGATAGACAAACAGACAGACGCAGAAAGCGACTTTGTTCTATACAGTCTAAAGAAATACATAAGAACATTATGTTTAAAAGTTAATTGGGCATGCGACAACATTGTAGTAATCCGCTGTTAATAAGAACTCTAATTGCAATTGTTTCGTATTTATTATAGACACTAGGATATGCCTGGGACTTCATCCACGCTTGATTTGAAATTTCCGCATTATTCCCAGGACATAGCATTTAATAAATAATGTAAGCTATTGTTTTAGTGAAAACTATGTCGGGATAAGCAAATTTTTATGCACCAGAACAACAACTAACCGCTTCCAGAATAATTCCCGGGAATAACGCAGTTTAACTTTATATGTCTATGAAATATCTGTCGATCAGTGAAAACCGCATTGAAATCGGCCCAGTAGTTTGTACGTAAATCTCGAGCAAACAAAAAATAAAAACTTCGTTTAAAAAAACCGACTTCAAAAACTAAAATGTATAAAATAACTTATTTCTAAAGCTATTATTATTAATATATTTTATATTATCTAAAACATCTTAAAGTCGGTGCTTAGTAATTTTCAAAATATTATAGTAATTTTTATGATTTAATTTGCACCGACTTGAAGATGTTTTATATAATATATATTAATAATAATAGCTTTAGAAATAAGTTATTTTATACATTTTAGTTTTTTAGTTTTTGAAGTCGGTTTTTTTAAACGAAGTTTTTATTTTTTATTTGTTACTTTTTAGTGTCTAGCTATGTATGGGTGGACTTACGAATGGTGCCGCGCTTCTTAAAAAATATAGATCCCAAGAAACGAGAACAAAAAAATGATCCTAAAATGAAAACTACTAGGCTTTACATACTTTGGTATGTCAAATTTTTAGGGGACCACATGGCAGCTATTCCGCGTCGAACAAAAAAAGAATCACGTAAATCGAATCATAATCTCTGAGTAATCGGTGTACATATGAAACAAAAAGGAAATTTTCTTCATAAAAAATGTTCATAAAATGAAAACTACTGGACAAAACTATGTAAAATTTTTAGGGGACCAATTGGAAGCTATTCCGCGTCGAAAAAAAAGAATCACGTAAATCGGATCATAAATCACGGAGTAATCGGCGAACATACATAAAAAAGCAACAACAAAAAAACAAAAAACAAAAAGATCCCGACGAATTGAGAACCTCCTCCTTTTTTCGAAGTCGGTTAAAAAACAAATCTAAAAAAAATGCATCATGTCCATCATAAACGATAATGTATTTCGATTTTTTTTTAATAGCGTCAACGTGTAGACGCGGCCTGTTTAGAATTTTATAATATTACTAGCTTCTGTCCGCGACTTTGTCCGCGTGGAATAGTTAAAAATAAATAATAGTTTAAAAAAACTAAAAAAACACGCTTTTATAAAAAATCCAACTAAAAAAACAAAAAATAAAATTTAATATAATATAAAAAAGCGTGGGGTGTATTCAATTAATAATATAATATCTTAAAAAGCGCTTTGAATACACCCCACGCTTTTTTATATTATATTAAATTTTATTTTTTGTTTTTTTAGTTGGATTTTTTATAAAAGCGTGTTTTTTTTAGTTTTTTTAAACTATTATTTATTTTTCATTTTTTAGTTGATTTTTGTTTAAATGTTTTTAAATACAAGCTTTTGAGATCCTGCATATCATGTAGCAGCAGAGTGCTAGCCAAGACAAGTAAAACGAGCCCAAACACGACGGGTCTATCTTGTTTAGTACAGGAGTTCCTATGGCCACCTTCCAACTCCATCATCAGATCAGCTCCATGGTACCATATTATTGCATTGTCACGCCATATAAACATACGGGCCCAAACACGAAGGGTCTATCTTGTTTAGTACAGGAGTTCCTATGGCCACCTTCCGACTCCATCATCAGATCAGCTCCATGGTACCATATTATTGCATTGTCACGCGATATAAACATACGGGCCCAAACACGAAGGGTCTATCTTGTTTAGTACAGGAGTTCCTATGGCCACCTTCCGTCTCCATCATCAGATCAGCTCCATGGTACCATATTATTGCATTGTCACGCGATATAAACATACGGGCCCAAACACGAAGGGTCTATCTTGTTTAGTACAGGAGTTCCTATGGCCACCTTCCCACTCCATCATCAGATCAGCTCCATGATACTATATTATTGCATTGTCATCGACCTTTGACAGGTGTGCAAAGTATGAATTAAATCTGATCGTTCAAAGTAGGACAAAATCGAGCTCAAAGGGGTCGGTTACAGACATACTGACATACAAGTGAAGCTAATATAAAGCGTGTAAAAAGTAAGTTAAAAGATGATATAAAGCCTATAGCCTTCCTCGATAAATGGGCTATCTAACACTGAAATAATTTTTTAAACATTCAATTGAAACATGATTTAAAAATCAAACCAGTAGTTCCTGAGATTAGCGCGTTCAAGCAAACAAACAAACTCTGCAGCTTTATATATTAGTATAAGATAGATAGATATAGATTACAAGAAAAAAACTACTGTTCACTGTTCTGATTATGTTACGAATGACAGGTGATACTTCCAGATTTTCTCTTGGAAATCTTGTTAATTGACTAGTGTATCTGCGCTTTCAAACCGCACGCTAACTCTAACAAATCCAATTGTTATTTTATTAACCGACTTCGAAAAAAGGAGGAGGTTCTCAATTCGTCGGGATCTTTTTTTTGCTTTTTTATGTATGTTCACCGAGTACTCCGTGATTTATAATCCAATTTACGTGATTCTTTTTTTGTTCGATGCGGAATAGCTTCCAATTGGTCCCCTAAAAATTTTACATAGTTTGGCCCAGTAGTTTTCATTTTATGAACATTTTTTATGAAGAAAATTTCCTTTTCGTTCCATATGTACACCGATTACTCTGAGATTTATGATTCGATTTACGTTATTCTTTTTTTGTTCGACGCGGAATAGCTGCCATGTGGTTCCCTAAAACTTTGACATAATTAGGCCCAGCAGTTTTCATTTTACGAACATTTTTTTGTTCCCGGTTCTTGTGACCTATATTTTTTAAGAAGCGCGGCACCATTCGTAGGTCCACCCATACAAAGCTAGACACTAATAAAAAATAAAAACTTCGTTTAAAAAAACCGACTTCATAAACTAAAAAACTAAAATGTATAAAATAACTTATTTCTAAAGCTATTATTATTAATATATATTATCTAAAACATCTTAAAGTCGGTGCTTAGTAATTTTCAAAATATTATAGTAATTTTTATGATTTACTTTGCACCGACTTCAAGATGTTTTAGATAATATATATTAATAATAATAGCTTTAGAAATAAGTTATTTTATACATTTTAGTTTTTTAGTTTTTGAAGTCGGTTTTTTAAACGAAGTTTTTATTTTTTATTTGTTACTTTTTAGTGTCTAGCAACGTATGGGTGGACCTACGAATGGTGCCGCGCTTCTTAAAAAATATAGGTCCCAAGAACCAGGAACAAAAAAATGTTCGTAAAATGAAAACTACTGGGCCAAACTATGTCAAATTTTTAGGGGACCACATGGCAGCTATTCCGCGTCAAACAAAAAAAGAATCACGTAAATCTAATCATAAATCTCAGAGTAATCGGTGTACATATGGAACGGAGTGAAAATTATTTTCATGAAAAATGTTCATAAAATGAAAACTACTGGGCCAAACTATGTAAAATTTTTAGTTGACCAATTGGAAGCTATTCCGCGTCGAACAAAAAAGAATCACGTAAATCGGATCATAAATGACGGAGTAATCGGCGAACATACATTTAAAAAAGAGCAACAAAAAAAAAAGATCCCGACGAATTGAGAACCTCCTCCCTTTTTTCGAAGTCGGTTAAAAAGTAACAAATAAAAAATAAAAACTTCGTTTAAAAAAACCGACTTCAAAAACGAAAATGTATAAAATAACTTATTTCTAAAGCTATTATTATTAATATATATTATCTAAAACATCTTGAAGTCGGTGCAAAGTAAAACATAAAAATTACTATATTTTGAAAATTACTAAGCACCGACTTTAAGATGTTTTAGGTAATATCTATATATTTACTTATAATAAAATTGTAGAGGTCGAATTTCTATACAATTAAAAAAATGCTAAAAACCGAGTCAGGGGGATGTAAGAAGTGAAATAGAACTAATTTAGATTTTTTTAGAATTTTTTGTTTCTCTGTTTGTCTGTTTGTCTGTCTGTTTGTACCGGCTAATCTCAGAAACGACTGGACCGATTTACATGAAATTTTTTATGGTGATAACTTATATCCCTGGTCAACATATAGGATACTTTTGATCCCGAAAAATTATATAGTTCCCGTGGGATAGTTAAAAAGCTTTAATTACTTAAACAGCTTATAACAGACTAAAAGTAATTTCTCTGCAACGTAACATAATAGAAGCGGATAATTTGACAGGGTGTGATGTCAGTGAGAGAGTATTATCATATATATATAATATATAAAGCATATAAGTTTGTTTCTTTGTTTGTTTGCTTGAACGCGCTAATCTCGGGAGCTATTGGTCTGATTTGAAAAAAAAAAAACAGTGTAGATAGCCCATTTATTGATGAAGGTTAGAGGCTATAAACCATCACGCTAAGAGCAATAGGAGCGAAGCACCAATGAAGAATGTTTCAAAATCGCGGGTATTTTTTAACCTCCTTTCCACGCGAACGAAGTCATGGGCAGAAGCTAATTTTATATATAATAAAAGTAAAAACTTCGTTTAAAAAAACCGCCTTCAAAAACTAAAAAACTAAAATGTATAAAATAACTTATTTCTAAAGCTATTATTATTAATATATATTATGTTAAACATCTTGAGGTCGGTGCAAAGTAAAACATAAAAATTACTATATTTTGAAAATTACCTACTAAGCACCGACTTTAAGATGTTTAAGATAATATATATTAATAATAATAGCTTTAGAAATAAGTTATTTTATACATTTTAGTTTTATTATTAATATACTAGCTGACCCGGCGAACTTCGTACCGCCATATTTTCTGAATTCCTAAAAGACTTTATTTCATGACACAAAAACAAAATCACCATAATCGGCCCAGGTGATTAGGAGGATTCTAGAACCCGATCTCAGCGCCACCTACTGGTTCTAATTGCGAATCTAAACCATCCGGGAACCCACTCAAACACACAAAAACAAAATCTCCAAAATCGCTCCCGGTGATTAGGAGGATTCTAGAACCCGATGTCAGCGCCATCTACCGGTTCCAATTGTGGATTTAAACCATCCCGGGACCCACTCAAACACACATACACACAATATTTCATTAAAATCGTTAAAGTCGTTCTCAAGTTATGCGCTTACCAGCACATACATTAATAATAATAGCTTTAGAAATAAGTTTTTTTATACATACATTTTAGTTTTTGAAGTCGGTTTTTTTAAACAAAGTTTTTATTTTTTAGCAGGATACTTTTTAATTTGGTAAAGTGCTATCTATCTAAGGACCATCAAACATAACGTATACTAAACAATATAATATAATATCTTAAACCGCAACACGTTAATTATTATATTCACTAGAGGTCAAAATCAAAATATATACATTGTGTAATTATGATTCCTCCATTAATAGTCATCTCGGCATGTTAAGCTAACTGTATCAGGCTAACGGCTCTTTTGAATGAATTTGAAAATAAAATCAATGTGATAAGAATCGCAGTTTCTGGTTTTAAAAGACTTTTGAACTATATACTCAAACACGTTTAAACTGATTAATTACATATTTTATTTTATATTTAAATGTACATACATTAGTTCAGAAGACCTAACTACATAAAAACGAGATCTGGCGCATGTAAATTATTATTACTAAATTTATTATGGGACAAGGCTCGAGGAATATATGATACCCATCGTTGTAAATGACCTCCCAGAGGACCTTCAATCAATGTACAAAAATAACCACAAATCGACCAACTTAAATCTGACTCTTTATTGATTCCCAAAACGGACCATCAGGCTCGCATTAAGATGTAAACCTGGGACTAAAACAGAACACTTCAGAAGAACACTTTAATGTCTTAAACAATTTCTGCTCTACTCTTATTATTGATATAACATTAATATGTGTAAATTAATTTTTAAAATTAAGATAGAAGAGAGTGTCGGTGTGAAGGTAAGGAAAGGAATGCTCCGGTGGTTCGGGCATGTGGTAAGAAGGTATGACGAAAGATGACTAAACAGATATACAATGCAAAACTGGATGGATGCAGAAGTCGCGGAAGGCCACGACATACCTTCCATGATCAAATTGGTCGTGCACTAGCAGAAGGTGATGTCAGGAGCCATAAGAACAGACGAGCGTGCATGACAAGAGCTATGAATGTCAAAGAAGCAAGTGAGCTGTGTAAGAGTAAGCCTAAATGGCGCTCTGTTGTTGGTGCCTACCCCACAAGGGACCTGACGTGAAATTATGTATGCATGTAATTTTTAAAATGTCGCTATGTATCTTAACTTAATGTATTCTACACGACTATGCGGTATGAATATATATATATATATATATATATATATATATATATATATATATATATATATATATATATATATATTATGTAGGTATATGAATGTAAGTATATTAGTAAATAATTAAAAAAGTATGAGATACTACGAATTAGTAATAACTGGATTAAAAAATTTTTTTGACTAGAAAAAGTTATGCACAATGATTATAATATAAATAAACTTATAAAGATCAAATTTAGTAACAGACTATTAATTAAAACTTTTAAAAATAACATTTTTAAGTACTGTTTCAAAATGACGTCAAGTATTTTCTTTCCGTTTATTGAAAAATGTAAATCATTTTCGCTTCAAGCAACGGTTACTAAGCGTGGTTAAGTTAAGAAAGAAACCAGTGTTTAATAAATTGGCATTCAATATGCTCGCTAATAAGAAGGACGTGCCCGCCAGGCCATAAAATATAAACTGTACTAAAAAATTCGATCTTTCGTCGCCCAGTTGCTAACATATTCTAGAAAACGTATTAACAAGATTAACTAGTAAAGTTTGTGGATACAGGAAGCGAAGCTACCTGGTGCTTGTTTGTACGCCAGTAGTGCGTTGTCCACTGCGATGACAAGCCGTATGCAACTCCCATATATTTATTACAAAATGCAATTTTACTTATTAAAAATCATGAGTCTACCACCACTTTCAAAGCAATTTTCGTTACTAATAAATGAGAAGAAGCGGTGCAAAGACTCCCGAGCAACATATCTTTACTTCATAGTTAATAGTAAAACAATGTTTAACAAAATAACTTATATGAACGATTATTGAAAAATCTTGGTGGCGATCGCATTATACCCATTCGGTCGGGTCATCTAAAAATCTTATCTCATATATATATATATATATATATATATATAGACACTAAAAAGTAACAAATAAAATTTAAAAACTTCGTTTAAAAAAACCGACTTCAAAAACTAAAATGTATAAAATAACTTATTTCTTAAGCTATTATTATTAATATTATTATTTTATATTGGTTTTTTTAAACGAAGTTTTTAAATTTTTAAGTATAGTAACTTGAAAAATACCTAGGAATACTAAAACTACTGTTTAGGTTTCAAAAACTCTTAAAAAAACCTAGTTCACTCTCAGGCTTCAGGCTTCCTAGTTCACTTCAGGTAAAATTCATCTGAATCTAAAATGTCTTTCATATAACGCCTGCAAACTTACTTTTACAGGAAAGAAAATCTTAATCATAAAACCAGCGGAATACATTGCATAGGAATAATGTGTCAAAGTCAACTTTTTACCATACATAATCTGAGTAAAATAATTTAAAAAAACTAGATCCGATTTTCCCATTATAAAAACTCTTGGAAGGTAGACTTGAAAAGACAATTAATACACGCACATCGTTTATAACGAACACAAGTTTTCTTACCTTAATCAGAAAACCAAGGAAAACGTCACATAGGAATAATATGTCAAAGGCAACTTTCTACCATACATAATCCAAGTAAAATAATTTAAAAAACTAGACCCGATTTTCACATTATAAAAACTCTTGGAAGGTAGACTTGAAAAGACAATGAATACACGCACATCGTTTATAACGAACACAAATTTCTTGTAAGTAACCAACTCCCAAAAATAATGATGAAAAAGTAAACTACTTACGTAATTTGTTCGTTTTCCATTTTTTGGCAACCATATCGTAATTTTTCGTACACGAAAAATATCACTTAAATATGAGGGTAGTAAAATTGTCTACCACAAACGATGAACTATATTTTTTTTTTTAATCTCTCTTTCTTCATTTTCAGAATTCGCACAAAATAATAATTAAAAATTACTATACCTCCTGTGCCAAGTAGAATAGGCACGTAATTTTTACCTTAGATTAGACTTCACGATCCATGAAACCGCCTTTCTACTCGCTGTACTAACGTGAATTTGAACCATTGCTGGCACACAGTAGGCCCAACGGTGACCAAACCATGCATAGGCCGACACACCGCCGCTCCACAGGCACATTCAGGACGTCACCACTACGTCGCCGCTATTGCCGCCGATGGCCCCGACATGTCAATCGTCCTCAAATGCTTTTGCTTCCACTGTGGGCATCCTTCAATCCATCAGCACGCCTTCTTATACTGGCAAGGCTTCGCAGTCATTGCTTTCATTGTGGGCACAGGCTGAGATCCCACTTCTGATGTCGCAGAACGGCCTCGTTCTCACGACATCATCTTTAGTTATTGCAGGTTTAGTGGGCGTCATCAGGATAAAATTCGAGCATAAAACACAATAGCCACGGTTTGTACACTTTTAATTTAGATTTGATCAACATTATGACATAGTTTAGACCGAGCAGCGGGTTCAGGGCACCCGCTCATACTTTCAACTTCAATACTTTCTTTAAAACTCTCAAAGGTCCAACTCGAACTGTAGCCACCAACCAAATGCGTCACAAAAACTCCTCAGTCTACCCAAGTAGATATTACCAAAGTATAGAGGGCGCTGACCCCGCTCCGCCATATGCTCTGCTCTGATTGGTCGTTTATTAAATTACAATATTCATAACTTTTATTAGGTTAGAACAATCTTTTAGGTATAGAAACATTTAAGACATCAAACCAAATTAAATTAACAATTTTAGAAGCAATTAAAATGTAAACAAATAATATTGTGCGTTATAAATACAATCAACAATTATGCGATTTATATATTCCCTCCGACATATATATAAAAAATATTTACATGAAATTTAATAAAAAAAAAATTAAATAAATTACCGCGCTTCAAACCGTTAAAACGTAATTTTATGTATAAGTGAAAACTTAAGGAAATATTAAGTGTCTAATTAGGTATTGTAAAAATTTTAGGAAACTGTTAATTGTACACATGCAATCTTGTTAACTCATATCGTTTTTACGAATCCCAGATCAATGAACATTGCACGTATTTGTTTTATCGATAAAAATAGTAATTTTAATAATAACTTTATTTCAGAAACATAATTATGTCATTTCCATATAAATTTAAAACATTTACAGTTAAAAAATTAAATGGTAATAAATAGTCTTCGTTCGTATAAATCTGACTTGCCGCTTTTTTATTTATTCCAATTATCGTGAAAACCTGCTTTGATAACCTGTTCAAATTCATATTAAAATATAGTTATTCATAATTATATTTTAGTTTCAGATGGGTTTCAAGTGATTATGGTTTATATTTTTGTTTGTTTTCTCTTTACAACGTTAAATAAGAGTTAACTTTCATTGAAATTCAAATGGATACATTTTTGTTTCTTTCTTTGAAACTTTCATTGAAATTCAAATTGATACAAACAACTATCACATTTTGCGAAATAAAAATACAATACTGAAGTTTATGCAGGCAGATATAGCTGTTTTGTATGTCACATTGTGTGCCCGTTGACCAGCAGTCTGACATTTTTAAGGACCGACAATCTTTGTTTATCTCGTCTCTTTCAACTTCTCTCAATTATTTGGGGTCGGTATAATATGTCGTTTCCTTTCATACTCCTCATTCTGACATATCCTCTGTTACAGTACAAAATATCATATCATCATTTTTATGTCTGTATATGTTCAATGTGCATATACAAACAAAAGGCATTTCACTAATTAAGTGCACATCCTTACTTACAATGTAAAAGCCGCTTCAAAGTCGGGAATACCTCGCATAGCATAGCTTTATGAGTAGAAAAACAGCTATTTGGTTCTTATAGAGAGACGATGCGCTTACGCAGGTGCGGCCGCGTCGGGCTCTCTGTTTATGGCGTTTCAATTAAATCGCTTTTGACCGATGTGCTCGGTCGTCAACCTTGCTTGAAAGAGTCAAATGTGCTAGATGTGGCAATTGATTTTATTATAAATTTGATTAAGGATAGTCTTTTGCGAATGCGTACCAATATCGATAATCTATGACAACATTTCTGTTCTTTTTTCTTCTCAAAATTAAATTTGATTAATCTTATATAATTTGACAAGGACCATGTATACTACTGGAGGAGGAACCTACAATTTCTTTTTTCTAAAAAAGCATCATATCTCGTGGAATAATACCTAGCCGAAATTTGAGCTAGCAAAGTTGAGGGTATGAAATACCAATAACAATTAATATAAAATAAACTCGTTAATTATGCTCGTTAATTATGAAATTATCGAAGAACTACATTTTATAAAATAGCATATTTCCTTGTGGTGGAGAGGGAATGAATTATTGAATTAATTGAAGTATTATTGTTATTTTTTCTAATATGACTGATGTAATATATTTAAATTATTCGAATTCGAACTAAAGTAAAATAAAACCTTTTTTGTCGTAAACACCTTGAAGAGCTACTCTTTTAAAACAGAACTGTTTTAGCAGTACAAATATTTACCACCACAAACACATATGGTCGTTTTCTAAGTCGACGATCATGTGTGCCGACCCGTCGACATCAACATGTATTTAGATCGCACCAAACAACATTGTAATACGTTGTTTTAAAACTGCCCAGCGACATCTCAAGCCTATGACCGTAGTCTTTCTAGCTTCACAAGACAAAATACGAATAACCGCCCTAACATATAATACTAGCTGTCTCGGCAGACGTCGTCCTGCCCGAAAAAATTGGGATTGATCGTAGAGGGTTGAAAATTTAGGGTTGTATTTTTTTATGCTGTATCATAAAAAAATAAAAATTTATCTAAAAATTAAAAAAAAAATTAGGGGTGGACTACCCTTAACATTTAGGGGGATGTAAAATAGATTTTGTCCGATTCTCAGATCTACCCAATATGCATATAAATTTTCATGAGAATCGGTCAAGCCGTTTTGGAGGAGTTTAACTACAAGCACCGCGACACGAGAATTTTATATATCAGATTATTTTTTACAATTACTTCAGGAAATTGTTTGAATTAATATTCATTCAGACGTAAAAACAATGCGGAATTATGATGAAAACATTATCTTGTGCAAATAACCTGAATTTTTGCATTTAAAGTAACAATATGTTATATATTCCCACGTAAACATAAAGTACTATAAAATTAACATATGACCGCCAAGTCATTTAGAACCAGAAGTGTTAAATGCGGTAACTCAAATAGAAAAATAACAAAAGTTTCATTGTCACTAATTATGTTCATTGTGAAAAATGCTTCATAGTAAGATAATAATAACACTAATAATAATAATTTTATTACACCATTATAAAGAAGTAGGTACCTAATTGTAATATCACAATTGAGTTACTAGACGAAAGAGTGGCCTTATTCACAAATTTACAATAACAGAGTTAAATTACGTATTTCTTCAATTGTGTGTAGAGTATGGCCAAATAGAGTATAATAACATATATTAAAAATAAGATATTATAATTAAAAATAGCTTAAGAAATAAGTTGTTTTATACTTTTTAGTTTTTGAAATCGGTTTTTTAAACGAAGATTTTTTCTTTGTCACTTTTTAGTGTCTAGCTATGGGTAGGCCTACGAAAGCTGCCGCGCAGGCCTACGAAAGGTGCCGCGCGCTTTAAAAATATAAGTCCTAAGAAACGGGAAGGGAAAAAATTTCATAAAATGAAAACTGCTACGCCAAACGATTTTACATTTTTAGGGAACCAAAAGGCAACTATTCCGCATCAAACTAAAGAAGAATCACGTAAATCGGATCATAAATCTCACCGTAATCGGTGTACATATGGAACGAAATAGATTTTTTTTCATAAAAAATGTTCATAAAATGAAAACTTCTGGGTCAAAATATATAAAAATTTTAGGACACAAATGGCAACAATTCCGCATCGAACTAAAAAAGAATCACCTAAATCGGACCATACCTACTAGTAACTTTACATTTCGTATAAGTATCAAGTCGCTTTATTTACGACATACACATTCTGTCAACATAAACCTACTACTTAAACATATTTACTTTAATAATAATGACTATAATTTTATACGCAAGAGCTTTAACACTTTGTGATAAGTAGTAAAACAATTATTTTATAAAAAGAAGCTAAACGATCCATTACAAAACTGTCATGTCGGCGGTTCTTTAGTTAATATCGTCAAATTGTGTTGAAAAGATTTTTGCTTTACCGCTTGACATCTATGGTAAACTTTAAAAATCACTGCTTGTGTGAAACTTCGTATTGCTTTATCCGTATTTCAGTATTTCTAGTGAATTTTAGACTTGGATCAACATTAAAATGACAATAACACGGATACTTTCGCTGCATTTATAATTCACTGATATTGACCACAGATGAGATATAATATTGACAGACGACAAAAAAATTGTTCATGTTTATTTTAAGACTTAAAATTGTTATGTTTAAGACGTTATTGCTAGTTTAACGATTTTTGTAACCATCCTGGTCTCAATTAGATCATCTATCAATGGGGCTCTATTACAAATAACCGAACCTAAATTTAGGTCACTAGGGTTTCAAAGTCTTACACACAAAAAAACAAATACCTACGTAACTCCATTACTGTAAAATTTCGGATAAGGCCACTCTTCCGCTGACTCAATTCCGACCTCTAAATCACATTATAGGTTTATATAGGTGTATCTTATAAAAATACTCAAACATCAATTATATTAAGTAAAAATTATTTATATTTCATCAAAATAGATTAAACAGAATTTTATTTTATTCGGAAAACAAACAGTTTACAACTAAATATATATTACTAAATATCTATAACCATTTAATTGTTTCCACATATAGATAGCTATAATGCTTGCTAGTAAATATGTTAAATTGTGTAAATTAAATTAAAAGGAGGAATTCAAAAAAAGTAAATAAATGATTTTAAAACTGACCCATTGACTTCTTAATATTCAGACCAATGCTTTACCAGGACCGTCTTAAGATTCTGCGGATTACTAATAAATAAATCTATATCATGTGTAACAGCTAAAAAATTATAGTTAATTAATACACGATTAAAATAAGAATTTGCCTAATTTAATATTTAACCGACCTCAAAAAAGAGAAGGTTCTTAATTCGTCTGTATGTTCGTTACACGATTTCTCCGTCAATTGTAGATCGATTTTCAAATTGTTTTTATTAACTCCCGGGATCGTAGTCACTAACTGAATTCTTTCTACATTATATTAAAGTCGATGCCAAGTAAAACATAAAAGAAAAACAACAAATTTACAAAATATAGTAATTTTTATATTTTACTTGACACCGACTTCAAAATGTTGTAGAAAGTCGGTTAAATATTTTTTGATTTATAGTATGAAGTCGGTTTTGTTTTAAAAATATGTTTTACTTTTTAATTGCGCAAATATTTCAATAGCTTTAAAAATAATATATTTAGCACCTGTAGAAATTGTACAACTGGCACGCGTATACAAATTTGCCATCTTACTCTGCGGTGTATATGCCGTGTAAATGTAAAGTCGGTGTTGTTTTTATTTTATACCCACACATACTTAGCCGAATGTTTAAGTCCAGAATTGAGTGATTTATTTGTCCATAGTTTGCTTAAGTTTTGGTCTTTATGAACGAATAGCATCTACAATAAACATCTATCTGTCCACTGTTGTAGGATTTAAAAAGTATTTAGAGGTACCTACATATAATTTGGATATCTACAAGGATGAAATCAAAACAGTGTCAAGTTATTTACAAAATGAGGTAATTTATAGAATATTCCATTATTTTAGGTCTTGGAACATTGTCTGATGCAGGTCTCTTCATATTCATTAAGACCGATCGGCGTGTGCCCAATTCTGGAGCTTGCTGTTAGGGTATGCGCACAATGCTTGCGGGCTTATTTGATTTCTTTCGCGTTTCCATGCATCTGCACTCCGCTGAAGATGCAGTGGAAGATTAAATCGGTTATCCGAATACAGAAGGTACGTTTTCATATATTAATTTAGGTACTACATTATGTATGATTTAATAAAGAGTCTATATAGAATTTAATTGAAAACTGTTATTTATACGGTGCCTACTCATAAATGAACGTTGCAAGAATTGTTATCTGTCATTCTGCCTTAAAATTAGTCTCGAAAGTTCTCCGAAACGACAACTGTTTAAGCATTCAAATTTTATACAACCTTTTTGAATATGTCCTATTTCGATACTTTGGGGTCACAAGATATAAATAAATATTCGTTATTTCGCCATATCGTCGTACTTCGCAGTCGCGTACACAGGATTTATTTATCAAATAAATTTCTTTTGAAAACATCTTGAAACTTTAAGATAAAGTGTAACTTTCGAGAGTACCTTCCTACAACATGATAGATATAAATAAGTTACCTATACGTATACTTACTTCTGCTGGAATATTTCATAATTATTATAGGTGTATCCTTAATTATTTGAAAAAAGTTTTTTTAATATTCTAATTTCGCCAAGATTAATTTTTAAATCACCTTCCGTAGACACCGTCAAGCTAAACTTCATATTATACAAATTGAGAACATGCAAAAATTCTATGAAAATTTATGGTCGCGTGAGGTCGCCGCACCACATGTAATCCATCGTCGAGTGTAGTATAATTTGTTTAAACGACTCTAATGATATAATTAAACTCGGATATGCTTAAGATTTCGTCCACGCACGACTTTTAATTCCCGCGGGATTTCCGGGACCCAAAATACCGTAGTCGTGTCAGAATAAAAAAAAAATTATGAACGATTTTTTCCGGGAAGAGTTTGTAGTTACTCAACTACAAACTCTTCCCGGAAAAAATCGTGCGGGATTCCTGGCATATAAAATATCACACATTTTAGTGAAAAAATCACATTGGAATTAGGTTTTTTTAATCTGTCCATTTATATAATTCTCAGAAAACTTCTCCCGGCATTCCCAGGATAAAAATTAGCGCTGATTTTAAGTGCAAAAATTGTCTGTCGATCAGTAACAACCGCATCTAAAACAGCTCAGTAGTTTTTACGTGAATCCCGAACATACAGAAAACCAACAAAAAATCTAAAAAAAAATGCATAGTGTTCTCCGTCGCTTATATAGTGTATTTCAGTTGTTTTAAATAGCTTCAATTTACAGACACGGTACACACATTTTTAGTAATTCATAATATTATAGATGAAACGTTTAAACCCTAATGATTGTATTAACCGATTGGAGGGTGTCTTCCAGAAGACAAAAATGACCAGGTAAATTCTCTTCCTAGTATCCCTACCTTTATTGCCTCCGTTATTATTTTTTTATCGAGGGTAAACCCGATTTTATATATACCACAGGGGAAATGCTAGATAAACCTTAATCAGTTTTCCCTGCAATGGTCAGAGCACCTTTGGAGAAATTCTATGAACACTCGAGTAGGTGATATCACCTAAATATCCTCAATGTTCCTTCGGTTAATGCCAGGGTTACGCGAAAACATAAGCATGGGCCTTATTTATCTTCGCCTGCACTCTAGGCCAGGGCATCGGGTCCGAATTTCATATATTCATTATATTCAAACCATAATTTGAAAAGGATACCTATTCCTAATGTATAAATATCATTGCAAAAATATTATTACAATTTATGTAAAAAGGTAGCAGTTACAGTAAAGACAGAAATTGTATATAATATCCTATTTAAAATCCGTGCGTACCGATGCCAATTAGCAGTGTGACCGTGAAACATGTTTTTACTATTTATCAAGTAAATACGTAAAGGCATTATTATTTATTTCAGTAACATTTTGATAAATTACAAAAAATTTACAAAGAGACATTACAAGCCTTTACCGCTATTTTATCGTAAGCTACATTTGGACCTAAGTTTATTTTTTGTTGTAAAGGTATTTGAAACTATTATTTTGTTTTAAGACTATCTTTTTCAGTTAGTATAGACCCTTCTAAATCTAAAACCTTTTGTAACAAAATATTAACTTGGCTTCAAATGTTGCTTACGATAAAATAAGGTTCGATTAATAATGTTTATGGTTCGTATAGCACCTGAAACTATCGTAATTAAGATCAAGAACTAAAATTAAATACACCGAACAAAAGTAAAAATCATAACAACAGCCCATAAACCTCCCACTGATGGGCTTGGGTCTCCCAATTGCAATATATACGCTTGTTCAAAGTGACTTGGTGAGTTTGACCAGCATGTAGTAATTATAACAATAGGATTATTTGGTTCAGAAATCTACCTATAGACAGTTTTCAGGTACATACATTTTCGTCTAGGATTCACTTTCACCTTTGTAGTGATTTTTGGTTAATATAGCTCAGAAGAGCACTAGGATACGAATATTTATAAATATCAAATACGATATCATAAAAACTAGTATCATAACAATAGACACTATTATATTATTATCACATTATTCATAGAGACTACTTAACTTTTGTTAAGAAGATATTAAGAACTATAAGTTTACTAACTCAGTCTAAAACGTTTTATTTATTATCTAAGAAGTCATGCACATTTAAGCACATTTAAAATTACTAAAAGTCTCGGTGCCCGTCTACCACGACGTACACACCATGAACAACAGAAGTATTAAAGAAAGGCCAAGTAAAAAGCGCTTCAAATAAACGTGCATATATGGAGACATTAATGAAAGTAGACGAAGAGAAAGTTGTTTGTCAACTCTATCTACCCTCAAGAGAAGCAAGCGTGATAATATGTGTGTAAAAAGCTTATCACAAAACATGTGTTGGCACTGTTAGATAAATTGGCTTAATCTCTGACACATAGCTGCCTTAGGCCTTTCAGTTTGGCTGTCAGTGTTTTTCCGCAGTCATCCTTTTGTATCGTCCGCCTTAGGCATCCATACTAAATTACTCGAAGTTAACGACGCCAAGTATAATTATAGGTGCCTCACGAACACATTGTTGATGTGCCTTTTACCCCATCCAAGAATAAATTTATAATTACAATATAATAAATATTATATAGAAATACTAAATACAGAAAATCTAGCAAGTGCATGATAGTCCGTGCACACTGCACACTGAAAAGTTTCGTAGAGGTCATAAAGCCCACTGCTTTCATTTTGTAGCTAGGGAAATATATATTTCAAATATTAATAATATATTTCAAAAGGAGGGTAAGGCATTACACGAGTGCCAGTGGTCTCAAAATAAAGGATGCTGAAGATCGAGTGTGGAGAAGTGGAGAAAGTAAAGTGGACGCCAAAGTTCGAAGCGAGCGATTCAAACGCAACTGGGATTTAAACCATTATGTTGAGCAGATATATATATCAAAACCTACTCGTCATATCTTTTTTTTTTGCAAGCTCTACAATGCATCTCAATTTTTTAGCATTTTCCACTTTATAATTAAAATGTTAGAGGGGAGGACATAATATTTACTACTTTGGAAGTTAATACTTAGCCAACTTTTCACTTAAATAAAAAAGCATTATATATATCGTCACGATTTTTCAAAAGATTATTTACGACTATATAAACATTTGAAAAATTAAACGTTGAGTTACTTTTTTCCACTCTATCAACTTCCGAATCAACAACATCTAATAAAACTATTGCAAAAACCTGTCTGTCTGTATAACAATTATCGGCAATATCTAAAACCAGTTTTGATCTTTACACACGCACGAATAAAGGCAAGGAACAGCTCTTAAAATAAAACGTGCAGAGATGTTTGAATCTTAAAGTTAACCAGCCTTTTATTACTTTTTATGATAATATGTTCTACTAGAATTTTCCATTACCCGTCGGGATTATTGGAGGTGTATCTTTGGTTGGAAACCCTGAAACAAACAAACACTGGGTTGGGTTAGTTGGTAGATCCGAATTCCGAACATGACTTCCGGGCTCCAACACTACCTTACTCATATCCTCGGTTATTACTATGTCCATAACGAACTAGATCTTGGAAAAAAGGGACTTTCCATGAGACTTTATTGGAGTAATTTTTGTCCCAGAAAATCAATTCCAGACTGAAATGTATATTAAATTTATCTTTATTATTATAAATGATTATAGATCAACCCTTGTATAGCAATAGTTACATATAAACCAAAAATATTTATGGCTTCGTTATAATTTTCATTATCATATTTATGTGTCTGATCTTAACAAAGAATACATAACGGACAAATCTTTTATAGGAATTGAACCCGGAAACTCTGCGGTCTAACGAAATAGATTAGCCAATACTTGGACTACTAAACCACAGAGACCGTCGCTATTAAACTTCAGGTTTATATATAAATATTTATACACAACCAAATAAATTGAAATCCATAACAATTAATCAAATAAGGTGTTTCAAAACAAATGCCTAAATTGAAATTAAAAGCATTACATTTTGTACATATAATGCTTTTAATTTATTATTACCGGGTTTGAAGAACTGTAACATTCGTTGAGGTGAAAGAAATTTGGACTCGATTAGAAGTGTCGCAATTCCCAAAAAAAAGATGAATTTCTCTTGAATTTCAAATAAGCAATGAAAAAAGGTACGATGATATTCTCGTAGATAAAGTAAAGTTATTGAAAAAAATGTGTGTGTGCAGTTCACATGCAGTAGAAATGAAACAAAGTGTAACAAGGGGTGGGGGGGTTCTAAATTTCATGACATCACATTTAATATATTATGTCGTTATAATATATTTAAGTTTTAAAATACGACATTTAAAGTATTAACGAAAAACTTTAAAACATTTCCAACTCATCTGTATGAGCAGTGTTTAAATTATTTAATATAATGTATTCGATCTCATTCTCTCGCAGGGTTAGCCCTATAGATTTCTCTACTTATCTCGTTTTAGTGTTGTTTTTCGTTTCATCGAGTTCAAGTTCCAAATCATAAGGATTCAAAAAAATTTCACTTCAAAATTTTTTTCATGAGCGTTTGAGAATTATTATCTCTTGGTCTAACTAAAGTTTCCACTCGAATAGGCTATGAAACGCCTTAACGGCCTTCGATGAAAATTTTAAGAATTAAAACTATTTTATCTTAAACTTCCGTATTTCAAGGCCTATTTCGCTATCTTTCACACACAGTGAATGTAATGTCACAACACAGCATAGCTGGTAACTAGTTTTATAATTATTCTCAAAAGAAAACCGCTGTCTATTAATGTCAGAATAGCTGCTTATAGATGTTTAATTGTTTATCTATCTAGCTAACAACAACTAAATATAGCTACTAATACATAAAGTGGATAGTTTTATAGATGCAAATTTTGTATGCTTGTTGTGTTAAATTTACCAGAAAAATATTCACACGCATTGCAACGACACTAAGATTTACTGTCTGACTCAAACTAAAATTAATGGCAACCATTATATAGGCATTACGAAATATCTACACGAGTTTAACCCGCAATTATTTTACTGTTGAATTTGATAGTTCCATGTACTGCTTGACTTTGATAAAGATGCTGTCAGTGAGTATATACATATGTATGTTTAGTTTTATAATATCATATAGAATCCTTAATGTTCTTTAACTGAAACATCCACACCAATCTCATTGTTTAAGGTTCTAGTCTTAGTCTTAATAAGTTTCTTTTGTATTAAATTTCTTGCACCTATATCATTAGG
The DNA here is from genome assembly GCA_949752895.1 of Dendrolimus pini. NCBI lineage: Eukaryota > Metazoa > Arthropoda > Insecta > Lepidoptera > Lasiocampidae > Dendrolimus > Dendrolimus pini. The sequence continues at coordinate 17,060,700 of OX457132.1, read as the reverse complement.
TATACTAGGAACTTACCTACAGGATGTCAATTTCACAATGCGTATCTCCAAAGGTGGCCGTATCTAGGCCCTTGTGGTATCACATAATTTTGTAGGATTGAGAATTCTTAAATTACTTGTTTAATAAAATTGTTTTTTAATTCTCAGAATCTTCTTTCATGACATTAAACTATTATCTAATGTACTTACGTAACGTAATTTTACTTGTACGTAATGATCGCAAAAACCTAATAAAATATATCTTTCTATTTTTAAATTACTTTCTTTAAAAGTCAATTATCGTCAAATGCTGCAATTCTAAACTGAACATTTCACGACGAGAGAATGGTTTTATCACCTCCTCAATATGTCAAGATGGTACGTCTAGAACAGCCAATAAAATATTAAACCACTTGAGAGCGAATACGATCTAATTTCAACCTTATATTTCAGGTACTAGAGTTTAGGCAATCAAACTCAGATCTAAATCTAGAATATTCGAAGAGGAATGGACTATTTGGTTAGTAAACAAGGCAACAGAGAACAAGATTCACTTTAGGAAAACCGTAACTGTAATATGCGAACATTCCAAATACATATACTTGTATATTTAAATTTACTAGAATGCAATTTTTTATCCAAGCGATGAAGCGACTCGTTAGAGTTTCTCTGAAATGGCAAAATTCCCCTTGGTAAAATTTAGCAAACATTTAAATATTTGAAGTAAATAGAAAGTGGATGTTAAGCAAATACTTTTTATAGTTGTGACGTCAATGACGTTCGTGAAGCTATAGTGGAGGAAAGTCATTAAAATTATATTTTGACCTCAATTCTTTTTTGTCGTATAATTATCAAGGAAGTATACATACTCATCTTTCTATCTATCTATATATATACATGTATATATATGATGTTACAGTATTTAGAACTCAAAAACGGCTGGACCAACTTTTATAATTTTTATGTTTTTGGAATTGCCTTCGTCCGGAATAGGATTATAAGGATTAAAAAAAACCTACTTCAAAAACTAAAAAGTATAAAATAACTTATTTCTAAAGCTATTATTAATTATAATATCTATCTATCTATATATTATATTAAACATCTTAAAGATGGTGCTTAGTCATTTTCAAAATATAGTAATTTTTATGTTTTACTTTGCACCGACTTCAAGATGTTTATATAATATATATTAATAGAAATAAGATATTGTAATTAACAATAGCTTTAGAAATAAGTTATTTTATACTTTTTAGTTTTTGAAGTCAGTTTTTTTAAACGAAGTTTTTTTAGTGTGTAGCTATGGGTACGCCTACGAAAGGTGCCGAGTAATATGGTCTACATATGGAACGGAATGGAAATTTTTTCATAAAAAATGTTCATAAAATGAAAACTCGCGTCGAACAAAAAAATAATCATGTAAATCGGATCATAAATCTCGGAGTAATCGGTGAACATACATAATACAAAAAGATTCCAACGAATTGAGAAACTCCTCTTTTTTTGAAGTCGGTTAAAAATATAATATCCATCAACAAAAAAATATCATTAAAAAAAAACAGTCACAACTTCAGTCTAGCCATTCATTTGTTATGATCTTTCCCGGCCGATTTGGGCAATGGTGACTGCATTTAAACTCATTTTCATTTCATTTTGTGTGTGTTCAAGTGGGTCCCGGGATGGTTTAGATTCAAATTTGAGCCAGGTAAATGGTGCTGCAATCGGGTTCCAGGATTTATGTGAAATTATTTTTGTATGTGTTCAAGTGGACCCTGAGATAGTTTAGATTCGCGATTTGACCCGGCAGGTGGCGCCGCTGAACACCTCTTTAACGGTGGGACCGATTTTGATTTTTTTTAGTTTTTCAAGTAGATTCAAAAATGGTTTAGATTAACAATTGGTCCCGGTTGATGGCGTTGCAATCGGTTCCTAGATTTTTATTTCTTAAGAACAAGAAAACGTTTACCGGGCACAGCTAGTATGAAACTAACGATCGTGAAGGATAACATTATTATGAAACCTGCACGTCGAGATAGCCGATGTGTCAAACCTGCCAAGCCACCTTGGACAAGCGTGGCGAATATACTGTCCGTTCCACTATACTACTTTACCACTAGTAGGAAGCCCGAGCCCAGTAGTGGAACGCTTATGGGCTGTTTAAATGTTTTCCAGTGGGATAGTTCGAATAAAACTTTTGAATTTGAAATACCTTCGTGTGATAAAAACGAAACCCGTCTTCCTAGACCAAGACTAGCTGCATAATGCATCTTAACCCACTTTCTCCGGTGCATCGTCCGTTTGTGAACAATTATAATCACATCCAACAACATTCAATTATCGCTGCCTTTTTTGTATTTACCTTTATATGGTTAATCCTAATTTGGATTAAACACGTTTCATAATTATAATACCGTAGTCTTTAATTGCCGCACTCAGAGTCAATTAATAATTCGCTAATCTTAAAAAGCCAGTATTGAATTTCTCGTTTCACTCTTTTAAATCTGCATTCGCATCATAAAAAAGTAAAATAAAGAATAACTGTGAATATTATTTTTTATCATTTTTTGTTATGAAATTGTTAACTTTCTATAAATAAAAACATATTATTATAATAATATGCATCTCTCCTCTCTTCTGGGAGGGTATGGAAGAGATCGCTCGTGAAAATCGCCCTTTATGCACAATTAGAATAATACTAGTCCTATAAAGAATTGTCTATCTCTCACTTTCTAAAGTTTTATTATTTAAATATTTTGTTTAATATTGTTACAAGTTACGCAAGACTCGAATTAAAATGCCGTTGGAATTACTATAGAATTTATTAGAACTGTACAAATACGTATAAAACAGGTACAAATATAACTGGATACAACCAGTACAAACTGCACGATCCAATAACACGCGCAAAGTCCGTCACTATATCGCTTATCGAATGTGATACACACGTCTTGCTAGTATCGTAATCGTCGCTTGACTGCCCCACCACTCCGTTCGGGCATTGTTTTATAGTAAACTGTATAATACCACAATCGACTGCGTGTACTGAGTTTTTCTAAGAAAACGTAGTTTGCACACCTGGTTAATTATTCCTGCGAACGGCCAACAAAGTTGAAAACAATAACAATAGGCTATTGTCTAATTGCATTTTTTTAAACACAAAGTAAACAAAAGAATTCCAAATACGGGAAGGGTAATAAACCAGGTGCGCGGTTCTTTGTCGGTATGTAACAATATGTTTTATATGACACCACATAGTAGTATAAGGTTCCAGGGTTTTTCCCGTTTTTTTACTGGGCAATTACATAATTCCTAGTATTTCTCTTTCAAGGTAACATATATACACTACTATCCTATTACAACACTACAGTAATGGTGATCAAGTTTTATGAGGAGTCACATAAACAACAAAATGTAAAAGGTTGTTCAATTATTTTACAGAACTCAATTTATATGAGCTACACAAAGTTAATATTCACAATTCGTACATGAGTCACGTAGTGTTTGTAAAGATCCTACAACAAATTTTCACAATCAAATTTAACAGAATTACTTAGGTGTTTTCAATTGAAGCGATCATGCACGCAGTCAGCTGACAATGACCATTCGTAAGTAAAAGATTGGCTATGTGGAAAATTTTGCATTTGGCTTGACAGTTGATATTTTACGTATTGGATCTATGTTAGACAAAGCAAGAGGTTATTTCGTTCTCAAATGCTCCGCTACTACTATTTGTCTTGGGAAAAAAGCTTGAATCCTACAGTTTAGTTTAATGTTCGAGTTCCATCTGGGATAATGTTATAGTTATTAACTGTGACCAAATGCGTGTTATTTATAGCGTTAACCATAACGCCTTTAACGAATAGCTACATTAGTGTCATACATACGTTATCTGTGAATATTCAACAATATCGCGTCACAAATAACGCATTAAACTCGTCGCTACGGTCTATAACTGTGACCCTATCGCAAATGGAGTAGTAGGGTTACACGCAGAGAACCAATATACATATAATAATCGGCAGCCAAACACACCTATTGTATATCCCCAAATTAAGCAAGTTACGCTTGTGTTATGGGTAATATACAACGGACTACTCTGGGGCCGATCCCAGACACCCAGACCATGGTAAATAACAAACAAAACTAATTTCCGAAATTTATCAAACCAAGAATCGAACCCATGCATTGCAGCGAGATAAGTCGTCAAAGGCTTAGTTAGCCCACTCAACCATACAGGCCGTCAAATCTTCCAACGCTAAAACATTCTAGTCTAAATCGTCTGTCAATTCAAAAAGTACCTAATTATATAATAATGTAAGTACTGCATATGCTAAGCTAGACCTTCTTTATTCTATTAGATCATAGGTAACATTATATGAATGAATTTGTAAGGCAAAGCAAAACAAACCAATCTAAAACTCTCAAACTATTCGTCATACATATTATTTGGAGTTAACAACTTGACATTTAACTCCAAAACCTAACGAAATCAATTAAGAAATAATAGAAATATTTATCTTGAATTTTTCCATTTAATTGTTATATTTACATCTGTAGATAGCTCGTGACTTGAATCAAATGCATACATGTTAGTTACCGTTCAAGATTTAATGAAGTTTGTTCTCAAACAAAATTAGACTTTAATATTAAAACATAAAGATAAAAATCTATTTTTTAATAACACTAATAATATGATACTTAAGTTTAGTAACCTTGTTCCAGTTAAAGACCTATTCGTACACGTAGACCAAAGTAATTTGTGAAGTAAAGCTCATAACTTGAACGACCTTGACATACTAACATTGGATGTAACATGTCATGCTTATCCATAAAACTTGTATCGTGTGATTTCAGTTAAAGGTCATATCAAACCATTGATAATAATTGATGATATTATTGATAGATATAAATTTTAATAAATCGACTGATTTTAAATTTCAGCCATAGTTAAGCCTGACGAATTAACATTGTAACAATATGAATATAATTTATACCAAACTAGCTGACCCGGCGAACGTCGTACCGCCATATTTTCTGAATTCCTAAAAGACACAAAAACAAAATCACAAAAATCAGTCCAGGTGATTAGGAGAATTCTAGAACCCGATCTCAGCGCCACCTACCGGTTCCAATTGTGAATGTAAACCATCCCGGGACCCACTGAAATACTCAAACTTCATCAAAATCGGTAATGTCGTTTTCAATTTATGAGCGTACATACATTTCAACGATTCATTTACATATATATTAAAATACCATAATTAGTTTATTTCTTTAGAAACGTAACATATGAAAACGTTATGTTTGTCAACACTTTTTTCTTAAATATTAGTGACGTGACCTGTAATATTGAGGTATAATCTAGAAGTTGAAACATAAATCGTATTTATTTTATGCATCTTTTCTACGTTGTAATGATAAAATACAACGAAGCGTGTTTTTTTTTTAAATAGCAAATCGTTTTATTTTAATCAATCGACAATTCACGCAACTTTTAAAATCAGTTTGATAGATGCCAAAAGTGGCTTTTGGTGTTTTTTGAGTAGCAATTATGTGTTTTGTGAGAAATGTGAACTGTATAGCCAAATGTGGCCTTTCGAATTTTCACAAGAACTTCGTTGAATGCCGTCGATTTTAGACTACAATACAACTGCGCCTGGCTTAAAGGCCTTGTTGCCAAACCATAAACATAAAAAAGATGCCAAAAGTGGCTTTATAGAACGAACGAACTATAGCTGTTTATGGAATGTCCAACAAACAGGTTTTTAACATATTTGAAATGGTTGAGTTGGACACAGTGGCGATATGTTTTTTAAATTAAGAACATCAATCTTTTTTTTATAAGTTTTTTTTTACTTCTTACCATAGACGAACGAATTAAAGTGCAGACGGAGGCTACGTGATCGAAAGCGTCAAATATACTGAAGCATTTTTTCAAACGTGTGTGCATTAACTTATATCGTATATACGTGGTTCGTATCTGTGTGGTTATTAGTAAAGTATCCATTAAAAACTAATCTACCTTTATCTGTACTAATTTGTTTATTTAAAACTAAATTCTCGTAACGCATTAAGGCGCGAACCGCGGTTGATTTACGAATACTGATTAATTATGTGGAGAACAAATGTCTAAGTCGTACCATCCCCGCCAGGTCTAAAAAGCTCTAAAAATATATTATAAGAAACGGAATTACGTCATGACGTTCCATTAATGACACAACGACCACGTTCACGACCGCGGTTTTTCCCGTTCCACTTGCTTGCCGGCGTTGCAATCATAAACCCAAGTGGAACTGTTATTCGACCCACCACTTCACATTCACTTGCGTCGCTGTGAGCGTTGTGTGATCGAAAATGATGACGTCATTAATCACGTTTTCGCCACGACCACAACGTGCGTGGTCGCCTTGTGGAACGGATAACAGAGCATTTTGGGCGTTATGGAGTTTTGGGCGGGAACTGAAAGGAGACGTTGTGCTGTGCAGTTTTATTTTCTAAAAATGTGTAAAATTACTCTAAAATGAACAATAGTTGTAGGATATTGATAGTTTTTGAGTTGTAATTATGTATTTTACGTGTGTTGCTATTCGTTCATACCAATACAACAGTATGTATCTATGTTTTGTTTAATATTTAAAGGTTAGGTAGGTTATGCTTCATGTTTAAAAAAAATATATTTTACTGTTATTAATTATTGTGTTATTCGTTTAGTGCAACTTAAAGTTCATTTGTGATATGTAAATTTCTATTAATGCTTCTGTATGAAGTTACATTATTACTTTTGTTTGGGTCATTGTATGGCGCCTTACTGGCCTGGCTTACGCCTTATTGGCGTGAATGTTATGTACTTACGTTTTTTTGTGTATTCGTGTGTCTGGTAAACTATAATTGTATATGTTTTCTTTCAATGTCATCTTACTAAGCATATTCAGTTTTCTGTGTGTACATACATTGTAACATGTAAAATTCAATACTAATAGCGACATCTAGGAGCGCGCGGCAGAAAGCGGCCTAGAGTCGATATTAGTTATGGTTTCTGTTGTCTATGGTATATTCGTGGCATAAATTAAAAATAGGGAAAACATAAATTCTTGGTCGCGAATACCTTTAAATTAAGTTTAATCAAATAATTACGGAAAAGACAAATGTTAGTTGTCAAGACAATCAGTGCCTCCAGTGGCGAACTTTCGATTCACGCTATTCAGCGCTATTGTAGCGCGCGAAACAGCAAACAGCTAACATTGCAGTAACCGTACGAGCCGGAAGGAAATAACTGAAGAAATAGCGGAGTTTAGTTAAATCCCAAAATAGGCCCTAGGGCATTGAAACATATAATTAATGGATAGATATCGTTTCACTGGCAAACAGGAAAACGAAATAGTCACCTTGGTGCACTACATAAATACGACCCAAAGGACTGGGATCACTAGCGCCTCGCGGTTTCGCCTTCGTAGCTGTCATCTTGACAGCTACGTTTTCAAAAAGTCAGTGAACAAGGCCGAACATCCCGACGGGCGTTGAACATGCCATTCCGTGTGGGGGCATTTGATATAAAAGCAAATCAAGGAATGACTAGGCCTTTTTGATCACCATCAGTGCGTATAAGCTTTTGCTGAATTTTAAGATTACACGTGTGGAAGCGGACATTTTGATATGTAAGTAAAATCTTGTACCAGTATCCAGATAGCACTAGGTTTCATTTCAATATGTTCAAATCAAATCAATCATTCCAGAATGGAATTATTTCAAGAAGACATACCGTGTGCAGCCCTGAGAGCCACCACGGGTTGTCCTGGACCTCCGCAGGTCCATTTTATTAGCCTCCTAGGTTAGTAAATATATATAGTTTTATCTTAATTTAAATTTATATTTCTGATTGTAGTATTTTAGTAGATTACCATTTTAGCAGCGTACGTCGGTACTTCGATATTTAATTTATACCTCCTACCTGTACCGTACGCTGCTACGTAATTCAGTTACCAAATAAGAAACCAGGCATGGGTAATATTATTTTAAATTATCTTCCGTAAGAATCGTTTCCTCAGCCAGCTTCAAATAGAACTATCTTTTTACCCTAACATTTTTATCTTGAACGTTCTCCTCCTATAGTCGAAAGGTGTTTTACCTTCTTATTGAAGCCATCGATTAATATATATATCCACTGGTGACTTTCCAGTGAGGTGTTTGATTGGGGCGTAGGGGTGACTGACGGATGTCCTCCTACCCAGCTGTTGTGGCGGACCTGAGTTCCGCCTAAGACCGTCCAGTTGATACACAGCATTCATCATCTACTCTCTTCTTTTGGTATACTTGTCCTGTTGCAAGATCTTCTTAGAGGAATACAGCAGGTGGCGTCCATTTTATTTTTATTAATATTCTTAGTTTAGTAACTCACTTTATATGACCAAGTTATACTCACAAATATCATTATACAGTACGCAAGCTCCTAGCCGATTCCCCCCCTGAAGTATAGCTAGCCTGAGACAGTGTTGGGGTTAGATTCATCAAACCACCCTTTCCTAGGGTAACAAAGAAACTCTGGGATAACAGAGTATTTATGTAATTGTTTTGTGTATTGTGAATATTAGCGGTGCGGCTAATTAAGGATTATTCTTTGTTACCAATACTTTGTTTTAATTTAATAAACTGTGTATTAACTGGTTTGATGCTTTTATTCCTTATCCATCCCCATAATAGATTAAAAAGCCACAAGGTCATCATTATTTAAACAACAACATTTACGACAATAAATCTTTTCTTTCTTTCTTTTGTGAGAAATGTGAACTGTTTAGTCAAATGTGGCCTTTTGAGTTGTCACAAGAACTCCGTTGAATGGCACCAGCTGATTACCTACAGTTAAGCTGTGCTACACATAGGCATAAGAAAATGAAGAATCTATATTGTAAACTAAGATCTGGCTTAAAGGCCTAGCTGCCAAACCATAAACTTAAATAATAATGGGCGTTATGAGTTACTAATGGAACGCGTTGAATGATTTCAAAATTAGGAATGTCGAAGACCACGCGAAATGTAGAAGAAAAAGTAGAAAAGCAAATCCCGTAATTCCCGTAAAGCCCACGCTCCGAAAGTAACAAGGATTTAACTCTAAGTTATTGAAGATGTTTTTCATAGGCGTCAAAATTTTAAAATATTCTATAATAGTGTGGCGAATGATGGTAGAACCATCTAGTTAGTTTTAGAACTTTTCGAAACATCCAGAACAATCTAGAAGGAAAAGACAAGGACGGATATATTTAGAAAGAGATGGACGATAAACGAAAGAAAGAGATAGATAGATGTTAGAAAGAGATAGACAATAAACGAAAGAAAGAGATAGATAGATGTTAGAAAGGGATAGATGTATAAACGAAAGTTCCCGAACAGAAGGTTCGGGAAGGAAGAGACAGAGATAGATAGATGGGTTCTAGAAAATTCTTCCGGGTATATAAACAGCGCAAGGCGCGCCTACCGGGCAGTTTTAAAGTTGAGTTCAGTTCAAGACGGTGAAACGACAAGTGCGATACTAAAGGGTTATCAGAGAAGGTTAATAGAGTACAGAGACGGATTAAGTGGTGAATTTAGTGACAAGTTTGGTGGACAGATACGCGAAGGAGGTGTTTAGCGTAGTTCGAAGGAGGAACCAGAAGCGAGTTACCCGCGATAATATTGGAGGTGGTCCGCGCAATATCGGCGACGGTATTGAGGGTGTGACAACTTATCGTCGGGACTGTGCATCGTTGGTCGGGCGTATAGGGGCAACCCTACAGAGAGGTACTACGTGCGGCTGTGTAAGTCAATAAAAGCTTTTAAATTAAAAACTGGTGTTTTCTTCCAATCCATAAGTGCGTAACCCCGCTCGCACGTAACAATAATATATTATTTAAATATAACAGTTCTTATTCAGAAACAGTAGTCGGCATTTAGCGTATCGAAAGATACTAAAACGCGCAGAAAATTTAGTTGGCGCTATTAAAACGTAAATATGCATCTTAAATTCAAATATATGTATATAAAATAAACATGAGATCATCACTAAACGAGTTTAATAACTTTTAGCTTTATTTCTCATTATATTCATACAACATAACTGCTTCTTGCGATCGATTCGAACCGGCTTTTACGAGTGTGAAGATAAATATTTAGTTTATTATGTTCGTTTGGTGTTCGGGTAGTAATTAAAGTACTTGTTTGCTACTAACGCAACTGTTCATTTCATAAAACCTCATTACATCAAAACATTATAGTATTAAAAATCACTCATGTCACTCATCTTACATACGTCTAAGCATCAACAACTAATAATTGCTATAAAATCTAAAACCAAATAAAACTTGTGAAATCCATAAAATAATAATTAAGATCGTCACAGATCTTTCAATTTAATATATCAACAAAACAGTACTGACTTTAATAGTCTCACACAACAGCTGGCTTGACTTCATAAAAGCAATATATTAAAGTTACAAAGTAATTGTAAACGTTTACTTATTTATTTTATAACTAGCTGCGCCCCGCGGTCTCCCCCGCGTGGTGATTGAAAATCGTCATAATTCCAAAATACAAGATTTTTTTCTAAAATTGAAGTAGCCTAAGTTACTCCTTATTACATCAGCTACCTGCTAATAAAAGTCCCGTCAAAATCGGTCCAGCCATTTCAGAGATTAGCCGGAACAAACAGACAGACAGATAAAAATTGTAAAAAATGTTATTTTGGTGTATGTACCGTATATATATTCATATGTATCTAATAAAAAGCAGTTATTTCAATATTACAAATAGACACTCCAATTTTATTTATATGTATAGATGTATAGATAAATACCGGCCCGGTGCGAGTAGTGCCCGTGATAGTACGATCCTGTAGAAACGATGAACTTTAATCATTTAGTTTTACCTTTTAGCTTTTTATCCGTGCAGTAACGAAGAAAGAATTCAATTTCCTGCTGTCGGGCGGACTGTCGTAAGAGGCGACAAAACAACTCACAGCCAGGTGGTTGGGTATTTGCCCGACTGGATGGCTACCACCCCTGGTCTAGAGTATGCCGCCATAACAACCTAAAGTTGCTTTCCAGCATTAGTGACCAGGTGCCAGTCTCTAAAGAGAGCAGCAGCGCATTTTTACCACCTGTTGCAAATGTTCATAGGCGATGGTAACCGCTTTCCATCAATTGGGCTTTCTGCCTGTCTGCTGAACTCCTGCTATAAAAAATAAATAAATAGCTATAGGAATTTGAGAATCATTTAATCAAAAGTACCCCTATATTTAAAAAACTACTTAGCGGATTTTGCACAAAACTATTTTCTTTAAAATAATTTATATTTTTGAGTTTCTCTTGAATTTTTCAGAAATTTTCAAATGATATTTCATACACTAAATAGGATTGGTTAGACATACTTTTTACGCGATTGAATAGATATATTCCACCTATTAATTTAATAGTCATCGATTATATAGCTACTTTTTATCTGATGATTGAAAAATCGGCCCTTAGTGACAACAACATGAAATAGTAAACTTGTAAAAGGATATTACAGATTTATTATTACCGAAAACATACAATCTGTGTAAAGAATTCTTAGTATATATTACATAGGAATCTAAAGTTGTAAATATAAACACAAACACCCCACACACACATTTTTATAAGCACGCAGAGATACATACTCGTAAAAAATCCTCTTTATCTAATAATACTATATTTTATATATTGTTACAATTCAGGTCCTGACAAAAACAAAATTTACCTGCATATTTGAAACAAAACACATTTTATCACCTGTCGCCATTTGAACTTAAAACTAATAACATTGAAACTATTGTTATCCCTTTTATGATAGTTTTCGAAGAAATGAACAAAAGTTCATTTATTTATTGGCATACGTTTCTTATTATTGTTGAGAATAAATAGCCTATTGTCCATTGTACGCGCTCATTCGCATCATTAGCCAGGTGTTGCGGATTTATTTCCATTTGTGTAGTGTAAAACGACGGCCTGATGGAAAGGGGCGGGCAGTCGAACGAGAACCACAATCAAGGCGAGACGTGTGTACGACATTCGGTAATCTATTAGTGACGGACTTTGCGCGTTTTATTGAATTACGACTTTCTGCATTACGTTTGGATTTGTTGTGTTCGATTATATTTGTACCTACGTTATACGTGTTTGTATAGTTCTAATAAACTCTATAATAATTCCAACGGCATTTTAATTCGGGTTCTGCAACTCTTAACAATATCATTAATTTAATAACGTAATAGAAAATTTATGTTAATATTATAACTTGATTGAGAGCGTGCCCTTCTGACACAAGTATATATAAATACTTAATAGAAGGTGCCCAAACCCCAAAACTTTACAAAAGTTTTGGGGTTTTCAGAAACTTTTTTCAGAAACAGAAATAAACTATTTTATTATATTATTTTGTTTATTAGGACATACTTATACTGACTCGAAACCGATTTCTGTTACAGCGACTATTTGTAGTTGACCATTAAAGTTCTGATTTTGAAAATAAGTCGTGTACTCGCTCGCATGATGCTTAAACAGCTTAATTAACGATATACATACAGGAGACGCCAAAACCTTGGAAGGAAATCTTACAACAACCGTATATCCAATGCGTGCTAAGCTATAATTTGAAAAGGTCTTAAATTAGGAGGAGGAGGTTAGATCTCTTAAAGGATCCCATACTCACAGACGGCTTAGATACGCTTAGCCTTAGGAGAGACTTTGCTTCTCTCTGCGTATTCTACCGACTGTATAACGGGGAGTGTTCCGAAGAACTGTTTAGAATGGTGCCTTCGTCCTCTTTCTACCATCGCACCGCTCGCCATCGGTTGGGAGTTCACCCCCACTTCCTTGAGCCAATTCGCTCATGTACGCAACGGTTCTGTAGAACGTTTCTCTTGCGTACCGTAGGAATCTGGAATGAGCTCCCGGCCGAGGTTTTCCCACAGCGCTACGATATGGAGTTTTTCAAAAAGGGTGTCATAAAATTTCTTCGAGGCCGGCAGCGCGTTGGTGACATCTCTGATGTTGCAAACGTCCATAGGCGACGGTAACCGCTTTCCACCAGGTGGGCCGTCAGCCTGTTTGCTGTACTCCAGCTATAAAAAAAAAAAAAAAAAAAAAAAAAAAAAATTATTTTCGGAAACAAAAAATTACGTCTCATCCAAACGCAGTACTTTCACTGTGATGAGTTAGCACTTTCATTTTTTTAGTAAACGGTATTTTTAACAATTTTATTCGGTCAATAAATTCATTCAAAACATGCACTTAACTCATACACAGAATGCAAAAAGCAGCTATCGAATTCACTGCATTTGTTTGTTACGTATCATTATTTTGCAGTGTAATTATTATTGTTTTTTTGGACGTAAGCCACACAGAACAGACGTTAGACAAAAACGGGGCGAAGACGTGTTTATTTTGTGTAATAAGATATAAACGATGTCCAGTATTAAAAATATGCATTGATCTCTTGTGACTGTACATTATAGTCTACAAACATTTATTTCGGAAATGAATTACCTATCCTTATGTAAAAAAAAATGTTATCAAAAAATTTAATAATTAATGGTTTTAAAAGTCTGAAAATCCTGGGTAAGTATTAGCATCTTCTTCATTAAAGCCATACAGACCGTATAATATGTACTTTGCAAAAATAGTGATTTAAAGAACAGACTTTTAGAATTCTTTAGCCTCTTTATCGTGATTCTCGTCCATTTGTCTCTTTGTTTGTCCATCTGTACGTCTATCTATGTATAAATGTTACAGTTATTTTTCTCGATAACTGTAATCCCTATCCCGCTAAAGATTATGTCAAATTTAGAAAAAGGAAAATATTACAGATAGTCGCCATACATATGATGGTTGAAAATATTCCTTCCAATATTATAATAGGTGTTTTAATTAAGACAGTAATTAAAAAATGATATTAATGCTCTTCAATTATTATTTTTTAATTAGTAAGTGACGGAATATGCTCCCTAAGTCGTAAGAAATTCCCGACTTTTATACTATGGGGATGAAAATTGCATCAAGATAGAGCTTAATTTCAAGCATCTGTCTGTAAATTGCTCCGTGGAATACAGTCTTCAATATAATGTTACGATTGCAACGGGTAGTTAACAGGCAAATCCATCCCTTAAAAAATGTCACACCTTAGTCACATCTTTTGTACCGTATGTGTGGATGTAACGAGTAATGACAGCTCATTTATTGGTTGAACACTAATACCATTATTTTACATTAATATTTTAGAAGAGATATAGGAAGATATTTTGAAGACAATCCTCTTGCAGGTTTCGAAGAAATTTTATCTTTCTTAATATATTGAATAAAATAGAATATTATTTATTGCATAAACTGTCACAAACATTACACAAAGAAAAAATGTCTTCTCAATAGGAATGACAGTTTGTCCTTTCGAACGTACAATACTGGCAATTTTAATGTTGTTTGGCCATTAAACAACATTATTATTATCACGTCATTAAATTTATCTATATTATTTATTACAATAATAATAATAAAATTTCATATTCTTGCTTATATAAATATAACTTCCCTCACCAAATCAATTTAAAAAAAAGTCAATTTGGATGTAGTCTTTATCAGTTATAATATTTACAATTTATCTACTAGATATTCATTAATTGTATAAGATGGTTTTTCTTCTAAAAATGTCTTAACCTTAAGGTTGAATGTATTATTTACTAATATTCAAAAGCTCATCTGGTATATTGTATAACTTTGTTACAAAAGACACTGTTATTTAAATAAGCCGTTGTGTGAAGGGGGCAACACATATTATTTTTATATCTTATACTTAAAGGATGGATATACAAGTTTGGATTTTCTTTAACAAATTGTACTATTTGATATATATATAAAAGCAAGAAAAGGTAATGCCCAATTGACTTTTTAGAACTTAGTTAAAAATCTATAATATAGCCAATGTAATATTTAAGCTTGACGTCTCTTCAGTTTGACCTGCACCTCGTCGAAATCCACAAAAAACTCACCAGTATTATGTGAATAACAAATTTTTCGTATAAAAAATAAAAAAAACGAGTAGACGGTCTATTCATCTTATGGCTAGTGGCTATCATTGCAGACGTTAATAATACCAAGATATCAATGCCCTAATTTTGATGCCAATGTCGAACTTTAAAGAGATTTTGAGTTAAATAGGAAATGTAAAAAAATTAACAGAATGTTGATAAATTTACAAGAAAGGGCAATAGTCCAGGGACAAAAAAGGATCTAGAGAGATTAATAGATACTTTAGTTAAGAAGAAAATTTTGGATACTTCTACCACACGGACTTTCGTAAAAGCATTTATTAAATTAAGTTTCAAGCAAACTCAATCAATTTGCTTTTAGAAAATTTAAATACAAAATTAAATATTTAACACGGCCATTACACAGCTACTTATCCATTGCTAAAGCCCATATTGGATGCTTTATTTCTGTCATTCAATTTGCATGAATCAAGCAAAGTGATCCATATAAACATAAACTTGAAAACACTCAATGTCATTAAATACCGTCATATCCTTTCAGTTCTGTGCCTTTCAACCAAGTTGAATCAATTTGCTTCATTCGTCTAAACTCAACGGAGCGACGGCATTCAATGAAATTAAATTCAATATTATGTTTACGTGAATCTCTTTGGTTGTTTCATCAAAATTGAAAGACAGAAAATACTACCTGAAGGAGTCAGGGACTCTACACATTTTTTTTATCAGATAGTTACATGGATGGCAGCTACTTTTCTACCAGGTTTTATTCGGTTTAAATTTGGGACTGGTGGCTCACGGACTGCACAAAGTTATCGTTTTTCCAATGTTATGTATTGTGTCTATGAATCAACGTTTTTTTATTTATTTGTATAAAGTATAGACCATTTACTTTTTGCGAAATATAGCTGTGATACATAGGCAGGCTGACAATGTCAATGACTCTATAAGGGTTTTGTTTTGTACCAAAATGCCTACGGGCACTCTAAGATCATTCTAACTCATAAATAGTTAGTAATCGAAACGAGACAGGTGCATTGAAAAAATTATGGAAGAGCTGAAAAAAGAAGTAATAGTTTCAGACGTTATTTCACAGACATCAATTGTATGTGCGCATAAGAAAACTTTCTATTTTAAATGAAAGCATAAGTCGCTCGCTTTAATGCAATAAACATAGTTTCACATTGACTCATCTGTTTCTATACTGAAAATAAAACTGTACTGCATCATAAGTAATTACGGTTTTTGTAAACAGTATAACACTTACCTTCATAGAAAGTGAACATCTTCGCATTTATTATCTTGAATTTTGTTATTATTGTTGATCACAAAGAATGATATTCTAGTTTTTATATCAATTTGCTCTTTACGAGTATTTACAGCTCTAATTTGAATATATTTTTTTTAGATTTGATTTATCCTCGAAAGGATTTTTTACGTTTTTACTGACTGATAAATAAAATCAGTCAGTAAAAAGCGTAACTTTTAAAGGTTTTAAATCTTAACCAGATGGCGTCACAGGTCACTATATTCCAGCAATTTGTTGCTTTATTATTAAAAACATTTGTTAGATTAGAGAATTAGTAATTTGCAACAGCAAAGGTGCTCCAAATGCGCTGCTGCTCTCTTAAGGGAGATTGGAACTTGGTCACTAATGCCGGAACACAGCTCAAGGTTATTATGGCGGCATACTCTAGACCAGAAGAGTTGATAGCCATCCAGTCGGGCAAATACCCTACCACCTGGCTGTGGGGTTTTTGTCGCCTTTTACGACGGGCCGCCCGGCCGCAGGAAATTATATTCTTTCTCCGTTCTTGCACGGATAAAAAAGTAATACAGCTTGTATATTTCATATTTTTATATTGTAATTATTAAATTATTGTATACTTTGCCAAATAAATTAATTAATTAAATATATCAATAAATAACTTACTCAGATTGGTCAAAACATTCTCAACTTATAATTTATTGGTGTATAAAATTACTAGCTGTGCCTACGACTAGTAACTGTTGGCGCGGGATTGAAACTTATTGTTAAGTATATATTGATCAATATAAGCAAATTCATTATAAATTATTCATTATTGTTATTCTGATGTACAAGTTATATTACTAAAAGCAAAGTTTCATTATTCACATAATCATTTCATTACTATTGATTAATCAAAACTTGCAATTTTTCACAAAAAGTCAATTATACAATCTAAATATACACTTGCTAAAAACTATATTCACACCACCTTCAATGTACGAATACCAATATAAATATGTCAGTATTGCACCACTGATCTGTCTGTCTCATTACGTCAATAATATCGTGTTTGTTTTAGGGCTACCTGCCAAGAAATACATGTAAAAATGTTTAAGGCCTCGTTTACATTCGGCTATAACCGCTGTTGCGCGTGTTGGTGACATAATGACTATTAAGATCCTACTTACTTGCACACCATTGAAACTGATAAAGCGTACTGAACCATGTGTTTCTAGGAATAGCACCTGTGTACAACTACATTTATACAAGAACAAATAATTAATTTTATTTCAGAAATTAATTAACACTTCTGTGGTAGCATCACAGGCAGTGTGCTGCTACTACACTCACTTATCGCTCGACTATTAGGGCGTTCCACTAGTAACGCACAACGTCCAAAATGCTCAGTTAGCCGTTCCACAAGGCGACCGCGAGCGTTGCGGTCGTGGCGAAAACGTCACTAATGACGTCATCATTTTCGATCACACAACGCCCGCAACAACCCATGTCAAAAGGTGGGTCGAAGTGGGCGTTGACCACAGAGCATTAATTATCTCTTGTTAATACGTTGACAAAGGCGCGAATTTTGAAACAAAGATGGCGAATGGAAAAATATCTTTCTTTATTAATTTTGTAAAATTAATTTTAATGTATTTTGAACAGCCATCTATCATTTTCCTTTATTTGTTATTAGCAATTATTTACATATTTTATTTCTAATCAGTTTTCAATATCGTTGACTTGAATATAATTAATGAGAAATTCATTGTTTGTAGACACATAGCTTTTGCTGCAGAATTATACGAAAGAGTTATAACTCAGAATTCAGAATTATAGATAGATAGATAATAGATATTTTTCAATGTATTTCTTGAAAGGCTTTTAAATTCTTTATCTGAATAACGATCGACTATATTTTTATATTGTGTAATACGTGGCCTGAGATCACGTTTTTTAGTATTATGTTTTATAAACTTAACGTCCACTCTTCATCTGAGCTAGACGAATTTGCTTTCTTCTGAATTATTACCGCGATGAAGTAGTAAGGGCATTTTGTATTGTATTGTAATGACATTTTGTATAATTAGATAGATAACTCTTTATTGTACACCAATACAAACATGAACTTAAGACTAAAATTATATCTAGTTAGTAGTAGAGTTATAGTTAGATATAGTAATTAGCTATATTTCTTTTTACATAAATTAGTCAAACCTACACATTGAAAAAGGCGCGATTTTCATATCAACCAATGACATTTGCGTATGACATTAATGACATCAACGCTCCATAACCCGTTCCACTAGCTTTTATGATTATAACGTCCGCAAGCAAGTGGAACGGGAAAAATCGCGGTCGTGAACGTGGTCGTTGTGAGTCCCTAGTGGAACGCCCTACAAATAGGCAATGAGAGGTGTCAAAATATGTAGTATAAGCTTCGGCGCTACCTGTTAGGTTTACCTAGTGATGTGCGAGTGATGGATGATATCAATTCATCGTAACAGGTTTTATGCAGGCGTTATCTCTCCGAGAGTTCTGCGGTAAGTATCTTTGACAACGAAGGGGAGGTAGGATAGAGGCAATAGCAGTGGCAGGAGGAATCTTGTGTTTACATGCAGCACTTTCCTCCCAGTTTTCTTGGTCGCTACTCCGAAAGTGGGCATAATTTAAACGACAGATGAGGCGATCCGCGAAACTCTATTTCTGAAGTCGGTTAAAAGAAAGAAAATAGGAACGGAAAGAAGTAACAATAGCTGATTGATAAAATGTGTTGTTCGAACTCTGCATTTGAGTGTGGAGTTGAAAGGTCTATCAAATTGAAAAGTACTCACACTAAGTTTAACTGTACAACATTTTTGAAGGTCATACTTCATATAAGTCTACTTCCTTTTTTTAGCAGAAGTGGCAAGAAACTCTCTAGCAATACGTCTAGATAAAAAAATGAGTTCAACTTTACAATAATGGACACTGAATTTTAAGTAGTGGAGGGGGGGGGAAGGGGAAGGGGGGGAATAGTACTTCTCCCTCCTGCAACCCCCATGTCTAGGAGACGTGTAGTTTTTGAGATATGATTTTTTTTGTAAACATAACTATACAAATTTTTTTCAAAATGGTGTACTTATTTCTTGAGTCTAAAGACGAGAAATGCAGAAGAAAAGTTAGTGGTTAATGTAAAAAACATTTAATACAGTCTAAAAACGCGGACTAAAGCCCACAAGCCTATCGAGCAAAGCATGTGTGCCATGACAGCGGTCAACAAATGTGACAACCGATTTGTAACCACCATTTAAATAGTTATCAATAAATAAATGGTGACCAGTCGCTTTGGTCTAAACACTAACCCAACCCAACCAACTCACCGTTTAAGTTACTGGTCGCGAGAAACACTGTCCTTGCACCAGTTCGTAGTCGCTCATTATTAAAAAATAAAAAGGCGGCAAAATATTCCTAGTGCCGCCTAATGCATCGATGTTTGTAATAAAAATAAATCGATTACAAATACTACTCATTCAAACTCGTAATATATAAGCTATAACAATAATTTTCATATTTCAAAATGGATATTATTGGAATATCGAATGATATTCGAATTAAAAAATCGATATTATTGACATACTGATTTGGTAACATTTATTTATCGTCATAAAGTGAAAAAAAGTGACAGTACTGTGATTTATTATTATGTACTTTAAAATTATAATAACTAATTCAAAACTTGTTTACTAAACTAAAAAACGGTTTTAGTGTTTATATATCATGTGTAAGTGTATTCCTAAAGACAAATCAAAGTTTTTTTCAACAAAAGTGACATAACCTTGTTTATCAAACGTATTTTTGTTTTTCCCATTATTCATTCAAAACTTGTTGGTGGACCCTAAAAACTTGTTTCCTAGCCCAAATAAGAGGTCTAGTGTCTATATATAAGGCGTATGTATACCCCTAAACTTGATTTTCGTAAAATTCAGTGTCCATTATTGTAAAGTTGAGCCAACTGAGCATATTTTTAGATATTCATACTTTATATTATAGTACATGTTCGTTTGTTTTTCACGGCCCGAAAATCTATATACTATTTACACAGGTGGCGTAAGTGTAAAATTATTCTTTTGTGTATATAGCCGTGTAGAGCGAGATCTTGAAAAGTCATAACATCATGTCTATCATCATCCGAGCGTTAAATCCCGGTTGTATTTGGAGCGTTCGCTTCGAAGCCTGGGATCCGCTTTCCTACTTTTTCTTATCTCTTTCTACCGGGACCTGATGGCAACGGCATGGCTAGACATTTGTTCCCCACGTAACTAGCCGAAAAAGTTAGAGCATGTTCATTAGTAACTGTTTTATTTAAGGCTTGAGGCTTTAAATATTTGTTACCTGCCAACCCTACGTAATCCGATTTATCAAACGTAGCTTATTGTCACTTTAATGACGCAAGGACGAAAAATAAAGTGCTTTTGTACCACCTCGACAGCGCGTGACTCGTTACTACATGCATTGTTCTCCCACTTTAGTAATAGGCATACTTACACAAAGCTATTAGCTATCATATTAAATTTTAGGGTTCAAAGGCCATTTTGACAAACACCTAATGCCATGTGTGCCCAAGTGTTACCCCATCTATCTATATCATAGCCATTCTTAAAAAAACTCTTGGTCAAGGTATACATATAGATCCCCTATCCCGGTAATCGTGTCCTTGGTTTGAGATGGGGGACCAACTATGTTACGGAGTCTCCTCTTGTGCAAAACTCCCTTAATTTGGATTTTGTATTTTTGGTTTTATTTGAAATTAAGAAAATGAGAATCTTTAACAGCCTTTATTGAGTTTAGTACAAAACAGTGACGAGTTTAGTGAAAAGTTAAGTGGGCAGTTGGGTAAAGGAGGAGTTCAGCATAGTTTAAAATGAGATCCAGAAACGAGCTACGCCTGGTATATTCAAAGGTGAGCACCGCAGCAGCAGGAGGTGGTGTACGCAATATCGGGGACAGTATTCTGAGTGAGACATCTTATCGTCGGGACAGTGCTTCGTTAGTTGTGCGTATAAAGATAACCCTGCGGAAAAGAATCACGAACGGCTGTGTAAGATAATAAAATCATTAATTAATTTAAAAACTGGCGTTTCCTTCCAATCCCAAGTGCGTACCCCCGCTCTTACGTAATATTATTATTATAGACTCATAATCCCAGCATGTACTAAATAAATCCAATAAATCAATGAAAGTATAAAAAATTGCATGTTTTGGAATTATTTTTTAATTAAAAACATTTAACTATTTTACAAGCTGTTTCAATCGAATGATTTTCCAATCTCGTTCACGTAGTAATTTGGCGTGAAATCTTGAATTCCACTTTTGTTACACTTCCGTATAACTCATAAATCAATTTATACTGCGATCTAAAACATTACAATCTATATACTTTGTCAAGTTTCTCTTGGGTTTTCGAGTTCATTACATGTTTTGGCTATGAAGGACAATATGTCTTTGACCGGTCCATTTAACGTTTTATCCGTGCAGGAGCGGAGAAAGAATATAATTTTCTGCGGGCGGACGGTCTGTCGTAAGAGGCGACAAAACAAGGCCCGTCTGGATAACTACCACCCCTCATCTAGAGCATGCTACAATAACAACCTAGAGTTATATTGCGGTGTTAGTAGTCACGTTCCACTCCCATCTACGAGTCGGGCAGCGCATTGGTAGGACCTTTAGTGTTACAAATGTCCATAGTAACCACTTTCCATCTCAGCCTGTCTGCTGTACTCCAGCAATAAAAACTCCTTGTGGCTTTCGGCGACTGCCGCGGAAAAGCTATTGCATAGCATTTGTTATCAAGTTATGCAATTATAATTATTTACTTATTTTCTATTTATGCAGTATTTTTAAGCTATCACTCATTTTCTTTCACTATTTTTTCCTCACTTTCTTCATTAATAAATGCACTTTGTTTATTCATATTTAAAACACTTTATACTCAAATTTTACGCGTACAGCTATTCAGCAGCAACTGCTATACATTGTTGTACATAGGTACACCTATGTATACATATATACCTACATGTATACTTAGGGGGCGCACATGCGGTGAGTGTGGCATTATAAAGATATGATAGATACCTATACACCTATATACTTTCTCACAAACAGCTGCTTACGTATTCGTCCGATTTCGGAGCAGCTCGTCTCGATCCGTGCGAGCTTCGTACAGTCGTACCATATACATACACGTTAACCGAAAGCTCGGCTGAGCTACATGGTAGGCGGAGTGGGAGGTGTTAGGTTTTATTTTCGTTACGGAATTTCTTGATTCGGTCGCCGCGCTCAAAGCCCGCGATAAAAGCTATGCAGTAGCTTAATAAAAAATGACCGTCAGTATATCTTTGTATACGACGCTTGTTTTGCTCAGAAACTAGTGGATTCAATAAATATACAGTTATTAGTACGAATGCGGTACGGAGTTCAACTACGAGTGCACTAAAAAAACTGAGAATAAAACAACCAGCGGAACTTATAGTTCATAGGCACTCGACCTGCCACCAACTCGGTATCTCGTGAACTGGGGGTGCCGGGAGTTGGAAACACACAGTGAGAAAGGGCTACACTGACACAGCCGAATTATGCCCTAAGTCTCACAAGCATTGTAAAATCACTCACCGTAATTGAATAGCGCAACTAGGAAGCTGCCCAAGAGCATCCCCTAAAGGGCATTCAGGTCACATATGTCTATTATGGTATATAGATGAAGTTTAAAATGTGATAGTCTATATGGCGTTACGCAATGATATTTATATTGAATGTAGTTTTGTAGCTTCGTAGCCAAATGACGCCAACGTTGAAAACTGGTTAGCTCTATTTGTCAGATGTATTCAAACATCGTATTTCCTCAAGGACTTCAGGATTAACATAATATTACCAATTAAAAAAATTACATTTCATATGAGAGAGTAGAGATCACGGACGTCCACTAGTAATGTCATTTGGCTGCAGAACTGAAAAACTAATTTATCACATATCTCAAAAACTACTTATCGGATTTTCGTTGAAAGTAGACCATTCTTGAGTTCGATCAATAATTGTATTTTGTTATAATTTTCTTTACGGTTTATACGTCAAACAGGAGGAGATACACCTTTTATGACTTTAGAAGCAAATATTTCCCATCTCATATACCCAAATAAAAATGCATTAAAAAAAATCAGAGTTATATATTGCGACAACCCCTTAATTTCAGTTATTTATTAGCTAAACTACTACGTAGCGACATATAAACTACGAAGTTTGAAGTTTCATTCTTATAGATCCAAAATTTTCCGAGTAAAATATTTTAGCGCTGAGTGTTTATATATAAGAACTAGAGGTAGTCAGGTCATTCAGGCAAGTCAGTAAATCAGACAATTCGGAGCTTCAGCTCAGAATTGCCCGAATGCATCCCATTCATCCCGACATGCATCCGTATCCAAAAGACCTATCGAGTTTAGCTGACTACCTTGCGCAGCAGTGTATGGATTATACTGATTCGATAAACCAAATTTATTTAGGACGATATGGGTGCATGGCTTTGCCACTCTGCGCTCAGATATTCGTGTGTGTGAATGCGGCTCTTGTGGTCCCGCATAAGGTTGCCGATACTGTCGGACCGATATCCGAATTGGTGTCGATTGTACATCAATCCATAATTGCGACGGATGCAGAGTCAAGCATTCGCATCTGCCCCGACCTACCCACTTGCGGTATGGACACGTCTGGGATAACCCGCCCTTAACGGTCGATTATTAATCTGGCACTAAGTAATAAAATACTTCTCTATACGCTTGATCTAACGTAGGTCAAGAGTAGATCACCTCGAATACGATATTAACTCTTTGATACACTCCAATTAGCACGCTCACGCCACACAGTCTCCAAGTAGAGCACAGATTTACCCACTGACCCAATCGAATTGTACCATATAGATAGCGCACTAATTTTGTTACACGGATTAACTCAGTATGCGACTTACAATCCATATAGTATGAAAAATATTTATTTAATGATCTTTAGGAATATATACAGATAATTATATACGTATAAATAATATTTATATATAAAAACCAGGCTCCACTTATTCTTAACTAATTAATATTTGCATGTTCTAGGGGCATAAAGTGTGTATTATCATTTTAAGTGTGATAATATCGTAACGTCTTATATATTTATTTTTCAAAAATTCTCTAATTGCATATTAAATTATGTACTCATTTAGTTTGTTTTCCTACTGGCACTCGGGAGATATAATCAAAAAATAAGAAACAAACTTGCATTTACATTTGTAATTTTTTCTTAATTTATTCCTAAGAATAATATTAAGAAGCTGGAGTAGTATACCTATAGAGCAAGCATCAGAAGCTCTACATTTATTACCGCCGCCACCAATATATTTAATTGTAGTCATTAAAACCGGCGACGAAAAATCAAATTAAAATAAACGATATAGTAAATATCATTCGGAAAATTGTATTAACTTTAAATAAATCACGGAGCATGAAACCTCATCGCGCCAGGGAACGAAATGATAGACGCGTGACGGTTTCTTTTGCTCTGTGATAAAAACGATCGTGCGAATTGGGACGCGTACGTAGGGCTCATGAAACAGTTCATTGTGATCTATAAGCGATACAAATGTACCCGCATTTTTTTTATAGCTAGAGTATAGCAAACAGGGTAACGGCCCATCTGGTGGAAACCGGTTACCGCCGCCTATGAACGTTTGCAACATCAGAGTTGTCAACAACGCGCTGCCAGCCTCGAAGAAATTTTATGACACCTTTTTTGAAAAACTCCATATCGTAGCGCTGTGGGAAAACCTTGGCTGCGAACTCGTTCCAAATCCCCACGGTATGCAACGTTCTGCGTAACCGTACATGAGCAAAACGACTCAAGGGAGTGGGAGTGAACTCCCAACCGATGGCGAGCGGTGCGATGGTAGAAAGAGGACGAAGGCACAATTCTAAACAGTTCTTCAGAACATTCCCCGTTATACGGTAGGTAAAATACGCAGAGAGAAGCAATCTCTCCTAAGGCCAAGCGTATCTAGACAATTTAAATACACACATTACACAAGTTACTGAATACAAAAACACAAACTCTACGAATAAATGTGTAATCTACTTAAGCATTATATGTAGTATTTAGTAGTATACTCACATATTTGTACATTTGGTTAACCGCTATGTACCCAAATAAATACACTTTATAAAATATGACCTTGTTACGACCACGTTGTTTGTATTTATTATATCGTATATTATCTATGGTATTTATCTAACAGTCAAAATCCTAGAAAATAAGGTTTTTTAGATCATCGCCAGTGTTACCAGGTCCTCCAAAAAATGATTCCTTAAAATGATGTTAAATTAAATATTTTTGTCTTAAAAAAATATTTAATTCAACTATATGTAAAATATGTATCAAGTTGCTTTTAATAAGTTTGTTTAATGATCGTGATAATACCAGTTACTAGAGTCTGGCCAGCAAGTAGTGTGACAAGCTATTTATTCCATTTTTTTCTATGGCAACATATCTGTCAAACAGATAGTCATAAACATCTTTTCTTTTTGTGGAAAATTTTCGATAAGCAATAACGAAAAGTAATCGAAGTAGTTAGATTACAATAAAATCGGGTTTTTCGTGATATATTTCATGTTGCCAGTTGAAGATATTTTATTAATTTGCTGCCATTTAGTTATACCACGACACGCTGACCAGAATAATGATATTAAAAACATTTCTACTGTTGTTCATGTAAATCTTAAATCAGAATATACCAGTAACAATTTAAAATTGGAACGTCATGTAGAATCTTGTAACATGGCAACACTATTTTCAGGGTATTAACACTTTAAGATATGTATTATGTGTCAAATAAAACATGCGTGCAACAATGTTTATGATTTGGTTCCTTGTTACTTGACCCATATTTTTTTTTTATTGAAACTGTACTTTTAAGGCCAAATAAAATAAGAATTTTTATTATATCTTGATTCGTGACAAGATTTTAAATTGAAAAATAATATAACGGATCACGTTTACAATACAACTTAAGTTGCTTTTTAAGTGTATACTTGAATTGAATTATGTAAAATATTCAAACACAAGCATATAAAATTGCATAACGATACAAATCGGTATCATTAGAAAGTATTCTAGCTATAGGTAAAATAAATCTATCTTATCGTGAAACTTCTCGTACTTTACGGGAAACGTAACATGTTAAAAAACGACTAAAGTACATAAAACTGAAGAAATCTACAGAATTTATATCCGCTGATCATTTTCGTGATGCACACTTCTCCATAGACAGTGTTCCATTGCTCATAAATTATGCGAAAAAAATTGCACCAAAATATTCGTGGTGCTCGCATGGCGTATAAAAAATCATGCTAAGGAGGTGATAGATGTTCGAGTAATTACGCATGCTTGTTCGCACATCTATCATCCGATTCACCTATTTGCCCCCAGATTGAAACGCACATTTAAAATAAAATTTATGAAGATCAGTCTATTAATATATCTGTAATATAAAAAATAAAATGTTAGGTTCTTTTGTGAGCTATATAAAATACCCCAGTAAGCTTTCTCTTTCACCTTCTCCCAAAATGATAGCCACTATGGTTGACTTTTTTTTAGCCAGGGGAAATCCGTTTGAGGACTAAACCGCGTCAGGTACAGAAGCCTGGGGGGATAATACGCGACCCGTGTGTGGTATTCGCCAGATCGGGGATGGCACTAGCATGCTCACTTAGAACTGGTGCCACTCCCCAGTTAGGGATACCCACTAAAACCCTTGGGTGTTCCGTCCTGCGCCTTATGCCAGGGCTATGGGAAAGCGGGAGACGGTCCCAACTCCGCGATGCCATGGCGCTGGCCTGGGCGCTTAGCCTCTATGGTTCACCGGGCTGAGCCTTTGCCGGGCAAACTCACTACAACGCAGAGGTTCTAGGTTCGATTCATGGCATGGTAAATTTCGTAAACAAACGTTCCGTTATTTAATTTTACTGTGTTCTGGGTGTCTGGACTCGGCCCCAGACTGATTCGTTGTATATATCCATAACACAAGCGTAACTCGCTATATACAACGAGTATGTTGGTAGGGTTGATGAGGATGTGTGTGTTAAGGAGATATACATTGTATATCCCCATATACAATGTATGCCGCTTAATATTTATTATTTGTGGTCGGTACAAATCTTTATCAATTTAATGCTTTTTCTTCAAATTTATTTTTTCTTTAATTGTTGTTTTCTTTGAAGACGCCTTTGACTTCCATATTCCTACACGCTTACATACGTCACAACATAAATCATCATGTAATCTTTCACACAATCCATCAAAATATTCCAGTAAGCTATCAGTCGAAAGATCGCACTTAGATTTTCTAGAATCATCTACCCATTTCTACTATCAACGACTCGAGACCGCTTTATCAAAAGTAATTTAGCAATTAAGGATCTGTTTGTGAGCGTGAGGTACGGTTATTTCGCGCATCCTTTGACGATCACGAGATAAGGGGTTGGCGGGTCAACGGAGACCGTACGTAATAAGTTAACAAGTCACATGACTGTATGTCACACGTGTTGAGTTGCTGATAGACTGTTGCTTCTGGGCAAATTGCGAAGTAATTAGTTCAGTGACGTAGTTTGTCTTAGACGGGCCCTGTATCAAATGTGTTGGGGGGGGAAGGGTAAAGTTTTTATAAAAGAAACAAAAAATGCTTGAATTGAATCAAAATCATTATAAAATATTGATAATAATACGTACGTAGTAAGTAATAACTTACTAGTGATCGCTTGTGGTCGAAATTCGACCATAATAATTAATGTCAAAGACTATATATACTTCTATAATCACGGATTTCGCCAAAGCTACACCGTTAATTTGACTTTAACAATAAAGGAATGAGTATATATTATGCGTATGTCTCAAATACATGGTAGTGTGTGTAATGTTTTTTTTATTTATTTAATATATTTTTATGCATAATTTAAAAAATATTTGCGTTCGTCGCTTCTTCTTTATATAAACATAAGTGAGCGAAATTTCATACTACTTCGTTCGCGCAATTTTCGTAAAACGGGGTACAAAGTTTTTGCTTAACGTATGAATATATAGATACTCAATGCTCCTTGTTAGCTACGTTAGACAAAAAATTCAAATCAAAGATACACTTTCACTTGTTTTTTCGGCAAACTTATTTATCAAATCATCCATCGCTGAAGATGATATCAGTTCTTTAGATTTTTTACCTCTATAGACAAAAATAGCCAGTCTGATAGCCGTTCTTGTTGGCCCAGCAGCTATTCTCAAAAATATTATTAACCGGTAGTGTGGATAACGTTTTAGGAATTTTTGCTTACATACTTTCAGGACAGGGGTCTCCTATCATTGATACGGCTGCTACGGCGGTAGTTAGTTGGTATCTCAGACGAATAAAGGCGAAGACGTAACCTACGTAAATATAAATATAGTCGAATAAAAAAGAAACCGACTTGAAGTCGGTGCGAAGTAACTTATACAGACGTGCCCAGTTAATAGCAATTTATACTAGGCTTAATTTTTTTTAAATACTAAATACTTATTACAAAAATAAATTCCTAATAAAATTATAATATTTTAACCGCGAATGTAACATCCTTGGCTGTTTCTAATTTATTATGCTACATATCCGCTACTATTGATTACAATTTTGATAAAATATTAAACAACCGAAATGTAAAAAAATGTTTAAGATATCTATAAAATTCTAAAAATGCCGTGTCTGCATATTAAAGCTATTTAAAAATACAATTGGAACGTATACGAATATATAAGCGACGGAGAACAAGATGCAACACCCAAAAACTAATTGGGCGATTTCGATACGGTTTTCGGTGATCGATAGCAAATTCTCGGACTTAAATTTTCCCGGGAGTGGTTTAAGGCGGTTTATCTGCATAAAATCCGATTAAGATCCTATTGATAGTAAAACAATAGGTAGTTTACGTTATTTTTCAAATTTTGCAGTACTTTATGTCCCGGAAATCCCAGGAGAATTTTCCCGGGACTGATTTAAAGTGTGCATAAAAATTATCTGGTTTGGATAGTACTTTCTTTCTCAAATGTTGTGGTATCCTGTGTACCGTGAATCCTGCGGGATTTTAACTGGTGTGGTCCAACTTAGTTAGGTTACCTAAGCAGTCGCTGATTCCGACACGATTCCACTAGAATTTTTGAAATTCTTTGGTACATTATATCCTGGAAACCCCAGATTTTTTTCTGAGAATCTATCACATGGGTAAAAATAGTTTGAAAATTGGCCATGACACTCTTAATACGACAGAACTTTGTACTACATAACAATTTGCATATCCCGTGTTCCCGTGATTTCATAACTCCCAGTTTAATACGGGAATTTCAGGAGTTTATGTATCCATACTACAAAAAATCCATTGCACTACGTGAAATAACTCGATTTTAAATTTTGGCAAAATAACAGTATTTTTTGTCACCTGCCCAACGTGGACGCAGTCGCAGGCATCCTAGTTAATATATATTTATGTATAATTCCATTCATGTCAAGATAAGACATAAGTAATTTTAATGAATACCTTAGAAAGCCGATATAAATGATAATAATAAATCGGCAGACAAACACACACACCCAAATTAAGCAAATTACGCTTGTGTTATGGGTAATATACAACGGACCACTCTGGGGCCGAGCCCAGACACCCAGACCATAGTAAATAACGGAGAAAATTCGTTTCCCAAATTTACCATACCAGGAATCGAACCCGGAGCCTCTGCGTTGCAATGAAGTAAGCCAGCAAAGGCTTAGCCCGCTCAACCACAAAGGCCGTCATAAATGAAGATTAGTGGTATGAAAGGTTTTGTGATGAATTATCCCTACTCCATATCGCATCCTACTAATATTACAAACGCGTAAATCTGTATGAATGTATGTTAGTTACTCTTTCACGCAAAATCTACTAAATGGATTTTGATGAAACTTTACAATAATATAGCTTACACATCAGAATAACACATAAGCTATAAAAAGATATTGTGTGAATTATCCAAAAAATACGATTTTCCATCACCATATCAATTGTTAATGACATTAAACATTGACAGACAACGTTTGTAAATTCATTAATTTAGCCAATCATTAATGGCTTTATGTTTTAATCTATAATGAAGACGAATGAGATACCATTTTGTATTATTTAGGCGCTAAATAGGTTCATTTAAACATATCACGCGCGGCCAAAGAACCTTCTAGACAGTTATTTCACAATGTATGACATCAGTGACAGGAGACAAAACACTAAAAATAGGCAATAACATTATAAGATTGCTTGATATGCCCGACGCGTCCAACGAAGTGCAGAGTACAACGATGCGCGTCTGAATATTTTGGTAAAAGTACTTTAAACTACTAACGAAGACTGTTGTGTTGTAGTAAATCACTTCGGACTAAGGTGGAAATTATATTACAATAAAATTGATGTGTCTGTTTGTGATGTTAAAAAATGTGAAAAAAATCAGGGGGTATAATTCGGACCAAGAGATTCCAAAAATCCAATTTTAGAATTGCTTTTGTGCCATATTTCTCTCTCCATCCCAAGGTTGTCTGGAAGAGATCGCTGTCAGCGATAAGACCGCCATTTGTACCTAATTCTAAGCTGTTTTTGTGTATTATTTCATAAATTTCATGGTACAATAAAGTATACTCTATTCTATTCTAATAATTCGGACCAAGAGATTGCGAAAGTCCATATTTTAGAATTTTGTCTGTCTGTCTGTCTGGATGTTTCAGCTTATCTTTGAAACTTTTACTGGCAGATAGCTAACGTGATAAAGAGTAACTTAGTCTACTCTTTTTAGGGTTCGGCGAAATAAAAATCCACGCGGACGAAGTCACGGGCACAACTAGTAAGTAGTATCTTATAAATTTGTCATGTCTATTTATTCCTCTGTCTATGTTCATAATCTCCTTATCACTATTTTTCTCGAAAACTGTTCGGTCCGAACATAGGTTTATTCTATATTATACATATCAAGTATATCAAAAACTAATAAAAAATTTAGAATACAAAAAATATTTGATACACTATTTATACTGAAAGTTAGTATTTTAGAGTACCAACTCAACTTTTAGTTAGTACAAAACCCTAAAAAATGGTACGCATACCATGAAATTGGTACATCTAACATTACTGCGTCCCTAATCCTTCTTTCCATCACCGTCTATTGTTTATCTTTTCAAATCTCTTCTTTCATACATCATCTATCTTTCTTACTTGCACATCGTACATATCGTTCGGCAACATTGTCACTATTAACTACTCTATGCAAAACAACTCGTACGTTCGGAAATATCCACAACCCCACACAAATTGAACACCTAATAATTAGTTGCCTAACATTCCAAGTTTTACCAAAGTTAAACTTACTTAGTCATAACTAAAACCCCAAGACATTTAGTCCCGAGTGTATGAAATCTGATCTTTCCTAACATTTACTTGAATTTTGTAAAGAACGTCATGCGTGACCAGAATAAGTGCTTAAGTTGCTCAACTCTCTACAATAATACGCTCATAAGAAATCAGACAAGACAAGAATTATTCTAGGTATTACCGCGACGATTTCTCTACTTTATTATCTAACTGTTTACTTGAATTTAATTAACATACATAATACATTAACAACGTTGACAGCTAAGATGTTATTCCGGATTTAATTCCAATTAGGGTGGATTTTGTAAAAAATATATTTCATAATCTGCATATAAATTTTGTTTTGCATGTTTCCGGCCCTAGTGCAGTGGTATGTTTCTCATAATCTCGCACTGTCAACAATCGTAATTATTTTTTTTAACAATAATGCTTTATTTTATTTGTACCTACTTCATCATAACCCGAGCGTTAAATCCTGGTTGCATTCGGAGCGTTCAATCCGACGCCCAGGGTTTCCTACTTTTTCTACTCCGCTTCGCGCGGTTTTCAGTGTCCCCCGTTTTGAGACCCTTAGTACGCATGTCATCCTTTACAACGTCAAGCCAACATTTCTTAAGCCTTCCCCTTCGACCGGGACGTGGCGGAGGCGGCATAGCTAGACATTTGTTACCCACATAATTAACCGGTCTCCGTAAAACGTGGCCGTACCATCGTAATCGATACTCTTGCAGTTTGTCTGCTATGTCACGAACATGAAGACTGCCGCGGATGCGGGAGTCCCTGACACGGTCTTTCCGCGTCACTCCACACATCTATCGCAGAATATTCATCTTCGTGACACGCAGTTCTTGTTTGTGTCGCTGAGTACAGGCTACGCGATTTATAGACCTATCGTTTTAATTTTACCGGCATTTTCGGGTCACAAATCAAACTTGTCACCTCACGCCACTTGGCCCAAGCTGCTGTGATTCGAGCCTTGACATCGTGGTCGATATCCCTGGACTGGTACCTATTTATGACATTATAATTATGTACGTACGTTTGTACAGACTCTGAGGCCGCAATTTTTGTATGATAAGTATATAAAATATACCCGCGCTCCTATTACTTCAGGAAATAGGCCTGAAAGTGCAAATGCAATAATGAACTGACGTCGTGACAGGGCGTGTAATGTGCGTGACAACAATCTCACGGTAAAGATTCCGAAGGTCGCGCAAAGTGCAGAAAAAAGAGTAGGAATGTACCCGGACTTCAAAGAGGACTCTCCAAACGCAATCTGAATTTAACGTTAGGCCGATGACAAAGATGATAGCAAGAATTCCATCATACTGATCAGATTCAGATTATCCTAAAGCTAACATTACATTTTTTTTATTGCAGGAGTTCAGCATCGCCTATGGACATTTGCGACACCAAAGGTGCTACAAATGCGCTGCTGCTCTCTTAAGGGACACTGGAACCTGGTCACTAATGCAGGAACACAACTCAAGATTAATATGGCGGCATACTCTAGACTAGGGGTGGTACCATCCAGTCGGGCCCTACCACCTGGTTGTGGGTTGTTTTGTCACCTCTTACGACAGGCCGCCCAGCCACAGGAAATTGTATTCTTTCTCCGTTCCTGCACGGATGAATATTAACAAGCACGCAATCAAAATTCATAATCGCAATCAAAATCATTTAAACACAATCGACTATATAGCTAGACGACTTAGCAATGGTCCGGGCTATACACTAGGGTGAGGTATGACTGGCGCTCCTATCCCGAATTCCATGTTATCCATCACTGTGCTAAGTGGTATAGCTATACCTCATAAACGTACAAATACGTTACAAATATTTGAACACAGGCCTAATATTATAAAAACTCGTATTTATCTACTTTTCATTTAAACTCCGTCTGCATAATAATGGCTATTTCACGGTTGAGCGAATTTTTGCTTTAATATTTTCGGTAAAAATTTAAATGATAATAGATTTGTTACGGAGTTTACAAGGTGTTTACGTCAGATACTATATTTTATAATTTCAAGGGAAAAAAATGAAAACAAGATTTCGACTGCGACTCGATCTGCTTTTAAGCCTCCCAATTACCTGGAGGCACGAACACCGTACACGCCAAACTTGTCCAAGGCGTCTTGCCGGGTTATCTCGATGTGCAGGTTTCATCACGATAGTTTCCTACACCGCTAGCACATGGTAATTGTAACAATATGTACATTAGGTCAGAAAATAGTCTGAGTGAGGCATAGCTTTTGGTCAGCATCGAAACCGCACGCTTTGAGGTTGGGACGCGTGCGCTAACTACCACAGTGATCAGTTTGATCGAATGAAAATATAACAATGGTGGAAAATTTTAACGCTATAAAGACGCTATTATGCTATTTGTCTTAAATGCACTTTTTATACAACTAAATATTTTGGCTGTCGATTTAATGCACTTTTTATATCAAACTTAAAACGAGTCGAAGCGCATCAAAGTAACAATCTAAAAATGTACCAAGCATAGCATATTGACCTCTATCTCCAAAAGGTAAGACACACATTTGTATCGAAATAAAATAAGGTAATGCCTTTTTTATCTCGATAGAAATGTATGTTTACGTTGTGGAGGTAAGGAACATTATACTATATTAATTGTAATGGGAATAATAATCGTCGTAAGAGACCAACCATAATATTTCAGAAAAGCAAATAAATCCGCTTTTTTCTTGTCATAACCGTTGTAACTTTTACATTTTTGTAACCAACTTCTAATATTATTTACGCTTGACATGTTACATTTACAATTATATTTGTACTGGGTAATACTCATACCGAATCAGTGTAATCGTACTTTCATGTTATAATCAAACTTGAGGATAAGGAGCACACAAACAACCAAACAATACCTATTTATATTTGAATATGAATTAATTACTACAGATTTTCAATTATTGTATCAAATCGCCTTGAATACCTTGTCAATTAAACAGTCAATACTGTAACTAATTTCATTGTAATTGTAACAAATTAAAAGTGTATTGTATAACACGTTATAATAATAAACAAATAAACATAATAGAGCGCTATAGAAAAGTACAAGCTTGGAAATAACCTTATGTCAATGTTAAACGGTTCAATTTAGATGAATCAACCAAAGTGATCCATATAAATATTAACTTGATTCAATAAATATCACTGAATACCGTCGAAACCTTTCAGCCAAATTGATTCAATTAGGTTGATTTGTCTCATATAAGCATTAGGCATTTCAAAATGTTTAGTGTACCTAAAAACCTATAAACATATAAAATAATTAAGATAAAGTAAGAACTTACTATAATTCTTTCCCCTTTGTTATCATGTTCCATTGTATTTTCGAAGCTTTCCAACCTCATTTTTTTTAGTATTTTCACCTTATGGTTCAAAAGTTAGAGGGGGTCGGACACGATAGTTAGAAGTTTGGAAACACGGATGTCTCGACTTATTTCACCTAAATAAAAGTCATTGCAGGAAATCATTATGATTTGTCAAGATCTGACCAACATTGATAATAAATTTCAATCCAAGTAAGGTGAGCTCGAAGGCATGACATGAGTAAGATGAGCCTTAGAAATAAGGTGACTCTCTACAAAACTTGCTCCGCCTCGTCATGGCGTACGCGAGTGTAATCTTCGCCCATGCCAGCGATTCCAACATCTACAAACTTCGAAAAGTCCAGAACAGATTCATGCGCACTGCAGTCGATGCTCCGCTCTATATTCGACACGTCAACCTGCAACGCGTCCTGGACCTACCCTCCATCAAAGAATTATATTAGTAATAACGGAGGATTAAATAACCCCTTAAAGATCTTTACCTGCAATTCTCCTTTACTGCGACTCTGTTTCATATGTTTTAAACAGGAGCTAGTTTACTCTGTGAATCCGACTATCTTACTTCACACAGATCGTGTTTTTACTGATAAATACACTAGTCCGCGCCAGAAAAGAAGTCCTACAGACGCCGCGCTATAATTGCCGTTCTTTATCCTGCCGGAGTAATTTATTTGCTAAGCTGTGAATCGATGTAGGTAATTACTGAATAATAAATACAAAATATTCCATAATTAAAGATGTAAATTTATTTCCTACTACTTTACAAACAAAATTCAAAAATAGCGGAACTGTCACTTTTAGTTCCTTTATTCTCCACGGGACTTCTTTTGTGGTGCGAAATTTAGCTATTTATCGGTTATTCTGTCTGTTCGTTGGACCGTCTGTCGTATGACACAGGCATTTCTCAAAAAAAGGAATCGTAAGAAATATTATATTAGGAACAAAATCAGTTTTAAGAGCTTTTATGTATTCCGTAATGCCTGTCATACATATATCTATCAAAGTACATAATTATTATAATTCACTAAAAATGCATGGAAATAAATCAAATCATTATTGTAGCAAAAAGGTAGGTACTGTACTTATACTTACCCTATAGATCTAACAACTTGCGCTTATCTAAACGTCATTAAACACTTAATACAAATGCGGTCAAGCGTAATGAAACAAGAAAAACTGATGATTTATGGGTCTCAATGACATTGACATGGTAACACGTATTCACGGCATTGGCATGGGTGCTTAATGCATATTAGCTTTCGTTTCTTACTGCATCGACTTAAGTACCGACCATACAAGCCAATATGAAAACAAAGGTCCTGGATTCCTCTTATTAGATGACATCACTTCACAAAATTCCTCGGAAATTAGCTGTAAGAAACTTACAATCTCCAAATGAACTACAAAAAGTATCTCATGTATTATTTTGTATAAATTAAGTAAGTCAGTACTTGAACTCTAAAAATCCTGACATGGTAGCGCCATGCTGGAATCACTATCTTGATTACAGCTCTTGGGGCCGATTGGTGTTATACGACGCTCTTACAGAATATCGACATGAAACGGTTAGCCTTGAACGGTAGTCATGTTTCATACGATAAGTGAGAGTTCTGATGGCCCATTTTCCCCTTCTCCTATTCCATCTATCCCTATCCCATCCACTTCGTTCCACCGCTCTATCTCATATCTCCTATCCTAACCCCTCTATTCCATCCCAAAAGCTGGCAACGCGTTTGCTTCGACACTAGTGTTGCAATCTTCTATAGGGGACGGTTACCGATTTCTATTAGGTGGGCCGTCTGTCTGTTTACCAACTTCGCAATAAATAAAATTCTTGCCTAAGTTTGCTTGGATGAGATATTTTTTAGCTATGTAGGTGGGGTTGCCAACCAAATATCTTTATAACTTTATAATAACGTATCATATATATAAATAGTGTACGATATATTAAATGTAGAAGATGAGCATTCCGGCGAATTGGCAGCCACTTGAGTTTTTTGCGATATTCCGAAATGTCATATTTTTTAAATTCAAATATGAATCTAATACAAATACTTTGAAGACGCTCAAGTCTGATGAGTTGCTCTTGGGTGATATTAAGATAGCGGGCATCCGCATAGTCACGGATGGGTAGTAAAATTGCTTGAACAAGCGAAATATTAGTGGCGGTTGGAAGGATTTTTTTTAGTCTTCTGAGTGAGGCATAGGATGCAAAGATCCTGCGACTTAACTCGGCAATGTGGGGTCGCCAACACAGTTCCTTGTCCTTGAGGCTCTTTTAAGAGGTTCCTTTTCAAAGAGATTCAGGGGTTCAGAGGTGTTCACTTTGTCTTGCTGTGCACGATATCGGTACAAGGATTATATGTATTATTTTATTTATTATTAATGATCATAATGTGTATTTTTTAATTTAGGTATTATTCTTCTTCTATCTTTTATGATATGTTGACTTCAAATACATTATAGTATATATAGTTTTATCATTATTTAACTACTTTGTACGTTATGTATTATTGTGTTGTATTGTCCTTCGTGACTTCACCTGCTGGTGCCAGGCGGAAGAACAGCGCTGGTCTTAATTCGTCAGCATATACTGAGCCTGGCTCCAATTTTAGAACTTATTATGTTTCTATCATTTTCTTCTTTCAACAGATTTGGAAATATTAAACAAAATTATTAATATTTTCTCATAGAACTTATTCTTCAAACTATTTTTTAATAGTTTTAAGCCCGGAATTTTTATTTTGAGGTTTCGGCCACTTTTGAGTAGCCGCAATCACGGAAGACAACGTAGTCAAGTGTGAATGTTAAATTTATTATTGAAGTGGCCGAAACGTCAATATAAAAATAAAATAAACAAAATTCCGCCCTTAAAATGTACTTTTTAGTTGCAAAATTATTAACTTAAGATTTTAAACAAATTCTTTAATTTACCAAATTTAGGAATAGTCGATTTCATTGCATTCAATTGCATGTTGTTTTTTATTATAATGTGATAGGAACAGATCCGCGTTTACTGTTTAGTGAAATGCAAGCAACAGCTACCTACACTAGAAGATACAAACGTATCTAATGTGGCATGTAAGTAAACATGATGCAAATCAGGATCTATCTCCTCAGGAAATCTAGTTAACTTATCAAATGTAATTACATTATTTACTATCATAAGTAACTCTTTGATTATAATTAATTTTATAATTTTAACAAAAAATGTTTATTAACCGTGACATTTAATTTTTTATCATAGTCAGTCGATGTTTTGCTATTTATCAGTTTCGTGTATTATTTGGCCGTCTGAAAACATGACATAACTTAGCTTATTATAAATATTGTTCTGACTGATAAGCAAACAATATAGACGTTTAGCTCAGTATAAAATCTGTATGAATGAATGAATGAATATGCTTTATTGTGTTTTAAAGATACAGTTAACAGAAACAAAATTTTACAATACAATAGGCGGTCTTATCGCTATTAGCGATTTCTTCCAGACAACCTTTGGATGGACAAAACATTTGATAACAACAGGGGTATGTTGCATTATTCTCACTATCGAATGAGTATCTTATAAATATACATATCTTATAAATACATACATGATATAATATACATACATTAATAAAAATATAAATATTATACTAACATGATATATGTAAATAAAATATTATTAAATACACTTACATAAATAAATATAAGACAAGAAAAATATGACAATGACTGCTGCATCTTTAATTTGAGCTATTTGAGTTATAATAATCCCTCACAAGCTTATTGAAAATGGGCAGTGATTTGGCTAGCTTTATATTAACAGGCAACGCGTTCCAAAGACGAACTGCTTGGACTGTGAAGGATTTCCCATAAGAGCTAGTTGTATGCAGAGGAGTTTTAAGTAACAAGTTTTCCGAGGATCTGAGAGGCTTTAAGTTACCCGAATAAAGGTAATGAAACTGTTCCTTGAGGTATGCAGGGGTCTGAGGATTAAATAATGTATTATACAGAAGAGACAATATATGAGCATTCCGGCGAAAACGTATTGGAAGCCACTTGAGTTTGGCGCGGAATTCTGAAACGTGATCATATTTACGCAAACCAAATATGAATCGTATGCAAAAGTTTTGAAGTCGCTCAAGTTTATATAGCTTTCAGTAAGATCAAGATAGCTGACATCGGCGTAATCTAGAATTGGTAGGAGGAGAGATTGTGCAAGTACAATTTTGGTCACATGAGGAAGGAAATTACGCAGTCTTCTAAGTGCAGCTGCAGATGCAAACATCTTCCTACTAACTTCCTGAATTTGGGGGCTCCAGGAGAGGTGACTATCAATATAAACGCCCAGATTTTTAACTTTGGTGCTAAAAGGTATAGGAACTCCTTCGAAGATAATCTGCGGTAGTAAAGGATACCTTATCCTCGAAACCATCCTGGAACTACCCACCAAAATTACCTGTGTTTTTGAAGGATTCACAGTTAGTCCATATGTTTTACTCCAATCAGATATATTACGTAAATCCTGATTAGTTAGATCAATAGCTTCAGCAAGTCTATCGACAGTGGTATGCCTATAAATTTGGAGGTCATCCGCGTAAAGGTGGTAGGAGCATTGAAGTATATTATCTAAATTCTAAAACATCTTAAAGCCGGTGCTTAGTAATTTTCAAAATATAGT
This sequence comes from Dendrolimus pini, assembly GCA_949752895.1. Classification (NCBI taxonomy): domain Eukaryota; kingdom Metazoa; phylum Arthropoda; class Insecta; order Lepidoptera; family Lasiocampidae; genus Dendrolimus; species Dendrolimus pini. The sequence goes on along the minus strand of OX457132.1, from coordinate 17,020,952 downwards.
AATTTTTATGTTTTACTTTGCACCGACTTCAAGATGTTTGAGATAATATATATTAATAATAATAGCTTTAGAAATAAGTTATTTTATACTTTTAGTTTTTGAAGTCGGTTTTTTTAAACGAAGTTTTTACTTTTATTTGTTACTTTTTAGTGTCTAGCTATGTATGGATGGACCTACAAATGGTGCCACGCTTCTTAAAAAATATAGGTCCCAAGAAACCGGAACAAAAGAATGTTCGTAAAATAAAAACTACTGGGCCAAGCTATGTCAAATTATTAGGGGACTACGTGGCAGCTATTACGCGTCGAACAAAAAAAGAATCACGTAAATCGAATCATAAATCTCAGAGTAATCGGTGTAAATATGGAACGAAAAGGAAATATTTTTCATAAAAAATGTTCATAAAATGAAACTACTGGACCAAACTATGTAAAATTTTTAGGGGACCAATTGGAATTCCGCGTCGAATAAAAAAAGAATCACGTAAATCGGATCATAAATCACGGAGTAATCGGCGAACAAACATTAAAAAAAGCAACAACAAAAAAAAGATCCCGACGAATTGAGAACCTCCTCCTTTTTTCGAAGTCGGTTAAAAATCATAATAAATTTAATTATAATTTCGTTTTTGCAGTCGACAGATAACAATGATCTGTGTATGTAAACTCACTGACAGGTAACGCTTTGAAATGATGATGAAGCTATAATAATTACATATATGACTGATTAGAGTACCAAACGATAACATAAAGTCCAATCATTATTACTATTTATATTTTATTTTTAGAATGTCTTCAAAATCTAATATCCGTAACTGAAACATTACGAAACTTACGGATAATCCCTATTAATATTATAAATGCGAAATTAACTCTGTCTGTCTGTCTGTTCCGTTTTCACGTAAAAACTACTGGACCGATTTGGCTGAAACTCAGTATATATATGATGGTTGCGCCGAGGAACACCTCCTTGTAAATTCTTCCTCCCCACCCTCGCCATCAAGAAAAGAATAATACTTTAAATGAAGAATGCGCATAACAAGACACATTCGACAGAACTGTCACTACTGTCACCGCTATAAATTACGGAACATATATATAATTTGTTGGACACGAAATAGAGGAAATAAACCAAGATTACTACATTTAACGAATCAAAGCCATATCCTAGTGAGAGTGTGAACCCCCCGGGGGACGAGTGCAGTGTGGCGGCGGACTGGTGGCGAGGTGAGTATTCCTTCCTTGCTTCTTCTTCCCGTCCCTTTGCCTTCTCCCGGCCATCGCATCGCGCCCGCATATATGTTTTCGATACCGAGAATGAACATAGGATACTTTTTATCCCGAAAAGTGGGATAGTTTCCGGGATAAAAATATAATATATTTGTCTTTCTATATGTTATGCTTTTACGGATGAACTAATGGGCCAATTTGGCTGAAATTCGGTACGTATGTAAATTAAATACTGAGGGTGGAAAAGGGATAATTTTCATTTGGCCTTTTTGGTAATTTTGGCCTTTTTGATCATTTTGACCTATTTGGTCATTTTGGCCTATTTGGTCCTTTTGGCCTTTTTGGTCATTTTGGCCTATGTGGTCATTTTGGCCTATTTGGTCATTTTGGCATTTTTGGTCGTTTTTGCATATTGTCATTTTGGCCTTTTCGGTCATTTTGGCCTTTATGGTCATTGTTAGCGACGCATTATAACATTTATATAATATCTAATTTTTATTGCAATAAATGGCAAAGACGGGCGGCAGAGGGCGTGCGTAGGACACCAGAGGGGGTTGGGCAGGATGCGGGGGTGAGTGGCGTCGATTGTCGCCCGCGCCCGCGCATCTCATAGTAGTCTGCGTTCCGCGTCGCGCTGTGCTATATGTGTTTTTCATTTGCCTACGTACGTCCACGTGCCGCTTCTTTTCGGTCAAAATACTCTCCTTTGTTATTTTTTTTGTTCGATCTACAGTCATTGTGGCCTATATGGTCATTTTGGCCTTTTTGGTCATTTTGGCCTATTTGGTCATTTTGGCCTTTTTGGTTATTTTGGCCTTTTTGGTCATTTTGGCCTTTTTGGTCATTTTGGACTTTTTGGTCATTTTGGCCTTTTTGGTCGTTTTGGCCTATTTGGTCATTTTGGCCTTTTTGGTCGTTTTGCCTATTCGGTCATTTTGGCCTTTATGGTCATTTTGGCCTTTTTGGTCATTTTGGCCTATTTGGTCATTTTGGCCTTTTTGGTCATTTTGACTATTTTGGCCTTTTTGGTCGTTTTTGCCTATTCCGTCATTTTGGCCATGTCGGTCACTGTGGTATTTTGGTCATTTAGACCATTTTGGCCTTTTTGTTCAAGTTTTGTAATTTATTTTGTTGACAGATAGACGGGGGATGGTATAATTAGCGATATAAAAATAAATGAAGTGAATCTTCCGTGGGCAAATACATAAAAATGTAATATAATATAACCTTTAGCACTTGCTCTATAAACAAGAGACACGTACGGGATAAACTCTAGTCCGAAATAATTTATATCCGCAAGCATTGATGTATGTAACAATATTGTTACATCAATGTCCGCAAGCGTATTTGAAACCGTTATAATATTACCCTAGTATATCTATCCACATCCAGATCTGAAATGTCATATCCATAACATCCCTGCTCTAAACCTACACTTCTACTCAATGACGCAAATAAAGAGAAGAATAATAAATAAAAGACATGGAAAAGAAGAATTATGTCTATGACAGAGGAGAATCTTCCTTTAAAAAAAAACATACTTGACAATGTATTTATTCAAATAAATTTAAATCAACATATTCAATCTAACGAAGGTTACAGTTTTAAATATATATTTTATCAAATACTGGTTGCACAATGGATTTCTTTGAATTTGAGCTCAGCCACACACCTTTAAATTTTGTTTGCGTATGCTCCTAATGCACGCACTACGATTTATCATATCGGGCTCGTCCGGTGTTGACTTAGAGAGAGATTTATGCGAGCAAAACTTAAAGGTGGCAAGGCCAGTCTAAGGAAAGGCAATACAAATTTATACAAATAAGACCATTTTTAACGCGGGCACATTGCTTGACGACCTCCATCAACAGGGAGTGTGGCCCCTGTAATATTACTAGCAGCATCACTAGCTAAAAAGACAATCACAGCTGCAACTTCTTTAGTAGTACCAGCCCTGCCTATAGCATGGGTTTCATTACATTTTTTTAAATACACCTTATAGGCCTCTTCACTCATAATACCTTTTACATGTATACCACTATCTATCGTACCTGGATTAACTGCATTTATTCTTACGCCTTTAGGGCGTAACTCCAGAGCAACGCACCTTGTAAATTGATCTAAAGCGGCTTTGGACAAACAGTACGCTAAACTATTAGGAAACGATCTCAAACCTGCTACACTTGATACATTCACAATATTTCCTTTACTCTCAATAAGGTATGGAGTAGCTAACATGGTTAAGTAATACAAACCACGAATATTGGTATTCATAACACTATCATATTGTTCCAATGAAGTATTTTCAATAGACCCAGATCCTAAAATTCCCGCATTATTAACAAGTACGTCTATTTTGTGGAATTTATTGATAGATTCCTTAACAATCTTCTCCACGTCAGTTTCTTTGATTATATCAGCGACAATAACAAGTGGAACTATTTTATTTGGTGATATCTCTTCACACTGCTTAGCAACCTGGATTAAATTGTCATTATTTCTTCCAGTGATTACTACATTAGCATTAAGTTTGGCGAACTCTAATGCTGTTTCTGCACCAATCCCTGAACTGGCGCCCGTGATTATGACAACTTTATTGGTGAACATGTTTAGTACCTGATCAACAAACAAGTTTAAATTTTAACATATTGCCAATTTAAAATATAATATATAAATAATAACAACAGCCCATAAATGTCCCACTGCTGGGCTCGGGTCTCCCATTATAGAGGCAACGGACAGTATACCTGCTACGCTTGTCCAAGGCGGCTTGACAGGTTTGACACACCGGTCGATGTACAGATTGTATCACGACGTTTTCCTTCACCGTTGTTAGCACGTGGTAATTGTAACAATATGCAAATTAGGTCAGAAAACTGCCCAAGTGGTGAGGCCAGGCCAGGATCGATCCCGCGCCCTTTGAGTCTGGGACGCGTGCACTAGCCATTACGCTACCACGACTTGTATCAACAAGTTGTGCAATTTAAAATAATGTAATCGAACAAAAGCATAATATGAATAAGTCTCCATTGGGTCAGAAAAATTACACAAGTGGTTCTTGCTTCCCGAGGATTCAAATCCACGTCATTTGAGATGAAAGTGCGTTGTTCTTTACGTTACCACGACTTAAAGTTATAGGGACAGTGTATCTCAATATGGAATTTGAATTCTTTTAATGATAATACAAATTGAAAATCGTATAATAATAATAATAATAAAAATACGAAATAATTACAAATACAGTCAAAATACTTAGAAAAAAATATTTTCGCATCCGTCACATTAAAAAATACATGTAAGATTTCAAATCTTAAATCAATATACAGATTCGACTGGATAAGACACAAAAATCATATATTATTAACTGTAAAAATGTTATATTATGGTTTAATGATATCAAAATCACGAAATCGTTACGCCCATGTCTCGCGATATATATCCGAAAATCGAATCACATCGGTCAATATACGAATTCAGAAATATATGGTTTCAAATACAGATATCCGAAATCCATATATGGTTTCGATTTGATATCTAGCAAAAACGATATTACCTACCTCTAGATGTTGACTGCCTCCACAAAGTACATTAATAAAATACACACATACACTATATACTAGTAAAACTCTCATATCTCTGTGGGCTGAGTGTAGGGTCTCCAGATAGCATTTACGAAAACTCCCCAGCTCCGTCAAAATGATTGTCAATTGTCATTGTCAAAATGATTTCAGAAACTTTCCCGATACATATTATTGGATGAAAAAATTTGACAAATGCGTGTCGAACGCACATTGAAGGATTTGTAGTGGCGACAAACTTTCGTTATTTTTTAACCGACTTCAAAGAAAGGACGAAGTTCCTAATTCGTCCTCGTGTAAATATTTGTTTATAACTTGATTACAAAACGAAATATTTATGAATAAAATGATTATGAAATATTATACAAAGACAGATCTTTTGAAAAGGCTACCGTTTTGCTAAAATTAGTACAGAACCCTAAGAGAACCTAGTCAAGGTGCTACTTTTTCTTTCTTTATACTTTAAGAATATTCTATTGTTTTGTTTTTAGTCTAAATTTGGATATCGTTCCTTTATGTGAAGATGACGTTGAAGAAAATGTCGTCCATTCCAAAATAAAATCGGCAAATCGAGATAGCCCATGTGTCAAACCCGCCAATCGACCTTGAACAAGCGTACCCGCCACGCATACTGGTCATTTTTTTATAATATAAAAAGGGAGGCCCAGGAGCAACAGTGAGACCTTTATAGGCTGTATTATAATTATTATTTAATACACAAAACGTTCTATTAGGTGATAATATAATAAATTAAGAAATAGATAAGTGAGCTATTATTAACCAGCTAAGTAGCTGAATACGTATTCAACAAGAAAAGTACAAATTCAGTGGCATGGCTTCCCTTTTTTAATTTTTTAGGTATATCACAATAATATATTTAAAAACAAATCAATCCTACACGTTCTTTATTCGTTTAACCTAAAGAACTTGCAGATTGATATTTTATTGTAAATATTTTATATTACATAGATATTGGTGATAGTTGCTTCTTTATTAATTTGGAAATCAAACTCGATTTTATTGGACTGTATAATTATTAATGAGGTAAAAGAATACATAAAGTAAGTACAGAGCGTAATTATTTACAAGATACATAAGAGCGATGCTGAGAGGTGAAGTGTAAAGTAGCAGAGAGATTTTCGCCTGCCAGGGTCGCTCCTTAAGTCCCGCATCCCGCCCGACGCCTAAGTGCTAATCGTGCCCTCTGAGGGCGCCGGCGGTATGCGGGGCGCGGAGAGTAGGTGTGCTCCGGCGGGCGGGTCAGGGGGGTGCTCTCTGTCCGCAACATCCTCCCCCCGGCGCAGATCCTCGGAGCCATCTCTTCTCGTCAGGACGATGAGCCTCCTTACTGGTCTCCTGAAGATGCCTCCCCGCGTTCGCACGTCCGCGCTCCGTATTACGTTGTCCTGTCCGCGATAAGCGCGTCGTCGTCTTCAGGGCTCACCGACACGTGAGTCAGCGGGCGCGAGTTTATAGTGTGTTCTATTTCTGTGATGACAGTCGTAAGTGTTTCTTCCCGGGGAGCTTGTTCCGCCAACGTTGCGTGGAGTGCCGTCTTCACCGACCGAATTAACCGCTCCCAAGCTCCCCCCTGGTTTGGTGCGCCGGGATCGATGAAACGCCACGCTAGTTGTCTCCCTCTCACGTGATCTGGCATCTCTTTCCTCCACTTTGCGGACGCCGTTAGTAATTCTGCATCCGCTCCATGGAAATTCGTTGCATTATCAGACCATATCACTTGTGGCCAGCCGCGTCGTGCTCCCATCCTTCTTAGGGCCATGATAGCCGAGTCTGTGCTAAGGCTCGCTATAAGTTCCATATGGATGGCACGAGTCACCATACATGTAAACAGCATTCCCCATCGTTTTTCTCTCCGGCGTCCAATGGTCACCCACATCGGGCCAAAACAGTCGATTCCGCAATTTGTAAAGGGCCGTGCGTAGGCAGCTAGACGATCCTTTGGCAGGTTTCCTTTCACCGGTACGGTCGGCGCGGTTTTCTTCAACCGACAGATTGTACACTGCCGCAAGATGTTTCGCACAGTAGGCCGCACTCGTAACACCCAGTACTTTTGCCGCACGTTGTTTACGACGTGTTCTCTTCCTATATGATGATGCTGTTCATGTTCGCCCCTGATGATCAGCCGGGTGAGGTGATGCGACCCGTCTAAGATCGGTGGGTTTCCAGTAAGCTCGCGCAGGGTGGCCGCATTGATCCTGCCGTTTAACCTTATTACCCCGTCCCCCCCGTATTCGGGGTCGAGCTTATAAAGCCGGCTGTCACGTGACACGCGTTCTCCTTTCTTCAAGCGCTCGTAATCCTTCGGGAAGCTTTCCTGTTGCGCTTGACGAATGAGTAAACGTTCAGCTTGCTCTATGTGTCGCGTTTCCATAGTGCGAGTCCTCCGTCGGCACTTGTCGATAAAGGCGAGTGCGTAGGCGGTCGCTCGTAATAATTTTCCGTATGACGAAAATCTTGTGACGTCAACAAGTGGCTTTTCATTTGTCGTGTAATTCACCACGACTTCGTCATCTTCGGTTTCCGTCGGCTCTTCCTTCGGCCATTTCGTCGGGGGCCCACGAAGAAATTCCGGGCCTTTAAACCAGCGGTCGTCCGTTTTCATACTCGAGACGTTAATCCTGGTTGCGTCGTCGGCGACGTTGTAACTTGTCGGCACCCACCGCCATTGCTTAGACTCGGTTATTTCGCCGATTTCGCTCAGTCTGTGCGCAACGTATGGGGTATATCGCGCCGAGTCGTTTCTTATCCAGTGGAGAACGGTCTTCGAGTCGCTCCAAAAGATGACGTCATACGGCTTGAAACTATGTTCCTTTTTTATTTCCGCCGCTAACCTGGCTCCTATTAGCGCGGCCTGTAGCTCCATTCGTGGGATGCTCTGCGCCTTCATAGGGGCCACTTTCGCTTTTCCTGCGATTAAAATGACGCCGACGCTCCCGTTACGCCACTCAAAGCGCCAGTAAGCCGCTGCTGCGTAGGCCTGCTCGCTGGCGTCCGTGAAGACGTGTAATTGTATGTTTACGACGTCTTTATCCCATCCATAGCACCGTGGTAATCTTAACTCTTTTATAGAGTTCAAGTCACGGATCCATTCTTCAAATTCCCTTGCCTCTTCCGTTGGCAAGGGGTCATCCCAGCCCAGCTTGAGCCTCCAGAGCTTTTGTAGCACGATTTTCGCCCTTATAGTGTACGGACTGAGCAGGCCGAGTGGGTCGAAAAGTGACATGACCATGCCCAGGGCCTCCCTTTTCGTGGGTGTTTGCGTGCCTTGTTTTATGCTTTCTGGAACTCTTGGCATGGCGGTGTTAAACGCGAGTTCATCCGCTTCCGGCATCCATAACACACCCAATGTCTTCCCGTAGGGATGCGCGCTAGCACCCAGCTCTTTGGGCTGTCTGGCTCTCTCTTCATCCGGGATGTCTTCCATAAGGCGCTCGCGATTCGTATCCCATCCCGCGAGCTCGAAGCCGGCCTTCCTGTGCACTTCTCGCACTTCCGCTATCGCCTCGGCCGCTTCCGTTTCCGTTTCGAAGCTTTGTACCCAGTCGTCCATGTAGTGGTTTTCCGTGATCGAGTGATACGCCCGTGGGTGGGTTTCCTTATGATCACTCGCATTCCTGTCTCTTACGCTATGTGCGAGGAATGGCGAGCTTCGTGCTCCGAATATCATAGACGTCATAACGTAGCGCCGAGGCGGGTTATGGCGGTCGTCACCGCGCCATAAAAAGTGCTGCGCCGCTCTGTCTTCTTTCCTTATCTTCACTTGTAGAAACATGTCACGTATGTCAGCTGTCACGGCGATCTTCCCCTCTCGGAATCTGAACAGGATTCCGTATAAGGCCCGTAGCAAGTCTGGCCCATCCAGTAACGCATCGTTCATGCACACCCCGTTTGAACGGGCGGCGGCGTCGAATACCAGTCTCACTTTGTCAGGCTTATTCGGGTTCGTAACGGCGAAGTGAGGCATGTACCACATGCGTTGGTTTCCTTCGTGGCTTCGTTCGCAAGGCTCGGCGTATCCTTTTGCTAATAGCCTGTCGACCTGGGCTGTGTAAGCTTGTTTAAACTGCGGCGATTTGTCCATTTTGCGCTCGATCCCGCGCAGGCGACGCACCGCCATGTCATAGCTCGGTGGCATGGTGACGTCATCGTTTCGCCAGGGCAGTCCGACTTCGAAACGGCCGTTGATTTTCTTAACGGTTTCTGAAAATATCTTCAGCGCCCGTTGTTCTTCAGCTACAGGTTTCACTCTGTTTGATATGCCGAGTGCGTCGATATCGAAATGAGACTTCACTATTTCGAACAATTCGTCCTTTTCCCGCGGCTCTTTATCTTGCCACGTTCGAACGTGTAATACGGTGTCGTTCCCCTGCGTTACTAGGCCTCGGGGTGCGCTCCCGTGTATGGTCCACCCCAAGAGGGTCAGGGAAGCGGCTGGTTGGCTCTTCTTTCCTGCCAACAGTTTTCTAGTGACGATCAGATGCCAGTTGTCAGCTCCAATTAGTACGCGTGGCTTGGCGTTCGTAAAACACACGTCGTCTACATGGAGCGTCTTCAAATGACGTAACTGTCGTACCACTTCAGACTTAACGGAGTGAGTTCCCAGTGCGAGTTTCTTCACAGTGCGCGCCTTGATAGGATGGTAGTGCGGTTGCGCTCTTCCGCGCACCGCGACGCTCACCACCCTACTCTCTGCTTCCCGCTGGCTCGACGTGATACCGTGGATGTTCAGTGGCCGCCTCGGGCCATCTGCCCCCAGCATCCCGGCTATCTCCTCGTCGATGAGCGTGATCGTGGACCCCTCATCCAGCAGCGCGTATGTACTCACTTCCTCTCCGTTAAGCCCCTTGACGGTAATCGGACACACTTTCAATAACACTCTGCTCTCGGTGTTAGAATTGTGCGCCGACGCCGTCATGACCGACTCCTCTCTGTCGGCCGGTTGATTTACCGACTCCACTCGGTCGATCGGTCCACTGACGGCTTCGGTTTCCCTCCGCTGGTGTAGAAGTGCGTGATGCGGCTCGCGGCATTCGTTCACACCGCACTTTCTCGCCTTGCAACGGAACCGTCTGTGTTTACTTAGTAGGCACAAAAAACATATTCTCGTTTCCTTGGCCCACTCCCATCTGGCTGGCAACGACATCGAAGCCAGCTTGCCGCACTGCGTTGTCTGGTGGTCAGCTCCACAACAGTAGCACACGATCTTGGCTTCCGTTGTAGTGTACACGCGACGACGCTCGTTCATCCTCGGCGGCTTCACTTTATTTTCTTTCGTGACGTTTACACTCGTCGTAGGCAGTGATGACGTCATGAAAGAATACTTCATTGCTCTGTCTGCTTCGCCCGTTAGAAACTTCGATAGTGTCATAATCTCCGGCTCGTCTCGGCTCGAGAATTCATCTGCAAAGTCGCACCATTTCGTTCGTAGATGCGGGCTGAGCTTCTCGACGACCTGTCGTGTCAACATAGGGTTAAGTAGATACCCCTTGTTGTCGACGCACGAGATAACCGTCACTATATTCTGCAACTTGGTGGCTAGGCTGTTGAGTTCGCTGGCAGACGAACCCGATCGTGGCAACTTCTTGATATCTTCCAATGCACGACTGATTATGATCTCTGGACGTCCGTAGCAGCGCTCCAGTGTCTTCATGATGATCGCAGGATCCACGGCGGTATACAGCAGGGCTGTCACGCACTCTCTTGCTTCGCCTTTAAGGCAAGTGCGTAGGCGGCCTAAGTTCTCCGCAGGTGAGAATCCGTGTACGCTCGTCGACTCCCGCATGGCAGCTTTAAACGGCAGCCACTCTCCCGGGGCCCCGCTAAAGGTAGGCAGCTCCTGGCACTGTCGCGGTGTCGGCCTGTTGCGAGTCATGCGTTCCAACACGTCGGCTAGGCGGTCGATTCCACGATCCCTGGATCTGGTCGGCGTCGGTGATCTTGCGTTGCGCGGCGTTCTGAACGTCACGCGAGCGGTCTGGTCGTTCGTTTCCGCAGACCGGTCGCGCCCCATTGGATACACTTCCCTCGCTCTTCCCGCAACGTTTAACGGTGGTCGCGGTCCGGCTTCTCTCGTTCCAAGCTCGGCCCCGTCACCTGCGCTCGGCGACTCCCCCCGTATGCGGGTGTTCTTCAACCACTCTGTGATATTTCTATCTGTTTCCACCCCATCGTCTTCGCACACGCTGTTTCCCTCTGTCTGCTCCTTGAGGGCGGCTATATTCGCAGCGACCCTCTTCTTGATCAGTGCCACTTGTAACTGGAGCTCTTCTCGTCGGATAGCGGCGATTTGTTCTTCTGCTTCCAGTTCCACTTGCCTCACCAAAGTGGCGGCGCTTAGCTGCGAGCGGTGTGATCGGACGGACGGCGATCGCGATCGGCGTCCTGTACGAGTCGCGGCGTGTATTTGCGCGGTCGTAGTCTGTTGCACTCCGGGCGACGCGGGTCGCGATACGTTCGGCGCGGACGCGGACGCGGATATATGCACGGACGGCGACGCGGGGGTCTCTTGATACGCTCTCTGCATTCTGTCTTCGGCGGTCTTGCTCCTAGTATTCGGCATCTTCGGTCCTTGCCTTAGCCTAACACGTATGACCGATTACCCTGACCTGTGTGTGTATATGTGTGTGTATAACCGATCCTAATTCACTACACTAAACACTGAGACCTTAGACCGACCTAACTGGAAACAGCGCACCGTCTACGACCTTGTGAACTGACCATTTGGCACCGTTAGGTGGACAGTCACTTGGTCACGGTACGAAGTAACGTTATTCTTTCTTCCGGTCTTGATCCTGCAGACGCGTAGCCTCGGCGTCCGGGGCAGGAACTCTTGGTCTCCTGGCACGTGGTCCGGCAGGAACTCTTGGTCTCCTGGTACGTAGTCCGGCAGGAACTCTTGGTCTCCTGGTACGTAGTCCGGGCTGCCCACGATGATCTTCTATAATGATCTTCTTTCTTCTTTAGGGTACCGCTACGAGACCGTATTGTAGTGGATGCACTTACCACGTTTAGTCGTAGCTAATTTTATATTATATTTGCGTAAAATATACTATGATCCTGGTTACCATACGCTCGGGTTTCCAATTTAATTATTTGCTCATACATTTATGGTATTCCATTTTATTTATATTGGAAACTTTCATAATAAACAAAACTAGTATTGTTTAACCTAGTTCTCATTCGTAAACAGAAGTCGGTCAAGTTCAATCTCTTGGCATTTGACTTTGACGTTTCACAAGTGCTACTAATAAAGAACATAGCAACAAGTTTCTTTAATCTACGGTATGTTTTCCATTCATGTTTTTAATCATAATTTCTAATCATAAAACAAATTACATATAAATATCTATTTCAATTTTCTTATTTATTTAATTAAATTTAATTTATCAACTACATTAATGATCTACTCTGTTATTCAATGCCTATGTTAGCCAGGACGTAAGGATATGCCCAACCAATGAGAGATGTGTATAAAAGTAGCTCTCATTGGTGGGAATTCAAAAATGAAAGGAGACACCGTTTTTGAATTGAGTTAAGGAGAGACCATTTTGTACGACAAAAAGATACTTAGAAAAGTGAAAATAAAAAGCCAGTTTAAGATTGAAGTTATACTTATTCAAGAACCTTACATCACAACAATAATATCATAGCACACACTTCAGTATAGAGTTGGTCTTTCTTCTTTCTTGAGGTTTCGATGGAGCAAAAGACACTGCTCGTTTCTTCTTTGCGATTCTTCTATCCGGCGGCGAAGTACCAAAAAACTATTGGTGATAGTTGCTTCTTTATTAATTTGGAAATCAAACTCGATTTTATTGGACTGTATAATTATTAATGAGGTAAAAGAATACATAAAGTAAGTACAGAGCGTAATTATTTACAAGATACATAAGAGCGATGCTGAGAGGTGAAGTGTAAAGTAGCAGAGAGATTTTCGCCTGCCAGGGTCGCTCCTTAAGTCCCGCATCCCGCCCGACGCCTAAGTGCTAATCGTGCCCTCTGAGGGCGCCGGCGGTATGCGGGGCGCGGAGAGTAGGTGTGCTCCGGCGGGCGGGTCAGGGGGGTGCTCTCTGTCCGCAACAATAGACATGAACTGAACTGTGTGACAATAAATAATATATATTATATAACTAAAGCTAACCCTCGTTGTTGTCATATAAAGAGAGTTAAACAAGCCCAGTATGACTATAATATTTATAAGATATAAAAGTGACATGTAATCAATACCATTACAATTATTATAAAATGTACAACCATGTTTGGATTTAACTTTTATTAGCAATATCACGCTATGTAATTTATGTAAATATATCATGTAAATAGTTTTTATGATATTTTTAGTAAGGTTAGGGGGACAAAATACTTCCTCAATCTCCTTCCTCAATTTACCGAAAAATTCTTGTCCCCATAAATACCCCAACCACAAACTAATACCCCAAAATGGGGACAAAGCACCCCAATCTGGAGACCCTGGCTTAGTAAAAAGCGACAGATAAGCTAGATGCGTCACACGATGCGAAGTCGTGGTTATCGATAAGATATTTTATAATAGGAAGGTTATATTGCTAAGAGTAGATATAGTATGTGTTGTGGTTACCTTAATAATAAGTACATAATTAATCTTGTATTCCATTATAAAAAGATACATTGTAGGTATGAAAATTCGAATTTGGTTTATACACTCGATTAAAGTTTCAATATAACAATGCCAAGTTTCGTGAGCAATAATTTTTAAAGTTTATCAAGGATGTCTATAGTGGAATTTGAAGCACAAGTTTTTTCATTATAATTCGACGATATTTAGTTTGTGATCTGAGATATTTACCTAAGAACAGCTGACATGAAAGATTTGTTATGGTTAGTTTTGATTCTTTTAATCAAATAATTGTTCTGTTAATTATCACAAAGTGTGAAAACACTTGCTTACAAAAATACAGCCGTTATTATTAAAATAAACATCATAAGCAATGTTGACAAAATGCGTACGTTGTAACCAAAGCAACTTGAAGCAAGCAGTACTTGCGCAACGTTTGATTTTGTACTAAAAATCACGGTGACGTCACCGACCAACAACATAATATGTGGTATTTGCAAAGCATAGTCGTCGCTGATATTGGTACACTCTTTCTACATTTCGACTGTCTCAATAAATGCCTCAAGTTCATCCATGTTCCCGCTTATGCTATGGAAGCGAGCTGCACATTATGCGAAGTTGCCGGATTGTGACGTTGAAGTTCTCGAAGTCGTAGTATGAAGTAATTATTCCAGTAATATGCGATTATTTTCAGATTGATTCTGCGTAATGTTCGCAACTAAAGTTTAGCTGACGATATCGCGCTGGCAGATTCGGACAGGGGGCGCCTGGTGGGACGTGTAAATGCGTGGAAGAGGTCGCTAGAGAACGGCGGTCTGAAACTAAATGTGGCGAAGACTGATTACTTGGCCTGCAACACTACAGATCCCACATCCGTGCGCATAGGCGAAGATACGGTCGAGCGCACGGATCAGTTTAAGTACTTGGGATCTGTCCTTAGTGCGTCCGGGGATATCGACCTCGACGTCAAGGCCCGTATCACAGCAACTTGGGTCAAGTGGCGTGAGGTGACAGGTGTCATTTGTGACCCCAAAATGCCGGTGAAATTATAAGAACAGGTCTATAAATCCATCATTAGACCTGTCCTTTTGTATGGCAGTGAAGCGTGGCCAGTACTTGAGCGACACAAGCAATAATTGCGTGTCACGGTGATGAATATGCTGCGATGGATGTGTGGAGTGACGCGGAAAGACCGGGTCAGCAACTCCCGCATCCGTGGCAGTCTTCATGTCCGTGACATAGCAGACAAACTGCAAGAGTGTCGCTTACGCTGGTACGGCCACGTTTTACGCAGACCGGCTAATTACGTGGGGAACAAATGTCTAGCCATGCCGCCTCCGCCAGGTCCCGGTCGAAGGGGAAGGCCCAAGAAATGCTGGCTTGACGTCGTGAAGGATGATATGCGTGCCAATGGTCTCAAAACGGAGGATGCTGAAGACCGCGCGAAGTGGAGTAGAAAAAGTAGGAAAGCGGACCCTGGGCGTCGGAGTGAACGCTCCGAACGTAACCGGGATTTAACGCTCGGATGATGATGATGATGATGATGATGTTCGCAACTAAAGTTTGTAATATATCACAAAACATGGTCATGTTTTGTCTCATCATCGTCACTTCAGGGTCATGTACAGAGCCTGATGGTGTAGATGGAGATTCGTTGTCGTTGTTCTTTAGTTTGCGTCTCTTCGGCGGCATAGTGGTAGCGACGAAATAATTGAACGTTCGAAAACATATGCTCTAGCGGTGATGCTTCTAGTTCCAAATGAAAATTCGACACGTTAATATGTAAAACAAATATAATAGATTTGCCCTGGCGGTGACGGTTTTCTTCTATTTTCCAAATATATAAATTTTATATAATTTGAATTTTAATTCCCTGTTCGGGCGCCACTATAGCAGTTTCTATATTCTAAGCTACCACAAGATACTGCAATTGACGTTAGAGATAAATTTTGATTTATTTCTTTTTCAGAAAACGTCTTATAATATCGCAGGCATAAGCGAAGTCTGTCTTCTATGACGTGAACATAATATATTATTTGTAAACGTTGTTAGAGGTTGGCGCTGATGAATCAAACTTCTGCGTTACACTAGTTAGTATCGAAATTACTCGTGACCTAATATTAGAGTAGCTAGTTTAGACAAATTTGCGAAAGTGGCGCCTCTATTATTTTCCACTTTATTTTGCCACCCTGTACGTTATAAATAGAGATTTAAACAAAACGTAAATGATTATTCTTAATTTTATTAAAGTTTTCTAGTATTTATAGCGATTTTAGGTGATTTTGACTCCATCTAGCTATTGGTGTTAATATATTTTAGATTGTTGGTAACCCTGCTCGTCAAGGTATCGTGAATGGGGAATACTATGAATGACTGCAATAGATAATAATTTAATTTAATAATTAATTACAATTCAAAGTAAGCCTGTCTGTTTCTAACTCTGTCTGTCTAAAACTGTCTGTTTGCTAATTTACCAAAAAATAAAAAAATCTTGCCAAGGGTTTCTTGGATGAAAGAAAAGAAAGAAAGAAAGAAAATAATTTTATTTAGGAAAATTATAACACACACAGTATAATTACTTAAAAATTAAAACGAAAATAATATAATTTTATAATTTTTAATATTATATATATATATATATATATATATATATATATATATATATATATATATATATTATTTATTTATTTGTTAAATTACTTTGCGTATTTATGTATCCAATGCCTTTTTCCTGCACTATTTACATCGCCTGATTCAAATTTGTTTTTTTTACTTTAAGTTGCATGTAAGAGATCGCTTTGAGCGATAAGGCCGCCTATTGTATGGCCTATAAAATATTGTAAATATGGTCTGTTTTTGTAATTGTATGTTTTGGTGTGCAATAAAGAGTTATCTCTTTCTCTCTGTATTTTTGTTCTTGCTTGAATAGCACACGGTCCATTTGAAAGTCGTCACTGTTGCCTATGTACAGACGTTTGCATCACACCACGCCAACGCGTTGCCGGTCTCGAATAAGTTTTATGACACCCTTCGGAAACTATCTCATGTCACAGCGAAGAAGGAAAACTTTTGCGAGAAGTTTCCTCTAAGTAAATAGTGATAACAGGAATTATTGTATACTTGTCTGTTGGAGCTCTATATTTCGCCCAACAAATAAGTATTTCCATACAGCGTTGCAATGCAGCTAGCCTTCTGGGCACGCTCCCCGCTGGCGGTTATCTGCTACATAACGTACCTTAGTTTTAATTATTTAGTTTATATTTCAATGTTTAATTCACTTACTTGTAGATTATATAAACAAAACCACAACAAAACAGAAACTTATGTATCAAATTTACATATTTTTATTTTAGTCACACTCAGCTGTATACTGTATAGCAACAGAAGATGACTATATCCATCAATAACTGGCTTTGTCGGGGCAGCACATAAATGATTAAGTGTTGTACATTTATATGTACCTGCCTAAAGACAGGTGATCCTCGCTTATGCTTACATTGAAAGCGACTCCATAGATACCTATGTATGCGCCTTATTTAAAGAAGCTGACCCGGTATGAACCCGGTAGTAAAAGTCTCTAATCAATTTTATTGATTTTGTGATGAAGTATACCAGAACTAACTTAACCCAGACCGCTGTAGTATATGTGTCGGACTTTAGATTCTCTAACAACTGATAACTGTCTAATATAGGTACCATGTTTCATAAACAAGGACAGGTATTGACTAGCCTTCATTTAATTTGAAAAGGCCATAAAGTCTGACGTACTATAATATAGATTTAGATACCTACACCTCAGATGAACTATTACTAAACAGTATGTACGTGCATTTAGTCTTTTATATCTTTTATATCAGCCTATTGCAAAATCTCTCACTAGTCTTA
Source organism: Dendrolimus pini (assembly GCA_949752895.1). Taxonomy (NCBI): domain Eukaryota; kingdom Metazoa; phylum Arthropoda; class Insecta; order Lepidoptera; family Lasiocampidae; genus Dendrolimus; species Dendrolimus pini. The sequence goes on along the minus strand of OX457132.1, from coordinate 17,003,646 downwards.
TTTACATCAGCCTATTGCAAAAAATCAACACTGTTTTAATTATTACGTTAACATGTCAACAACTATTTTAATCTTTGTAGGACAGTAATTACAAAACAAAAAATTCAAAGTACCACATCACCGTAATAATAAAGATTGCTAAATTTATTTGTTTGCTTTCCTCTTAATGTAATCGCAAAGGAATAAAATACTCGGTCGTTTCTTGAATAAATAAAATTCCAATGGGCAACAACTTTTTTTGTTTTCGGGCATAGAATCTTCGTCACTTGCTATTTCTAAAACCGAGCTCAAATATAGATTTGTTTTAAGACCTAATGTTGTTTGAATGGAAAATTGTACATTACACCTTGATTGAAAGATAAAAAATGAAAATCTTAAAAGTAGTAAGTGAATGTTTAACTCTTTACACCATTTCAGAAAAGCTTATAATAGAAGCGGATAATTTGACAGGGTGTGGTGTCAGTGAGAGAGTTTTATCTTATATATATAAAGCAGATAAGTTTGTTTCTTTGTTTGTTTGCTTGAACGCGCTAATCTCAGGAACTACTGGTCTGATTTGAATTTTTTTTCAGTGTTAGATAGCCCATTTATTGATGAAGGTTACAGGCTATAAACCATCACGCTAAGAGCAATAGGCGCGGAGCACCAATGAAGAATGTTTCAAAATCGCGGGTGTTTTCCTTTCCACGCGTACGAAGTCACGGGCAGAAGCTAATCTTATATATAAAAACGAATCACAAAATGTGTTGGTAAGCGCATAACTTGAGAACGACTTTACCGATTTTGATGAAATATTGTGTGTGTGTTTGAGTGGGTCCCGGGATGGTTTAAATCCACAATTGGAACCGGTAGATGGCGCTGAGATCGGGTTCTAGAATCCTCCTAATCACCGGGAGCGATTTTGGTGATTATGTTTTTGTGTGTGTTGAGTGGGTTCCCGGATGATTTAGATGCGCAATTAGAACCGGTAGGTGGCGCTGAGATCGGGTTCTAGAATCCTCCTAATCACCTGGACCGATTATGGTGATTTTGTTTTGTGTCATGAAACAAAGTCTTTTAGGAATTCAGAAAATATGGCGGTACGAAGTTCGCCGGGTCAGCTAGTCATTACTAAATATTTCGACCAAAGGCGTGGTAGTCACTGCAGTGAATGATTCCGTAGAAATGATAAACTTTCACTATTTTGATGAAGCTTGCAACGAAGACCAATGCCTTCTCTACATTAAACCCATTTCTACTCCGGCAACCAAGAAGTTTCGAAAGAAATCTGCGTCAAGTTTTTAAACACGATTTATGTAATGCATGGCATACTCGCTCATATGTGTCGCCATATTATGTAGGCTTCATAAATTTTACAATAGTTTGATGGGGCAAAGTATAATACTCTTCATCTAAATCCCAGAAAACGTTCAATAATGCAATTACATATCATATATCATTAATGCAAACGAAGGGTACCTACGCAGTAGGATATCCGATATCCGAATGGATCTTGAGAAACGGGATTTCGGTATTTCTCATCGACAGAAGCGGGATTTCACGGTTTTATTGGTTACTTTCGGGATAGGTTGGTTTTATGTTTAGTTACTTAGTAGAAGAACAGGAGTCAATTAACTAACTAATATTGAACGATTTTACTTAGGTACTAAACAATTTTATTATAGAATTAGTGATCAAAATAAAATAAAAATATTTTTTTACAAATCAAAGATTAGAAGAAAATTTTGAACATATGACTTGCAGTAAAATCTTATTTTTAAAGAAAAACATCATACATAGTCAAGACTCATTTTATTATTTCCATCAGTCGTACGTTTTAGAATTACCACCAAAAAGCATAAAAATTAAAATACATTTTCTATTTTGTCGATGTCAATTCCCGAAATTGCCGGGAATTAATTTTTAATAACCTTAGTGCCAATTCGATGTCCAAAAAACCGGGAATCACTGGTAATTTCGAACCCTAGTTAGTAACGTAATAGTAAACATTGACCAAGTAAATAATATACAGTTTCAGGCCACTTCACACAGGTACTAGTTTTGCAATTACTACAAATAAGACCAATATTTAACGAAAGATTGCGCAGAATGAATCCCTTAGAATGATAAGATAATTTTATTTATTATATGACAACGAGATGATAATAATTTGCATGATGAACTATAAAAACCATTGAATCTTCATTAGGAGCATCATATTCTATTGTGATATCCTTTACATTAGAAGCACTTTGAAAATGAGGCAATATTTTGTGTTAATTTTGTTTTTCGCTTTGGTAAGGTTATTTAAATACAAACAACACTATCTTACCCTCACTTGAGTTTATTTAAGTCGACTTTATTTTTTTCACTTTTGTTGGGCCTAATAATATCCAACAATCCAAAACACTTTTCATCAGATGGATCATCAGCCCGCGTGCTCCAATAAAAAAAAATCATAGTTAACCCATTTAACGATTTACAACTACCTAGTTTGTAGAGCAATAAAGGGGAAGCATTTTGACCTATGGGAAATCACTTCATTGTCATTTGCTAATAATAAAAAATTGTTATAAAAAATTTAGGCATGACTAATTTCAGACTTGCAATGCTTATGGAGATGGAACATCTGACGCCCAGCCCCATGGACTGCTGGTCCGGCATCCACGTCAACTTAATATACTTGGAGGAACCAGGTAGGTGAAAAATTATAATTAACAATATTAACGGAGAAAGCATGCAATTTCCTGCGGCCGGGCGGCCTGTCGTAAGAGGCGACAAAACAACCCACAGCCAGGTGGTCGGGTTTTTGCCCGACTAGATGGCTACCACTCCTAGTCTAGAGTGTGCCGCTATAACAACCTTGAGTTGTGTTCCGGCATTAGTGACCAGGTTCCAGTCTCCTTAAGAGAGCAGCAGCGCATTTTTAGTACCTTTGATGTTGCAAATGTTCATAGGTGATGGTAACCGCTTTCCATCAAGTGGGCTGTCTGCCTGTCTGCTGAACTCCTGCAACAAAAAAAATTAAATAACTAGATTATTCAGTTTGATACATCTTAATTTAAACAACTATGTCTCTATGCGCAATACATTGTCTTAAATGTACGCGTCTGGTAGTTTCAGGTCCATAAACACAATTTTATTTTTCTTTTTTCTGGTTCTTTACTATAACCAGCCAATGTCAAGTATTCATGAATGTTATAATAATCTTCAAGTCAAATTGTAGGTATACAACGCAGTTCTCTTACCAGCTTGAAAGGTACAATTTCACTAAACAACTGCGATTTTGAACAGAACTCACAATTATTCATCAAAAGCAATCAATATCTTGCAACTATTATTCCTTTTTAAACAATATCGTATTAGAAATTTAAAAAGTTAGTTAAGTAGTAGTAGTAGTGTAGTTGGTGACACTTGAATTATAGATTTTAATTATTTAGTCATACCTGAATGCTACCTTTAAATTCAATAGCATATTATTGTATTCAAAGGAATCATTCTTTTATTATTAAGTATAAACTGTTCATGTAATTTTTACAGAAGACTAATCGAGCAACTGATAGATAATTTAAGATTAGCTGCAAAAGAAGCTTCCGACATGATTGCCAAATTTACATCTACCGTTCAAAATGAAGCACAACAAATCGAACAACAGATGGTTAATGACATACAAGGATTTAGAGATCGTGTATCCGAAGCTATTGATAATGTGACTAATAGATTAATCGACTCAGGTGTTGCAGTCGTCGGTTGCATTGCGGTAAACGTTTGTTTCCTAGTCGTAATTTTTTCTTCAAGTGTAAATGCTTGTACATTATCCGGGGAGATTGAGGTAGTTTGTGACCTAAGCACACCACTTCAATATACCTCCAGTCACCGGAATTGGGGCCACAAAACAAGTGAGCCGACCCTACGGTTTGTTGAAGAGGTATATTTCCACATTGAGTAAATTACTTACACTAGTATTAAAGATACTGTTAACTGTGAACTCTGAAATCGACCCTAATAACACACAGGTTAAAATAAAGAACCGAGTTCATTTTCGAAATTAACAGTAACCAAATCTGAAACCTCTGATATTATAGTTTAATTATTCTTTATCTTTAGACACATCGTGACAACGCGACGGCAGTATTTGACGAAACCATGAGCAAAGCAATGAGCTGTGTTGAAAATCAGCTGACAGAAATTAGAGAGCAAATAGATGGTCTCGGAGAGCTTGCTAATGACGCTATGGCGTTAGCAAACTTCTCTATGAACGAAATGAGGAAATGCACTGAGGAGCACGAAGGCCACTTCATAAGTACGGGAACTTGTTTGGGTAGAATAGCACTTGAGACTGAAGGAAAGGCTCTTATGTATGGAACGCAGATGACCGTTGCTGTAAGTATAAGTTCAATAAGTGATAAATTTGTTTAGCCTATTAATATTCCAAATATAAACTGTTAGTGATATTGAAGAGACGAATGACTTAGTTCATGGGCCCGTTACTAACTCCACACTTTTACTTTGATCGTCTACATTTCAGTGCAGTGGGAACGGTTTAATAGACAATCCACATTATACATATTAACTTGACTCTTATCTTAATCTTCAGTTGGCAAAAATGAAACTTTTACTTAATGGTCATATCCGCCTGTCTATGTAACAGGCGTGTCAACAATGTCTATGTTTTGTCAGAGACGACTGGATTATAATATGTGTGGATGAAATATAGTTTGATTAAATATGCCGCACCATACTGTTATGTAGCGAAATCACAAAAATAGTAAATATTTGGGGTGGCCGACATATTTGTATCAAAAAAAAGTCAAAAAAAAAACTGTATATATAGCTCGTTCCATTAGTAGCTCACAACGGCCAAAGTGCTCCATTAGCCGTTACACAAGGCGACCACGGTCGTTGTGGTAATCTAATAATAATGGTCATAGATAAATGTAAAAGAGACTTTGTTTGGATAATTGTCGCTTTGGGTTCGTGAGAATCAATAGATTGACATAACAAATTGACTTTTTGTTTCTTACAGATCGGACAGATAAACCTATCAATGCTAACTTTACCAGCTTCTCTTCAAGTTTGCGCCGGATCACGCCTTGTTGAGTCCAGTATGACAACGGCAAGAATTATTATGGAAATTGGGACCTGTTCAGCATCGTCG